>OY728145.1:1319830341-1322330341 GCA_963277665.1 Viscum album
AATTGGTTGTTCTCTTCATAATGATTTGACAGGGAAACCTTAATAAAACTTGTTTAACAATGAAACATAATGATAAATTGATATTTATAGATGTTATTGGAACATATATACTAATTTTAGATTATTTAAATCAAAATAAAATAGATTTTCATTTGGGTAAATGGATATAAAGTGCATCTCGAAGGAATAATGGAGGTTCGGTTAGAATTTATTACATTATGTCTAAAGGTGTTCTTCACATGATATTAATATCCATGATAATCAAACTATAATAATTAATTAATAAATATAGAAGCTTTTATAATTGTATATGATTTATTATAACTTTATTTAGTTTATTTATGGCCTTTTTATGGGTTAAGATGTTCATTTTCATCGATTACCAGTATTGGTTTCTTTGGTTTTCATGATTGGTTTACATGTATACATGTATGAAAGGACATATAAGGTGGGGATAATTATCCAGAATTTAAATTATATGTTATTAATTATCTTTTACAAGATAAATTGGTCTTATATAACATTTGTTTTTCTGTAATGAGGATGAATCATTAGATAAATAGTTAATGATAATCGTTTGGGTTAATTTTGGAAGGTTTTTATCACAATGAACTCAATTTGTATTATAAATTAATATCATGTGTAAAAAATGAATACATGACATTAAATAAGATATAATACATATATTATAATCTGTTTTAGCCATAAAAATGGTTTCATGACCATCCTTGAAGATGGAAATTGATATTGAAAATGTCATCGTCCTTGAATTTAATAAATTAACACATCATAGATTATGTTTTTATTTTTTTTATAAATTAAGGGGGGATATAGGATGATTAATTATTACATTAGCATAAAAAATTGAAATATATTTAATGTATTGGAGATATCATACCATTTGGACAAGGGGAAGCAGAGAGGAGATATGAAAAGAGAATAACTTGAAATGAAATTGAATGAAAATAGAATAGGGTTTTACCTTTTGATTCCTTCTTCCTGAGAACCTAATTAAGGGATTAGTTTTAGATTTTGTTAAAAATAAGATATTTGGGATGTGAGGGAGGGTATTAGGAGTATATTTTATCAAATTTTAGACAACTCTCATGGATTGATATGTGTGTGGAGAAGAGGTGGTGAGGGGTGGTATTTTTAAGTGAGGAGAGGGGTGTTTTTCTCGTTATTTTAATCAATAGTTCATTATTTTGATCATATTAAGAAATAGTGACGATTATTCAGACTAAATATAGTAATTATATCATGTTATATCAAATCAATGGTTCCTACATCATCCATGACTCTAGGAATATTGTATATAACATATAGTGTGTATATACCATAAATTAATTTATATTTCTATTATAATAAGATCAATCATTTTATAAAAATCCCAAATTTATTCCCTAAACATTTTTTATTATGCAGATTTAAAAAATGAACTCCAGTTTTTATAGATAATTATAAAAATATGATATTTTTTAAAATTAAAATAATAATTTACTCAAAAAATAGATATTTTACACTTTTAAATGATTTTATATCACTTTGAAAAATAAACTAAGCAGTCATAAAATTATACTATACTTATAAGACATCAAAATAATAATTTATGAATAAAATTTATGGAAATAAATTTTCTTATAAATTATTAAATTTTTCATAAAATTTATTTAAATATTTATGAATTATAATAATTCCAACACTTAATTAATAATTTTTGAAAATATATATTTACATATACTATGATATAATTATATCATATTGAAACTGAAAATATGCATAAATTGTATTTATACTTCAATTGTTGATGTTAAAATTTAATTGTCATGTTTACTATTTATAATGGTCATGGTACTATTCCAATGGTCAAGTTACTAATCCTTTGGTATATGTTCATTAACTTCTAGAAATTCCTTTTATGTCATTAATTCATCATTTTTAATATTTTTATTGTGTTCTGATTGATATTTTATGATATTATACATTATGATATAATTTCATGATGGGAATTTCCATCAATAGAATTCAGATTCATTAAAATGTTCATTGAGAAATTCCTAGGTGAACAACATTATTCTATTCCCTCAATATTTTAACTATCAAACACTAATTGTAATGAGATAGGATACATTAAATTAGTTCTCTAATATAAAAATCCAATTATTAATTCCTTGTAAAAACAACTAGATTAAAATGATCATTGAATATGGACTAGTGTACATTCATTCTACGATGGATTCCCAAAACAAATATGATCTAGAGTTTTTCTCTTAGACTTATTGATCTTTTGGGGTGATTGAAACCAATTATGTCATTGATTAAAGGGTTTATTCAATGACGAAACTAGATATGTCTCTTTTGGTTTAGGTGTCACATCATGTATACTGAATTTCTATTTTTCTTGACCTAATTCTGATCAATGAACCATGATGTAATCTTTCGCTTTTCTAGGTATAATACCCATATACATTCTTATTAATTATTTCATCACAAAGAGATATAAAAAATACAAAGACACCCATAGCTGGTCTTTCGTAGTTCCTTGAAACATGTGTTCTAGTTTTAAGAATCACTGCTTCCATGCAGTTTCCATTGGATTTATTCATGGAACCAGAAACACCAAGTAGTTCTTTATCCAAAAGGGACCTATGTTCCAAAGGAAGGAGTTTTTTACGTTTAAACTATAAGATGCATATGAACATTCATTGGTCAAGACGATGGGAGTTCGGACTCATCACACCATTTTGGGTGGAATTATTGTCTACTCTAGGACTATATTTATAAATTTATGATATTTTCAGAAATCCTTATTACATTACAAAGTATAAAATAAGTTTCACTTGGAAGGTTCAATCACTTATTTACATGTGTAAAATTTATAACCACATGTATGTATTTGAGGTTCTTCATTAATGAAATCCTCTCATATACTATTTAAAGATTCTTTTAATCACTGCTATGATGATGATGGTTTTTTAATCCACTCTCTGGGGAACTTTGGTATTTATCTTAATCTAGGGAGATGAAGGTTTGTTTTGATGTTGGTATCATACCCACAAAATGGGATACCTACTTATCCTTGTGAAAGGAATTATAACCTTCATAGTTTGGTTCCACTTAATGGGACACATCATACATTGTTAAGTTCATGTGATAAAGACTTGATCATATGGTTTAATGTCATATGTTATGGACACCTAAGTGAATGGTTCTTAGTCAATTTTTGGTGTGAGACTTATGTCGTAGAATACCATGGAACATGGAAAGGATATGTGTTTCCATGTAAAATTAGACCCTGTTGGGAAAATGGACTAACGAGAATAGGGTTGATTTGAAGTGTGGCGTTTGAACCTCAAGGAATATTTCAATCTTATCCCATGTGGATGAGAATCAATGACCATTTATTTTGATATGTATTATAAGAGAGTATTGTCATTTGAGATAAATGAGTTTGGGCTTACTTATTGAAAAGGATGCCTTTTTGATTTAGGGGATTAATTTGTAGATTATTCCTAAGGAGGATGGCCAGATTATAGGAAATATGGTTGAATTCTTTAACAGGATATCCGATTATCTAAATCCCTGATGGAGGATTCTTACCTATCATAATTATGGTCGGAAGAAAATTTCTTTTAATCCATTCATTATGAAGGGGAAAATGCATGAGGCCTTTTCATTTTAGGGGACATGATTGGGTGAACCCTTTTTTGAAGGTCACCCTTTTGAGATCAGGCCTACAAGAAGGCATCCTATGTATCCATGTTTGAACATGAATCAGAGTTATCATACTTCATGTCCTTGTGATGATGTTGTGATTATGACAAATATCTAATCCCATGTGATTCATGCTTAGTGTGACGAACAGGAGGATGTTAGAGATTCAACAAAGGCACCCTTACTTTTCCACCTCCACTGGAGGAAGAGGGCATGCCTACGATGGTGAGGGTGGACGAGGTTAAGTCGACTCGAGAAGAGGGCAAGGTGATGAAACTTCCCTATCTTCAATTGACATTGGACAAGGGTCTAATGAAATGAAGGATTGAAGGTGGAGGAAGTAGAGAGGAACAAGAATGTATCCACCTACTTGAATGGTTTGTGGCTTACACAAGGATAGATTTCAAAAAAATTATCCTAGTAGGGAAGGGATATTTTTCTTTTTCTTGCATAGAAATGAAAGTGTGAACCATACCTTCCCTACCAGATACATGAGGTTCCAGGTCATAGAGATGAGAAGGGGAGGTCAGAACCCAATCCCAAATCCACCAAAATGGGAACATCCCAACATTGTTCCTAGGGGAACAATCCATGTGACTATGGATATAAAAACCCAAAAAGAGTCCATGAATCCTAACCCCATTGTGAAACTAATGTCAGAAACATATGCCTACAAATATACAATCCTAAATAAGAGACACACTAATGTGCATTTCCCAAGGGTTTGGTAATTCATGAGATTTTGGTGATGGTCTCAACAGAATACCTTTTAGAAAAGTGATCCAATGAAGATGTTGACTTTTCATGAATAGATATAAAGAGGGATTAATGGCTTGAAGATTAAATTGAGTGAGCGAATCAAATAATGGTTACCATATAGGTAAGGACACTCAAGTATGATTGAACTTGTAGGCTTGGGAAACCTGATGTTCACTTGAGTGTGGAATAACCTGTATGGTAATTCATGGGCAAGATGTTACTCAAGCCTTCAATAGTATTCACAGGTATTCCCAGAACTAGGGCACTCATGTTCCTTTGAGGGGAGTAGGTGGCAAGTAATTGTTTCTAATTTAGGGAGGTAGGGTGATATAGGTGTGCAAGTGTTATGTATTTAAAATAGTAAAATGACTTATTTCCTATGATCCTTATTCAATTTCTCAGCTTTTGTTTTTAAATAACTACATTAAATGTTTCATAAGACTTAGTCGAAGCATTGGGGAAACCTGAGTAGCAATTAGGCTTCAGAGAAATTCTTCCATACAAATGAAGGCCTCAGGGGTATTTTGATAGGAAAAAATTGGACCCTAGGCGAAAAGAAATCGGGAAAGAAAGTGTGTTTCCTACCAGATATAGGTGGAAAAGTACCATGCACACCAACGGCTAGTAGTTCAATCTTGGGCGATCCAAAACTCAAGCCTTTGAAAATCATGATTTTCTTCATGTTTTTTCACCTCTTTTATCGATGGTATTTTCCATTGTCATTTATAGACACTTTGACAAAATGGAGTGTCAACAAAATCCCCCCTCAAAATTGGACCCAGAATAAAAAGAGGAACCTATACTGAGGTAAATTAATGAATAAGAAATAAGAGGGTAATTGGGCATGCAAGTTGAGGCATGAAATATGAATGGGAATAAATGTTTTTAAAAGACATGATTCTGGTGCCCATGCTGACTTACTTCAATTATATATAGCGGCTTCACTTATACTAAAATTGTCTTGACATCAAAAAATCATTCTCTCAGTACAGAATAAATTTTTCGCTCAGATGCTTAAATTTAGTCACACTTCTACTGTATGTTTTTTTACTTATGTGCTAAAACATGGGCACCATACTTTCACGTCGGTTTATACTTGCATGCCTAAATTCCATTTCCTTTTATTTCAATTCTTCTTTTAAAAAACCAAAAAAGAAACTTACATTAAAGAATGTTTTTATGTATATTATAAGTTAAATGGCCGAAAAAATAATTAAAACCACTTATGAACTGGAAAGTAAGAGTATTGATGACATGATGAACATTTTCAGTCATGACTACTTCGACTTCTGTGATACAAACATTCAGATACGGAAAAATATTTGAAGAAATACCAATTCAATATCCCTCAATAAACATATTTTCCTCTGTATGAATATGGCCATCTGTAGGATGTCAATATTCGGGACTCAAAGAACTATGATCCCCATTCCTAGTTTCAATATTATACCAAATTCTCGTCTAATAATGCTTTTTGTTGGGGGCTCATTTTCTAATGCTGGGAAAACAGAAAAAAACATATTATGAATCCCAACCCATGTGCTCTAGATTTGAAAACACTCACACCTAAGCGGTAGACAAAATATTATTCATTCATATTTCATGATTCTCACATGGATGAATACAAAGGTTCGAAGAAATATTTTGATTTCCCCCTAGGAGGGTGTGTCAAAATTTACATGGATGTGGGCATATTGGGTGCACAGGGCTTGTGTAGATTTTACATATGACGTAAGAGGTGATGGTATTTATGAGGCTGTATGGGTTGGGTAGACATATGTGTATAGGAATGATGATTTTGTTCCAGAGTTACTAATCCAATAGATTCCATAAACTATCTCTTTCCACTTAACACATAGAAAGGTAGGCATCCATTTATTGGATTTATACAATATTTCTAGAGCTCCAACCCTTGGAGATATGTACGATGAGTTTATTACCACCAATGTGACATGTAATGACTCAGAGAAGAAACATAATTTTGTTCCTGAGTTGATGAAATTATTTTATAAACTCAATAATAAAACCTCCATCGAGTCCCACATAAGAAGGAATACTCATCCAGAGGAGTGGATGGAAATATTACATGTACAGAAGAAGGAATAAGGTCTCACATGAACTCATCTGACCAGCTTTCCAAAGGTAGTAAAGAGAGGTACACATGACACCTTTTGGCCAATGTTATAGAAAGGAGAGTTTGAAAAATGTGCATATAAAGTCAATTCCAAAATTTCTGCAATGACACGTCTGGAAGGTTTTCTGTCCATTTTGCTCAATGTGTATCTACTACCAGTTTGAGATTACAAAGGAGGTGTGAGGCTAGGAACTTTGATATCGCATCCAAGTTGTCCAATAGAAGGATGGTAGGGTTGGCCACTCATGTTGTGGAAAATATTCATAGGAACTTACTGCATATTTATAAAGGAAGTATTATTTTAGAATATAGGGACCACTCCCAGTGTTATGGGGATGAATCAGTGCTCCTTTCAGAACTTATGATGTAGAAAGTGGGGTATATGTCTTTGGAAGTTCTTTCCCACCATCTATTTAGGATTTCCCTTTTATTTCAACTTTGTCTCTGAATGCTTACGATATCAAAGGAAGGTTGAGTATGCATAACGAATTTCATCTCTTTCCTTATGGGAATCCAACTACAGGGAGAATTTCTGATGATGGGATGACCAATTTTGTGCTAAGGTAATACATGATAGCTTGTAGAGATGGTGTATTGGTCACCAGGATTGATGGAAAAATTATATGAGAGTCTTATCCTCCTTATAGATTTTCACGTCAATTCGAATGTATGCAAAAAATTACTGTATTCCTCACTATGAATTTTATATTAGAGAGACATCTGATGGTTTCCTGATAACTATGGTTGCTGAATTCTATTGAGAAGACGATAGAAATATTTAATTTACCTGTCATTGATGCAGTAAGTATATTTACTGTGTGTCATGCCAAAAACTGGGTCACATCTTACAAAGAACGAATATTAAACCATGTTATTCCTCGAGAGGGGATAAATAAAAGTAGTAAAAAGGAACCCCTTCATTTGGAAGGTAATTATTCTCCATCAGGGGGTAACTCACTATAGTGAGAGGGTGGAGGTGACGAGGCTCCAAATTCACTGAAGCGAACTCGTCCAAGATATAATCCACCTGCAAGACTTATGAGATCCACTCCCTCGATCCCTACTGAGGTTGTACCAAGTTGATTTAGTAAGTATAATTATGAAGATAGATGAGTCCAATACTCTCATTCCCCATCCATGACTAAGGTAATTTAGAAGAAACATAAATCTAAGGCTGTTGAAACCTCTTCACAACCTAATGGGATTTACTCTGTATATATAAGACCAAAGGTTGTTCAAACATTGAAATGTTTTATTGTGATTTTAAAACCATGTGGATTGATCTGTGTGAAGGGATCAATATTCTAGGAGTATGGGATCTATGGTCCTCTTATGGTATTCTATTTAAGGACAATACCAATAAAGTGATAACATACATTTGAGAGCTGGAAATGCTCATATATGAAACTGAAGAATCAATTCCCACCATAAATCAAGTGAATAAAATGATACATTGTGGTACCAATGAGGGGACTAGTCTTTAATTAGATGAATAATGGTTTTATTTTTTGGATCATAAAGATGTATGTTTTTGTTTTCTCACATTTCATTTTACATTGTAATTTGAATTTAGTTAAATATTTGTTACATTAGAGAAATATTATCTGAAATTTCAACTGCTTAATGGAAAATCAACTGAAGGTCTATCACCATGATATAGCCCTATTGGAAGTACTCATGGATGTATTAGGTCACCCTTGAATTGGGAGAAATATTTATAGGATAACATGCCATGGAAGATGAGATAGAAAGGGTATTTCAATCTTAATACCTATAATTAGAGATGATGATACAAATCCTCCAAAGAAGGTGAAGAAAAAAATAATCAAAGTAAAAATCCATGATTAAACCTTTTCTCAATAGTGGTAATCATTTCTCATAATCATGAATTTTAGTCGTATTCATAAAAAACTATTTAATCTTATTGGAATTTCCAGGGGATTAATCTGTTTATTATGTAAATTAATTTTATGATTTGATTCAAGGAACCGTGGAGGGTGATGCTGAACATGCACAAATTCTTGCTATCCCAATGACTAATGAAGAGTTATTGAGGTAAAAAGAACCAAAATCTCTTCCCAACACTATTCATGTTCCTACCATCAGAAGAGATGAGTCCTCTGGTAAATCAACAGTGCTTTATAAGACATCATATGTAACAAAAACCGACATTCATCCTATGATACTTTATGTTCATCACATCTACCATAACATCTGACAACAACTAATTTTGACCCCCAACAGTTGCTGAGTTAGATATTCATGGTCAAAGGATATCAAAGGATTGTTGCGAAGAAAGCATTTCGAGTGCTACCATGGGTGAGAATAACCTAGGATCATGGTTATATTTGAATGATAGGATGCACATTGACTTGACTTTTGAATAAGTATTAGAATATTTTAATATAAAAAATGTTTTAGAAGATTTTGATGTTCCTTGTATAGAATCAAATAGATATGAGTTTTCACGATTCATATAATTAATATTCTTATGAATAAATTTCTAACATTGGTTTGTGGAAATATGCAGTTCCATCTATGGAAACTGTTGGCGTGATGATTCTTAAATTATTGACATTAATTTCAATACTATCATTGAGGAGTCATTGGATCAGGTGAATCTTGAGATAATATATCTTCTTGATACTCATTCCGAGGATCCAAAGTAAATGAAAGAGAGTATTCCCCACCATGATAAAACAAAAAAAAACTGTTGAAATTGAGAATATTGGGAAGGAGTCTACTCAATATTCTAACCAACTATTAGGTAAGTGAAACTGATATTGTGATTGTCCTAAATTTCTTATCCCTTGAAAATAACCCTAACCATAATACTTAATTTACCATATAGGAATATCTACTTTAATGTCTAGGTATGGAGGTGAAGCCTCTACATTAGCTCAAATAGTATTAGAAGTTGAAGTAGCCATTGTTAAGGAAGGAGCAGAACATGGAAATTATTTAAGTGCTTTAATCCAAGAATATGTCCCGCCTTATTACAATGACTCTAAATCAAACCCAAAACTACAAAAGGCCCTTCATCTTGAATGTCTCAATTCATGGAAACATATATGTAATATAATGTCTCAAATGCCTCATGAGTATCTGCCTTCAAGAATTCAATGACTTTAATATATGTTTATCACACTGGGATTTGGTGGTTTTGAATACCGTGAAATTTATACTACAGTGAAAGAGATTATCTTAAAGAGGGAGAAAGTGAAGAATCTTCCGCAATACATGATAAATACTGGACTGTTGATTAATAATGAATAATTCTAGGAAGTGTTGTCCCGATTTGAGGCTAATCATACTTCAATGTTGAAATAACTAGAGAAGAATATCAATGAAAAGATTTTCCAACAATGACAACATCATTAAGAATTATATATTATCTCATGGGATCATGACCATCTTTATAAATCATTAGTAGAAGTCCATAAGGATGGTGAAAAAGCCATTGTTGATGCTATGGAAGCACTTTGTCATGCTGAAGAGAACAAAGTAGGTTAGCTAAATGAAATTTTAATGGGTAGCTGATGGGGATCAAGAGGTTTTTAACAAATTAAGAAGTTACGTAGATTTTTTTTGTGATATATGACAACAGAGAGACTCCAATTTGTGGATTCTCCTCTATGAAATTTTTCTTATAATTGAAAATCATATGATCTTCAATCATATTTATTTTCATTCTTTCTAGATGGTTTTTATTACATAATCCAATGGTCCTAGTAAGCATATTTTGATTTTTGAATGGATATACATACATACACCAAATACATATCATCTTTTAACTTTTTATTGCTCAATATTACCAAAATCATACCAAATGTACGTTTAGTGAGCTAGGACATGACTTTGGTTTAGAGATCTCTTTTCGGGTTACTAATCATATGAGTAACATGTCTCTTATTGTTGGAAGTTTAAATTCATTCATGTTTAACTAAAATGGGATAGTGTTTATGTTCGATCATCATTTACTAAGAATTTTGAAATTAGGTCTCAAACGAGACCTCGTGGCTAAGAATTTATCTAATATACATTAAATAATTTTGAGGGTAATCTTGAGTCATGATTTTTTATAGTTGCCAAATCTAAAACTTGTATAAACACAATGGAAGTCTCTTCCAAGTAAAAAGATACCATCAATTTACTAACTCGTTATGGGAGTTATGTTATGCAGGTCCGACTAGGGCATATGCTCTATAGCCAAATAGTGGCATCTTTTAACTAACAAGCCCACCATGTAGAAAAATTATGAAATTCCACCTAAGGGAACATTTCGCCTAGTCATGAAAATGATATCTTAAGAATTTAATATTTTACTATTGATAGACAAGGAAGAATAAGATTTCTGTGACTCAAGACTATAATGTTTGGTTATTCAATGTTAAGGGATTTTAAAAATAAACGGCTATCTATGAAAAAATATTTCATGAATAGGAAAACCATTTATACACAAATTTTGTGTATTATGAATGGTTAAAATCATTTAGAAAAGTGAATTTATGATATCATGTTATGTGGGTTTATGTCATGCATTAAGGACATTGAAATGTGCAGTTTTATGTCATGCAGTAAGACATTGTACTCTGTAGTTTAAAGTCATCTTGTGAGTACATTTGGTAGGTTTAATTTGTGGTCTTTAGCTTTGACCAATGGTATGAGACTCTCCCAATTTTATGATATTTTTTTTGAAACATATAACCATTTTCTAGCATGGAAGGGGAAATTGTAATCCATGATTTGGGAATTTTTGGATTTGAATAATGATATGGGAAAAGAGGAAAAAGAATTATAGGATATATTTCCAAGAATGAAGTTACCATTATTTAAAAAAATCATTATGATGGTGGCATTATGCAGGTCCAACATGGGAATATGTTGCATATTCAAATAGTGTAATCTTTTGATTAACATGCCTGTTATGTTGGAAAAACTTAGGCAATGACACCTAGGGGCACATGTTGCATAGTTATGAAAATAGCTCTCTGATGATTGACATTCAGTTGGTAAAATATGAAGAAAGTTTATTGAATTTTATATTTTCAAAAGCAGAGAGTTTTGTTTATGTTGAAAGGTAGATAAATATGTAGAGATTATTTCCTATCACCATTTCCAAAGAATCAGAGGAATAAGATTTCTAGGACGGTCTGACCCAAACGTAAAGAATATGGTGTTTTTATTTTAATTGTCATATAACTAGTAAAATAAATAGATATAGCATATGATTTGCAGAAAGATATTCCAAGGTAATTTCATATTTCATTGAACTCATAGAGAGGAAAATGTGTAAATCATGGTCTTGAAGAAATTCAGATTGAGGGAAAGGTAATAAGAAAACTATACATGAATGACTGCATTAAAATACAGATTATTGTCTATTGTTATCAATGTTTGAAGGGGAGAAAAGGAACTTTAACGAAGAACAAAATTACCATTATTTGTCAAAACTATTGCGGGGGATGTATTATGCAGGTCCAAATGGGGCATATATTGCACAGAAAAATAGTGGTATCCATTTATTGACAGTCTCGTTATGTAGGCAACTTATGAAAGGCCACATAAGGGAACATACTTTATTGTCATCCAAAAGAGTTATCAGATATTAGAAACTATATCTCCAAAAACCGTATGAAATATTATAATGATCTAAAAATATTCAATATTAAGAGTTTGAAATATGGAAGGGGGTTACTATCAATGCACATGAAAAATATATGAATCAATATTGGAAAAGAGTTTGAAGTCTGTTACATAGATATGACTCATATGTAAAAAATGGAGACATTCTTTGTTTTCTTTGAATCAATATTATGCTGTGTAGTTTAGAGTCATGTAGTGAGGACATTGTGCTAGGAAGATTTAAGTAATGCAATGAAGACTATTTATAACCCCATAAAAAGTTGAGACACATTATATATACAGAGAATAATTTTTTTACCCAATTCCTAACCCATGTGACCTATGCTCGGTGTGAGAAAAAAGGAGCAGTAAAATATTATTTTGTAACACAATGGTGAGACATGTAAAGAATATGGTTTTTATGATTATTGGATGGATGATCTAGGGAATAGGACCTAGGATCACTACATATCGCGTTAGAGTAAAAATCAATCCAAATGTGGTTCTTGGATTTTGGTGTAGTTTAACGTCATGCAGTAGGGACAAAGTTGAAAAAATGGGAAAAGAATGACACATTATAACTGGACCATGGAATAAAACCAAAGTGTCACTAAATATATTTATGGGGGAAAGAATCAAGCCATATATAGTTCTTCAAAGATTTTCTATACAGGTTATGATTCTTATATAAAGAAAAATGTGGGGGATTTATATCATGATTAGGCCCAATATTAGTGATTTTGGTATCTCTATGAATCTCATATAGTTGAGAATCAAGCTATATCTAGTTCATTAAACATTAATTTCCCACAAAAATCGAGTTTGATATGGGAGATGAGGGATTTTGACATGTTCTGGAAGAACAAATAAACATAATACACAAAATGGAATAAAAATTAAACCATGCATCTTAATGGAACACTTTGTATATATTTGATTCATATACATGTGGTGGAATGGAAATAAAAACTATGTGGTTGTATATGGTCACAAGATTGGAGATCCAGGCATATCTATGTATCTCAAAATAAAAGAGAATAAAGCTACACATAGTTCTTTATATGAGGTCCCTATGAATATCTAACTTAGACATAGGGAAGAAAGGGACTCATGTTCCACTATGGAGACGCAATGATGTCAATTATGCTTGCATATGGATGCTCCTAACGTCAAATAAAGAAGACGTCAGTCGTACAGTTTGATGTCATGTAACTAGGACAAATGATTTCATGCAGTTTAACATCATGCGACAAGGAAAAATATTCTATGTATTTTATTGTCCTGAATCATGAAAAGTTATGATTGTAATGAATTTTAATATCTTGCAACTAGGACTTTGTGATTTGTAGTTTAGAGTCATTATGTGAGGAAATTTTGTGCAATTACAAAATGAATTTATTCAATAATTTCCCATTGGTTAGAGTTGTGATAATCACTCCATTCAATATGATTATGGAAAAATATTTATTTGAGTAGAACTTATTTAGGGAATAAGGTCCTTCGCACTTTGGATCAATATTTTTGAGGTTTCATTCCCAGTATCATTGGACTCTTGAAGACCAATACCAATTCTCCTGGAAGAAATGAACAGAGACAAACTTTGTTGTTAAAGGATCATGCTATTCTATTCTGATAGACTTAAATGACGCAATGTATGGAATATTTTTTTCATGTTATCATTCCAAATCATCCAACTATTTATGAGACATCTCATCTATAGACCACTAATCACATATTGTAGCCCGAAGTGAAGGAAATTTAATTTCAATTTGTAAAACCACTTTTATGCTATAAAAAAATGAATATGTGGTTTCCTATGTGGAAGTACATGTAGTATTCTAGTAAGCCCATAAAGAATGAACATTTCTATCAGGCCGTTATTTCATATCATTATCCACCATATTCTGGAGTCTATTTTATTGGGACTTATTAAAGGCCTCTATCTGTCTATTGGATGCTGCATATAGTGAGATGAGTGGTTGGAATTGTTATTGTGTTCTTGATATAATTTCTTTACCTCAATAGAACAGAAATTGGGGCCATTATCTGTAAATATAGTATAATAGACACCAAATCTGGTGATGATGTTTTTTTTACAAAGCTAACAATGTGTTTGGCTCCGACTTCTTTGAGAGTTATTGCCTCAACCCATTTAGAGAAGAAGTCAGTAGCAGTAATGATATACTTGAACTGGTTAGTGGTAGTTGGAGGATAAGGCCCTACTACATCCATTACCCATGTGGAAATGGACATGATTATTTTTTAGTATGTAACAACTCATGGGGGTGATGAATGAAGTTGGAATGCACTTGGAAGGGATGAAATTTCATAGTGAAATATGTGAATTCCATAATCATTGAAGGCCAAAAGTTTCCAAGCCTTAATATTTGATCATATACCCTATTCCTAGACAAGTGAGAACCACAAGATCTTGAATGTACTTATTTCATGAATGATATAGTTTTTTCCATCAATACACTGGAATAGGATTCCATCAAATACTCATTTTTAGAGGATCTTCTAGTGATCTGGACTATCATAAAGAGTATAATTTTCTAGCCATCATTGGATCTATTCCTTCTCAGCTATACCTGGTCGAAGTACTCTAATTTATAGGTATTATATGATGGGTTTTCTCCATCCAGTAGTATGACCATATAGATAATAAATAAGGAAAATTTCATTATTTTATTCCATTATAGTTTGTACGAATGATGAGACTACACGGCGAGGGGCTATACTAATGGTTGTCTCATCCCGATTTAGATCTTCTAAGGCTATAGATGCATTATCCAATGAATCATCTTGGGCATTTTGTGACTGTAGGATATAGTACATAATATGATATAAGGGAAATTCAGCTATTTACCCTATAACGGAATCACACAAATAGATTATGTATTTCTTTTTGATAGTATAATCCCCATTGATTTGTTTGATTAATAACTCTGAATCACCTTTTTCATTCAAGTGATTCACTTGTACCTGAAGTGCCAATTCTAAGCCTGCGATAATAGCATGATATTATACTTCATTTTTGGTACCGCCTTAAGACCACATGATGGAATAAAGAAACATTTCCGTTTCTAGGGTGATAAGTACAATTCCTAAAAAAAAATTGTTGAGTTTATGGTTTACTATTATCTTGCCTATTAGATATCTAGAGGCACTATCAATGTATATTTCCCATGTTTGGTAATTTTCTTGATTAGAGAAGAACTCTTCATCAGAATGTTCAGTACTCAATGATGCATCTTCTACATATGGGTGTTCATCAAGTATGTCAGCCAGATCATGACCCTTTATTTCCTTTTGATGAAAAAATTATATATCAAACTATTTCAAAATAACTTTCCACCGTTCCAAATTCCCTCTAAGAATAAGATGACTAAGGATAAATATGAGAAGGTTATTTTGAGACACCAATTGCACCTCATGATGTTGCATGTAGTAACTCAATTTATGAACTACAAATATTAATGCCATATAACACTTTTCAATACACAAATACAGAGTTTACACATAATGAATAGTTTGAATGAGATAGTAAAGGTTGTTTTCAATCCTGACATCGTTCTTTTGGGAAAGGAAGGAACTAGTGATCACTCAAAAGATTTCACATAAAGAATAAGTGGTCGTCTTCTGAAATGTTTCATTAATACTGATGGACTTAGGATGTATTTCTTGAGGGTATCAAATTCCTATTGGAAATATTATGTCCATTGACAGATTACTCCCTTCTTAATTTATCAGGAGAATAAACACTTTCCAGCCAAATTGGTGATAAAGTGCCGAATATATGCCAAGTGTCCTTGGTGACCTCTTAATTGTTTAAAATTTCAAGGAGGTTACATACTAAGGATTGATTTTTTTCTGAATATCAACTCTTATACCATGATAGGATATAATCAATTTGAGGAATTTTCCTAAGGTTACCGAGAATTAACATTTCAATGGTTTCATCTTCAAACAATTTTGCCGAAGTATATTGAATATGGTCTCCAGATCAGCCAAGTGATTTGAAGGTTGGTTGGATTTAACCACCAATATTTTCACAAAAATTATAAAATATATTCCTAATATGGGTTTGAATATATGTTTTAGAGCACGTTAATATGTTGCACCAACATTCTTTAATCCAAATGACATTCCCTGGTTGAAAAACACACATTGAGGAGATATGAATTCTGTAGACTCTTAATATTCTAGATCTATTCATATTTGATTCTACCCAGAGTAGACATCCGTGATGTAAATAGCTTCATAGACAGCTATTTCATCAATTAAATGCTCTATGATCAGAACAAGAAAATAATCTTTAGGACAATGTCTGTTATGATCTCTAAAATAAATGAAAAATATGACTTTCCCATTCTTCCTTTTCACTAGGACTATGTTGGCCACCCATTTAAGATATCAACCCTACATGAAAAATATTTCATTGATAATATTATCAACTTTAGCTTCCATTTTAGAGGCATGATGTGGTTGTATTCTTCTTGCTGCCTAATGGAATCCTTGATTTTCTTCTAGAAAACCCAAATGATGAGTGGAGACAATAAGATTAAAACCTAAAATTTCTAAATAATTCCAAGAAAATATATCATGACGTTTCTTTAGAATTTTTTATAGATATCATGATCTTCAGAATTCATGTACTCACTAATTATAGTGGTGTGTGAATCTCCTTTTGTACCCAGATTTATTTCTCTAATCTCATTTATATTGGTAGAGACATTGTCCTCTGATACGGGAGATGCATCCCTGAGATATTCTTGTTCTTCTTACTCTCCCATACACATCACTTCTCTTGTTTCTACATTCATAATAGGTGATTAATGAAAACATTTAGAGTTAGTATAGGAGTCAATATTTTTACATCCTAAAGAAGAGGCCACCATCTTTGACCCTATTAATGATGAAGGGTCTTTCTAGATAATTGAAGAGGATATAATGTGTTGATAATCAACTTATTTTTCTTCGTATTGTATTTATATAAATTATTCTAGTCTTATTAATGAAGAAGAGTCTTTCTGAAGTTTAGTAGATATAATGAAGACATATCCTTTTAAAATTTCACAACATATTCTTGAATTAAAAATTTCTCCCATGCTTTCAGGCTCGATTTCCGCAAATGACATTATGGAATTCATAGGATGAGTGTTCATATTTAGTTTTATCCATTCAATTTGAATTATAGGAAAAAAATATTATATTCTCAAATGATTGAATGGATTTTCTGGGATCTCATTCAGGCCATTCAGAGCATTGATTCTGGTTACCTTTTTTTCTCATTGACCTCATTCCCTTGCTTTGATAAAAACATTTCCTCAATGTGTTGTGATTAACACATTTTGAACAGATCCATTTCACCATTAAATGTTCCAATTTAACCATTTAAACATTACATGATAATTTTTGGTATATAAAAGGTATGGCTACATGTTGATGTAGCCAAATCCATCCACACAGAATGTTGAAGGTTGTGTCCAGAAAAACAACCATGAAATCTGAATTAGACACAAGATCTCTAAACACTGTTCTGAGTGTAATCTTACCCATAGGTTATTAGTCATTATTATCAAAATCATAAAATATTAATGTGGATGTAGATAAATCAGATTTAGTTAGGCATAATCAATGATGTGTATGAATTAGAATGAGATTGAATCTTGATCCATTATCAATAATGGCTCCCCGGATGTCTATATCATCGACCCTGTCAGATAGATATACAAGGGACTGATATTTCCAAGTACAACATCATCATCATCTTTACCTATAAAAGATATAATTGTATTAAATTATTCAAGATCATTCTATATACGGTAAACCTGAATATTAACAACTATGGTTTCAAACTCTTGCGGACATGACAAAGACTCAATACACGATTCTCAATGATCATTTGAAAAATCTATGTCATCAAAAATTTACAACTTAGCTAGTAATTGGGAAAACATTTTTAAAATATTATACTTTTGGTGCAGAGTTCTGTGTTTCCTAGCATGGAGATGCGGTTTTTCATGTTACATGGAATTTGAAGATCCTAATGTAGATGTACCCTGTGTCAAAGAAGAAATAGAAAATACTTCGGGATTTTGAAGATATACTAACTAAGCCTATCTACCTTCTGAGAGAAAGATAGTGTAGCCTCAATTCAGTCCTACAAAATAATCATTCCATGACCAGACCTGTCATATGTGGAAGAATATTATTGTTCTTGATGAGCCCACTAAAGTGCTCTCCCCTGTGATTTTTCTAGAAATACGGTTTGAGTAGGGGTAGTTCCTTCTTGAATACCCACATCTTCATCTATATCCACAACGTTAGATTATTACTGTAGTTCCCAAATTAGGTATAGGGAACTCAGGATCATTATAATCAGAATCACTATCGGCATTGGGATTTGTTATGTGGATAATGATAACACAACGAAAGATCAATTCATCATCTGATGAATATTATTCTTGAATGGTCGATTTTGATTATCCTGTTTGGTGGGGTGGTTCCCGTTATTTTGAAAAATATGGCATGAAATCTACCAGAGTCAAGGAAAACATTGTTCATGAAATGATATCATATTTTTCTACCTGTTCTTTATCATTCTTATCATGTTTCTTCTTTGATGGTTGAATTTTTTATGAATGTGTTTTTGTGGTTATGGGAGTGGTAGAAAACACTGTTAGTTGATTCAACTGTGTTCAAAGAATGACATGAGTTTTTTTAATCGATTTCTTGATCATCCAATCATCCTATTTATGTGCATTTAAGCCTTTGACTTCCTGCCGTTTTCCTTCTTCCTCTTGATTAGTAGTCATAACACATTCTACATGGTCTAGAAAACGTTTTAGTTTCACTTGTATAGAGTGTACCATTTTTTCGTAAGACATTTGAAAACAAAACACTACCGAATGGGATGCCCCAACATCTGATAAAATAGTAAATAATTTAGATGATCTTCATCTCCTTATTTTTTTAGTTTCTTCAGCCTTTTCAACTGAACCAAATTATTTTCCAGAGCTATGATAAACTAACTGAAAACCTGTTCATTCTAAGAAGAATAAAATTTATTCTTTAACTCCTCAAACTATTTCTTCCTTTGATCTCTTTGATCATCTTGAAGAGGCGGTTATTTTTTCAGTTGCTCAGGAGGAAGATCCCTTTGATATGATAAAGGTTTTTAAGTGGATGCTGGTACATGTGCTTGCTTGAGTGTGACTATCGAAGCCTCTTATTTACCCATTCTCATTTCCAGAGCATATGGAATTACATAAGATGTAGATTTAGTTTCCACAATAGAATCCTCCAACTGCTGGGAAATTGAATCTAGGTCTCAAAACCCTCATGTGTATTTCATAGGGATCTGTGGTGGACATAACTCATCACGTATATTTTCTAAAAATATTGGAAGCAACTCCGCTGGAGGTATTTCCAGGTTTAAGGAATATGTTAACCCTTTCATCGATAGATAAAATCCGAGACTCTTTAATTTTCCCTTTGTTTACAATTTTTGAGATAAAAAACTTCCGTATTCGGTAGTGTTGATATTAATTGAAGAATAAATTTCTAACGAAGATCTTCCCATCCAGTAATTGATTGAGATTTCAATCTTGTATACAATACAAAAGCCGGTACCTGTAATTACTAAACAAAACCCCTACACTTTACTACTTCTTGCTGTTTAGGTGTCCCCATCATGGGATAACAATGTAAAACAAAATTTGTTAACTGTCACTTTGGATCTCTCAAACCATTAATGATTTGGGATGTAGTATTCAAAAAATTCAGTGGGGTAGGTATCAGATCCACCCATTTAGGGTCTGATATATTTTCCAGCTGAACTGGTGCACTTAGTTCTTCTATAGATTCCAATCGAGTTTTAAATGCCACAATTATATTTATAATCATTTGGGAAATATCTGGATGATATTGTACATACATTGGTAAATTATATAGAGCTTCAATTGGTTTAATGAGTGTAAAAACCATTGGTCATGGGGCTGCTAGTAATTTCCTTGGATAACCCAGAGGGACATGCTAATAATAATCTGTTTTTCCTTACCTATTTGTGTACCCAATAGAGGGAATTCATTATCTACATATGTAGTTATCAGAAGCCCTATTTTATGAGGATCTCCTACTAGATGTTCATGTTTAGGATCTTCTTGTGGAGAATGTCTAGAAGAAATGATTCTTTAATGTAAATATGTATTGAGTCTTTTCAACTCTTTCATCGTATCTTCTTGTTATTCTAATATTTCTTCATGTGAAAAAGATTGACCATCTCTTTTTGAAAAGTGAGATCTATCTAGATATTACCTTTCCCATTGTTATATGCCTTTCATAGGGGTGGGAGTTGTTTATTTGAGGGCATACCATAATTCTGGGTAAGCCTATGATTTTAGGTACTCACACATTCTTCATTTTCATCTGTGTGAACTATGTTATGGATAAGAACTTCATATTTTGATTCCCCTGATGTAGAATCATTTTCTAGACGTTCATATTCAATGGTGTTAATAACATCCATAGACCCATAATGCATTGATGGAATTCTGTTACTATATTTGTAGGATCGTCTCCTTCTTTATGTTCTATAAGATTCTACTCTCTTATATGATGGGTTCCCAAGAGCTGTTTGATGAATAGATTCCGGAATGGAATCTTTGGATATGTCATTTTTTATATAACTTTTTCGCCACTTCCCTAATAGGGAGAAAATTGACTTCCTTTGAATAGGGGATTGTAGATTAGAAAAATCCCCAGCCCTGAAGGCTGGGGTTATTATTGTTTTTCTTCTTCTTCAAACCATAAAACATTGTTTGTGGAATTCAAATGTTGAATTAAAAAATCCCCCATCCCTATAGGTTGGGGTGGCACATTAACTTATAAGGTTGAGATTCACATAGCCTCTCTTCTGATTATGTGAATTTTGGTTCGAACATTACTTGGGTGCATTATCTGACAACCACTCAAATCACCTATTTAGAAGATTGTTGTCATATTTTAGACATTTTCATTATCTGATGACATCCCCTAAGAAGGAGGGATGCTAAAGATTCTCAGATGCTTGATGAAAATGCCACTCAACAACATGTTTTCTATGGGTCTTACTTTGATGAGAGATAGTTGATTCCAGTTCTTGAGTGTAAATATTATTACATACTAAATCTGTTGATTGTAGCTGGTGATAGAAAATATAATTACATAAGACCACTTTTGGTGGGATTTTCGGATTATGGATGGTAGTAAAATGCTACACTCCATGTTCACCCCATCCTCTGATACGAAAACCAAATTGGGTATCCAAAATTTACCAACGTAGCCTCTTTAAAGCATTTAGGCATGTACAATGAAGGGTTCTTTGCTACTTTTCATCCTTTGGTTATTGGGAAATATTGAGATATGCCAAGTCAATTTGTCATTAAAATCCTTCTATTACCTTTACAAGATTTTGATATTCATCATATGGTAATATATTAGTTTTCAAAGGAACAAAAATTGGCCATAATTTGAGGCGGACATCATGAATGAAATCTTCTACCATCAATTCAGCAATGCTGTATTGAGTATTTTCCAAAGTCTAGAATGTGACTTGTAATTCTCCTTTAACCAATTTTTTTTCTCATGTTTAACATATCTTAAATATATTTCTCTAGAGGTTTCACCACTTGGAGTGACAAAAGTGGATGCTTCTGGATTGTTTTATTAAAAAAATAGAATCATTTATTTTTTCCTCTACTATATTAGAAAACAAATGACCAATGGGAGGTTTAGAGAATGATCATTCCCTTAGGATATATTCTGGTTGAGAAATTATTTCACCCATAAATGAAAAGGAATCATACATGTCTAGGGTATTCACTGTAATAGATCATTCAATGTATCGTTTGATACAACAATATAATAGGATCACGAGAGAATAAGGTGTATGAAAACTAATTTTCATTGTCTATACCCAAGAGTTTCGACCAGTCAACTTTAATTTCAATCTACCGACGAGTTATATTTCTAAATGGGAGGATCCTTGATGGCAATGTATTTCTAAATTCAACTCTATTATGAGGAATAAAACTATTATGTACCTCAAAAACTGTAATAAATGTTAATTTGAGAGGGCTTTAATGATCATTTCCTGATGAAAACACATAAACTATTATCCTAATAAAAATAATATATAAGAGTATCTATTTGAGATATGTATAGAAAATATATGATATAAACTGAAAAAATCATTTATTCCATTCATGTTTCATGGAGGTTTATAAGAGTACCTATAATAAAATAATTAGTATATGATGATATCAAGTATAATAAGGCCATGTCCCGACTAAGGCCATAATCATAATTGAAGAAATCCAATAGAGTGAAAATTAAGACTGTCGTACTTATTCTAACACAAATACAAGCTGATGTTCCAATGGACACTCAATATTATGTCTTGTCTTCACATTCACAATTATGGAATAAACATCTCTCTCCTCATGATGGTTTCAGTGTTTATATTCATCCAAATTTCAAACAAAAAAAAATAAAATTTATTCCATCATGAAGGAAAATGTGTCATGGTTATTCATCACCACCCATGAGAAGACAATGGATAAATTGTTTAATATTGGGGTTCTCAGTAAAGATAGATTGAATAAACACCTTGATTATTACTTATTCCACTGAATGACAGACATAAAATTAATCATTTCTTCATCTTCAAGGAAACACGAAATAAAATGATTCTGTATTGATGGGCCATGATAAGTTAAACACCACCACACGTGGCTTTTGTTTCCCAAATTAATAAAATATGTTGAAGTTTGGAATGATGTATCAAATAATGGGATACCAAAATTTGATAACTATATAACCCTAAAAAATTTTATCCATGAAAATTGTAGTATCTAATAACATTTTAATCAACCAATTGAGACCCTATTTCAATTTATCATGTTTCAAAGAAACTTGTTCTTCATCAAAACAATCCAAAAATCGACGAAATCAAACATAAATAAAAATTCATAGTAAAATTATGACATTTTAAAAACCAATCCAGTATATATATTTTTAAAATCTAAACCCATCACTATGAGGATGTCCACTACACCCATAAATAAAACGTTAATTTTGAAAGGTGTCATAGGATGGATATGCCATTTTAATCCACGTAATATAACTATTAATTGATGCGTAAGACTAATAGTGACTTTGGTTTATTTTGAATAATCTCGGATGAGATTTTATAGGTGAAGTATTTGAGATAATATGAATTAATGTTGTATAACATCAATCATGCATTGTTTCAACTAATGCCATATACAAATCAAATACCCATAGGGAGGGATACCAATGAGCTCAATGAGAACATCATTTTGACCATCAATCATCTAAGGCTCACTCATGTCCGGTCATACTAGAAGACCAACTAGCATACATTTTGTTTTTTAATAAATATTGGAATATGGGAAGACTATATAATACTCACATATATAATATATATAAATGTCCCCAATTTTACTTAGGTAAAGAAATGTTTACCTTGTTAACATTGGCGTATAAGGACCATAATGGGGAGTAGACTCAATATATACATGGAGACAATTTTTATAGATATATTAAATTTTAAATACTCTTTACATTATTCAAGTTATTTTATCTATTTTATGTTCAATTGAACCATCAGTGGAACTCAATGAATATATCATTAAAGCATTTTCAAGCCCCAGAAAATTTGATATTGAAGTTGTTACTTCCAAAACATATTGTACATATATAAGATATATTGAGTTCAACACGGTCTTTTCTGTAATACAGTAAGACTCAGAAACTACAATACAAAGACACATCATACATTTATATGAATGAAATTTATTATTTTTTATGTAAACAACCATAAAACCGAAATTTTTAATTTCTTTATAATTAATCTCATCTCAATATAATCCCTACAGAGCATTATATATAGTATGAAAAATTTATCTTCTTATAATTTACCAATTATACAATATAAAAAGATAGAGGAGAGTCCCCTTGAGTAGAATTGTCTTACATCTAATTTCAAAACCTCATTTATATTTCCATGTATATGGCAGTCCTCTAAAACCCGAAATCAAACATCTATTTAGAATTTTTTCAGATCTGTATTCACATGGTAGCAGCCTTGTGTTATCATTACCGTCTAAAATGTTATATTATTGAGAAATTCACTGCACACTAGGGAGATAATGACATATTTGAGTCATGTGAATCACAATATATATATTAATTTCTATATGAAAGGGATGTGAAGCAACAATTTGTAATTAGAAATATTGAATTACCACACATAGTGGTATTGAAATAGATTTTATGAATCCTTTATATTCACTTAGTGGAAGCTTCATTTTTCCCATTAACTAAATTATGGTGGTAACATACGGTTAGGGAAGTCATCTAGTCATGTGGGTTGTATTTTATATTGAATTAAAACCAATAATTACAGTCATTCCATATAATGGTCAGGTATATGTTTCCATTGAGTAGTCAAAAGCAAATAAATAATAGTCCACTTCATAGTCCATGCATATAAATCATTTCAACCTGAATAATTACTCGATTTTAGTCCTAAATGATATTTTAATTACACAAAGAATGATTTTAATCAATTACAGATGAATATTAGAATAAGTTACTGAGGGATATCAATGTTTTCTTATAATCTCATGGTATCAATTTAGTAAATTTATTCTAACCATTTGGAAACAAAAACTCATTCTTATGGGAATAAAAATTACTCCACATCTTATCTTAGATCTCATTATTTTAGTCTATCTATTTTCAATGATGTTGGTGTAGTGGAAGAGGAATATATCAAGGATGCTCCCCTACTATTCAAGGAAAGTGTCTTAGTAAATCACCATGAACTCAAATAGGTTAATCATGTTATAAAAAAAGACCCATAACCCAAAATCATTATTTCTTCCAGGCCTCTGGAATTAAAGTAGAGACACTCTACATTCATATTAAAATAAAATGATTTATTCACAAGAAATTTAGAGATTGAGAATAATATAGAATCCATATTATAAAACAACACATTGTAAGAAATTAATTAATTTTTTATATTATAAAATTAATGATTATTTTAAAGCAAAAAAATCTATAAAATAATTGAAATAATAAATTGTTTTTTAAATTATCGAAACATAGATAAGAAATATGATAATGAAGAATAGACATAAAAACAAAAAAAAATTCATATTGTAAATGGTTAAAAGAATACATTTTTTGACACGTTTATATTTAATGTATAAAATGATCAGTGAAAAAAATATCAAAAATATATGTTTCAAATTATTAATAAAGAAATTTAATGATTTTATAAAATAATAATAAGTAATATTTTATGTAAATGGATTAATATTCTTTAAATAATTTATATATTATTATCATGGATTAAATATACACCTGACCAAAAAGAAGAAATATTTTTGAGTCCACATATATAAAACAATTTGTTTGAATCATGAACCAATATGAGGTAACATTTAAATAAGAATTATAATAACTAAAATAAAATAGGGAATAAATTATAATAAAATCATATTGTTTGAGAAACCAAACATGGAATAATGATGTTCTAGAATAAAAGTTATAACTTAATGAGATAATATTATGATAGAAAAAAATAATATAACATAGGTAGTGTATGAATAAATTTGAATTGAATAATGGGAGATAAAATTAATGTGAAACTCCTATGAAAAAAATTATTTACAGTATATTAAACAAGTAGGCAATTATTTACATCCATTAAAAGTAAATCCTTATATTATAAAAAATTATGCCTAATGGAATTGAAATTGAGATGAAAAATAATTATTTTATGTATTTACTATCTTGGCATGTGAATATAACCACTTAAATAATAAAATTAAGTTTTTAAAAAAAATTAATTTACAAAAATTAATGAAAAATTAATTTTTTCTATCCCATTTTTTATCATATGCCTTTAATTTAATGTACTTTTTTTACTCTAATCAGCTAACTAGTGTTGTTCAAAGAATTTATCTAAAACGGATTTAGTACACTGAACATTATCAAAGGGATTATAAAGTAGTTTCTCAATATCCATAATTTCAATGATATATGTTCTTTATACTTACCTTGGTATAAAATTCTGACAATTCAATTATTTTTCTAAACTAAATTCAAATTTTGAAATGTTCAATGTTATGCTTATTTTAAGAAGTTAATTTTATAATGAAAATATAATATTAACAATATGAATTGAATCTATCATTTTAAATTATCTAATATTAACTATGTAATAGATATCATATTTTTTAATTAAATATTGTTTTATAATAATCCTTGTGTGATTGTAATGAAAAATAAAATACATTTTTCATTGATGAAGCAGTCTAATCATAACACGATTGATATTTTCCTTTTCGAAATAATGGGAGGAATGGTTAAAAAATTTATTAAATAAAAATAATAAAAATTAAATATAATTATGATACATATTTAATTATATATCTACTATTATAATAGATTTTTTAGAAGTGTATTAATAAATAAACTTGAATAAACTTTTTTATGTAATTACTTATTCCCTTGATATCCTTCTTTAGATGACTCCTAAGACATGATAGTTTATTATTTTTGAGGGGGAATATCCTCTAATATATGTGATTGAGGATTTTAGTAGAGTTCATTTTGAAATAAAATGTTTTAGGTGTGTAGAAAAGTGGGTGGTGAAGGGGCCATTTAATAGGTGATGAGAGATTTTTTTGTAAATGTTAATTTTATAATATGAAAAAGGTTCCATTATTCAAGAAATATGGTTAAATTTTTGTAATTATAGTAGAAACCATATTTTATTATTGGAGATTCCATCATCCAACCATTGATATGTTATTTTTAGTGATATTTAGAGACTTCAATTATTTATTTAACATTTTTATGGCATTTTGACATTTTCTATGGTGAATAATTTTTATCTTGATAGATTATTTTATGAAAAAAATTGATATTGACCATATAACATAATTTGTAAATGATGATTTAAATTATGAATTAAATTTTAATTATTAAATTTCTAATTATGGGAAAAATTAATTTTATTATAATAATACATAATAAGGGATTATTTATAGAGAAATGTGGTTTTAAGAATGAAGTGAATTTTATTCTTGTTATATGCCATTTAAAAATAATTAAATAACTTCTAATAGAGTTTTTATATATATTATCAAAATACTCTATAAAATTAAATTTTCTAAAGTGATCAATTTAATTTATCAAAAAAATACATTATATATATATTGTTTGTCACTAAATTTGATTTTATTCTTACTTTTTAAATTTTATCACTTATTTTATAGAAATTTGTATATGTTTTTTATTAAATAAAACATTTTTAAATTTATTTTTTAATTAAATATTATAAATATTAAAAATAATTAAAACTTATATTATGTTAATATTTATATGTTTAGATTATCCTAACATCTACTTATAAAACCTTTAAAAACAACTTCATAATATATAAGTGTGATATAAAAAATGAGGTCTGTATGAGGTGGTGATTATTCTAACGTGGTTCTCATTGTTATTTACAAGATCCTAAATTACTCCCACATATGATTTCTCTCAATATTTACTTGTTGAATCTCAAATTAGGTCAGGTAAATGGAAAATTGATGACTCAATACTTCCCTTTTATTATTTTAAAAATGATCCTTGTAAGGAAGAATCCTACTATATCATGAAATTACTTACCATTTGTATTTAAATTTCATGTTGTTTAAGTTTATACCATAGAATTCAATAGAAATTTTAAAAAAATCACATTTTGTACTTGTATATTTTATTATATATTTTCTTTTTTTTAGATATTTCATGTGATGGAAGAAATTCAACATTGTATTTATTAAAATATATAAAGTAACTAAAAACTCATGGTCATACATCCTACCCTGTAAAATAAATTTTATACCCACAACATTAGTTTCTCTTTCATATGAAATAGAAGAGTATTTTAGAAATATTTTTATGAATTTTGATATAATAATGAATTCAAATCCTTCATAATGTTTCATAAAAATATTTTGAATCACCTGCCACATATCCACATGGAGTTCCAAAACATGTGTATTGTTAGGCCATATTTTCGTGCACTATATTTTTATCGATATTATACCCAACTACACATTCCATGGTTTATTACATCAAGGTGCGTCATAGATAATGACTTCAACCACATATCGTTTAATGACTTTGATTTTATTCCTTAGAAACTACAAAATCATTATTAAAAAAAAATTGTTTTAATATATTACATTTATCCTTAGTATTTCTACAAATTTATTCTAATCATAGTTTCCAATGATAATTAAATCACAGTATTTCATAGTTTATACAAAACCAAACTTTCCTGGATACAAATAATTATTAAATTCATTATTCTCATTTAAACCAAAACAACATTAATCACATCCCAATTGATATATTCCATAATAATATATTCTCATGAAGTAATATATTCTATTCCAAAAATAACCAAATTTCCATGACATCAAATTGTATACCGACAATAAGGGGTATCTATACCCTGATCAACTATTCTTCTTAATATCCAACAAGTATCTCACAAAATATCATTAATAACAAAAAAATTCAATCACATATGACCTAAAAATGGGTTTCTATGCCTTTAAAAAATATCAAACTAAAAATATTAAAGAATAATGTAATTTATAATACATAAAAGATCCCCATCCGATAACATCATAACCTCTATATATTTTTAACCATATATTGATAACAATTGTGATGCTCTTGACTCGGCCTATAAGTTATTTTCCTACAAAAATGTGTTTTCATATTTAAAATATTAACAACAAAATATTTGATTCATTTACACACCCAATACCTTTTAGGTTTCTAGTTTTTGTGATCTTGGAAAACAAATTAACAAATAAAACACAAATTTTTATCATCTAATTGGAATTTTCCCACAAAACCATTGAATCATTATTTTATAATAAGTCTTCAAAATCACTCTAACAATTCCCCATGAATGAAACACATCAATAAATATCATAAATAACAATCCTATTCACAACCTATGGAATATGAAAAAAAGAAATGGGTGAACATAAACACTCAATATGTGGTAGTGAAAAACAATACCTATAATGGAATGAAAAAAACAGGAATAATATGGTAGGAATAAAAAATAATTAATTAATTCTGTATAATAGCTAATATAGGAATGAAATATATCCATGGATAATAAATGAATGTAAATAATCATATGGATAATAATAATTAATATCATATTGATGTAATGTATATTACTTATCACCAATATAACATTAAGGATTTATGGAAATATATCTTATATAAATGTGTAAGGTTTAAAACAAATTCCTAACCTAGTCTTTCACATGAAACATAATGATTCATTGATGAGATGTATAATTTTTATCCCCAAAAATCACAAATTATGTCCAATGTATTCATTATATGTGGGAATGTGTAAATAATAAAATGCATATCTAATATTACATAGTTGTAAATAATCATTCATATTGAAATAACAAGTATACATTTTGTAAATATTTTTTTTCACAATAAATGGAATATTTTTTTAATAATCCATAAAATTGACATCATGATGTTATATGGATATATGTTTATGTTAATAATAGGAAACACAATATTGATACTGTGAAGGTTATGTAGTAAATATCCATGAAATTAAATAATGTTCATGAAGAAGAAAAATAATATCCATGTTGGGATAAAGAGTGACAGAGAACATAACACATATGAAAATTTTAATGTCTGATGTATAAATTTTGAAAACCATTTGGAGGATAACACAAGAAACATAACTCCAAAAATGTTATATTTGTAATTGTTTTATATGAAATTAAAAGTGATATTATAAAAATATGTTTCACAATGTACTTAAAAAATGGTTGTAAATAAAAAATTTATGTCACTTTAAATAATCCATTTCAATGGGTGGAAAGATGACAATTATAACAATAATATTAAAATAATTCCAAATATTGAAAAATTTAATGTAAATGTAGTTAAAAATAGAAAATGATTTGTGGAAGATAAAAACATGAATAAGTGCTATGAAATATAATTATTCATTATACAAAAACATGGAACATTATTATTTAAAAAAATATTATTAGAACCACGAAAATATGAATATTAGTGAAAATGAAATACAATGTGAAAATTATTCTTGATAATCAATAACAAAAAAAATTTGTAAAATTTATTCATGGTGAATTATTCTAATAATAGATTATATTAATAATTTCGTAAATAATTTCAAAATCGACCTATATGAAAATCTTAAAAAGATTCCATTTAAACATTTCATAAATATGTTAAAATATCATATAAAATGAACTTAATACATGATTAAACTATATATATGAACATTATTGAATGAATTTAATGAGTATGTTCATGGAAAAATGGTTCATAGACAAAAAGAAGAGATAAGGTTGAGTCAACATACAAGCAACCAATTTGATGAATTTTCAAACAATATGAGGATCAATTCAATTAAAAATTGTAATTCATGGATATTAAATATTGATTATCATATTATGAAATGATAGTTCATATGAAACCAATATTTTAAGGTTAGAGTTCAAGAATAACCGTTATAACATATTGGTTTTAAATTAAGTGAACCATAAACCTTAAAAATTATTCATTGTATCAATCAAATGAAAAGTAAATTTGTGTGAAAAAATTATGTTTAATAACCAACGTAAAAAAAATTATTTAACATATAAGATTTTTGTATGGTATTATTTACATTATATATAACCAAACTAGAAAATATTGTGAAACATTTCTCAAGGAATTGAAATTGAGAAAATAAACCATTATTTCATGTCTTTATAAGATTGGTATATTCATTCAACCACCTTAGTATACAAATTAATTATATTATATAATTCATTTACAATATTTCTCATGAATATTTATTTTATTTTGGTCCATTTTCTTCATATTTCATTAATTTATTGTATAAATATTTCTCCCATCAACCACTTGGGATTGTTTGACCAATTCCTCGAAAAAAGCATTGTTAAATTAACTACAGTAAAATAGATTATAAAATTTAATCATTATGTCTATAATGTATATATATTATATATCCTTATAACAACATATAAATTAAAACTGCTTAATATTATTTCAAAAATAGATTCAGATTATGAAAACTATCATTTAATGATTTTTTATCATGTTATATTTATAAAGGAATTTTTTAATTTTTTTAATATAATTCAATATTGATCATTTTATATCTCTAAAATTTTATAAATATTATATTTTTTAATGAAATTTACATTTAACACCATTAATTTATAGAGGATATGGAAAATGGAAGATATCGTTCATATAAATGGTATTCTAGCTATAGCACAGTCAATGAGTTAATTCTATTTGGAGTTGGATGAAGATAAATAATAGTTATAACATCAACATATAAAAAATTTTATAAAATAATTATACATATTTTATTATATTATTATTGGGATTATATATTTTTAGAATGTGTTAGAAGAAATAAAACTAACAGAATCCATCCAAAATGATTAACTCTTCCTTCGATATCGTTTGTTAGAAAATCATCAATCCTTATTTGATATGAATTTTAGGGAGACTAGAACATATAGGTCATTTGAATTTGGTTTTGAGAGGGTTTTTGGGTGTTTTTTAATCTAAAAATCATTAGATTTGACGATAAATGGGGTGGTGAGTGGGTCCATTAATAGATGAGAGGGATGGAATTTTTGTGAATGTAAATTTTTTAAAAATAAATTATATCATGTATTCAAATAGATTGGATCCAAAACTTTATAATTAATGTTGAAATGATAATTTAAGTTCAATAAATACTCATCCACTATTTATATATTTTGTTTTTTGATATATTGTGACTTTACCTCCTAGAGTAACATTTTTACCTCACTTTAACCATTATCGAGGTTTCTAATTATTACATTTGAAAAATATTTTTATGATCAAACATGAAATTAAAAATAATACCATATTTATACATGCTGATAAAATATATGAAATCCATTTTAATTGATATAATTTCTAAATTATATAATAATTTATTTTAATTTCATACTAAATATTGTGGGAAAAATAATTTGTATAAAAATGTATTTTTTAAGCATAAGTTGAATATATTCTTATTAATTTAGAAGAATTTTTTTTAATTGCATGATAAATTATTTATCATATATATATATAGTAAATTTCATTAAAATCATTATTACAATGTTATAAATTTATTTTTTAAGATTGATAATACTAAAATATAGAAAAATAAAATTCATCTAAAAATTCATTTTTTAAACATTGTGTGATGTTTCATATTTATTATATATTTCCTAGAAATTAAATAAAAAAATTTAATTAATGAAAAAATTTTAAATTATTATAAAATTTAATATATAAAATTTTAATATTCTATGATCATATATTACATTATTAATAGAATTTTATTTTTTCCATTCATCAACAAACAGACACACTCAAGGCCATTGTTTAATATATATGTGTAAGATATGACATGCTTGTGATTTCATGTGGTTATTCAACTATAATGTACCTTGTAGTAATTTCCATATAAATAAACTTATCCCATATAATATTATTCTCCCCCATAATTTTTTAAGATCATATTATGTTGGGTTATGGGAAAATCATAGTGGCCCTACATATATTAAAAGCATAAAAAGTGTTTCATATAGAAGAACTCCCACTAAATGATTCCATTTATTCTTGTTTCTAAATATATATCATAATGAAATTACTTTTATATATACAAACCAATTTTATAAATATGTTATAAACTTCATATTTAATACATATTGTTTTATTGAATGTATCACATTTTGTTTTAGTTTAGTATTTCATGTTATGAAAGCTATTAAATATAGTGTTTAGTAAAATGGAATCTTTTACTAAATGTAGGGGTGATACACCACTTGTAACTACAAAAAATATTGATTTAATATATGACCACCGTGGTTATAAAAAATTCACAGAGACCGCATCCTACCTACGTTGACAATGTGGAAGCTAAAATTGATATGGTAGTAATAAAACAAAATTTATTATATTCAATACCTATAATTGCTTACGGACATCCTACCCCTTTTAATTATTACAAATATGTTAACTAGAACTAACATAAGAATTAATTTCCTATATTTATTATAGAAATAATGATCATTATAATGATCAATATTAAGATATGCTTTATATATGGATATTTATTCTATAACATGATTTAAATAACCCCTAATTACGAGGAGGCAACATCCTTCTGGGTGGTCTAAGTGTTATACTATTACCATGTATCTAAACATGCCTTTATGAAATTTTGTATGAAATACATATTTTCTATTCACCCTATCATTATGTCTATTCTTAGTAATGTTGTATAGTGTTATGTGGAAAATCTATAAATCAAATTTGAACCACTCTATGAGAAACATGCTCATGTTGTATAAATTTTTAATAAAATACTACGACACATGTTTAAAAGGAATCCCTTGAAATGTTTTTTGGGTAACATTTAAAACATTATTCCACTTTTTTCCATCATAGTCTTAGTTTTAACATTGAATTGTCTAGGGTGATGCTTGACATGCCTCCTCTGTTAAAATTTATGTTCTTTATGGGAATATTGGTATGTTATTCATAAATTATATTTTTCATTAGAGAATATTCCTCATATTTAATTCACTTACACAGTTTGATGCTAGAATGGATTACCTATTAGTGATAAGAGAATATTAAAATATAATTCGATAATATTTAGAAGTAAATTTTTCACCCATCGGTCATGATGATTCTTGTAGAACGTGGGTTGCTCATACCCAATATTGAAACCCTAGAGTGATCACGTGAAACAGTCCTTACTGTTTTTTTAAGGTGATGTATAATAGTAAATATTTTCATAGTATGAAATATAGGATGTTGAGATATAAAATTATATCATTTAGAAGAGATGACTTGCATTTATTTTCACTGGAAAAAAGATAAAACACTATTACCATACAAAGATTTTCAACTAGTATCTATTATGGATCATTTAAACTATATTATTTGTCATATGATTCTTATTATAAATCTAGAATGATTGGAGGTCATTTTTAAATATTCCAATATCTGATTAATGTCATATATGGAAACCAAAGGGTAGGAATGATGCATCCATACCTACACTACCTGATCTAGTTTCAAAAACACTTAATTTATAATTGTATTTGATACCATTTGAGATTAAAAAATATAAACAATGATATAATTCAATTTAATTATACATTACATCTCACAATAATCATATAACCCTGATAACTAATGGTTTATTGTCACCGCTGATTAGTTTCATAAATGAATTATTTTAAAATTATTGAAAAACATTTCCCTATAATATCATCGTACTACAACCCCTTAGAGATATCTACTAGGTTATAGTCATTTTCATAACATGGGGAATCGAAATCAAATGAAAGAGTGATCTCAAGTTATGAAAATTGAAAATAATTCAACTTCTCATTAAGGGTTTTATCATTATATTGCAAGAAAAATGTTTATTGGAAAAATATATTATTAAAATGAATATGGAACACTATGATTTTCGAATAAGGTATAACAGGAAGGCTTGTAAACATTAATTATCAAATATATTCCATTTCATAATACTAAAAAACATGAGATAATAATCACATTACATGATAATAATAATGGAATAGAATGTATAAATGTGACAATACATTATGTCACACCCCGACCTTAAATTCGTCTCTATTTATTTAATTCTTGGCTTTAGGTTCTCGCGCCGATGTCCGAGCTAGGTCCCGAGTAAAATTTTTTGTCGTTTAATGTTTTTGGTGGGTTTTAGACCCACACACGGGAACTTCATGTTTAGAAGTGGCCGTGCGGTCGCTCTAGGTGCTTGTGCGGGTGCCCGAGCGTACTACGTTGAGGCGCCCAATGTGTGCGCATTTTTTTTGCGTACGATGAGTGTGCGGGGACCCCGTTTTCAGAATTTGATAATTATGTGGTATAAGTTTAAAAAAAATAGTTAATAAAAATAGTAATTTTATGTTGTTATTATTATTATTATTATTATTATTATTATTATTATTATCCTTTACATTATTAGTATTATTATTAGGAGTAAAAAAAATTGGCCCTAACCATAACCAGCGGCGCAACCCCCTCTTCCCACGTTTTTTTTCTTTCTTTCTTCCTGCGGAGCGCCCCCTGGTTTGCGGCCTCCCCTGTCGTGCTCCCTCCGCCTCACCCGGCCGTAGCAGCCCCGACCCTACCCTCCCAACACGCGTCGCCCCCTCCCCGCGATATGTCCGCCGCCAGCTCCCTCTCGCACCACCTTCACACTCACCCCCTGTTTACCCCATGCACAGTAGCACCTTCCACCGGCTTCGCCTCACCCTCCTCTTCCCGTTGGCCCCGCCGTGAACCCACTACCCCAACTCCGCACTCACCTACCCTGTCCGCAATCCTCCTCCCGACACTAAAATCCCTAATATTATTATTTTGGTAGTTTTTGAATATATCATATTTCATTTTAATGATTTAAATCATAATTTTAAAAAATAAAAATAATTATAATAACATCATTTACCTATATCAATACCATATACTTATTTATATTTCATAATAAGATATGATTGTATTTTATTATTACCCATTTATTATTTAGTAATTGTTTAATATTTATTTGATTGTTAATTATTTATTTTGTAGAAAACATTCATTGGTGTTTGTATTTTAATCATTTTTCTTTTCTCATGATTTTATCACATCAAATTTCTGTTAATTAATAGTTAAAATTATATATATTTTTGAATTTGATTCATTAAAATGAATCAATTTTATCAATTAATATAAATTTATATACTACAATCAAAAGTTGAGAAAGCATACTGAAATCGTGTTTATTAAATCATATTATCAGAATTTCTGATTTCTAAGTCATTTAAGATGTATATATGATCACATCATTCATTTAGGTGGCATAAATAACAGAAATGGAAACATTTTATTAGAGATTAATTAATGAGAATATTAACTTATATTATTATAATATCATTTTTAAATAATAATAATTATTTTTATATCAAATTATTCTTATTTAGAAATTTATTTATGATTTTTTTTATGAGATAACATTGAATGTGATAAATATGAACTCTTTAATAAAATTGATAAATTACTCCTTTACGTAATTATTTTATTTAGAATGAAGGATTTGGGACACTATTCATGGTAAAAGTAGATGGAAAATATGGAATATGCCATCATGTTTGGGGGGGGGGGGTTGAAGTCATTTATGATTATATTGAATTGTTTGTGTGGGATTGATTGGGTGGAAGATATATCCTTTTATAGGTGACAAAAAGTGATTATTAAATAGAATAATTAGTTAGCTGAAGGGTAATGATAAAATCACATAGGAGTTGGGTCTATTATGTAGTTAATGTTTTTATTTTATTGTATTATGAAATCCTACACCCATAAATGGTATTTTATATTTACAATATATAAATTTATGTATTTAAAATTCATTCCATATAATTTTTCCAATTTATCTCATTTTAAATTTGTTAATTATTTATGTCTTTAGTTTCTTTTATAATAAACACATATGTCCCCTATATGATATATTATAAATAATGGTTCTAAATTTTTAATCAATTTAATAAAATTAAAATTTTAAATATGTGAAATTGCATATTTATATGTAATCCTATAACATAAGCGAACTCTATTTTATAGAAAATTAACTTTTTAAACATTTTGTTTCTCATTGATATTTTATATATATTAATTTTCATTTCATTAGTCTCAATATATTAATTTATATATATTAAAATTATATTTTACAAAAACCATCATTTAACAATAGTATATTTAGTTTTTTAATATAATATTTCATAACATGTTAAAAAACTATTTTATGAACAATGTAATTTATTAAATTGAAAGGATTTATTCTTTTTTAGAACCAAATAAATTATATGTATGAATATTAATTATTTTTTTATATAAGTAAATTTTTTACTAAATTTAATAAAAAAATTAAAATGTAAATGTAAATAATAATAAAATATTTAATAAATACAATGCATTAAAATAAATCAAATTTCATTAAATTTTAATCATTAAAAATATTAATCTCTTGTCATTAATTTATTCTATCATAAATTTTATTTACTTATTTTATGAATAATTTTACAAATTTTATCAGTCCATTATACTAAAATCATTCTTTTAAGGTAAAAAATTTAATAAAATGAAATTTTTTTAGAAAATATTTATTATAATTGAAGGAATTTTCACAATTGATTTAATATTTTTTAATCAATTATGATATAATTTATTTTATTTCATTTTAATTAGTTGTTATAAAAATAAATTTGTTTAAAATTTAATTAAATATTATTTATTCCATAGATATATCTGTAATTCCTAATTTGTAATATGTTTACTTGTGTTATGCCCAAGGAATATATACCCTATTATAATAGTGGAATAATGAATATATTAATTTAGTTATGGACTTTAAATTCATTCCATTAAATCTGTTATATCCCATTATAAATATTCAAGAATTATTACCCATGTTTTGATAGTCCTTTGTTTTGACCCTATTTCAGGTTGTTTCAAGGACATTTTAAATTTTTTTGGATGTCTTTATAGATGTGAGTGATTGGAATTTAGTTAAATAAAATCATGAGGGTTGTCCCAAAAAACTATTCACCTTGTCTTGAGGAACAGAAGAGTGGTTCAATGATTGAAAAAATTTATACATCCGCCCCCTTAATTTTTTTGTCTTGGCACAGCGGTGTAGAGCATTCTCAGCACAAAATTTATATATCGTGTGACCAAACCATGAGCCCTTATTCAATAGAATACAATGAAGCATCTGGTTGGTACCTAGTTTTTCTATACATGTGGTCTAACCATGAGTCACTCTACAAAATCCTTGTAATAGAACACAATTAGGGACATGGTAAGCTAATACCAAGTAGAGTAACCTAGGAAACCATCTGATCGAGGTTTTAAAACCTAAAAATCGTAATTAAAAACTCTAAAACCCATTTATATATAATTTACATCTCCCAATTGATCCTAAATAGACCATTTGTTTTGGAGGGTTTCTATAGTAGAGTTTAGCTTCTCCAACCCATTTCCAATCTGATTGTTGTTTCATTATATTTGATGGATCTTTATATATAATTTTATTTCTCATTATGTTGAAATACCCCTTTATTCATTTTTTCAGCATTTTAATGTAATGAATACTCATTTTGTGGGTGTATCATAACTTCAATTTGATGTATCAAAATTTTAGTTTTTTCCATTTTATCTTAATCCCCTTTATCTATCCAACAATCATTCTCATTATAGGTGATCAAATGGTAGTTTAAAAAATGGTAGTGGATCCGTAAGGAATTTATTTCCAAATGGAAACATAATTTCATGCATGATTTGAAAGAAATCAAAATTTATTTTTTATCCTTGATTTTAAAATATTTGGCTTGTCTTTAAAATAGTCAAGGAATTTTCAAACCAATTATTTTTTATTGGCCATGAAAATATTGGTTGGATTTGAGAAATTATGTCTTATAAAGTGAATGTTTTTTGATTAAATGATATGATTTATATCCTTGAGAAAATGTTTTTAAATGAAGTATTATTTTGAAGGGATTGATGTTGAATGAAACATATGATTTGGTTTTGAAATTTATATGTATTTTTCAAATTTCAAATAGAAAATTTTACTTATAAGGATGAGTTTATTTGAAAAGAATATTTTATCATGATTGGTTGATTGATTAATGTACATGTGATCCTAGGAAGCTAGTGGGTTATTTGGGAAATAATTTTTCCAATCTAACTCCCTAGAAATGGATTGATAATGAAACATATAACTAAACCATTATCAACATAAATTTTAATGATGAGGTGTATATTTATTATATCATAATGGCATGAGCCCTAAGGAAACGTGCACACCTTGAACCATGAATATTGATTGAGTAGTGCAAGGATCATGGGTATTAGAACTATGTAACCCCTGGGATCATGACCATGGTGATTTTTTTTATTTGAATAACATATTCCAATGACTATGGAACTATTTTATTCATTTCCTTTATATTTTATTAATATGTTAATTTAAGAATATTTTTATATACATACCATATGTCTATATTGGATGAGTCATTTCCAAAAAATGTGAATTTTTTTTAGGACTTATCTTTTTTTGAAACTATGAATTAATTGTTTATTATTTATGAATCTTGTTATGGATCATTTAGTGAAATACAATTGGGGTATTGTTTTTCACAAAACCAAAATTTACATCAAGAACCATTAGACTATAATATAAATCATCTAGGAAACGGAATGTAACACTCAGAGGTTATAGGTGTTCTTGATCCATGCAACCATGGGTCATGATGGGGATTAGTGGGGGTGTGATCCACATGTTAAATTGAAGATATGGAAGTTTTTCAGTAGGGATTATATGTTATAATATATATGATGTGTCAATGCACCTTTATTTATCAACTTGTGACACTTTATCTTTTTGGACAGTTTTACATACTGGTTGTTCATCAATTTATCTACAACTTTTATATAACATTATTTGTTTTTAGGGGGAATGACTCCCATTTTTTCCTTCTATGATTCTTAAGAACTTGTTTCTAACCAATGGGGATCTATATTTACCTTTATTTTATGTCAGTGATAGCTCGTTTACCAGTGTACTGAGGTGTTTAGGTTGGTACATGACAAAATGATATCGGAGGGTGTGGTTGGCTATCTTTCCATGATGTCGATGTGTAATATGAAATTTCTAAGTTGATAGTAGGATGAATTTTTTATAATATAGAGGAATATTCAAGGGAGTTCATAACCATATCTCATTAAAATAATCACTACTTTACAATGGGTTTTGCAGAAAATTATACCTGGGGAATAAATTAAGATGATTTTTTTTGGAAAACCTAATTTGAGTATTTTGAAATCCCAGAATGTTGAAATATATCTGATGGAATTGATATTTCTCTATATATTTATTTATTTGATGATTTATTTATTTTTAATGATGTTTTTGTGTTTCCTATTAATGTTGAATAGTACGATGACCCAATGAAGTCATTTGAATATACCCCAAAAGGGAGATACCGATGAAACATTGAAAAAGAACCATCTAGATGATCAAAATCTCATTGAGATAGTGTTGTGTGTGGAACAACATTATGGATAGGTAAACATGCCCATTTTTATTCAGGCTCAAGTAGTGGATCCTTGATGGAATGAATTTAGATATCATTCCCATGCGTTTTTTTAGTAGAAACATCCATATTTCATAGGATTGAATAAAAATTATGAGGTAAAAGATTATTTAAAAAATATTGAGTAAAATTTTCAGTCTTTAAAGCACCTAACTTAATAAAAATTAAATCTGATACCTTAAATCATAAAGGGATGATTAAAAGGTGTGTGATTTCATGGTTACCAAAATTAAATACGAGATCATGTTGGGGAAATATTTTAGGGTCATTTTTATATATCAGTTTTATATAAATATGATGGTTCTAGAAAATTAAAGGGAATTACACATCCACTAATAAGGTTATATAGTACAGAATCAACATGATCACCACTTTGTACAATCTGTTTAGTTTTATCCTAATTTTTTGGTGATTGGGAAGAAGAAGGATATATGATTCATGATGGGTTTTTGATCTGATATCATATCTCCTATTTTCATCATGAATATAATTAATTAAGATGATGAACTAGATAAGGAATCGTTGGTTATGATTGACCATATTATAAGGTTAGGGTCGATGCAAGTTCCTCTTTATTATAGAGGTATTTTTTTTAGTTCCTCCAATCAAAAGAGGAATCATGATGAGTGTCATGGTGGATCGTAAAAACATTCATCATCCAAAACATATTTTGTATCTAGAGGAGGCCCATTGAATTTTTTTAAATGTCAAAAGGTTAGGGATATGAATTGAGTTTATACTAAGGAACTAATGATCGATGGTTTATACGTTCACTCAGAAAACCAATGGGTGTTTTGACATATATTTTCATCCTCACATAGTGGCATAGGGTTATGAACACTTAAAGGTACTATAGTTCAATAACATGTATTAATAACTAAGGGATATATACCACATATGTTATTAACAATGAATATTCATGGAATGGAAGAGCCACTTGATGATGTAGATATGGGTCTAGTGATAGTGAGAGGCACCATCATTATATCTTCATCTTTTGTGATATCTTTATGTGATACCGACACATTTCATTTGATCATATCAATTCATGTTGTGAGTCTGTTAAACCATAATATTAATATTTTGTCATATCTAACGGATATTGTAATCATCTCAGACATCTCATACATAAATATTACACCAAAATAGGAAAATATTCATTATATAACATAATAATCCACATCAGAATCATATAGGGATAATACCTTTGGAATGATGTACTCATAAACAATTGGTCAATAAGTGATCTACATCATTTCCCACTAAATGCTTCATATTGACAAACCTTTTTTTAAATATCACACACAAAAAAATTTATTCATAACATGGGGAAAGGAAACATAATAAAGGGTGAGACTATAAGATCAGTAAGGGTAAAAATAGATATATCAACATAAAATTGGGAATAATGGGATGATAACATGGGAATACAAATTGGAAAACCATTCACTACATATCATTAATCATAAAATTGATTAAATTCATAAATAATTTTATTTTAAAAGTCATGAATCACAACGGTATCAAAGTACACTATCTATTGCACCATCACATTGGTACATGAAATATATTTTTTCACACTTGAAGAATATAACATTTTGAACATGCATAAATAGAAATGGTTTTAGTCCTTTTGTTAAGGAAATTAAATCAGGCCCTCACCTAATCCTATAGACCAGAAAGTAGGTCTACACATAAAATTTAAAACATGGTATCAGGTTCACCCATGACATATCATTACATAAATGCATTAGAGTAAGATATATGTCCCACCAATCCCATGATATAATGTGACCAATGACCTTTGTTATAATATTACCACCATGCATGGTTATAACATAACCACTATCCATAATTATAATGTAACCACCATCACATAATGAAAAATATAAATATGTGTTCCATAAGATCATTAAATATTCAACATATCATAACCAATCATAAAATGGAATTCATATACATTTCCTCATACTATAATCGATCAAAATGGAATGGGTTTCATAAAAATCATCTCATTATAAATATAATTCATTCATAGAAAGAATAAGTAGGAATAATTTAATAATATTCATATTAAAATATTAGTAACTTAAATGGAAGTCATCATAAATGGAAAATGAGTTTGAAAGATTACTTGAAATTTTTTTCAAGGAAAATAACCTCTATTTGAAAAATAAATTTTAAAATGAATAAAAAAAATAAATGGTAAAAAATATTCTTTAAAATTAATATTTTAAAGATAAAAATTAATAATTAAGACAATGATAGGTCATAATGGTGCTGAAATTCATTCATGTAATACAATTTAATATAAATATTCCTTTTAGAGTTTCAATAAAAAACATCTAGGTCATGGTTGGAAAACAAATAAAAATTCATTTTAAAAAATTTAAAAAAATGTTGTAAAAATATATTTATATAATATTTTATCAATAATAAAACATTAATTAAATTATTTTTCAAAAAAATGCACTAGGAATATACAATATTTTTTGAACGAGGAAAAAATAATGACAGATTTCATTAAAAAAATTCTTTTTAAATAATTTGTGTGTTACATGTGGAAAATAAATTGAAAACATGTATTGTCATGAAATAAAATTATTTTAATAAAACTAGATAATTTATTGGAAAATATTTAATAGTATTTTATCACCTAAATCATAATAATAAACAATACCGATATACAATGAGATTGTAACATCTAACCCTTACCACATTGGAAGGATTCAATTAATCATTCCCATTAAAGAATATAATAAAAATAAATAAGAAATATCATGAATAGAAAGAGATTCATGATATTATATTTCAATAGGTAGTTATATAAAAATCATCATACAAGATTGATATATAACAAAACCTATGTAGGAAAAAAAGCATATTGAGACAGAAATAACTTACCTTATGTCTCGACATCCGTCACACATGTTAGATCCTAATTTATAATTAATATAGGTTTATTATACACATATTACATTAAAATTAATATATATATGAATCTATATATGATTGGATTATGAAAGGTTTTACTCATTTATTGAAAATTCATTATTTAAATCATGTTTCATGTAATAAGTATTCTTTTCATTAATATTTTGATTTTTATTTTCAGTTAATTATCTCCTCTCATGGTAATATAATCTCCCCAATTTTATTCATGATTTATATATCAAATATATTTAATATATATTTATTTATAGTATCCCAAAAACATTATAGATGAAAAATTCAATAAATTGTTCATAGAGATGGTCACTAGTACAAAAAATATTTATCGCATCACCATTTTAAAATCAGATCATAATAACCGATGAGAAAAACCCCTGTAATTTCATTTTTCACATAAATTACTATATAAATTAAAATTTAAATCCATGAATTGTTTTTCCATTTGTTTAAATAATAACAAATGTGAAAGTAATTTTTTATATTTTTTACATCGATTGACTCAAAAATGACATTTAATAGTGGTTATAGCACATAAATTTTATGATAAATGACATGGAAATCATTTTTATAATGTTAGTTATCAAATAAATGATTATATATACTTTTTAAATTTTCTGGAAATTCCATGTGGACTCATTTCGTTATCTTTTGTTCTCATGAATACACTCTCATTTTCTCAGGCAATATATCTAACTCTAATTTATTTGATTCAATGGACTCCAATCATACTCTACCACCTCCATAAACCTATATGTTTTTTGGACTCATATTATCAAATTATAAGATAGTTCTTCTCTTCTATCATTTAATACTCAATCATTTTCATCCCCTATTTCTCTCATTCAATGATGAGAAATCCCCAACCCTCATTTGTTCGATCCGGTGGACTCTAATCTCGCATTAAAATCATCATAAACCCCTCTTGTTTCATAATCATAATCGTTTAACATTTGAATAAAGGTAATATTTTCTATAATGTATCCCTAAAACATTTTTTATCCTCTTCAATGGTTGTTCTATAGATGATTTCATGTAAAATTAACAATTTTCTCATCTCTTATTGTTTTAGGTGAGAGAGAAACTAGTACGGATACCGGAAAAAATTTTAATCTTTTTTGTTTGTAAAATTATTATTTTTATATATCATAATACCATTTATAATAACCCTATTTAATATATAAAATTAATTGTTTCATGTATTTTTACTCTTTATAATATAATTTTTATCAAATATTAATCATTCTATTCCATTTATATGTATGCATATAATGTTTTTTGGACAACATTGTGTAGAATTTTTAATTTTAATAATGTTATATTTTTTATATTTTTTGTTTCCAAATGATTTAAAGTAATCTATTTTTTATTTCCTTAAATAAGAATTAATTTTCTAATTAGAATTTGGTATTTTCTTTATAAATATTTGCTTCTAGTATTCTAATGTTTCCTAGGATGGTACCATAAGGTGTGCCTTCATATAGGATCTCTACTTAGGGGTCTAGGGTATCCATATATCATCCTTCGCCCCCTCCCACCTCACCTCCTCATCTCTTAGTAATGGAATTATCAAGATTTGGTTCATGTAACATTGGTTTCGTAGTGTGGTGTGCTTCTCAACCATCTCACGGTGTCATAGAAATGTATTTTATTTGGATCTATGATGCCATTTCCAATGGTATTCACCCCCATCTAAAGAAACCAGTATTCATGTCTTTTATCTTTCCCCCAATAGGGTCCCAACTTCTTCCATTCTGGCTTTGACGGTTCCCCCATTGTTTCTACTTTGTGGTAGTCATTCACACATGGTTCCTTTCTATTTATTCTTCCAATATATCTTGGTTCATTGAAGTACTATCATTTCATGTTCATCAATGCAAATTTTTATGGACATTACATTGACACGGATGTTGTAACGCCCCGACCCTAGTTACCCAGAGTCGGTGCATTATTACATAACATTGGAATGATCACAAGAAAGATCAAATCTCGAAAGACCGATTGGTTTAGTAGCCTTAGAAACACTAGATATATTCATAAGTTTTACATTACATCATAAAATGAAAAACTAGTACAACAACGTAATGTCTCCATAATCCACACTCATATCCCCACATAATATCCCTGCAGGTCATTCATAATTTACTTCTTCAATTCCTGGGAAAAATAAAACATAGAAAAGGGGTGAGATCAAATGCCCAGTAAGGATAACAATATAGCAGAAACATTAATAAATAAGAATAAACATTTAAGGCAATGTATAACTAAAACAAAATCTTTTCAAACATGAACTTTCAACATGGTACGGCATAAATAAAATGAAATAATTCCATTTACGTATTCACATGGATATTCTACTAATCGAATAATCACATGCAAAAATCAATAACCACTTTCATAATGTTGGAATGCATAATTCCAGACTATCATAACCACATAGCCAAGGCCTCGTGCCAAGACTACAAATAAGATTTTGCCAAGGCCTTGTGCCAAGACACTAATTTGTCTCATGAGACCTACCGATGCATCGAGGAGCTATAGCGGGCTCCACCCGTCACATATTAAGTCCAATGCATTCCCATATGAAAAGGTTTAAACATAACATAAACATTCGTATTAAAAATAGCATACGAAATGTCAATACTTTCACCATAAACTATGAATGGTATAAAAATAGCACATCCACAGTCAAATATATCACAAAACCTTCAATACAATATAGAAGTTTTGTATCATAATAAATCAACTTCAAATAATCTTAAAATCCATCAAAGGATGTTGACATAGATGAAATCAAAATTCTTTTTAAAGAAATATCTCATTTTATTTTGAAATCATTTAAGATCCATATAAAATAAAACATTTTCTTTGAAAATATTCTTATAAGATTGTAAGGTAATCTTTGAAGATTTTATAACGGCGGAAAATAGCTGCACCCGCCGTATAAGTTAAAAAAACATTCTTACCATAATTCTGTCGAAAAGGTTAAAAAGGACCTTGTTTTGAAAACGACGGAAAGATTCCTTTATAAACCTCTTATAAAAAGTCAAACAAGGGTATAAATGACTTTAACCCATATTATTGTAAATAATAAATATGTTTTTAAATACATTTCGAAGAAACATGGATGTGGATGATAAAGAAATCCCAGTAGATTATTACGTATAAACAACCTCGGATAATGAAGAGATTGTGAAATAACCCTTACCTTGTACTTTTCCTTGGTTGGGGTAGGTTAACCTCCTGTATAATGGTGAAATAATTGTTATTAAATTATACAATAATCATATATATTAATATGATATCATATATGATCTTTTAACATTGATTTGTTAATAATATCATAGAATTATTGTCGTTTCGGGTGTTAACTTACTCATTTTCTTTTATATGTTTTGTTACATAAGCCATGTTTATTTTATCTTATTCATATCCAGAATGATATCAAGTCCTTAAACATAATTTTTCTATCATCAAATGATAATTATACTTGAATGGATACGATGGAGAATGAATCTCATCGCGTTCATGGAGACGGTAGTCCGTACGTACGCACGAGCGACAATATCATTATTTTGATATTAAAATAATATATAAATGGATGTTATATCATATATACAGAATCATTAACATGTTATATTTATTATTTACATGATTTACACATCATTATTATACCCATCCAAATAATAATATATTGAATAACAATTACACCACGACGTGGAGACGGTAAGCCGTACGTACGCACGTATGATGACATGTTATTCAAAGGGTGGATAGAATACTGAATATGGTTGTACCATATTTATAATAAAATCACAATATATAAATGATACTGGAGTTATTATTTTAGAATGGTAACAACAAATGAAGAAGAAGTGGAAGAAGAAATGAACTTGGAAAAGGGTGGTGAAATCATTACCTCTTCTTCGGGTTTTCCTTTTGATTTGATCAAAAGAGCTCCATAGGTTGGCTTTCTGATAAAACTAATTCCACTAGTTTGTAGTGAGGGAAGTTGGGAGAGTATTTGGGCAGAGTTTGGCCGAACCAAAAGGCTTTGAATGTGTGAAGAAATGAGAAGGAGGGGTGCCCTTTTATAAGAGGGGTGAGGGGCACCTTTGGAAAAGCTAGAAATATTAATTTATAATAAATTCATATTCGGTTTCCAATGGCTCCAAAGTTGACTATTCAAAGGTTGAGGTGGGTATGGGTCGAAAACAACTCATCCAATAGAATTTAGACAGGTTTGGGTACTTATATTAACCTTATCGTTAAGTATTAACTCTAAGTTAATTAGTTTCACTTTTACAATGTCTCTTTTTATTTTTATATAATATGGTTAATAAACTTACTATATACATCCAAGAGACCCCCAAGTTGTCCATTAATGATGAAACTATCATGATATAAGTCTTTTGGCCGAACCTTAGATTTTTATGAATTTAATATTAATTAATAATATAATATTTGTTTTAAGAACTCTATTATGTCAATTTTGACACTATTCAATAGTTGATTTTTGTGAAACTCATAACAGATTGATTACTTCGAAAAAAGTCAATTAAATCAATCCTAATATATCATATTATCCTAGAAAATTATTTTAATTCATTAAAAGTTTCATATTATATTTATTTGGGTATTTATAATATCAATTATTTTAATTTTTCACTATTATAGTAATTACTGCATCATCATTGTGTCATAAATAAAATAAATTATATAATGTCTAAAAATTAAAAATAAAATATCATTATGTAGGAAATCGTTTTATATTTCTAATGAATATTTATAATCTAAAATACAACATATATAACCCTATGTAATAATAGTTTTTCTAAAAGATATATGCTTGTGTCATTTTTGTATTCATTTTAACTTAATTAAAATAAAGTGTCCTTATCACCTACAAGTGGAACCATGGGGTCCCAAAATCGACCCCAAGATGCCTATGGTCGAACATGTATCAACCAATAAGGCTAGGAAACGTTTTAGGGTTAATTTAGTATTATTATAATATAATTTTTTAACCCTTATTTACCAGATTTACCCTTAACCATGGTAAATAAAATATTTACCACAGTAATTATTCAAAATGTCTAAAAATAAAAGTTACCTATTTACACAATTTGGAAATCCTGATTCCAAATATGGAATCCATTTTTCTAAATTCAAAACACAGAAGTGGAAGAAATTAATTTAAAATTAATTCCTGCTGTCAAAACAAAAAACGTGTTTTTAAGAGATAATAACTATCAAAAGATTGACACTTGTTTATGTTTGGTTTAATTGTAAAATTGTGTCCAATGACAAAAATTATATTAAATGATAAAAATATATTCTAAATATACTTTAAAACCACTCATATTCATAATTTATTACTATTAATTATTTTTTGTTAAAAAGTTGTTTTTAATTAAAATTTAGAAATTTTCACTATTCATCAAAATATGAAAGTTATCCGAAAAGTACCAAAATTTCACCTTAGGCTAAATTTGATATTCCGAATCCAAAAATGAAGTCCATTTTGAAATATAAAATATATATAATTTCAAAAATTAGGTATTACTATTCATAACGGCTAGTTTGATCGGTTGTGGTGTGTGTTAAAACTCGAAGTTGCGTACAACACACGCTACTGTTTTATTCAAAGGAAAGCGTACCGTGGAAGCTTGGGATGTTTTATAAATTTTTTTTTTGATGTACCCATTTAGTCAAAAAGTTTAAAATATTTTATTTAAAAAGGGTTCACTATTAAAAGTTGGTAAAACTGCAATACTGAAAATGAATTTGTTCTTACATTATGTCTAAGAAACTCATAATATGGATTCTAAAATTATAAGGATTATATAAAGTTTAAAATTTAGTTATTTCTATTCACAACCTCTTTTGAAATGATTTTTTGGCAAGTCACGGTGTGCTTGAACTCAGTGTTGCGTGTAGTGCAAGTTATTGAATTATTTTGAAGAAATAACACACTAAGAAATCTTGGAGTGTTACATTCTCCCCTCCTTCAATAAATTGCGTCCTCGCAATTTGAAAATTTTCTTCGAAAATAAATCGTTGAAAATATAAAATATATTTGTGGGAAAACCCACATCGGAAATTGGGTTACTAAAATTTAGTCTTAATATGAGGAAAAGAGAAATGAAAGGGTCACCACCAAATTATGATCTCGATTAAGAGAAAATTGGTGGCAATTAGAGACATATAATTGGAGGAAAAATGTAAATATTTATAGGTAGTGATTGAGGTCATCAATCACAAACAAGTATAAAATTGAGGTCCTTAAACTCATTAATCTATGATGATTTGAAGTACCATCGGTTCAACAAAATATAGGGTATTGGGATAACACATTTTTGATGTTTCAAAATATCTTAGCTGAAATCCCACATCGAAAAATGAATTAATGAGGCCTCTATTTAAAATAAAGAGTGGAAAGTACGAAGATTACCGAAAATAACACATACTAGGGTTCCATGTAGGAAAATATGGATATGGAAGAGAAATCTAACCATCAATTATCTGATAGAGAGTGGTAGAGAACATGGCTATGAAAAGGCCAACAACCCCAAAGCCATAAATTAGTGATGATTTAAGGTACCATCTAGGACAACATTTTTGTTCTAAGTTGCTTTTATTAATGTTGAGGAATTTATTTATGACATTGGCTAAGATAATAAGGAGATATTCTTACATTATAATTAGAGTTTTATCCATTAATAAATTTCTACCACAAACTCATCTTTCAATCTAAAAGATAATAGAACGTAAAAAAATTTCTATTTATACTATTCGTACAGGGTTTCAAAATAAATGAATTTATAATTCATCAACCAGATCTTTTAAAAAAAATACATTATTTAATCCAGGACATCTCGTGGTCCAGTGGTAGGTGATACACCCTTGTCGCCCTTCGGTTGCGGGTTCAAGTCTCGCAGCCTTTCCGGACGCGACGGGTTGCCGCCCGACCTCTGGGTTGTCCTTTTATGGTAATCCAAAATAATCCAAACTAGAACTATCCAAAATACATCTGTCCAAACTCACAGTCCAACATTTATAAGGAAGGTAAACATAATATAGATCCTTTTTACCCTGTAATAGCATATGAATACCTTCATCTTGTATTCTTTTAATACACTGAAACATCCTGAATTACCATATTCCTTATTGATTACATTCATGCTCCCCTATTCCATATAGAATGCTGGATATACTTCATCAATCCAAAAATGTTTTAAACCCCAAAAAAATGATGGACTATACAAATCATTAATCAGTTTCAAGGTAGTCAAGAATATCCAATATAATTTATCCAAATCAATCAAGTATTATTCTAAAATCACTAACTCGGTATCAGAACCATATTATGGTTTATCTTTCTCTCAACCATATATTTTCCAAAAATTTACCCTGCTATTGAGTCACTTTTCTTTGTTCCACACAATCTCAAGTCCTTAATGAAATAGTACTGCAGTACAATCCTTATATAATCCATAATTATTATAACAAGTACATTGTTGATACAACACTCAATTGACATAATCAATATAAGAACTCTAATCATTCCTCTTCATCTGTGGTAGTATCATAACTTGATTATTATCCAATAGCATCATTTGCGTCATAGGCTGATGACTGGGACATAGGTTCACGTAGTGTCCAAACTCCTTGCAAATGAAGCATTGTACATTTGAAACCATTTTCTTACCCTTGCGGTCACGTACTTTGTGCCCCTTTCCTCCACACTTATAACAAACTCCCATTCCTTTCAGGCAAGTTCCAGGGTGTTTCTTTCCACATTTACCACATATGGGAAAATTCTTTTTTTCCCTCTTCCCTTTATCTATCTTTCTCTCTTCTATCCTTTTCTTCTCTTGCTTCCCTTCAAAGCCATAGGACTCAGTAAACTCTTTACTTATCTTATCAACACATGATATTATTTATTCATAAGATGATAATGCATGGGAGACTATTTCTCTTATAAATTCTAGCTTAAGACCATGAAAGATATGATCCTTCCTTCTCTTTGGATCATGTGCATTTCTGGAGTTCTCATTCCTTCTACTGGGCGCCATTTCTAAACAATGGAATACACTAGATCAGTTTATGAATCAAAATACATAATCCTATACTTATAAAACACTTAACATAAATTGAACTATTTATGGATATAATCCATAATCATAAGAATGTTTTCTTTGAGGAAGTATATACTCATAATCCCTTCAAAATGATTTGTAAAGAAAATGAGAGTTATCCTAAACATATCCCCCGGGAGTGTCGTAACCAAGAGTGCAGCAAGGCCCGTTGTCGTGCACCAGTTCCCGTTCGAGTCTAGATCAAAGCGGTGTTTTCGGGTTTTACCCCTAGGTACATCTGTTCCAGAGCCGCCTCTACCTGCTCGTATCCAGACAGGGATGTATTGCTTGGAAAACTCACAAAATCTCTACAATACCAAAATTCTAGGAAGTTCTTCTATACTAATCCTCAATGTTCATCTTAGGTCTACGTGCTCTAATCAGAGTTTATCTAAATCTAGTTTCCAAGGTTTGTACTAAACTTCCTCTGATACCAACTTTAACGCCCCGACCCTAGTTACCCAGAGTCGGTGCATTATTACATAACATTGGCATGATCACAAGAAAGATCAAATCTCGAAATACCGATTGGTTTAGTAGCCTTGGAAACACTAGATATATTCATAAGTTTTACATTACATCATAAAATGAAAAACTACTACAACAACGTAATGTCTCCATAATCCACACTCATATCCCCACATAATATCCCTGCAGGTCATTAATAATTTACTTCTTCACTTCCTGGGAAAAATAAAACATAGAAAAGGGGTGAGCTCAAATGCCCAGTAAGGATAACAATATAGCAGAAACATTCATAAATAAGAATAAACATTTAAGGCAATGTATAACTAAAACAAAAGCCTTTCAAACATGAACTTTCAACATGGTACGGCATAAATAAAATGAAATAATGCAATTTACTTATTCACATGGATATTCTACTAATCGAATAATCACATGAAAAAATCAATAACCACTTTCATAATGTTGGAATGCATAATGCCAGACTATCATAACCACATAGACAAGGCCTCGCGCCAAGATTAAAAATAAGATTTTTCCAAGGCCTTGTGCCAAGACACTAATTTGTCTCATGAGACCTACCGATGCATCGAGGAGCTATAGCGGGCTCCACCCGTCACATATTAAGTCCAATGCATTCCCATATGAAAAGGTTTAAACATAACATAAACATTCGTATTAAAACTAGCATACGAAATGTCAATACTTTCACCATAAACTATCAATGGTATAAAAATAGAACATCCACAGTCAAACATATCACAAAACCTTCAAAACAATATAGAAGTTTTGTATCATAATAAATCAACTTCAAATAATCTTAAAATCCATCAAAGGATGTTGACATAGATGAAATCAAAATTCTTTTTAAAGAAATATCTCATTTTATTTTGAAATCATTTAAGATCCATATAAAATAAAACATTTTCTTTGAAAATAATCTTATAAGCTTGTAAGGGAAGCTTTGAAGATTTTATAATGGCGGAAAATAGCCGCACCCGCCGTATAAGTTAAAAAAACATTCTTACCATAATTCTGTCGAAAAGTTTAAAAAGGACCTTCTTTTGAAAACGATGGAAAGATTCCTTTATAAACCTCTTATAAAAATTCAAACAAGGGTATAAATGACTTTAACCCATATTCTTGTAAATAATAAATATGTTTTTAAATACATTTCGAAGAAACATGGATGTGGATGATAAAGAAATCCCAGTAGATTATTACGTATAAACAACCTCGGATAATGAAGAGATTGTGAAATAACCCTTACCTTGTACTTTTCCATGGTTTGGGTAGGTTAAACTCCTATATAATGGTGAAATAATTGTTATTAAATTATACAAGAATCATATATATTAATATGATATCATATATGATCTTTTAACATTGATTTGTTAATAATATCTTAGAATTATCGTCGTTTCAGGTGTTAACTTACTCATTTTCTTTTATATGTTTTGTTACATAAGACATGTTTGTTGTATCTTATTCATATCCAGAATGATATCAAGTCCTTAAACATAATTTTTAAATAATAAAATGATAATTATACTTGAATGGATATGATGGAGAATGAATCTCATCGCGTTCGTGGAGACGGTAGTCCGTACGTACGCACGAGCGAAAATATCAGTCTTTTGATAAAAAAATAATATATAAATGGATGGTATATCATATATAAAGAATCATTAACATGTTATATTTATTATTTACATGAGTTACTCATCATTATTATACCCATCCAAATAATAATATATTTAATAACAAGTACACCACGACGTGGAGACGGTAAGCCGTACGTACGCACGTATGGTTATTCAAAGGGTGGATAGAATACTGAATATGGTTGTACCATATTTATAATAACATCACAGTATATAAATGATACTGGAGTTATTATTTTAGAATGGTAAAAACAAAGGAAGAAGAAGTGGAAGAAGAAATGAACTTGGAAAAGGGTGGTGAAATCATTACCTCTTCTTCGGGTTCTTCCTTTTGATTTGATCAAAAGGGCTCCTTAGGTTGGCTTTCTGATCCAACTAAGGCCCCTAGGTTGTAGTGAGGGAAGTTGGGAGAGTATTTGGGCAGAGGTTGGCCGAACCAAAAGGCTTTGAAGGTGTGATGAAATGAGAAGGAGGAGTGCCCTTTTATAAGAGGGGTGAGGGGAACCTTTGGAAAAGCTAGAAATATTAATTTATAATAAATTCATTTTCGGTTTCCAATGGCTACAAAGTTGACTATTCAAAGGTTGAGGTGGGGATGGGTAGAAAACAACTCATCCAATAGAATTTAGACAGGTTTGGGTACTCATAATAACCTTATCTTTAAGTATTAACTCTAAGTTAATTAGCTTCACTTTTACAATGTCTCTTTGTATTTTTATATAATATGGTTAATAAACGTACTATATACATCCAAGAGTCCCCCAAGTGGTCCATTAATGATGAAACTATCATTATATAAGTCTCTTGGTCGAACCGTAGATTTTTAGGAATTTAATATTAATTAATAATATAATATTTGTTTTAAGAACTCTATTATGTCAATTTTGACACTATTCAATAGTTGATTTTTGTGAAACTCATAACAGATTGATTACTTCAAAAAAAGTCAATTAAATCAATCCTAATATATCATATTATCCTAGAAAATTAGTTTAATTCATTAAAAGTTTCATATTATATTTATTTGGGTATTTATAATATCAATTATTTTAATTTTTCACTATTATATTAATTACTGCATCATCATTGTGTCATAAATAAAATAAATTATTTAATGTATAAAAATTATAAATAAAATATCATTATGTAGGAAATCGTTTTAGATTTCTAATGAATATTTATAATCTAAAATAAAACATATATAACCCTATGTAATAATTGTTTTTCTAAAAGATATATGCTTGTGTCATTTTGTATTCATTTTAACTTAATTAAAATAAAGTGTCCTTATCACCTACAAGTGGAACCGTGGGGTCCCAAAATCGACCCAAAGATGCCTATGGTCGAACATGTATCAACCAATAAGGCTAGGACACGTTTTAGGGTTTATTTAGTATTATTATTATATTATTTTTTAACCCTTATTTACCAGATTTACCCTTAACCATGGTAAATAAAATATTTACCACAGTAATTATTCAAAATTTCTAATAATAAAAGTTAAATATTTACACAATTTGGACATCCTGATTCCAAATATGGAATCCATTTTTCTAAATTCAAAACCCAGATGTGGCATAAATTAATTTAAAATTAATTCCCGCTGTCAAAACAAAAAACGTGTTTTTAAGAGATAATAAATATCAAAAGATTGACACTTGTTTATGTTCGGTTTAATTGTAAAATTGTGTCCAATGACCAACATTATATTAAATGGTAAAAATATATTCTAAATATACTTTAAAACCACTCATATTCATAATTTATTACTATTAATTATTTTGATTAAAAAAGTTGTTTTTAATTAAAATTTAGTAATTTTCACTATTCATCAAAATATGAAAGTTATCCGAAAAGTACCAAAATTTCACCTTAGGCTAAATTTGATATTACGAATCCAAAAATGAAGTCCATTTTGAAATATAAAATATATATAATTTCAAAAATTAGGTATTACTATTCATAACGGCTAATTTGATCGGTTGTGGTGTGTGTTAAAACTCGAAGTTGCGTACAACACACGCTACTGTTTTATTCAAAGGAAAGCGTACCGTGGAAGCTTGGGATGTTTTATAAATTTTTTTTTGATGTACCCATTTAGTCAAAAAGTTTAAAATATTTTATTTAAAAAGGGTTCACTATTAAATGTTGGTAAAACTGCAATACTGAAAATGAATTTGTTCTTACATTATGTATAAGAAACTCATAATATGGATTCTAAAATTATAAGGATTATATAAAGTTTAAAATTTAGTTAATTCTATTCATAACCTCTTTTGAACGGCTTTTTTGGTAAGTCATGGTGCGCTTGAACTCGGTGTTGCGTGTAGTGCAAGTTATTGAATTATTTTGAAGAAATAACACACTAGGAAATCTTGGGGTGTTACAGATGTCAAATGTAGGAATGCCTGGTGCCAGTATTTTTTTACATCTAACAAGATTTCTTATCCTTTCCCTACTCCATCTTGTTTCTGGGTTGTTGGTTTTTGATGTTCTTGGTTATTTCTGTTTATCCATGGTCACCTATGAAATTACATCATGATCCTACACACATGACCACACATTGGATAGGTTTGATTGATTCTTTTATGATTTCGATCATGTTAGTGGATTCAGGGATTGTGGGTCTATTGGGGTGAATTTCAGGTTTGTTCTCCTCGATGGTGAGTTCTCTCGATGTTGGCTATATGCAACCATACCATTTATATCATATCATATTAACTAATTTAAATCGTTTATCCCCCTTCACTGGAATAATGCTTATGGGTCACATTATTGTAAGGTGTATTTTTTCATAGCTGTATTTTTATAAAAACATTGTTATCTAGATATTGTTTCTCTATTTTGGGGGTGGTGGTGTCATGATAGATCCCTTATTCCCAGATCGAGTGTGTATTATTGGGTTTTGGAGAGGTTTCAACTGTCATCATTGGAGATGTTTTCTAAGGATTAGTGTTGGATGTATGATACTTGCACAGTTTAGGGTGGCAAAAGGATGGGTGTCATAGGGTCTATTTTGTACCTCTAGTTTTTATGTAGGCTTGGTCTTGGGATGGTCTCCTTGAATGGCCCACTTATGATTGTTTTTTGTTTACTTTCCCTATTATCCATTATAATATATTTTTCTTGGTTGGTTATCACTTTTCAATAATGTTATTTATATGGAAAATAAGTAATTTATTTTAGTCCATGTTATTTAAATTCAAAATAGTTTATAAATTATAAGCATTATAATAAATATTAATAAAAAATTATAAAATAATATTTTCTTATTTTTAAATGTAATTTTATAATACTATTATAATTTAATTTTCATATACATATGAACCCTTCAATTCTTTTTATTCTCCACATTATATATACTCTGATAGACCCACTAAACTAATATTTTAGATTGCATTACGATAAATATTACCCAAATCATCGTAATTAAATTTATATATCATGTGTTTAATATGATATGTTAATATTATGATTATTTTAACATTTATGTTCTAAAAATCTGAAACAATTATCATTACCTAATGGGTCGATGTATTATATCTCTCAAATATGCTGTAAATATATTAGCGTATTTAACAACCTATTATACTTAATGTCATATGAAATAGAATTTTACCTTATATTTCATTAAAAATTGATCCTCTTATTCAATAGAATATTTCATTTTTTTAGATGAAGAATAAAATAATCAAATATAATACTGATATTTAAATAAATTTAAATGAATTATGGTTAACATATTATTCCATAATTTGTGATTATTCACTATGATTTGTGCTTTACATTTCATTATTGATATAGTTAATGTATGAAATTTTGTATTTTTTAGTGTCTTAACATAAACATTCATCATGGTTTTATGGATTATACTACTTATTAAAATACTTCAACACATAATATATTATCATTAATAACTGCATTCTAGTCACTAATTATCCTATATTATTATTCAATTTTTAATTTTTTCAACTAAAATACATCTTCACATGAAAAAACCAGTTTTATAGTCCATCTTCAAATGAATTAATTTCTTATTTGTTTTCCAATAAGAATGTATTTTTAACTATATTTATATAAATTTATTTCCCTTGTTTTCAATTTTATTGTATAATCATTCCAATTAATAATAAATTTCCCTCCAATTTTATTATTATATTTTACATTATATTTAATATCACTGAAAAATCTTACAAACATTTGACTAATGTATAAAACCTCATGTGTGACTTCTAGATTATCATTGATGTAATCTACAATTAACCCTTCCAAATCACATTAATCCTAACTATATTATTTTAAAATGATACATGTTTTTGATGTTTTTATATATAAAACTGTGTCAATGTTTTATGAATTAACATTGAACAAATGTTGAATGTGAGGAAGTTGTTACTGAGTTTTTGTAATTTTCTAGAAGATATGTTCCAAAAAAGTGACCTGTTTTTTGTCCATGAAAAAAATATTTAAATATAAAAATTTGAAAATTATAACACTGAATTATCATTTAATTTTCCATGGATTGAATATATGTAACAAGCCATGTATTTGGCATAGTAAAATTTGGAAGATGTTCAGATCTATTGACGATGATTCTTGTCAAGATGATAAGTCTGATAAATTGACGAAAATATTAATGATATTGATGTAGAAGAAGTTGTTAATGGTCATAAAATTTAGAATCTATATGGTGACGAAAAAAAAATTATATCTACAATGTACATAATTTATGACTTTTTTCATGGATTTATGATTGTTTAACATAAAATAAATAAATGGATGGATTGATTGGAGTTTAAAAAATTTTATATTTATGTTGAGAAAAATTCATACTAATGATAATGATATTATATATTCATATTATAATGTGAAAAAAATATTATACCCTATAGGATTATGTTACAAAAAAATACATGCCCACATGAATTATTATGGTCTATATAAGAAGGGATAAAAATTTCCCTTTGGGTGTCCTAAATGTATGATGTCATAGTATTAGTAGAAATAAATATCACAAGCTAATTTAATAGTTATAGAGACCCCTTATAATAAATTTTGTTATATTCCTATACTAACTCATTAGAATAATTTATTTATTAATTCAAATTATGGAAAAAAAAAATTAAGATGTAATGTATATGATAGGATATGTGATGGAAACTTAAGGCATCCAGATGATTTACTATAGTGGAAGAAAATTGATCAATAGTTTCTAACATTCAAAATTAACGTTAAAAATATAATATATTCACTATTAATGGATGGAATGAAACCATATAGAATTTTTTTTGAAAACATAGTTCATGGAATGTTTTAATATTAATTTATAACTTATCTCCTCAGTTTTTTATGAAGCTAAAATGTGTTCGGTTGATTTCGATGATCTTTGGACCAAAATCAACACAAAAATGAAATTTGTGTTTTCTTATCAATATTAATTGGAAATTTGAAACTTTTATGAGAGAAAGGTATTAGGGTGTATGATTATTATAAAATGGAATATTTTCACTTAAATTCATTGATTATGGTCCATCAAAATTTCTTTCTATCTTTAAGAAATTTTTCTAGATACATTATCTTGAGGTACATAACTTCTCCTATTTTTGAACAGTAGATATAATATTATCCACTATAACAGGAAGAGTAATTGTATAAATGTGAAATAAAATATTTTTTGTGTATGGATCAATATTATATAATATTATTATGTCAATTCAATGGCTCACATGTATTTGAAATTTCACCCAAAACATTATCCACCAACCGGTTTTCTGAGAAGGTGAAAAACAATGTTTTGATATTCAGAAAGAATTAAAAATATAGTAATGATAGAAATATTTATATGAAATGATTATTATTTTTGTATCTATAATATTGATGATTTCATGAGGTGAAAATAACATTGATTTCTTACATGTGGAGAAGAATATATGTGATAGCTTGATTGGAACATTGTGGGATATTATATTAAAGTCTAAATATTAATTAAACGCAAGATTTTAATTACTCTCAATGGGAATAATTTTGTAGTTAGATAACTCTACTGATGGAATATGATCACTACAACCCTTATATTTTAATACATTACCAACGATGGAGATAAATAGATTTTTTAGTGTATTTTTTATATCATGTTGTCGTAGGGTTATTCTTTAAATGTAATTTTTTTGTGTCTTTAAAGGATTTAAAGTCCAATGGTATGAAATATAATGATTTTAATGTAATGATGCAATAGATTTAACAAATTTCATTACATGGAATATTTTAAAATCATGTCAAAATGAATATCGTGATTATTTTCTATTTTTTAATTTAATTTTTTATATGATGATTTATTTCAATTCATTAAAAAATCTAGATAACTTGGCTTCTTATATAAATTTCTAATTGGAAATGTATTTTTCATCTAGATTTTTTTTATATCATTGTTCATTTAATGGTTCAATTGGTGTGATAAAAAACATTTTTCAAACTCGTAATATCTATTTTGGATGTATCATTTTGAAAGGTATATGAATATTTTGAACAGAAATGTAATGAATCCTTGTCGACCTAAAGTCACCATTATTGATATTTATATTTCCAAAGAGGTTTTGATGTTTTTTACAAGATACCAATCTACATTGTATCACATATATTTTCCTACATAGGTCCATGAATGTCCCAATTAGGGGGGTAATGGGATCAATGGCTTGAATGTAAAACCATTGTTAGGTTAATATACTAAGAAGGTATGTTTATACATCATGAATAACATATATGATTCTTAACAATATATAATGGAACATATTAATGTGTTGAAATAATTCTATACATATAATAATGATATGTGGATTTCGAATGACTAAAAAATAAACATTATTTACAAGACTTAAATAGACTGTGCATTGTTGATAAAATGCATTGGACACATTAATATGATTAGTGGGTGGTCCATGTTTAAATTTGATAATGTGATATACTTATGACATTAATGGGTATATATTTCATATCAAATACAATGACAATATATGTATAGTTTTAAATAGTAGTTTATTAGTTTTCATAATAGTAATTAATTTTTCATGTTCCAATGAATAAAACACAATCTCCACATCACGTGAAAATTATGGAGTTATTGAAAATATGTTAGAGGATTATTACATTAAATTTCATTTTATAGTATTGAACTTCAAATGTGTTATCAGAAATAATAATGAAAAAAAATATATATTTGGCATGAAAATAGTTTATCTAAATAGATTTGAATACCCATATTATCCATTTACAATGGATATTTTTAAAAAATATATATATTCTTGATCAATTAGATATGTAGTGGTCATTTTATTCATTAGAGAAAAATACTATATTAGATATAATAAACATAAAAAGGATGCTGATTTATGTGATAATCATACTTTTATTGTAATATTAACAAATTATATTGATGAGCACATTGTAGACATGGTTGGTTCTATTGATATTGATCATGATAATGGAATTTGAAAAAATAATCATTTAGTAACCTCTAAATAATATTAGTAACATATGATTATTTCTACATTAGTATTTTAAAACTAATAAAATGTTAAATATTTTAATATTTTAATAATTATTAAAACACATATTGTAACTAATCTGTTTTTTTATATGTGTTTTATTTTGTTTATTTTACAATTTATGGCAATGAACAACTTATATATTAATTGTTTTTGAAAAAAAAAATATTTTAAATCAAATATCATATATAAAAATAAAAGTATTTTACAAAATAGTATATTAAAAAACCATTATTTTTGTGTGAAAAATGATTTCTTAGGTTGGATAATTTTACTATTACACATCAATTTTGGGTTTGATTTCATTATTTTATGTCTATAAATGTCACATTAATTTTGATAGCATTTCATTTTACCACTCTAGCAAATATGAATAGAAATATGGTTAGTTTAGATTACACATTGATGGGTCATTTTTCATATATTAAAAGAATATTATATTCGGTGGAGAAAATATTATAATATGTTGGATGATTTTTACTATTTACACACAATTTATGGATTTTTTTCATTATTTTATTTTATTTAATCTATAATTATTGTAACTAGAATTTCAATTATATATATAAATATGATTAATAAATGTGTTAAGTTTTGTTTAATTATTGACTAATTTTTTTTCGTTTTTCATATATAGTTGTATGCAACCGTTTTATTTATATATTTTTGTATTGATTATATGTTGCATTGATATGTAAGAAATTGACAGATTAGTCATATGACCCACCACATACTTTTAAAGAGAATTACACGCATACCTATGGATAGGAACATACACATGATCATATTGATGACCCTTCTAGTAATTCTTCATAAGAGATGATGACATCCACATTGGAAAAATGAGATTGAGGGTTTGTAATCATAAAAGAAAATATTTAATAAAAGTATCAATTTCCCATAGGTAAGAATATATAATATCATTAGAAATTTATGATAATTATATTCTAAGAGGCCCAAATTAAAAAGCATTCAAGACTTTTATAGAATTGATTGTTAAAAGAAAAGATAGTATTTTAAGTGATGATTGGTTAAGTGTTGATAACATACAATATCTCACTTGTGGGAGACTATTTTCATTTTCTAGATTGTTAATATTTAACTTTTATTTAAATTTTTATTGTAATATTTGATTTCCCTTTCTTATAAGATTACACATGAAACACCTAATACTGGGGGAGATAATAATTTTTTTTTATTATCATCTACTAGGAGATGGAGGGATTTTAAATCAACCATCACTTCATAATTCACTTTTGGTCAGAGAAAAAATCATGATCCGTGTGATATGTATACATTTATTTATTAATATAAATGGAAAAAAATATTTTAATTAGATTATTAGAATAATGATTCTTAATATCAATGTTTCCTTTTAGATTTTTTTTGTTATATTAATAATAATATTAACATTTTTCATCCTTAATTTACATAAAACAAGGAGATCTCATCTGGATACCCAATATAAAAACATATACCCTCATAGGTTTTATTAAAGAGGGTATACATTATTGGAATAAAAAGTTACTAATGAAAAATTCCAAATACTAAGAGCCAAGTCTTCCAATTCCACAATGGTTGACCATCGTCCCCCTCTCACTAGACATAAAAAATGGAAGAGAGACCAAATGGGAAAAAAGAAAAATATCTTATGGACGAGTTGAGGGTCATAACTGAGAGGATTTTACAAATTTTTATTTTATTAATTTATGTTAAATCAATTATTTATATATTCTGACTCATTATTAATTTTCTCCAATATTCTATTAAATATTATCTTGAGTAAAAGCACATACATGGTGTCTTCATATATAAGGGTAGGATGGAATATTTATCTATAACATTAGGAAATTCCAAAAAGTTGTATTATGTAGAAGGATAAAATGTGTGTGTATTGAAAAAAAATCATTTCCATGTTATGATGCTTCATCAATGAAGGATTTTTATAAATATAAAATAGTATATTTTGTACCTAATGTTCAGGATATTTGTGTGACGATAGAGGACATGATCAGAGCTTTGTTAAATTCAATGTGTATAGACATACATAGACTCTTTTAGACTATTGATCCCACTCCTATAACTCCACTAATATATCCAAATACTTATTATACAACTCATACACCTCTTCCTATAGACCCCAATACTTATTATATAACTCCAACACCCATGTCTCCATAGTTTCCCATGTATTGTGTGTTATATGTCGATGATACCCATCCTAATATTGTTGAATATGGGATGATATATCATATTGGTGATACTATTTATCATTTAAAGACAGATATACACCATATTAGGGTCACTATATAGGATATTATAGATAGGTCTAGATGAATACCAATTCCTATAAATGAGTTTATAGATATCGAAAAACTATCGGTGATTTTTTTGGACATCCTGATTTATTAAAAAATTACCATGGAGGTATGTCTATATTGTATCTTTTATCTAATATTAGAGTTAATTTTTTTTACATGTTAGAGTTTATATATTTTTATTTTGTTTTATAGGAATACTTTAATGGTAAATAAATATTGTATAGATAGTCATAAAAACAATGTATTATGACTACAAATATAGATTCTACTAGTATTTATAGATTTTAAACATATTCACATTTTATATTGGATGTTTATGAGATTAAAATGGAAGCTAGTGTATGTGGTAATGCAATTACTATGGAGATTTTGAAAATTGATATTATTTAACTTGTACTTGGTGATTATATTTTAATAAATATGATGAATGGTTTTTCCATGAAAGTTGATTGAAAAAAACCAATCCAAACTATTAATTTATTGAAATGTATATTTATTATTTTTTCAATTAGGTATTATTATACATTCCCTGATAATCATGACCATATAAATGTATATGTATTTTTGGATCCACAATTTATTTCACATATAAATAGGACAAATACAGATGAAAAAAATGGATTTATATTTATGAAATATTTCAGAAGAATGTAATTATTCTGTTTTGTGTGATTCATTTTATTCAACTGTATGAAAAAAATATATCATGATGTATTAAATATCAATTAACATAATATAAACTCCAATTATTATTTTTTTATCAGTGTTAATTTGATTATTGGTGTCTTTTTCTATAGTATAAGACAATTTACTGACCATTTTCAATCGATGTTGAAGTGCGAGAAAATTTTATGAATTATTTTACTTATGTAAGTCTGGATATTTTATTACATTTTTATAATATAATTACATTTTAATTTATTTTATTCATATAATAATAAAATAGGGAATGAAATTTATTTAGATAGACCACAATAAAGAAGAGTTCCAAGGTCAGATATGTCAATGAAAAGATAAATTTTCACGTATAGTTAATAAATTTTGAATATATTCTTTAAAATGTTATATTAAATTGAAAAATTATTTTGATAAAAAATGTAAGAAAAAATAAGGGGTAACAAAAAGTGGATATTATATATTAATATTTATTTGCGAAAAAAATTTATTTGAAACTGTTGTGATGATCCATATGGCAATTTTTCATTTTAAATCTGTCCCTAATATTTTATTTATTTTATTCAAAATACATTTTAAACGATTTATTTTTAATTTTCATCTCTTTCCTGACCCTAAAAAGTATACTGAGAACGATCTGATACATTTTAAAATTTAATGGGGGAATTTTTTCAATGGATTAATTGAATTTTATTTTATTTTTAATATATATATTAAATCAGAATGTTCAAATTATATGGTTTTGTTATACTATTTTGTTGTGATTTTATGTTTTTGTGTTGGTTTTATAATACTGTGTGCTCTAGAGGGGAATAATTAATATTTTTTTTTAAATAAAACATAATTTTTATATGAAACAGGTTCTTCTTATGTGGTACAGATCATTTATTTTCAAGTTATACTTAAGAAAGAGTTTGAAAAATAGGTTGACCACTATGTTATAGGCCTGTTACATGACACAATTTAGTGTTACATTCTGTGTAATCTGCATACATTATGTGTAATGGTATGGTTAGTACTTTTTTATGAAATGTAAGGAATGTCGGTAGAAAAAGGTAGAACATGCATTTACATGACATGTATTTTCATATATACGCAGTTTCATTTGTTTTATTATCACAAATTTGGCAGTAGCATCTTGTTTTTTAGACAGATAGACCACAATTCCCTAGGTTTACGAATTGCAGTGCATGATGACCCTAGGTAAGATTTGGCTCATGATTCTTTATCCAGACTCTGATTCAAACATTCTCAGTTTCATTGGAACCACTTTGGTGAGTTCTTGATTCCTCTACAGCAATTATTTGTCTCTTCTTATCTTAACCTAATGATCAAGGTTAGTACATTCTAATTTTTTAGATCTACTCTATTCTTGGTAGATTTTGTTCCTGATGTTGAATGAGGCTATTCGTATGTGTATGATGTAGGTTTTCTCATGTTGTTAACTAATTGTTAAGATATTTATATATTCCTAAGTTCTGCACACCCATTTTTAGAGAGTCTCCATAATTTACAATTTCCCCTTATTGATTCCAACCAAGGTTTAGATAATTGAGTTAATTGTGTAGATTTTTTTCGTTTTATACCTTGATTGAGGGCCACTCAATTGGTGAGTTTACAAGAATGAACGTTTATGGCCATTTGAATTAGATTACTTTTGATACATGACTCTGATTCCACTTCCTACATTGTAAAAAATGATTTTAGTTGGTTATTAAGTTACAAGGTTATTGAATTGTTATTGAATTGGTTAGTCAATGGGATGATTGGTTTTTCCATTGACCTTGGTTTTACTTTACTTTTTTAATTACATTTTGAATGTTATTATCCAACTATAATCCTTCCCATGTTTGTTATTTAATCTTATATCCATATAATAGATTAATTTACATGTGTTACTTGTTATATTAATGGTTTAATTAAATGATAAACATAGAAGGTTTAAATAGTGATGGACGAACCATAGTCTCAGGTTAAAAATCCCTAGATGAGCACATATTACAATTAAACCTTATATCATCAGTGAACTATTGATTCATATTAAAATTCCATGGAAAGTCTCAAAGAAGGTTGTATTATGTTAAGTCGTGTGTGAGCTACAAATGTAGTGGTCAGGCCCATGGGTTCGTTATTTAAATGCCGAGTGAACCATGGATCCAAATACGGATTCCATGGATGGGATCTATTTGAAATATTTATATGTCATGAGTTGGATTTTAGTTAAACCACACCTATACTGATGCAGGGTTCATGAGTGGTTCACTAGAACAGGCTCATAACATGTTGTTAGAATTTCCCATGGAGTGTTACTTGAATTCCGACATTGGAGTGTCAAGGATGGGCTTAGGATATAAATTTAATATTAAAATGGATTTTCTTATGATGTGTTTAACAAGTAAAAGCACAAGCATGGATTCAGTATTTAGGTTGGTTGGTTTTGATTGTCTTAAGAGACATCTTTTGTGATTAATTTTATACTAGGGATTATATGATTTTTCAGATCTCAAGAATTAAATATTTCATTGTAATTGAATTTTTAATAAAAATAAAATGATCGTAAATAAAAACCAGTGTTTGTAGGACTGTTTACTGTTGATTACAATATATATTAGTTCTTTTTTTATTGTACACTACATGTTATACGTATTCACTAATAGATTGGAATAGAACATGGGTAGTTTTCTACTGGGATTTAGTCTCACACCCTGTTTGTGTCTTGTTTTTGGGACTAAAGAGATTATATGGTTGTAGGTGTTGATAATGGAAATCATCCATAAATATGTACTTGATATGCAGCTTTGGAGATAGAGATCATGTGACCATGGTGAGGCTTGCAATGATTCTGAGTTGATTTTATCAAATTTTTACTTTTGGTACTTATATCATTTATTACTGTAGTTAACATGTATTTTTTTCCTAGAACATGTAACATGAAACATCATCTTCTGTATGATATGAAATCTAGTTATTTATATTATCATTCCTCTACTGTTTACTATTATTGAATAGTATTACAACATCCTCTATTAATTTTATATTATTTATGACATGTTAGTCTCTTCTAATGAGGGCATATTATTCACACTATAACTCATATACCCTCAAGGCTAGTCTATTGCCTCTAGATTTTGGGGAGATATGCCTAAGGCCTTGTGGCTAACCAGGTACATGGAACCTTTGAGTGACATCTTGATTAGGGACGTAACAATGTTTTATTAGAGAGATATTTCTAGGATACTTTATTGTTTGGTGACAATGGGAAGGGAAGAACACATGACATGTGATTTGGGAAGAACACATGACATATGATTTCTAAAATGTTTCTATATGATTCCTGAGGCCATGTGGCTGACCAGGTACATGGATAATTTGAGTGAAATATGGATCAGGGACGTAACAAATTTATATTGGAGAGATCTTTCTAGGTATCTTTATTGTTTGGTGATGATGGGAATGGAAGAACACATGACATGTGATTTTGGAAGAACACATAAAATGTGATTTCTAAAATGTTTCTATATGTATTGGTATGTGTTATGGTTCGAATAGTATGGACACCATGATTTAGTCCCTAAGGAATATGGTCTCTATTGGATTCATATTTGGTGGATCATATTGATGCCTTGTATTGAAACAACGTGTGATGTGATGTAGGTGGACTCCAAACATTGATTCACAGGAATTATTGGCCCCATAGATCATTATTCGGCATAAAATTTAGGAAATTAATTTGACCCTAGTTGATTCCCACATGTATCAAAAAATATGAGGGTTTTCCCTTTTGTAAACGCAGATTACATGACATGTGGTACCGGGGAACACATTGTGTATTCTTCTCATTCGAGTAAGATGATGTTTAAGGGGGTACATTCCATGTATGGGGTATACACTCCGTGAACTGGCACATAGCCATGTAACAATGTACCTGATCATGTCTACCCATGTAGGTGTACATGTATGTGTAGAGTACATGGCCAAACCCTGTGTAGGTAGCACTCTGTGTAGAAGTACCCGAATTCTCTAGGTAAAAGGCCAAGCCGGTTGAGGAACATTGTCATGTACCCAATGTAGTGTACTTTTCATGTACCAGTATTATACACCATGTACCAAGGGTATTTACATGCCCATGCCAGTGGAAGTACATTTACATGTAGGATCATAAGGGTACATGTCATGTATGGTATCTACATGTCGTGTACTCCTCTTTTGGAACCCTTTTAGAGACTATTCCAATTTTATCCCCCTTTTTTAGTTTTGGACCTGTGAGTAGTCCATTATAATTTTTTTCAGTGTATATCAGGATGGTTAAACTTTTGGAGTGTTTTGAGGACCCCTAACGAGTGTTTTGTGGTTTATATATATATATATATAGAGGATCTTTCTATAGTTATCAATTTTAGTTGTGTATTGATAGTGAGACCATAGAGTAAATGATCAGTTAGTTTTTCATACCAATATAGTTGGGAAATATTATCTCAAATGAACTGTGAGATATGTCTCGTGACCTATGCTTTGATAATTTCTCCCGTGCATGATGTGAATTTTTGGTCTAGGAGACTGTAAGAATGGTAGATATCCATGGAATCCTTTTTTTTGGATCAATACAATTTGTATCGTTCTGAAGATCTTGAGTAGGATTCCTCAGCACTATTAACCATTCCAAGGATCCGTTGTAGGTTTCAATCATATATTATTATTTTATGATCCCATGCATCATTCCTCCCTTAAATTTTTTTATTTATGTATCGTGAGTAGGATGCCTACGATTTTGTTAATCAATGAGGATCTTATTTGGGACACATCTCAATTTTTGACATGACAGACCCAATAGGTTCTTATTATGGGGAGCTATGGGATCAAGGCTTTCTTAAATTTAGATGACATTATTACACTTTACATTATATAGGGGATTAGAATTATAGGTATGAATCAGTGGCATAGAGTTTTTACATAATTGTTAATGGGATATCTAGGAATGATAAAATAGTCCTTAGCATCTTTGGTTGGTCTGAATGACGTCCCTGATTTCAATTTTGTATCAGGTTGACTAAGGAACACGTCTAAGGGATTTCCCTCTAGTAGTTTACCATTTCAGGGAAATCTTCCCATATGACGTTTTAGGTGTACCTCTTGTGATATAGGTAGAGTTTCCTATCATGATATTTCTATGATTTTCACTGGTATCTATTCCTCTTTATATAATTTCTATAATGTTGTTTCAAGAGCTCAAGAGGCATCCAATGTAAATGGAAGATAATGGTTTCATCCTACATATTACTACTCCATGGGGTTTGTTAGTCCTTTTTTCAGAAATGGAAGACTGTACCCTCAGGATATGCATGGATTATAGGAAACTGAACTATGGGATGGTTAAGAATTGGCAACATCTCTCGAGGATAGATGATCTCTTTAACGAACCTCTAAGAGCTTGAGTTTTCTCTAATATTGATATGAGATCCGGTTATCCTCAATTCCATTTTAGGTCAATCGAAAAACCTCACACAAATAGTCATAACAAGTATGGTCTATAGGATCACATGGTAATGTCTTTTGGTCTCATGAATGCACAAGTAATGTTTTTGGAACTGATGAACCGTGTGATCCATCCTTATCATGAATCGTTTGTTGTGGGTTTCTTCGATGAAATGTCTATGTATTATCCTAATTGATCTGACCATTCCACATATCATGAGATCATTTTGTGTATACTAAGAGGGCATCAGTTATATGCTATGATTCCAAAGGTCCACTTATGGATGGATAAGATTCACTTATTGGGTCAGATCATCTCATAAATAGGAGTATCAGTGTATTGAGAGAAGGAGAGAGTAGTAGTTTCCTAGTATCATCTAAAAAATATATTTGATGGGTATATTAATCTAGGGATGGATGGTTACTACAGGCGATTTATATTGGAATACTTAAATTTAGCAACACAATTGAAGGGCCTAGATGAAAAGGGTGTGAAGTATGTATGGACTGAGTCCCATGATATGACCTTTTAAGTGCAGAATGGGAGAGTGACTTCGACACCGATACTAATTTTGGATGATCCTGGCATGAGTTACACTGTGTACTATGACCCATTTGGTATCATGCATGGATTAGTTCTTATGAATGTAGATCGAGTCATTGCATACAGGTCTTGTCCATTGATGTTGTCTGAGATGAATTCCCTAAAGCATGATCTCTAGTTAGCGGTGATTGTCCATACCTAACAATATTTGAGAAATTACTTATTGGGACATCATTTTTTTGTGTACACGGACCACAAATGAAACAAGAATATATTCACTCTGTGTGATCATAATGAGAGATAACAAAGATGGGTGTAATACCTTTATCCTTTTCACTTTTATCATTCCTACATGCATATTAAAGGAAATGTTTTGTATAGTTATTTAAGAAGGAGTACTCAAATAAAGGTAGTGAAGTTGGCCTCTAGTTAGTTGAAGCTTATGTATTTGTTCTCTAAGAAACATTTGGATGTGAACAACAACCAGTGATAGACCTTTCTTTCGTACTTATATGTTACCTCCATCTTACTGGATAGAGTGAGGATGTGGTTGCTATCAGATTCTGAAGGACTAGTTATATGGGATACTGTGGAAGGTGAGGACCCTCATCCTTGTTGGACCAAAGGTGAGGATGAAATACTACATTTACATGGTTTCGTATATGGTGTGTTGCAGACATATGTGAGGTGATGATGTATTATTTTCAGTCCTCTATAAGGGGAGTGCATCCTGATGTCACAACAATATATCAGTTCTTGCATTTTCAGTACTGGGAACTAGGTATGAAAAGACATGTAGCTGGTTTATACATGAGGTTCTCCAACTGTGAGGAAGTGAAGGCAGTACACCAGTGACCACCTAGACATTTATAGTAGCACTCCATTCATGAGTGGAAATATAATGATATCACTATGGATATTATTATAGTGTTATTGAGGTATGGACAAGTTATTGATTCAATATTGTTTATAGTTGATGTTGTCATGATTTATTCACATTTCCAACATATCAAGGAAACCATCCACATTAATGGGATGGAGAGGATGTACCTCTGTGAGAATGTAAAAATTTGTGGGGTCCCACATTCAATCATTTCATATAGGGATTCTTGATTTAATTATTTTTTTGTAAAGGGATATAGGGGGTGATGGGTATATAGGTTCTCCTAATAAAATCTTACAACCCCAGAAAAATGTCTAGTCCGAGTGCATGATTGAGGTGTTGGGGGACATGCTTGGGAATATGTCTTATATTTAGGGTATTATTAGGAGAGAAACAAACCCCTAGTTTAGTTCACCTGTATAAATAGATTTCAGGATACTATTCTGATGGTTCCATGTGAGACTTTGTATGGAAGGCCATTTAGATCAGCAATTTGTTTGCTGGAGATAGGAGAGGTAGCTATGCTCTGACCTTATATTGTCTAGGAGACCACAGAGTAGGTGTAGTTGATTTGGATGTGGATGGATACTGAGCAATATCATCAAAAATAATATTCTGATCATTGTAGATAGCCATTGGACTTCATGTTTTTTGATAAAGTTTTCCAACATGTTCCTCCAAGTTTCGGATACAAGGTGATCAAGTGACAGTGTAAGCTTTCACCAAGACATGTTGGGTCGTTTGAGAATCTGGAGAGAGTCGGGCTGGTTTTCTATTAGTTGTAGTAACCTCAGAGCTACCTAGATATGCACGATGTCTTCCATGTTCCTTATTTATGATGTTAATTTTTAGTCATACCACATGATTTTAAACCCAAGGAGGTTGAGTAACATGTAGATGCGTCCATTCAGGTGCATCTTGTATGAATTTTGGATCATAGCATGAAATTTATTCGAGGTCAGTATGTTCCTTTAGTGTGGGTGTTATGGCAGCATGACCGATTTTATGACGCAACTGGGGAGAGTGAGGCCGATGTACGATCGCAGTCACTAGAGTTATTATCCAAATATTTCATCACCACCATTGAAATGGAAATTTGGGTAAGAATTTTTTGAAGGGGGGGTATTTGTAAAAACCTACCTCTTCCTTTTAGGTATGGATCTTTTCATTTCATGTTATACTTAAGAAAAAGGGGTGAGGTTGAGGTATAGGTTGAAGGCCTATTACATGACATGAACTGAGGTTACACGCCTTGTAATCCTAGTAAAAACCATCTAATGGTCTGACCAAGACTCGTTTAGATGTGCATGGAATGTTTGAATAAAAGGTGGAACATGCATAAAAACTATATTTATATTCTATTACACATTGTGTATTATGTTTTTTTTTTCACAAAATAGGAAGTATACATGTTTTAAATAGATGTATATACCTCACCTCCCCGAGTTCATGAACTATAGTGAAAGATAACCCATGGTAATGGTGGGCCCCTGATTCATCATCCTAACTCAAATTCTAAGGGTCTTAGTTGCATTCGAACCCCTTTAGGGAGTTCTTTATTCCTCTTAATCCATTATTCAGCTCTTCTTATATTGACCTAAATATTGAGGTGGGGGAGTTTATGCTCATTTTTCATATCTACTCTATTCGGTGTCAAATTAGAGGCTGACCACAATATGAATTTATGATAATTACAACAGTTCATTGGTGATGGATTATCACCGCAAATGGCCTTTTTCGATGTGTGTCCAAAAGTATCCTTTTGTGGGAGAAGTCATTTCCAATATAATTATTTTTAACTGACATCACCAAAACCCTTTTTTGTGATGGATATACAACAAATTGCAAAAAAACCTGATATATTATTTAGAAACCTTTGCAATTATCCTTTACAAATAACCTTTTGAGAATAAAAAAGAATCCATCACAAATAGCCTTTTTAATGGAATAATATAACTATCCATTAATAAAAAATAAAAATAAAAATATATAAATAAAATTAAAAATATTTCAAAAAAATAAAAACACACATAAAAGTAATACATCAGTTCAAATATAATATTTATATCACACCAAATTAAAAAAATATCATAAAATCATTATAAATCATCAATTATAATTTTGTGGAGGTGAATCACTTGATGGACCAAGGATAAGAAACAACTTACCAATGTCTCGCACAAGTCGCTACATATACTCCATAATCAACTCATCTCTTGGACATCGCTGCTCAAGATTCTTTTCCCTTTACTTATTCATCTACTGTATCATCTCATCATGAGCTCCCAACCTCTACTCATAATGTGCTGTGGTCGGCGGTGTTGATGATGACACTCTACAATCTCTATTCATGCTCACTTATTCCATCACAGATGTACCACAACCACTCATAGATTACAGTCAAGAACCAATACCAATCACTTGACTTTCTTGACAATCGTCCAAGTCACATGTATCCAAGCCCAATCATCAAAACCCTAAGCAGTAGTGGAAACTTTTTTGGTATCATCAAGAATTTCCTGTGAATGAGAAGTCATAACCACATATGTTTCCTTTAAATATAATTATAAATTATAATAATAACATTAATATTGAGAATAGTGTTCAAAAAAATCACTAACCAAAAAATGATGTTTTCATTCTCCTATAACATCTCTTGTACATAGATCCGAATAAATATTCTTATAAAATTCAAACTTTATAATATATGGTTTTTTAGCAGCCCGTATAATGTAATAAACATTCCATAGTTAAAATAAATATACATTAAAAAATAATATCACATACCATATGTCGTCGATATATGCCAAGTTTATGACTCGCGGACCTATGGGTGTCCTATTTCATCCCCCATATCTAACGTCCTACTAATTATATCATTCTATAATTATCTTCTAACCAGAAGAAACATAACACATCCCATTCCTAAGCTGATATCTAGTCGGGACGATAAGAGACACAAGACTGACCAAATATGGTTTCACATTATTTTTCTATATCTCGATTTATGATGATGTGTTGAAACAAACGATAGAGCTCGTGTATAAATATATCTCATGAATTTTAAATAGGACCTCTCTGACTATCAGAAATCAGAGAAAATATATTCTATAAGACAATTTAAAAAATATGTTAGTAAATAAATAAATTTTATAAAATTAAATAAAATATAATAATGAAGAATCTAGTGGATGATCATCTAGACACGCATGATGATGGATACTAGGTCCCATAACACCCATGGATCAGATAAATAATTTCCCAGAATCATAGTAGCTTGGCCAGTGGCTAAATAAGAAAAATAGTGAAAATTGAAAAAAAAAATCATAAAATTATTATCGAAATTAATACACAAAGTTAATATAAAAAAATTATTATTAAATAATTAAACATAACTCTATAAATGAGGATGAACATAAATAGATGGCCTTCTCTTTGGAATAGGATCGATAATTAGTAATTGAGCAAGACCGCACCCCTCCTAGTATGCACACCAGCCTGAGGAGGAGAAGCTAAATTGGACTCATCCTCGGGATGTATGACATTAGTGAGAGAACATAATAAATTATTATAAGGATCATATTGAGCCATCTAAAACAAATATTTTGACCATTAAGATATTTTTCATATAGTTATGAAATACAAAAATCTAATGACTATTAGAATAAAAAATGTCCCCTGTAACAGATTGTAAATACGAATATAAAATTTAAAAAACAAATAAATATCATAATATTATATATACATATACCTAAATACATAAATATAGTAAATAATTCATTATCATCATCACTATTTTCATCGACATCAATCCCTTCAACCTCATCTTCATCATTTTTAAATTCCATATGACTTTCAGTTTAATCATCCCTTATTACTTTATCAACATTATCTATAGCATTGGATCTTAGTTATGGGGTTTCATCATCGATATTTATATCCCATTGGGTAATAGATATAATGTGGGATGTTTCATGAAAAATACTTAAATGTATAATTTACACAGAACCATTTTCATTTTTAATAAACTGATCATTATGCAATTTTATTTTTTATCACAATCCACTATTCCTTCAAATCTCTGAAATCATCAAAGTAATTTTCAGTGTAACTTTTATGTTCTTGATGTGCCAACATAAATGGGTCATTAGATGAAAGAAGACTATTATATTTAATATCATTGACTACATGTCATGGATTAACTCAAAACCCCCAATCAATATCAATCAAATGGAATTTAAAGATTGTAACATAATTTGGTCCCAGATAACAATACTCAATTATTTCATCTAGAATACCATAAAATTAAACTTCACTTTCTATATGATGGTATCCTTTCAAAAGGAGACCACTATTTATTGATTTCATTGAGTTTCTATATATGTGTGGATGTAATTAGAATAAATTATCAACATACAAATCATATGATTTTACTAATTTTCATGGAGGGTTTTTGAGGACACATAATCAACTATTAATTTTATTTTCATGTTGTGATACCTATAAATAATAAAAATTATAAATAATAGATATATTTGAAATATTTTATTTATTATTACATTGAATGAAACTTCAGTTATTAGTATTTTCAACCAATAAGAATGCTTTTTTGTAAATGTTCTTTAAGAGAGGAAAATGTAATATGTAGAAATTGATTTTTGATATGGTTATATTATAGTCTAATGAAAATATAATGTAAATAATGAGATATTACATATATATATATATTTAATAAATTAATAAAATATAAATACTTAATGCACAAATCATTTCAATTCATCACAATTTACCAGATCATAAGTTTGATCTCTGTGAAACTATTTACCTATAACCCATCGGTCACGATAACCTATGAAACCATGTTCATGCTGATTGAAAACAGAAAATTGATGGTATATGAAATAATCAAAATTTTTACCATTGTGAACCATCTGATTATGTTTTGAAGGATATTTTGATTGTAAATAATAATAGAAAAAAATTTGAAATTTCCTTCTACAAGTATGCTTCTGCTATCAACCCTTCAACAAATGCTTTGTTACATACATTCTTCTTTAATTTTTACCTAAATCTCTCAAATAGATACTTACGCTAGAATTGTACTATTCCTCCACATTTAGCATCATATGAAAAATTCAATATTAACTTTTCCATGGAATCAAAAAATATTAGTGGGAATATTTTCTCTAATTTGAATAAAATTAAAACAACATCTTTTTCTAGGATATTGAATGCAGTATAATCCAATGTTTCTGCAAAAATACATCTAAAAAGGATATTTTGGTCAAAACAGCCCATATTTAAGAACATAATATCCCACTAAGAGCAACATGTATTACTATTCAAATTACGACTTCACAGTCATAACATTTTAACCCAGTAATATGCCAATTTCAAATGAAATGATTCAAATTTGAATCATAACTATCTGTATCCTCAAATATCCAATACATTACTAGAATAATAACAAATTTTCATTACTATTTGAGTAATATTATTTTTTTATTCATTAATTTGGGTGATATTTAATCTTCAAATAATTCAAATTTAGAACATCTACAAATCACCTCAAGATCTAACCATGCATGTACAATAACTTTGGTCTTACTAGGTGTGTCCAACATAGTATGAAACATGTTATAAAATACATTATTCATAATATGAATTACATCTAACATGATGTGAACCAACAAATCAGACTAATATGGAAGGTCCCAAAAAATACTCAACTTTATCCAATTATGATCTCCCCAGAACCATTTATATATTGCTTATTTATGGTTGGTCCTGAAGTATCATGAGGTAATGAAGAGACAATAGATTTTACCTGACTACCTGAGATAACTATTGGAAGTGAGTCTATTTAAATTATACATTATGTAATATTAATTTTGTTTCTTTGAAATGTGTCATCACGAGGAATAAATCCTTGATGACTATAAAAATAAATAACCTTTCTCCCATTGTAAAGCACAAATTCATTGTTCCCTTCCATGTAGTACATACATGATTTTAGACCATGTGTGGTCCATATAGAAAACATACCATATGACAGAAAGTCAATAATAATCCATATTAATGCTACCATAAATATAAAATTTTGATATGTAGTTATATCAATTGTAGTCACACAGTTGTTCCATAATGAAATTAACTAATCAATTAGTGGTTTCAAATAAATATCAATATTTTAATTTGGATGTCTGGGAATTAACAATATCAAATATATATATATATATATGGTTCCTTCATAGACATATAAGGTGGAATGTTTTATTTAGTAATGAAAACATGCCAACAAGAATATTGACTAACATAGTCTCAAATAGAAAAAACCCATTAGTAGAAAGGCCCAACCTTCTGTTACGAGGTTCTACCACAAAAGAATGATGTGTCTGACTAAAATGCTTCCATTACTCATGATCACATAGATTATTTAAGAATTATGTGAGGGGAATATTTGATTTATGGCATGTTATAAATCTAGTTGAGCTGTGATACATAAATAAACACTATAAACGAAGGGTAATTGGAAAATATCTGAACTATTTAATGGGAACTCTAGTTTTTCTTTATTTTTCCTCATTATACCTCGATTCTCTACATGTTGGATAATTAACCAAAGAGTTATATTCACCATAACATAAGATGAAATCATTTGAACATGCATGCATCATCTGATAACTTAGACCCAAATTATGAACCATCAATTTAATATAATGGAAAATTTTAGATAATGAATTTCTGTTAGGAAACAATGACTTAACCAAAGATAATATCTCACCAAAACAACTATTAGACATTCCAAAATCTGATTTAATAGCTACAAATTTTTATATAGCATAATGATTTCTCATGTGAATTCAAGGATATAAGTCCTAGTTAGAGTATTAAAAAAATTACAATTGAGAAGCTTGGGATTTAAAATTTCGAATGTCATTCTCAATTTTTGTTTTAGGAATATATATTCCTATATCCCCATTTATTCAATTCTAAAATTATGGAACAAGAATTTTGATTGTATTTTCTACTGAAATATTTTCACCATTTTGATAGAATTTTTTTTATTATTTCCAAAAAACTGAAACTCAATTGATGAAGTCAAACATTGTCAAATGTTTGGAATATCTTAAGAACACATTACTAAGACAGATATTTAATTATTACATCAGAATGAAAATCTGAATTTAATGACAATAATGATATAAAGTATTTAACAACATCAATGTAGAACAGATTTAAACTAGATCCATTTGGTCTTTTGTGATTATTTATCCAATAAAGATCATTTAATATATACTGGAGTCTAATTCTTGAGTCCATAGATAACTAAAAAATATTTCCACAGATCATATTGAATAATTATAAATTATTTTTATATTTTAATACCTTGAAATATTCTATTTGGAATTTGATCACAGTGAGGCACTGTGTTAGCACTAGATTACGGGGCATGTAGAGGCTCATCATAGATAAATTAATAATATGAAATATATTATAAAAGATACAAGCTATTTTTTGATAATAATAGAATATGTCTTAAACTTTGACTCATTTGAGATAAACTATATTTTTTATGAAACGCTACTTTTTATATGTTTTTTTATTTTTTAACATCTTATTATTACTATTTTCTAAAAATAGGAAATATTAACAATTAATTATTAATAATTAATCATTGATTATTAAATATTATAAATTATTTAAATTAATTATACATTTTTAATAATTAATAATTGTTACACATTTTTAATATGTTACATAATTGTTATAGATTTTTGATAAGTTTAACGAAAAATTATCATAATTATTATTAACTATGTTTTTAATACATAATATAAATTTTTATTTTATATTTTTTTCATGAAACCAATTTTTTACCAAATTTTTATTATAAAAATTCTTATAAGTAATGTTTAGATAAAATGTTTACATTAAATTAATTTTCTCAGCATTATTAAAAACCAATACTTTCTATTTTTTTCATTCAAAATATATATAACACATAATCAAATCTATTTACATCAAATGAATTTTTACACATTTTTCAATGAAATTAACATATCAAATCTATATACATACATACATGTACAGTGACACAAATTTCATATATTTAATTATGTTTTCAAATTATTAATAATATTTTATAAATAAAAATGTTATTTTCTATTTATAATTGATATTAAATAAATAATTATATATAATTATTTATATATATTTAAATTTAAGGATTTATAAATCAATAAATATATACCATAAATATTTTGAAAATTTTCATTATACTAATATATTTATTACATATATATATACACAGATATAAATATACACAAATATTTAATATATATAAATAATATTGTCTAATGAATCAATAATAAATATAAATTATGTAATTATTATTATTAGTTATTTAAATTATTATAAAATTATTATTATTTAATATATATATGATTATCATGATTTCATAATTAATATAAATACATAAAATATATTCTGACTCTTTTTTAAATATATATTCATATGAAATATATATATATATATATATTAAAAAATACATGTTTTTTTAAAATACTTTTATATACATATTCAGATGAATATATATATATATTACATGATTTCAAAATCGAATATTTTTTACTTATTTTTTTATAAATATATATATATATATATATGATAAATATATACAGACACACACATACACACCCATATATATTTTTAAAACCATACAATTTTTTAAAATGATTATATTGGTCTGTCTCTATACATATATATATATATATCACAAACTTTACACATTTTTTTAAAACATATATATATATATATATAATCATATTTTAATATACATACATGTGTGTATATATAAATATATTAAAAACATTACACAAATTTGTATATAAATATAAAAATATATATTAAAAAATTTACATGTTTGTATAACGTTTGAAGATGTATACATATAATATATTGGTTGTATATATTAATATCAAAAATATAATTAATTAATTATAATGTAGAATTAATATGAATTTTTATAAATATTTTTATTAATTAATATAAATATAAAAAATATTTTTGGGCAATTTTTTTAACAGATCTATATATAAAATTTATATATACATATATATAAATATATATACCGAAATACATATATAAATATATATATATATGAAAAACCATAAACATATTTTAATAATCATATATATATATATAAACATTTTGATATATATATACACAAAAACATATATCAAAATTAAAATGGAACACAATCATACTTATATATGTAAAAATATAAATTTAAAAACCATATAAATATCAAAAATAAAAGATTATCCGAATTTAAAAAAATAGTTATAATAAATTATATGAACTAGATTAAAATATAATTAGAGTTTAATATAATTATTTTAATCCTAAATATTAAATAAAACATGAAAATAAAATAAATTTCAAAACATCGGGTTTAACCATACTAATATATTTAACATCGAACCCAAAATGAGAAAAAAACGGATTAGATTAAAATAAAAATAGAAATTAATACAATTTCATCCATCTTAAATATCAAATAATGTATTCAAAGCAGATAAGTTTATAAACCTATGGTCCAAACTAGTATATTTTTCATTAATTCCAAATATGCTAAAATAATTTATGAAAAATATAAGAGGATTTTGTACCTTGAAGATCTGAGATGGAATCATCAAAAAACGGGAAGAAAAGAGGTGCATGGAACTGGGAACAAATGACCGGCCATAGTGTTTCCTATGGGAGATGGAGGAGGAAGAAATAAAGCAGAGGAATAAGGAAATGATGGTTATGTGCTATTAAATCATTGGGTTTTTTTATGAAAGCATAATTTGAGATGGAATTAATGTTGTAAAAACACTTATTGCTAAGATTGTTTGCAACAAAAACTATGATCTATCAAAAATAATTACGATCCAAGGGGAATTTTCTACAGATAAAAATTTTGTCACAATTTCTCGTCCCAATAACTTTTCCCCTTGGGTGGCAGAAAAGCGTGCCAAAAAATGTTGGGTCGAATTATTTATTCTAACATAATAAAAAACTATTTCTTACGGACTATTTAGCAAGTTGCAAATAATAATAGAAAACAACCTTTTTGGAATGGGTCATTTGGCTATCTGAACTGGACGAAAATCTAATAGTGGATGCTGGATGAGGAGAGTCATATCATTATTAGGTTGGAAGTCTCATGAAATTTTCTAATTATAACGCATTTTATATATGTCAGAGTGTCACAAACCAATTTTTGGTGGGTCTCATAGATTTATAATTTACCCATGTTGTTTTCATTTCATGTTTAGGTAATTGAGTAAGTGTGTTAATGAATTTTTTATATTTTATTCCTTGATTTAGGGCCACCACATTAATTAATTTCCTTGAATGACTATTTATTGAAGTTTGGTATAGGATGCCTAGGAGGCATGCCTTTCTTTCCCCTTCTTGGGTTGTTAAAAATTATTTTATATGGTTAATAAGTTATAATTCTATTGAATTGTAATTGGATTGGTTATGGAATGAGATGACTGGTTTTACACTTTATCATTGTTTTCTTTTTCAAGTTTATGCATGTTTGGAATGTTTTTATCTAACTATAAACTCTCCCACATAATATATTTAATGTTAGAGGAATGTAAAATTTTATCTTACATGTGTTACTAATTATTAGAAACGTTTAATTAAATCAAAAATATTAAAGTGCTAAACAGAAATGGGAGAACCATGTTCTCAGTTTAAAAGGCCATGGATGGGATCATATGACTATTGCACCTTATACCTTGGGTGAAACTGGATTCAAATTAGAATATCATGGATGGACTCAAAGAGTGTATTATTATGTTATGTCGTGAGTGATCCATGAATGTTTTTGTTAGGATCATGAAGGACTTATTTAAATGTCGAGTGAACCCTTGATCCATTGAGGGATTCTATGGACGAGCTCTATTGGAAATTGTTTTATGTCACATGTGGACTTCTACTTGTTCGACAACTAGAGTGATGCATGGTTCATCAGAGGTTTGATTGAATGTGATTGTAGGATGTTTATAGAATTGAACATAGAATTATACTTGAATTTCAATATATAGATATCATGGATGGGCTCATGATAAAAATTTAATATTTAATTTGAAAAATATATGTTGCATTTTCCATTCCAATGCACAAGATTGGATCCGGTGTTTACCTTTTTTTGTTTAAATGATATTATGAGACAACTATTGTTCTTACTTTTATGTGGTGGTTTTTGGGATTATGTAGTATCCTTGAGACATATACAATTCAATGTAATTGAACTATTAATGAACAATAAATGATTTAAATTGAAAACCATTGTTTGTGGGACTATTTACTTTTTGGAACTTTCTATCTTACTACATTCGTTATTGTACACCACACATTTTATATATTTACTAACAGATTGGAACAGACCATGATTTTTTGACTACTGGGATTTAGTATCACACCCTATTTGGGTCATGTTGTTTGTCCCATATAGATTATATGGTTTAAAGTGTCGATAATTGAAATAAAAAATCTACATGTACTTGATATGTTTTTTTAGGAGTAAGAGTGAATGAGACCATGATGAGGCTTGTGATGATTCTTAGTTTCTTTTTTTATTTTCGTATTTTTGGCTATATATCTATATTACTATAGTGTTACCAGTTTTGCATTTTTCTTATAACATGTAACATGTAACATCATCATTTGTGTGATATGAAATCTAGTTATTTATATTATCATTCTTCCACTATTTACTTCTATTTTAGGGTATTATTGGTTCTTCTATTGTGTTACTTCTATTTTCGCAATGCTAATATATGATAATTATGTAATTGTATCCCCAGTATCACACTTAGGCCCTCGCTGCTAGTCACTAGCCTCGACCATTTGGGGAGATGCACATGATGCCATGTGGCCAATTGTGAATGGGGATCCTTTGAGTGATATCTGTATCTAATATGTTACAATTTTAACATAGGTTATTAAATAACAAACATGGAATATTTTTTATATCATTTCTCCATTTTATTTTTCTAAATAAACCAAAGTGAAAAATGATCTTTCAATTTGGTTATCATATAACTGACATAAAAAACCTTATAAGAATTCATTATCATGACAATTATCTAATGAATGATGTGAAAAATCAATTCATTCAAGTGTTTTCATAATGGTTCTTTGATAAAAGACATGATAAATCAGTACTTATATGATTTTTTAGAATAGTTATCACATAAAAGATGTGAAACAAATCCATAAAGACCCATTTAGAATGAATAATTTTATTAAATGACATAAAAAGATATTTTCATTTTTTCAAGCACTAACATCATGTACTAACCAATGTAAAAATTGAATATAAAACTTTTAAAAAAATCTATTTTTTTCACTAGAGGTTATTTTATATGTATTCATGAATGTTATTACCATTTTCTTGAATGATGAATCAAAATAATAGTAAATGATATGATACCTTTTTAGAATAATATTTATTTAATATATACCATTTATATTCATTAAACACAACTATAATACCTTATATGAAAAGTGATACTAAAAAATTACTCACTTCACTTTGTGAGGTGGTAGTCCACTCTACAGTTGTAAGTCATTATCATATCACCCATGAAATGGAAAATTAGAAGGTATACAAGATATTATTATTAATAACGTGTAATTATGTTAAAAATATCACAAATATATATATATATATATATATATTTAGTATATCCATATTATTTCTCAATTAAACCTAAAATGAGAAACACATCACATTAGTTTGTGTGTTTGTAGTCCCCCGTACAAACGAGAGATATTAATATTTTTCAATGGGGTTGAGAGGTGAGATGTTATATGAGGTATAATAATTATAGAGGTATAATGATATCATAAATAGAATATATAATCATTTTATCTAATCATGTGAGGTGGTGATTGAAAAATAATTTCATTGTTTCATGAGGTGGTAGTCTGTCTTACTTACGATCGATGGTTTTCTTACACAATTGAGGAATGTGGAGAAAGATGAAATTCATGAACATAACATTGTAACACCCCGAACATAGAATCCAGGAGCTGGTGCGTTATTTTGATACATTGGCATGATTAGAAGGAATCGTGTCCCAAATTACCGATCAGTTTAGTAGTTTTGGAAATAAGATAAATACATAAGTTCAATATTACATCTTTAAAAGAAAAACAACAATAAATTATTCCATTAGAAACAACCAAGCTTCCTAGATTATGCATGCAAGTCACTCATAACTAACTTCATCATATCCTCATAAAATGAAACAAAAGAAATTGATGAGCTCAAATGCTCAGTAAGAGTAATCAATACAGTGGAAGATAACATAAACATTAGGCATGGTGAATAATTGAAAACACATGCCTTTACAAATAACTAACATGAACACTTTATGGCATGAATATTAGCTGAGTAAATAATTACATAATAAAACATAGTAATGGGTAATCAACTAGTATAATAACCACATGAAATATCAGAATATAATATCATAATGACGGAATGTATATTTCCAGACATTATGAATCATTTTGTCAAGGCCTCGGCCAAGGCATCAAAAAATGATTAAGGCCTCGGCCAAAACCATATATCAAAAAATTGGTAAATGCCTCAAACAATTCCATGTCTTGTTGTCTCATGAGACCTACTGATGCATTGAGGAGCTATAGAGGGCTCTACTATTCACATACTAAATCCAATGCATTCTTCGTATGAAAAGGATGAAACATAATCTGAACATTCTTAGTAAAACTAGAATATGAAATGTCAATATTTTAACCACAACCCATGAATTGAATAAAAATAGCACATATACAGTCAAACATAACCCATTCAACAGAATTTGGATGATTTTATTATAATAGATTATCCTCAATAGAGAATAAGGAATGATATTGATATAGATGAAAATAATCATCAAAACTATTTGAGAGAAATATCACCATTTTTTCGAAAACATTTAAAATTCACATTACTTATCATGAAGCCATTTATAATATATTTTTGATTCAATGTGTCCCATACCACTTTGAAACTTTTAAAACGAATTTTAATTTTAAAACATTAATGTCTATATAAATAAATCCTTAAACCCATTTTTTAAACATAGACATTAATGAGAAATTGTTTGAAGAATAAATATTTAAAACATTAAAAATGATATTTTAGTTAGTGTTCATAACCATATAAGAGACCCTAGAATACAAATAATTGAGGTAATAAAAACTTTATAATATCACGAGAATTAAGGATCTCATGATATACATTGTCAAAGGACTATATATACACCATGTAAAAGTGAATTGGTGCATAACATCAAAGAAGTCTCAATGGAATGTAAATTGAGATAATGTCGCTCATAAAGAATGTATCCATAGGTTTAGGATAAATAAATGATATAATTATGTGTGAAAAATAAAAATTCACCCAATATGATTGGATATTCATTGTAAATCAATCAGTGGACATTCAAACATATTCTTGTAAAAACAACAGCAATGACTTGGACGTTTAACTCATTGAATGGAAATTGAGTTAAGATTACTCTTATCAAGTTCATATCAATGACTTGAGAAATTATAAATGGAATGATTATTTATATCAAAAGTATATCCACAAAATGTAGTGTGTAAATTACTACATAAATAATAAATAGACATTCCCCACATAATCTTGGAGTAAAATAATCAATGAAGTATGTGTAAATCCCAATGAGTGGAAAGTTGAAATTTGAAATTCCCTTAATGATTTGGTAACTTATGAAACATACACCCCATGAAAGAAAGATAATAAAATGAAGATGTAAATACCCATAAATTAAAGTATATTACACCATGAATACAATCATGGGTAGTACACTAACCACATAAAAGGAAATAGTGTCCAATATAGCATGAATATAACAGGAATAAAAAGTGAGATGAAAAACCCTTACTTTGTTGTAATCAATCAATTCATACGACAAAAAGTTAATAACTACAAAATTAATCATATAATAACATGAATATAAAGATAATATTTATAATATACATCAAATGGTAGTACTTAATTCACCACATTAAATAAATTAGTGGCGAATAATGGAAATCTCAAAATATTAAAAATGAGATAAGTAACCCCTTACCTCAAGTCCGACTTGTCTTATATGTTCCTTGTTCATACTAAATAATAAACATTTGTTAATTTATACTTGATTAAAAACATTTTTAAATTTTATTATTTCTTTTATATCACTTATTACCTTTCTATAACAATTAGTAAATTATTTTAGTTTATATTGGATATTTTATCGATTTTCGGAACTTGAGTAAAAAAATGAACTTGTTATAATTATAAATTTTCCATGTGGTAAAAAGTCCATTATCTCCAGAATGATATACATGATTTATATATCATATATATATATATATATTATATCCAGTATATTTATGTATTTATAACAATACATATCATTTGGAGATAAGAAATGAAATGCACCATTCATGGAGACGGTATGTTGTACGTACGCATGAACGCTACTTTCATTTCTATTTTTGTATTTTAATGCAATTAAAACATAATGATACTTAAGTATATTATAATTACAGAATTATATCATATATAATATCCTTAAATACATAATTTATACATCCCACACAGGTCATTAATGAGGCAAATCACATTGAAGGGGTGGTAGTCTGCACTTCCTCAAATGAAATTATTGCATTTTACCCATAATGGAAACCATAAAGGTATGACATAAATAGAAAATATATAAGCAAAAAGAAAACATAAAAATAATATATATCACATACAAATACATTTCCATCTTAATGTCCACTATGAGAGGTGGTATCAGATAATAGAACAATCATCGCTTCGTGAGGTGTTAGATTGCCATCCACAGAAATTGTATTTTCTTCACCCATTAGATGGAGGTGTGTGTAAGTGTATTTACAATAAATAACATAAAAACATCCTAGTGTATTTCGGATACTGTATTGTTTTGAAATATATTAATAAAAATAGTTTAAGGGGGTTGGAGAAGTAAAATTAAACAAAATAAAACAAAATAATTAAGAGAAACCATTACCTTTAATTTGGGTAACTTCTTTTGGTTTGATCCAAATGGACTTCTTGAAGTGACTTCTGCCAAAGGTAAGGCTTATAGTAATAATAGAGGGATCATGAGAGCTTATTTGGGTAGGGTTTGGACGAGCCAAGGGACTTTAGAGGTGTGTGAAATGAGTTAGAAGTGGTGTCCATTAATAAGGGTGAGGAGGGTCTCTTTCAGAAAGTGTAAAAATATTATTTTATTAAATATTGACATTAGGTTTCTAAAGGTCCAAAAATAATTAAAGTCAAATATATGTTGACTAATGGTGTAAATAAAATCATCTAATAAGAATTGTACAGGTTTTGGATATTTTTTTTAATATTAATAATATTATTTATTAAAATCATTTATTAATTAGGTAAATACTACATCATTATTGTGTCATAAATAATTTAATTTATTTGATGTATAAAAATTTTAAAAGAAAAAAAATAATGTATTAAATCATTTTATCTTTCAAATGAATAATTATAGAAAAAAATATGACTTATATAACCCCATGTAAAAATTGATATACTAAAAGATATTTGTTAATGTCATTTTTGTCATTAATTAAAGTTAATTAAAAAAAGTGTCATTTTCACTCTTAAGTGGATACATGGGGTCCCAAAATAGACCCAAATATGCCAGTGGCTGGCCATTAATCATGAAATAATGTTAGGACAAGTGTTAAGTTAATTTTTTATTATTATAGTATTCTTTTTACCTTGAATTACACTATTTACATTTCACCGCGGTAAATATAAGTCAAATGTTACTATTCACAAAAAATTATTTTCAACTTATTGAATCACATTTTACATACTAATAACAACCATGTATGTCAGATTCTCAAAATTCAATTCACAGAAGCGGTAAAGTTTCATTTAAATGGAAATGTCAGTTTTTTAACTACTAATAAGTTGTGTTACTATTCATCAAAATTTGAATTTATTCAAAAAAATATAAAAAAAATCAGCCTAAGATATATTTGATATTCCAAATTAAAAAATTATGTCTATTTAAAAAAATTAAAAACATATAAGTTTCATTAATTAATTTAAAATTAATTCCCGTTGTCAAAACAAATAGCCTGTTTTTAATAAATAATACATATAAAAATATTGACAATTGTTTATGAATAATTTCAAAGTGAAATTAATTCAAATGACAAACATTTTATTATATAGTAAAAATATAATCAAATTATAATTTAAAACCATTAAAATGATTAATTGAACATTAAAAATTATTTTTATTAAAAAAGTTGTTTTCAATTAAAATTTTTTATCTTTCACTATTCACCCAAATATGAAAGTTATAAAAAATACACCAAAATTTTATCAAAACTAAATATTTAAGTTCTGATTCTAAATAAGAAGTTTATTTTGTCAAATTGAATATATAAAAGTGTCAAATATTGGATTTAAAAAGGGCTCTCCATTAAAAGGCTGTAAAATTGCATTTTTTTTTTAAAATACATCCTCTATCTGAAAAATATGAATATGTTCTTATATTATGTCTAAGAAACACATAATATGGATGTTAATACTATATGTAATATATAAAATTTAAAATTCAGTTCATACTATTCATAACTGCTTTCGAACGGCTAGTTTTGTAAGTCGTCATGTGCTTGAACTCGATATTGTTTGAGGTTAAAGTTATTGAATTACTTTAATGAGATGGTGTACAATGAAACCGTGGGGGTGTTACATTCTACCCTCATTTAATAAATTTTATCCTCATAATTTATGATCGGGATTGAAAACATGGGTTTTGACATTTTAAAATATCTTAGTTGAAATCCCACATCGAAAATGGATTAATGAGGCCTCGATTTTAAAATAAATAAGGGTAAGTATGAAGGTTACCGGACATAAAACATACCAGGGTAACATATAGGAAAACATGGATATATAAGAGAAAACTAATTATCATGTTAGGATGAAGAGTTATCGAGAATATTATTAGGAGAAAGTTAATGATCTGCAAGCCATACACTTGTGATGGGTTGAAAGGTCTTTGATTACAAAGTTGGAAAAGTTAACGAACAACATTTCTGTTTTAAGTTAATTTTCATAATTTTGATGAGTTTATTTATGATATTTACTAAGAGTATAAGGAGATATACATACTTCAGAAGTAGAGTTTCATCGATTAATAAATTTTTCCCAAAACTCATCTTTTCTCCAAATGATGAGTATTCAAGATGACTTGGTTACACATGAAGAACTATAATCAACTTATAAATAATCACATAATCCACAAATGTTGAAATATATATTTCTATTATCATTAAACATTAAAAAATACCAAAATGGTTAGTACATGATCATGTGATCTGAAAAGAAGACAATCCTTTATAGAAAGAAATACTACTCTTAATCTCTAATATTTAAACAAACAATACCCACAGTTCAACAAATACCCTTCAATAAACAATTGTACTTAAAATAATTCAATATAATCCTATCTACGATTGAAACCCAAAACATATAATAATTTGATTACTTAGTCCACCACATTAAATAGTATCTCCAAATAACATCGACTACACTTAATGTCACACACTTAAATGTAATTAACCTAATCACATATTTTCAATGATAGGTTAATAATTTCCATAAATAACCCAAATCACTATCAATACATAATAAAAACATTGAAAAATATCCACCATTACTCATCAAATGAAATCCCATAGTATTCTATTTTCATTAGGAATATAGTGTTCCCAATAGAGCGAACATCTTCAAAAATATCATTTATCACATAATCACCAAATCATTTTCATAAAATAAGGATATCTATTTGATAATATATAATGTCCCAAATCAACTTAATAAAAACATTTAACTTAAAAGAATTAATCACACTAACCAGAGACTTCACGTAGTCAAGTGTTAGGCGATAAATCACAATCACACTCTGGTTGTGGGTTTGATTCTGATAGCTTTGTCCGATGTGATGAGTTGTCACACGGTCTGCGTATTGTCCTTTATCAAAAAATATATTTTATTACTATACCAAAATGAGATAAATTCCTCAAAATAACCATAAAATATTTTAACCACAAATTTTATCTTATACCTCTCATTTTCATCTCAAAATTTAATAACTTGTAATTGCCTCAAATTCAAGGATTGTATAAAACCAAACGGTTATTTATAACTATATCCACAAGAGAAAAGAAAATTCTTCCTAAAATATAATTTTCAAATGATAAATTGCAGGGTTACACATACAAGATAAAATTAATCCAAAGTAATCTCATCACAAAGAGAACTAATAACTTAAAACATTTTTTCATCCATTTATTTCCACATAGGTTTTTTCTTTAGCAAGAGGTTATCTTATAGAATAGGGCATTGACTTGGGTGATTCCATGGTCACGTACATTTATGAAAATTAACCATAATTGGATACTTAGTATCATTCTTATTTTCATCCATAGTACTCTTCATTTTTCCTCTGCAATTATTTACATTATGCCCTTCTTTCCCACACATAAAGAATTTATTTATTCCATTGAGACACTATATTGGGTGTCTCCTTCAACATTTCTGGCGTGATGGAAATTGAGCTTTCTTCTCTCCATGGTCTCCATTGTTGGATCTCCCCTCATTCACTACAATTCTCTTATTTGTTGAGTCTTGTAGTTGGTTAATATATATTTTTTGATCATATTTTTGGAAAATTGATTCGGCATGAACATGATATCTTTTACGCCTATCAACATTCCATTTTGTTGATCATTTCCTCCACTTTTCCCACATTGTACATAATTCTTAAAGTTACTATGACTTTCTTGGAAACTATCCATCGACTAAAACTAGAAACCATTATGTGAGTAAAAATAGTTATAAAATCATTTAGAGAATATCATGACACATTATTTTCAATTTTAAACACCTTAGGATTAACCTAGGTCATTTATTCTCATTTTATATTAAAATCCTTCAAATAAGTTGGTAAATCAAATGTAAATTATCTTAAGAATATCCCTCAGGAGTGTCGTAACAAAGAGTGCAACAAGGCCTGTTGTCGTGTACCAGGATACCTCATATCAAGCTCGAAACTCCTTGTCAGAGTTTTCACTCCAAGGTACATCTATCTCAGAGCCGCCTCTACCTTCTCGTATCCAGATAGAGATGTATTTCTTGGAATGTACACAAAATCACTATATTACCAAAATTCTTGGAAATTCTTTTATTATTACACTCAAATTCTATCTTAGGGTAAGGTGATCTAATTAGTGTTTATAGAAATATAGTTTTCACAGTTTATACTAAACTTCCTCTAATACCAACTATAACTTCCTGACCTGAGAATCCTGGATCTGGTGCATTAATATAATACGTTGGCATGATTACAAGTAATCAAGTCCCAAATGACCGACTAGTTTAGATGTCTCAGAAACATGATACATACACAAGTTCAACATTTCAACATGAAAGGAAAAAAACAACACTAAATTATTCCATTAGAAACATCCAAGCTTCCAAGATTATTCCTGCAAGTCACTCATAACTATCTTCTTCATATCTTGGGAAAATGAATCAAAAGAATGCTTTGAGCTCAAATTCCTAATAAGAGTATGCAATACAACATAATATAACATAAACATTAGGCATGGTGAATAGTTGAAAATGCATTCCTTTACAAATAACTAACTTAAACACTATATGGAAGGAATATGAGATAAGTAAATAATACCATAATAAAACATAGTCATGGGTATTATTCTAGTCTAATAACCACATTAAATATCAATAAATAATCTCATAATTTTGGAATTTATATTTCCGGACATTCTAAATCATTTTTTCTAGTCCTCGGCAAAGACATCTAAGAATGATTAAGGCCTCGGCCAAAACCATATATCAAAAAATTGGGAAAGGCCTCATCAAATTCCACATATAGTTGTATCATGAGACCTACCAATGAATAGAGGATATATTGTGAGCTCCACCCATCAATTACTAAGTCCAATTCATTCCTCATATTAAAAGGTTGAAACATAATCTGAACATTTGTATTAAAAGTAGCATACAAAATGTCAATATTATAACCACAAACCTTGAATGGAATAAAAATAGCACATCCACAATCAAACATAACTCATTCAATACAATATGGAAGATTGTATTATAATAGATTAACCTCAATAGAGAATATAAATTGATATTGATATAGATGCAAATAATCATAAAAAATATTTGTGAGAAATATCCACTTTTTATTGAAAACATTTAAAAGTCACATTATTTATCAATAAACCATTTAAAATAGAATTTTCAATAGTCGTGTCCCATAAAAATTTGAAACTTTCAAAGGAATTTAAATTTAAAAACATTAATGTCAATGTAAATAAATCCTTAAAACCATTTTTAAAACATAAACATTAATGAGAAATATTTATAAGAATAGATATTTAAAACATTTAAAATTAAATTTTTGTTAGAGTACATAACCAAATAAGAGACACATGAATACAAATAATTGAGGCCATAAAAACTTTATGATATCATTAGAATAAATTATTTCATTATGTACTATGTCAAAGGACAGTATATACAACATATAAAAGTGAATTGGTGCATAACAAAATAAAAGTCTCAATGGAATGTAAATTGAGATAAATTCCCATATAAAGACTGTATCATTAGTTTAAGGATAAATAAATGACATAATTATGTGTGATAATTAAAAATTCACATAATATGATTGGATAATTAGTGTAAATAAATCAGAGGACATTCATAGATATTCTTGTAAAAATAACACAAATGACTTGGATGTTTAATTCAATGAATGGAAATTAAGTTAAGATTACTCTTATCAAGTTCATATAAATGACTTGAAAAATTATCAATGGAGTGATTATTTCTATAAGAAGTATATCCACACAAAGGAGAGTGGAAATTAGTACATAAATAAAAAATATTTATTTTCCACATAATCTTGGAGTAAAATAATCAATGAAGTCTGTGTAATGCCCAATGAGTGGAAATTGAAATTTGAAATTCCTTTAACGTTTGGTAACATATGAAACATACACCCCATGAAAGAAGGATAATAAAATGAAGATGTAAATACAAATAAATTAATGTATATTACACCATGAATACAATCATGGGTAGTACATGCACCACATTAAAGGAAATAGTGGCCAATATAGCATTAATATCTCTAGAATAAAAAGTTAGATGAAAAACACTTACTTTGTTGTAATCAATCGAGTCGTATGACCAAAAGTTAATAACCACAAAATTATTCACAAAATACCTGCTATATAATGAGAATTATTATAATATATATCAAATGTAAGTACACCATAAACCACATTCAATAAATAAGTGGCGAACAACAGACACACCTTACCTTAAGTCCGACTGGTCTTGTATGTTCCCTGTTCTTCTTGAATAATAAATTTATGTTAATTTATACATGATTAAATTTTTTTAAAGTTCTTTATTCCTTTTATATCACATATTACCTTGGTATATCAATTATTACATTATTTTAGTTCATATTGGATATTTTATCGATGTTCGGAACTTGAGTCAAAAATAAACCTGTTATAATTACAATTTTTGAAGTGGTCAAAAGTAAATTATCTCTTTAATAATTTACATGATTTAGATATCATATATATATATATATATTATATCCAGTATATTTATGAATTTATAATAGTACATAACATTTGGAGATAAGAAATGAAAGGCACCGTTCATGCAGACGGTATGCCATACGTACACATGAACGCTCCTTTCATTTCTATTTTGTATTTTAATGGAATTAAAACATAATGATACATAGGTATATTATAATTCCAGTATAATATCATATATAATATCATTAAACCCCTACTTTATACATCTCACACAAGTCATTAACGAGTAATATCACATTGAGGGGCGGTAGTCCGTACTTCCTCAAATGAAATTATCACCTTTTACCCAGAATGGAAACCGTAAATGTATGATATAAACAGAAAACACAGAAGAACAAAGAAAACATAAATATAATATATTAAATATATATATAGTTCCATCTAAATGGACACCATGAGAGATGGTAGGAGATAATCGAACAATCATCATTTCGTGAGGCATTAGTTTTCCAACCACAGAAACAAAATGCTCTTCATCCATTAGATGGATGTTTGTGTAAGTGTAGTTAGAATAATTCTCATAAAAACATCCTAGTATATTTAGGATACAGGTATTGTTATTAAATTAAGGAATAAAAATATTTTATGGGGGATGGAGAAGTAAAAAAACAAATAAATCAAAAGAATTTAAGAGAAACAGTTACCTTAAATTTGGGTAACATCCTTTGGTTTGATAAAAAAGGACTTATATAAGTTACTTATGCCAAAGGTAATGCATCTTTGTGTAATAGAGGGATCTTGAGAGATTATTTAGGTAGGGTTGGTACAAGACAAGGGGCTTGAGAGTTGTGTGGAATGGGTTAGAAGTGGTGTCCTTTTATAAGGGGGAGGAGGGGCTCTTTAAGAAAGTGTAAAAATGTTATTTAATTATATAGTGATATTCGGATTCTAAAGGTCCAAAACTAATTAAAATTGAAGTTAAGAGAACTCACGGTCAAAATAAAATCATCTGATAATAATTTTACATGTTTTGGATATTGTTTTAATATTAATAATCTTATTTATTTAAAACATATATTAATGAGGTAAATAATATATCATTATTGTGTCATAAATAATTAAATTTATTTGATGTATAAAAATTATAAAAAAAATACCACAATGTAGTAAATCTTTTTATATTTCCAATGTATATTTATAGTCTAATATATGTCTTATATAACCCCATGTAAAAATTGATATACTAAAAGATATTTGTTAATGTCATTTTTGTAATTACTTTATGTTAGTTAAAATAAAGAGTCATTATCACACTTAAGTGACTCCATTTGTTGCCCAAATAGACCCAAGGATTACCATGGTCATCCATGACACATCCAATAATTTTGGGAAATGTTTTAATGTAATTATGTATTATTATAATATTCATTTTACCTTGCATTACCATATTTACTTTTAACTACGGTAAATAAAAGTCAAAAGTTACTGTTCACCAAAAATTGTTTTCATATTATTGAAACAAATTTTACTTACTAATAACAACCATGTATGTTGGATTTTCTATACTCAATTCACAGAAGTGGTAAAATTTCATTTAAATGAAAAAGTCAGTTTATTAACTACTAATAAGTGGTTTTACTATTCATCAAAAATTGATGTTTTTTCAGCAAAATACAAAAAATTCAGCCTAAGCTATATTTGATAATCCAAAATCAAACATTATTTCTATTTTACCAAATTAAAAAAATATATGTTGCATTAATTAATTTAAAATTAATTCCCATCATCAAAACAAAAAGTGTGTTTTTAATAATCAAAAACTATAAAAAGATTGACACTTCTTTATATATAATTTCAAAGTGAAATTAATTTCAATGAACAGAATTTAAATAAATGTTAAAAATATAATATAATTATACTTCATAACCATTAAAATTTATAATTTAACACTATAAATTATTTTGATTAAAAAAGTTGTTTTCAATTAAAATTTAGTATTTTTCACTATTCACAAAAATATGAAAGTTTTCAAAAATATACCAAAAATTTATCAAAACTAAATTTTTATGTCCCTATTCTAATTAAGATTTTTATTTTGTCCAATATATGATATAAAAGTTTCAAATATTTTATTTAAAATGGTCCTCTATTAAAAGGTGGTAACATTTCCTTTTTCTGAAAAATATTTCCTTTATGTGAAAAAAATTATTTTGTTCTTATATTATGTTTAAAAAACAAATAATATGGATGTTAAAATTATATATAATATATAAAATTCAAAATTTATTTAATACTATTCATAACTTCTTTTGAACGGAATGTTTGGTGAGTCGTCATGTGCTTGAAGTTGATATTGTGTGAGGTGCAAGATATTGAATTACTTTAAAGAGATATTGCACAATGAAACCATGGGGTTCTTAATTATCTCCTTCTTCAATAAATTGCATTCTAGAAATTTAATCTCAGGACTGAAAACATGGGTTTTGACATTTCAAAATATCTTAGTTGAAATCCCACATCGAAAATGGATTAATGAGGCCTGAATTTTAAAATAAATAAAGATAAGTATGAAGGTTACCAAACATAAAAAATACTGTGGTTCCATGTAGGAAAACATGGATATGGAAGAGAAAACTAATCATCAAGTACTGATGAAGAGTGATTAAGAATATTATTAGGAGAATCTTAACGATCAGAAAGCCGTAAACTTGTTATTGGATGAAAGGTATTTGATAACCCAAAAAGAAAAGTAAACGAACAACGTTTTGGTTTTAAGTTCCTTTTCATAATGTTGATGATTTTATTGATGAGACTGACTAAGATTATAAGGATATATACTTATTTTACAAGTATAGTTTCATCCATTAAAAAAGTTCTACCCCAAACTCATTTTTTCCCAAACAATGAGTATTCAAGATGACTTGGTTACACCTGATGCACTACAATCAACTTATAAATAATCACATAATCCACAAAGAATGAACTATATATTTCCATTTTAATTAAACATTAACCAGTACCTAAATGGTTAGTACATGATCATATGATACCCAAAGAAGAAAATCCTTTATAGAAAAAAATACTACTCTTAATCTCCAAAATTTAAAAATAAAATACCCAAAGATAAACAAATACCCTTCAAAGAAAAATTTTCCTTAAAATCCTTCAATATAATCCTTACTAAGATTTAAACCCTAAACTCAGAAAATTTTTATTACTTAGTCTTCCATGTTAAATTGTATTTGAAAATAACATCGACTACTCTTAATGTTATACAATTAAAAGTATATAACCTAATAACTTATTCTCCATGATAGGTTAATCATTTCCCTAAATAACCCAAATCTCTATAAATACACAGTAAAAACATTACAAAATATCCACCATTACTCCTAAAATGAAATCCCATAGTATTCTATTTTCCTTAGGCATATAGTTCTCCCAACATAGTGAACGTCTTCCAAAATAACACTTATCACTTAATCACCAAATCATTTTCCTAAAATAAGGATATCCATTTGATAATAAATAATTTACCAAATAAACTTAATAAAATAATTTCAAAAAAATTATTAATCAGACTAACCAGTTACTTCACGTAGTCCAGTGGTTGGTGATAAATCTCAATCGCACTCGGGTTGTGGGTTCGATTCCCACAGCTTTGTCCGATGCGACGGGTTGTCACACGGTCTGCATGTTGTCCTATTTCAAAAAATATATTTTATTACTTTACCAAAATGAGATAAATTCCTCAAAATAACCATAACATATTTTAACCACAAATTTAATCTCATACCTCGCATTTTCATCCCAAAATTCAATAACTTGTAATTGCCTAAAATTCAAGGATCATCTAAAACCAAATGGGTATTTATAATTATATCCACAAGATAAAATATAATTATTCCTCAAATATTATTTTCACATGATAAATTACCGGGTTACACATACAAGAGAAAATTAATCCAGAGTAATCTCGTCAACAAAGATCACTAATACCTTTAATCATTTTTCCATCCATTTTTACTACATAGATTCTTCCTTGACCAAGAGGATATTCTATAGAAATGGGCATTGACTTGGGTGATTCCAAGGTTCCTTACATTTATGACAAATTTCCATAATTGGATTCTTAGGCTAATTTTTATTTTTTTCCATGGTAATCATAATTTTTCTCGGCAATTCTTTACTTTAGGACCTTCTTTCCAACACATAAAGCATTTATTTATTCCATTGAGATACTTTCCTGGGTTTCTCCTTCCACATTTCTGGAATGATGGAAATTGAGCTCTCTTCTCTCCATGGTCTCCAATATGGGAGCTCCTCTCATTCACGACATTTCCTTTCTTTGTTGAGTCCAGGAGTTGGTTAATATATATTTTATTGATCATATTTTGGGAAAAATTATTCGGCATGAACGCGATATATTTTTCTCCTATCAATAATCGATGTTGTTTCTCATTCCCACCACCGTTCCCACCTTGTACATCATGTTCATAGTTACATTGACTTCCTTGGAATCCATCCATTGACTAAAACCAGAAATCATTGTGTGAGTAACAAAAGTCCTAAAATCATTTAGAGAATATTGTGACACCATATTGTCAATTTGAAAAACCTTAGGATTACCCAAGGTTATTTATTCTCATCTTATATTAAAATCCTACATATAGGTTTTCACAACCCCCCCCCCTCCCACCAAATATGCCCCTCCTGAGCTAGTAATGGTGAAAGGGAGATAATGACCCCCGAGTCCTGCCTCTAGTAGGACCCATTTTGGCGACCATCACTAAGGGTATGAGTTTTCACAAATATGGGAGGCCATACCCTTTTTATTATTTAAGATCGGGAAATATGACTAGTCAACCACCAAAAAGGAAATGAACAAGTGTATATAAATAAACCCAATCCAAGCCCACATGCATGTTTAAACAATTTTATAACATGGTGCAAGTACAAGATAGCTCAAAGTACAATACCAAAATAAAAAAGTGTACATCAATAGCAACAACTCCAACTGTCCGACTAGTAGGGTCCCGCACGGCCCTGGTAGTCCTCCTGGAAACCTGAAAGTAAACGTAGGGTGATCATACAAGTATACTCAGTAGGTAAACCTAAAGCTCTCATGCACAAGTAGGGAGACATCCTAATGTCCTGTGAGAACAGTAGAAGAAACCTATCAAGGAATTCTATCCACGCAACCTCACCAGCCACACTCACCAAAAACAAAATCACAACAGATAGTAGTATATAAGAACAAGAGTATTGGGTACCCCAAACCATTTCCCATTAGTTATCTGCTCATCCTAACGACGAACGTCCGGACGCTTCCACACTCATCCCACCGGCACACACCTGGGCCTCACAACCATGAATCCCGCCCGTACACACCAAGGTCTCACAGCCACGTATCCCACCCTCACACACCTGGGCCTCCCAACCACGTATCCCGCCCGCACACACCTGGGCCTCACAACCACATATCCTGCCCGCACACACCTGGGCCTCATCCCAAAGATTCTTGGGAAAACAAACCTACCTGAAGAGACTTGGTCCAATCCACCCCAATCAAAACCTACCTGAAGGGTCTTAGGTGTATGGTCGCCTCAAGCCATCACATCCTATGGAAGAAGGAGCAGTAATGATCTAGTAACTATGGGAAAACACCCTCTCCCATTAAATGGGAGTTTTGGCACTAAGTGCTCAACATGGGCGTGGTGCGATAAAACACAATGATACATATATATATATATATGTATATCAAACACACAACCCAACCTATGGCTTCTAAATAGAGAAACAGAGCATGTGCCTCAGCACTGCTACTACGAAGCATGCATACAAAAACCAACCCCAACCCAATTTCTGTTTTCAAGTTTGACAAGAATTAGTTTATTAGTTCCTTAACTATTGGGCAACTATCCACAACAAACCACATCAATAGTTCGTGAAACATATCCCTTCCTTCCACAAATCATTTTTAGAAAACACAAGAAGCACAACACGTGCCTTCTTATTAACCATCCAACCCATCAATTATTAATCCCATTCGATTACCATAACCACCATTCATTAACTATTCTACTTCTTATTTATTATTCCCAACCCATAGCCCGTTCAAATTCCAACCAACAACCAAGCCAACTGCATTCCCATTGCTCACCCGATCCACAACAACCAACGAAACACCCCCATTCACAAGACACATTTAAAATCCAACACCCACATGTTCATTATTCCATTTTGTTTAACCGGGGTGTTCACACAAGGGTTCCGGATTTTATTCAGCCAACATTACGTGATTAACCAGATTCCACATTCCACAATGTTACATTCACAAAAATGGTCTAGAAGATAGGGAAACATTTAATTGTGAAACCAAAGGCCCCCAACATACGTGATTTTCAGTAGGCATAAGCCTATTCAATTCATAACATATCAATAGGATAAACAATGATAAATATAACAACTTTCCCATCCCCGTTCTTTAACCATTTATTGTCTTTATTTAATGGTTCAACTATTTCTCAAGAAAACAAGAGGATACCCACCCTGCATGAGGCATAGATTAGAGTGACGAAGGTAAGATCCCTACCTCAACAGGTTATGATCACAATGCTCCCCCGGATCGACTTTATAAGACGTCCATTGGCGTCCTTCACTTCTGTCGGGTCCCGGAAAAACATCCTCGGGTGAAATTTGGAATGGAAAGGCCAAAGTAAAGACAACGGATCCAAGCTTGGATGTTCCGACTCATCGTTACGATCCCGTGGCCGCTGACAGATCGTAAATCAGAGCTCGGAAGAAGATGTTATGGAAGAAAAGGAGCCTTCGAGTCTCTTTGGAGAGCTCTGCTCAGAGGAATGGGGAAGACAGGGGTGAGTTGAAAGTTGGAGGGGACCCCTCCTTTTATAGGCGAGAAAAGAAAAAGTTCACGGTGTGTACATTATGGTACACAGCGTGTACTCGGCCATTTCACATGGTCACCACGCGGCTACCAACGCAGCCTTCAATGCGGAACGCGGCCGTTGACTGGTCAACACACGGCTTGAAGGCAACGCAAACGCGGGGAGGGACTGCACGACATTTATTATTGGATACATGGCATGTACCCATTTATTTCACATGGCTCCAACACGGAACATGGTCGTTGACTGGTCAACACACGGTAACACGTACGAGGGGAGGGACTACATGACATGTAGTATTGGATACATGGCGTGTACCAATTTATTTCACACGGAAAGGACACGGCCTTTAACACGGGGTATACCCGGCAAGGGGGTACACGGTGTGCACTCAAACTACATGCCGTGTAGTTTCAAAATTCTAAAAAGTGTTGGAAAAGTCCATTTTACCCTCCAGTATACTTTGTGGCCTTCTTTTTGACAAAGGAAAGGGCCGGAGAGGTCCGTTCCATTACATCAGATACCTATTAAAACATTATCGTCCTCGAGAATTCAAAAACCGACCCAAAGGATCCCGACAAGATACCTCTTATGGTTCTCGTTATACTAGGAACTCAACAAACAATCCTAATCACAGGTGCTAGGAATTCCCACTCCTATGTCAAGATATTATCCACTTTAGGCGGCCCTGACTTGCCTGCACGGGTTTAATCTCATCCTCATTAATGTGTCTTGATTAAGTATTGGGCCTTCAAACATCCATATATTAGGATTTTCTAACATACACTGCCCCCAACACCATACAACCCACACATTTCTAGAACATGTGGTTTGGGGATAATTCCTTCTTCTATGTCGAGATATTATCCACTTTAGGCGGAACTGACACTCCCACATGGGTTCAATCACATCCTCATTACTGTGTCTCGATTAAGAGTCGTGTTTTTTCCATTCCCCACACATCCAGACATGCTACACACTTCCAGAGAACAAGGAATAAAAAGTCTCATAACTAACAAGCCATGCATTCCATATATCAAGGGTACATAGTATAACATCAACACAATGCTCAGAAGAACAAGGAAAAACACAAGTCAAAACAACTTCGGGTACTGAGCATGCATCTGGGCCTCCCACTCCCAAGTGCTCTCCTCGAGGCTGCCATGCCTCCATAACACATGAACCAAGGGAATGGTTCGTCCATTGAGCACCTTCACTTTAAGATCCTCGATTCTGACTGGTCGTTCCTCAAAGGTCTTGTCGTCTCTCAAATCTACATCTCCCCAGTTGATAACGGGAGAGTCATCATGTATGTTTCTATGTAGCTGGGATATGTGGAAGATATCATGAACCTTCATTAACTAAGGTGGCACGGCTAGCTGATATTCCACCTCGCCGACTCGCCTCAGCACCTCAAAAGATCCAATGAACCTATATGAGAGCTTACTCCCTTTCCCAAACCTCTGCTTCCCCCATCGAGGGGAAACCTTCAAGAACACATGATCTCTCACCTCGAACTCCAAGGGCCTCCTCCGACGATCAGCATAAGACTTCTGTCGGTCCTGTGCCGCTTTCATCCTCTCACGTACAAGTCGTACTTTCTCTGTGGAGCTCTGCACTACCTCTGGCCCAAGAGCACCCGCCTCACCATCCTCTACCCAAAAAATGGGTGAACGACATGGCCTTCCATACAAATCCACAAACGGTTCCATGCCAATAGTAGAGTGGAAGGTGTTGTTGTAGGCAAACTCTACTAAAGGCAAGTGTCGTACCCATGATTCTCTGAAATCCAGAACGCATGCTCGTAGCATGTCCTCCAACGTCTGGATAGTCTGCTCTGTCTGTCCATCGGTATGGGTGTAGAAAGCAGTGCTAAGGCATACCTGGGTGCCAAAAGCATGTTGTAACCCCTTCCAGGATCGTGAGGTAAACCGAGTATCTTGATCTGAGAATATATTCTTTGGAACTCCATGAAAACGAACCACCTCGTCTATGTACCTCTGTGCGAAGGTACTCACCGGGCCTGACTCTTTAATTGCTAAGAAGTGCGCTGATTTTTTCAATCGATCCACCAATACCCAGATATCATCATAACCACCCTGAGTTCTGGGTAGTCCTATGATGAAGTCCATTGAGATGTCATCCCACTTCCACTCGGGGACATCTAAAGGATGCAACAGAACACTGAGAACACAGTGTTCATCCTTCACTTGCTGACACACTAGGCATTTATCCACATACTCTGCCACTGCACATTTCACCCCGGGCCACCAAAACTGTTAGCTCAGGCCTCGGTACATTTTTGAAACTCCCGGATAAACCGCCAAGGCTGAGCTATGGAACTCATGGAGAACTCCCTCACGCATCGCCTCCGGAACAAACAACCTTCTATGGAAAAGCATGCGATGTCGGATGTCCTATGACCATCCTTCTGGAGTGTTCCCCTAATCAACATGATCATGCATTACTTCGGCCTTGGAGTCCCCCCACTAAGACTCTTCCACCTACAACAACAAGGAGGACTACACCGTTATCTGAAAAAAAAACAGCCTCTAACACCTTCTACCCTGGCATCCAAGTGCATGGCGGCCAGCTCTCCCATCGCTTTCAAACCATCAGTGGATTCCTAAAAAACTTCCCTTTGCGACTTCCTGCTCAGGGAATCAGCTGCAATGTTGCCCTTACCTTCAGTGTAGGAGATCTCAAAGTCATAGTCTTGGAGAAACTCGACCCATCTCCACTGCCGCAGGTTCAAGTCATGCTGGGAGAAGATATAACGCATGCTCTTCTGATCTGAGAAGACCACAAAGTGCTCGCAAAAAAAGTAATTTCTCCAAAACTTTAGTTTGAACACTACTGCTACAAGCTCAAGGTCATGGGTGGCATAGTTATGCTCGTGAGGGCGTAACATCCTAGACCCATAACAGATCACTCCCTTCTTCTGCATCATAACGCACCCCAGACCAAGGCCAGAAGCATCACAAAACACCTCATACTACAACCCTTCCTCTGGGAACCTCAGTACAGGAGCACTATCCGACTTGTCCTTCAGGTAGTCGAAATCATTCTGGAAGTGCACACTCCATAGGAAAACCTGGTTCTTCCTAGTCAAAGGTGTCAATGGAGCAGCAACTCGAGAGAAGTCCGAAATGAACCTCTGATAGTAACCTGCTAACCCCAGGAAACTACGAACTTCTTCCACACACTTTGGGTGCTGCCCAAGAAACAACTGCCTCCACCTTCGATGGATGCACTGACACTCCATTCTGAGACACTACGTTCCCAAGGAGGTGTACTTCTTGCGTCAAGAACGTACACTTTGAAAATTTCCCATAATGATGGTGGTGTCGAAGGACATCCAAGACTTCCCTGAGATGCTCAATGTGCTCTTCCTCTGATCTAGAGTAGATCAGGATGTCATCGATAAACACAACGACGAACTGGTCCATAAACTCTTGGAATACAATGTTCATAAGTCCAATGAACACAGCCGGTGCATTCATAACTCCAAATGGCATCACCACACACTCAAAGTGTCCATAACTGCACCTGAAAGCCGTATTCAAGATGTCACTGTCCTTTACCCTCAGTTGATGATATGCAGATCGTAGATCGATCTTAGAAAACCAACCTGCTCCCCTCAGTTGGTCGACGAGATCTTAAATCCTTGGAAGGGGGTAACGGTTCATGACAGTTACCTGGTTTAACCTTCGGTAGTCTATGCATAGCCTGAGACCACCATCTTCCTTCTTTACGAATAAAACTGGAGCAACCCATGGCGATACGCTAGGTCGAACAAAACCCTTCTCCATCATATCATCAATCTGAATCCACAACACTCGCAACTCCGAAGGTGCCATCCGATAAGGGGCCATCGAAATCGGATGGGCCCCAGGCTATAAGACTATCCCGAACTCAATGTCACGTCGGGGGGGGGGGGGGGGTAGAGTCACAACCTCCTCAAGAAAAACAACGAAGAACTCCCCAACAACCTCCTCAACATCCATCATCTATGTATCTACTGGAACTACTGATAACCCACCTAACAATGAAAGGAGATGCTTCACATACCGGCTTCCTACCTGATAGCTCCTGTCGCCCACAAAATATACACAATGCCCATCCATGTCGGAGAACATGACTCTTCTCTAGAATCAGTCGATAATGGAACTAACAGAAAACAACCAGTCAATTCCTAGGATGACATCGTATGGTTTCATTTGTAACAGAAGAAGGTCCCCACTAGATTGATGTGGTCCCAAAGTCATCCCACATCCCTGACAAACACAAGATATGATGGTCTGGACTCCAACTGGTGTACTTAGCACCAGTGTTACGGAAAGTATCTCTACGTCTAGTCCCAAATAATAGGCTAGACCAGGTGTAAAAAAGGAGTGCGAAGATCCCAAACTGAACAAAGCAGAAACTAGAGTGTTGATCAAACTAATCGTACCTCGCACCACCTCTGGTCCTGCCGGAGCTTCCAACTCTGCTACGTGCAACGATCCATGCCCAGATCCAATGCCTCTCTGATTTCTTCCACCTCCCCGACCACGCCCTGGTCGAGGTCCCGGATGAGAACCATGAGGTCGACATCCTCCTACAAAGTCTTCCCTCGAAGGAGCATGGTACTCCAGCAGTTGGAAGGGCCTCGCCGACATATGGTGCTGCTGAGGTGGGTGCTGAACCTTCCCACCTCCACCGTACTGAGCTCGGGTCGGGCACTAACTCTGAATGTGCCCGAAACCTCCACAAGAAAAACACTTTGGTCCTGGGATAGTGAAAAAGGGACCAGGACCTGATGATTTGAACTAGAACAGCTGGGGCCTGCTCCCCACTGGCCTGAACCTGGAAGGTCCTGTCATAGGAGACCTTCTGCTGACTGCTTTCCCATTCGACGAACCTGTCTTGATCCCCTCACGTGGTGAACCTCCCTATGAGTGCATCCTATCTACAACCTATACCTTCTTCTGTACCTCCACGTATGTCAGAACGTGAAGGGGGTGACATCATACTGGAGCGAAGGACGAAGAACCTCCTCCAAACGTCTCGCCCGAGACTCCTCATCCGGAAACAGATCCGGAGAAAAGCGCATGATAACCTTGAACGTGATCCCCAAATCTCATACTAACATACTCCCCTGCTGATGGTAGAGTAACTCATGCCGATTCTCTTCCTAGATCATGGAATAAAGGAATTACTCCCAGAATTCCTTCTCAATGTCAGCCCATGGAACCTCTGCCTCTATCCTCTCTCTGAGGTAGAGCATCAACTACTGTCGCACCGCACCTCTCAGCTGACTGACTACTAGGGGAACCCAGTACTCCCTCGGAGCATGAATCAAGGTAAAAGCAATCCCTAGCTCCCCAAGCCACACATCTGTCTCCGTATCCGAAGTACTACCCTCGTACTTCTTGAGGGTTTGCTGCTGGAAAGAATGGAGAGTCTTCTACCACTGGATATCTTCCTCCTCTCGGTCAATCCTCAACTAATCGACCGCCTGAATCTGCTGGGCCTCGCCCGTCTGAGCCACCCGGGGACAACGTCCAGGTGCCATAGCTCTATGGTAAACAATGATCGCCTAAGCCCAAGTATTAACGAAATTTCTCAAGGTTTCATTTTATCATTTTATTTAAATTTCTTTCCCAGAACACCCAAATCAAGTAAAACACAATCCTGATGATGCATGTACCTTCCCTAGGGTCTCTACCTTTCAATTAATGTAGTCTCACTTGGTCATTCGGTAGGCTCAGAGTCCTTGCATCGTTCAAGGGGGGCCTAAAATCCCGGGTCCTAGCCAGTCTTCCCTGGCCTATGTCACACACCATGATTAACTAACTCTGTTTCCCTACCATCCCATGCAATCCTCACTGTTCCTAACTCTAGAATTCATCCTATCTCTCAACCATCCCTCCCATACCATTCTGTCATGACCCCTCCCAAAAAAGACGCCCCTCCTAAGCAGGAAAGGATGAAAGGGAGATAATGAACCCCCGAGTCCTGCCTCCAATAGGCCCCGGGTTGGCAACTAGCACCAAGTGTATGATTTTTTCACAAATATGGGAGGCATTACCCATTTTATTATTTAAGATTGGGAAATATGACAAGTCAACCACCAAAAAGGAAAAGAACAAGTGTATAGAAATAAACCCAAACCAAGCTCACATGCATGTTTAAACAATTTTATAACAAGTTGCAAGTACAAGAAAGCTCAAAGTACAATACCAAAAGAAAGAAGTGTACAAAAACAGCAACAACTCCAACTGTCCCACAAGTAGGCTACCGCACGGCCCTGATTGTCCTCCTGGAAACCTGAATTTAAATGTAGGGTGAGCATACAAGTTTACTCATTAGGGAAACCTAATTATCTCGTGCACAAGTGGGGAGACATCCTAATGTCCCGTGAGAACAACAAAAGAAACCTATCAAGGAATTATATCCACCCAACCTCACCAGCCACACTCACCAAAAACCCAATCAAAATAGGTAGTAGTATATAAGAACAAGAATATTGGGTACCCCGCACCATTTCCCATTAATTAGCTGCTCTTCCTAACAGCAAACATCCTGACACTACCACACTATTCTCGCCCGCACACATTGGGTCCTCACAACCACGCATCCCGCCCGCACACACCTGGGCCTCACAACCACGTATCCCGCCCACACACACCTAGACCTCACTACCACGTATCTCGCCCGGACACACCTGGGCCTCACAACCATGTTTCCCGCCCGCACACACATGGGACTCACAACCACGTATCCCACCCATACACACCTAGGCCTTATCCCAAAGATTATTGGGAAAACAAACCTTCCCAAAGAGTCTTGGGCCAATACACCCCAATCGAAACCTACCTGAAGGGTATTAGGTGTAAGGTCACCTCAAGCCATCACATCCTAGGGAAGAAGTAGCAGGAAGGAGCTAGTACCTATGGGAAAACACCCTCTCCCATGAAATGGGAGTGTTTGGCACTAAGTGCTCAACAAGGGTGGGGTGCGATAAAGCACAAAGATACAGATATATATATGTATACAAAACACACAACCCAACCTATGGCTTCTAAACAGAGAAACTAAGCATGTGCCTCAGCGCTGCTACTATGAAGCATGCATAAAATAACCAACCCCAAACCCATTTAGGTTTTCACATTTCTGCAGAATTAGTTTATTAGTTCCTTAACTACTGGGCGACTATCCACACCCAACCACATCAATCATTGGTGAAAAATATCCCTACCATCCACAGATCAAGTTAGGAAAACACAAGCAGCACAACAAGTCCCTTCTTATTAACAGACCAACCCATTGATTGTTAATCTCATTCCATTACCATGACCACCATTCATTAACTCTTCCACTTCTTACTTATTATTCACAACACATAGCTCGTTCACATTCCAACCCACAACCAAGACAACTGCATTTCCACTGCTCACCTGATCCACAACAACCCACGAAACACCCCCCTTTCACATGCCACGTATCCAAGCCAACACCCACATATTCATTATTCCATTTTTTTATTCGGGGTGTTCACACAAGGGTTCCAGATTTTATTCAGCCAACATTATGTGATTAACCAGATCCCACATTCCACAAGGTTCCATTCACAAAAACAGTCTAGAAGATATGGAAACATTTAATTTTGCAAGAAAAGGCCCCCAATGACGGTGATTTTCAGTAGGCATAAGCCTATTCAATTCATAACATATCAATAGGATAAACAAAGATAAATATATCAACTTTCACATCCTCGTTATTTAACCAGTTATTGTCTTTATTTAATGGTTCAACTGTTTCTCATGAAAATAAGAGGATACCCACCCCGTATGATGCAAAAATTAGAGCGATAATGGTAAGATCCCTACTTTAACAGGTTCTGATCACAATGATCCCCCAGATCAACTTTAGAAGACGTCGGTCGGTGTCTGTCACTTCTGTCGGGTCCCGGAAAAACCTCCTCGGGTGTAAGTCCGAAAGTAAATGCCAAAGGAAAGACAATCGATCCAAGATTGGATGTTCCGCCTCATCGTTACGATCTCGTGGCCGCTGACGGATCGTAAATCGGAGCTTGGACGAAGAAATTATGGAAGAAAAGGACCCTTCGGGTATCTTGGGAGAGCTCTGCTCAGAGGAATGGGGAGGAGAGGGGTGAGTTGAATAGGAGGAGGGGACCCCTCATTTTATAGGAGAGAAAATAAAAACTACACGGCACATACTTTATGGTACACGGCGTGTACTCGGCCGCTTCACACGGTCACCACGCGGCTTCCAACACGGCCTTAAACGTAGAACCCGGCCATTGACTAGTCAACACACGGCATAAAGGTAACACATACGCGGGGAGGGACTACACGGTGTGTAGTATTGGATACACGGTGTGTACCCATTTATTTCACATGGCTCTAACACGACACACGGATGTTGTCTGGTCAACACATAGTAACACATATGCGGGGAGGGACTACACGGCGTGTAGTTTTGGATACACCGCGTGCATCCATTTATTTCACATGGCCAGGACACGGCCTTCAACACGGGGTATACCTGGAATGGGGTACACGGTATGAACTCAATCTACAAAGCGTGTAGTTTCAAAATTATGGAAATTGTAGGAAAAGTCCATTTAACCATCCAGAACAGTTCGTGGCCTTCTTTTTGAGAAAGGAATGGGCCGAAGAGGTCCGGGCCATTACATAGGTTTTCAAAGAAAATGTAAATTATCCTAAGAATATCCCTCGGGAGTATCATAACCAAGAGTGCAGCAAGGCCCATTTTGGGTACTAGGATACCGTGGGTCATGCCCAAAACTCCTTGTCAGAGTTTTACTCCTAGGTACATCTGTGCCAGAGCCGCCTCTACCTACTGTTATACAGACGAAGATGTGTTGCTTGGAAAATACACAAAATATCTACATTAACAAAACTACAGAGAGTTCCTCTATTCTAATCCTCAAAGTCTATCTTAGGGTAATGTGCTCTAATATGATTTTATCTAAATCTAGTTTCTAATGTTTGTACTAAACTTCCTCTGATACCAATTGTAATACCCCAACCACAAAATCCAGGAGCCAATGCATTATTTTAATACATTGGCATGATTACAAGGAATCAAGTCACAAAGGACCGATCATTTTAGTAGTCTTGGAATCAAGACACATACATACTTTCAATATTACAACTTCAAAAGAAAAAAACACTAAATTATTCAATTAGAAACATGCAAGATTCCTAGATTATTCCTGAAAGTCACTCATAACTAAATTCTTCATATCCTTGGGAAATGAAACATAATAAAGGGGGGAGATCAAATTCTCAGTCAGAGTAAGAAATACAGAGGAAGATAACATAAAAATTAGGAATTGCGAATAATTAAAAAAACATTCCTTTGCAAATAACTAACGTGAACACTTTATGGTAGGAATATGAGCTGAGTAAATAATTCCATAATATAACATATTCATGGGTATTATTCTCGTCGAATAACCACAAGTAATATCATTACATAATCTCATAATGATGGAATTCATAATGGACGACATTCTTAAAAAAAATTCAAGGCCTCGGCCAAGACATCTAAAAATGATTAAGGCCTCGGCCAAAACCAAATATCAACAAATAGGGAAAGGCCTCAGACAATTCCAGGTCTAGTTATCGCATGAGACCTACCGATACATCGAGGAGATATAGTGGCCTCCACCCATCACTTACTATGTCCAATGCATTCATTATAAGATGTGATTGAAACATAATCTGAACATTCGTATGAAAACTAGCATACTAAATGTCAATATTTTATCCACAAACCATGAATGGAATAAAAATAGCACATCCACAATCAAACATAACTCATTCAATCCAATTTGGAGGATTTCATTATATAGATTAACTTCAAAAGTGAATAAGGAATGATATTGAAGTCGATGAAAATAATCATCAAATCTATTTAAGAGATATATCCTCTTTTTATTGAAAACTTTTAAAAGACACATTATTTATCAAGAATCCATTTAAAATAGATTTTAGAATCAAAGTGTCACATACCAGTTTGAAACATTTAAAAGGAATTATAATTTTAGAACATTAATTTCCATATAAATAAATCTATAAAACCATTTTTAAAACATGGAAATTAATAGGAAATATTAAGAAGAATAAATCATTAAAACATTTAAAATGTTATTTTAGTTAGAGTTCATAACCAAATAAGAGACAATTGAATAAAAATAATTGAGGTCATAAAAACATTATAATATCGTGAGAATAAAGGATTTCATTATATATTATGTCAAAGGATAGTATATACAACATATAAAATTGAATTGATGCATAATAACAAAACAGTCACAATGGAATGTAAATTGAGATAAAGTCCATTATAAAGTCTGTATCCATAGGTTAAGGATAAATCAATGTCAAAATTATGTGTGAAAAATATAAATGCACTCAATATTAATGGATATTCAGTTTAAATAAATCAGAGGATATTCACACATAATCCTTAAAAAACAACACCACTGACTTGGATGTTTAACTCAATGAATGAAAATTGAGTTAATATTACTCTTTCATGTTCATATCAATTACTTGAGAAATTATCAATGGATTTATTTTATCTACAAAAAATATATCCACACAAATGGGAGTGGAAATTACTAAATAAATAATAAATAGTGATTCCCCACTTAATATTGGGTTAATATAATCAATGAAGTATGTATAAATTCCAATGAGTGGAAATTGAAATTTTAAATTCCCTTATAGATTTGGTAACTTATGAAACATACACCCCATGAAATAAGGATAAAAAAAGAAAATTAATATACCATATATTAATGAATATTACACTAAAAAAACAATCATGGGTAGTACATTCACCACACCATAGGAAATAGAGGCCAATATAACATGAATATCATGGGAATAAAAAGTGTGATTAAAAGCCCTTACTTTGTTGTAATCAATCAAGTCATATGACCAAAATTTAATAACCATCAAATGAATCTTAGAATAAGATTATGATAAAGATATTAATGATAATATATATCAAATATCAGTACAAAATACATTACATTCAATAAATAAGTGGCGAATAATGGAAATCTCACAAAATTAAAAGTGAGATAAGAAACCTCTTACCTCAAGTCGGACTTGTCTTGTATGTTTCTTGTTCTTCATGAATAAAAAAATTAAGTTAATTTCTAATTGATTAAGAAAATTTTTAATGTTTATTATTCATGTTATATCACATATTACCTTGCTATAATAATTAGTAAATTATTTTAGCTCCTATTGGATATTTTATCGATGTTCGGAACTTGAGTTGAAAATGAACTTGTTATAATAAATTTTTTTTCATGTGGTCAAAAGTACATTATATAAAGAATGATATAAATGATTTAGATATCATATATATATATATTATCCAATATATATATGTGTATATGTATTTATAACATGACATAATATTTGAAGAGAACAAATGAAATGCATAGTTTATGGTGACGGTAAGTCGTACGTAGGCATGAACGCTACTTTCATTTCTATTTTGTATTTTAATGGAATAAAAACATAATGGTACATAGGTATATCGTAATTCCAGTATAAAATCATAAATAATAACATTAACTATATAATTTTTATGTCCCATACAAGTCATTAACGAGTCATATCACATTGAGGGGGCAGTAGTTCGTACTTCCTCAAACAAAATTATCATGTTTTACCCATAATGGAAACCATAAAGGTAATATATAAATAGAAAATACACTAGAAAAAAAGAAAAAATAAACATAATATATTACATATATAAATAAATTTCCATCTTAATGTGTCACGACCCGCCCTCGGGGTCCGTGCCGTGACTACCCCAAGCCCACCTTCCATAGGCCAGGGGCTGGCGACTAGCACCAAGGCGTAAATCCCGGTAAAAAGGGAAGGCATTGCCTTTGTAAAGTAAACAAACACCACAGAGTAAGCAAGCGGAAAGTAACACTAAGCAAAAACAGAGTACAACTAAATGTGCGGAAAGTAAAAAGGGGCCGGAAATACAAGCCCAACTGTAAAGTACAACTCGAAAGGGAAAACAGCAACTGAAAAGTAAAGCTGCTACGCCGAGCTGTCCACTGGAAATCCCACCTGAAGGGTGGGTACAGATAGCTCCTCTGCTCCTCGGGTCCCGCCGTCTGCTCCGAGTATGTCCCGCCCAGTGGTCTGCCTCTGGGTACCGCCACGTCGTATAGTCTACCTCCAGGTACTGTCCAGTCCTCGAACACTCGGCCTCTACCAGTACTGGCCGTCGTCTGCAACCAACACAACGAGGTGCGGGCATAGCCCGTGCAGGGGTGAGTATAACGATACTCAGTAGGGACCCCGAGACCCTCAAGGTCTCACTAAACCAACAAGGATAACCACAAGAAGATCACAACAGATAAACTCTACTTAGGTATATGCCCATACATATACCTAAGTTATCAAGTAACCCATCTCAGTCATGAGGAAACACAAGGATTGTGAAAACGACGGATAACCACTACCCAGGTATATGCCCATACATATACCAAAGTTAGCAAGTGACCCATCTCAATCATGAGGTAAACACAAGGTCAAAAGTCTCAGCTCAAACCAGGATTTTTATTATCGAAACCGTAACTGCTGAAGAGCTCCGTCTCTAGAGTGTACAGTGGTCCTGTCACGACTCCGAGGCCGCCGCTCACTAACCTAAGACTGCTGAAGTACTCCTCCTGTCGAGTACTGCGGGTCTGCTGCCGACTACCAGGCGCTCCGTCCGCTGAGGGTCTGCTGCCAAATACCGGGCGCTACCCAGATAGCCTACTGAGGTACTCCTCCTGTCGAGTACCGCGGGTCTGCTGCCAACTACCAGGCGCTCCGTCCGCCGTGGGTCTGCCGCCAAAAACCGGGCGCTCCGTCCACTGGGCTAGTCGACTCACTCCAAGTCGAGTCGGTCAAGCAGTCGTCAGGTCTCAGCCGGCTACACGGTCTCCGTACTCTGCACGCTCGTCTCCGGGAGGGTCCGCTCCACGAGCTACAGGTCGATACTCCAAGTATCACAAAGTCCCGCAAAGAAGTATCTCAAAAGTCCGTCTCGTCACAGGGGTCTCAACGCAACAGACGGCGCGTCGATCGGACGTCCGGTCTGTGAGTTATTAGCCTTTTCGTCCCAGGGGCCCGGTTGGTTTCGAGTGCGAACCAATCCCGGCCGTATTTCAACTGTACCCCGAACTCCCATAGGGTATACTCATAGGGACCGTTACTAAACGTAACCACCAACGCCGCTGACGGTTCGTCAAACGGACGTCCTGTCTGAAAGATATCAGCTTTCCCGTTCCAGGGGCCCGGTTGGATTTCGGGTACAATCCAACCCGGCCATACTCCGACTGCATCCAAAACTCGGGCGGAGTATGTCAAAAGTTCCGTCTCATCAAGAGAAAGTCAACGAAACAGACGGCGCGTCAATCGGACGCCCGGTCTGTGAGTTATTGGCTTTTTCGTCTCCGGGGCCCGGTTGGTTTTTAAGGCAAAACCAACCCGACCGTACTCCACCTGCGTCCAAACCTCGGGCGGAGTATGTCAAAAGTTCCGTCTCATCAAGAGGAAGTCAACGAAACAGACGGCGCGTCAATCGGACGTTCGTGGCTCAAGATATGAGCGTTTCTATTCCGAAGGCCCGGTTGGTTTCGTGAACGAACCAACCCGGCCGAACTCAAAGTAATCCGAAACCTTGAGTGCGATATACCGAAACGACCGTCTCAATCCAAGGATCGCGTTGCCGCAGACGGTTCGTCATTCGGAGGTCCGAGGCTCAAGTTATGGGCTAAAAACCAAATCTGGTTCGAAACGGGGGGGTCCGGGTCCGGGCCGACCCGGCCCGACCCCCCCTGGGCGGCGGCGGCGGCCGGCGGCAGCGACCGGCGGCGGCGGGCGGCGGCGGTGCGGCGGCCGGCGGCGGCGCGTGGCGGCGCGCGGAGGCGGCGCGGCGGAGGCGGCGGTGCGCCGAGGCGGCGCGGCGGCGCGGGGTGTCGCGGCGGCTCGGGGTGCCGCGAGGGGCCGCACGCGGGGGGCTAACCCCCGCTTCTTCAGAAGGGCGGCGCGGCTTTGCCGCGCCGTTTGCAACAAATAGACCCCCACGTGGGGGCCGGTTTTGAATTAAACCGGGGGGGCTGCTGCCCCCCCCCCCCTTCCATGGAACCGCCCCCCTCATTAAGAGGGGGGTTTTGTTGAACCGGCCAGGGGATTTATTCCCCCGGTTTCCTGTCATCCGGCCGGCCAGCTGGCCGGCCGGTTTTCACTAACGGGACCGGAAATTCCGGTCCCGCCTTCGACCTCCGACGCCGGCGGCCCGGCCGCCGGTCTTCTCTTCCGCCGCGGCCCGGAACCGGCCGCGGCGTTCGTCATCCGGCGCGGTGCGACGGCACCGCGCCCCTTCGCCGTGCTTTGATAATCATTCAACGCGGCGCGACGGCGTCGCGTTCTTGTTGTTTCTTCATAGTGCGCGCGACGGCATCGCGTAACTTAAACATATAATTATACGCGTGGTGCGACGGCACCACGCCACCTTGCTTCCGCCCGCAAGAATAAAAAAGAAACGATGGAGGGGGGGGGGGGGGGGGTTCGGCCGTGTTCGTGCGGTCCGGCCCCCTCACGTTAAAATAATAACGCAACTTAAATAAATTAAGCCACACGTTATACTTGCTATTCACGATCAAGAAAAGGAATAATAAAGAATAAAACAACAACCCCTACCTTAGTATAAGGTTCGAAGATTGTTCTACGTTCCGCGGAAGAGGACGTCGCGGAGGTCGGGCGACGCGGTCGTCGTTCGTCAAATCCGATGACGAAGAGTTACGCCCGAAGAGACACGTCGTTGGCGAATCCTTTTACGCCGACGAAGGTTGTCCGAGGAAGGTGCGGTGTTCTCCCTCGTTGACACCGAAGACGAAGAAGAGCGGAGCGGCGTTCTTCGTCGGAACTTGAGCGTTCTACGTTAAGTCTTGAGGAAAGTCAAATAAAAAGGAAACAACGAACTCAAGAACCTCTACCTCGATAGTCGCACGTTGACGTAGTCGTGAAATATCGGTGTCGCGGAGGAAGAGTCGTTGTCGAATCTTCGTATGCCGACGAAGAAGGTCCGAAGAGGAAGCGGCGTTCCCTCCTGTTGACACCGAGGACGAAGAAGAGAGGCGTCGTTCTTCGTCGGAGTTTGAGCGTTCTTCGTTCTTCGTCAGAGCTTGAAGATGAAGAGGAAGCTCTCAAAAAGCTTTCAAGGGGACAAACAAACAACCCATAATAAAATAAGATAACATCTTATTTTATTATTACAAAACATAAAAGAATTTCAAAAGTTTGAAATTCAAAAGAGTTTAACCCCCAAAATTAATTAAGTAACTTAAGTCAATTAAGAGGGGGTTAAGGGAACTTGAAAAGTCTAGGGGTTCGTGTGGGCCCCACCACACTTAATCCTCCCAAGGGAGGTTAAGTGGGTGTGGGTCCCACTTCCAACCCCCTTTGGTAGGATTTTAACAAACTAAAAATAAAATTTGTCTTACACAAATTTTATTTAACTCAACTGAAAACCCCAAAACTTAACTTACAACCCGCAACAAACGCAACTCCCGAAAAGGTCTCTTTAAGCGAATATCGGCGTTGCGAGTTCATCGGTGCCCTCGGATTTCAATTCTGAGCACCGGATCAAAAGTTAGGAATTCCCGCTCGTTCGTTCACTGAACGTACCCGAGCCAAACTTCGGAAATTAATTCCGGGCACTCCGGGCCTCGGAATCAGGTGCCGTCTGAAACCGCGCTCTTGTAAAATTCTAAAGAAAATTAAGAAAAAATTTCCCTTGAATTTTACGGGTCTTTACATTACTCCCACCTCAGGGCTTTACGTCCCCGTAAAGATACAACAAAAACTAGGGAAACAAAAGAGGGTACTGAGCACGCATCTGAGCCTCCCGCTCCCATGTGCTCTCCTGGAGATTCCCGTGCCGCCATCTGTTGCGCACAAGAGGAATCGATCGTCCATGTGGGACCCGCTCCTGTCGATCCTCTATCTCCACCGGGACCTCCATAAAAGTCACCCCATCGTCAACGTCAAGCTCCACATGGTCAGGGATGTGCGTCGGGTCGTGCACGTATCTCCTCAGCTGAGATACGTGGAAGACGTCGTGCACCCGGTGCAACTGAGGTGGTAGAGCCAGGCGATAAGCCACCTCACCAACCCTGCTGAGGACCTAGAAGGGTCCGATGAAGCGCGGAGATAACTTGCCTCTTCGGCCAAATCTCCGAATACCACGTCGAGGTGAGACCCGCAAGAAGACGTGGTCACCATCCTCGAACTCTAGTGGCCTCCGCCTCCTCTCAGCGAATGACTTCTGCCGGCTCTGTGCTGTCCTCATCCGCTCCTGGATGACCTGGACCTCCTCTGACGTGGCCCGGACCATCTCTGGTCCCACAAGAGCTGCGAGATTTCTTCTTTGCCGATAAGAGAAACCTGGTCTCATCCCCTGGATGAACCACATTCTTTGCCTAAAACAGTCAATCCTCACATGGATAATACTAATCCATACCAAGGATGACGTCGTAAGGCCTCGACGCTACTACTAAGAGATCCAACCGTTACTCTCGCCTCCAAGGGTTGAGTCACACTGTCGGCATCAGTGTGTGGTAACTGGTCTCCTCCAGTAGATGTCTCACAAATGAGGGTCAAGTCAACAGTCAACTGGAACCTCTTAGTAACATCACAAAAGAGGACAGGAATGAAAACATCACAAAGGATGCGTCTTTTATTATTGCAGCTCCTATTACAAGACGCTACACAAAAGCAACATCAACATGGAACTAGAAGTACAAGAGACGTATCCACTAGTTCCGCTCCTGTCCACCTGCTTTACTGTTGCTCAAGCATTTGACGCTGCCTCAACCTCGGTGGCTCCCCCAAGCCTGCGGATCGAGGAGTCGGACAGTCACGTGCCAGGTGACCCTTTCCGCGGCATGAGTAACACAACCTTCTCCTTGCACGGCTAGCTCTGTTCCCACTCCGGGTGCCCTGCACCACCGGTCCTAAAACCCGAGATCGCCCAACTGCTGGTCTGGTCCTCCTGGACCTCTGCATCATCTGTCTTCTGCCCACAGATGACTCGGCTTCTGATCGAAAAACACGCGGCAAAGGCAGAATCTCCTGTACACGCTCGGGGTGTAGAGATACTGGCACAAACTCCACCCTGAAGAAGGTCTCGAAGTCTTCCCATGCGAAGTCCATCTCATCGCAAAACTGAAACAAGTGGCTCCACCACCTACCTGCTGCTGCCTGAAGGTGGCTGGTAGCAAAGACCACCATGAAGTCTGCCGGCGTCCTCACTAGCCTAAACACTCGTACCACTGCCTCCAGCCAGTCCTCTGCAGCCTGGGGATCCGTCTCCCCACGAAACCTGGGCGGTCGCTGGCGCTGAAACTCATGCAGTGCGCTGAGGCGACGTGCATCGTCAGCGGCTGCTGCTGGAAGCATCGGGGGCTCGGCGGGTAGAGCTACCGCCGGTGCCACTGCTGACAAAGGGCCCTGCACCGAGTCCTCGTCTCTCGGTGGGCTGTCGTCACGTTCGATTCTCGGAACCCTAGCTGGCTTCCGTCGTGGGGCCATCCTGAAAGAAACAACGTAACACGATCAAACGATTATACCTGGTGAGCTGACCTGGTTTGAGCTGTTTTAAGGGGAAAAATTTTTGTAAACACACACGCAATCAGTGTTTTCGTGCACAAAGTCGGAAATCAGTTGTCAGGGTCCTGGTGTATGGATACGTCGGCCGCCCGCACCAACACTGGACTCCCTGAACTGAAAACCACACTCGGTACCCTTAACACTATTGCTTCACAGAAAGAAAGATCAGAGTTATAAGTTCTGCGGTAGAACCGAACTCCTCTGATACCAATTTGTCACGACCCGCCCTCGGGGTCCGTGCCGTGACTACCCCAAGCCCACCTTCCATAGGCCAGGGGCTGGCGACTAGCACCAAGGCGTAAATCCCGGTAAAAAGGGAAGGCATTGCCTTTGTAAAGTAAACAAACACCACAGAGTAAGCAAGCGGAAAGTAACACTAAGCAAAAACAGAGTACAACTAAATGTGCGGAAAGTAAAAAGGGGCCGGAAATACAAGCCCAACTGTAAAGTACAACTCGAAAGGGAAAACAGCAACTGAAAAGTAAAGCTGCTACGCCGAGCTGTCCACTGGAAATCCCACCTGAAGGGTGGGTACAGATAGCTCCTCTGCTCCTCGGGTCCCGCCGTCTGCTCCGAGTATGTCCCGCCCAGTGGTCTGCCTCTGGGTACCGCCTCGTCGTATAGTCTACCTCCAGGTACCGTCCAGTCCTCGAACACTCGGCCTCTACCAGTACTGGCCGTCGTCTGCAACCAACACAACGAGGTGCGGGCATAGCCCGTGCAGGGGTGAGTATAACGATACTCAGTAGGGACCCCGAGACCCTCAAGGTCTCACTAAACCAACAAGGATAACCACACGAAGATCACAACAGATAAACTCTACTTAGGTATATGCCCATAAATATACCTAAGTTATCAAGTAACCCATCTCAGTCATGAGGAAACACAAGGATTGTGAAAACGACGGATAACCACTACCCAGGTATATGCCCATACATATACCAAAGTTAGCAAGTGACCCATCTCAATCATGAGGTAAACACAAGGTCAAAAGTCTCAGCTCAAACCAGGATTTTTATTATCGAAACCGTAACTGCTGAAGAGCTCCGTCTCTAGAGTGTACAGTGGTCCTGTCACGACTCCGAGGCCGCCGCTCACTAACCTAAGACTGCTGAAGTACTTCTCCTGTCGAGTACTGCGGGTCTGCTGCCAACTACCAGGCGCTCCGTCCGCTGAGGGTCTGCTGCCAAATACCGGGCGCTACCTAGATAGCCTACTGAGGTACTCCTCCTGTCGAGTACCGCGGGTCTGCTGCCAACTACCAGGCGCTCCGTCCGCCGTGGGTCTGCCGCCAAAAACCGGGCGCTCCGTCCACTGGGCTAGTCGACTCACTCCAAGTCGAGTCGGTCAAGCAGTCGTCAGGTCTCAGCCGGCTACACGGTCTCCGTACTCTGCACGCTCGTCTCCGGGAGGGTCCGCTCCACGAGCTACAGGTCGATACTCCAAGTATCACAAAGTCCCGCAAAGAAGTATCTCAAAAGTCCGTCTCGTCACAGGGGTCTCAACGCAACAGACGGCGCGTCGATCGGACGTCCGGTCTGTGAGTTATTAGCCTTTTCGTCCCAGGGGCCCGGTTGGTTTCGAGTGCGAACCAATCCCGGCCGTATTTCAACTGTACCCCGAACTCCCATAGGGTATACTCATAGGGACCGTTACTAAACGTAACCACCAACGCCGTTGACGGTTCGTCAAACGGACGTCCTGTCTGAAAGATATCAGCTTTCCCGTTCCAGGGGCCCGGTTGGATTTCGGGTACAATCCAACCCGGCCATACTCCGACTGCATCCAAAACTCGGGCGGAGTATGTCAAAAGTTCTGTCTCATCAAGAGGAAGTCAACGAAACAGACGGCGCGTCAATCGGACGCCCGGTCTGTGTGTTATTGGCTTTTTCGTCTCCGTGGCCCGGTTGGTTTTTAAGGCAAAACCAACCCGACCGTACTCCACCTGCATCCAAACCTCGGGCGGAGTATGTCAAAAGTTCCGTATCATCAAGAGGAAGTCAACGAAACAGACGGCGCGTCAATCGGACGTTGGTGGCTCAAGATATGAGCGTTTCCGCTACGAAGGCCCGGTTGGTTTCGTGAACGAACCAACCCGGCCGAACTCAAAGTAATCCGAAACCTTGAGTGCGATATACCGAAACGACCGTCTCGATCCAAGGATAGTGTTGCCGCAGACGGTTCGTCATTCGGAGGTCCGAGGCTCAAGTTATGGGCTAAAAACCAAATCTGGTTCGAAACGGGGGGGTCCGGGTCCGGGCCGACCCGGCCCGACCCCCCCTGGGCGGCGGCGGCGGCCGGCGGCGGCGACCGGCGGCGGCGGGCGGCGGCGGTGCGGCGGCCGGCGGCGGCGCGGGGCGGCGCGCGGAGGCGCCGAGGCGGCGCGGCGGCGCGGGGTGTCGCGGCGGCTCGGGGTGCCGCGAGGGGCCGCACGCGGGGGGCTAACCCCCGCTTCTTCAGAAGGGCGGCGCGGCTTTGCCGCGCCGTTTGCAACAAATCGACCCCCACGTGGGGGCCGGTTTTGAATTAAACCGGGGGGGCTGCTGCCCCCCCCCCCCCTTCCATGGAACCGCCCCCCTCATTAAGAGGGGGGTTTTGTTGAACCGGCTGGGGGATTTATTCCCCCGGTTTCCTGTCATCCGGCCGGCCAGCTGGCCGGCCAGTTTTCACTAACGGGACCGGAAATTCCGGTCCCGCCTTCGACCTCCGACGCCGGCGGCCCGGCCGCCGGTCTTCTCTTCCGCCGCGGCCCGGAACCGGCCGCGGCGTTCGTCATCCGGCGCGGTGCGACGGCACCGCGCCCCTTCGCCGTGCTTTGATAATCATTCAACGCGGCGCGACGGCGTCGCGTTCTTGTTGTTTCTTCATAGTGCGCGCGACGGCATCGCGTAACTTAAACATATAATTATCTGCGTGGTGCGACGGCACCACGCCACCTTGCTTCCGCCCGCAAGAATAAACAAGAAACGATGGAGGGGGGGGGGGGGTTCGGCCGTGTTCGTGCGGTCCGGCCCCCTCACGTTAAAATAATAACGCAACTTAAATAAATTAAGCCACACGTTATACTTGCTATTCACGATCAAGAAAAGGAATAATAAAGAATAAAACAACAACCCCTACCTTAGTATAAGGTTCGAAGATTGTTCTACGTTCCGCGGAAGACGACGTCGCGGAGGTCGGGCGACGCGGTCGTCGTTCGTCAAATCCGATGACGAAGAGTTACGCCCGAAGAGACACGTCGTTGGCGAATCCTTGTACGCCGACGAAGGTTGTCCGAGGAAGGTGCGGTGTTCTCCCTCGTTGACACCGAAGACGAAGAAGAGCGGAGCGGCGTTCTTCGTCGGAACTTGAGCGTTCTACGTCAAGTCTTGAGGAAAGTCAAATAAAAAGGAAACAACGAACTCAAGAACCTCTACCTCGATAGTCGCACGTTGACGTAGTCGTGAAATATCGGTGTCGCGGAGGAAGAGTCGTTGTCGAATCTTCGTATGCCGACGAAGAAGGTCCGAAGAGGAAGCGGCGTTCTCTCCTGTTGAAACCGAGGACGAAGAAGAGAGGCGTCGTTCTTCGTCGGAGTTTGAGCGTTCTTCGTTCTTCGTCAGAGCTTGAAGATGAAGAGGAAGCTCTCAAAAAGCTCTCAAGGGGACAAACAAACAACCCATAATAAAATAAGATAACATCTTATTTTATTATTACAAAACATAAATGAATTTCAAAAGTTTGAAATTCAAAAGAGTTTAACCCCCAAAATTAATTAAGTAACTTAAGTCAATTAAGAGGGGGTTAAGGGAACTTGAAAAGTCTAGGGGTTCGTGTGGGCCCCACCACACTTAATCCTCCCAAGGGAGGTTAAGTGGGTGTGGGTCCCACTTCCAACCCCCTTTGGTAGGATTTTAACAAACCTAAAATAAAATTTGTCTTACACAAATTTTATTTAACTCAACTGAAAACCCCAAAACTTAACTTACAACCCGCAACAAACGCAACTCCCGAAAAGGTCTCTTTAAGCGAATATCGGCGTTGCGAGTTCATCGGTGCCCTCGGATTTCAATTCCGAGCACCGGATCAAAAGTTAGGAATTCCCGCTCGTTCGTTCACTGAGCGTACCCGAGCCAAACTTCGGAAATTAATTCCGGGCACTCCGGGCCTCGGAATCAGGTGCCGTCTGAAACCGCGCTCTTGTAAAATTCTAAAGAAAATTAAGAAAAAATTTCCCTTGAATTTTACGGGTCTTTACATAATGGCCACCATGAGAGGTAGTAGGAGATAATCTAATAATCATCTTTTAGTGAGGCGTTAGTTTTCCAACCCCAGAAACAATATGTTCTTCATCCATTAGATATAGGTGTGTGCAAGTGTAGTTAAAATACTTCTCATAAAAACATCATAGTATTTTGAGGATTCTAGTTTAGTTATAATAGAAATTAATAAAAAGTGTTAAGGGGTTGGATAAGTAAAATAAAACAAAATAAAACAAAATAATTTAAGAGAAACTGTTACCTTTAATTCGGGTAACTTCTAATGGTTTGATCCCAAAGGACTTTTTGACGAGAATTATGCCTAAGGTATGGATTCTAGGTGTAAGAGGATATTGAGAAATTAGTAGGTTAGGTGTTGGATGAGACAAGGGGCTTGTGAGGTGTGTGGAATGGGTTAGAAGTGGTGTCCTTTTATAAGGGAGGGGGATGGGCTCTTTAAAAAACTGTAAAACTATTATTTTATTATATAGTGATATTCGGTTTCTGAAGGACCGAAGCTTATTAAAGTCGAAGATAAGTCAACTCATGGTCGAAATAAAATCATCCAATAATAATTTTATAGGTTTTGGATATTTTTTAATATTAATAATCTTATTTATTTAAATCATTTATTAATGAAGTAAATACTACATCATTATTGTGTCATAAATAATTTAATTTATTTGATATCTAAAATGTATAAAAAAAACCCTAATGTATAATTTTTTTTATATTTCTAATGAATAAAAATATTCTAAAATATGACTTATATAACTCCATGTAAAAATTGATATACTAAAGGATATTTGTTAATGTCATTTTTGTCTTTACTTTATGTTAATTAAAATAGTGTCATTATCACACTTAAGTGGCTCCATGGGGTCCCAAAATCGACCCAAGGATGTCGATGGTCTTCCATGACTCGTCCAATAAGGTTAAGAGGAGTGTTAAGGTGATTTTTTATTATTATAATATTCCTTTTACTTTGAATTACCATGGTGATCATTAACCGCGGTAAATAAAAGTCAAAAGTTACTATTCACCAAAAAATATTTTAATATTGTTGAACCACGTTTTATGCTCTAATAACAACTATGTATGTCATACTTTCAAAATTCAATTCACAGAAGTAGTAAGATTTCATTTAAATGAAAAAATCATTTTTTAACTACTACTAAGTGGTTTTACTGTTCATCAATAAATTGAAGTGTTTCAGAAAAATAAAAAAATTAGCTTATGAAATATTTGATATTCTGATTTCAAAAATGATGTCTATTTTTTCAAATTCAAAACATATATGTTTCATTAATTAATTTAAAATTTATTTCCGTTGTCAAAAGAAATTGTGTGTACTTAAGAAACAATAACTACAAATAGATTGACACTTGTTTATGTATAATTTCAAATTGAAATTAATTTCAATGAACAATATTGGGTTAAATAGTAAAAATATATAATCTAATCATACTTCAAAACCATTAAAATGTATAATTGAACAATATAAAATTTGATTAAAAAACTTGTTTTTAATTGAAATTTATTAATTTTCATTATTCCCCCAAATATGATTGTTTTTCAGAAATACACCAAAAATTTATCGAAACTAAATTTTTTTATCCCTATTATAAATAAGAAGTTTATTTTGTCAAATTTAATATATAAAAGTTTGAAATGTTGGATTTAAAAAGAGTTCGCCTTTAAAAGGCAGTAAAATTTAATTTTTTTAAAAAATAATTCCTTTAGCTGAATAAATGAATTTTTTATTATACTATGTCTAAGAATGACATAATATGGATTTTAAAATTATATGCAATATATAAAATTCAAAATTCAGTTAATACTATTCATAACTGCTTTTGAACGGCTAGTTTGGTAAGTCGTCGTGCGCTTGAACTCGATGTTGTGTGAGGTGCAAGCTATTGAATTACTTTAATGAGATATTATACTATGAAACCTTGTGGTGTTACAGACATTTTATAATATCAGTACCTGTAAGATAAATATGATTTTTTATTATCGTGGTTTAATAATATTTTATAGATTTTGAGGAAGAAATAACATATAAATGATCATTTAATAATGATACATCTTCTTCAGATAACTTATTTAGGATATCACAGAAAATACTTCATAAAATGTACGTATGATGAAACTTGTTAATCCAAATCATGGGAACTAATGTGAGGAATGTATTTGGAAAGGTATTTTCCTAATAAAATGGTTTTGTATATGTTAAGTAGATAATATAATATGTTTCCTTTAATAGTTGAGGGAGAAGACACAAAGTGGTTTTGTGAGTGGAATAATGTGCACCCACATTTTTATCATGAAAAATCATCCAAAATAGATCATTTTAGGCTATTATAAGATTAAAGGTAAATATATTTCCATAAAAGTTGTTTTGAATATGTTTATAGGAAATTTAAACCCTTATATTCTTAGTTTAACTCCCTAGTAATCATGTTTTATACTTGTCAACGATAAATATTTTTTTTCTTCTGTTTTTATATTCATTTTTACCAAAATTTATGCTTATTTTTATATAATGTTAATTAGGGAGATTAAAATTATGTAATTCCTTTTCTCAAACTCTTCTAATATAATTAGAAAGCATTAATTTAAAATTAAACCCACTGATTAGATAAATAATCCATTTTCCATATAGAAAATAGTCATATGTATAGAATGTATTATCATCAAAATGCATATTAAAAATAATTAAAATGATATAAATTTTTATCAATAAATATATAATTTTAGTAATTTTACTTTTAAAATTATCTCAAATAAAAATTGATAATTATAAACCCTTTATACTAAAATGTAATTTTTAATAAAAACCATTATTTCTCACAATTCATTATAAAATTATCTTTTCATAAAATCAAGAAAAATTCACCATATGATATTATTGAAATATAGATATCAAAAATAATTTTTAGTTTTAAAATTCAATGTTATGAAGGTGGGAAAAAATAAAATTTATTATTTTATTGACAAAAATAAATAACATCATTTTTTAGAAGATAATATTTTTAAAACATATTAATAATTTTCTAAAAATTAATTACATTTTTATAAATATGTTTTACTTTTATAAAATAATTATAAATAATACATAAATGTTATATATTCATATTAATATAACTAATTTCAACAACATGGTAATATTTTTCATGTTTAAACAGTTATATAAATATTATATTTTAGTCTTTTAAAGCTCTGTATTTTGTATTACATAGGATATCAATGAAAATAATTTCTTCCAAAAAATCATAAAAACTCTAGTTATTGTGTTTTATGGAAAATAAAAAAAAATTTCTAAAGAAATGTTTCACGTAAATATTAATAAATAATGATACCTTTGGCACATCATATCCACACGTTTTATATAGATTCTTCAATTTTGTAGTTTCACCACAGAACGTTATCCATGTGAGTAGTCTTGTTTCATTGAATATTCTCTATTTGATCCAAATTCTACAAAAGTTATTCATTATAAGAAATATCATTATCTTGAGTTATGACATAATATTTTAATATATATGATGTATTGGGTTTGGAGTAACTTAGGAGAGATACATGGAACACATCATGGACTTGAGAGAGGTTTTGTGAAAGTGCCAGTCAATATGCTACCATCTAGATACGGTAAAAACATTTAAAGGGTTTTATATAACAAGGGTTTAGTTTAAATTTATTTCAAAGTAACATTACCTTCCTTCACATATAAATTCAGTAAAACACCTTATCACTAACATCAAATTATATATCATGCAGATGTTTTTTATCACAAATATTCTTCTTACATGGTGTTTTTCTTATGTGTTTTTTAATTGGTATAACTATGTTTTAAATTTATTATTCTATCTTTGTTCCTAATAGATTTTTTTTCTCCAACATCATCCATGTACATTGAATTTCAACACCTCTTTTAATAGAGGGATTTTTAAGACCCATTTGAATACTCAAAATGGAAAATACTTTTGAATGAAAACTCAACTATAGGAAGGTGTTGATCATATTTCCCATTGAAAACAATATAAAGTGATCATAGAATATCCTATAGTGTAGTAATTTTTCATTTAGCCTAATTATATGTGTAGGGATGATACAATGTGGAAAAAATCAACATTGAATCATGATTTTTTTGAGCCTTCTCTGAATCATCATGATAAAACTGAAATCTTGACTCTTATGATAGAATGTGGTACTCCATTAAAAAATTAAACTTATTTATGGTATATCATGGAAATATTGTCAATTAATAAGTATTTATTAATAATTATGAACTGTGATAAATTTATATTGTAATCAATTACAACCCAAATAGATTTTCCCTTCATATGTTTTAGTGATTCCTACAAAAAAATATCAGGTGAAGTTTTCCATTTCAATTATAGTATGGGTAATGGTTGAAAAAACCCCATATAGTTTTTTCTCTCATCTTCAACATTATAACATACTAAATAAAATTATACATAATTATGAATAAATCTCTTCATGATTTATAGCTAGAAATACACTTTTCATCTACTCATGTGGCAGGCGATATACCCTTGTCACTGTTCGATTTTGGGTTCAATCCCTGTTTGCTTTCGGGATGTGAAAGGTCATCACCATACACATGAGTTATCTTTTACAAAATCTATATTAATATATTTTTCAAAATTTCACCAAATTGAAATACCCCATAATTACCTCAAAATAATATATAATATAAATCATAAATGACACCAATAACGTTAATCTTATGTTTATAAAATGTAAAGGAATTATTTCTAAATTAAATTTATCACTAAACATTATCAAACTAATGGGTTGTATTTCGATAAATATCTCCCAATGTATTCTTATTATTGATAAAAACATATCTCATAAAACACAAAAAAGTGTTTTTCTTCTAATTTGAACTCATTATCAACCATAAACTCATAATCCCAAGATGGAATCTATAACATATAACTTAGTATAACATATATACATATATACTCCGAAAATATAATTCACCACTTATTTATTAAATAATATATTATCATAATAAAATTTATTGGATTATTTGTTTTGTCCTTGAACTAATAGAATATAAAATATTATTTTAGTATTATAAAATTTATATAGTGATGGATAATAAATTCATATAATCAAATCATGTTCCAATAAAGGATGAATAATACAATTTTAATAGGGCACATTCATATATAATCGAATAGGAAATTCCAAATAAGGGAGTGGAGGATAATTGTTACCTAATAATCAAGATTGAAATCAATCATTATGAATGCATAATATTTACCTTCATCTTTTTTCATCTATGTTATTTGGGTAATATCATTTTAATTATCCCATACATTGGGGAATTTATTCACATAATTCCAAAAATCTATACACTTGAATTAATCGAGTGTGGGAGGGTCATTATGTGATTATTTCTTTATATTCATGTCAGTAGGTAAATTTATCCCTTCACATCAAAATTCATTCACTTAACGAACTTTTTACCCACATAATATATTTAATTTCCGAAATTATATTATTTTCTCCATGTTTCCATCCACACATCAATCATAATAGAAAAATCATCTCTTGTTATCTATGTTTTCAACAGTTTTCATTGAATTCCATCTTTAATATCTTATCAATACAATTTAATTGTAGGGTTACTCAAATATAAATTTCCTCCTTGATATAAGAATACAGATTTTCTTACTAGATACTAATGTCCCTTATGGATACAAATCTTTAGAAACATAGATTTAACCCACTTAGAAACTGATCAGACATACATATTGACTAGATTATATCAACTGAATCATAAAATTAATGTTTTGTAAAATTTTCCATATAGTTACCAACAATTTCATAATCCAAATATTTTATCACAATGAATAACTTCTCTATTTTCATTAAAATAATTATTGGAACAAAATTATTTTAAAATAATATCTTAATCATATCCCACTCCTTGGATTCTATTTAATAATTTTGCCTCATATTCTTGATAAGAGTGAACCATTGATATGATTTTCCTTCAATGTCATTGACTGTCAAGATGATTTTTTTTCATCTAGAAGTTGGTGAATAGAAAATATTTTTCTATTGGTAATGATCCATTTATTAGTAACTATTTGATCATCAACTCACTAAACGAATGTAGAAATTTCCCCATAAGGGACTTAGTATATTAATTTTTTACTCATTTTATTAATTGTATTTTCAGCATGATTCATAGCTTGATATTGTTATGTGAGAATAAAAATTATATATTACATTCAATATCCCAAAAAACTAAAAATCCTAGTGTAAGAAATAATAATCTGGGCGTGTAACCACATAATCACGATGAATAACTTATAGGATATCTAAAATATGACACCTTATTTACCTTAGTATTAAATTAAATAATTCATGGTCATTATTCAAATACTTTTGATGGTATGTAAAGTGTTATGGAAATTATAAAGCATCTACTTAAGAGATTCAAACCAGGTGCGTAATAAGGGATGATTTGGTATACTAGGTGATGCTAAAGGCATGACTGATGTGCATTTCATAGAGTTATTACCCACAAGTATATCTTTTATAGAACCACATAAATATATAATTTATAGAATTATATGTATCTCTACGAAATGAATCATGATATCCTTAACTAATATGTAGGGATATTTTACTATTCATAGAATTATCGTTGTACTTATCCTTAGAAATATTCCCTAAGATATTACTAAGGGTTTCTCAGTGTAGTTTCCAAAGGATAACAAAATATTTACTATGATTCAATCTAAAAATTCCCAAAACATATCTTACATCAATTTTTCTTCTTAATATATTAATATTAATAACATAACATAAATATCAACACACAAATATTTTATGTTCAGTGATTTTGGAAATATAGACACATAAATAATGTTCCTATAAGTGACATATGTATCTTACCACTAAATTCATCATAACAACCACCCATTTTATAAATTTCATAAATACTAACATTTTTTAAAATTAGGGGAATGGAAACATTAGAAATGGTGACACTATATGTCCAATAAAGGTAAATATGTGTGATATTCATCGAAAATGAGTATAAGGGTATGGAAATTTGAGAATATCATTTGGAAAACCATACCATTCATGTCATAGATCATAAACATGAGTAAAGATATAAATCATGGATTTTTATAAGACATGAATCATAATAAAATCATAGTACAAAATCCCTAAGATAATAATCAAGGGATAAGATAGTGATTTGTCGCATTGACATATACTAATAACATTATGAACCTGTGTAAATAAAAATGGTTTCACAAATTTTATTAATCACATGATATGGGGCCCTCACATAATCATATGTTCATGGTTGAAATCCACACATAAATGTAAGAACATAAAATAAGGTTAACATAAGACATACCATCACCCAATGCAATGATTGAGGATATATGTTCTACCCATTATAAGGAAAAACATGACCACCTTCCATGGATATAATATAACAAATATCATAAGTTATAACATAACTATTTCACATAATAAAAAACACACACATGTATATATATATATATCTGTGTGTGTTCCATGATATCATAATACATTAATTATATCATAATACATGAAAATAAATGGAGTTCATATACATTTCACCTTAGTAAAACTTGTGGAAACAGTAAAACATCTTATTTTATGAATTATTATTTTTCAAAAAGTAAAATAAATTACTATAATGGATTAAATTTCCTGATACACCATGTTATGTGTACTATATACAGAAAACAATTTTATTATTTTACAATATGAAACACTGAGTTTCGATTTTAGTACATGGAACATTGATTTTGGATTTTATTACACAAACTATCATGTTTAGACTACGTTACACATGACACCGATCTTAAATTGGGTTACCCACAACATCCATATTATATTGCATTACATGCAACAATATGTTTAAATGAAATGTGATATATTATTTAAATATTATTATAGTAATCACCTAGTCATTAGAATGTATAGTATGAAATGGAATAACTATGTTTGGAAAATATTATTTATTAATGTTCCCAAAATGGATTCCTTGTTAACAGATTAATTTGAAATTAAAATATGAACAATTTGAAAATAATGAAATACTTTTTCAAATTTATTATGTATGAACAAACATGTATTATCTCCATAATTTTATCAACAAGATTTTGATGAATTATTTTAGTTAATTATATATATCATATTTAATAAACATTTTAACATTCATTATATATGTTTTCTAGAGAAAAGATAAGAATAAATAAAATTTTATGCCTATAAAGATGCATTTTTCTAAAAGTTAGATTTACCTTCCATTATTGTCATATTTAATTTGAATCTCATTTTGAAAGAATTATAACATAATTTTTTAAGAATACATAATTTTTTGATTTGTAAAATCGATATTATCTTAGGAGGAATTTTTGGGATTTTTCGGAAAATTTTCATTGTTTGATGAATATGATAAATATAGAATTTTAATTGAACAAATCATTTTAAAAACATTTATTTATAAATAAAAATTATATAATATATTTTTATTATAGTATAATTAGAACAATTATACAAAAATTAATCCAATTTAGGTCATTTGAATAAATTTCAAACTGAAATTAGATATTGAAATATTTCAAACTTTTGAACTTATCTCTTAAAAAACTCGTTTTTTCATCACACATGAGGGGGTACTTTAAAATTAATTTAAGAAACAAATATGAAAGAAGTTTGAAAATATTTAATCTATATTTTCAATCAGAATAATTTATTATTTTTACTAACTCCACCATAATTGTTTACGAAATTATTAGTGAAAATAGTTCAAATTAATCACGCTGATTATGATAAAAATGATTTCTCTGAGGGAGTAAACCATAATTATATAACATAATATCTCATAAAAATATCCATAAACAATTTTATGAAAATTATATTCCTTTTATGTTCATTTAATTAATTTTATTTCTTTCTTTGATGATTTTTTATGTAAAAATATTCGTACGCATAATTGTATTTGAAAATACCAACTGTGTCATGTCCCCCATATATAAAAGTTCCACTCACATCCTTGTATCTCTACACCTTTTAAACAAATTGGTTTGACAAAGAACAACCAATGTAAGTTTAAATCATACTACCTATACTACTATAATAAATTCCTTGGGTAGAAATCCATCCAAGGAATGTCATTGGCAAAAACCAAAAGGGGATGAAAGAAGAAAAGTTTTTGTTCGTCAATGAACATTATTTGTTTTTATCTTCTCAAAGTACTTAAATTATTATTATATCATTATTATATAAAACCATAAGTATCCTTAATATACATATATGAATTTATGTTATGTTTATGACCTAAATCCACTAATATTTCTATCATTTTAGTTATGAAATCATCATTTGTGTGTATAGTGGACTACCACCTCGCGAACCGATGTTGTTCATTTTTCTATTTACACGTCTCATGGTTTGGTATATTGAAGAAAATAATTTTTATATATGAATTATATTATATTTAATATTTATTTATTCTTTATTAATTATTATATAATATATAACTTCATTATTTCCAAAATGCTAGAATACGATAACGTCATTCTTGTGTACGATGGACTATGACCTCAATAGGTAATGTGACTCATTCAAGATATACATATAATGTATTAAAAAAATATTAATAAAAATATGTGATATATATGAAATCAAAAAAATTCAATTATTAAAATATATCATAATATTTTATTAACTTTAATATGATAATAAAATGAAAACAATGTTCATGTGTACATACAACCTACCGTCTAAAAGAACGATGTATTTAATTTCCTATTTATATCATGTATATATTGTAATAAATAAATATATAAATAATATATATATTTTATTAATATTAGATATATTTTTACTTACATTATTAATTTGTGATTAATGTAAGATAATTAAAAACATAATAATGCAAAACATACACAATGGGAAAAGCTGTTGTTACACGAAACATGACTTTAACATGGTATTGTAAACAAATGGGTAATAAAAGGTTAGAATAAAATGATATATTGTATGAAATATTTGAATATTGATCTTTAATATATTTATAGTAAACTTATTTTTAATATACTAGATATTCAAATGTGTATTGATGAAGTCAAGAATTATGATAAGGGATTTCCGTCTAAATTTTATAATTTTGTAAGACACATGTTATATTCCCCACCTCTTTCTTTTTAGTGGTGTATATAATTAACCTGTAAGTGTTATTTGGTAATTCTAAATAAAATTATTGGTATTTACAGATCCATTTTGGATAACCGTTCAACTGGGTCAGTGATTGAATGTTATCATATCAGTAAGGGGATTTTGTCTCAATTTTCATTCTTTGAGACACATGTTTTGTTATAAACATATATTCTTTTACAAGGAGTATATATTACCCCTATGACACGTTATATCATGAAAATTAAAATTTATATTATATTTTATGCTCATGTAATGTTATTATTTAGGGGATATTATGAATCAAGGTTACCATAGTGGTAAGAGTTTACTGCTAAAATCTCATTGTTTATCATAATTTTTTATAATTATTCTTACATTGAAGAAAAATTGGGATCTATTTCATATGAATTATAATGAATTTTTCTATCCAATGGTTATAAATTATATAGTTATTATATTTTATTATTTTCACCTATTTTATACTTAATATAATTATTATATTTATTTATGAAAAGCAGCCTTTATTTCTCTCTTCAGAAAATATCATTTTTTCATTCAAAATCATGTTTTCCATATTTTTTTCTAAAATCTTATAATATTATTCAATGAATTTTGAATTTAATTTTTAACCATGTTTTACATTAAAAAATGGTTTTGAAATTAATATTTTATAAATTTTCCTATCAAGGCTCTTTTGACTTATACCAATAATGTGAAAGAAATATTTCATACATATATGACCTGTAAACAATTCAGTGCCATTATGACCACTAATTTCATTGAAGTTTACTTTAAATTTTTTAAATAATATTTTCAAAACAAAATGTGTTATTAATTTTTTTCTGGAATACTTTGTATTTTAAATCTATTTTAAAGAAAATTTATTTTGAAAATATTTTATGTTTAATATGTTTTTAAATGATTTTCAATGGTTCTTTTATTTATTTTCAAAGGATATTTTCAAAGTAAAATATTTCATTAATATCAAGTGTTTGGAAAGAGTTTAAAATAATTTTCAAATATTATTTTATATTTTTAAAATTTTATTTTTAATTAAATGAATTTTATAAATGTTTTATGTTTGAGAATTGCTTAATATGATTTTTAATTCTTCCTTCAGAAGGTCTTGAAATGATATTTTTAAATAATATAATTTTTTTTTATTTTTTTTGTTCAGAATGTTTTTAAATTTACTTTCAATGAATATTTTATATGTTTTCAATGCCTATTTTCAAATAAATAAATTTCATAAATACCTTATGTTTGAAGACTGTTTAAAATCATTTTCTTTGATATATTTTTTTTCAATGGTTATTTTCAATGAAAAGTATTTCATAATTGTTTTATGATTTAAAGGTGTTTAAAATTATTCTCAATCATTCCTTTTTATGTTTTTAATTTGTATTTTTAATTAAATGAAATTTTAAAATTTTTTAATGTTTATTATGGTTTAAAATGATTATAAATATTCATTTTAATTTTTTTAATGGTTATTTTCATGGAAAATGATTTCATAAATGTTTTTTTGTAAATTTTTTTAAAATGATTTTAAAAGAATCCTTATTAAATTTGAAGGGTATTTTCATTCCAAAATGTTTTAAAGGTTTTACGTTTTAAATAGTGTTTTTTAAAATACGAAAGAATATTTTTGTTAGGAAATTTTTTATATGAGATTTTTATTATTACTTTATCTGATTCCATAGTTATTTTCCATTATAACGACATTAAATAAATTTTTATGAACGTTATTTTTAATGAAATTTTATTTTATGTATGAAATGATCCATATTATCTCTCAAAATATTTATCCATTTAAGGTGTAATTATTTGATATAGTTTATGATTTTCTAGGGATATCATCCAAGGACACCATTTTTATTATTTCCTTGAATGGTTTAAGTTTAAGATGACATTTTTTTTATTAAACCCATTTTCATCCATGGGTTATACAATAATAATACACTTATAAAACTCGATTCTTGTCATATTTTATGTTATGATGAATTGATTATAAATTTTGTCTATTTTTATAGTTATAGATATTATTAATTGTTTATGATACACATTTTATTTCATGGGTTATGATATGTTGAATGTTTATGATCATGTGGAACACATATGTATGATTTTATTATGTGATGGGCATGACCTATATATCAATCCAATTAATGGGTTAAATATTTATATATATCATGATATAGACATGGGTGGAATAGGGAGTGAACATGGTTATATAACACAAGGATAAAACTAAGAGTGATCATAGTAAAATAATATAGTGTTTGAATAGATAATGATCTTGGTTTAATAATAATTGGCTTCCACTAGTGTTGGCGGTGTGTCCCACCCAAGAGGTGAAGCCTCCTATTTGTGAAACATATTACATGTTCCAAATGTAATCTATGAACCTAATTAAATGTTCAAAAATATATGAATGAACCATATTATAAGTTAAATTTTTTTCTATGTACTTGGTTGTGTGTCCATAAGTTTATGTGAGGGCCTGATTATGTGTCTTTAACTTTAGTAGTGAACATGGTTCTATTTAAACATGTTCTCAATGATATAAGATGTTTTTTATTATACATATCTTTGTATTATTCCCTTGTTATAATATCGTGACTCAAGTTATTATGATTTTAATGATTCATGTCATATGAACTTCAAATATTTATTCTATGATTCTTATTGGTGATCATTGATATATAGGGAATTATTTCCAAATTTTATTCTCATGTTCTCATATACTCATTCTTGTTTCATGTATAGGTGTATTCCTTGATTACCCTTACCAATCATTTGATCACACCCTTTCTTGTGTTTCTATTCCCCATGTTATAAAGAATGGATTGAAGTGGGTATGAATGTTAAGAGTACTAAAAAGGAAGATTATTCTAGTATATATGAATATTTTCTCCAATTTAGAAGATTATTTCTACATGTATCCAAAGGAACTAAACATTTACCATCCTTGTACTTGAGATTATTTAATGTATTAAAAATTCATCTAAAAAGATGTAATTTCTATGTATATAAAACATGGGTAACTATAGATGGTATGAAAGGAATGGTTCAGTCATCCTTTGGAGACTAGGATGAGAAAAATATAGTGAGATCCCGATGGATATTTCAAAAGATATTTTAAGGGATGTATCTAAGGATTAGCCTAAGGACGATTCATCCATTTAGAAAATTTTCTATTATTTGGGAAATTGATATATCAAGTGATTTCCACAAATCGAATTCATATCTATATACAAAAAGTGTATATGGCTCTGGAATATATGTAACTTGGGAAAAAACCATGAAAACCCATATTGGCCTTGACTCAATTGAGAACTGGTGCACAAAAATGGGTCTTGCTGCACACCTAGACAAGAAACTCTCAAGGGATATTATTTTGAAATTCACAAAAGCTATATAACTCATAATAATGGATTTAAATAGATGATGATAATTAATATCCTATGATGAACCTAAGGCATTATATATTAAAAAAGAGGTGTTATGACTTTGTCATCATATAAGATATTTTTTGTGATTATGTGTTTTTACAATATGATTACTACTTCTCACGCTTTTTTTTTGTTTTAGTCAATAGATAGAACTAGAATAAGTCATGTTCAAATTGAATCTAACTGATAATTCAGGGACTATGAGAAACAAAATTGGATGAATACTATATATAATGATATTATTATTTGTCTTAAACCTCTACAATGATATAATATTAATGATGTGATCTTTAGTGATCTTCCAAACACATCGAATAAAAGGATTATTGAATTTTAGAAATGTTTATGTGGTAATAAACATAGAGAAAATCAGACTCATATTTCTATGTATAATGAATATCGAATGAAAAACCTAAAGAAATATCTGAAATGGATGGGAAGTTGTTATCTATGTGGAAAAAGAGTCCATTGAGTGAAAAAATATCATGGAGTTTAATTCTTTATTTGTGGATAACATTGTAATTTTCCAACTCAATGACCCAACACATGGTTTTGATTCTAGAACAAAGAATGATATATTCTAGTACAATGATTGAAGTGTAATGATCAATGTATTTTTGTATTTGGATTCAAGAAGTATGAAATGTGAAATATATAAGGATTGTTCGATATAATTCTTGGATTAAGGATTGGAAACAACATGTTTAAGGGTAAATATGTCCAAGAAAAGTGATTTAATGGTTGGATTATATTTTATAGAAGAGACGTTTGTAATCAGTGGTAACCCTTAATAAGTTCCTAATGTTGATAAATTGGGTTTTATTTAGGATAACGATATTTTGGGGAAGAATAATGTTAATTGTATAGTACTGATTACATTGGATGTAGATTAATAATGTGTTGAAACAGTAGGTTAAGAAATCATGGATTGAGTTTACAAAATTTTTTATGGAATATATTCAATAATATTTTAAATTAGAAAGTGTTCATGTTTTGAATATGTATTTATGGTAATTCAGGTAATTTTTATGATTTAAGAGAATATATAATGATGGTATTAACATATTTTGAGTGTAAAAACAAGAGATAATTAATGATATATGGGGGATTATTGTGAAATAGTTTTTGATAAATTTAGTGACTTAATTTATAAAATTTTGGATTTTTTATTTTACAAGGGCCAAATGGATTACCATTTATGAAATATGTAGAACTTTTATTTAGATTTTAGAGATTAATGCATTATTTCACCATATGATGATTTATGTATATTGTATAACCTATGTTAACCAAATTGGTTTTATGATAAATTAATAATGATTTAATAAAATATAATTCTATCTATGGATCATATTATCTCTTAATGATTTAAGGATAAAAAATAAACCTTTATTTCATAGAGTAAATAATGTCGTGGAAGTTTATCAATGAGTAACCATTGTGTGAGATTTTCCATATGTAATGTTAGGAAAAAACATTTGTATATATAATTGATAAAATTATTAAAATTTTATAAAAATATATTTACACAATAATTTTATCCAAGTACATTATTTTTCAGTAAATCAGATGGTCTCTTTTATAATCACATATTCATATATTTTTTATTGTTAACATTCTCTAAACAACCAACTTTGTTGTGCTCTTTCATCTCAATCACTATCTACAATTATTTCTATTATTCTTCTCTATACACATATTAACATTACACCTATGTTATACTGTATGGAAACATAGTGATGAGTTACATTTGATAACTATTATGTTTCAAACATTGTATTTTTATTGTAAGTTTTTATATTCATTTTTGTGATGTGGATTGCTATAAATAGAAATTTCAAGTATTAAATCATCGATGACCAAGAATAATTATCAGGGTGAAATTCATATAAGGGGGTGGGGAGTTTTAGAATTCACCACCGAGAGTTTTTCGAATTATTATTATTTTATACATTAAATTATAATTATTTATTGGTTTTAATTTCTTGTGACACACAAGTTTTGATTTCATTATATTTAACACAAAGTTTTTCATGTAGTAAATGTACCATTTATTTTATCCATAAGTTTATGTCACTTTTAATTTGATTTTGTTACACACAATTCCATGTTTATATTACATTACAAGTAGAACAATGCTTATATTTTGTTATATACAACACCATGCATACTAGAAACGGCTCAGCCATGGGTTTTGGAACCCAATCCCATGCCACAAAAAATATATTAAAAACGTGTAGAAGTACAAAAGACTTGAGGAAATGATTACATGTGATACACCTCACCATGATAACAAATGAAACATACACATCAAATACCCAAGTATTTCCTTTTTCTGGTCCGAACATGACCCTGAGAACCTCCCTGATAAGCTCAATGGCCCCCTCTTTCCCTTTGTATCATTGTTTCATCATGCATCACCAGAACCTCGGTAGTGTGAAAGTCTGTTTCTTTATGATATTATTCCCTATGAAACCATTAATGCATGTCCCCAACAGGGGATATATCAACCTGGTTAACATTACCATGAGGAGACTCTTCTTTTGGATCTTGAGGAGCCTCTTGTACATCCTTGGAGTCAAACACAACCACACAATATTGTGAAGCATTATGAACAGGATGGCCCAGCTCCATTGAAGGCTCCAAAACATCAATAAAACCCTTAAAATTGTTTATATATCATTATTATGTAATATAACAAGTATAATCAATATACTTATATTTATTTATGTTATGGTTATGACCTAAAACCACACACTCTTCCATACAATGTGTAATAAGATTATTATTCACGTGTATAGAAAACTACAGCCTTCCGAATTGATGTCGTTCATTATTCTATAAAAACATTTTTTTGTAATAACTATGGAAATAATGGTTTTATATTATATATATGATATTTATAATGCCATAAATATTATGGAATTTTTATATAACACATACCTTATTGATTGTTTGGTTATATTTTAACATTGTACTGGTGTATGGAAGACTACCGCTGCATGAAGCGATGTGATTCATTCATGATACACATGGAATGTATTAAGTATCACTTTAAGAAAAATATGTGTTATATATCACATAGAAAATAAATAGTAATTATAATATATCATATAATTTTAATTCATTCATTCTTATAAGAAAATGATAACAGCATCTATGCGTACGCATGACCTACAATCTCCATAAATGGTGTATTTTATTTCCAACTTATATATTTTAGAAATTATTAAAAATCATATAATTTAAAATATATTTTATTTATATCATTTTAATAAATATTGATATTATTAAATTATGATCAATTGAATAGAACCAAAAAATATAACATTCAAAATATATTTGAATTACAAAGCTATTATTACCTAAAACGTGACTTTAACATGGTATTGTTAATAAATAGGTAATATATGGTCAGAATAAAACCATATAGGGAACTATTTATATGAATATGGTTACATAAGATATGTATAATAATATTATATTTATTATAGAGGAGGTTTTTAACATGTATGAAGGAAGTCAAAACATAATATAAGATATTTCCATCTCACATTTTAATTTCTTGAGACACATGTTATATTCACCACCTACTTATTATATGTGGTTTTTATAATAACCATGAATTTTGGTATATGAAAATAAATTTTAGGATATCTCTTTACACTCATTATGGTTCTAAATTAACTATAGCGGTAAGAGAATTTGGTCCTAATTTACATTTTTTGAGAAACATGTAATGTTATGAACCTATATTATTTTACGAGGTGAAAATACTAACCAAATGACATGTAATTGCATGAATATCATTATTTTAATGATATTTTGGCTTCATGTAATTTAAATATTTCATGGGGATTTTGATTCAAATTTACCATAGTGGTAAGAATTTCATGCAATAATATTTTCATTTATCAGGATTTTTTTTATTATGCTTCCATTAATGAAATATAAGAATCTATAACTCAAATAATCTCATGAAATTTCACATCATTTTTATTTTCATGTTATATTCATTTGAGGGTACCATTTTTTAAAATGTTTTTAATTATTATAAATAAAAAATGTTTTTATAAAAAACATCACTTAATTTTTATCTTAGGTCAAAAATCTATTTTCTTTTAAAATCATGCTTTCTAAAAAAATTAATATATGTTCTAATATTATCCTATGATTTCAAAAATACATTTTTACACAAGTTTTTTACTTTTAAACTAATTTTTTTAAAATGATTCATCTTGTAATTTTCCTTTCAATGATCTTTTGACTTTTTCCAATAATATGAAATGAAATATTTTTACATATACCTCTTTTATAGAATTATCCACTACCATTAACACTCAAATCAATTAGGGTTCCATTATAAGTATTAAATAATATCTAACAAAGAAAGTGTTTTCTTAATTAGTATGGATTATTTTTATTTAGAATTAATTTTTTAATAAAGTAAATTGGAGAATATTTTATGTTTAAAAATTATTTTGAATGATATGCAATGAATCCAGTAAAATTAAAAAAACACAATGAAAATAGATTTTTTAAATGTTTTATATTTATAATGTATTTAAATTGAATTTAAATTCCTAATTGACATGGTTTAAAAAGTTATTTGGGATGAAAAGTACTTCAAAATTATTTTACGTTTGAAAATTTTTTAACAATATTTTCTATGAATCCTATAATTTATTTCAGAAAGGATTTTAAATTAAAGGATTTTGTAACAGTTTGATTTTTAAAAAATTTTATAGAGAATAATATGATATATAATGAAAAACATGTCTATAGTTGAAAAATTCATAAGGCAACAACACCCATCATTCAAATGATCATCAAACCTCATGTTAGATGAAGGATGGATAAAATCCCTAGAAAAGAAATTTTATTTAATATGTTATTTGGATCACCAAAATGTAAATCTAATAATTTATCATTTTGAAGGTGAAGATGAATAGTGGTGGTAAATAATTAGGAATATGAGATAAAATTAAGAGATTGGTTCCTTAGAATGGGATTAATTGAATAATATATTTCTTAAAAAAATTTCCTAAAGCTATTAAACATAAAAGGGAATGAAATTCCAAGAATATATACAAAATGTAAAATAGTTGGTTTATATATAAAAAGAAAATTTTACCATTTAGTCAAGGTTTCTCAAAAAAATTATTTTGGATTCTAATAGTATGATAAGAATGTTTTACTAAATATTGAAGCCAATATATTGAAGGGGAATATCTTCTCAGGAGCTCAAAATCTATGAAAAATATGTTTGATGGGATGAGAAGGTGGAAACAGAATTTACCGATGATTATGTGTCCTAGGAAAAAAAAGAAGAATAATATGTCTAGATGGTAGGAAACGGGAAATAATTCATCAAAGAAGATTGAAGGTAAGAAATCAAAATTCGTATCTTATGATATGTGTTGTAAAAATCATCTTGGATAATGACATTAAAATATGGTTAAGTGATTATTATGTGGTTTTTTTGGTAATATTGTCCATGACCTCAAGAGAGATAAAAAAAATATAAGTCAATAGTATGGTGGTTTAGTTTTAATGAGTTACGACATTATATTATTGTTTGTCCAATGTTACTTATTATTTGTGGAAATCATCTTTATTAGAAATAGGAAAGGTATATGAATGATATTTTATACTACATTAGTTTATGTTTAGAAATTTAGTCATCTTACGAAAGCTCTATGTTGCTGGTTATTTTTCTAAGGTTATCCCAATCATCAAGGTTTTAGACACTCTTTCAACAATTTTAAGTTATGTAATAAAAATGTGATTAAGAAATTTTGGGATTTGTTTAATTGGTTTGATATTTATATAATATTTAATTTAATGTGAAGTATTACTTTTAATTTTTACATGAGTTTTAAGCTATTAATAAACATAATGGTTTATATAATATTTTGTGGTTAAGGTTATTTTGAGCGATGTTCATCATATATGGATTAAATGGTGCACATAAAATGGAAATATATAAAAATTTATATTTTATTATGTTAATATATAGTAAAATAATTTCTCAAACCTATGGAAATTAAATTAATATAAATAATATATATATTTATTTCATCACAAATAAATCAATAACCTTTTATCTAATTTTATTACAGTTTGGAGATTGTTACCATTATCAAGACCATGTTATCTATTACTCTCTATCATAACATGATGGTTTTTTCCTCTTCCATGTCCATGTATTAGTACATGGAAATAAATTGTTCTACAATCTTAGGCGACCTTCATACTTCTCTTTATTTCTTTTGAATTAGAGGATTTATTAATCCTTTTTCCATTGTAGAATTTAACTAAAGGTATATTTAAAATTTAATCATCTAGTATTTAATCTCGTGTTTAAATTCTGAGGGAAATTTTTTTAGATGTGTTGTAGAATGTTACATCATGTGTGTTTAAAAAATGTAATACTATGTCTGATAACGTACAAGATACACCACATCAAGCATAAACGATCAACTAAATATTATTATTTAGTATGGTAGTTTTTTAATACATTTTATAATGGTGGAAATAAATTGAATTAATAAAATTATAAAAATATGGTTTATAAATTTATATATAATTAATTCTTTTGTGATTTATAAATTACAAATTTAAGTAAAACAAATTTGAAATTTAAAATAAATATTTTTCTGGAAAACAATTTAAATATTCACAAGTGTGTCTTGTAATAATAAATTAATAAATCAAAATTATTGGATTATATTATTTTAACATAAATATATATAATATATATATAATTTATTATTTAACAGTCATCTTATGTTTTTTCTTAACATGATATCAGAAAAAATCAAATTTAATGAATAAAAGATGAATTATTTAAAAATGGTAGTATGGTCTTAATTTACAAGAGTGATTCTTTTAAATAATGTTTTTGATACACTTGTACATTATATTTGATAAAATAATCTTATTATTTGAATTTATATTTTAAAATTTTACTTTTAATTAATTTTTTATACTTTTCTTGTATGTTTCAGGTTTTTGGGAATAGTAAAACAATATTGCATTTTAACTGGAAATAGCTTTTTCTTATAAATATTTTAAAGTGATAAATTAATTTTTTTATTTATAAATTATTATAAGATTATTTTTTTAAATTTAATCCAATTATTTTCATTGAAATAAATTTCAAATTTAAATTGGATATAAAAATTTGTGAACTTATTAACGTTTGACTTTAAAACATCATTTTCTCATTCTGTCAATGGGATTAACTATTAATTAATTTATGTCTATTTCATGTTTTGAATTTGGAAAAATATATTTCATAAAAGTAATCATAAGGTCCAAATTTAATAAATATGTCCCTTTTATTGTTTGGTAATATGAATAGTAACTTTAGTTATTTGTTTTTATAACCACAGTTAAGGGTAAATTGGTTAGTTACGGGTAAATTAATAATATAACTAATATAAAGTTAACATAATAGTTTCCCTAATAACATTGGAGGAATTTTCTCCGACCATAATCATCCTTGTGATAAATGTATGACCTTTATAAGCCACATGGATTATAGTACGCCATTTATAATATAATATTGATTAGAAAGTAAATTTTTTCAAACTTATCTTTTTAACAAGTGAAATAATTTTAATCTGGGCATATATATTAGATTTGATTTACTATAACTACTATAATTAATAAAAAACTTGTATCTTTATCATGATATTTTATTTTAATTTATTACAAATGAAATAATTAACTTAAATTTTTATAAACTAAGGATATATTAATTTCATAATTAAAAATACATCAAACAAATGTTATTAAATTTCTTAAAATAAATATAATTAGAGATAATTAATGTCATCTTGAAAATTTTTAATCTAATTTTTAATCTTATATTATGTTTTAGAATTATTTTTTCGACTATATCATTTCATTATGATATTTTTAAAAAGGTGTAAATGAATTGTGACAAAATTGACACTATTTATATTTTAAATAAAATAAAATTTATTAAATGAAATAAAATATATAAAAATTATAATTTCATCCAAATTTTTTTGATAATCCTAAAAATATCATAAATTACTCATTTATTAGTTTTTGTCATTTTAGAGTAATTATGTTAACTCTCAAGTTATAAATTACATAATATCACGGTAAGAGTGAAAAGGGAAAAATAAGGGTTAAAAAAGATAATGATTAAAAAATAATAAACAAATTTATAATTATTTTTATTGATTTATTTATACCCATACTCAAAATATATTATAAATAAACTACTCTAGACCAATTTTGATTATAAATTAATTTATATTAATTTAATATTTTCTAGAATTCCAAGTGTGATCCTCCCCTCTACTATAAAATGGAATCCATTATTATCTATTCTTCACCAATGAAAACCTATATGTTTTAGAAAATATATTCCCAAATACCTTACTATTATCTCTATTCACAATTTAGAGCTCTTATTTTATGCATAACACCCACCTTAGAGGTGTTATGCTCGTAATCAAAGTAGATCATTCGATGAATATGTATAATTTTTCATTCATTATTTCAATTTTATTTCTTCATTAAATTCCTTAAATTTCTATGCAAATGTGATAAAATAATAAATATGGAATAGTAAATATTTTTTTAACATCATCACATAATTCCATCTCCACTTCCACTAATTGGGAAAAAACATTCATTTGTGTGTGTGGTGGACTAACACACTGCTAACTTATATAATATTTTCGATCACCAAATCTCAATAATAGTTATAATATTGTAATTAATTAATATATATTATATACTTGAAATTTTTTTCATTAGTAAAAAATAACATGTCATTTAAATTTTTACCTTTCTATACACATAAAAATGACAATGTAGTTTGTGCGTACGTGTAAAATTTCACCTCTATGAAGTGATATGATTATTTTTTCATTACCACCTCAAAAGTATGATATATATAAGAATATTAAAATAATTAACATGATATTAAATAATTTAAAATAATTATTGAAATATAATATTATGATTACCTTCCTTCCAGAATTATAATTGAAAAAATGAAAACCTTACTCATGCGTACATATAGCATGTCCTCTCATTGATTATATGGTAGTTCATTATTCGTAACCACAGAAAATGGTTTGATTTAAATTTATAACTTATTTATAAATGTTATCATTATTTCATGATTATTATTCTATAAATGATGAAATTATCACCACTTTTACTATATAGATAATACCAATTTCATTTTGGAATTAGGTACATAATATCATCAAAACATCTAACATGGGATTATATAATTATGTAATTTGTATAAATTGATAACATGTGATATAAAAGGAACAATAATCATTAAAAAGGGTCTTTAGAAACAACATAAATAACCTATGATTATTATTTAGAAATATAGATAACAAAAATGATGAATTAGACAGAAGGTGTGAGATTACGTCCCAATGCCCTATCATTGAGACCTTTATTGATGATATGCATATTAATTTTTTTATAAGGTGTATGTACAACTTCATTGAAATTTAACACCCTTATTTTATCTATCCTACTGTTATTTAATTATTTTTAACTATTTATGTGTCTTATTATTTAAATTTTAAAAGTTTTATTGGACAGTTTGAACGTTTAAATATTTATTTATAAAATATTTTCCATTGTAAAAATATTATTGATATGATTTTTCATATTTATTATATAAAAAATGAATCTATTTTAGTGTAAATTTTATGTATATTTTGAATTTTATTCAAAGGTTTTCAACATGAATCTTTTTAAAAGTTTAATTTGAAATGTTTTTACAAATGACAAAATATTATTTTTATTGGTATTAAGAGACAACATATTTGTCACCACCCTAACCATTATTTGATATTTTTATTCATATACAACACATAATATTTTACAGGAAAAAATTCCTTATTCCCTTTTCTTAGTATTTTGGAATTGAAAATGGTATTAGAATTGTATTTATTATTTCAATATCTTGAAATTATTTCTTATTATTGCAAATATAATTTTATGAGTGAAATGATAAAATTGAAACCTTATATGTGTTATGATTATATAATGGTACATGGTTATTTTATTGGTGGTTAGGTGTCAACCCAAGGATGGGTGACCCTGTGACAAACCAATGACGGGTGGTGACATTGTAACCTCCAATGTATTTGGTTTGGAATTCAGCTGTATAGATACTCTATTTGTATGTGTGACAAGTATGGAAGTTGAATACCTGGTTATTTAATTTATAAGAGTATCAAGTATAAATATTTCCCAAATTAGAATTCTATTTTTTCTATTCTTTATATGTGTTTTTAGTTTTATTTTTATTATAAAAAAAATATATATAATATTATTATTCTCAATGGAATGTATTTAGTACTTATTAAGGGTGAAAATTATTCCATCATGATAATGTTTTCTTGTATTTTAATGATTATCAATAGACTAAAGGTTTCCTTATCTTTTTATACATTATTAAGCTTTTTATTCACATCCCATTTTTTATGTTTTTTATATTATGGAAGTATGAGTAGTTATTTTGGATATTTCATGTTGAATTTATTGAAACATTTCCTTAAAATTTATTACGATTTATTTTAAATTACTTAGTTTATGAGAAAAAAGTAATAATATTTAGAAGTGTGCAAATTGTATTACTATGATTTTGTTATGTATGAGTGATGACCTAACTCACTAAATTTATAAACCAGAAAAGATACTCTGTTTGAAAGAAAGTGAAACTATTGAATTAACTCAATATTATGAAATATTTTAAGTTCAGTTCCTTATATTTTATAAATAATTCAAGGGGTTGGTGGAGGGAAAGGAAATCAAAACACTAGTTGATGTACATTTCCTCTTCTTCATATATCTTCTTTTGATTTTCAGAAAAATAATTCTAAGGAGGGATTTATTACCAAACTAAGGATTCTGTGGTTGTAAGAGATAAGTAGGTAATTTATTTTGGTAGGGACTTTATGGACCAATGGGATTTCATAGAGTGATGCGGAGATGAGTGTAGGTGACATTTTATAAGTGAGGTGAGTGGAACACATGTAGTTTAAGAAAAGAAAAAGGTGTAACAACATTTCTCCACAGTCTAAAAGGGAAAAAAAGAAGAATTCTAAATTACATGTCATTATAAGTAATAAATAGGTCTATAAAATAAATTGTATACATGTTTTTAGTAATTTTAACTCTTTTATTTTTATTTTAACAACAATGAAATATCATTTTTACATTAACCAGGGTAATTAATATTTAGTGTTTACCCAATTAATTTTGGTAAAGATTTAATTTTAACTGCTTAGGAAAAATAATTTATTATTATTTCATATATCAAATCCATTTTAAAAAATTTAATTCTCATAATTTATAATATTTTATTTAAAATCAATCCTACAGACGTGACCTAAAAGTTGGGTTTTAAAGAGATAATTTACAAAAAAATTCCATATTTTCTATACCAAAATTCATTATGAAAATTAATTATGATGAACTGAGTAATATTAAAACATTTAAATTTTATTCAAATTTACATTAAAACCAATTTAATAAAAAATTTAACATTATATATAATTTAAACGAATAGTAAAAATTCAATTGAAATTCAGTATTATTAAATATTCATCATGAAATGATATTTTTTAAAAAATAACAAAAATTCACCCAATGATTATTTTGATATGTTGATTGAAAATATTATAATTCTTTTTGTAAATAAAATTATTTAATTTTAAATATAATAATTTAAATAAAACATTATAATAAAATATTTCAATTAAAATAAATTTATATTTATTTAAAATTTACAAAATATTTTTATAATTAACGTAACTATGTAATTTATGTTAATAAAAATGAAATTGAATTATCATTTCATTAATTGAGATGTTACATAGATTAAAATTTTTTACATTTTTTATAGACTCCCCGTACAGTTCAAAAAACATTAATATATTTGAAGGCAAACTTGATGACATTTGGTTCACTAATAAGGGATTGGAGTCAGGTTTAATAATTTTGAAATTATGAAATTGTACAAGAGTATTATATTTGTATTTATAAATATTTGAGTATGGAAGTTGGATTTATGATATTTTATAAATTGAGATGATTATTAGTACTGGGTACATATAAACGTTGTATATGAAATTTCATGTCCCTAATGATGTTTTTTCAATTCCTTCTCTTAATTTTTTGGATAATTAAATATTTTCTTACGTTGTGCTATGGGGTGATATTTTTAATTTACATTTTTGATCATGTGTTAAGTTATAGTAATACATTGTTTCAGTTACCATTTTATTCATATATGTATTCCTTGATATATTTATAACATCTTATGGGTGAGAAATAATATTAATATAGGGTTTTTTTGGGGTAAGAATATAGTTATTATCATTGTTGATGAAATACCTATAAAAAGTATTTTTAAGAAATGTGATTTTTTTTAACATAAGAGGTGATTTCATAATATGGAATTTTTCTAGATTCGTAGGATTATAGTAATGAGAGGCAACATAGTGGGTTGAGATGATTAGTTTTGTTTCTTTCATATGGATATATGAGCCTCTTTGAGATATAATTTTGGATAGTACAAGGATGAGGGTGGTGGTACTCCCTCTTAAGTGATCTTATGTGGTTTTCTATTGTTTATTTGTGGATCCCTATTCACTTTAGGGATGAATTGTATAGTTTATCATATTATTATTGATACATGGGATGAATTAATATTTATATATGAGGGGATTTAAAAGAATCTTGGATGTTGGTTAACTACTTTAGTGTGGTAGGATCAAGGGTTTGGTTTTGTTTAGGCATATCCTTAGATTTTTTTAAATGATTTATCAATGGTGATTCATGTGGTGGTATGATTATTTGTAATGAGTAAGATATTAATAGATTTTAGTAATTGTTTGTAAACTATATTTGAGTTTATGATCATGTTGGATCCTAATTCATTTGAGATGTAATTGATTTTGGATCCTAAAAATCACATATATTTTATGGATTGATAAGAAATTTAATTCTCAACAGAAATGCGCACCTTTTAAGGGGAATATAATTGATGAGAAATTCGTGATTGGTAGTTTCTACTAGGATGGAATGAATCATTATGGAATGTATGAAATAGTTATCACTTTTATGAATATTATTTTAGAGTGGGACTTTAAATGAACTCCAATACACACAATGGATGATTCAAAATTAAAAAGAAATTTATATATTTTTTAATCCTCTATTGATATATATATAGCATATCCAAAGATTGATGGATTCCCATTATATTTGTAACAAAATACATGATGGGGGTGATTATTTCTGTAGATAGGTAATGGTCAAATGGGTTTTATAAAAAACTATATATAATAAATATAAGTAATATATTACCACTAATTTTAATGTCATAATGAGTAACATATTAGGTGAGGGGGTAGGTACATTTGAGGGTCTTATATGGTTTTCTATGGGAGAAACATTTTGTAGAACTCAGTTTTTTATACCAAGTAAGAAAGAATTAGTGGTGTCTATTGGGAAGAGTTTTATTAGGTATCATGGTTGTAGTTGACATGTGGTAATGTATATGATATATTTTTGATATTTAGTTATTACAAAGTGTTGTATAGATCATGTGAGGTATTCTAATAACATCATAAGATTATTTGACTTTTGAGTTGGTATTTGGGGTAATGTTTGATAGGTTTTTTTGGGAACTTATTCTAGATGGGAAACACCATTATAAAATTAGTTTTTAGGTTATAGGATGTTTTTGAGGTGATTTTATTGAAATCAAATTACTAGGTAGAATCATACCAATCTTTTAGGATTTTGGATCACAATTGAGGTGTGAGTTGTTTTATAAATTGATTGTGGATGATGTTATTCATGGTAGGTATATATGTGTTAATGTTTGAATAATTTTATAAAAAAGAATTATTGGTTTTTTTATTCAATATATTTTATTTTTTATGTGCATTAAAAATATTATATGGGTTATGTGATGGATAACTAGGATATTGTAGCTATTGTTTTTCATGACGTCAGCTAGCTAATGTGTCATATTTAAAATTGAAGGTTAATATCATAATGAGGTATATATATTTCTAGGAAATTATTATGGGTGATTCAACAGGTTATATCTAATTTATTTTACTATGGTAATGTGATATTTTATTCACATATAAATATTGGAAGATTACTTATCAATTTAGAGTTTTGTTCAAGTGGTTTTAGTGAAAACTGATTATTCTCCATTTGGGGTATGTGCTATATAAATATAAAAAGTAAAAATTTAATGGGTATCATGAAATAAGATAATAATGGATATATTTTATACTATTTGATTATTTAAGATACTTATTTGGGATAAAAATCTATATAGTTTGTGTTTTTATGACCTCCACCATTATAGGGTTTTTAATTTTTAGAGGAAATATGTTTTTTACATTAATTGGATAGAGTGTCTAAAAAATTTAATGTCATGATATAATATTGAGATTTATGGTTCCAGTATGTGGTGTTTTCGCTTTATTATGGGGGTTTTATTTGTCTATGTTTATCGGTGGAGCATGGTTTGCTTATCCCCGCAACAAATTTTTATAGCAGAGATAAATAGACTACCAAATCATAGGGTATTTCTTAATTAGTGATCATTTAAGGGTCTATATAACCATTATATAATCATTATTGAAATAGTGGAGTTATACCAAGGGTTTGTAGTGGACTTGGTACTCATTACATCAATATAGAATACATGTTATGGATGTGGTTTATTTATCAATTGGTGGGAAGAATGGTCATTATTCCCCCTTTCAAAACCACCACTGGTGGTTTCTTCTTCCAAATAGGGGTAACAAAACGAGAGTAAACCTCACTCATTATCCTTACCCACACAATTAAAAAATGTTTATTATATATATTTGAGCTAGTTTATTCACAAAAATTAGAGGAATTGCATTCCTTTGTTCTTATATTTTGATTCCTCTGTGGTCTCTTTTGGTTTTCTTATTTGTCTAAGAACAGGATTTGGTGTTATCTCATCACGATAGGGTAAAATCCAACTAATATTATGGTAATTCATTGTTCAGTGATATGGGGACATAAAAAGAGTTTGATTACCCCATGTAACTTGTTGTTTGAATAGGTAAATGTCTATTGATATATTTTTCTAGATAATCAACCAAATTTGGTAGGTATTTTAATTCAATTGGGTATTAATTCAATGATTAGTTTGTTATTATAGTATTATAAAAAAGTGATAATCCTCCCATACATTTGTTTTATGATTTTTTCATTTCATTATGTTCTTGTTTAGTTTTAAGAAATATTCCTGATGATCTCAAGAATATATAAAAAATATATTAGGATGAATGATTTAGTAGTATTATTTTAAAATCTATCTTAATCCTGATATACAACTCTCCAACATGTATTATTTTTTATCCTCTAATCTTTTGTCTCAATATTTACTGTATTCTCTAATAATAAAAGTATATTCAATGGGTGCATGTTTTATAAGGATTTTCTCCCATTGGTAAAACTTTCTTGTTGATATTTTTAGAACTTATCCCAAGACATAAATATCTACTATATAATTCATTTGAATAAAATAATAATCGATAAAAAAATTCACTAAAATATCCCAATAGGAAATTCTAATGGTTCCAAGAGTTATAAAGTTTCCCTCTAACCAATGTGATAACGATCACTTTTTCCATTAGTTTCTTATATAACAAAAATTTTCATCAATGGAGCCTTCTAATTGAAAAAATATTATTCCTGTCAGGAACTCAAATTCTAATAATATAAATATATTAAAAAAATTTATATAAAATCATTATATTTGGCCAACCAAACTGAAAGATACTATGATTTATATTTCCTTCCTCTACAACACTATATAATCTCTAGAATCAGGGCTTATCATCAACCTCATGAATCTTTTGGATCATTTAATCGGTATCACAATGAATCCTTCTCAATAATAATCATCATATTTTCGTATATATGAGTTAACTCAACCTTTATATATGAAACCCTTATGTGATAAAATATGTTTTCATTCTCCACATATTTTAGCGTATTCATGTCTCATTCAACTCCAATTGAATTATTTTAATAATATCAATGATAGCCTTTACATGGGATCCAATAAATCTCATAATCAAATTTATTAATGGATAACACAATTATTAGTATCAATTTTTACCCTTAACTAATTACTTTTTATCTTGACAATTTATTTGTACATCATCAAAATTTATATCTTCATGTTCTTTAGTTTTTATTAGATTTCAAAATGATCTAGTTATTATTTGTAAACTCATCCTCAAAAGAACCTAGTCACTAGTAGCCTTTATAATTTCAAAGTAACTCTTTTGATATTCGACATTCTATTTTTTTCTCCTACAAATAGTATAATCTCTGGATTAATAAAATTTGAATTCAAACATTCTAATTATATTATTCTTTTTTTATAATTATAATCCAGTCATCAAAATTTCCATAAGTATAAGCTCAAAAATATTCTCCCATACTGATTTTTGTGAATTTTCCACTTTTATGAACCTTAAATGTTCTAGTTAAGATATTTTGTTTATAAATCATAATAAAATGAGTAAATATTTTTTAATGGAATCACCATGTGAATTACATCACCTTCAGTATCTCATAAGCACCAAATAAAATAACATATTATTCATAGGACCATCCTTTATATATTCTATTGAACTAATTTAAAGTCATAACTTCACGGGGCCATTATGATCAGTCATATAGTACATATATTTCATTTTTTGAAATAATTAATCATTATCCAAAATTTGTAAAAAATAATCAAGATGTAGGTAACATTTAAAAATTAGTTCACCATTGTATTAATTTTTATATGGACCAGTTAGATTTTCATGTAGTCATATTTTTATAGGTTCCTCACCTTCAAATTATTTTTTCACTAAACATCGTCTCATTTTCGGTTGCTAGTAAAACTCTAGATTCGCCATATTCTCAAACATGAAAGAATGATATACTCTTTCATAATTTAAAGTATCTTTGGAAATCATTAACAAAGTATTACATTATTTTCATGAATTGGACATTTTTTATCTTCGATACTATTAGAAAATTAATAGCGTGTATTTTGTATGGTTTTTTACATTTATATTATAATATCCCATATATATATATATCTCTGTGTGTGTGTGTCTATATATAATTTTCATTCTGAAAATTTATTTTTTCCATAATGAGGTATATAGTATGGTATTGAAATAAGAAATACACAGGAAAAAGTAATAATAAATTATTTATTTAAATTAAAAAAGTTATATTTTTTGAATAAATATTTCAAAGAGTATGGAAAATATTATAATGGGATGATAAAAAAATAAAACAAGTATAACTATAAAATAATGGCAATATTGATCTCCTAGAATTATTTCACTAATGAATAATACTGTAAAAAATATAGAATACATTTGTAATAGAATCACCATATTTGAAATTAGAAATATATAATGTTCAGTGGTATTGAGGAAAATAATGAATGACTGAATTAATGGGTATTTGTAGGAGGTAATATAATCGTTTTAATAGTTATATGACAATTAAAAAAAGTAGTATGACTATTCTAAATAGTATCCACACAATTAGAACTGTAAAATGACAAATAAAATAGTAAAATTTCAGATTAGTATTATTAAACCTATTTAAATTATGAAAAACTATATACATTTTTATGCTATAAAATATATATCAGGCTGAAAATATCTATGAAATCATATGAATAATTTTTTAAAAACATATTTATAATATTTCATCGAAATCATGATTTTTATGGTATTAATTTATATCAGCTATGTTTTAAAATTATTATTATAATACTGTTATCAATTTTATAATTAGTACATAAAAATTTTCTAATGGTGATGTTTGGGAAATTTTATAAAAACATCAATTTTTAGAAGAATAGTTAAAATATAAAATTTTTTAAATACAATTTTCAATATGTAATAATATTATAACAAATTTTTTAATTATAAGCTCATCCAAAATCATGTTTAATAATTAAAATAATTAATGAAATTTAAATTATAAACCTAACAAATTATTTCCCAGAGATTAAATTATCAAGTTCTCAATTATTTGGTTTTCATTTTCCCACATCACTTTTTAATAAACTAATGAATTCAATTCATATATTTTTTTAATGTATTAAAATAATGTATATTTAATCAAATATAATTAATAATTTCAAAAATATCACTATTAAAATTCTTAACATGTAACATATATTTTTTGAAAACATTTGAGATATAAATACCAATATCTTCATGTATAATGGACCCACTCTATCCCTTAAGAAAATAACACATCTCACATATCTCAAAACAAAATAAATATATTTAAATTTCCCCTCATATTTTATTTAGAGTCATTAGGGATGTTTGGGATATAATTAGAACAAAAACAAGGAGGTATGATTCATTCGTATTTCATTTCACTTTCCTCTTTTCTTCTAGAAACAAAATATTATCATTAAATGAAATCCTCATAAAAATAAATAAATTTAATGTTATAATTATATTAATGATATTAAATTAATTTAGTTATTTTATTTACCATATACTTTTATATGATACATCTCTTATCTAATTTTTTGATAATGTCTCATTCATGATTTGGTAATCATCTACGAGGTCATTAAATATTATATACATATAAAAACCATTATATATGGTTATAATAAATTGAATATAATGAATAAATTTATGAATATATATATATCTAAGATTATAATGTTAATTTTAATAATTTATAATTACTAGTGAAACCAAATACTAAAACAGAGACGAGATGTAATATTATAAATAAAATATAATATAATAGCCTTCAAACATTACCAAATAATATTAATAAATTATATTAAATGATTATAATTTGTAAAGAGTTAAAAAAATAAAATAATGTATAGCTAGTTTCATGTATTAATATGTTACACCCCAAAAATTATAAGAATAGGGTTATTTTATTAAATGCTTATTTAATCATTTATTTGATAATTAAAACTAAATAAATTGTAATTTAACAAGAAATTAAATGTTTCCATTAATAAATGTTTTATTTCGTATAAATTTAAATGAAACATTACCTTTATTATATTATGTAATATGAAGGGGCATTAATATAATCATTAATTTATATTTTATATAATTTAAATCATCTATGAAATTTTTTAAGCATCTTGAAAGGAAGTTATTTTCCATACCAATTGTTTTTTATATATTCAAGTGATTAAAAATATATATTAAAAGAAAAATTATTTTCTTATATGAAAAAATATTCACAATCATTATGTATATTTTTAAGATATGTTTAAATATATTATTATTTCATTTTAAATAATTTTTGTAGTATATTATCTCATTTTAATAAAATAATATTTTTTATCTAAATTAGATGTAAATATTTAAATTTTATGATGTTAATATTATATTAATAAATGTATTAGACATTATTCTTAGATGCACTTGTGATTATCATTTTAAACATGTACAATATCAACTAAATTAGGAATTAAATATTATAAGAGAAATAGTAAATTTAACTCTTATACATGATAATTACTATTTAAAATGAGTTGAGTGATTATATGTTATAACTTTTATTAATTGATAATATATCTATGATAATTTTTAAAAAATTAAGATATTGAATGAAATTATTATTAAAATAATGGATTTTATCTTTCCTTTAGTTTTGTTTTTCATTTTCAAAAAATAATTTCCAAACACCACTCAACACATAGTGGGACCCTGATGGATTGACCGCATGGAGAGTTCAAACAACGTATCGACATAGGTGTGGGTTGTGGGTCGCCTCACTATGGAGGCATATTATCGACCATGATTAAGTCATTTATTGGTAAGGTGAACTGATCGGCCCTCGTGCATAGGTAGGTTGAATCTAGTATATGAATGTGTAAAAGTATCGTGTATTTTTCTGATGATCGAAATTATTGAATTGGATTATAAGGGAGCGGTGGACATCGGTTGGTTTTGATATGTGATCGAAATTTTTAGCTTGGTTAAATCACAATAGTTGGATCAAATCAATATGGTTCTCTGATTTTTCTCCCTCCTTGTCTCCTTCGCAAATTTGTATCTTGTGATTATGAAACTCTTCTCCCGCAGACTACACCAGTAAGTTTGACCACCATAGCCATCATTCTCCTCTCATGAGTTGTCTTCCACTATCCTTTATTTTACAAGGAATCGACAGTGAAAAACTGCATTCATTATGCAACATTTCCATTTTTCTTCTCCCAAAATCCAGCTGATCCCCTTCAATGTTCATCCCATCTCCAGCACACCTACACATACCATATCCATTGAAGGAGACCTCTTCGATCTAATATCACCGCATGTAAACAATAATTTTATCAACCAAATAATATAATCTTTTTTACCATTCTTTTCCTTGGAAATATACATTCAAATAATTAGATTTAAAATGATGATATATTGGAATATACATCTTTCATGAAATGACCATGCCTCGAATTTCTCCACATGACATGGTTTTGAGATCTTATACGATCAAGGCCTTGATGTAGTATTATATTCATCAAGGAATTATCTGTATACTTTTTTTCACTGCAATAACTCGAGCCTCCATATATATAAACATCATCTTACACTAAAAAGACCCTATAAATTTAGGTTTAATAAGATACTTGACCAATCAAATCATTCCCTCTCTTTCATTGGTTTGAGTATCCTGTAAGCACATAGGAGACCACTGACTATATTTAGTTCGAACACCCCATTTGGGGTTTCCCACTGGGTTTTCAGCAAATAAGGGGTATTATTTTCTAAAAAACAATTATATATATATATATGTGTGTGTGTGTGTTTATTTTGAAATTTCATGTCTATATTATTCAAAAATATGTATATATTAAAGTAATATATTCATTAAATTTATTTTTATATTTATAAATTCAATTCATGTAATGATTTTTATATTTGTGTTATTTTCACACTTACAGTCTCATTTACATACAAAAGTGATGTTTTTATATATTTTATATTGAAAATTTTGATACTAATTTTAACTTATGATTTTATATTATCATTTATTTATAAATATTCATATATTCAAGGTTTTAATCTTCAATAATGATTTAATTATTCCAGTTTTTCTTCATGTTTAATGGTATATTCATTATCAAATTTTATTTTTATTATGTACAAAGATTTTTTCACTGATGATTTATAGGTTTATTTATACACATATATGTACATGTATACACATTTTACAATTATATCATGATTTTAATTATTGCACAAAATGTAGTTTTATTTTCTATTATACACGTTGTTGTTTTTCAAATTCTGTTTGGATGAAATGATTTATCCAAAAAGGTTACTGATTATAATTTTAGGTGTTTTATATGATATTTTCTTGATTAATTTGAAAATAATAATTATATGTAAATTATTTTATGTGAATAGAAAATTAAAATATCTATTATTTTATTTAAAGGGTTTATAAATATACACGATTATTTTATGTATAAAAGAATAAAATGGTTAATTATGTAAGTGGGTATCTAATAATATAACTAAAATATAATTTTTATAACATAACGTTTAATATTTTATGTCTTTTTAAAATAATATTCATTTTTTGGGTTTATGAAAAAAGTTTTAATTATGTGGATGTTAATTAACATTACATGTATTTATGAAAAGACTAAATATCATGAGATTTGGTTATACCAAATTTAAAAAATGATTTCAAAATATGGTTAATGTTTATATATTTAGTTATACATATAATTTTTTGAATAAAAAAATCTACTGAAAATAAATATATGTAAGTAATGTTCAAAATTTTGGATTTTTAGAAAAATTTCAAACATGGACATTGAATCATGAAAAAGAAGTGGAGAGTGAAGTCATTATTAAATAAATTGGGAAGGCCTAGAAAAACATCAATGATTTAAGTGACCTCATGGTTTATTTCCAAAGCATTATTAATAATTTATTGAAATAATACTGTATTATTTTAAATCATTATCAAATGTGTAAATATTATCAAAATTTAATTATAGTTTTTTAAAAATCATATGTATTTTCAAAGGCATTATAACATTTTCAAAATATTAACTATCTTTAAAAGAATTATATGTTTTTTGATGGCATATGTATCTTCAAACGTGACTTCAAAGTCATGTTTATTGTAGAACTTCAAAGGACCTTTCAAAGTGATATTACATTTTGAAACGTTTTTCCAAAATTACATTTGGAAAATTATAATCATTTTAAAAGTATTCATAAATATATATATATTTTTTGATACTATTTTAAAATGTACATTCAATAGTATTCTCAAAAGTATTTTCAAACGGTATTAATATTTAAAAAAAATTCAGTGGATTTTTAAAAACCAATTAATGGATATTTTTTAACCATATGTTTTATAAAAAAAATTCATTTTCATTTAGATGTTCAATGAGATTATCCCCAATAAGGAACCAACATGTGGAAAATTTATATCGCTTCATTTTTTATTTCATCATTTCCACTTTGATAAAATCTAAAAGTGGTACCTTTCCTCAAAATACTACAATAGAATATATCCTCATATGTAAATGACTATATATTTTTTAGTTAAATTTATAATAGTATGAAAAAAAATAATGAGATCTAGAAGAATGCTTATGGGTGTCACAGATTGTATTAGAGGAATAGTTTAGCTAAATTTTTATATTTGGTTGTCTGGTAAAAAATCTATTATGTTTATGAGTTTTGTATTTTAGAAAAAACAATATTTTATAACCTTTATATTGGAAAATAATATACCTATTTGAAATTTATTTTAAAAACTCAGGTAGTTAGGTTACCTTTAATAATATATAATTTTAATAATTATAGTTTTATAAATTCTAGAAATACAATTTCCTAATTTTCTATAATTATAACTATCATATTTTGAAGATGAAATTCTTTTTGAGGTGGGTAGAATTTAACACCCGAGAAATTCGAAAAATATTATTATTTTAAAAAATGATTATTTAATGATTTATTTGGTAATTAAGAAAATACTATGTAATTTAACAAGAACCTAAAAATGTTTCAAAATTATTTTTTTATAAATTAGATAAAATATTAAATTTAATCTATTCGGGAATATATGTGTATTAATATAATCATAATTTTTTTATTTTTTTATAGTTTAAATAAACTAATTAATGTTTAAATATTTTTTTAAATTAGGTTATATTCATTAAAATATGTTTTTGAGATAGTCAGATAATTAAAAATAAATAAGGAAATGGTATTTTCAAACATGTAGTTATATTCACTATGTAAATATTTTTCTAAACATAAGTTAAAATATTTAAATCCATCATTTAAATGTTTGTATTGAATATATTATTGGGTTTTATATAATATTATTTTTATTTTAAATTCTCATTAAATATTAAAATTGTATGATATCAATATTAAATATATTAAATTTATTAGACATTATATTACAAGTCACTTGTTTTTTCAAACTTTTATAATATCAAATTGTATAGTAATTAATAGTTATAAGTGAAATAATAAATATATATGTAACATTTCGTAATAAATTATTTTTTTGGTAGAGTGATTATATTTTATAACATTTATTAATGAATAATTCATTTGTGATAATATCTTATGAAAATTAGTTGGCAATGAAAAGTATTTATAAAATAATAAATTTTAATTTATCATTGATTTCATTGTTTCATAGGAAAATATATTTTCCAACCCCACTATGATTAAAGGGGACCCCTCAACACACCATTGGACTTATTAGGGTCAAACACATGATGGGGTCACCCCTCATATATCTTGATGAGTATCTTTTGTGTCACCTCACAGTGGATCAATAGTTTCATCCAAGATTAGGTTGTATATATATATGGTGGTCTGAGCGACCTATATTCATAGATAGGTCTAACCATTCATGGGTCCATGTATAAGGCCCATGTTTTTTCCGATGATTGAAAGTCACATTTTGAATTATAAGGGAGCGGTGTCCTGTGGTTGGTTTTGATGTGGGATTGAAATTTTCTACTCAAATAAATTACCTTTGTTAGATGGAATTAATCTAGTCATCCCATCCTTCCACCACATCATCTTCTTCCCAAATATATATCATGCAATTTTCCAACTTTTTCTCTCATAAGAAACACTGGTTGATATAAGCCCATTCACAATCATTCTCCCTACACGAGTAGTCTCCCACTTTTACAACCAATGCAATGAATCAATACTGAAGACCAATCTATAATGTGATACACCACTATTTTCTAATCCTAAAAACCATCAAATCATTATTTTCATCCCTTTTGTATTATACCTACGAGATCCATCACCATCGAAGGAGACCTATCAAATCCTCTTTCACCGCACGAGAAAAATAGTATGATCAAGCTAAAAATAGTTCCCTTTATAGCCCAAATTTCCCTTGTTAGTTTAAATATATATCATTGGATTTAAAATAGCTATATATTTTAATATTCATCTATCATGAAATAAAAATTACATATATTTCCCTGCAAACCATGGTTTAGAGCTCCTCTACGATCGAAGCCTCAAGGTAGGATCATGTTCATTAAGGAATTGTGTTTATTATTTCTTTCAAAACTATACACCAATCCACCATGTATAAAAGTTTTTCCTTACACTAAAAATACCCCCTTCATTTGTGTTGACGGAGATAACCTTCAAAGACAAGACATACCTATTTCTAGATAGTTTGTGTATCCCCCATGTAGGCAGGAGGCCACCGCCGCCATTTAGTCTGAATACCATATATTTAATTGCCAACTAGTTTTTAATAACTTAGGGGAATTTTTTACAATAATATATATATATATATATATATATATATATATCTGGGTCTCTGTGTTTAAAATTTTATGTTTATTTTATTCAACAATATGTATATGTATATATATATATGTAATATTTTCAGAAACATCAATTCTAAAATTTTAAATTTATTTTATTTAATGTTTTTTATATATGTTTTGTTTTCAAAGATTTAATATTTTTTGCATTGTAAGGTAATGTTGATGAAAATTTTATACTGAAAATTATTATACTAATATAGAATTGTGATTTTATTGTTTCATTCTATGTAAAATATTAATATTTTCTAGGTATTAATTCTGAATCAATATTTTATGTTTCCATGTTATTATGATTTTAAAAAGGAATATTTTTTTTTCAAATTTTATTTTTTTAACTACAAGGGCTTTTATACTTATTTTTTATGTTTATATATATATACATATGTATGTATATACACATTTTACAATTATTTCATGATTATAATTCATGAACCACATTTTATTAAATGTTTTCTTACTCAAGATGATATATTTCAGATTATGCATAAATAAAATGTTTTATCTAAAAATATTACTTATTATAATTTTATGTGTTTTACAAATATATTTTTTATAATTATTATTTTAATTAAACATAATTATATGTTTATTATTTTATTTTAATAGAGTTATTAAATTTCTATTATTTGATGAGAAGGGTTCATATACTTATGCTATTATTTTATATATTAAAGAATAAAATTATGAATTAAGTAAATGGGTTTCTAATAATCTTATTAAAATTATATTTTTAAAAGAATAATTTACCCATTTTATTTTATTTTTTCTATAAAATGAATTTCATGTTTTTATTAAGGATGTTTTAGTTACATAGATGTTCATTAAGAATCCATGTATTTTTCAAAAGTCTAAATGTCCTAAGATTGGGTTGTACCAAATTTGATATGTGATTTAACAATAAAGTTCATATTTATATATTTTTTTGTATAAATATATTTGTTATATTTTTATTTAATGATTTAATATTTTTTAAAATAATAAAATCCAACGAAATGTATATATATATATAATGAATACTAAAAATGTTTTTTTAAATGCAAATAGAAAATTGTAAATAAGAAACGGGAGTGAAGAGTGAACCCATTTATAAGGAAAGATGTTATGCTTATAGAGCCTTAAATGTTTGATTTCACCCCATATTTTTGTTTTCCATATATTTCATAATATTTTCTGAATAATTAACATATTTATTAAAGCTTTTTCAAAATCAAAAGTATATTCCAATGATAACTATATTGCTTTTAAAAGTGTAATTATTTTCAAATTATTTATAGAATTTTAAAATTTGATATTATTTTACAAAGTTATTATAATGTTTTCAAACAAATAATTACTTTGAAAATAATTTTTAAAATATTTTTTTCAATATAATTTAAAATGAGTTCAAAAAAATCTATTTTATTTCAAAAATATTTTTCAAAAATATTTTTTCAGAATTATATGTATATTAAAGGAATTTTTATAGCTATGCATTTTTAAAAAGTATTTTCAAAAGTATTTTTAAATGTATTTTCAAAATTATTTTCAAAATTATTTTCAAAAGGTATAAGTTTTTTCAAATACTCTATAAATTGTTTTCTTAAAAACCCTTTAATGGAAAATTTTTCTCACACTATGTTTTAAAAAAACTTTAGAATCACTTAGAAGTTCAAGGATATTAGCCTCGATAACTAGATCATCGAAGAAAAAATTCAATCACTGGTTTTTTTAATTAGAATTTTAACATTTATAGTATGTAAGAGTGTTTATTTTTCTCTGTATCCTAGACCAGAAAAGTTCCTCAGATTTAAATAACTGCATAATTTTTAGTAACATTTTAATATATACATATATATATTTGGTATTGGATTTGAAAATGTGGTTTTGTGACCTCACATAAAATGCCTATGTTCATTATATAAGGAAGAAAAAGGTGTCAAAATAAATCAGGATACAAAGAAAGGGGATTCTCAATTGATGTAAAATCATTTTGAATCATCTATAATTTTCCATTATTTTTAGTATATTTTCTACTCTAATTTTCAAAAATATCCAATAAATATTCAATCCTCTTTTTTCATTGCATATCCAACCTTTTATCTAATTGAGATTATTTTTATGCTACCTAAAAATAATTTACAAAAAGAATATTTTCTAAAATATCTCGTTAACTATAACGACCTGGAAATTAATTTATGTAATGATTAAAATAACTTATATTTTATATTTATTGTCCTATTATGAGAAAATTTAAACACTATTACAATTCAAAATAATAGTACACATCATATGTTGATTTGGCCTAATAAAAATATAACCATATATTCATACAAACAAAGAAGAATATTACATTCACTAAAAGAAACACCATAAGGTTGAATTACCCTATATAGATCATTATTATCATAGTATTAATTATAAAAGGATTTGTAAGAAACTTTGTATGTTGAAAATTATAATTCTAAAATAATGGTGTGTTAATTGGGATATAGGATCATTTTTCATTAGAAACATTGGAAAATACTATCGATAGACATTGCGACCGTTAATTTATAAAATATTTGGCAATATTTATTATTGGCTACAAATATTTATTTAATTGAATTTTGGTATTATAAAATAATAAACAATTTTTTTCTTAGCTATAAATATAATAATTATATTGAATTTATGTTTTATGATATATTAATAAGTATTAAATAAATTTTATTTTCCATAAATAAGAGTATAATTTTTTTGTAAAAGTATAATATAAATTAATGATGTCCTAAGTAATTTTTCTAATGGTTAGACATATTATAAAACCATAAAAATGATAATTTTCCTTAAAAAATTAATTTTTATTCAGATGTTAGAATTAACTTATTTTGATTATTAACTTGAAAAAATCAGAATATGTTTTGGAATAATAACATCAAAATTATATTTCGGTGAATTTATGTTAATTTAATAAGGAAATTGATTTATTTTGGAAAAAAGTAAAAATATATTTTTTGACGAAAAACCTTATATATTATTATATAATATTTATATAATCATAATTTAAAATTTATTAATATTTATTTCTTAGAAAAAAAAATTAATTTATAACATTATAAATATTTCATTATACTTATGAAAATATTCCTATCATTTTAAAAACCATTATTTTAACTTTTTTTTGAAATGTTTTTTTATTCAAAAGCATATTATATTATAATTAAATTATATAACTTTTATAAAATCAACCAAGTAAATTTGAATGAATATTTTAAATAATATATTCCTAATTAGGTCGTATGATAAATATAATTTTTATGAAAATAAAATTTAATGTGGTAAAAAAATAGTTACAATAGTATATATAAAACAAATTAAAAGGTTAAAATTAAAACGTAAAAAAAGACATCTAAAAATGAAAACTTTTGTAGAAACCCCAACCTTGAAGATGATGTATAGCTTGTTACATTGTAATAATATAAAATTATTTAAATCGTGAAGGACCTAATTCTTTAGAAGTCTTCATAATATATATACATAATTATGTTTTCACTGAATTTGAAAACATTAATTACTATATAATTATTTTTTGAGAATCAAATTATTCCCTCTAGAATATCCAATAACATCAATCACAGAGAACTTCTTGAAATCCTAAATACAAGAAGAAAAATACATGTGATCTCAGTTTCTGTATAAGTATAATGTAGAGTAGAAATAATCAAGAATCAATAAGCTTAATCAATATTAAATGGTGAATAACAGAACACACAAGCCATGTAATCAATAAATAGAGAATGAAATTCATCTAGAAAAAAATATAAATGCAACAATACCATTAATAATAAATAATAAGGAAATGTTATTAAGTGAAATAAAATTTTCTTATTCATTAATAACAATATCATTAATAATAAGGCATAAAATATATGGCATAAAAATAACGAATAAAATCAATCCATTTAGTAATTAGCTGATAATGGAATTCAACTCAGGATAATATTATAATGAAAATATTGTAGATAATAATAACTAAATTCTTTATGAAGTAAATTTTTATTTATTGTATGTCAAGTTTATAGCACATGATACCTCTACATCTAAGATATATCTTCTATACAATTAAAAACTACTAGATAAAAACTCATTTTATTAGGATAAATGTTTTTAAACTAGAATTATTGATTTTTCTTATGAGACAACAGATTCGTTGAGGGGTATCCATAAATGATCTGCACAAATTTCTTAGGTCCAAATAATTACACACATATATAATTATTTATTTAATTAATAAACAACATTCATTACAATTAAATATCCATATAGAACAAAGAATACAGATTATCAATATTTCCCTAGTCAATCGAATAATGTTAAAAGTAGAAAATTGTATTTAAAAATATTTTATTATTTCGAATCTAACATACAAATTATAAATAATATGGATATTTGTGGTAAATTTAATGTCCAATGATCCGGGGAATGTTATTGGCTACAAAATGAATCATGAAGGTGAATATTAATTTGTTTCTTGGTCAAAATGATCATAAAACATCTAGAGAGAGAATAAAGATAGTATAATAAAAATATTTCACATTTGAGTTCAAATGATTTTTTCATTGATGAATAGAAACATCAGGAAAATATATTTAAAAACATTCTTGATGAAAAAAGAATTTTAATTTTGAATATCACAATTTAAAACTAAATGTTAAAAAAATTAAAATAGTTCTATTTTAAAATAATATTTTTTAGTTATAAAATAATAATTAATGAATTTGGTGGTCATGATGGTAGGAAATTATGTACACACCGAGTACATTAAAATAGTGATTCATTTGACATTTTCGGTAAAATCCAAATAGTAATTGTTTTGAACATGACAAGAAGATTCATTTTAAAACATTTTTTTTAAAAAATGGGTAGAAATGTGTTAAATAAATCATTTTTAATATGGTTTAAAATATTTTTGAAACTAGTTTTACAAAATATCATTTGTTTAGAAATAATTTTTTCAACCAATGAGAGATATAAAGTGTAATTTTATTGGATATAATATATCAATTATTTTATGAAAAAATAGTGAATGAATGGTATTATTAATTGAAATTATCATGAATAACCATATTAAATTAAATTTAAAAGTTATTATTATAAACTGATAAAAAATCATCCTTCAACTAAAATTCAAAAATAAATAATCTCAATTTCAATGATATTATAAAATAAACCTTAAAAATAAATATATTATTGAACTGAGAATTAAAAAATGAATCAATTATGTATATAAAATGTAAATAAATAAATATAACTATAAATAAATCATAAAATAAATTAAATAAATAACAGATATAGTGTTTTGTTTTCAAAGATAATGAATGAGTAATATAATACAATGAATCGAAATTGAGTTAAAAAAATTATTTTCCACTTAATAATTTTTTAAGTCAATCCTACTTAGTTGAAATAACTTAAAGTTAATATTAAAATAATAATAATTAATAATGAATCATGATATTATATTTCAAAGGGATATTATATATACAATATCAATTAAATTATGTGAGTAGCATTTTAATATTCCTTAATTATATGAAATTTAGATGAAATCCATTACCTCACACATCCTTTTGGTTTAATGTTATATATTATTTTGTGAAGTGGTATTAAAAATGGTAAAAACTGATTAAAAACCAATATAAATATTTATACTGTCATTTATGTTCCATTAATCAAATGTTATAACTTATTCCTAAATAATCATTCATTATTTTCTTTGTTTTGGGTGTTAATTGTCTTGTCTTATTAGTCATACATTGTTATGAAAGTACTTTTTTCTGGTATATTATATAGTTACATGATATATATAATAATAATAAATAAATAATTATCATAATTTAACATAAATTTTCCTTTTGAAACCAATTATTAATGATGGTTATGAATAATGAAGTACATTTCGATCATAGAGATGGTAGGTCTTGCATTCGCATGAGTCGTGCTTCCATTTTTCAATGATTATTATGTAATGGATTTAAGTAATGTTTTATATTTACATAATGACCATAATAAAATGTATATTATATTTTTTATTTAAATATACTTATATATATCATCCATGTGGTGTGGGTACTAAAAGATTGTCACATCGTATCATGAAGGAGGTAGTCCAAAAAACAATAAATTTAACAACCCAATGTTTTATCAAAGGAAATTACATACTTATATTTATGTCATATAATCAATTTAAATCAAAGCATAATTATCTACTATGTACAGTGATTCCTTCAAACATAAGTTTGTTTGTTCTGTGATTTGAATATCGCAAATCTGACAAACACGATTCCGATCAGTAAATTATTTGGAGTCTAATATGAACAATATAATTTTTTGTTAATAGTAATATACACTTATGAATAGTAATTTTACCCTTATAAATAGTGACATACCAAATTGTATAGTAACATTACCTATTATAGTATATAAATAAGATTCATGTGGATGTAAGATATACCTATATCTTGGAATAAGAAAATAAATGTTTTAAAATTGTTGTTTTTTGAGTAAATTATTATTTTATATAAAAATGTAATTAATAATATTTAGAAAATCATTTTTTAAAAATGAATTTCATTTTTGGATTCTACACAACAAAAAATTGTATCGGTGATGTTTTGGTATTTTTATGAAATACTTGAATTTTTGTTGAATTGTGAAATTCAATAACTTAACATATACGATAAATAAATGAATTTGTGCATTATTAATGAGTCATGGATGATATAAATGTATATTGTTTCGAACCCACAAGGACTTTTACTATTATTGGCCATTTAATCATCACAATTACATTTCTTTTCTATAATTAATAAATTAATTAATATGGTATTGTTAAAACCCCTATCCCCTACACTATAAATACCACCCCTCACAGCCTCATTTCCTCACGCCTATCAATCTTTAATAATAGTAAAAACTCTACCCAAAAGTCATATATAGCCCCTCCCCCACGTCCAAGAGATTATGGTCTCATCAAAAGAACAATCCAAGGTTCCATAAGGAGTATTCAAGAGGTAATTCCCCTCTCACCCTTTTCCTTTAATTTCCTTTCAATTTCATGTTCTTTTTTTAAATATCTCCTCACATTTCTTCATATACATGGTATGGTAACTATATTATCTTACATATAATTTAAGGTTATGATAATAATGGAATAATTTTTCATCCAACCCCCTTATCCTCTTCTTTTTTATTTTATAATGGAAAACGTTGTTCATGAAGTGTTAATTTATCACCTTCAAGAACGACATGTTTTCATTTTCCTCTACCAACATCAGATCTTGTCATGAAACCATTTTTATGGTTAAGACATATTATTTTATATTTATTATATCCTATTTAATGTTCATCAACAATCTTATGTACATATTAAAAAATGATTAAACAAAATAAGTTCGTTATGGTTGAAAAACGACCCGAATTAACCCTAACGATCATCATTATATTCAGATCCAGTGATTCATTCTCATGGTATAATAAAAAATATTTATAAGATCATTTAATGTTCTGTATCAACATAAATAAAATATAATTAAAATTATGTATGATTATCCATGATTAAAATGAACTTACATTCATTAGTACAAGTGAACCGTTCAAGAAAAATATAAAAATGAACATCCCCGAATAGTGAAAGAAAACCACTTAAACCATTAAAAAGTCAATGAATCAACCTAAAAAGGGTACAATAAATCAATTAAATATAGATAAGGTGTTTTACTTATTAATTAATGAACCTAATTTTTGTAATTCAAGTCATTAATAACTAGGGTTGAACACCTTTATACATAAGTTAAGGGATCCTCTTCATTTCACTTTTATTCATGAATTTCATCTATGATATGAAATTTTATGTATAATACCTAATGATGGGGTATGATTTTTCACCTCCCCCAAAGATTCCTCATGTTTTATAAGTGATTATAAACCCATTTCACTCTCATTAAGCCTACTTAAGTACACCTAATACCATACCAATAATCCGTAAGGAATTCTACCTGAGTCTATTTTATTCTTTCGGGTTTCCTTATCTATCTTCCCACCAAAATGAAATTTTATTATAAATTTATTTGAATATTATAAATTATTTTACATGTACATAATTGATTTATCAAGACCGTTCCATATTTCTCTTTTTTGTATATGAATGTTTTTATGTGATTCCATCCTCAATAGTTCCCGATAAGATAACCTGTTTTAAGGGATCATCCCAAATTATTAGCTGATATTAGGTCATCTATATCTTCTATTTCATGCCAATATTGTATATATATAATCATTTATTTTTATTATAAAAAACTACTTATTTCACTTTTGGTTTTTATAAATAGGTTTCCCTTTTTTTATTTCAAAGGCTCTATAGTATTTTCCTCAAACCTCTCAAAAATGATTTAATTCTAAAATTTCTTAAATAATTTTCATACATGTTGTCGCTTATACATGAAATGAATTCCCATAAAACAATTATATTTTACCTTATGTGTTTCCATGTATCTTTTAGTTTCTTTCTTTGATGTAAACTTTAATGATATGCCCATTTATTATGATTTTTTGTCATGATTCTGGTACCCAATCCTTTCCATCGGTAACCATTATGTTTATATATGATTGATTATATATGATTCATTATGTGGAAAACATATTCATGGAATGATAATATGGGTTCTCCTAGATTGTTCTCTAATGCATTGTGTAAAGTTGAGTCTCATGAAATGTTATGTGTGATAGTCTTGGCGGTTATCCCTCACTAGTTATACAATGTGAAATATTATTGACGGTTATCCTTGGATTGTGCTAATATATGCAACGGTATTGGAAGTTATCCTTTTAATGTGACACATTGGGAAATGGTTTTGGAGGTTAGCCTTGGATCATACTAAATTCAGGATTTATGTTTCTACCAAATTACTACGACTCCATATTTATATGATTCCTTATTTATATGTTATGACTCCATAAGTTAAAAGCCATTTTATATCATATGGTAGTGCCTTATATACCATGTGCTGATGATTTTTTCTTATGGTTATTCCCTTACGAGGATTTTAGCTCATCCCTTTGTTCATGTTATCCCCTAGTTATCCTATGAATATATATGATCACAATGGATGATAGGATCTCATTAGGTACTTCAAATAAAAAGTTGTTTTTATGGTTAATTATGTAACTAGTCTTCCAAGGCATAATATTTGAAGATCTTTATCTTGTACTCTGATGTATAATTATGCTTAAAATCATTTAATGTTATATTTAGAAGTCTAGGGTCTCTATATTTGGTATCATAAGATGGTCTGGATATTTTTGGTGATTAGGAATAGATAACCTTATGGTAGAGACCAAGTATAAGTGAACTTCCAATTTTTTTTGTAAGTATAGAGTAAGTGGTCTATCAAAAAAATATATCCCTTTATGGATACAAACAGGAAGAGGAGGCTCTGGAACATATGTACCTTGGATTGAAAACTATGACAAGGAGTTTCAGGACTGACCTGGGGAATCCTGGTACATGACAACGAGCCTTTCTGCATTCTTGGTTTGACACTCTCACAAGATATTTTTTGGTAAATTCAAGAGCATAGTGAAAATCATTATTAAGGGAATAAAAAATTCCATAATAATATAAGTTAAGAAATTTATCGAGGATACTATATATTTAAATATAAGGAATCATAAGTTAGGTTATACTTGTCATTTATAAGTTTATCGTCTATGTTAAAAAGTTTTATTTTTATTTTCAATAACTAACTATTCAAGACCTCTAATTGTATGTTATTTTTCTTACGTAATGGAAGGATATATAAGAACATGTTCCAAGAAACAATGTGATAGGAAATGCGATGATTTTTCTAATAATATTCATGATATTATGGTAACAGGTGCTCAAAACATCATTATAGTACTTGACCAATAGGCTAACGTAATGAATATTAACAAAAATCTTGTGGAACAACCTCCTCCTATAAGGAAAGGGACAGTTTTTGTAGAATCCTTCATGCAGAAAATGCCTTCCATGTTTAGTGGATCATCTATCCCCTCCTCGAGGAATAGTAGATTAACTCAATTGAAATTATATTCTCTATCCTCTAGTGCTTAGAAGAAGATAAATTCATGCTTGTGGTATATCGATTTGATGGGGAAGCTAATCTGTGGTGGACAATGATCATCAATATGATTCCCAATGAATAAATTGATTCCATGGATTGCTAGAATTCAAGAGGATGTTATTCAATAAATTTTTTCCTCAAAACCACAATGTGAAGATGAAAAGAGAGTTCCTTACTCTCAAGTAGAAGGAAGATGAGTCCATCGGGGTGTATAAATGAAACATTACAAGGATTACAAGGTATTCCTCAAGCTTTATCAGGAACACTGAATGAAAGGTGGTTCTCATCATAATTGGGATAAAGTCAAGTCTATGGAAGGTTTTGGTGAACCAAGACTTCAACATTTATGAGGAGATTGTATGTTGTTCCCTCAAGGATGGAATGAAGATTAGAGGCTCTCAGTGGTCTCATGGGCCTTGTGCAAAGAAGCATAAAATGGAGAAAAATATTATTGTTTTAACAAACTAATCCAGTTTTGGAAGGAAGACATAATATCCCACTTGTAAAAGATGTTGGAAGAAGAATCTTGGGAACTATCTAAACGGAATGAAGAAAAGCATAAAATGAAAAAGAATAGGACATCTAGAAAATAACTACCAAAGGGATATGAATAATCCCACTAATGTGGTAGATTAATGGATGGTTCATATCAATAATCAGTCAGTGGTGTAGTATTAAAACTGCAAGGAACATGTGAATAATAGAAACAATATCCCTATGCCAAGGGTTATTGGTGGAAATCAACAACAGCCTCTAAGGAAACAAGGATGGTATTATTCTATCACTACTGATGAGGTGAAGCTAGAAAATGATATGGAGATCGGTATTACTGTTATTCATTTAATAATAGTTAACGTACGATTGATTATGGTTCTACAAATTATTTCATTTCTATCATTTTTAGTAGAACTATTCAAACACCATCTCAAAATTTTAAGGATATGTTATTTATGAGAATAAAAAATGGTTCAATTATTACATCCATGGTTTATAACTCCTCCCTAGTTAATTTTTGTTGATTTAAGATCCCAATAATTTTTTCATACATTCTTTTGTCGAGTTCAACGCTATCTTGGGCATGGATTGTATATCATTATACAACGCAAACATAAATTGTTAGGAAAGGGATATCACTTTTCACATCCAAAAGCATCCTCCAATTCATTAAAAGTTTATGGAGGAAGATGAATCTCTTTTAGAATTAGTGTCTCATGTGTGGATATTAATTCCTTATAATCAAGAATTTCTAGAACAAATGATTGAGATAAAGGATATAATCATGCTTGAAGACATGCCAATAGAGAGGGATTACTCAAGTTTATTCCTTGAAGATTTTCCTACACTTCTTCCTAATCGAGAGGTTGATATATTATGTGAACTTATTCCCCGATCTCTAAATATATCAATAAAACATTATATAATGGTCACTGTAGAGCTGGAAGAGTTGAAGAAGTAGTAACAGGAGAATCTGGAGAAGGGTTTCATAAGCCTGAGTGCTTCATTGAGGGGTGCGCCAGTCCTCATCATCATGAAGAAGGATTGTTAAATGCACCTCTATGTTTATTATTATGATCTCAATAAAACCAAGATGAAGAATAAGTATCCCCTTCCAATGATAGATGACTTGTTCGATCAACTTTGTGGGGCCAGTTCTTTCTATAAGGTGGACCTTTGATCAGGATATCACCAATTAATGGCGAGGAAGGATGATATTCTTATGACTTCTTTTTAAACATGTTAGGAACACTATGAGTTCATAATTATTCCATTATGACTCTCTAATTATTTATAAATTTTCATGTATTTAATGAATTGAGTCTTTAGTGGATACCTCAACAATTTTGTGGTAGTATCCATTGGAGATATTGTGATATACTCCAAGAGACAGGATGAACATGAAAATCATTTGAATAATGTGTTAAAAACATTACGAAGGGGGAATATATATAAAAAGTATTGTAAATGTGAGTTTTAGCTAGAGGAAGTATCAAAATTGGGGCATGATATAACCAGAAAAGGGATATATGTGGACCCTTCCAAGACGAAGGCGATTAAAGAGTAGCCCATGCCAACATCTGTAATGGATATTTGTAGCCTTCTATGTCTACCAGGGTGTTATCATTGATTTGTGAAGAAATATTCCTGATTTTCAAACCTAATTACCATGATTATATGGAATCACGTAAAGTTAGTTCGAACTCAAGAATGTGAAGTCTATTTTAAGGTGTTAAAAAAGAGACTTTTCACTATGCTAGTTCTCACACTCCCAACAAGTGGATAACACTATATAGTGTATAATGATACTTCAATAAAGAGATTTGGTTGTTTTCTAATGAAAAATGATAAAGTGACAACCTCTGCCTCAATATAGCTGAAATTAAATTAGCAAAACTCTCCCACGAATGATCCTGAGAAGGTGGCTGTGATGTTTTCCTTGAAAATTTGGAAACATTATATCTATGGGGAGAAGTGTGAGATATATATTGATAACAATAGTCTCAAATATATATATATATATATATATATATATTTTCACATATAAATATATTAATATATTCAAATGAAGACAGAATGGTCTCATCAATTATTATGAATGCTCAATCCACTACCATCCCTGTAAGGCAATCAAGGTTGAAGATTCTCTAAGTAGAAAGGATCCAACATCTTTATCAATGATCAGAATTGGAAAAAGATCCCATCTTATTAAATTTATATAGGATAGACATGATAATTAAAGTAAATAGTTTAAACCAACTAATTACTACAAAAAAGACCACAATACTCCAAGATCCACATTCCCCATCCTCCAAGATCACCAAACAGCCTTAACATCATGAAGTGGTGCTAATAATGTGTGATATATTACCTTTTCCACTATCCTAGAATATATCATTTACAAAATAAAAAAAACATCTAAAGAAGATTTGACTATAAAAATAGGTTTTATATCCCTAATGATTTCCCTACTCATTCTACTAGGACCGAATAGATAGAAACATTATAATAAAAAAGGTCATACAAAACAAATTTTAAAACAGTTTATAACTGAATATTAACAATTTCTAAAAATGTTTTCAACAAAAGTGTACCAGTACCATTTAAACCAATTTCATGGAAAAATAAAATATCATAAAAAACTAACAAATATTTTAAACAATTTCTCAACATCCTTTTTGGAATACCTGAACCATTCCACACACCCATAGAACCAACCATGCATGCTACGTTATTACAATTCCATATTTATGTGTGCTTTCTCATCAATCTATCAAGTCGTACGAATGTAATTATATCCCATGTATCATTAAATATTTGGAACCAAGAACAAAGTAAAATTTAAATAATTCCCCATATAGGAAAAATGAACACACATACCACATATTCCCAAATATTATGACAAACCGACCCTTTCAATTAAATCACCATTTAAAAAAATGTGCTTCTTTAAAACCAGAACAATGAAAACAAATTTAAATAAAAAACCTTTTTATTGAATCCCCCTTACAAACCAAACAATATTGAACTTCTAGAAAATCCACCATTTTAAATTACCATGTTAAATTTTAGAAATAAATCAATTTTTACAATAATTTATCATGATTTCACAAATCTACTAAAAATGATAAATTATCACTAAAGAGATTTATTACCTATATAAAACCACGATTTCACAATCCAAATTACACAATTTACTCAATAATAAACTAATACAATAAATTATACCAATATTATATGAGAGTGAATCCACCTAACACGAAGGTTTTGATGAAACTCGACAACGGATGAAGAACGCACAAGAAGCTTAGTGGATTATCCAAGAATGGCCTTAGACTTCTTCTCCTAACAAGATTAAGACTTAATATTTATATATTTGGCATCCAAAGATGTATATATTATCATGATAGGTTTATATATGATATGGATGTGGAATTGGAGAAGTATACATAAGCATTTATAATAAAATGTGACAAAATGGGAATGAACAATGACATGCCTCAAGAATCAGGTCAGGATTCCTAAAAGTGGATTAGAACTCCTCCTATATCAAGTAAAACACCAGATATTGATTTATATGATGTTAAAAATCTTATATATACCCAAAAAAATTTCAGTTATATAAAAACAATAATATAGTATAAGGTGATCTAGGAAAACGAGACAAAAACTACAATGATTAGGAACTTTCCTTGAGAATCAGGATAAAATTTACTAAGGGAGGTCTCCAAGCTGGTTAAAATCATGTGGGAATGGTTAAAAAACCATATAGGGAGATAAATATTGAATTAGGAACGTTTTGAAGACAAAATTACCTTATTATTGAAAAAAACAAGTTCCTAGAAAATATGATCTAGTTTTACCCCTATGCACTGTTTGACCACACAGTTTGGGCCAATTTTTCATAGACAATGTTACCTTCATTTTGGCACCAAAACTCCATCCATGTCCCCGGAAATCTCCCATTCTTCACACTTCCTCTTTTCATGGAAACAGTAATTTTATAGACACACCCCTTTTAATGAAAACACCCTCTTTTATAGAAACTCCCTATTTTATAGAAACACCCTATTGTATGGAAACACCACTTTTTATTGAAAAACCTTTTTTCATAGATACACCATTTTATATTAATCATACCCATTTAATGACACACAGTTTCAATAAAACTATCATTCACATAAAAACATGAGGATCATATTACGTACCTGAAACTGAGGGTACTACATTCTGCCCACCATTGGACATTCTAACCTCAGAATGTAGAAAACAACACTACCAGAAATAGTTATAGAAACTTATCTTTCATTGACTTCCCACATCCCCATGTGTCTTCCTAAATCTGACCATATTGGCATAAAATCCGCAATAGGAAGATTTTTCCCCTACAATACATTCCCTTTCATATCCACAATCTTAACGTGGATATATACCAATATAGAATCTATATCTTGTTCAACATGATCTCGTCTGATCACATGGTCAAGATCATGCTGATACTTCTTGAACTAAGATACATGGAACTCATTGTGCACTGATCTAAATAGTGGTGGTAGTTCCAATCAGTATTCCACCTCTCTAACCCATTCTAGTATCTCAAAGGTGATTATATAATTGGGATATAACATGCCTTGCATCCCAAGATGATGATGTCAGAGCCTGGGATAAATCCATAAGAAAAAAATGATCACCCACTTCAATAGACTACAACTATTAATGAAATTATGCATAATATTTTTAATGACTTTGATTAATCTAAATTCTCTTTTTAATCAACTGAATCTTCTTTGTTGATTCTTGGATAATACTAGGCCCTACTAATGAAGTTTCACCTATATCCACTCAGCATAGTGGAGAATGAAAAAGAAAGCAGTATAATGCTTCAAATATGGCCATATGTATCGAGGATTGGTAGCTATTATTTTATGAGAACACTACTAAAAGAATATTATCCTATGATGAGCCTCTAATATCCATTACATAAGCTCACAACAAGTCTTCTAATATTTTTATTGTCCACTAATATTGGACTTTTGTCTGAGGATGGTATCATTTTCTCATAGTAAATTGATTTCTAAGGGATTTTTATAAGGATTTCTATAAGTGATATGTGATCATTGGATCACTATCAGACAGGATTGAAACTGGTATTCCATTCATCTTTACCACTTCCTGGATATATATTTTGGACAGCTCCTCCACTGTTTGAGTTTCACAAAAATGGATGAAATGGGACATATTGGTAATAAGATCCACTACAACCCATATAGAATCATGTTTTCGAACCATTATTTTTATGCCTATAAAACAATCCATAGTTATCTGCTCCCATTTCCATAATGGTATAGGAAAATACTACAACATACTTGACGGTCTATAATACTCTTCCTTAAAATTCTGACAAGTTTATCACTTTAAAACGAACTTATCCACTTTTTTTTTCATGCTCCTCCACCAAAAATGTGCCTTTGATTCCTTATACATATTATATGTACCCTGATGTATATCCCTTCTCGAAGGATAATAGGTATGAAGAGGTTTTCCCTAATAATATATAAGTACAATGATCTAATCATTAAACCACAACACTACATTCCTATCAACATAATAACCCTTAATGGTCTCCCCACCATTGACTTATGAACTCATAACCATGAATTTTTCATCAGACCATTGTTCCTCGTAAACCATTATTACTAAATCAAGAACTAGCATAGCTTAAAAGAAAACTACAACATCGCCTTTATTTTACATTCATCATGCTTGTCGCCTAGGACCGACATCAACTTCCATTCATTTAATGTCTCTTTTTCTAACTTATCATATGAATTTATTCTCAATGAATCTTGCACTGAATTCCATTTTTAAAATGAAGACATTAACTTAAAGTCATACATCTGAAGATACACCATTCATATCCTTTTCAATTGATTTAAATCTTAATATGGGAAAATGTGTTTCAAACTCTTATGATCTGTGAACACAGTTAGTTTCTACCCAAAGAGAAAATGGTGCCAAGTCTTCTGGTCATGGATGAATTCAGCTAGCTCCAAATCATGCATTGGGAAATTGTTCATATGAACTCTCAGGATCCTTGATCCATAATCGAAAACACGGTCTCCTTGCATTAGAACACAACCCAACTATGATCTCAAAGCAACACTGTGCACCGCATACCGTTGTACTAGTTCTAGAAAAACCTGGATAACTGTCAGTGTATGGAAAAAATTCTGTATTTGTAAAGATTTATTGAATTCCTCTGTCTATTGGAATGGATCATTCTTCTTAGATAGAGCAATAATTGGCAAGGCTAGTCATGAGAATTTCCACACAAAGAATCAGTAGTAGCTCGCTTGACCAAGAATACATTGTATCTCAAATACATTCTTCAGTGGATTCAATGTGATAATATATTCTATCTTTTCAGGTTCCACTGAAACACACGTTCCATAAATCAAATTTCTATGATATTATACCTCTTCTATCAAAAAATCACACTTTGATGGTTTGTCATACAAACAGTGGTCTCTCAAAATTCCCAACACAAATCCAAATTCTTGCTCATGTTCATCCCTTATCATTGAGTACACCATGATTTCGTCTACAAAAATAATATAAAAATATTCTAGATATCGCTGAAATATTTTATTCATTAATTTCATCCAGACCTCTAGTACAATTGTTGGACCAAAAAGTATTACTACTTATTCTTAGTGTCTATATCTTCTCCTAAAAGCCGTATTCAAAATATATTCCTTCAAAACATAAAATTGTAGATACTCTAATTGCATGCCAATATTTGAGAAACACCTAGATCACATCAATTGATTAAATAGATCATCAAAATCTGGAAGTGGATACCAATTATTTATCATAAATTGGTTATGCTTATAATAATCAATGCAAACCGAATAGTTAAATCTTCTTTCTTTATAAAAAATACATGTGCTACCCAAGATGATGAACATCACCGAATGAAACCATTTCATTATAGCTCCTCCAACACCACTTTCAGTTCCATTAACTATGTTAGTTCTATCATATAAGATGGAAGAGATAAATATGATTGGTCCCCTGAAGCAGATCAATTGTAAACTCCACTTACTTTATAGGTTATAACCCTGAGTAGTTATCGGGAAAGAAATCTAGAAATTGATCCAAAAATTCTAGAAAATGAATATCTTATATCCCTTTCATTGATTCCAAATTCAATGCCATTAATTAGTAAGAGATCATTCCCACCGTTGATGCAACCAATCACATTGCACTTTTCTTACAACCCTCCTTCCTATGAAGACTTTCTAGACACCGTCCTCAGTTAAGAAAATGACCATTCTACTATAAAATTCAATGTGATCCTTGAACATTGTCAACCAATTCATTCTTAGGTTTACATCCTAGGCATCCATCTAGAACACTGATAAGTCCCACTTCATCTTTCTCAAATAAATAGTTATAGAACATGTACATCACATAAATGAACAACATTCTCTTTAACCAAGAGGATTTTGATGTTTTATCACTAAAGGAATCATCTCAGGTTTTAAACATAGAAAATAGATGCCCTACATCCTCTTGATCATAGTGATATAGTTCTTAGATCCTCTAGTGAGGAATACTGTACATACTCCACTAGGATTTTCATTAGTGACAAATATCTTAAACAATGTTTTGGGTTGAAATACTAACACACGATTTTCAAAAGCATAAACAATGCTTTGGACCAACTATTACTTCACTTGTGGCTTAGGTGGAACCACATTCTCAAAAGCTTATTTCTGTTGGTTCTTAAGACACCTATGATGTGCCAATTTCTAGGCCAAAAAAAAATTCTATAAGTCTCACTATATAGTAACTGATTTCTTAGTATTCTAAATTCTAACACATCAAAAATCAAAACAATGTTTTCTAAAAAACATCATTTTTCCATGTTCATCCAATTTTTTTTTGAAAAAATTAATCTTTATTCTGGAAAATTAACACATTTAATAAATACATTAATCATGCCTTTTTTATGGGTCTTTCATTTGAAATAAAAATCTAAAATTTTAAAAACATTACACATTTCCACAAAATCATGAATCATTACTCTTAAATAAAATATGCACACATAGCCTGAATTCATTCCTCTAATGCATGGAAAGCTCTTCTTATTGGTTAAACCCATGAAAATGAGATTTAAAAATTCAAGATTTTTCTCTAAACACTTATGACCCAAATACCAAGTAAATTGAAGTTTAGAATAAATGTATTAGCTAGCTCTTTTACACTATACATTTCATGTTCCAAAAATCCTAATCCATTATAAGATTCCAACATAATGAATATTCAAGAAGTTATTTTAACATAAAGACTATGAACATTGAAAAATACTATTTTGGAAAGGACTGAACAAGCTAATACCATTTTTAATGAATCTCTATGTCTCACTGTCTTGAGAGCACAATAATTCATTACTTGGCCTTAAGAGACATCCACAATGCGCCAAAGTGTTGAATAATATTCCTCAGGGTTTCAATGAATGTGGGGGACAATTTACCCTTTAATAATAAAATATTAACCATGAAAACCATAACAGAATTACTCACTATATGATGTATGAATAATAGTAAGGTAGCTCAAATAATTTATTCATATTAAAACCACTATAAATTATGCCATAAAAGAATACTCAATAAATATAAATGTATATAGTGAAACCCAAATACAGACCCTAATAAGACTCCAATAATACAAGCTCTACATACCCATTCTCCAAGATCACCAAACAGCCCTAGCATCGCGAAGTAGTGCTAAAAAGGTGTCAAATGTTACCTTAAGCCATGTTTCAGAAGAATGCATCTGCAAAAGCATGAATGTGAAAAATCAGGTTTGAATATAAAACTCATTATGATATCCCCAATTACTTCCCTACCAACACCACTAGTTTTGAATAGTTACCGATATTATTATAATATAGTTCATACAAATCAATTTTTCAAAATAGTGTATAACTAAATATAAACATGTTCCAAAATCGATTACAAAAAAGTGTTCAAGTGATATTAAAACTAATTTTCCATCTAAGTAAAATGTCATAAAATTTCTAAAATTGCGTCAAACCCATTTCTCAATATCCTTTTTTCATACCTGAACCATTACCCCACACACTTGAAACTAACCATGCATGCTATGTTATGACAGTTCCATACTAATGAGCGGTTTCTCATCGATCTACCAAGTCATCACAGGGTAATTATATCCCATGTGACATTAAAAAAACTTTAATGAGAAAAAGGTCATAAATAACCGTTCCCCATATATAAATCGTGAACAAACACACTATATATGCCCAAAGATCGTTCAAAAAAAACCCTTCCAATAAAATTACCTTTTAATTGAAAACCATCATAATTCCAACTCGTTTCAATAAAATGTCCTCTTATTGAAACCCTTGCCCAATAAAACTATTTAGAAGTTCCACAAAATCCACAATTATATATCATCATTTTTAATTAATGAAACTAAAACAATTTTCACAAAAAAAAATCATGATTTCAAAAATATACCAATAATGGTAATTATTCACTAATGATATTATTTCCATGGAAAAAACCGATATTTCACAATCAATATTATCTAAATTTACTCAATTTTGAAACTAATCCGATTATTTATATAAATAAGATATTATAGTGAATCCACTTACCTCGAAGGTTTTTACAAAACTTGACAACAAACGATGAACAGACATGAAGCCGCGTTGATTCCCCATGATCAGCCATATATATCATCTACTAGAATGATCATGACAAAATATTGAATTATTGGGTATCCAAATGCATATATATATATATATATATATATCAATTATAGTTGTAGATATGATAAATAAAGTGAATCATATATGTATATCTATGTAGAACTAAGAAAATGAGACAAAACCGAATAGAACATTGACATACCTCAAGAAATAGATCATGATTCCAACAAAGGGCATAGATATCCTCCAATATCAAGAACAACACTACAAGATGCATTATTGGAAGTTAAAAATCGAATATATACCCACATAAATAGTATATATATGAAAAAAAATAAGTTCTAAGAATTATATCTAAGAAAACATGAAAAAATGATGATGACTTTGCACTTTCTGTGAGAATATGGATTGAAATCACCAAAGTAGGGCTTCATGTTGGATCCAAATAATATGGGAATGGTTCTAAAATCATATAAGGAGATTAATATATATATATGGATGTTTTTAGATAAAAATAATTAGATATAAAATGGGAATTTTCCTAGAAAATAGGATCTATTTTTGAACTTTGTGTAGAATTTGACCACATAGTTTTGACTAAACATGAAAAGACCATGTGACCTTCCTTTTGGAACCAAAACTAATTCCAATTATGAAACACCCTATTATCCTTCATCCTTATCCTTTTTATGATAACACCCTCTTTAAAGGAAACACCCCTTTTTAAGGAAACACCCGATTTTTATTGAAATACCCGTTTTTATGGAAACACCCTCTTTTATGGAAACACCCTCTTTTTTGAAAACATCATATTTTATGGAAACACCTTATTTTATGTAAACATACATATTTATGGAAACAATATTTTTATAGAAACAACATTTTTTATGGAAAACCCACTTTTTATTCATTATACCCATTTAAAGCCACATCATTCCAATTAAACTCCTTATTTACATAAAAACATGATGAAAGGGTAACACACATGAAACTGAGGGTACAAAAATATTTATCTAATATTTTGAATGTATGGTTAACTAATCCGTCAGTGGGTTTTATCTGAGTCTCTAGAAAGATATAGAAACTCAAGACTTTTACAACTATTTGGAAATTAGCTTCCATTCCCTCAATTTCTAGATGAAGATTAGTGATTCACAATGGTCTTATGGTACTATATATAATATAAATAGACTGGAGATTAACTCTCAACGGTCATTGGATAATACACATTAATTAAATAGAATCCAAATTCTAAAATTCCCTAAATATTTAAAGATGCATTCATAAAACAATCTCAAGGAAGAAATCAAGTATTTCAAGATTGGAAGGAAATATAATCAATAAAATAATATGATAAATGTTTAAAATATTCCAACTAATTTGATCGAAGAAAATAGGTCTATGATTATTTATAACCCCATGATTTAATTCTTCACCTATAAAGAGAAAGGTAATAATGTCAGCCACTGAATAAAACCAAGGGTCTTTGAGGATAATCAGTGTAAAAAACACACAAGGATGATAGATAAAGGTAAATCATATTCCATATAACATCTAATACATTAAAAACATTATTATTAGATTTATAAAAATAGTTTCATTTTATTATATTTCTAGGAACTTTTTAGTTTCATGTATATGAGAATTTGTGAAAAAAATTCATAATAGTGTGGACATTTCCATATAGTATCTACTCCCCCTCTAAAAATGTTTTTTATAAAAAAATTTTTTTGTTCAAGGTAACTACTATATATAGAACACTAACATTGTAAACATTTTTACACATCGTTAATATATATATATATATATAATCATTATAATATGTTGGATGAGAAAAAATAAGGTCACTAAGGGAAATGAAATAAAACAATCAGTTTGTAAGAGTGCTTTCATTTTTCATAATGAGAATTTTACACAAATATGAGTTTTTGTTTTCAAGAAAAACAAATTAATTTCACAATATATTTCAAATAACAATTTATATGAAATTATAAATGAAAAATCATAATGATAATCAATTCATGGAAAACAGAAATACTAATGAATACTATTTCATTAAAATAATCATTTCACCTTTATTTTTAAAATTTTCATAAATATTTCTTAAAAATATTATCTCATTTGAATAATTTTTTATATAAATAAAAAATAATTTATGAACCATTTTCAGTATATCTAATAGGTAACTTGAGACATTATCCTTATATTCACCATTATGAGAATACCTATAATAGAATCACTAAATTACATTATTTGGATATCATGTATGAGGAACCTATAACCGGTAAACATCATCACATTACCTTATCCATTCAAGATCTATATGAAGATAACCTATCATTATATCTATATTATGCTCACCCATCATTCAAAAAAATTCTGAGAAACATAGAATGATGAAAACACATATAGATTAAAATATAATCATGAAATCCATTTCATTTAGAATTTAATCCCATTAACAAAAACACATTTCTTTATCTAATAATGATATGATAAATTTTATATTTTTCTAGAAAAACATTCTAAAAACAATAAATATTACAAATATTAAAGAAAGTTTTTTCATTTTAAATAATAGTCTAAATAATTGGAGTAATACTAAGAATTAGTAGTCACAAAGATGATGGGAAAAATATGTCAAGACTTATGCATTAAACAAACTTTTTATTTTCACTTTGCTATAAAACATCCAAATTCCCCATATAGAAAATTTTTTAATGATTCATTTTTATAACACTACAAACTAAAGTGAAATGTATTTTATAATGACAATTAATAATATTTTATTTATAAATTGTAACATACTTATCACATTTTTATGAAAATTGATATGGAGAAAAATAGTTTGAAGTAAAACTTTTAGATTTTTTTTAATGAAAATCCATTACATTGATTCTCATAAAGAGTATTACATCATATATGACATGAGGAATAAAAAAATCAGTTTTACACTTTCTTAATATCAATTGTATTGTTTATTTCATCATTATTATTCCTTTAATTTCATTTATTACCATGTATTATTTAGTTAGTAAAATGAATAATTTAACATTGAACTATATGGGATCATTCTATTTATAACCTCAAAACCACATTGGTTCATCTAATATGTTCAATGTTTTTATTGTTCCATTTCATCCAAAATCATTAAAATGTCATAATTATTAATTTTATACATTAAATAATATTTTCTAAAAATATTTTATATTTGTTATGAAAAATTAATAATGTTATTTAATGGAGACGGTTGTTTGTATGTACACATGAATGAAAGTTTCATATCTCTAAAAGAAGGAAAATATTAAGATTACATATTATTATACATTTATAAAATCAAAATTTTGTTATAAATCTAATATTTACTGATAATTTAAATCATTATAACCATTTTATTAATGTGAGAATGAAAAAATAATGGCGTCATTTATTTTTTTGGTATTCCACATGTACATTTGAGGGAAATTTTATATTTTCAATAGAAAGAATGAATAAAAACATAAATAATATAATATCTAACTAGAATCATAATTTTTTTGAAATATAATATATATTCTACTCTTCAATTATTATTACCATCCATAAGATCTGGTGATGAAAAAATAGTGGTCTTCAAGGGTGAGGTAGTCCAAACAAATGCATGAACAATATTTTTATTTCCCATAAGAAGAAAAAAATAGATGAAAAGGGTTTTAACATTATCATAATAAAAATTAATTATATTTAATATACTTATGTTATTATTATACCATGACTAAATAATATTTTAAAGAGGTAAAAGTGGAAATAAGCATGAAATATTTGGTTTTGAATTATACTAAAAATCCCCAGACACACAATTACGGATCTAGTACAACATATTGATGTATATTTAAAAAAACAGAAAAATATATAGTCATTTACATATGAGTATCATTTATAGTCTAGGATTTGGTGAAAAAGAACCTTTATTACATATTATCATAGTTAAAACAATATTTAAAAAGGATATGATTGAACTTTTCTTATTTTCTCTTAATATTGAATCTAAACTCCATAAAATGTATAAATGTTCTTAAAATCATTTCCTAAAACAAAGGGTGAGAAAAATTTCTTAGTAATGTGTTTCTAAATAACTAGTTATATCCCTTTTGGAAAATACCAATAGAAAATAGTTTTAGAAATACTTTTTAATATAATTTATAATATTCTTTTAAAAGTCCATTTGAAATATACTTTTTAAAACAAGTTTTTAAAATACTTCAGAAAATACTTTGGGAAAAATCTTTTGAAAATACCTTTGAAAAAATACATGAAATTACTTATTGTTTTGAAAAAGAAGTTTTGAAAAAATATAATATCCTTTGAAAAATCGTAATAAAATCAATTTAAAAAATGATTTTTAAATTGCATTTGAAAATACATTTTCTATTAATAAAAATAAAAAAACTTAAAAATAATTATTCTTTTGAAAAAAATTATATGGATTCTGAATATAATTAAAAAAATTTAAGCTTTATGATACCTTTAATAATACTTATGGAGTTGAAAATAGTAGCATAATTTTTTAAAATACTTACGCTATAAAAATGTATTACAATAATATATTAATTTTTAAAAAATTACTAAGAAATATTTTGAAATAAAAATAATTGAGTCACATAATCCTTTAAAGGCTATAATGTCTACCCACTTTTCATAGGGATGGTTTCACTCACCACTTCTCGTTCATTTTTTCAAAGTCAAAGAAGTAATTTTTTTTATAAAATTTTTTTGAGCATTCATTACAAATATACAAATTTCATACTTAATATTTTGTAAAAAAAATTTAACAATGTATTATTTAAATAACACAAATAAAAATATATAAATATATAAACACAAAATCTATAAGGAAATCACCTGTTGTATTTTGTATAAAAAATTCAAGAAAATTATCATTTTCATGTACTGATAATGAATTAATTCTTATCCATGTACTTAAAATTTCATTCATTAAATCATAAAATACATTTTATTGAAATTCATCATTAAATTAAAAACATTAAAATTCATCCTTAAATAATGATATCCTAAACTAATTTATATAATTTAAATTATGATATTTTTTAATTTCATTTTACAGATAAAATAATAGTGTGATGGTATACAACCTACTCATAAAATAACTGTAATTGTGAGAATATTATTCACATAAATATATATATATATAATTTTCGTTCTTAGATTAATAATAAAAAAATTATATAGAAAACCTAAAACTAGAAAAAGTAAAATTTTTATCTAAAAAATATCATTATTGCATGTAAATACGTAGACATTATAAAAAAATTATATAAATTTAAAAATAATATCTTCGGTTACATAAAATATAAAGCGACTTAAATAAGGTCCCTTATATTTTATAATTTTTAAAAATTAAATTATATATTCTTAAAAAAATGAAATCCCATAACCAAATTTTAATAATGAAAATTTAATGTGTTGCAAATAAATGTACATGAAATAATATTTATATATATATATATCCTTACATATATATAGGTATAAAAATAATTCCATAATTTGAAGTCTGCAATCATAGTGTCTGAAAATAATACCAATATATATGTTTGAAAAATATTTACATGAAATTAAACAGTTATATATATATATATAATAGTTTTAAAAAACATAAATATTTCACATTATATGAAAATGGATAACCAAAAGTTATCTTCTTTTGGGTTATTGAGGTGTTTGATCCTATGGAAAGATGAAAATAGGGTAATAAGGCATCGTCTTAGGACCTCTAATGAGATAGAGGGGTTCTCCATGTAAGTGAACTACATATATATTTATATGTGACGGTACAGTTTCCATATTCGAGTGAATGATAAAATTTTATGGTGATTACGTAGGAACATAAAATGTATGTATATCTTCCAAAAAGCTACAACTAGGTTTTCTAAAAACCAAAACCTCATTTAGTGATACCCGAAAAAACTACAGTTTTAATAAAAACCCTATTCATATGTTTTTAAAATAATAATAACCAATTCAACTGTTAATTATTATATTTAAATATGATAATTCATTATTTCTCACAATGAAAGATAGGCGATTGGTGATGGTCAGAGAATGTTCATCTATAGTGTTAGATCTGAAGATCTATAGTATTATTTTTTTGATTTGGAAAATAGATAGTTGAGTTATGAACTATGGTTATCTTTCACTAGAAAGAGGTGAAGAAGAAGAATACAAAAAATTATATTGTAAATGGAAATGATATCATTACCATTCTATAAAGGCTTGAGGAAGAAGGATCTGATAAAGAGTGTTGGATCAAAGGCTTCATGATGAGTAAGACAATTAAAATTGACCAGACAGCTATGATGTGTTATATCAGACAAACACAATATAGGAGGTGTTTTTCATGTGGTGAAGAGTATCATAAAAGTGAAACTACATCAAAATTAAACTCTCTTTTTTTCATATTTATAATATATACAGTCGCATTTTATTATAAGAACAAAAAATACGCCTTACTCACATGAATGTGTTTTCTTAAGACTAAACTATGACGGTGGGATGCACAGCCCACCTGGCCTATACATGGTTGGGTTATTTTACAAAAAATATGCAACCTCATAGCGTGGTGCAGATCCTTTTAAACTACTCATGGAAGAGGAGGTGTGGAAATATCCTTGTGGTCAACAAACATGGGTACCACAATGTGTTTATGGATCCCCTTTCTTTGATTATAGGGTTTGGTTAATTTTTAAACAATGTAAGAACTTAAAAACTAATCTGAGTAATAATAAAAATATAATATTATTTAAACATTTTAATCATCAACTTCTAAATTCATCAATTATTATTTTTTGGAATTCATTTTAAGAACATCATCATAATTAAAAATTTATCATTTCTTATAAAATGTATCAATGAATCATTTTACAATAATATTTTTAATGATTATATATTATTCCTAGATTAATAATATTATATATATAACCAAGATAATACATTTTTTGTATTTGAAATAATTTGTAGAATAAAATGAATAAAATAATGTAATTAATTTTATTTATGAATTATAAATTTTATAAATCATATATGATGATCAAAAGTTTAATAAATATAAAAAATAAAGTTCATATAATAGTAATATAGTATTTATTTTAATTATAATACATACATGTAAATAAAATAATCCTATATTTAAACTTACATTAAGAAGATTCATATATTAAATGAATATTATTGTATATAATAAAATAAAATTAATTTTCATGAATTATTTTATGATTTAAATATATTATGATTAAAACATTTTTTGTTCAAAATAAATAATTTAATTTCAACAATATTATAAAACTCCCATGTTGTTTTAAATTATAAACTATCTAATGGACTAATCATAGTAATACAATTACTTATTCATTAATAAAAAATGTAATAATTTTCCCTTATCTTATAAAAAAAATTAAGGAAAAGAATTAATCATTGGTTAAATTATACATTAGTTTTTTATAACAATAAATCAAATCATTAAATAAACATTTATAAAAATTCTTAAATTTGTGGGTTGTAACATTCTCCCCCCTTACATATAATTTTTTCCTCAAAATTAATTGTTCATACATATGAAAAATTCTAAAATCCCATTTTCAGAATTTAGAAAACTAGAATCATTATAAGTATATATTATTAAAATAAACTCAACTTTGTAGGAGTTCTAATGTAAATTTATAACTCTCATAAATTTTTTCATCAAACTAAAGGGTTGTAAAATGGCTGTTTTACTATATATATATATATATATATATATATATATAAACATATAATTTTTCACAAAATTTACTAATAATTAATGTTATCTAAACTATTCATTTGATACCAATTGGGAATCCCTAGACTCATACTTTTGAATCTGATACAAAATAAAACTATTTATTTTTTTAAAAAATTCCATAATTTATATATGACGATCTTTTACAGTTTATTATTTAGATAAAATGGAATTCTCTTATGTATTATCAGATTTAAAACAATAAATAAATAGAATGTAATTGAACATGGAGTTCTCTATCTCTTTATAGAAGCTAAAATATATGAAACATCAAAATAATTCTGAAAACTTTTATGAAATATAGGGTGAAAAATTTTCCCAATATGGGGTTTTTAAAAATCCAGTGGATAACCTTTTTTTAAAATACCGTTCGAATATACAGTTGAAAATAATTTTTAAAATAGTTTCAAAATAAATTTTGAAACCACATTTGCAAATAACTACTAAAATTACTTCTTGAAATACATATTAAAATACTTTTAAAAGTACTTATGAAAATTACTTTGAAAAAATCCATAAAAATTATAATTTAGAAAAAGTATTTTTGAAAAAACTTTTCATAATATATTATTTTTTCAAAAACACTTTTGAAAACCATTGAAACATGATTTTTTAAGTGCCATAAAAATGAATATGTTATTGAAAACATTATAATAATATAAAAAATACTTACTCTTGTGAATAAATTATAATACTTTTTAATTTACTTTAATAACATGAAAACATTATATTACCTTTTGAATTATGTAACCTTTTGAAAATTCTATAATAATTTTTCAAAATTACATAATCGTTAGAAAGGATTAAAAATAAAACCATGATTTTTCATTAAATATTAAGAAATATCCGGAAAACAAAAAATGGATCCACAATAAACATTGAGTGTTATGTAGGCCTACTCAATTTTTTAGGGATGGGTTTACTCACCACATCCCTTTCAAGATTACGAAGTCCAATTTCCAATTTTTTTACAAAAAAATTTTACACATTCATTATATATATATATATCATAGGATTTTGAGTTTAAAAAATAAATATATATTTTCTAATATAAACACCTATACTTATATAAAAATATATAATTATTAACATTCATAAGAAATCACTTGTTCGATTTGGTACAACCAAAAATCATGACAATTATCGTTTTCATTAAATAATAATAAATTAATCCATATCCATGTTTTTAAAATTAAATTCAATAACTCAAAAAATACATTTTATTAAAATATGTCATAAATGATAAACATTAAAATTAATCCTTAAATAAATATATCATATACTCAATTACATAATTAAATATATGATATTTGATAATATAATTTTATATATGAAAACACTGTGTGGTGGTATGAAACCTTAACAAAAAAATAATATTAAATTTGAAATTACTTTTCATATAAAATAATATTTTTAAATATGTAGATATTTTTTTCCATAATATAATGATCTTAAGAAAAACACATATATATATAACATAAAATATTTTAAAAAGTAACATTTTTTATGTAAAACATTCCATCCGCGCATATATATAAAAAAATTATAAAAACATTAATATATATTTATGATTATTTTAATTAATTGCATAAAAAGTAAAGGGGTTTAAATTAATCCCTCGATGTTTTATAATTTCATAAAAATAAATTAAATAAGCATATAAGAAATTATATTCCCATGAATAAATTTAAACTTAAAAATTAAATTTCTTGAAAGTAAATGTACTTGGAAATAAAACATAGATTTTTCTAATTCATAATAGTGTCTTCCATGAGTTAAATAATGAAGGAAACATGGAATTATAGTTAAATAAAGAAAATCTAACAAATCTTCCCAATAAAAGCACAGAAATAGATGCATCTGGTAAAATGTTATAGAACAAAAACCAAAAATGACGAATCATTGAATATGATTTTTAAGGTGGTTGGTAGAAGTGGATAGAATTACCCCAAATTCATGTCCACATAGTCAAAGAAATGCTCCACTAACTTTTCAGATCCCAATAAGGTGTCCAAATCATTTGCAGAAATTAGACAAATAATGGAAGATATTCCTTGCAAGTTGTATGTTCATCAGACAAGTACGTTGGGTTCTCTAAGAATATTTAGGAGTGTAACATAGGTGTATAAGCCGCCTGGGAACCACACTTGTGACACAAAAAAATGAAAGGGAGACAAAAATTTTCATCCATCAGTGTAACAATAAACTTTGGCTCACTGGGTTTCCTCCAATGCACCCATGCATGGTCAAAGTGAGACTCGGAGCTGCCCCGATTCAGTAACACCAGATAAATTTGGTGCTGTGATTTTTCCTGGTTTTTTTTTCTTGTTGACAACCTGGTGATCTATGCAAATTCTATCGGGATTCAGAGGAGGATTCTAGGGGTAGGTTAAACACTTATTTAATGGTTGATTTGGCCATACTGAGAGTAGAGACTGGAAACCATACACTCCTGTAGAAGAGAGGGAACTTTTTGAGCTTCATGAGCTGACACTGTCGATGTGGATCCGCACATCGCCGCGCTTCGGGACGGCAGATTCAGAAGGATAAAAAAACACACACACACACACATATATATAAATATGATTTAGTAACATAACTTGTAATCTGAAAATAATATAAACTTATATATATATATATATGGTTGAACAAATTTAATATGAAAATAATATATATATATATATATATATCCTTACCTAAATATAGGTATGAAAATAATTTTATAATTTTATGTATATAATCATAGTGTTTGAAAATAACACATTTTTATATGTTTAATAAATATAAACATTAATTTACACACATATAAATTTATTAATTTTAAAAAATAAAGAGGTTCCCCCACATGTATATGGAGAACCAAAATGAAGATCCCTATTTCTTATTTAGGTATTTGAACTAGTGGAAAGCATGAAATAAGAGATAAGGTCATTGGCTTTGTAACTCTCATGAGGGAGTGGGGTTCTCCTTGTAAGTGCTACACCTATATATTTATATATTATGGGTTTTCTACCATCTTCCCTGGGATGATTTAAATTGAATATGACTACTCAGTACATTAAATAGTATTCTTATCATCCTCCAAGCTTCAAATGGTGGTACTAAAAAAAACTTCCTTATGTAGGGTTTCCCGGTAAAACTTGGGTTTTTTGAAATATGAAATTCATTATTGTTTTGACATTACAATTTTGGATTCCAAACTGTTAATATTTTTGTTTTATATTTCCCTGTAAAGCATTATCATAAAGAATGAAAATCCAATGGAGATGTTCATAAGATGATAATCTACAATGGTAGATCTCAAGATCTATGTTTTTGTTTTGCATCATTGGAAAAGAATTAGTGGAGTTGGGTAACATGGTTTTCTTGCAGTAGAAGGTGGATAAGAAAAAGACAAACGATTCAGTGGAAAATGGTGAAGGTCTCTTGGCTAGTCTAGTGTGGCTCACTAGAGAAGGATCTTATAAATAGCAAGTCATTAGAGTTATTACAAGGAGGAAGACAATCAAAGTCAATTTTATTCTTGTTATTAGATAGATCAGATAGACATGACTTAAGTATTTTTTTAAACATGGTGAACAATATCATAAAAGTTACCCCACATAAAAATTAAACACTATTTTATACTATGTTATATGATATACCATGATATTAAATCGAAATAATAAAGAAAATATGCCTTATACAATGGTCCATGCAAGCTAAGGCATAAAATATATTGCTGGGCCATGTGGGCCACCTGACCTATATGTGGTTGAGTTACATGGAAGAACCTATGCCTCCTCATTGCAAGGAGATGTTCATTTTCTAATACACAAGGATGTTAAGGGGTATATATCTTCACATGGTCGACAAACATGGGTCCCCCAATTTGTTGAGAACCCCTTTCCTAGCTTATATGGGTTGGGTAATTTTAATAAAAATATTGAATGTAAATATTCACATGAGTTAAAATTAAATTTTATGATTATTTAAATATTTGTGTCATCCACTTCTAAATGAATCAATAATTTTTTATGGAATTCATTATATGACCATCATCATAATTAAAAATATATAATTTATTAAAAAATATAAAAGAATCATTTTTCAATAAGAGATTTAACACTTATATATATTATTACTATAATAAAAATATTACATCTATAACCAAGATAAAAAATATTTTTTAATGAAAAAAACTTATAACAAAAAAGAAACAATGTAAGGTAATTAATATTCTCTATAACTTATAAATTAGATAAATTATATATTTGTTCAACAAGGGAATTAATATAAAAATTAATTTTCAGTGAAAAACGATGATATAATAAATTTAACGATAAAAAATTAGAAATAAAAGATTCATATAACTTAACTTACAAAAAATGATACATATATTATGTGAATATTATTGAATCTAGGAAAGTTAATTACCATTTTATGAATTATTATATGATTTAAATACCTTATGATTAAGACTTATGTTTATTAAATGTGATAACAAAATTTCAATAAGAATCAAATATTTTTTAGACCATGTTAAATTTTAAACCATATAAATGAATAAATAAATTAACACACATACATATTATTTAATATAATAAAATAAATATTTTTATATTAACAATTAAAAAAACGAAATTTTATTAAAAATAAAATTTATGTCTATGTTAAATTATAATATATTTTTTTAATAAAAAATCATTGAATGAAAATTTATAAAAATGCTTAAATTCCTAGGATATTACATATACCTTATTCTCAGATATCTCTCTATAGATTAATCCTTTGGTATTATTGGATTGGTCTTCTGAATTTCCCATCACCTCTATGATGTAGGGTGTGATGTTTGGTGTAGGGTAGGATAGGTCTTTTCAGAACATGAGTATCCAAAAAGGGTGAGGAATGAATGAGCAAATGCTTCATTTTATAAGTGAGGGGAGTGGCATAATTGTTATTTTTCAAAGAAATAAATTTTTTTAAAGTGTTGATCTTTGGAAATTGGATCCAAACCTATCTAATTTTGAATATAATTTTTTAAGTAGATATATAACATCATCCAATATGTATTAAGATATTATGTGTGGCATTATCACTTAGTAAATTTATCTAATTAACCCTTTACAATGGTCCCACATATTTACAATGGTTAATATTAATAATAACCAATAATGAAATTGATACTATTTCTAAATATTAACATAATGATTCAAAATATATAATTAATTTTTCATGATTTAATTTTTACATTTGTTATAAATTACTAATATATATGAGAAAAAACATAGTAATTTTTTTAGATTAGTATTTTATGAATAAAAAAAACTTATACCAAAATAAAATATAATATTGATTAATATGGATTTTTTTATTATTTTTAATAAATTGGATCTTATTTTTATTTAATACAAAATACCAAACAAAACTAATCTTTTAAATTACATTCTTTAACAACTCTGTCCCAACATGAATCAATTCCACCATTTTTCAAATATTTCCTCTAAGGGTTCTATCTATATACATGAACCAATCTCTTATTATAGGAATATTCAACTAAATATAAATTCTAGTCCCAACATAAATGATAATTCAATGATGATTATTAAAGGAAATCCACTAATTTCTTAATTTTATGATCCATGTTTCCATAAATTGTCGATGAAAATTTTTATGCAAATTAAATATAGGGTCCCTTATAATTTGATGTAATTAAAAAATTTATGTAAACTAGGTATCTTGATCATATTCAATTTAGAGAGTAAGAACACATAATGTGAATATATTTTTAATATGATAACTTGCAAGTCAATCTAATGAAATACTACCTTGAATAGGTAAATATTTTGAGTATATAATTAAATTATCAACAATAACCCAAATAAAATATCTACCTTGAGATATATTTGTTAATCATGTAATAAAATCCATATATATGATTTATCATTTCAATTCAGGAACTAGAAAATGATGAGTCATCCACGTTGATATTTTTCATGTAACATTAAATTATTGACAAGTAAAAAAATTCATTGGTAAAATAGCTATAAAAATCCCCATTCTATCAAAAAATATATACTATAATGTATCAATTCATCATAGTGCTTCTGTGATTAATATAAAATAGAGAGTTGTGATATTCATATAACAGTTCGATCTTCGAATAAGAATCACGTTGCACTCATAACCTCTATATTAACCTGATAACCCCTCATTTATCGGTTTTAATCTATTCAAACTAGCCCTTATAGAAAAATTATAATATTTCCAAAAAACTAGCATATTCCTTCTAAGTCACCCAACTTATTTTAGACAAAGATGACTACATCAATACCAGAGCCATAAATAGTAACAGTTTTTTATGCATAATCTATAGTCCAACATTCATTATATAAATAAAAATAGGATCTTGTTTTAAATGATTCATTTATAATGATGAATTATATATCCAAACAAGGAATCATGTCCATATTTTCCTTACGTGAATAATAGTGAATTATTTTGTCATAATATTTTATTATTAATATAAATATTTATAACCTCAGATTGAAATATTTTTTTTACTAAATACTTACATAAAACATTTATGATCAGTATATATTTCAATTGTCACTTCATATAAATTAATCTAACAAATTAGTAAATTAATAATAATTATATACTTCTTAATTCCATGATTAAGATTACTATTTTCATGGGGTTTTTGGTAATAAGCTACATACATGACAACATAGTCCTTATACGTCTAGAATTAATGTAATCACTTTAATGATGATTCAAATAAAATAAATCATTTACCAAAATAAAATTAATAATCACATACCTTTTGGAAAATGAATTTTACAACTTTTTTATTTAGCTTATTTAGTGGGATAGATAACCAGGAAAAATTTCACAATAAACCATTGGTATTAACCAACCAATATAAGAAAGCATCGAATATAAGTTATATTTATTGGCCCTGGAAACTCCAACTCCATAATAGTTTTAGATGAAAATATAGTTATATTTAATTTAGAAGCAATATTCCCATGAAAAGAAATATTTTTGAGCCAGAATTTATATTCACTGAATTCTCCATTCACATTTTTTTAAATTTGAAAAAAAACAATCCTTAACTTATTCTCATGATATTCAAATCTATTAGAGTATACAAGAATATGGTCGATAAAAAATACTATAAATTTATCAAAATACTAAAGGAATACTCTATTTATTAGATCCATAAATAAAAATATGTTCATTTTTAACCCTAAATGAATAACCAAAAACATATAATAGACATGGATAGTCTAGAACGTCATCCCCAGAATGTCTTCATCCTTCACATTTAGTTTTTAATACCTGGAAGTAAGATCAATAATTAATAAAAAATAATTCAATCAGTAGTTGGTCAAATAAGTCATAGATAGTATGAAATAGATACTTTTTTATAATAATGATGTGATTGAGAACATTATAATCAATAAAAATAATCAGGGAACAATACTTATTTTAAAAAAATTGAGCAAGAGAACCTTGTTTATAATTACTCTGATAGATGAAACCCTTACCATAGAACATTTGTGGTAACTTTTTTAATTCTAAATACTCAACTGAAGCCATTTGATAGAGTGATTTTCAAATTTTATTTGCATCAAGAACAAATTCATTAAAAACCCTAGACTATTGATTAGGAGTAATGCTAAAAAATTAATCAATAAATATATCAAAATATTAATTTACTATTGGAACATCACCAATTTAAACAATTACTACTTTATTAATAATATTTTAATTATAAATTTCACAAAAATATTTTTTCTCTTTCTAAGATACGTTATATATTATAAAATGTTTGAATTCATTCTTATATAAAAATGGAAATGCATATTGAAAAATAATTTTTTATCTCCTCAATCTATTTAAGAATTATAAACTAAAATCTGGTAAATATCAATAATAACATCAAAATATATAATGGAATATAAAAAATGATTGTAGGAAAAAATAAGACATTGAAATAGTATGGATAAAAATTTAACTTAGATGTAACCACTTAATTCTAGGGTCATCCATCAACTATAGTAGTAGAAAATAAATTTTCAAAAAATTTATATTTCTAATCATCAGGATTCCAACCTTGAGTAAGTAAATTTTGGCATACATTAATATAACGAACCGAATCATTAAAATTAAAACTTATCACTACCTATAATTCATTACTCACCTGCTTTTTTACAATGATCTTTTAATTTAAATCACATGTCACGTGTCTATGATTTCAAAAATAGTAATAGTCAATATATTTCCTCATTAATTCCCTAGATTTTCACTTCCATTATTATCATAACAAAGTTATTGAACTTTCTTACCTTTAATATTTTTTTATTAATTAATCTTTTTTTCATATGGCCTATATCAAATCATATCAATGTTATTCTCAAATCCAACCAAATCTCTCTCATCATTATTATCAACACACTCAATCTCCTCGTAACATCAAAACTAATGAGTAACCATATACCTTCATAAATAAGGATTCCATCCAATATAAAATATATACATTTTTAAATCACTTTATAGATTAAAATATAGTATATATGTAGCCAATAATTTAAAGTTATCATTGTAGTTGGAAAGAGATTCCAGCTTATTTTTATTTAATTCTAGGAATTTCCTTTCAATTCTATGTTGAATAAATTCAGGAAAATACTTTTCAAGGAAGTGATCATTATTTAAATTATGTTACATGGAATAAATTTTTTCTTGTCCATAGTGTTCTTAGTCAATGACTATCATTTATCAGTTTCACCTTCAAAAATATTCATAGTCATAGTTATTATCTGATGGTACAAACATTCTATAAATTTAAAATTTTTTCTCTAGAGAAATTGTATATATAGTTTATTTTACTAGTTCAATGGAATGACCAAAAGTTATATGGATATATTTCATTAAATTATATACTATAAAAATATTCATAAAAAACAAATTAGATTGATATATTTAATTGGTTCCCCAATTTTTAGTGTGGGTTACCCGATTTATATAATAAAAAACAATTATTTTTTAATTCCAAACATTCATGGTTGCTAGTTTAGTTGGATATTACCCATCCACTACCTTTTTAAATCATGTTCTCTGTCTCCTTTATCGAAACCCATTCTAGTCATACTTAAATTAAATAATGAAACATAGAAATATTTAATATTTACTAGATGATAATATAACCGTATATAATAATACATTTGACGTGTCTTTTAACATCACCATATCCACTAATGTTATCTGAACCAATTTTATGATACATACTATAAAACCTCATTCCACTAATAGCCGTAAAAATATGATATTTATAATAAGGGTTTCACTTTAATAAATTTCCACGATGTTTTTAATATTGAGTTTTGTAGTATTAGGCAAAAAATTTCATTAAAAATTGACATATCCCAAAGGTATCAATTTCTCTACAAGAAGAATTATATTAAAAGAAATAGTTGATTTGTTCAAGGAAACACTCATTTCAAGAATGATAAATGTATTAAATTTTCATCCAATCCTTAATACCATTGAAAAAAAATTTTAGAATGTGGTATGACAACAACAGTTCATTAATTGAAATTAAAACATAGATACTCATTACCCTCATCCTAAGCCTATAAAATTTATAAGAATCTTTTCATTTTTCACAATGATCTTTTGAACTCAAATATACATTAAATTTTCTTGAAAAAATGAAATTTCTCAATAAATTTCTAAAAACATTTCATATGAAATAGTAATTAGAAAAATAATCATATTTTTTTTCTAAACAATAAATAATCATGAATAACATTCCATGAAAAATATTATGTCACCTTAATTTTAAAAAATATTTTAAACCTTCAATAAAATAATCCCATTTTGTTACCATGGGAATTAATATATTTCCTTTATAAATCATTAAAACATAAAATTTAGGTACCTTGTGAAGATAACTATAAATTAGCCCTTAAATGAATTATTACATTTGAATCACCAAAATTGATAACTCCCAGGTCTATTTGGAACATCCAATTTAATGTACACACTATCACTTTTTCTAAGGAATCGGAGAGCTATATCAAGCTCACATAGAATTCGTATTTATTATACAAGAACCATATCCTGAATGAAATTCATCTCTTTTTTATTTAAATTATAAAACCCATTCTAATTGGAATTTAATCCTACACATAATAACACAATTAGTCGCCTCATAAATATTATAAAAAGAATCTGTTTCCGTAGAAAATATTTTTAAGACTAAAAATTATAGAATATTGGGGGAATAGTTTACTTTTAAAAATAATAATGTAATCTTTTATTCGAATCATGAATATTATTAATGACATTGATGCGGGTTAATATTAGTCAAGCAATAGATGTTAAAAAAATCACATTGGTAAATATGAAAAATGAGCTATAGAGTAACTATTTCAATGATTCCTTTTTAAAATATAAAAATGAAAATCAAAAGAACCTTAAAATGACTCTTAGAAGTAAATTATGTATAAATGAGAATGTACTTGATTTTTTTAATAACATGTATTGTAAAATCCTAGGTAAATTAAAGAATATAACATTTTCATATTTATTAATATTTTTGAATTGAATATTATTTTTACTTTAATGGATATTATATATCTGTTAGCGTACTCAAAATTAAACAACAGGTTTCATTGAAATCTTATGTCTCCCACAACTTTGAGTTATACCGAAATCTAATACAATAATATTATTAATATAAATAGTAGTTAACAAATAGTTGTTGTATTAGTGAGAATAATAAGAACTTACTAAAATATTATTATACATGTTTTTTAAATATCATTACATTTATCCAAAAAATTTAGAGGCTTAAAATAAGAAATAATTTGTTTTTAAGCCTGAAATACTCTAATTTATTTTTAAAGGTCGTTTTACTGTCTTTTGATAGAGAACACCATTTAAACCTAGTTGTTTTGCAATTTTTTATGTTCTATTTGAAAAAATAAAAGTTTCTTTAGTATTGGGAAATAAAAATTTACTTTGGTTGAACTTTTAGTATTTTTCTAATAATGTTCATTTTTAATGAATAATACAAAATATGACATTTTAATTCTAAGCTTAATTTTAATCTAATTTATTTATATAGTAAGATTGTTATTTTAAATAGTTTTAAATTGTAATTCAATTATAATTTTACCATTTAACCAAATTTTGGTATTTTTATGTAATATCACTTTGAAATTGGACATAGACAAATGTCAATATTTTGATAGTTACTATTTCTTAAAAACACACTTTTTGATTTTGACAACGAGAAACAATTTTATATTAATTTATGCCACTTATATGTCTGGAATTTGAAAAAATGGATTCCATATTTGGAATTAGGAGGGCTGAATTATGTATATAGGTAACTTTTTTGACATTATGAATATTTACCTAAGTAAATATTTTATTTAATATGGTTAAATTGTAAATCTGGTAAATAAAGGTGAAAAATAATATTATAATAATATTAAATTATAATTACACTTTTCCTAACACTATTTAAATAAGTATTTCCGACCATGGTTATCCATTGGTCAATTTTGGGACCTCATAGTGCCACATGCGAGTGATAATAACACATTATATTAATTAATTTAATGTAAAGTCAAAAATAACATAAACATATATCTTTTATTAAAACAAATTTTATATGGTGTCATATATGTAATCCCTTAAACTATAAATATTAATTTGAATGATAAAAATATTTCCTACATCATATTATTTTATTTATAATTTTAAGACAATAATAATTTTATTTAATTACAATGCAATGGTGATGTAGTATTTTCTTCTTTAATAAAGGACTAAAATAAATTATATTATAAATTTTAAAATAAATATATTTTCAACATTTTATTCCATCCAGGGTTTTTGGAGATAATAATGACTTGATATATTGTAATTAATGATGTTTTTTCAAAATAATCAAAATATAATATATTTTTTAAAAGTTATGATATGAATTGTTTATAAGTTGACATAAATGAGTTTTCAAAACAATTAATATTTTATTAACTGGTAAAATAATCCTAAAAATATAATATTAAGAAAACATACATATATGATGTTAAAAATGTCATTTATTATCCATTTTGGATCACTTGTAATTTTATATTTTATATATTAACATTATATTATTAATATGGTAAAAATTAAATAATTTAACAAAATGTTAAACAAAAAAGATATGATTAAAACCAAATATCCCCAACCAATACAATTCTGATTGAATGATTTCATAATGACTAATATCCTCCTTATATTCTAATTTAAATAAGTTTTGGACATTTTGAAACCAAAATTCATTTTATAATAAGATAATACTTTCGAACATTCCTAAAGAGCCCCTCCCCCCACTTATAAAAATCCATCACCACTAACCCATACTCACACCTCTCAAGCACCATTGGCTCTTCCAAACACTGCCCAAATAATCCCATAACACACGACTCTTCCACCTATAAACCTTAACTTAGTAGTAAGGCACATCAAGAAAGCCTTTTGGTTCAACCTAATGGGTGTTACCCAATTTAATGGTAATGTCTTCTCTTACGTTCATTTATTTTATTTTCCTTCTCCTTCCCACTAAACTGTATTTATTCCATTATTTGATAACAACACCAGTATCTTCAATATAATAGGATTTTGTTCTGAGATGCAATAGAACTACACTTACACACACCTCTATCTAATGGATACAAACATAATGTTTCTTTGAACGACGAACTACTGACTCACGAAACGATGAATGTTCAATATTCTCTTACCACCTCTCATGGTTACCATTATGATGTAAATTTAATTATATACTATATTTTTTTTTATTATATTTAAATTCTTCCATAATCCTCATTTATAACATACCTTTATTCTTTTCATGTTGTATTAGTATGATAACTTTATTTAGGAAGTGCGGACTACCGCCCCCTCTATGTGATATGAATCATTCAAACCATACATGGAATGTATATATCATGGTGTTAATGAACATATGTAATGTATATAAAATATTATATTATATTTTAATTATAAAATAAAAATTTATCATTAAATGTTTATTTCTTTAAAAATAAAAAAGAATTGAATGTAGCGTTCATGCATACGTACGACTTACCATCTCCACAAACAGTGCATTTCATTTATTATGTCCAAATACAATGTAATAATATAAATATATATATACTGGATATATATTATATATATAATAGATAAATCATGAATATTATTCTGGGGATAATATACTTTTTACCACATGGTCAAATTGTAATTATTACAAGTTCATTTTTAACTCAAATTCCGAACATCAACAAAATGTCCAATATGAACTCAAATAATCAAAAAAAATATTTCATTGGTATATGTGTTATAAAAAGAATAAAAACATTATAAAGGTTTTTAAAATAGTATAAACTAACATATGTTTATTATTTAGGATGAACAATGAATAAATTAGTCAACTCGGGCATGAGGTATGTGAACTGCTTAACCCAATTTCCATGCTTTGGGTTAAAATTCTACTTACTGATTATGTCAGGATATGATTATGTGATAAATAAATTTTTCTATACTATGTATTATTTAAACTTGATTTATCTGCACTTTTATTGAATACACATAATCGATCTATTTTTACAAAATGATCATTGTAAGGGAACCATTCACCCTATGATTTTAGTCAAGGATTTCTTCATTGCTATGTATTTTAATTTACATTATTTTATGTTGGGACATGTTCTTATATATATCCTTATTGACGTAAAATTTATGTCCAAGTGATGAGATATAATTTTCACTCTCATCAACTATTGTTTTTAATTTTTATGTGACACTGTTAGGCTACAGAATTTTCGTAAGTGAACTTCTTAACCCAACTTCAATTCTTTGGGTTAAATATCTACTCTAGATTATGACGTTCTATGAATATGTGTGAATGACATAAAATTTGTTTTCACTTAATATCCTCTTATATTGGGTGTATTTTTATTTTTACACACATAATTATTTCATTGATTTATCTTTAATCTATGGATACGATCATTGTAAGGGACTTTGTCTCAATTTACATTCCATTGAGACTTATTTGTTGTTATACACCAATTCAATTTTATATGGTGTATATACTTCTATTTTGACAAATCATATACTAAATATCTTTATTCTCATTATATTATAAGCTTTGTTTAATGTTATTCTGTAATTATTAGTATTCAATTATTTTCTCAAGTGGTAAGGGACTCTTTAACTAGAACATTGTTTTAAATGTTTTAAAGATTAATTTTTCTAAATATTTTATATTTAATTACCTTTATTTTAAATTCGATTAAGGATTTATTTATATGGGAAATAATTTTTAGAAATTATAAAATCTTAAAAGTGTTATGGGACACTTTAATTCAAAAATATCTTTATTAAATGTTAAAATGGTTTTGAAAATTGTTTTGATAATGCATTGATTATGTGAATATATTAAAATAATATATTGTGATTACAATATAAAAAATTTGTCTTTCCATCATTCTTTTTTATGTTCTATTATTATGTTATGATTATTTGGAATTATTTTCATATATGGGTGGTTCCATGATAAACATATGGTGGGTGAGCCCAAGATATCACTCCAATGCATTGGGTAAGGCGATAGAGGTAAATGATAATGTTTTTTCTAAGAGATTTAGGGAATATATAGTGATGGTTATTCCATATGAAACTCCCTATATAACTATGTAAGCTTCAACATAATCATGTTATGTATTCTATAAGTTACTATTATGATTTATGATTTCTCCATGTTATTCATAAATCTTATGATTTCATGAGGATTGTTATGATTGAAAAGTATGGTTTCATTGGTTTGTATTTATTGATGGGTTAATGTTTATTTTACTTATTTTATAACCCTTACATAGAATTTTATGCTCATCCCAAATTATGAAATGTTTTTCATAGGTCTTAAAGATTAATAGGGTCAAGGATGGGATTAAGGAAAATTCATGCTATCTAAAACATGGAACTAGACATGTTTCTTTTTTTATGAGTTTTTATTTTATGAAAAAATGGAAACTGAGTAGAAGTGTCTACTTTGTAATTGTTGAGATGTAATTTAATAATTATGGCCAAATTAAATAAAACTATAAACCTAAAAATATCCTCACATTGAATTATTAACTTTACTCAAGATTATGTAATGTTTATGGTCATGTCCTTATAGTTGGTATCAATTGTTGGTTTAGATGACTTTAAGGAATAAGAGATTTCTATAAACACATGGTTTGTTCCTATGTCTATTATTTAAGTTAAATCCTTGTATTAATATTTTTTTAGATCAAGTACATTCTGTTACAAATGGAAGGAGATGGATCTCACACAACATTCTAATCTCTTCCTAATGACATACTTGCAATAATTATTGCAAAGACGTGTTTGAGGGACTTTGAAACATTTTCTAACATACAAATCTCTTACAAACAATTGTTTGAGATATCAAACACCTCCAATATACATCGATATCATCGTGGATCATGGTTTGTGTTTTATGAAATAATATTTTCACAATATGATCATATTTTCATGAATGGTATATATTATCATGAAATTTTCAAATATTTGTCCATATCACAAGATTTTAAAGCATATTATAATTTTGAAAAGCGTTATAAAGAAGGAAATTTATGCACAACCTATTTCTTTTAAAACAACCATTGATTGAAGGATTTAACTCAATCTCAGTTTTATTTTTTTTATTAAAATCATGTTTTATCAGATTTTTTGAAATTATATTTCATTCATGATTACATTATATAAATATTTTTCTACGAACACCCATATGACCCCATGTTGTGCAAGGTGTATTTGGATGAAGGAAGAAAATGATTTTGGAAGATCTATAATTCATTTTTGAAATAAATAGACCTTATAACTACTTGAACAAGATGATGATGAAACCATAAAGACAACATGATCAAGATATAATGTTATTTCTATTGGGAATAGTTTTATTTTATTATTTTAAAGTGAAAATAATGTAAATATATAAGATGTCGAGGTCTAAATATATTGGGAATAAAATTAAAGGTATAAAAAACCATTTTGGTTAAAACATGTTACGTTTATTTTTGAGTATTATAAAAAGGAAAATAGGAAGACTGTGTGACAACCCTTCACATTAGACAAAGATGCAGGAATCGAACCCACTACCAAAGTGTGATTAATATTTATAGCCTACCACTAAACTAGGTGAAGTCCATTATTAGTAAGAATTATTCATTTTAGTTAAATGATTTTATTTTTTAAGAATAAGATGATTTGAGATCATATGTTTTATTAAATGTATATCCTTAGTATAGGAAAATGATTTGGTTATTAAGTGATTAAAGATATTTTGGAAGATGCTCTCTCTTTTGGGAACACTATATACTTAAGGAAAATTGAATAATATGTGATCTAATTAGTAGAGTCATGGTTTAAATTTTATTTTGGATGAATATATTATTTTATTGTGGACATATGGTGACTTGGGTAATTTCTAGAAATGACTAACCTATAATAGAGAATATGTGATCAGGGTAATTACACTTTAGTATGAGAATTTAAGAGTAGTCGATGTTTTTGGGGATAAATGTTATAATTTATTGTGGAATACTATAAGATTAAATCCTTCTGATTTTTGGGGTTCAATATTAGTTTAGATTATTTTTAATAATTTTAAGAAAAATTGTTTATTGATTGGTATTTCATGAACATTTGGAAACATTTTGTTGAATTATGGAGATTAAGAGTAATATTTCTTTTTATAAAGGATTATCATTTTTGGGGATTATATAATCTTGTACTAACCATTTTTTTGTTTATTATCTAATGATATGGGAAATATATTGTCCTTCATTTGTGGATTATGTGATTCTCTAGAAGTAGATTATAGAACTTCAGTTGTGAAAAAGTCATCTTAAATATTCATCGTTCGAAAAAAAAGATGAGTATTTAGTAGACACTTATTAAAGGATGAAACTCTACTTGAAATGTAAGTATATTTCCTTATGTTCTTAGTCAATATCAAAAACAAATTCCATAAAATTATAAATGTTAACATAAAAAATGTTGTGTGTTATATTTTTCCTATTAGGGAATCAAATACCATTTAACCGATCACAATTTTATGATTTTCTGATTGTTAACTCTCTAATGATCATTTTTCTATCACTCGCCATTAGAACTTGATGATCAGTTTCTCTTCCATATCAATGTTTTCCTACATGGAATCCTAGTTTGTGATATTTATGGTGGCCTTTTTTACTTCCCTTTAATTAATTCAAAGTGATAGTTTTATCGACTATTTTCCAATGTTGGACTTTTAACGAAGTTTCAGAGTCGAATTTAAAATTGTGAAGGGCGTAATTCCCAAAATAGGGAAAAGATGTAACATCCCAGGTAAATAAATAATATTGAATTTTCATATTTATTAATATTTTTAAATTAAATATTAATTTTACTTAAAGGGTATTCTATACTTTATAGCATACAAAACACACAACAACAAGTTTCTTTGAATTCTTATGTTGCACAAAACTGTGAGTTATACCAAAAATTAATATAATAATATTATTATTTTAATTGGTAGTTAACACATAGTCGTTGTATAAGAACCCATACCTTCTTTTCAGGTATATTTCTATTTCTATTTCTTGATTGAGAAAAATAGAAATTTTGCGATGAAAGCCTTTAAAGATGTAGAGGTTGTGCAGGGGCGCACGGCTGGTGCACGGTTTGTTAAAACTGTGTGTCCATACCAAGAAACCACACACCCTTGATAGTGGTATCCGCACTGGAGGAGCACAATTTGTAAAAATGTGAGAGAAACCCGTGATATGTTCTGGGAAGAGATGGTGGGCTCTGCACTGGTGATGCACGGTTTTTCGAACCGTGCATGTAGGCCATGTGAAGTCCCTGAGAGAGACATTGAAAATTTCATTGTTGGTGCAAGGTTTTCCAAACTGTGCGGGGAAACCATGCAGACACTTAAATTTAAGGTTTAATGCCCCATGCCACTCAGTATTCGTCATTTCATCTCCAAACTCTCTCCCACTCGATCCTCACTTAGTATTTTGGGTTCTCAAGTGTTGAAGGAGCTCTCCCACTCATTTTGGAGGCAAATAGAAGGGGTTTCATGGCAGATCGAAGCTGGATCTTCTCAATTAGGTCTCTCCTCTTGGTTTCTTTGAGTCTCCCTCTAGATATACATCTCGATTTCCCACGGTTTTCAAGATCTACAGCTATTGTGTGTGGATCTAGGGTTGTGGTTTCCTCGGGTGTTGATTTCCAGAATTTTGGATGTTAGGGAAGGAGGATTAGACTGCTTCTGGGGGTGTGTTCACATGTTTTGAGGAGGTGGAATAGCTTTTGGATTGTTTTCGTCGGAACCCTAAAGGTAGGTGGTTTGTGAATTTCGGTTTAAGGTCTTTGAATATTATGTGCAATTGCGACAATACCCTTAAATGGGGTATTGTGGATTTACGGTCTTACCCCTGTGTTTTGCCTCCAATGCTTTTATGCTCGTGCAGAGGTTAATTGGATGTAAATAGAATTGATTACCATGATTTACTCTTTTTCCATTCATGTTTTGTTTATGATCGTTTAGTCCCGTTTTGCATGTTTTCCCATGCCTGGTGATTGTAGAGTGGAGTGTTGAATTTCCTGACATGGAGAGACATTATAGACTGTTTAGCCAAATAGTTTAGTAGGTCAGTTGGGCCTTATAGCATTACTATGCATTGACTTACAGGAGACTGTGAGAACCCGGAGTAGTAGACTAATAGGGTTTAGACGGGGTGCGATTCATCATAGAGGCTTTGAGAATTATATACTATATGGGTATAGACCGATTGAGTGTCCTTATAGATTATTTGGATGTTATTGAATATGATGGGGATAGACTGAGTGAGCTTCCTTAGAGAGTCTTTGTTTACATTGATTTTACCTTGAACCATTCCAGGATATAAGGGGAATTGACTATGTGAGCTTCCTTAGAGAGTCTATGAATGACCTGGGCCTATAAGAGGAATTGAATATGTGAGCTTCCTAATATAGTATCCCGACCTTAGGGATATAAGGGTAATTGACCGTGTGTGCTTCCTCAAAGAGTCCATGACTACCTTAGTCTATTAGGGGAATTGACTAAGAGTGCTGCCTCAGAGAGTCTTTATGAATTCTTAAGCTGAACCAGAGTGTTTAGACTGAGTTTGATACCCAGAGGGTGGCTTGTACTTACTAGGTATGACCAGAGGGGATAGGATGTGGGCACATCCTAGAGGGCTACCAGTTAGTGATTAATTGTTTGGTTAATTATTTCTTATTAATGAAACTATGGATTGTTTACTATTGAGTACTTTCCTGTTACAACTTTCTGTACATTACCTTACATATATTCAGAGACTTTTAGGCACAGGTCATTGGGTGGTTGCTTAATGGGATTATTCTCACACCATGTTTGGGTCATTCTTTTGGGACCAAACAGATTATATTGCAGCATATGATGATAAGGGAAAGGTCCCTTATGCTTCAGCTACTTGATTGCATTGGAGCTGGAGAGCATGGGACCAAGATGAGGCTTGCGATGCTGAGGAGTTTATCGGCTTTACTTTTGTACATTGTTTTAGAACTGTAGTCATCATTGTGACTTGTTTGGTTGTTTTCCCTACACATATATCTATCATGCATAATATATATATATATATATATATATATAATCTCATGTTGTTTCTTTATCTCAGTCTTCCGCTATTTCCTATTGTTGAATGTTTACTGCTTCTGCTATTGTATATTTATTTATCTCCTATTGTGTTAATTTGCGAATGAGGGCATAGTTTCCCCAATATCACACCCAAGTCCCTCCATGCCAGTCAGAATCCTCTTGCATTTGGGGAAATGTGCTTGAGGCCATGTGACCAACAGGGTACGGGGCACCTCTGGGTGGCTTCCGGAATTGGGACGTTACAAAGTTGTATCAGAGGAATTCTTTTCTCTTGTTTTACTGTTTGGAGCCTATTGTCAGTGATAGGATGGAAAAGGTACTTGGTAATACGCTATGTTTGGGAGTAACTAACCCGTGTACAGGTAAAAGCCATACTATCTCATTTATTTCAATTTTAATGATTTTCAATTTTACAGTTGGTTTGATTTAACCATTGGGTGATTCATATGCTTTGTGATGTTATCATGTTTTTATTGTAGTTCTATTTCTATCGCAACACGATGATATGAGGGTCTTCCATCTCATGCATCACATAGGTACTTCTTATAAATCACATGCCATGTATTCATTTTATGCCATCTAGGATGCATTAGAAATTGCATGTTGGAGTGATAGACATTGTGTATAATATGCATGTTGTTTTGATAGATGCTTTGATGGAATTCCTTAAATTTGACAGGGAATTCATGTTCATAGTGCTTGATTTGATGGATGCCAAACATTGGTTCTTGAGGTGTTATGGGCCCTCATGAACAGGAATTTTGCGGGATCATTGCTTTTTTTTCCTTGTTATAACTTGTGTAAGATGCCATGATTTGACTCATGGGGAGTATGGGCCCTTCCGGATCAGAATTTGGAACTTTCAATGTTTGTTTCAGTGTTATCTGGGTTCCGAAGTAGTTTCTGAGGCTTACTGTCTGGAAAAACCAAGAATGCACACATTGCAGTTTTGACTGCATGTCATGTGTTCTTCTATTAGGTAAGAAACAATATTTCTAAATACATTCTATGTACTCCTATCTTTCAGTCCCTGTTAATCTTGATTTGAGGTGTGTGTATGACCTTGCAGAGTCATGCCCCTAAGACGTCCTCCTGTTGTACGCCAGCCACAAGGCGGTGATCAGACACCAGACACGGCTGATCAAGGACTCCCAGAAGTTCCTCCTACTATCCCAGTCTTGGCACTAGCAGTTATAACTGACCCATGTGCTGATGAAATGTTTATGGAGGTTTTTATAAGTATGCTGAAAACCTATCATGGAGTGAAACCTCCTACACCGTAAATGGCTGATTTGACGCAGGTTTTCTAGTAGCATCATCCTCCCACCATCTCAGGGGAAGGAGGACTTTAGGCTGTAGAGTTGTGGCTCGAATCAACACTGACGATCATTGATCATCTCGAGGTACCAACAGATCGGAGGGTGAAATTGGTGACCTATATGCTCTGAGACTCCGCCATGAGGTGGTGAGATGTCATATCTCAGGAGGGATGCCATCAGAATATGGCTTGGAAGGATTTTCAGCATATATTCTATGATTAATTATACCTAGATACCCTGAGGGCCGACCGAGCCCATGCGATCATGAGCTTTGAGCATGGTACACTTTTGGTGATGTATTATTCCACACATTTCATGGAGCTATATCATTTCATGCCTATCCCAGCAGGTGATGAGTTGTTCCTGGCTAGGAACATTGAAGATGGTATCAGGAAGGAGATCTCTTCCCCGGTGAATATCTTCAGGTTGACTTCGGTATCCTCTATTGTCAACCAGACTATGATCACCATGCACAATCTGAGGGATTCTAGAGAAGTGATCTGTGGTGGTTTGATATCCATAGTTAGTGTTCCTTCTTCTGATAGTAGAAACAACCTTAGGGAGCTTTCTCAAGGAGACCAAAGTATGCGATATGCATCTTCTATTATCTAGGTGGTGTGCTAACAGTGCGGAAGAAGTGGGCATACTAGGTCGCAGTGTCAGAGAGACCTGAAGGAGTGCCGATCTAGTGGCAATATGGGAGATATGTAGCGCTTCTGTCAGTTTTTCTCACCAGCAACGGGTGACAGGGGTTCGTCTATGACTCCTCGTATAGGATTATCCCCACCAATTTCTCACCAATCTGGGAACTTGAGTTCTTCTGGCCATTCAGGCTGAGGTGGAGGTTGCGGTCGTGGCAGTCAGTCACCAAGCTACCAGTGACCGTAGGGTGGATCCGCCTAGAGTAACCAGGTAGGGTCACAGGGCCACGGAGATAGCCATACTTTTGCAGTGGAGCAGATCCATCAAGATAAGGATCCCGACCCCTCTACGGTTCGTGGTATGATCCGAGTAGACTCAGTTTTATATTAATCTCTTTTCGATACTGGTGCTACGCATGGCTTTATATTTGTTTCTATCATTGAGATTCTTGGGCTCTACATCCTTTCCTCAGCTGATGTCTTGAAACTAGACACATTGATGGGGACTAGAACGGCTAGTGTACGTCAGTGCAAGGAGTTCCCTATCGAGGTTAGTGGGTGTCACTTCCTTTGGGGTCTTTATGTTATTGAGATTACCAGCTATGATTTCATTCTCAGAATGGACTGGCTAGTTCCCTTTCAGGAATTCATCGTCTTCTACCATCGAAGCGTGAGTATTATATCACCAAGGGGTGGATCTTTTCTTTATAAAGGCGAGTGGGATGTCCAGGTGAGGAGATTGGGACCAGATCATCATGGGATATGAGTAGTTACAACCTAGATTGCTAGTATTTATCTGGATGACTAGGGGACTTCATAGTTATACTTTCCTCCAGTGGTGGATCGTTTTAGAGATATCATTCCAGAGGAATTTTCCGGTTTGCCTCTAGAGTGTGAGGTAGAGTTCTCAGTTGATCTCGTGCCAAGGGCGGCATAGGTGTCCATTCCTCCTTATAGGATGGCTACACCTGAGTTGCGGGAGCTCAAGAAACAGTTGGAGGAGTTACAGAAAAAGGGTTTCATCCAACCTAGTAATTCACCTTGGGGTTCTCCGGTCCTGTTTGTGAAGAATTCATATGGACCCCTTAGGATTTGTGTGGATTATCGGAAGCTGAACCAGTTGATGGTCAATAACCGATACCCCATGACTAGTATTGATGATCTCTTTGATTATCTTCGAGGAGAACGAGTGTTTTCGAAGATTGATTTGAGATCCGGTTACCATCACTTGCACGTTAGACCATCTGATATACCTCTTACGGCTTTCCGGAGTAGGTATGCACTATACGAGTATATGGTTTTGCCGTTCTGTCTCACGAATGCACCTATAGTATTCATGGCATTGATGAACCGCGTGTTTCATCCATACTTGTATTTTTTCGAGGTGGTTTTTGTGGACGACATATTGGTGTACCCTCATACTCGACACAATTATGCTCCCCAGCTGGAGATCATTTTGAGTACACTGGGAGATCATCATTTATATGCTAATCCCTCGAAATGCCACTTTTGGATGGACCGGATTTACTTCTTGGGTCATGTTATCTCAGTGACAGGAGTATCAATATACCCAGAGAATGTGAGAGAAGTAGTTTCCTAGGAGTAGTTGAAGAACGTATATGAGGTAGGGCATTTCCTTGTGATGGATGGATACAATAGGAATTTCATACAAGACTATTCAAGCATAGTAGCAGCACTGATAGGTCTGACCAAGAATGGGGAAAAGTTCTTGTGGTTAGATTCTTTGTGAGTCTTCTTTTCAAGAGATGAAATGGTGGATTACATAATCAATGATAATAGTTATTCCCAAGCTGGGAAAGAGCTACAATATTTAATGCGATGCTTCAGGTAAGGGTCTGGTAGCTGTGCTTATGTAGGGAGATGGATTTGTTGCGTACGGGTCTCTGCAGTTGAGGCCACATGAGATGAATTACCCGAAGAATGATCTGGAGTTGGAATTTGTTGTTCATGCCTTACGTTGTTGAAGACATTATCTTCTAGGAGAGCACTATGTGGTTTTCACCGACCAAAAGAGTCTCATGTACTTCTTCACTGAATGTCATCTGAATATGAGAAAGTGCAGGTTTGTCGAGTATATTTAGTCCTTTGACTTTGATCTTTCTTATAAACCAGGGAAGGGCGACGCAGTGGATGATGCATTGAGCAGGAGAACTCAGATACATGTAGTTCAAGAGGCCAGCAGTGAGTGGAAGCTTATGGATCTGTTCTCTGAGATGCATTTGGAGGTGCAATAAATTTAGAGTAATAAGTTTCTTTCTTCTATAGTTGTTACCTCTACACTTCTTGACACGGTACGAATGAGGCATCCATCAGATTCTGAAGGCCTAGTCCTACTAGAAAGTGTTTCAAGAGAGGACCCTATTCCTGGATGGATAGTAGGTGAGGATGAGATCATGTGTTTCCTATGATGCATATGGGTTCTAGAAGACATACGTGAGGAGGAGATGCGGGATGTCCATTCCTCTATTTGGGAAGTTCATCCTGGTGTCACCAAGATGTATCATGATCTACACCATCAGTATTGGTGGCTAGGTATGAAGAGGGATGTTGCTGGTTTCGTCATGAGGTGTTACACTAGTCCGCAAATGAAAGCGAAACATCATCGAACAATAGGTATTTTAAAGAAGTTACTCATTAATGAGTGGAAGTGGAATGACGTCGTCATGGATTTCTTGACCGGTTATCCGAGATCGCATCGAGGAAATGACATTGTATGGGTTGTCATTGATAGACACATGAAGGTTTCTCGCTTCATGCCGATCAAGGAGACCTTCAGCATTGATGAGCTGGGACAGTTTTACATCTGATAGATTGTATGTCTACATGGAGTTACACACTCCATAGTTTCAGATATGGATTCTTGTTTTACTTCTCGGAACTGGAAGGGGCTTCAAATGGCTTTGGGTACACATGTACTATTTAGTACACCTTACCATCCCCTGACTGATGGCCAGTCTGAGCGTAAGATTCAGGTGCATGAAGACATGCTCCAAGCATTCATATTGGATCTTGGAGGTTCTTGGGAGAAGTATATAACTCTTTTGGAGTTTTCCTACTATAATAGTTTTCAAGAAACTATTCATATGGGGCCTTGTGAGGAATTGTACGGTAGGTCATGCCAATCACCCCTATATTGGATGGAGGTAGGAGAGGTAGCTATGCTGGGACCTCGCCTTGTTCGAGAGACCATAGATAAGTTAGAGTTGATTCGAAAGGAATGGATACTGCACAGTCTCATCAGAAGTCTTATGCTAATCAGTGGAGATGACCTGTATAGTTTGAGTTCAGGGATCTAGTTTTCATGTTCATTGCACCGAGTATGGGACACAAAAGGATTAGGAGACAGGGTACGCTTTCATCAAGGTATGTCGGGCTGTTTGAGGTGTTGGAGAGAGTCGGGCTGATTGGCTATCGGTTGCAGTTAACTCATAGGTACCCTGTTTTGCATGATGTCATCCACGTTTCATAGCTTCGACATTACTTTTCAGACCCATATCATGTCTTTCAGCCTAGGGAGGTTGAGCTATATGAGGATTTGTCGTTCGAGGAGTATCCAATCTATATTGTCGATCGCAGTACATGGGTTCTCCGTGGCCAGTCTGTTTCTCTGGTACGAGTGCAATGGTAACACGGGAGAGTAGAGGAGGATACTTGGTGAGGGAGGCCGATGAATGAGCTCAGTGGCCAAAGCTATTTGGGGTTTCTTCTTCTATGCAGCACTAGGAAAATTCAGGGGCAAATTTATTTAAGGGGGGGCGTTTGTAAGAACCAAATCTATATTTTCAGGTATCTTCTTCTTTCTGTTCATTGAATGAGAAAAAGATGAATTTTTTGGATGAAATCTTTTAATGTTTTAGTGGCTGTGTAGGGGTGCACGATTGGCACATGGTTAGTTCAAACCGTGCGGCCAACCCAGGAAACTGCGCACCTTTGGCAGTGGGCTCCACACCTGAGGTGCACGGTTTGTCAAACTGTGAGGAAAAACCCTGTGAAGTTCATGGAGGAGACAGTGGACTCTGCAAGGGAATCACATGATTTTTCAAACAGTGCGGCCAGGACATGGGAAGTCCCAGGGAGAGATAGTGGCAACCGCACGGTTGGAGCATGGTTTTCCAAACCGTGTGGGGAAACCGTGTGACCACTTAAATTTAGGGTTTAAAGCCCCGGTCTGCTCGGGATTCCTCATTTCATCTCTAAACCACCTCTCACTTGAGCCTCATTTAGGATGACGGGTTCTCAAGGGTTGTAGGATCTCTCCCACTAGTTTTTGAGGCATATATAAGGGGTTTCTTTGAAGATCGAAGGTGGTTCTTCTCGGGTTAGTCACTCCTCTTGGTTCCTTTGAGTTTCCCTCAATATCTACATCAAGAATTCCTACAATTTTCTAGATCTACACCTGTTTTGTATAGATCTAGGGTTATGGTTGCCTATGGTGTTGATTTATAGACTTGAGTATGTTAGGGATGGAGGTTTAGACCGTTTTTGGTGGTGCGTTCTCCAGTTTTGAGGAGGTGGAATAGCTTTTGGATTTTTTTTTCCAGAACACTAAAGGTGGGTGGTTTGTGCCTTTCGGTTTAAGGTCTTTGAATATTATGTGAAATTGTGAAAATACCCTTGAATGGGGTATTGTGAATATACCGTCTTACCCATGTTTTTTTCTTTCCATGCATGTATGCTCGTATAGAGGTTAATTAGATGTAAATATAATTGATTACCATGCTTGACTGTTTTGCCATGCATGTTTTGTTTACGACCATTTTGTCATGTTTTGCCTATTTTCCCATGCCTGGTGATTATAGGATAGAGTTTTTTATTTCCTGACATGATGAGATTCTATAGACTATTTAGCTAAGTAGTTATATTGGTTACATGGTCCTTATAGAATTACTATGCATTGACTTACACGGGGCCGTGAGATCCTGGTGTAGTAGACTAAAAGTGGATAGACCGAGTGAGCTTCCTCAGTGATTATTTGGACGTTACAGACTGTGATGCGGATTAACTGATTGAGCTTCCTTAGAGAGACTTTGTTTACTTTGATTTTACCTTGAACCATTCTAGGTTATAAGGGGAATTGACTATGTGAGATTCCTCAGAGAGTCTGTGAACGACCTGGGGCTATAAGAGGAATTAAATATGTGATCTTCCTTAGAGAGTCTCTTGACCCTGGGGATATAAGGGGAATTGACCATGTGTGCTTCCTCCGAGATTCCTTGACTACCTTAGACTATAAGGGGAATTGACTGAGAGTTCTTCCTTAGAGAGTCATTATGAATGCTTAAGCAGAACTAGTGGGGTTAGACTGAGTGTGCTGCCCAGAGGGTTGCTTGTAATTGATAGGTATGACCAGAGGGGATAAGATGTGGGAAAATCCCAGAGGGCTACCAGTTGGTGTTTAAATGTTTGGTTAATTATTTCTTGTTAATGAAACTGTGCATTTTTTTATTGTAGAGTACTTTCATGTTACTACTTTCTGTAAATTACCTTCCATATATTCACTGACTGTTAGGCATAGATATTTTGGTGGTTTCCTACTGAGATTATTATCACACCCTATTTGGGTCATTCTTTTGGGCCCAAATAGATTATATTACTGCAGGTGTAGATAAGGGAAAGAACCCTTCTTCTTCAGGTACTTGATTGCATTGGAGCCAGAGAGTATGGGACCAAGCAGAGGCTTGCGATGCTAAAGAGTTTATCTACTTTTCTTTTGTACATGGGTTCATCAATTTAATCAGCATTGTGACTTGTTTGTCTATTTTCCCTAGACATATATGTATCATGCATCATTTATATATATATGTATTCTCCAGTTGTTTCTTTTTCTCAATCTTCTACTGTTTTCTGTTGTTGGATGCTTACTGCTTCTGCTATTGTATATTTATTATTCTCATGCTATGTTACCCTATAAATGAGGGCCTAGATTTCGCAATATAAAAACCAAGGCCCTCAATGATAGTCGGCAGCCTCAAGCATTTGGGTAAATGCACTTGAGGCCATGGACCAACCGGGTACGGGGCACCTTTGGGTGGCTTCAGGAACCGGGACGTTTCACGTTGTGTTGGAGGGAATGAATAAAACTTCCTAAAATATTATTAAACGTGTTTTTTAACTATCTTTTCATTTATCCAAAAAAAAATTTAGGATTAATATAAGAACGAATCCAATTTTATGCATGAAATACTCTAATATTCTTTAAAAGGTTGTTTTACTGCCTTTTGATATAGAAACCTTTTTAAATATAGTTTTTTTTTTCAATTTTATATTTCTTATTTGAAAAAATAAAATTATTCATTACAATAGGGATATCAAAATTTACTTTGGAAGAAATTTTGTTAATTTCTAATTATGTTCATTTTTTAATGAATATGGAAAAATAATGCATTTTATTTCAAAACTTCGTTTTAATCTAATTTATTTATATAGTGAGAATGTCCTTTTAAATTATTTTAAAGTGTAATTTGATTATATATTACCATTTGACCCAATTTTTTTCATTTGATATAATTTACATTGAAATTTTTCATAAAAAAAAGTCAAACGTTTGAAAGTTATTGTTTATTAAAAACACACTTTTTGCTTTTGACAATAAGAATAAATTTAAATTAATTTATGCCACTTCTATATTTTGAATTACGAAAAATGTATTCCCTTTTTTGAATCAGGAGGTCTAAATTATGTATATATGTAGCTTTTATTTTTTGACATTATTAATACTTCAGAAATTATTTTATTTTACCATGGTTAAAGTGCAAGTCTGGAAAATAAGGGTGAAATAAATATTATAATAATATTAAATTACCCTTAATCTTGTCCCACCTCTATTTAATGAGGTATCTCGGGCCAATTTCATCTTTGGGTTGATTTTGGGACCTCATAGAGCCACTTGTAAGTGATAACGACACATTATATTAATTAATTTAATGTAAAGACAAAATTAATATAAATATATAAATTTTTGTAAAATAATTTTTATATGGGGTTATATAAATAAAAACCTTGACTATAAAAATTAATTTCATTGTTAAATTTTTTTTGTACATCATGGTATTTTATTTTAAATTTTTATATATAATATAAATAAATTAAATTATGACACAATGTTGATGCAATAATTTCTTCTTTAATAATGGATTAAAATAAATTATTTTATAATTATTAAAATAAATTTATTTATAAACTTTTTATGCCATCCACGATTTTTATATATAAAAATTATTTGTTATGTTTGAATTAACGATGTTTTTTCGAAATAATTAAATTGATATATAGTTTTGAAAAGTCATGATATGAATAGTTAATAAATTTACATAAATGAGTTTTTAAAACAATTAATATTTTATTAAATGTTAAAATAATCCTAAAAAATATAATATTCGACCAACTAACATATATGATGTCAAAAATATCATTAATGATCCATTTTGTGTATATTGGATTTTTATTGAAGATATATTAACCTTATAGTATGAATATAGTAAAAGATAAATAAGTTAACAAAAGAATAAATAAAAAAGATAATGATTAAAAAAATTTAAAACCTATCCAATTCTTATAGGATGATTTTATTTAGACTAATATTCACCTTGTATTTGAATTAAATATGTTTTTCACCTTTTGAATTCAAAATTAATTCTATAATAAAATAATACTTTTAAAATTTCCTAAAGACCCCTCCCCCCTTATAAAAATCCATCACCTCTAACCATTACTCACACCTCTCAATCCCCCTTGGCTGGTCCAAAATTATCCCAAATAATCTCCAAACATACCTCTCTTACACCTATATACCTTAACTTAGGTTGAAGGCACATCAAGAAACCCTTTTGGTTGAAACAATAAGGGAGTAACCAAATTTAATGGTAATGTCTTCTCTCAAGTTCTTTTTCTTTTATTTTCATTCTCTAACCCCCTAAACTATATTTATTCCATTATTTTATAAGAATAACAATCTATTAAATACATTAGGATGTTTTTATGATAATAATTAGAACTAAAATTACATAAAAATCCATCTATTGGATACAAACATGTTGTTTCTGTGGACATCGAACAACTGACTCACGAAATGATAATTGTTCAATATTCTTATACCACCTATCATGGTGGCCATTATGATGGAATTGTAATTATATATGATATTTATTTTATTTTATTTTAACTATATGCTTCTATAAATCAATTTTATAACATACCTATATACTTTTAATGTTTTATAAATATGATAATTTCATTTGAGGAAGTGCAGGCTACCGCCCCATCAAAGTGATATGACTCATTCATACCATACATGGAATGTATAAATAATGGTTTTAATAAACGTATGTAATTTATATAAAATAAGATATTATACCGGAATTATAATATACCTATGTATCATTATGTATTCATTTAGTTAAAAATTAAAAACAAATGAAAGTAGCGTTCATGCGTACGTACTGCATACCGTCTCAATGAATGATGCATTTAATTTATTATCTCCAAATGATATGGACTATTATATATATATAGTTGATATATATGATATATATGATTTATAAATCATGAATATCATTATGGAGATAATGTAAATTTGACCACATGGAAAAATTGTAATTATAATAAGTTCATTTTTAACTCAATTCTGAACATCGACAAAATGACCGATATAAACTCAAATAATGAAAAAATTGTTATTTAAAGATAATAAGTGGTAAGATACTCTTTAACTAAAACATTGTTTTAAATGTTTTAAAAATTTATTCTTCTAAATATTTCTCCATTATTGAACATGTTTTCAAAATGTTTTTAAGGACTTATATATATGGCCATTCATGTTTGAAAATTTTAAAATCATCAAAGTGGTAGGGGACACTTTGATACAAAAATATCTTGATTAAATGTTTTAATTGGTTTTGAAAATGGTTTTTATAAATCATTGATTTTGTCAATATCTTGAAATGATATATTTTCATTGCAATTTGGATATGTTATCTTTCAATTATTCTTATTTTATGTATTATTATTATTTTATGATTCTTGGGCATTGTTTACGTATACGGGTTGTTCTGTGATAATCCTTGTTTGGGTGTGCCCAATATAGCACTCTAATTCATTGGGTAACATGACAGAGGTAAATGTTAATGTTTCTCATAAGATATTCAGGTAATATACTATGAGGGGTATTTCAAATGTAAGTCCCTACGTCGCTATGTAAGCTGTAACATATGTATGTTATCAAGGCAATAAGTAACATTTATGATTTATGTTTTCTGCATGTCATTCATAAATCATATGATTTCATGAGGTATGTTATTATTGAAAATTATGTTTTTGTTTATTTGTATTTATTAATGGGTTTATGTTTCTTTTCCTTATTTTATAACCCTTACTGAGATTTTTATGTTCATCCAATGTATTGAAATGTTTTTCATAGGACATAAAGATGATGAGGGACAAGGATGGGATCAAAGAAAAGTCATATTGTCTAAAACATGAAACTAGACATGTTTCATTTATTAAGAGTTTTTATTTTAAGAAAAAATGGAAACTGAGAAGAAGTGTCAAATTTATAATTTTTGAGATGTAATGTAATAGTTATGGCCTAATTGTCTAAAACTATAAACCTGAAAAAAATTTAATGGGAATTATTCACTTAACTAAAGATTTTGTAATGATTAATTTTGGGACCTTATATGTATATAAATGAAAAATAATTTAAAGGAGTACATTAAAACAATGTTTTGAAGGAAAATCCCTTACCATAATTACCATCTAAATTCATAAATTATTTAAATGCAGGATAATAAAATTATATTAATTTTATACGTTATTAATTACAATTTAATGTTAATTTTATTACTAATAATATTATTATTTCATTAAATTCCATTATCTATATAGATACTAAAATCATTAGGTTCATATTTGATGCTTTGTGGTGGTTCGGTTTACAACCTCATAACCACATATCTATGTTGGCCGTGGTCAATGGGGATATCATTCTATTTCCTATGTAATCATAAAAATGTTATAATTGTTATATTTAATCATTAAATTATATTTTAAAACCTACAATGTATATAGGTCTAAAAAAATTAACCAGATCATTCTTGGGAGATGGAAGTCTGTACGTATGCATGAAAAACATTTCATTTTAATATCAAGTGGAATGGAAATATTAACATATGTTTTTCATTTACACAATCAAGAATATGTTTTAATGTTTTATTTTTTCAATAATTCCATCATATTCCCCATCCTTATAAGGTGGATATGTTCAAATAAATCACATTTCTTTTTTGAGGTGGCATTCCATAAATGTTCACAAATGACATTATCAATTTAAAATATAGAAAAATAAAAACAAGGTAAGTAATATATTACCCTTAAGGAATCATATATATTTATTAAATATCATATATTAATTTTATCAATCATTATAACTATCCATATGATCCGTTTACAAAACAACACATCTTTTTATAGAGTTAGATGCACACAAACACAATGAATTGTGATGTTTTCATTTGAAATAAGATAGAGAAATAGATGCAATATTATTTCTACATAATTATAATATAGTTTTAGTATATTTATGATGATTTTTTAATTATATTTTTATTTTTTTAGATGAATTTATTGAGGTAAATTAAGAATTAAACATCATCTCGATAAATTGGTACTTACACAATTTTCTCAGATATCACCATTTTTCATATTCCTTAATCCTTCTAGGATTGGTCATTTGAATAGATTTAGACCCCTATGACATGTGGAGAGATTTTGGAGAAATTTTTTGGTAGGTTTTGGTATAGCTAGATTTCTCAAAAGGTGTTACTAAGAAACGAGAGTAGGTTCTATTTTATAAGCTAGAAATTTGGAGCCCTTTTTATTTTTTGAAACATTTAAGAATTATAAAGTCTTAATATTCATAAATTTTATACTAAGTATCCAATTTATATAATAAGTATATCACAAGAAAAATAATGTTTTTAAATAATAATTATTATCTGTTTTTTTGGTTCTATTACATATTGATTAATTTTATTATCATGATTTACCCTTTACCATGGAGACACATTATTAACATGGGTACTATTCACATTGATAAAAAATGAGACCGAACACATTATAAAATTTAATCCTCAAGATATATATTATGGGAATAATTTTGTTAAAATTATTTTGAAATAAATTTTAATAAATGTTCCCAAAACACACAAAAACATATTTTATAAAATTGGATTTTATGTACAAAATTGTACTTAAACAAAAATAATAATAATATTTATTTCAATGGAAATTCATTGATTGTTCATAATAAAATATATTTTATTTAACTTTGCAACCATATCCAAAATAAAAGGGTTGTTTTAAATTAATTAACTTAATTAATAGAAATGATAGGTTCATTAAAATATTTATTTATCACTACTGAATCAAATATAAATATTTTTAGAAAAATATAATACCTTCAACCAAAGTTATATTTGATATATTGATTTTAAAAAATATTTCATTTTTATCAAAGTCAATTGCTAAATTCATGATATTTATCTTATAAATATAATAATGTAATTCCTTGTAAAACAATATAGATAAATAAAACTATTGTTTTTTTACTAGAAAAATATATAAAATTATTCATAAAAATATTATGAATATAAATAATATATATATATATATATGTTAATTTATTTATAGGATTAATATTGTTTTGACACACCATCACCATAATTGAGGTGCAACATAGAAATGAATTCAAATAATATACACATCATATTCCATCAATAATATAAAAAGATTTTTATAGAATTGTTATAAACACTTAGTTATATCCAATATGTTCGATATAACTATTTAATCACCTCCTAGAAACATTTAGGTATATAAATTTGGAAAATCACATAGTGGTGCAGTCATTTCAACCAATTTATTCAATCTTCTCGATTTTGGGTTTGTTGGAAGATTATTTTAATGAATCCCATTATAATAACCATGTTGGAAATAGATGTTATATTTGTAATTTATTAACTTTTATTATAAGTGGATCACATAAAATATCAATAAAATTAAATATATTTCGTTATCATGGACTATCTCCAACTCTTGTACAGTGAAAAAGTTATGATATGTCACCATTATAAAATCCCTCTATGGTGTGGTTGTCAAAACCTATTATATAAGATTATATAGACAATTTTTTTCATTGAAGGAAAGAATCACCATTGAATAATTTCCTATTATGGTTTAATATACTGATGTATTCAATTATTTTTTCCTAGACATCCCCGAGATCATGAGTAAGATTTATCAATATAAGTCTTCCCTAAATCCACTCAAATTTTTATATACCACTACAGAATAACATTATTAATATTATATTATTTGGAGAAGAAGATACTAGAGAGTTTGGATATTGGCCTCATACTACCTTGTGAATATCAATGGTGATATGAAATTCTATTTTTCAAGAATTACAATAGAATAATGTTGTTTTTCTCGATAGTTGGGAAGATGAAAAAATCACATTGAAGCAAAAACTATCCCCTTCCTAAGATTGATGACTTGTATGATCAACTATAATGATCATGATTGGATATTCATTATGGATTTCATCATCTAAAGGTGAAGAGTTAGTATATTTACAATAATAATTTAGTATAAGATATAGATATTAAGAGTTCAATGTTATCCCATTTAGACATACTAATTCCCCTAAAAAATATATAGACATGAAAAATTGAGTCTTTTCATACTACCTTAAAATTGTTTCGGATTTTATTGAATACACTATCATATTATCTATGAGAAAGGATTGACATTATGAAAATATATGTATTTTGATGGAGACAATATGATTGGATAAGATTTAGGTTTGGTTTAAAAAGTGTAACTTTTGGATACAATGAGTCCCATTCATGAAATATGTGACCACTATTGTGGAAATATATTTTGAATTCTAAAAGATAAAAATAAATTAAATAATGGACATGACATTTATGTGTTATGTTAATCCATAGTTTTCTTTTAATACATATGTATTAATAAGGGTTAGTGGAAAAATTCTAATGATTTCCTATCGAACTATAGATTTTATTATAATTAAGGTTAAAGTATATTTAGATGATATAATTCATGGTATTATTTATAGAGAGCAATATGAAGATAATAACATCTCTTGTACTAATACTAACATCAATTAAATATGGGTTTATTATACATAGCAACACTTAAAATAATGAATTATTTGTATAATCAATAAAAATGATAAAATGATAGCATATACTTCATGAATGTTGATGATACATGAGTATAAATACCTAACATATGTCATATATTTGGCTATATAAATATTTTCATTGTTGATTTGGTGTAACTAACTTTATAGTGATAAGTTCCAAATATATACCGATAAAAAAATTCAGAAATATATATATATTCATATAGACAAAGATTTACATGAATAAATGTTGAGTTTTGGAGGTGATCATGGAATATGGTTACTCAATTCAATAACAACCTGTAATGATGAATAATGATTATAATTCCCTTATCAAAAATTAACCTCCTACCCCATCCATGATAAATATTAACTAATTCCATTACATACTAGTTATATAAATGATAGACTAGGAAATCATAATGATAGGAGTGGAATCTTATCATGATCACATTACATCCCAATAATAAATCCATGTGAATATAAATGATTCAAAAATGGATGATTTAGATCTTTTGATGATGGTTATATAAAAAATGAATTATCATGAATTAACCATCATATAATATGGTTTTATTATTCTGGAACTAGTATTTTTGTGTCATTGGAACCATTGCTAACGAAATAGTTTCTAGAAAGTGAACATAAATCATGTTTCTCTATCAATCCTTGACGAACCAAGATGTATCATGACATTTGAGGAATATTACAGAGAAACAACATATAGATGAATATTTCTGAGTGGACCAAAATGTTCATAACATATAGTAAAATTTAATGTATAGTGGAAAAAAAAATGGGATGATGAAATAATTACCCATACTCACATGGAAATGGTATAACATAACTATGGACTTTCTTACTTGTCTCATAAAGACACCAAAAAGAATAAATTCCATATAGTTTTTATAGAATAACTCAATAAAACTTCCCAATTTATCACTATTCTCTATGATTTATCTCATAATCAATATTTTATGATTTAGATAATGGAATTATTGAGGATTTATGGGCAACAACATTTGATCTTTTATGACCATGATCCAATGTTAACTTTTATATTCTAGAGAATAATTTAATATAAAATGAATGTCAAATTGAAATTCACATTGAAATATTACTATGAATCTGATGTAAAATTTGAAAGGACCATTTATACAATCAAGGATATTTAATGATCTTACTAAATTGAATTTATAGGAGGTTGATATTAACATCACACATTAGTTGGTTTCCCATAAAACAATAGCTTCCACCCGAGTTTTCAATAATCCAAATTTCTAGATATATATAGGAATCAATGTCTCCCTCAAATATATTGGGATGAAGGTATTTAATGTAAGATTACGAGGTTTGATCATGAAAAAAAAATGAAAAAGATGTTTAAATACATAAAACAATACATTGAAGATTTTCTTCCTTGACAAAACAATTCCATTGACAATCATCAAAGACACATGATATTTAATGTTTGAGACGAATTATTTCCATTGAGTATCACCATGTAAGGGAGTGATGTGGTATAGAAAGAAGGGTATCATCATACCTAGTTACATTTCATAATTTTAGATCATTTGTTACATTAGAGTTGTGGCATTAATGTTGGAACTTACATCAATTAATTATTACGTTTACGATATGTATCATATATCTCTTTTGTGGATATACATAACTAATCCCCCATATATACTCAAGCCAAAGGTGGTTGAACAGTAACATAACCTCAATAATGAGAAGCTTCTTATGAAGATATTGGACCATAGAGATAAAGTTATAGGGAATAAGAAAACTCACCAGATTAAAGTGATTTAATGAAATCATATGTATAAAGAAGAAACTTTGAATCATTTTGAGTATTACATAAAAATACACTCATATATTCTCAACCAATGATAAGAGATTAAATTTTGTGTATGAATTTTCTTATGGGTGCAAGAATGTCACTACCTAATGTATTATATATATTCCATTTTCCTTAAAAATAAATAATATTTTTCATAATTATGTATAAATTATGATATAGAAAAATTAAACAAATAATAAAAAACTACAAGAATTTATATATTTAATTAGGAATATTATATTTACAGAATAGATATTGTTGAGAAAATGGAATATTGTATTATAGAAACATTTACTAAAAAAATAAAATAAGTAGTACTGAAATATATAGATCCTGTTGATCACTTATAACAATTAAAATCTTGAATAACATATTTAAAAATATATAGAACATTTAAAATACAAACAACATTTTGGAAATAAAAAATTTATAACTCTAAGATATATTGAGATGAATGATTGATGAAGGATGTCTGGTGTATTTATAGGATGTCATATGAACATTCAAATGGTAATATAGTCATCAAGAATAGTAACACGATATTTGAAAATGGAAACCTAATTGTTGGAATAGTAACCCAACCTCAAAACAATGACATGTCAAATAAAAAATATTTAACAAGAGTAATTTATGAAAATATACACTTTCATTCTATATAAACAAATCAATGATAAAAACTCAAATATATTATAAACATACTTTTATGAATATTATTTTAATTTATTCTGGAAATATATATAAAAATATCAACATTAGCTCATTTTATTAAAAAAATTAATGTATTATATTATAATATTTTTCTATTTTCCACAATGTATTTTATAAAAAATATTAATTTCATAAACATTTTTAATGTATTTCATTAAAATATTAATTTTCTATGATAAATATAAATATTATTTATGATTGAAAAATATTTATGAAAAAATTATTTAATCCTTATAAATATCAGTTTTATAATCTCTAAGGGTGAATGTTTTGTGAATTTTCTGAAAAAACATTAATTTTTTATGAATAGTAAAAATAAAATTTGTTTATAAAATCGGGTTGCTTTAATTACATCATTCAAGATGTAATAGTGACATATGATATTCCAAAATTTGAGGAAATGAAAAAAACATGTATATTAAGTTAAATAAATCATTGAATTCAAATTTTAAATCTAGAAGGCGATTTGAAAATTCTAGTGTATAAAGTATTATATTAAAAAAAATCATTTTTCGACTTTATATTTTAATAAAATAATAAATTTAGTTAATATAGGTTTTTAATTATATAAAACATATATTTTTAGTAAATTATAATTCATAATTTTAATGATATTTCTATTACGCAGTTTTCTATTGAAATTATATTTCATTCTATAGTTTATACTAAAAATAACTCTATCCTCATGTATAAATACACCTTCTACCCCCTAATCATAAACAACTTATCATAAAATTATAAAATTAAAAATAATCCCAAAATAATCCCTTTTAAAACCTTTATAAAATAACCTCATACATTAGAAAATTTTACTTTTTCAAATCAATTTAATTTTTGATAGATTTAACTATACTTTACACTAACTTTTAACAAACCATGAACAAATATGAATATTATTATTTAAAAATGATCATTATTATCTAGAAGTTACTAATTTCATAATCAATAGGAATAAAAGATTTTTGAATATTATGTATAATTAGTTTATATGAAGAAAAAAAAAGTACAAAATTTTTAGTAATGTATTTTCATTTTTTGAAAATATTGTTTTATCAAAAAATGTTTTATTGCATTTCGTAAAATAATAATACAGTCTTTCATTGAAAATTTTCAAAAGTATATTTTAAAAACTAATTTTAATTTTTGAAATCATCATATCTAAATTTAATTCTGGGGATATTTTGATATTTTTTAAACATATTTATTTTCCGATGAAAACTGAATAATACAGATTTCCATAAAAAATGTAATTTCATTTGAATACATTATTTTAATATAAAGTAAAATATTTTTATTAATATTATTTATAGTATCTTATGTAATATTTAGTTAAATTTAATCCATTTAATTATTTTGGAATTAAAATAATATTAGAATTTAGTATAAGTTTATTTTTGGGTTTAAAAAAATGATTTTTTTAAAACTGTTATATTGTGAATAATGTTTTTTATTTTTAATTAACTCAAGAAATCCCCAATGTGGAATTATTAAAATTTAGTTTATAGTTTCTTTATATATATATATTAATTTAAATTGATAAAATTATTGTTAATTGGCATATAGTTAATATAAGTTATCATTTTCATGAAAAATACAATTCTTAAAAACCCATTTTTTCATCATACTTATGGGGTAAATTTTAAGTTAAATTATACATCTTATATTAATATAATTTGGTAATAGTGGTTCTATATTTTGAATAAAAATAATATTTATTATCTAATAATAGCAACATAACTCTTTTCATAATTAATTGTTAATATTGTAAAAAAATATTTACCTTATTTAATGTTAAATTAGATTTACAGAGGTGAACTAAAATGATATGGGTTAGAATGAACTAAATACACACGAAAAACTATTTTATGGACATATTGTGAACTTATAATGTCAATGTATTGATAAATTTATATTTTGGTTCCTGGTGAAATATTAAAAAACAAGTTGCACCTTTTATCTCCAAAAATTAAAAGTATGCCTGTCACTTCACATTGATCATATAGTAATCCTAAGAATTATTTGAGAGATTACCAAAGGAGGTTGTTTGAAGAAAATGCATCGTTCTTAATTGAGTCTTTAATTAATTTATTCTTCAACCTCATTCAAATATTATTCCATTATGATGATATAATTACCCAATTATATGTAAATTATGTATATTTTTTTATGATAATTTAATAACATACACTTCAGGTGAATAAGGTTATAATCATAGTTAAAATATGTGGGTACAACACATAAAACCGTGAATATAGGTTATACCCAATAATTTATGAACCATTGGAGCTCGAGGAATCAATATAGAAATATTCAAATTGTTTTACCTAATTTTGGTTATATTCCACCTATACCCATCGTTCATAGACCATTTTTGCATAAAATTTTAATGGAAATACATATACCCATTGTTTTCTAAACTTTGGGTAAAGAGCCTTATTAAAAATAGAAAATCCTCCGCTGTGATTTGATCCCAACACCTTCCTCTTACATATAAATTAATTTACCATTATCAAACAAAATGTTTTATGATCTTATATTCAAATATATATATATATTGATAAATTAGTTATTATTATTTTTATTATTGAAAAATAATGGGCCAAAATATTCCCATGTTTTGGTAAAACCTTGTTTATATGTTCCCCATATAATTTTCTACATTGAAATCAGTTTCCATGGATTTCAAAAACCATGGAAATAGGGAAGACATTTACCCATAGTTTTTTGATAACCATGGGTTCAGGTCATTTCCATGATTTTTTTAGGAAACATATTCCCATGGATTTCAAAAATCATGAGTATAGGGGGAAAATATACCCATGGTTTTTGGAGAACCATGAGATTAGGTAGTTCCTTTAAAATTCACCATCCCCTCTTGTGAAATATATTTCCATTTTTCACAAAAATCATTGGTATATCTACCCCCAATACCCAAATGTTTTAGAGATTTCATGGTATAGGCCATTCCCATGAAAAATGTTTTCCCTGGGGATATATGGGTGACATGTTCTCACAGTTTCTTCCAAAACTGTGGGTGAAGAATTATTTACTAGTAGTGAAGAATCCATCTCATATTCTATCAAATGGAATAAAAAAACATCATTCTTGAGTACGATAGACTACCTCCTCACGAACCAATGTAATTCATTTTCGATCACCATATCTCATATCCAAATATAACCATCTATTTCATGATTATATATAATATTTATGATAATATTATAACTATTTAATTATAATATGACACCTACCTTTTTACCTCCCAACGAGTTGTACAACATAAATGTCACTCATTTTATAGCGAATAATTACCTCATGTGCCGATATAGTTTTTTTCATTTCAGTTTTACTTGGATGGTAATAAAGATATATTAAATGAATTTATAATATATTTTTATGATAATTATACTTTTATAATTATGATATAACATATGCCATCTTAATTTCTATTACATGGGGGATATAAGAATGTCAACCATGTGTATGATAGACTACCGCATCATGAAGTGATGTGATTCATTTTTCACTAATGATTTTCATAGAAGGTAATTTTTGTAACATTAATGAATATATTTGATATATATGATGTAATAAAGATTCTTTAAAATTAATATATTATATAAATTTCCTTAATTTATCCCATTGAGAAAGTGAAAACAACATTCCTGCATATATTCGGCCTATGGTTTCCATGAATAGTGTATCTCATTTTTTATCTCTAAATTTATGGTTTAATATAAATAAATATAAAATTAATTTATATTAAAATTATCACATGGTTAAAATTCAGGAAATAAGGAACTGGGATAAATTTAAGAGTACCGAAAATACCTAAACAAATACTATAAAAAACAATCCAATTATTACCTGAAATGGGGTTTTAACATGTAATTATTAATAAATTGGTTATAAAGGGTCATAAGCAATTAAAATATATTGTAAAAAATATAATTAATTTTTTATAATATATTTATAGTAAACAAATATTTGTTAGATGTGATATTTGAATGTGTGTGAAAGATTCCAATATTTATGGAAAGATATTTATGTCTCTCTTTTATTTTCTGGGATACACGATCTATATTCCTCACATGAATATTTTTTGTTGTTTAAATATAGGGTGTGAATGTATTTTATGATTCTTAAACTGATACATATGTATATTTACATATCAATTAAAATATCTATCTTTCTTAGGGATCACAGTTCAAAAGTTACCAAAGCGGTAAGGGATTTTTGTATCAAATAAACTTATTTGGGATATTAGTTATGTTATGATCCTAACATATTTTATGTGTTGTATATTTTGTAACTTTGACAATTTATATCATTAATCTACTTATTCTTATGAAATTAAAAGTTTTATTTGATGATATTCTATAATAAGTCTTATGATTCAAAATTTACCAAAATAGTGAAGGTTCAATGTTACAATCTCATTGTTTATCAGGATTATTTATGATTATGAATTCCGTGATGAAATAATATAATATATTTCTCATGAAATTCATTATTTTTTATCCAATTTTTATAAATTAAAAATATTTTTTTCATTCATTTTCTTTTATTTATGTACTGAGGAGTTCAAAATAAATTTTAAAGGAAAATTTCTTTTATTTATCTCTTCGATAAAAAAAGCATTTTCTTCCATATTTATGTTATCTGTAAATGATTAAAAAAATTAAAATTTCCAAAAGAATTTATTATATCAATTTTTACCCATGGTTAAATTCTCACAAAAATTTATAAAAATATTCCTCCTGCCATTTTCCAAACAAGGCCTCTTAGGATTTTCCTATAAATATGAAAGTAATATTTTTTTAACATGTATAACATGAATAGAATTTCCACCATCATAAAAATTATTATATTTAAGATTAATTTATATGTTTTATATGATATAATAATAGAAATTTAATTCCATAATATTTTATGAATTTCAAGTTTATGAAATATAGGATTTTCAATGAAAGGTTATATCCCTCAACAAAACATTCATGTGTTTTTCTGTAAAAATAAATTTCCATCTAAGAAGAAATCATTATATGTTTCTTAGTATTTATTAGGGATATGATCCACTGATACCATATTCATTCATTCTATGGATGTTATATGTTTATATTGAAAATATGCTTATTAAACACATTTCATTTCTATGGTTTATAGAATGATTACATTTCTATGAAACCAACTTCTTTTCATAGGTATTTATATGCTGAATGTTTTATGAAGCCAATTTTATTTCATAGTTTATAATTTGGTGAATTTTTAATTATATTTAATAAAATATATGTTTGATATTTATTTTTTGTCGACTGAGACCTATATCACCATACAATGAATTGTAAAAAATTTATATCTCATGAAATAAACAGAACTACAATGAGAATTGAACTAAGTTTAGTATGGGATATCTTCCACTCTGATATTCTATGGAGGGAGCCAAGACTACTATGATAGTTTTGGAAGTTAACCCGTTCAACTATAACAATCTTATATTTAATCCTTGAAAACTAAGAAAATTATGTTTTTTTGATTACGCGTATGCCATAATTCCATGTTTTCCACTAATGATTTTCACATATGGATAATGTTATTTGATTCCATTATGATTCATATCCAACAAAAATACAATATTTTGGCCATGACTTATTATTTTGATCTTTGATTTGAAGGGTATGGTTTCCAAATGTCATACTCATTTTCATATACACATATGGTAATGTTTTGTTTACATATACTTATTGTTTAACCTTACTACGCATCTGTGTTTTCTCTTTCTTATCATTATTATTACAAAATTTTATAGAAATTCGTTATGTATAATATGTTAAGGATCGGTTCTAGTTATGGAGAACCGACTAAGAGATAAATTAGATCACTTATGGATGAGTTATGTATGTATTTATGATTCTAATGGCAATAGACCTAAATAATTCTAGAATGGATTGTTTTTTTTTTGGTAATGAATATTCATAAAATAATATATAATATTTATGTATTTTATGTTTGGGCTATTAAAACTTAGAATCTATTGGGAAATTTTTTAGTAATTTGACTCTTTGTTTTAATGGTGTAAAGGGATGTAGAAATGAAAAAAAAACAAGAAGAATGTCATATTCTATAATATATTCTATTTAAATAACTCCTCTCTAATTCAAAAAATCTATTATATTCTATGTATAACATAAAAAAATAAACTATAATTTTAACAATATTTTATTTTAATTAAACTATTATATTTATTTTTTACAGGATATTTTTTAAGTTATACATATCTCACATCATCTGTTGGTGATGTCTTGTTAACTATAGGTGAATCTACTTCTAGGATATTACCGACACTATACATAATAATTACTTTATTTATGGTTATATTGATTTTATTATAATATATAAATATTAATATATATTTAAATTGTTAATTTTATTGATTTATGGGTATAAATTAAAAATTAATAAAATTAAAACCATACATTTTTAATTGAAATATAATGACAAACCTATCAATATGATTTTCTAAGACTCCTATACTGATTTTTAATGAAAAATATATTCCATAAAATTTCATTTACACCACCTGAGATGTTTCTTAATTTCTCAAAGAAGGATGATATTTTTAAAAAAATATTATTTCTCTTATTCAATTGAGTATGCCAATATTTCTTCACAAAATAAATATTTATATAATATTTATTGAAACAATTACTTTTTATGGGCTTATTTAATTACTATAAGTTTAATATGTTTTCTTTCCATGTGGAATAAATGATTATGAGAAAAATATAATGTTATAGGTAGGCTGGATATTATACAGTCCCCAAATTCATTATTTAATTTGATACATGTCATGATATTATATATTCTATTTATTAACACGATAACATTTTATAACAACAATTATATTTTGATTTATAAAAATATGTCACCTTGGAAAATGAAGATATATTTTCTCTCTACTGATGTAAGGTATTTGATTACTATTTTAGAATATCTCAATATTATGAATACTAAAAAATTCACCTCTTTTTCTGTTGATTCCTACAAGATTTAAATGAAGGTATTATACATTTTTGGATGATGGTGATTATGATTATTCTCACCTATATACAATTTATTAATGTCTCTTATTCTATCCATGTTATTTCTCCCATTATATTTCTATTTGATCAACCCATTATTTGATATATGCGAATTAGTGAATACATGTACTATAGGGAACCTGTAATATTTTAAGAGTACTATGATGTTGTATTTAAACAAATTATGTTTTTTACATCTTATGTATGAACATAATTTTTCAATGATATTAAATCATTAATTTCTAGAATCTTTTACAATTTCAAATTTATCATATAAATAATGTATTATTCAAGAAATAAGATTTGGGTAAACAATATATATTTCAATGAAAAATAAACTCAACCCATATATCATCTGGACTCAATAACATCAAGCCGTCCACAATCATTATATATCATATGTCCATAAAATGGAATTCCTCTTATATTTCAATTATCTAACCTTTTCACCCTCACAATCAGTTTATTTAATCATATAAATAACTATAAATAAAGACCATGATAATTCATTAACATCTCACACTCTCTAGTTTTGGAATAATGTTACTTTCATATTAACTCAATAATTAATGTGTTTCTATCATCCATTAACATGATGTCATACTGACTAAACATTTGTAACGTCTATCCATATGACCAGATTATATATTTTTACACATTCCATACCTAGATTAAATTAATAGACAACATTATCTTCACCTAAAACATAAACATATCCATAATCAAGTTTTAGAAAACATATACAACAAATTAAACAATTACAAATCAGGGGTTGATCAATATCCACCTTTATATTGTTTGTAAACACCAACATCAACAACACTCAATCCAATTTCTCTCAAACATCTAGTAATCTATTTAATATCATAAAAATATATTTACTAATTACAATGTTCAATATAGTTATTTTTTTAATATAATATAATCCCATAATGATAATAATGTTTTTGATCATGATTTTGATATTCTCCCCAAAAAATATAATCTTTATAAATATAATGTAAAAAACATGTACTGGACATTATTTAGCATAATAAAGATACCATAATAATAAAATATAATGTATGGTTTTTTCACATCTCCTTATTGTAAAACATAATTCAAATGATAGTGGGGAATGTAATGTTTAAGACTCATTTATAGTAATTTAGATTTTGTATTTCAATAAATGATAACATAATACACATTGTTTTATTGAGGAATATGATTAAAAATAAAATTATAAATTTTGATAAAGTTATTTTTATGAAATTAATGGAATTTTTTTATTTAATATTTTTAAAATTATAGTAGTAATAATTTTTATGATTTTATAAAATGGATTATTTTTATGTGAATAGTGAAACATACTAATTTTAAAAAGTTTCACTTTATTTGTATTATAATGATATATGAATAACGTGAAGGATTATGGAACATATTATCTAGGCTATATATATATATATATATATTAAAATAGTAATAAAATTCATAAAAAATTATAATATTGAACATTGAAATGTATTCTAAACGTTTTGGAAATCTATGTAATGTCTAAATTGAAATAAAACCATTTTTTTTCTCATTAATTTAAATCGAATATTTATGTGGATAGAATAGATTTTTTATTTGATCAAATGGAATATAGATCTGAATTTTTTTAGACATATAAAATTAATTCCATTTAAATAAAATTTATTCACTATTTTTCCTTATAACATCTTAATAATTAAAACAACCATTTCTGTAAAAATGGTTTTCATTTTGATTTTAGAGCTTATACTTAAACTAATTTATACAACTAATAATAAAAAAAATAGATTCCATATTTTCAATCATAATAATAAATTTTAGTTAATACAGTCAAATTAAATTTTTGGTCATAATTGGTGAGTTACCATGGTAAACATTTATCACCTCAATTAATGTTAAAATGGGTTAAAGGGTTAAAAATGAAGAGGTAAGGATTTAATATAATATAAAACATAGTATTAAACCCCATAGAAATGGTTTATTTCAATATTTTCTTTCCCAAATTTAGATATGATATATTTTGGATACATTTATATAAGTTAACACAATAATATATCTTAATCTTTTGAAAGATTTAAATTTTGCCTCTCCCTCACTTATAAAAGGACTACACTTATTCATTTCTTCTCCATATTTCATAATCCTTATATGTCATCCAATAATTTCTAAAATAACATAAAAAAACCTATTCAATGATCTATAGTTAATTTTGTTGTCAAAATAACAACTTTATATGGTTTATATTTATGCTAAAGGAAGTCATCCAAAGTAGTGGAATATCTATTATTTAATTTTTTTTACGATTATTTATTTTTAAAACACCATCAATTTTTTTCTGACCAATATGAAATAATAACATTATTATCCCCCATGTATATATATTTTATTACATTGATGGTGGAACATTTACCTATATTATTCCCTATCAAATCATAAATGAAAGCATCATTCGAGTGTACATGAAGACTACTTCATCACGAAGTGATGTGTAAACTTTTTCAATGCCACCGTTAATGGATGAATATTACGAGTAATAATTTTTTTATATATTATATTTATTATATAACTATGTTTTTTTGAATATAATTAATCATTTGTCTTCTTGACCTTCCACCATTTGAAAAATAAAAATGTTATTGGCGCATTAGAATGAAATAACACATCCATGTAGTGATGAAAATATGTTTTTCATGACCACCATTCTTGTATTATTATAACTATTTCTATAATGACTATATGTAATATTTATATCATGTTAAAAATTCACAATATTTTAAAATAACAAGGAATATGAATGGAATGAAACTACTGAACCAAAACATAATAAAAAATGAATGATTTGACTCTCAAAAGAGAAATTTTATTATAGAATTATTAATATAGATATTATTTAATGTTACAAGTGAATTATATATGATATTATAATTATTAATATGGTTTCGGTTTATATTTATAATAAATTATTATTTTTTAAAATAGAGGATAAAATTACTAATTAGTAATGTTGAACATCGTGTAATTAATTTCTGTTATAATTTAATTTTATTTTGGGATTCTTTATGTTAGTATTTCCAAATTGAAAATTATATTATCCTAGTATTTTAAAAACCATCTATTTTCTTTTCCTCTGGTTATGTATTGTGTTTACATAAATATTTCCCATTTAAACTCTTATTGAGTCCGAGGATATGAAAACATTACACATTGAAATATTACATATTATTTGATAAATATTCATCACAAAACATTTCAATCCATTATAGAACTTTGAAGGTTCAGTATTATTTAAAGCATCGATACATAAAAATAAAACATAAAATAATACATAATATCCGATTAAGTTCTTCGAAACTAATTACATTCTTACATATATAATACTAACAACATTTCATCATATCCCATGAAAAAGTAAAAATAATAAAGGGTAAGAATATATATTTAGTAATGCTAATCAAAGGAGATGTAATTGATCATTTAAGAATAACATTAAAATAAGTTATTGAGGATATAATATTATAGTTTTAAATTAATACGAATCTTTTCATTAGTCGGAATCATGGGTCATTGGATAATGATTTTTTGTTTACCAGACATGAAAAAAATAAAACAATGAACATGATAGTGGATAACATAACATTAGATTACTATCATGTAATGAAAGTGTTGAATAAATTGTTTTCTTAATTATAATAATACAAATTTTTTGTCAATTCTACAAACCATCACATTACTCATTGGTTACCCTTGGGTTAAAAAACTATTTACCAACATTGGGATTAGGATAATCTTTAGTTAGCCCAATTTTTGGGCTTGGGCTTATATCTAGTGTACCTTTCTTTTAGTATTGGGACCACAACCTCTGTACCATTTTATCTTATTAAACATTATTAATTACCCAATTAATATTAGGTAGATAATATACCCAATTATCACATAATCATAATGCATTCATATTTATTCCACATGATCATAAAAATTTTATCATTTCTTCTAGGATTATCTTAAGGAAATTAAAACATGTGTTATCAAAATTAAATCATAATAATATCAAATAATCCAATGAAATAATAAAGAAGGAATCATATAATTATATCATAAGTTATGAATAAGTTAAATAAATAGTTGTAACTGTTTTAAAAAAAATCCTTTATAATATCACTGGAGTATTTTTTAAGGAAATTAAAATTTTCACCTTGAAATAACTTTTTTCAAATCTAAAAAGATGAAAAATATTAAATAAAAAACTCCAATTTTAATTAAATATAAAATCTTGTAAAGTATGATTCAATGAAAATATTATTCTTGATGTAAAATATAATATATTTGTTTATTATACGTTAAAAAATCACTGGGTTCACAAAATTAGTAAAATGTAACTCATTTGAAAATTGTCTAGAAGATTCATTATAAAAAAATTATATATTAAATCATTGGTAAAATGAATCTAATAAACTAATAGTACATAATATCACCATTATTAATAAGTATGTATACATAAAAATACAGTCCTAAAACAATAAAAACAACATATCATTTCCATAAAAAAATCATTTTGAAATATTAGTACATAAGGAAAAGAAGATGAAAAGAAAATTTATATTTACCAAAAATATTGAATGGAGAAGGAAATAAATAATATTTGTGAGATATGGAAAATCTAAATTCATTACATGAAATTTTAGAAACTAATTTAAGTAAAATTTAGATTGTAACATAAATACCGTACCTCATGTTCGACATTAATTGTAAGGAATCAAATCTCCCCTTATTTGAGAGACCTCATTTGTCTTACACATTAATCAACGAAGAAATCTACATAAGAGAATTACAAGGGTCTTATGAAGAATTAAATTATTCTTTTACTGATTTAGGGTTGGTATTTGTAAATCTAGAAGGCTAAAAATAATGAAATATGGTGGAGAGGAAGTAACCTTTTGTAAGTGTGGGGGAGGACACACATAGATTTATATAAATGATTTAAATAATATATTGTTAATTTTATATGAATTTTGTACTAAATGGAAAATAATTTTATGATAATCTAGTTTAATTTTAAAATATATCAAAATAATAATATTTGGAGATTTTTTGTGTGGAAATCATACCATTATCTCACAGTTTAACCCTCTAGTAAACCCATTTTAACCATAACCATGGAAACCTCTTTTTTTCTTATTGACTACTGATTAAGAAAAATATTTAAATAGGATAGATTTAATTTTATTTTTTAAATATTTACTCCAAATATGTAATATATTTTATTACCCTCAATATCAATATGTGGTGAGAATTATAATTTACTTTAGTGTTTAAAATTCAAATAAATCTTTTTTTAGAAAAATTAATGTTTAAGCATTTAAATGAGTTTATAGTCACTCCTTTCCTATACATTACAATGATACTACTATAAAAAATTAGATTAGATATATAAATTTTTAATTAATATTCATTAATAAAAATGTGATTAATTTAATTTATTGTCATAAAATCACCATGCACACATAAAAATAGTTTGTAGGAAAATATATTTTCAAGACCCCAAAATGAACGTATATCAAAATAAAGATAAATTTTGATTAATAAATAATAAATTATATAATTAATAATTAAATTAAGATCATCTTCATATGATATAGAATTAAAAATAAAATTTCTCATTTCTATAACATGATTTTGTGAAAATAAATCATTGTTTTATAAAAAATAATATTATGAACTTTTTATTAAAAAAATGTTTAGAAAAATCCCAAAAATTCCACATCATATTATATTGAATTTATAAATTAAATTTTCACATTTACTTCTCCAAATAATTTTTCTAAAATTTTATATATTATTTATAATTTTTAAACATAAATTAGATTAAAAACAATTTTTCTATGGGAACATATTTTTTAATAATAAAACAACTTCACTAAAAACTAATTTCTAATTTATTAAGAATTAATCATTTAATTAGAGTTATGAAAAACTTTTACAAGTATTGTTTATAATGTGACTATTATTACTCATTCAAATAATATACTAAAATGGTTATAATTTATCGATGTTATTTATAAGATTTTTGTTTCATGATACGTATTATACTAAATAGTTAAAATATTAAATAAGAAATATATATTCTAAAATACGGAGGAGTTATATTCTCCATCATTAAATAAATTACATCTTTGGGTTTTTTATCTTCAAAATAAAAGGAACAGTATTTGAAATACATTTTTTTTAAAATCCACATCATACAAATGGAAAATAAATAATCCATTAAAAATGAGAAGTAAGAAAAATAATGATTGGGTAAAATAAAAAATAATTATATTATCAAATAAGGATAACATTAGCAGGAAGTGAAAATTTGGAAATGTTAGAGAAATATAACATCTATATAATAATATAGTGTGGTAGGGAACATAGTCATGAGAAATTTAATAACCATAAAACCAAAAATCATGGGGTATGAATAATACAATAAATTAATAAAACATTGAATGTAAAATGATAATATTTTTATTTAACAATAATTTCCCTAGATTCGAGGGATTATTTTAGTATTAAAATATAGAACATGAGATCATATTATTATATTATTTTTGTACTTATGATAAGTTTAGTTTCATATATTGCTTTTGATTTTATAAATTTCCAAAAATTCTTTATCACTTACTCCATAAAATGAATATTTAAGATTAACATATCATGCCTAAAGCACTCAAATGAAAATTAGAATATCATAATATCCTTAAAAGAATAAAACTCCCTTCCTAATGTCTCTATAAATTTACTAAATGAAAAATTATTAAAATTAGTATCCAAATTGTTAAAACAATTATATGATGATATAATTCTTTAAAATCGTAACATTAACACCCAAAGATCAACTCAAATAATGTAAAAAAAGTTATCCTTCAAACTTCTCCAAAATATGTTTTATCATATTAAAAATCCAAACAATATGAAAAATTTGATCACGTATTTTTTCTAGATCTAATTTAACATTTATTCTCAACAAATATAAAGTATCTCATAATGCACAGAAAAAACATATCAATAACATGATCATATGTACTTTTTAAACATGATAATCCTTCACTAAAAAATTTCTAATCACCATAAAACCACATTGAAAAATTAAATTATTCCAAAAGTTATCTCTCTCATGATCCCTTAAATAAAATGATATACTACTTAATTTCTTCAAAAAATCATGAATTGAAATAGACTTCACCATAATTAATGTTTTATCCGAGCAACAGTCCATTACTAGTTGTAAATATTATCATATTTAATGTATAAATGTAAAATTTCTTATTATGAAAATTGAACTTTTTATATCAATATTAAGAATATTTTAATGGTTATCTATTCTACTGTCATGTGGTTTCCAAAAATATCACTTCACAACTCAATCACCATTCTATGTTATCACTTCCATTAAACATATTCTAACAGATCAGGAATGAAAAACTACTATAGAAAAATACTTACTTGTTTTTGAATTCTTATAACCATAATATCATTAAAAAATCACTTCTATAACATAATTATCAATTCCCAATTTCTAAACACATCAATAATTACTCTTCAATGATAATAATCACATAGTAATTCTTTGGTCTAAGAGTCATCCCTTATTTTAGGGAAATGACTCCGATAATTTTGAAGTTCCCCAAACATAATACATTAATATGTAAATATAATAATAGGATATACTTTATTTCTTTCTATTTAACACATCATTTCTCCTTGAAAATTAATTCTTATATTCCTTTTTATTCCACACATAAAAACTGTTTCTTATTCCCCTTAAACATTTCCATGGGTTCTTATTCCCACTATCTCGACATATATGAAGTCAAATATTCTTTCCTCCATAGTCTTCATAAAACTTCATTTTTCTCTTTTTTGGTTCATTTATAAAATCTGATATGTCCAGGTTTTATAATAATATATCAATATATTGTGATAGGCATAATGATAAACTTTTTAATTTTATCTCTAGTTTTATTTGGTTTACCTAGAGGTAAATCACTAAATACCTATCACTTTTAGTGTTTAAATATTTTCTATAAATTTTAACAATTAAATAAATCTAAAAACCAGTTTTATGAATAATTATTATATTCAATAATAATATAATCATGAAAAATAATCTATATTATAACTATATAATTAATTCTTCTTTTAAATCCACGAAAAAATAATATTTCCCATGGCCATTCATAGTCATTATCTATTCAAATAATTAAAAATGGTTCAAAATGAAAATGTGAATTTACCCAAGCATATATCATAGGAGCCTTTATCCAGAAGTGTATTTTTCGGCCAACTCCTCATGCAATGGTAGAGAATATATTAAAACTCAATCAATGCCATTCATATTTATTACACATAGGATAATCTATATCATAACCACATAATATTTATAGTATATGTATAAGGATTTAATTTTATGGAAAATTACACTCCTTTAATTACCATAACATAGGTTGTTATCCAATACATATTTAATCCTAGAGGTTATCACTAATTTATTCACATCCTAGTTTCCAAAAATAACTAAAACAAAAATAAATACCAAATAATATGAACCTTTAATTATATAAATATTATATAATATTAGATGAATATTCATTAAATATAACTTTTATCAATAACAAAATAATTATGGGATAGTATATTTTGAAGCATTGATAAATTAAAAAATTATACATAAAAGTAATACATAAACCCACACTAATTTCTTCATAATTATAATTATTAATTAACATATCATAAATAAAACCATTCATCATGTCCCTGGGAAAACGAAATATAATAAAGGAAGAGAGAATATTCTCATTATGTGTAAAAATGGGAGATATAAATGATCATTTAATCATAAAAATATAATAATAGTTTAATAACATAAGATTAACTTTAAAAAATCATACACAAAAATTCATAGATCATAATCATGTGTCAGGACATAATGTGTGGTAGTTCAAACTATGTAAATCATATGGTAATCAAAGAGTATAAGCCATAACAACATAACATTTTCATATGGTCATGTTATAAAATGACGGAATTACGTGTGGCATAATCATAATCTTTTGAATTTTATGTAATGGATACCCATCAATAAATTCATCACATGTTGTGATTTAGATAATTATCCTTATATTATCTTTTTACTAGGGATAACCACCACTGTAATCTCTTTTTGGGCTTGGGATAACCTCTTGTGTTCCGTTTTTTTATTCTTAGGATACCATTTTGTATAAACATTGAGTTAAAAAAACATTTCCATTTACCATATTCATTAAAGTGACGTAACTAACCCAACCATCAAAAAATAAAAATCAATTTATCTATATTCTATAATATCTAGAAAACAGTTATCAATTCTTCATAGCATATCCTATGGAAAAGAAAACATGTTTCATCAATATTTAAAAATTATAATAATAAACCATATAAATATAGAATAATTAAAGAAAATAATATATTCATATCCCCATTGTAGAATAATTATGCTAAATTTTTGTTATAATAGTTCAAAATCCCTTTAAAATATCATTAGAATATTCTTTTTGGAATTTTTTTTCATTTTCATTTCAGTTATTTCAAATCAAAAAAATTACTAAATCTAAATGAAAATTGTTCAATTGAAATGATCAATAGAAAATTAAAATAGATTATTAAATTAAAGGATTATTAATAATTTTATGAAAAATTATTTTTCAAATACGTTACAAAAATATTATGTTAGAAGCATCTGTAAAAAGTACCTCATTCAAAAAAAATCTAGGATTCATTTTAAACTATTTTATAGAAACTAAATAAGGGTAAAATTAAAATTAGTAAATTTTTAATGAGTTGGGAAATATTATAGAATAAAAAAATTATTAAATATATACATGGATGAAAATATACCCTTCTGAATAGAAAAATACTGTTTGTTTTCCTTAAAAATATTCTTTTAGACATCTGAGTACATAGAAGAAATGAAAGAAAAAATATTATTTCCAAAAGAAAAAAAAGGAGAATAAGGTATTGATATTTATGAGTGATATATAATATAAATTAATTATAAATAATTTAACAATAAAAAATTATATAACAATGATATTGTAATTAAAAACCCTTACCAGAAGTTTAACTGAAGTCCTCTAACCACTTCTTCTTTGAGAGAACCTCGATTGTCTTACAACAAATTCGTCAAATTAATTGTCTTAGGAGAATACCCTAGTATCATATTTAAATAGAAGTATTATAAAAAGGTTCTATGGAATTGTTTTGGTGAGATAAATCACATAGTATTTTCAAATAAGTATATAAAGGAGGTACAATTTTATAAGTGAGGAACAGGACACAGAAGAAATTACTTAAAATATTTAAGTAATATAATGTCACTTTTTTTATTAAAGTGGATATAAATGGAAATAACATATAATTTATAATAATAAATCGTCAAAATATCTTTTACCACAAATTATTATAAAATTTTATGTGGAAATATTACCCATATCACTTGGTTAAACCCTCAGTAAACCTCTCTTAACCATGACCATGGAAATACAATTTGATCTTTTTTACTTTTCATTATGACAAATAATTAACATTGAATCATTATTAAATTTGAAAATACAATTTCCAAATATGGATTCCATTTTTTGAAACTTAATTTATATAAGTGGTAATAATTATATATTAAATGTGTATGTCAAACACAAAAAAAATATTTAAAAAAATAAAATTAAAAATTATACTGAGATCACCCACACTCCATGAAAAACAATTAAAATTATTTAATGTAAAAATATTTTAAAAAACATATAACATACACATTTAAAAATCATTAATAATAAATTATTATTTATTTAATTTATTATTATAAAAAACAAATTCATAAATAAAAATAGTATTTATAAAAATGAATTTCGTACCTAGAAATTAAGTTATAAAAAATAAAGTATAATATTAATTACTATGTAATTAATTAGATTATTTAAAATTAATATATTATTATTTTACATTGTTTTAAATTATATACATAATTAAAATTTTATATAACATGATTTAATGAAAATAAATGTCAATTTTACAAAATCAACCATTCTTCTCCATCCACTTAAATAAAAATATTTTCATACAATTCCAAAATATCACCATATGTTAATATTGAAATGATATTATGAAACAATTTTTTTATTTACCTATATAATTTTTTAAAAATTATATAAGTTAATTATAATATCCACAATCAAAATGAAGTCAAATGTAATTTTTTAGAAAATATATTTTTGATGCTTGAAATGATTATTAAAAATTCTGTAATTGTTTAATAAACTTTAATCAAATAAAATAAATTATATAAAACATCTTTACTCATTTAATTATATTTTGATTATTCCCATTCATACTACCAATTAAAAGGAATGGTTATTTTATACTAGGGTTTGACTTAAGCTTTCTACAGTGTGTCCATAATGGAATAAAATAATTACATATTTTATAGAAGAAAAAAACATATACTAAAATATAAAGGTGTAATAAGGTTAAAAATGAATAATATAGTTACATGTATATTAATTTAATTTTAAAATATTGTTTTGGAGTATTCTTTCCGATTTTTTCTCTTGCATGTCCAATTTTTATGTATATAATTTCTAAAATATTTTAAATATTGTTAATTGATTTATTAAATTCATATTTCCAAAAATATAATTTATATAAAATGATTTAAATGTAATATTCATGACATTTCCCAATAAATGTACATTTTTCAAAGGATTGAACAAAATATTTGTTTTCACATACACAACGTGAATGAATTTTTCTATCGTCATGAATAATCATTGATTTGAGGAAAACTTTACATGGTTCCATGTTATGATTCATAGAAAATATATTTTATAAAATTCTATAAATTTTTATATTTAATATAATGGACTTGAAAAAATAAAAGGGTACTCAATTTATGAAAAGTTTTATTAACCCTTTAATAGAATTATAATATTGATAATTTTCAATAATGATAGTGGGGATATGATCCAATGATAAAATCATTTGGAATTTAAAAATTTTATTGCATAAATTAATTTTTCAAAATTTGAGGCTTTTATAGGCCATGCTTATAATGGGTGTAGCCTAGTTATAGATTTCACCTGGTGCATCAACATGGATTATGAGTAAAAATATAATTCATTTCATATTTGATGGGTATCTTATTTACACCTATGCATTTATTAAAAATGATGTCTTTTTTAGAAGAAATGACAGTCAGATCTATTGTATATTTGTTGAGATTCCATGATTATGAATTCCAATTACTATGCATGTTCTTTATTAATAATTTAGTTCCCATTACCATTATGTTCTCTATGATTATATAATCTATTAGTACGCACTGAATTCATCTTTTCGGTTGAATGAGAATTGTTTTTTTATAAAATTTTCCCATATTTCATATTCCATATTTAATCATAATAGCTTCCATTATACACAATACAAACTGAGCATCTCATCTCACTCATTATTTTTATTAATTTCCCCAATATTTAAAAAAAATATATTATGAATGATACCAAGGATTAAATAATTTTTTTATGTGATGTTTTTTATATTTCTAAGGTAATAATGGAATCATGTATGAATATTGTTTACCTAGACTTATAAACAACCCGATCTTGTGTGATGTGATACCTTATATCTTATACCAATTTAATAAAAAAAAATGCCTCTACTATACTTGAGTCTGTTTATTATAGTAGGTATTAGAGCATGTTTAATGGGATCCTTTGGAAAAAGATTTTAAATGAGCATATGTGAATTAAGAATAATTAAAATACTTTAATTTATTTGAGAACATTTTTCATTATTGGGATTTTTTTAATGTATAAATATTCATGATTATTATGAGATAACATTGTGTTTTAAATTATTTTTAGACAGTTCATAATGGAAAAAATTGAATAAATACCCATAGTCAATGTATAGATTTACCTAATGAGAAAGCCAATAAATATGTGTTATGTATGTGATACTGACTTCTTTATTATGGATGATAACACTAGTTATGAATAATAAATTAAATGTATAGAGTAACCAATTTTTCACAATGTGATTCAGCTTTGTTGGACTTTTTTACATGACATAAGGCTACATTTTTTAATAAACTATTAATATTTATTTATTTTATCATCTAATTAATTCCCTTAAAATGATATTCCTTGTATTTAAAAGAAATTATAGGGAAAAGTATATTTTGTAGTGTATTGTCTAAAGAGAGGTGTTAGTAAATGATGTTCATTGATCCAAATAAGTAAATTAGTTGATGAAATAGAATTGAATTGAAAACTATTAGATTTATATTTTAGTATATATACTTTACTCAGGAATAAATATCAAAAATGGATAGAATATTTCATAATTGATAGATGATGTAAGAAGATGGTGTGGTAGAGTATGATTATTACTTTACATGATCATCCATCAATGAGGTGTATTATATATAATATGAAAAGAAATAATTTTCATTTTTTATGAAAATAAGTCATATACCCAAAGGTATATACTATTATTATTATTTTAATCACATAATGAAACAATATAAATTTTCATTATGAAAAAGAATGAATTTTCAATGTATTATATCATCGAGGAGAGTTATACAATGAATTGTTTAGATGATCAAAAATAATTAAATAAAATGTGTCATGGAAATAATGATAGGATATTATTTATAAGATGTGATAATTTTTTAAGGAAACACCAAAGAGATGGTTTAAGAGGAACATGAGTTTAATTTATATTTTGAGATAGGGTTCATGATGATATTTACTCTAAAGAAAATAATGACACCACTACTATCCAGTTATTTAAAATAAAGGAGATATGGAAATTTCCAAACTAATTCCCTAATCATCACGTTAACCAACCATTGGAAAATCTATAAGGAGAACTCCATTCTTATAAAACTATTATTGTTGATTTTGATGTTTCAAATGTTTTGGTGGAAGGTAAATTAGTTGTAACACAAAATATATATATTGATTAATTTGATTCTGAATATTTACAATCTTTTATATCGTTCATGTTTTCTTTAAAAAATATATATTTCAATAGAAACCTTCTAAGTTAGATATTAATCAAATCTCCTAGCATAAATCTTATTTAAATGAGGACGTTTCCATCAATTCCCTATATGAGACATATAAATACACCATTTTCAAGGATGACTATTATTAATTTTATTTATATTATATATTCCATTATATAGATTGTTTTTCAAATTATAATACATAAATTTGTTACTACGGGAAATATATTATGATTCCTAAAGTAGATGTGAAATCCCTTATCTTTTGAGGGGATAATTTGTTATCTAAATAATGTCTATATCCACCTCCAAAATATCATCCTAATTAAATTCTAAGAGAATAATACATAAAAAATCCATTAAAAGGGAATAGTGATTATATAAAATAGGTTTTTCATTATTTTGTATTATTAAATTGATTTTTATATAATAATTTCTTAGACATCCACCTAAGTGTGAAAATGAGATTTTAATTTATCTAATTCATGGTGAAAAAATGTATATCTAATACATTCTATGGGATAACCATAGTGGAATTACTGGAACTAAATAAACAACTCTAAAATTTTTAATGGTTATATATGTCATAGTGTTTCACTATATATATTGAATTTTCTTTTCTTACAAATAAAGATGGGAATATGAGGCTTTTCGTCAATTACAAGGACATCAATTTGACTACCATAATGAACAAGGGTCATTTTCCCTTCATTGATGAAATATTCCATCAACTACAATAGATCAATAATTTTCAATGATTTATGTTTTTTTTGGTATCATAAAATATGATTAAAAAAATTCATCATTCGAAAGATGGAATTTTGAACAAGGTATGGACATTATGAATTTATAGTAGTTCACTTTGGATTAACTAATGCACCATCTATATTTTTGAATTTCTTAAAAAATATAATTCAATAATTATATTAAAAATTTTATTGTTCAAATTTTAGATGATATCTTGATATACTAAAAATACTATGATGAGAATAAGATTACATTATGAACCAATCTTTGGAATATTAGAGAAAACATTTTACATAAACAATTTTAAAAATGATACTTTTTATTTTATGAATTTAATTTTCTTTTCCAAACTCTCTCTATGGATGGAACATAATTTTATCCATCAAAGATAAAGCTACTGATGGAATGGCCAATCTTGTGAAATATCACTGAGTATTGAAGTTTCATTTTATCCACATGTTACTATCGTTGGTTTATTCAATATTTTTCTTGATTAGCTATCCTATTATCCATGTTGAAACATAAAGGGTTTATATACATATGGTTAAAATAATATTAAGAATTATTTGAATAATTTAATAGAAAATTGGTCATTGGATTAATGTTAACATTTCCATCATGAAAGAAGGGACATGAGATATATTGTGATACATCGAAATAGGTAATTGAATGTCTATTTATATAGAATGGTAGATCTATTACGTAAAAATCAAGGTAATTATTGATTTATGAATAAAATGAACTAATCCATGATCATGAGTTGGAAGATGTAATATTTTAATTGAATATATAAATTAATTACATTTCTAGTGAAAAAACAGAAATAAATATGGATAAAAAATTCTTGAAATATATCTTCAAATAGAAATATCTCAATTTGATCCAAAGGTGTTGATATGAATTAATCAATGATTATTTCCAAATACAGTACAATATTTAGAGGGAAAAAAGGTTGAAAAAATGTCGAGTATGAATGATACTAGAATTTTGACGAAAATTATTTTTTAAAAAGTTCTTATATTCGTGGATTTAGTAAATCTATAAATTTTAATCATTAATTATGGTGAAACAACACATCTATTCAAAATGATTTTGAAACTATACATATTAGAGAAAATAAAATGTTCATAGGTTGATGATGTTAATACTCCAAATAAATGAAACACCTTGAATTATTGTATGTTATTATATTTAATGTTTTAAGACAGTTTATTGAAATTTGGAAAAATTATATGTGTTCCATTATTTCCAAATATAAAAAAATTACTATACAAACCTTATATATCAAATTCCTCTATAACCCCTGTAGGTCCAAAATGTGTCTCAAATTTGTGGAACTTTTCTGTAAAATATGAAATTGAAAATCATATTTATATATATAGATTCATTATTTGTTAATAGTTAAAGGATGATGTACAAAGTCTTAAATGAGTCATGAAATGACTTATTGTTTCTAGTGGAAATGGGATAGTATAACTATAGTCATTTTCATGAGATTCACAAAGACTCTCAGAATGTATTTTAATGTATGGTTTATTGTTTATATACTTAAAAAAGTTCAAAAATTTATTCTCTATAATTGACTATATACCTCTTGGTCACCTCACAAGACATTATATCAATTATGTTATTAGAATTAAAGGTAATCCTATTTTAATTTTATCTAATCATGACCCATGGATTACATAAAAAATATAGAAACACCTTTAAAAGTCTCTCAAAACTAAGTTACATTTGTGAAATTCATATCACCCATAGATAGCTAGACAATATTAAAGGAATATTCAGATATTATAATTCATGTTGTAGTTTTTTCATTCAACATTAATGGTATATGGGATCAATATTATACTATTGAGAAATTTTAAAATAATAATTGATTTTATTAGAGCATAAAAATTTCTCTATTTAAATCATTTAATTGTAAAATATGTTATACACTAAAATAATGTTATGAAGTTATTGAATTAAATCTTTTTAGACAAGAACATTTAGAGGATACACCAGTGAAAGTGATAACTATTTAGAGTCATACCAATCTCAGTAAAATCAGGAAAATGATTTACAATAATTACTTAATGAAGGATTCATAATTCCAATTGAGGGATTAAGTTTTCATGATTTTATCTCCATGGTATGGTCTCATATGATTCAAAAATATAGGGAAACTACATCCCTAATACACCCAGACATTTGAAATTATAGAATCAATTGTAGTTGTGGATAACCATTTTGAAATGAAACTCATCCATTATGATGTTCATGTTTTGTTCCATAACTCATTTTTGAGGAAGAACACTCAAAACAGAAAAGAAGTTCCCAACAATATAGAAATAGAAAGGTAACATGATTTGTCTTAATATGAAAATCAAGTCATTATTATTGAAAAAAGTGAACAAGTGTTGTGGAATAATATGACACGATTGGTGAACGAATTTGGTGAGAAAATAAAATATATGAGGTAAGATGTTAACCTAAATAATTTAAAGTGAATAACTACATATATATTCACGAGGTGACATTTTAGAAATTTAATTGATGAGTTTATTTTATAGAGGGAATAATGAAATTCCTAATATTTAATAATAATAAGTAAGCCTATCATTTTAAAGAAACAAAAACAAAATTCAAATATAATTATTCATGAATTTATTAAAATTAAAATTCTTCATTTTTTTTAAATTTAATTTCATTAAAAAAATTCATTGTTTAATGTAGCATTTCAAAATTATATTAGGATGATTTTTTTAAAAAAATTCTGAAATGGTTTATAATTAAATAGATAGCGAGTATACATATGTAAAAAAATTCATCTTTTATTGAATTATAATAATATAAGAAAACATGTTGGTTTATTAAAAAATTATTTGGCATATATAAATTAAATAATTAATTCAATTCGTGTAATTATATAATATTTAATATAACTATATATGGTTATCATTTTTGAAATCTATGTTTTGTTATTTAAATATAAACTATTTCTTCATTATTTTCATTATAACAATGTATTAAAAAGGATAATTTCAGTTTTAGTTTTTTAAGGAATATAAGTCTCATAAAATTTAACATAATCCAATTAATTCAATTGGAAACATATTTATTCTTTATTTTTTCATAATATTATTTTTATGATTAAAAAACAATTTTTTAAATAGATTTCATTTCATTTTGTGAATTGATATAAAAATTAATTTTGTTCACTTCTTGGAGTTGGATCTTGTAAAATAAACTTATCATTTTTAATCATAATGATAATTATTATTTACTATGTCTAACATAATTTTTATTCATAATGAATAGTTACCCTGGTAAATACTTATCAACTCAATTTATGGAAAAATAGTTTAAAAGTGTTCAAAATAATGGGATAAGGATTAAATAAAACATAAAAAACATTCATAAACATAATTTTATTATTTGATATCAACTCTACCTCAATAAATTCACTTATAAGTCATTTTAGATAAATATTTCATGATTAATACATTATTAGTTTTTTATCATTTAAAAACTTCCATGTGTTTTCTCTACCTCAGTTCTAAAATGTCACCACTTCTATATTATTCCACACAATTAATGTCTCTTATATATTACCCAATAACTACCCAAATACATTCCTAATACTATTGAATATTATTTAGAGGTTCTATTTTAATAAAAAATCCATCCATAAAATGATTAACGTGTATAACAAAGGAGTTCTTCCAATGATGAGTTATAACTCTTAATTGAGTGTTTTAATTTCAGTTTGTTTATAAATTATTTAAATATATACAAATCCATATGATAAAATAATATTTCTTTCTACAAAATATTTATATTTCTCTATGTCTATGGTGAAACCATCATTTTTATCTTTCTCTATCAAATCTAAAATGAAATTATCATCTATGTGTATGTGAAAACTACAACCTCTTAATGTAATGTGTTTAATTTTATATCACCACAAATAATGGATGGTAATTATATTTAATATATTTTTATTTGATATTAAAAAAATTATATAATTATAATATATCATTTATCTTATTTTTCTTTATGTTATTAAAAAATGATGACATATCTTAAGTGCACATGTGGACAATCACATCCATGAAGTGATGAGATCATTTTTCTATGTCCTACATTAACTGATATATAAAAATATGAATAAAATAAATATATATTTTTTATATCCTCACTAAAATTATTATGATTTGGGAAACATTAAAATGATATAAGGGCCAAAACATTGGAATTGGAATAATTCATTAAAAAATAGTTAGCCCTTAGAAATGAATCTTTTAATAAGGAATTATTAATAATCCAGTTTTATAATATTATAAGTGTATCAAATATGATATTATAAGTGTGTTTATGGTTCGAGTATGTGTTTATAATTATTTTTAATTTATTATACATGAGGTTAATATCCTTTTTGTGGCGTATCAAAATTGAGTTAGGGTATTTCTGTTACAATCTCACATTATTTTGGGATTATTTATATTTATATTTATTTTGAGAAAATTATACGTTCCTAATATAATAAACTTGATATATTTTATCCTTCTATTTTTTCCATGGGGTTTATATTTTTAGTTTCCATTTCATCACTTATTGGTCAAAAAATAAAGTTGTTAAATGTATGATCCTTTTTTTACAAAATACTGTTTTTGAAGTGTTCCTTGCCCAATTTATTCCTCCCAAACCGCATTGTCTTTAAATTTATTTCAGGAATTATTAATATATTCAAAAATTATTTGTTAAAGTCATTTTTCCAAATTTATATTCACTATAAATTTTTTAAAAATTATTGCTCTTTTTACTTTCGAAACATTGTACATTTTTCCAAAGTTTTTAAAGGAATCTTATTTATAAAACACACTTCATGAATACATATTTGTTCAGTAATGACTAATATTTTCAGTGCTTATTTATCTAATTTATTTCAACATTATTTTCATAGAATATGGTTTTCCAAATTTTTTTAGATTTTAAATAGTTGATTTCATAAATAAAAAGTTTATTTTTTGAAGATATGTTTCAATGATAATTTTATGAAATTTTGATCTATGACAATACCAATTGATATTACTGAGTATATGATCCAAATATAGAATGATTATTATTTATATATTTATATATATATATATATTTTGATTATGATGATGAAATACACATGTTCGGTATTCTTGATTCAATATGGATAATTTTTTATTATAGTACATATTGAGAATAAATAAATATTTCAATATTTGAGGAATGCATGGGATATAAATGTGACATGTTGGGAACCATTATAGATAGCTTATTGATTCATCGACTTGTCTCATATGAAAAAATTGTTGGAATTCCATATTTGATGGGTACCTAGATTTCACCTACCCTTTTCATGGTTAAGAGGCCTTTTTATATGTTTATATTAACTATGGATATTTATTAAACACCAGTTTTCTTTAACTATAATGTGTTTTGATTATCCACTCCACTATATTAATTATAGACTATTTACTAATGATATATTATAATATATGTAAAACATGTTAAAGATATGATCTAACCATTTTTTTCCATTCCCAATGATATATATAGGTTTATTATTAATGATCACAATGATTAAATTATATTTTATTTCCTATGTCTTTATATTTTCAATCTAAATTGGGAATCAATTATGCATCTAGTTTACCAATATAATTAAATCTATTGATCCCATATGGTGTTATACATTGTATTTTATAAAAATATAATATATTAAAATTTATATTTTGGTTACTATATTTATGTTGTTACATGGAAACTCTTATAACATCTCAATATTAATAAGATTGTTGAACATGATGTTTTACCCTTAATTCCTCAAAACTTTTCCAAGGTATATCTTTTCTATAAATATTAGCAATTAATTATTTTTTAAGAAATAATACAAGTACACATCCCTATTAGAAACATTCTTAAGGAAGAAATCATACATAATTCCTACATGTTTTGATCAAGAGTGTTGAATAAATTCTTAAATATATCAATTACACTCTAATTATCACAAGGAATTTTCAATTTCTTCTCATAATTTAACTTAAAATACTCTAACTGAACACCCACCCAAAACATCTAAATATATTCAAATGTGGTATAATCATACTCCACACCCACTATATTAAATTTCTAATAAAAAATATTATACTAAGTCAATACAAAAAAAATTCTCCCAAAAGGAATTTACATCCCGATGTTTATTTTTTTCATTATAATATCTATCCAATTTAGCATTAGTGAATCCAAGTAAGGTTAATGAATTACCACTTTTATCTATTAGAACATAATTTCATGTTCCTTATGTCACGACCCGCCTTCAGCAAGATGTGGTAAGGGACAGAAGATTTCCAGACCCTTCCTTCTTCATGTTTAAAGAGAGATAATGACCCCCAAACCCGCCTTCAATAGGTCCTGGAGTGGCGACTAGCACCAAGGGTATAAAATCACACACTAAATGGAAGGTATTACCCTTTTTCTATTGATAGGATTGGGATATAATATAGTAAATCCCACAACACCAAAACCAAATTTTCATGTACTAATGAAAGTAAACCTTTCCCATATGCATGTTCAATGGTAAAAGTTACAAGCCACAAAACTCCAAAAGTAAAAAGATTCCAAGAAACGGTAATCAACAACAGCAACTGCCCCAATGGTCTGATCTATTACGGTCTTGCACAATCCCTCATGTGGTCCTAGATACCTTAAAGTGGTTTTTATATGTACGGTGAGCATACAAGTATACTCAGTAGGGAAAACCAAATACTCTCGTGTAAAAGTGAGGATAATTTCTAATGTCTTGTGGAAAAAGAGATAACCAAACCCACAACAAGGAAAATATATCCACCCAAACCACACCAAGGCTCACTCCCCAAATAATGCAAGTCATGTAACGTATAGTAATAGAACATCGATATTTCGGTAACTTGCGCCCCTTTCCCACTGGTTATTGGGGACATCCTATGCATCGAACCGATCCTGCCATTCTTACTGTAGTACCACTGCCAAACCCCGCCCGCACACACCTGGGTCACAACCACCATGCATAACCACACCCTCAAACACCTGGGTCAGAACAACTACTACCACGCCTGAAGACACATAGGCCTCATCCCGAAGACACTTGGGAAACAACCTTCCCGCAACCACCAGGGCCAACCGCCACAACTACCATTCCAGAAGATTCTTGGGCCGATAATGGACTTCAGGCCATCCCAGAATACCGGAAGAGTCTTGGGCTATTAGGGAAGGGTAACATAAAGGAACTAATAACCAAAAACTCATAGGAGTGTTGGGAAATTCACCCTCCCCATTAAATGGGGTGTTCGGCACTAAGTACTCAACTTGGGTGGGGTGCGAATAAGAAACACAAAAGCTACAAATATATTTATAGGTAACAAACACTCATCCCAACCTAGGGGTTCCAAAACCTAAGCACAAGAACCCTTGTTACTACACATTCATGAAAGAATAGCACGACACTCATGAAGAATCCACAACTCATTCCCAAAACTAATTCTCATTTAATCTTTTCCTGTTTTCATATTCAAGTAACCCCATTTATGTGAATTCTACACTACTAGGAAATTAACAGGCAAAACTACAAGATAGAGAAAGAAGACAGTTAAACAGAAACTCAAACATTCACACCTGATTCTCTTGTAGTGTCACAAAAAAAATGGATATGTGAGATCCCTCAATGTACTGGAACCACAGAAAACCCAGAGACCTGGCCCCATGTCCCCAAAATCCAGGAGCCAACAGTTTCTCAACAACAGCGGATTCCACCCCATTTTGTGATATAAGAAGAGTAACCAAAAAGACTCATATTCACAACCAGGGAATGCATAGCAATAGGGGATCCAATCCCCACCCATATCAGCCCAGCAATCGGCCCGTGAAAGAACAACCAAACCGCTACCACCAACACAAGGCAGGCACATGCAGGTATTTTTAGATTTAAAAGATTTAACACACTATGGTTTCAATTCTACTATGATTTAACCTTGGTTATCATAGTAAAGGGTTTATCCTGGTGCTTTCAATTCATTTAACCAATTATACGTAATTAACCAATTCCATGTTACGGTTATTTAAACATCCAGGATCACCGAGGTTCATTAGTGTGTAGAGAAAGACCACCAATGACCATGATTTTCAATGAGCATAGGCCCATAAAATTGAAAACACATATCAACATAAAAGAGTAAAGAAGAACGTCAATTTCACCCCTCTTTCATTCTTTAATGTTCCATTCATTATCTTCTTTAAGTTAGGTTTCATCAATTTCCACAGAAGAAAAAGCATTCCCACCCCGCATGATACACATAAAGGAGACACGAAGGAGAAAATACCTACTTGATTGATCAAGGATTGACATTTTTTTCCATGTTCTAAGAACAGGGGATGTGCCATTTGTAGTGGAGGGATGTTGATAACTCCAAGGACTAGCAGACAACTCGAGCGTAGGTGCACCACAAGTCTCGAGAATGTGGGGGGGGCACTCCAGGTGCACCATAGAGATGGAGAGGAGTTGGCCAAAAGGAATAAGAGAAAGAATAACTTCATCTGCGATATATATAGATAAAATCCCATTGTTATGGAATATGGGGATTTTGAAAACCTTCAAAGTCAGATCGTGGTTTCCCATGTGGTTTGGGCCATTACAGACGATGGTATTAAGTTTTTATTTAAGATCCCTCATCGAGGATGTTTCGTGGGATTTTTATGTATTAATTATGGGATTTAATAAGGGTAAAATAATTAATTTACTATGGGAGAAGAAAGGTCGAGATCTGGAAAAGAACGAAGAGGACACTATGCCACTGTCACGGTGTCACCCTCACGATGCCATCGTCACCGTTCCACATTGGTCAGTGCCATCGTGACCGGTGCTACCATCATAGTGCCACTATTTTGATGGAGCATCACTTTTGAAAAAGTAATGGGCCATGAGGGTTTGGGACATTACATTAGATTCCTCTAAAACTATTCTCGCCCTCGAGAATCAAATCAAACCAGATAAGAAGAGAGGGTCCGAACAACCACCTAGAAAGATACATCTCCAGAGTGAACCTCATCATTATCTAGAATCAACTCCCTCTCAAGAACTAAGTCACATACCAAGGTTAAACTGCCCAGTCCTATGGGTTGGGGAGTCTCTTCCCCCAGGTCAAGATATTATTTGCTTGGGGCGCAACTGACTCGCCCACACAGGTTTAATCGCATCCACCTTAATGCGTCTTTACTTGGGATGGGGTCCTCCCCTCCCCATTGCCAGGACTCTTCACATACATTTAGAGAATAAGGAAAAACACACATTCCACAGTCAACAAGGTGAAGCGTTCCATCACAATCAAGAATAAACAGAAAAGCACAAAACTCAAATCAACTCTGGGTACTGGGTGCACATTTGTGCTTCTCGTTCGTATGTACTCTCCTCAAGCCCACCATGCATCCACAACAGTCGAACCAAATAAATGGTCCACCCACGAAGCACCTTTTCTTCACGATCATCGATCCTCACTGGTCTTTCCACAAAGGTCACGTCTTCCTCGAGATCTAGATCTCCCCAGTCGAAGACATTTGAATCTTTATGTATATACCGATAGAGCTGGGAAACATTGAAAACATCATGTATCCTCAGTAGCGGTGGTGGTAGCGCTAGTAGGTAAGCCACTTCACTGACTCGATACAACACTTCGAAGGGTCCGATGAATCTGGGAGAAAGATTAATCCCTCTACCGAACCTCTGTTGTCCACGCTGAGGGGTGAACTTCAAGAAAACTTGGTCTCAAACATCAAACTCCAAGGGCCTCCTCCTGCTATCGGCATATGACTTCTGTCGGTCCATGGATGCCTTCATCCTTTCCCGTATAAGCTGAACCTTCTCTGTCATGCTCTGCACCGCCTCCATGCCAAGAATGCTCATTTCCCCAACATTAGTCCTGAACACCGGTGAGTGACACGGCCTTCCATATAAGGCTCCAAATGGAGCCATAGCAATGGTATAGTTATAGATATTATTGTTGGAAAAGTCTACTAGTGTTAAGTGTCGCACCCATGATCCTCCTAAGTCCAGTACACATGCCCACAACATATCCTCCATGGTCTGGATGGTGCGCTCTGTCTGTCTATCTGTCTGGGGATGGAAATCAGTGCTAAGACGTAGCTGGGTGCCAAAAGCATTCTGCAATCCTCTCCAGACTGGTGAGGTAAACTGTGCATCCCTATCCGAGACTATGGATCTCGGAACTCCATGCAATCGAACTACCACATCCACGTACCTTCATGCAAAGGAATCCACTGTACCTGACTCCTTGATCTCCAGAAAGTGAGACGGCTTCATCTACTAGACCACCACTACCGAGATAGCGTCACAACCTCCTTGATCCTTCGATATTCCGGTGATGAAATCCATTGAGATGCCATCCCACTTTGACTCGAGAACATCCAGAGGCTGCAACAAACCTCATGGAACACGGTGTTTAGCCTATACCTGCTGACACACCAAGCATTTGGCGATGAACTCTGCCACCGCCCACTTCACCCTGGGCCAGCAGAACTGATATCTCAAGCCCTGGTACATCTTGGAAAATCATGGGTGAACATCTAGGGGTGAGTTTTGGAACTCACTAAGAACTCTCCCGTGCATCGCCACAGGAATAAACAACATTCCTTGGAAAAGAACCCAATTCTGACCATCCTACGTCCACCCTTCTAGATCATCCTATTGGTTAAACTGGTCACACATCACCTCACTTTCCGAGTCTACCCGTTGGGACTCCTCCACCTTCCGCAACAGAGAATATTGAATTGTCATCTGATACAAGCATCCTATACCACCTTCCATACTTGCATCTAGGTGTAGGGAAGCCAACTCCTCCATTACCTTCCATGAATTTGCTGACTCCCAGAATGCATCCTTCCACAACTCCCTGCACAAAGCATCAGCCACCACATTCCCCTTTCCGGAGGTGTATGAATTCATGAAGTCGTAGTCTTGAAGGAATTCAATCCACCTTAGCTATCGTAAGTTTGGTTCCAACTGGGATAAGACATTATTCAAGCCCTTGTGGTCGGTGAAGACCACGAAGCACTCCACAATAAGGTAGTGCCACCACAACTTTAGTTCGAATACGACCGTCTCAAGATCTACTTCATGTGTGGCATAGTTATGCTCATAGGGACGTAACTGCCTAGACCCATAAGATATCACCCCTTGCCGCTACATCAACACACATCTGAGACCTTGCCTTGAAGCATCACATAACACCTCATATGCTGCCCCTTATTCTAGAAATCTCAGCACTGGGGCACTAACCAAAATCTCCTTGAGATAGCTGAAGGATGACTCACACTACTTGTTTCACATGAAATCCTAGTCCTTCTGGGTCAAGGCTGTCAAAGGTGCCGCACCTCAGGAGATGATGGGAACAATCCTCTGGTAGTAACCTACCAGCCCGGGGAAACTACAATCCTTTGTCACGTTATTGGGTGCTGCCCAAGTGACAACCGCCTCAACCTTCGATGGGTCCAATGATATCCCATTTTCAAACACCACGTCCCTATGGAAATGCACTTCTCATGTTCAGAACTTTCACTTGGATAGTTTCCCATAGACCTGGTACCATCAGAGGACCTCTAAAACCGTCCTCAGGTGCTCTTCATGATCCCCCTTTGATCAATAGTAGATCATAATGTCGTCAATAAACACGACCACGAACCGGTCAAGATATTCCCAAAATACGGAGTTCATGAGCCCCATGAACACAGCTGCTGCATTCGTAACACCGAATGGCATGAATAAAAACACGAAGTGCCCATACCTACACATGAAGGAAGTCTTCGATATTTCACCCTCCTTCACCCTCAATTGGTGATATCTAGACCATAGATCGATCTTTGAGAACCAACCCACTCCCCCCAGCTAGCCAAAGAGATCATCTATCCTCGGGAGAGGGTACCGATTATTGATTGTCACATGATTCAGTCTCCTGTAGTCTATGCACAGCCTTAGCCCACCATTCGCCTTCTTCGTAAACAAAACCAGAGTACCCCACGGTGACACACTTGGACAAAAAAACCCTTATTCATTAGATCTTCAATCTGGATCTATAACTCCTCCAGCTCAGAAGGTGACATCCAATAGGGAGCCATCGAAATCGGATGGGCACCAGGTTGCATGTCTATCCCGAACTCAACATCCCATTGAGGGGGTATAGTCACCACCTCTTTAGGAAAGACGTCCATAAAATCACTGATGATTCATGGGACCTCCCCCATTTCTGCATCTACTGATTCCACTGATAGTTCATCCAACAAGGAAATTAGGGGCTCCCCTCACCAACTGCATTTATGACAACCCCGCTCGTCAACAAAATTAATACGTTGACCGCCCAAATCTGAAAACACAACCCTTCCACGTAAGTAGTCAATGACGGCACACATAGAGAAAAGCTAGTAAACACCTAGGATGACATCGTATGGTGGTATCTGCAACAATAGCAGATCCCTGGTAGACTGATGTGGCCCTATCATTAGTCTACACCCTCAGAAAACATAAGATAAGTCAGTCTGACCCCAGACTAGCGTGTTCAACACCAAAGGAGAAGAATATCTCTCGACATCTAAACCCAAAGCATAGGCTAGACCGGGGGTAACAAAAGAGTTCGAAGCTCTGGTATCAAAGAAGGTATATGAAAGAGTACTAAACAAGTTGATCGTACCTCGAATGACCTTTGGCCCTGCTGGAACTGCTACCTCTGCGGCGTGCAACTGCCCATGCCCAGCTCCTCTACCTCTCTTCTTTTGGCCGCCTCCCAAACCACGCCCTGGTCGAGGTCCCTGAGGAGTGCCCTGAGGTAGGAATCCTCCTGCAACGTCTACCATCGGATGGGCGGGAGCCTGATTCCCCTACAGCTGATGGTGAAAGGGCCTAGCTAGAAAATGTTGTAGCTGAGGTGGGCGCCGAACCTGTCCACCCCCGCTGTACTTCACTCTCTTCAGGAACTGATTCCGATGATGTCCATGGCTCCCACAAACGTATCACCTCGGTCCTGGGCCCGAAAGAAAAGGGAGAGGACTAGGGGATCAAAACTGGAACTGCTGAGGCCTGCTTCCTGCCGGTCGAAACCTAGAGGGTCCTGATGCCAGAGGCATGCTGCTGACTGCCTTCCCCTTCGACGGGCCAACAAGATCCCCTCTAATGACAAACCACCTAGCATGTGCATCCTCTCCACCACTTCATCCTTCTTCTTCACTTCCAGGTATGTCGGTAAGGAAAAGGGAACAAAATCATAATTAAGAGAAGGTCGGAGTGCCTCCTCTAAAATTTTCGCCCAAGGCTCCTCATCCGGAAAGAGGTCTGAAGAAAAGAGAAGGAGATCCTTTATCCTAATCCCCAACTATCTCACTGACATACTCCCCTGATGGAGGGATATTAGCTCATGTATCTTCTCATCATTCATCATGGAAGAAAGGAATTCCTCCTAGAACTTCTTCTCGAAGTCAGCCCACGCAACCTTAGTCTCCCTCCACTATCCAAGATAAAGAGTCCACCACTGACGCACTTCTCCCCACATCTGGCTGACGGCTAGAGGAACCCATTACTCCATCAGAGCCCGAATCAACCAGAAAGCTATCACTAGCTCCACGAGCTAGCTCTCCATCTCCACATCTGAGATGCTTCCCTTGTACTTCCCGAGGGTCTGTCACTAAAAAGCTCCAAGAGTCTTTTGCCATTGGTCATCCTCCTCCTCTCCGTTGATTCTCTATCGATCGGCCAAGTCAACCTTCTGGGCCTCGATCGTCCATAATACTCATGGTCTCCTCCCAGGTGTCATAGCATCATGGTTAACAAGGATTTCCTAAGCCCGAGTAGTGTAGAATATTGTTCTTAAATTTTCATAGAATTATTCGTTTACATTGAATCCCCAAGACACCCATGAAACATGATAACACAAGTTATTATGATGCATGTACATTTCCTAGTGTCTCTACCCTGCAATTAGAGTGGCCTCACTTGGTCATTCTGTAGGTCCAGAGTCCTTGCATCGGATCATGGGGGGGGACCTAAAATCCCATGTCCCAGCAGGTCTTCTCTAGCCTAATTCACACACCAAGGTCACCCAACATTGTTTCCCTACCATCCCATGCAATCCTATATGTGCCTAACTCCAGACTCCATCCTATCTCTCAAACCTCCTGCCTCTGATACGATTCTGTCATGACCCGCCTTCACCAATATGAGGGAAGGGAAAAAAAATTACATACCCTTCCTTCTTCAAGTTGAAGGAGAGATAATGACCCCCCGAGACCCGACTTCAATAGGTCCCGGAGTGGCGACTAGCACCAAGGGTATAAAATCACACACTAAATGGAAGTATTTGCCCTTTTTCTTTTGATAGAATTTGGAGATAAGATACTAAATCACACAACACCAAAACTAAAGGTGCAAGTACAGTTGAAAGTAAACCAATCCCATATGCATGTTCAAAGGTAAAATCCAAAAAACTCCAAAAGTAAAAAAGTTACCATGTAAAGGAAACCAACATCAGCAAAATGTCCCAAATGTCCGAGATAGTACGGTACTTCACGATCCCGCATGTCCTTCATGAAACCTGAAAGTAGTTTTATATACGTACGGTGATCATACATGCAGACTCAGTAGGGAAAACCAAAGGCTCTCGTGTACTAGTGAGGAGACATTCTAATGTCCCAGGGAAAAAGAGATAACCAAACACCCAACAAGGAAAAGATATCCACCCAAACCTCACCAAGGCACGCTCCCCACATAACGCAAGTGAAGTAACGTATAGTAATAGCACATTGAAATTTGGGTACCCCGGGCCACTTTTTCACTCGTTATTGAAGACATCCTACGCATTGAAAAAATCATGCCATTATTACTGCAGTCCCACTACCAAACACCACCCACACAAACATAGGCCATAACCTCACCGCAGTCCCATTTCTAAACCCCTCCCGCACACACCTGGGCCACAACCACCACATGTATCCACACCCACAAACACCTGGGTTAGAAAAACTACTACAACCCCCGAAGACACTTGGGCCACATCCCGATGATACTTGGGAAACAACCTGCCCGCAAACACCTGGGTCAACCGCCACAACTACCCTTCCCGAAGATTCATGGGACGATAATGGACTTCAGGCCATCAAAGCCTTTCCGAAGGGTCTTGGGCTACTCTGGGAAGGGAGTAGAAATGAGCTAATAAGCAGCCACTCATAGGAGTGTAGGGAAAAACACCCTCCCCATGAAATGGGGTGTTCGGCATTAAGTTCTCAACTTGAGTGTGGCACGAATAATAAACATAAAATCTAAAAATATATGTATAGGTAACAAACACTCATACCAACCAAGGGGTTCCAAAACATAAGCACAAACACCCTCGTCACTACTCATTCATGAATGAACAACACAACACTCATGGCGAAGCCACAACTAATTCCCAAAACCAATTCCCATTTAAACTGTTCCTCTTTTCATATTCATGTAACCCCATTTAGGTAAATTCTACACTACTAGGAAATTAACAGGAAAAACCATAAGCCATATAATGAAGACAATCAAACAGCAACTTGAACATTCACACCCGGTTCTCTTGTAAAGTCACAACAACAAAGGGATAAGTGATATTCCTCAATGTACTAGAACCACAGAAAACCCCAAGACACAGCCTCATGTCCCCAAAATCAAGGAGCCAATGGTTTCTCATCAACTGAGGATTCCACTCCAATTAATGATATAGGAATAGTAACCACACTAACTCATATTGACAACCAGAGAAAGTATAAAAATAGGTGATCCCATCCCCATCCATATCACCCCAGCAATCAACACATTAAAGAACAACCTAACCGCAACCACCCACACAAGGTAGGCCCATACAGGTATTTTCAGATTCACATGATTTATCACAATCCATGGTTTCAATTCCACTTTGCTTTAAGAAGGGTTATCATCAAAAAGTGTTGATCCTGGTGCTTCCAATTTATTTATTCAAGTATACGTTATTAAACAATTCCATGTTACGATTATTTAAACATCAAGAAGCACCATGTTTCATTTGTGCGCAGAGAAAGACCACCAACGACCACGATTTCCAGTGAGCATAGGCCCGTACAATTCACAACACGTATCAACATAAAAGAGTATAATAGAACATCGATCACACCCCCCCTTCATCCATTAATGGTCAGTTCATTATCTTCGATATGTTTGGTTTCATCCTTTTCCACAGAGGAAAAATTATACCCACCCCGCATGATACCCAGAGAGGATAGACAAGGGATAAAATACCTACATAATCGATCAAGGATCAGCATTTTTATCAACGTGAAAAAAATAGGGGATTCGCGATTTGTAGTGGAGGGACGTCGGGAACTCCATGGATGAGTAGACGACTCGAGCACAGGCGCACCACTAGTCTCATGAATGGGGGGGGGAACTCCAGGCGCACTAGGGAGAAAGAGAGGAGTCAGTCAAAAGGAAGAATAAAAGGAAAAACTTCTTCTGTGATATATATAGATAAAATCCAGTTGTTACAGGATATTGGTATTTTTAACTCCATAAAAGTCAGATCGTGGTTTCCCATGTGGTTAGGGAGGTTACACACGGAGGTATTAAGTTTTTATTTAATATCCCCCATTTTGTATGTTACTCGGGATTTTTAGGTATTAATTATGGGCTTTAATAAGGGTAAAAGAATTAATTTACTGCATAAGTGTAAAGGTCGGGAACTGGAAATGAACGAAGAGGACACGATGAAACCGTCACGGTGTCACCCTCATGGTGCCACTGTCACGGTGTGACCCTCACGATGCCATCGTCACTGTTCCATTGTCACCGGTGCCAGCATCTCGCTGCGACTGAGATCGGTGCCACTGTCTTGGTGCCACCGCCACGGTACCACCGTTACCAGTGCTACCGTCCTGGTGCCACTGTTTTGGTGGAGACTCACTTTTGGCAATGTAATGGGCCAGTAGGGTCTGGCCCATTACACCTTAATCATACCTAAGGATTATTTTGCAATATAATATTCATATTTCCATCAATTCCATTTTTTTTCTCATACACAAAGTCACTGAATAGAAAATATATTTCTCATATTCTATTAAAAAAAATGTAACCAACATATACATATTTTTTATTGCCACAACATCCTAGTTCATCATTAAAAAAATTCACAGAAAAAGTAATGGGTATGATAAAATACATTGATTCATAAATTACAAACTTCTTCTATAATTCATTATTATACAATTCCTATAAAAATAATATGTATCATTTTTGTATATATTCACTCAAGAATAAATAAAACTATCCCAGAATTGATATCTCAATGTTTGTCTTGAAGAATTGAAAACATGATTCACATTTTTTCCATCTAGGCTATATAAATTATTCTATAATTATAGATAATGAAAATTATTGTCCTTATACTAATATATTTTACATATAGGATTATATTAAAATTTACCTTTGAAAAGAACCACTTCTTCAATAATTTTTCGACATTATAATACTATGCATAATAGGTCTTCATTAACCCCTAACAATACTACATTATTCCACATAAAGAGATTCAATTATTGAAAAATATTAAATATTTGAATAAATCAACATAATATTATCCTTAAACATCTCAATCCATGAATTATTCCTTTACATTCATCTAATACACATTATAATTTTTGTGAGTAGAAACAACCAAAAAAATTTTACTTGATTAATGTCATTCAACTGGGGAAAAAGTTTCACCATTAAAAACAACTTCCACCTATTATTTCTTTTTATAGACTAATAACGATTTATTCCTCAAATCCCAATATTTGTTGTTTTCATTTCTAAACACCTAATTTCAATATATAAATAAATTTTCTTTCAATCACAGAAAAAATCCAATGATTTATTTTTCTCAATATGATAAAATGATTCATGCTTAATATTTATCCACTATTTGTACATAGCTTCTAAAAAATAATCTAGTATAAATTAGGGTTTCCAGAGGATAGAAGATATTTTCCATTTCAACATGTTTTTATATCTCTCTAATCATTAGATTTTTAATTTGAGTGTTCCTTTATTTTTCACTAATCCGGTCGGAATGAACTATATGAAAGATTGTATCACACATATATATACCTTTACATTGAATCATGTATAAATATATACATTATAATTCATTAATCCAAAAAAAAATTATTCATTAGCCTCTATTATGTTAGATTTATTCTAAATGCCTTTTTATCATTGTAATTAACCAAATGTTTTAGATATCTATTCTAACACATATAGCTTCTTCCCAAGGATGAATAAAAAATTAATACACCTGATTAATTTTTTAATCAAACATCTATAAATAAGGATTTCTAATATTGTTTATAAATGGATCTAAAAAATCATAATATTTTTCACAAAATATTATTTCATTGAAAATATATTTATTGGGTAATATTTTATTCTAGATGTAAAAAATATATGAACAAATCAAAAAATATCACACTCATATATTCCCTCTAGAAGAACATTTAAAATTTATCTTCATCTAGCATGTTTCTCCTATACCAACTAAACTTATGTATTTTAATTTTGTATCATCATAGTTTTATAGATTTTTTGGATAACTATTAATTAAAATAATATGTTCAATTAGGTCATAATAAAAGGAATTATTTGTGTATTTCTTACCACTATATACTCACTACTTTGAAATATAATAACCCATATCCTTCTCAGATTTTCTTAAATGGGGTTTTTATTTCAACACAACCCCATATTTTCATTTTATAAACATAAAATTCATCAACTGAGTTAAATAAACAATATAAGTTATAATTTAAAGTTGACCTATAATGGAATGAGGACCCATTTGTTAATATAAATCAGAGTGTTTAAGATCAACTTGTAAGGTATACTAAATATCTGTTCAATTGAAAATTTAAAAAAAACATTGCCTTATATAATTTATAACAAAAAAATCATTATTACCCTATTTTGTAGTAAATATTCAAAATTCTCTAATGATAATTAATCTCATATTATTCATGATGATAATGGAAACTCTTGGGTGAAACATTTTATTCTCATTCTCAACACAGAAAAATTATGATTTAAATGGGTTATTATTTTGGAATAAATAAAAATTTTATCTAACATTTAGTATGTCATGTTTATTCACATCAAATAAAAGAAAATAGTGGGACTATAACATCCTATAATATTCTTCAAGTGTACTAATTAATTTTATTTTCAAACAAAATTATATTCAAAAGATAACCGATCATTCCTTATGATCTTCAATCTCGTTAGTGATTTCTAAATCACCGATCTTATGTGAGGAACATTCTCTATCAATTATCTGTGGTTTACTTTTTTACCAAGCATTTAATGAAAACTCAATAATTACATACTTTTCTTTTATATTATATTTCATAATTTCATATCCTTTTTTTCATAAATCCCCTATATTAGAATTGTCTAATGAATAATATATTTAGTGACCAACTTTTCACATTCTTTACAGTTCTCATCAATAAGTCTAATTGATTTCTCCATGAAGTGTTTATAGAATTTTATTTCATCATTCAGTATTCTCCCATCAACAATATTATGTTTCATCCTTTTCTTCATATGTTTCACCCCCTCATTTCATGCCTATTCATAGAGAGTGTCATGATGTGCTAGCTGTTATTTTAAATATATACCTAGAAACCAAAACTCTATAAATGTTTTAATTATACAAAAATCAACCACATTAAATTTAGATTTTTTAAAAGATGATGATTTTGATCCTCTAAAAATTAAAAATTACATTTTCTCTTGGTTTGGATATCTCTTCAACTAAAAGATACATCACTCATCCATTGGTGTCTAAAATGGTGAATTATATTCCATTAATTTCACCTATCTATTTATGGATTTGTATAAGGAATCAAAAAGCCTTTATTTTGATATACATACTCATATTTATTGGATCAAAAATATTATTTGAAACAACATTAAAAACCTTTGAAACATTTGGTTTATAAAAAAATTTCATTGAAGGTAACTCATTTAGTTGTTCTTGATAATATATCGTTATCATTCATTTTTTTGAAAAATTATTCATTAATTTAATTTCCTCAATGTAAGAATCGTCATTATTGAAAATCCATTATTTCCTTCCACTATTATTTTCACTATCCTTTTTGAACTAAATGATTTATTATTTTAGTTTTCTATTCATCTAAATGAAAATATCAAGTTATTATTTATCATTGATTTCATAGTTTTTTACCCACCAAACCCTTATTAATTTCATCAAGAATGTTATAATATTTCAATATTATCCATGAATGTGTTGAAATAATCCAGAGCATCATCTTTAGTTGGACTACCATTAGTTGTGTAATACTATTTTTTACTCAATTTTATTCTTCTATTCCTGTATAGAAAATTTTTATTTATTTTTTATTTTTTTAACATCGATTGATTTTTTTCTCAAATTTTTATATAAGATTTTTTTCTAAATAATCACTATCATGTTTTACACTATTCAATCTAAAATTTATTATTATAAATCATATGATCCACCTATGCATGAAATAATCAATTCAGATTTTTCCATTCACTATAAGGTTTACTTTCTAGAAATTTCTTGATTATGATACATAATCCTCTTAATATTATTCCACATTTTCTACCATATATTTTGATCCATCAAAATAAAAATTAATTGATACATCAAATTAAATAATCCTCACTATTTCAAAACATGTCTCCTATATTTTCCTTTTAAATATTGGAATGTTCCCTATATCATTTATAACATTTATGATATGTAATTCATCAAGGGATAAATAATATCTATCATAATATATATAAATATAAGAATGTAACTTATCTAATACACTACTCATTAATTATCTAAAAACTTTTTAATATTACAATTACATATTGAATTTATTGATATTGTTTACATTCTAATTTCCCCCAATGAATAAATCATAAATATTTTAATAATCAACTATCATGATATATTTAAGCACACTTCTCTAATTCTAAATCATTTCATCCTTTACATTCATATTTCCTTCAAATATACTTTTTTCTTTTTTGTAGTCATCCTTTATAGTTTATAAGGCCATTATGTTTTTTTATACATTTTCATAGAATGAAAATAAAATCACATTCAATTATTTTATATATAACACATAGTTCCTTTTATTTGAAAAGGTCGTGGGATATTTGTTCTATATTTCTAGAAATCCTAAATTAGTTGTATCGATATTATATTAAATATGATAAAGATGATATGGATTCATTATATTATAAAATCTAGGATAATTAATTCCATATTAGGTCGGAATAAATCTAATATTTACAATTTTTATGATGTCCATCATGAAAAAATGTTGTTATGAAAGAGGGGACCTACTTTGATACTAAAGGATGCTTCTAGTAATACATGTCCCAATATAAATGGGGGGAGGAATAAGTGGTCTTTTTTTATAATTTCTATTAATACCTAAATAAACATCATTATATTTTTAGAATTTTAATCCTATCAAATATAATATCTCCATTAAATATATGTTTTAATAAAAAATTCAAATACAATGTGACTGTATCTTTAAAAGGATTGTTCATAATGAAGGTATGCACTTTTTATAGTGTTTGGTTATTTTCTTGACACATTTATATTTAATATATAGAACAATTAAATACAATTTTATAGCTTATAAAATGATATTATACTACTAATATATAATTATAGAATATCCCATTAGTTTCATTGTTTATCTTATCCAAAGATATAATGATCACATTTTGCCTTTGGTTGCTTATTCAACAAATTTTATCTTCTACCGAGGTTTCTAAATAATGAAATATTATTTTTATCATAAAATTTATATCTTCAAATATATATTTCATGAATTTATAATTTTCAAAGCTTCAACATAAATAATCATAGGATTATTGATCCTTTATATGACATGAACTATTTCGACTACTCTAAAAAACTATAAAATGATCAATTATATTTGAAATAATGATTATTTCTACAATTTAATGTAGAAATATATATGTTTACCTCACTAGAATTTTCTATAGTAGATTAGATATGTGAAAAAAAATTATATTTATATAACAAAATTATCATAAATAAAATCCTTCATTAAGATCTACATCATCATCCTTATTAAGTTCTCAATGAACTTATTCAATATAACTCTAATGATATCAGAGTGTGTCTTCATTAATTCTACTAATATTCCCATAATCAATTGTCATGAGTGATTCCATTAATATCATTTAGAATAACAAACAGTTCATCCTGAATTCATATCTTAATCATCCTATTCATTATTATCATAATTAGTATATTTTAAATCATTATTTTATATGGTATTCATTGTTCCCTAACTACTGGACAATGCATATTATTTATAAATACATAATCTAACACCTAATTTATAATTTTTATTTTAAACGTTAGTTCGTTTGAGATCCTATAATTCTCCTTCCACTAATCTATTAAACAATCCAAACTCTAGCTTCTAAAGGAATAATATATCACCATCGTAACACCTTCTCATATGATAATATTTATCATAATATTATCATGAATTTTAACCTTGTAAGATCCAAAAAAAAATCCCTTATTAACAACTGTAAAATTCCCATCACTAAGATCCATCTAGGTTCATATTAAGAGATATTGTGTAGAACATTGAATCATTAGTGTAATTACATTACTTGATAACCCCTTCTGCTTGACAGAATTTCATTGATCTTTCATCACTAATTGACATAGCTTTAAATTTCCATAAACAACCTTATTAACATATTTTGTTCCATCTTGTGACTATAATAACCAAAAACACTCATGATTTTTCCTTTTATTAGTCCTTTGTTTTTTAAATAGTAACCTTGAATAAATATTTTTTCTAACACAATCATAACATATATTGTCTTATAATTCCAATTTACCATCATTGAAATTATACTGTTAAAAATTCATCTAACTTTTTCTTTGTAATTTCTAAAACATTATATATTTCTAATTAAATTTCTTCCAAAAATCTGGAACATATTTTTAGGTGGTATAACATCGAGATTCAATATCTCCTCGTGATTGGAGAGCAAATATTATCATATTTATTTTAATATTCATAGAAAATAATCAAAAAAAATTTATATGAGATTTTAGGATATATATATATATATATATATATATATATATTCTATCATTAATGTTGGGAAAAAATAAATCATACTTATTATGTAATGAATTATCTAACTTTCAATAAAAAACTCACATATGATATTGTATAATATAAAATGCATATTTTTTTGTCTATAAACCATTAATATAACTTAAACATTTTGGAACTATTATTCTTATAACCATTCTATCTAATATACATTTCACATAAATTTGAACCAAAATTAATCACTTTTTTCAAGGTAATTTATATGCATGATCCTTCATAAACAACTCACACTCTCTAGATTTTCAATCAAGTTCCAACACCACTATCATCACAACTAAAGGATTTCAACCTTTTCTGAAGATGTATTCTTTTAGACTAAACATTTATATCTTTTTGTCACATGACCATATCATCATTGATTATATACTTTAGTTAAATACCACCAAAAAATATAAATCTACCTTCTCCTCGAACTAAAATATAATCTTATTGAATTTTTTTATAGTAAATATAAAAACATTAATAATTAAAAATATTATGTTCTTTCATTATATGATTCAATCGAATTTGATATAAAATTCTGTATGTTTTTATTTAATATTTAGAAACTTATTTTATGATATAAGTGTTTTATAGCACTACATATCATAGATTGGGCTTGTTTGTAGTAACGAATACAAATCATTGAGATGGTAAATCAATTTTGGATATAACTATTAGATTTTATAATTGACTATAGGTGTTTATACATGGTCATTTCATGTGAATTCATTGGGTATTTGAGACATAATTATTAGAAATATACTAATGGTAGAGAGTGATTCATAGAATTTGAGTTACAGTATGGTTATGACTTTATTTAATAATTTTATTATTCTATGAATTGGATAGTGGTTTTAGATATTCATGGATGATATTTCTTTAAAAGTATTTTTGTTCTGAATTACAAGATTCCCATCGATGTATACATCAATTTTTTAATAATTTAACATTTCCTAAGAGAGGTCCCTACTAAAATGTTGAAGGGACTCTAAGTAATTTTACATTAAGAAACAATAAAATTTATTGTTGGTCCTTGGGAGTTATGATGGAAAGGATATAAAAGGATTATTACATTTCGGAATCTTTTTAGGTGAGTTGAGGATAATGTTTCATTTTATTATATTAATGTTTGATTGGATTTTGGTATTGTTCCCACAGTGTCAATGAGTTATGGTGGATAGTGGTTACAATCATTATGCGCTAATAGTGGATCTAGATAATGGTAAGGATTTTGAAAGATATCTGTGGATTATAGAGCTTCATTAAGAATGTGTATTGGGCATTATTTTAGTTTCAAATATTATCATGTATTCATTTTACTATTGAATAGGAAAAGAAAGGAAATTCTAATTAGTGTGCTTGAGTATTGTTTTTTATAGTTCATGAGTGAACACAATATATATAGATAATTAAAATAATATGGGTTAACATTTTATCCATATTTTATTTTTAGGGTACTAGTGGTGTATCAATGAAGTAATTATGTATTTTTTGGTTTTCCAATAGACCATAATGGTTAGTTCATGGATAGAGAGAGGAGGAGTGTTTTTATATTTCCAATTATGAACTTAGAGTAGATCTTTTTGTTTATTATGGAGTAGGGTATGGAATCACTATGGGTTTCACATTGAAAATTTATTCTTGAATCTATTTAATTGAATTTTTTAATGATTATAATGAATTATTTTTGGCAATAGTTGAGGTTTTTAGGATATGATGTAGGGTTTTAATATGAATTTAGACCCTATGATTTTATCTATGTTGGAATATATGGTTGGTGTGATCTACACTTTTGGACATACCTTATGTTATATGTAGTTGTTGAGACTCTATTATCCCAACCTACCTTGAGTGAGACTATAGTGGTTGTGTTATAATCGTAGTTCCTTTCAATTAGTGATAGATAAGTTGTTAAAAAAAATCCATAAATGTAATTTCGCTACGTGAGATGGTAGAGTTTAAGACATGAAATGAAGCCTCACCTTGATTGATGGTGAATAATTACGATATTGGGTGGTGTTTCTCACCTTGAGTAATATGGTGTTGGAACTAGACATCATTATATAACATCACCATGATTGAATGTTTGTTACTATAATATTGGGTTGTGGACATTATTAAGTTTGTTAATGTATTGGTTTATTCTTTTAGGACATTATCAATAGTTTTGGCCATTTAATGAATTCCCAATGATGAGATCCCTATATTTAGGATCAAGTATGGATTTAATAATATTATTTGACCCAGTGGTTGTAGTCAGATGCTGTAAAGGACTGGTTATCAAAAGATTCCCTAATTTTTTTGTTATCATTAAAAATGTTTTTCATTATTCATATTCCTAAACATGAATACATTATATATGATATAATATATAGAGGATCAATTTTGGAACCTTGTTTTTTGTTATAGTTATACCCTATATGGAAACACATGTATACATTTCAACCATATATTTAGATTTCATGTGATCAATTGTGTTTGAAATCTGGCTAGACTAACTAGTTGTAGTTTTAATGGAAATAATAGGGTAATAGTATTACGGTTACGATTTCAAAAAAAAATTGATATATTTTACCCATTGTTCGATCATGATCATTTTTAATTCTTATATTCTAACTAAGTTATTAAAAAGGCTTTATATTTTTACAGTATGTGATGTTTTTCTATTATAAATGTTAGATCTTGGCTACAATTCCATTTATTTTATTTTTTGTGACCAAATATATTTTTATTTATGTTTGGTTGTTTCTAATGATGTTAATATATTTGTATAAAATAATTTGTTATAGATACCATCCATTAGTCGATAGTGCATGTCTCATGGGGAAGGGAACTTTAGGTCATGTTGGGCTAATGATCAGGAAAATAGTTGGGATTATAGGTCAGAGTTTTAGAATCCTAGTCCTTGTAAAATTAACCACAATATTTTTAATAATACACATATCAATCCATCCATATAAATTTCTTAAAAAATTTACTCAACCATATATAATATGATATGGATATTAATATATTTAACATTATCTTGACCTTTGAGAATTATTACAAAAAATGAAAAAATGTGGAATATTAATAAAATTGTGATATATATATATATATATGAATCCCATCCTCTGTTAAAAAAACATACACAATTGTGTACCAGTTTTGATACTTCAATGTGAGACTTTTTTAGGAATATTATAGATAAATAATCCTTCACAAAATTTATTTTTTGTTACTAAATAGAGTAGATTTACTAAGTAAAACATAATGTAAATTATCCTAACCAAACCATAAATTTATGTACCTCAAAAATATAACCTAAAAAACTAATAAAAATCTTTTAAATACTAACATAATACTGGGAGATCAATAAATACCCTCCAGTAAACATGATGGGGATATAGACTATCATTGAGGCATGCGATCAAAATAATGGGCATCATTACATATAAATATAACCTAAATCTTGAAAACAGGATACATCACTCACCATCATAAAAAAAGAACTATTAACACAAATTAAACCATGAATATGTTACAAACAATACATTGAAATAATATAAAGTAATTTAATAAATATTCAAAAAAAATAACATATCCTAAATAGATGCAATGAATCATATTAATAATAATAGATGAAAAAATTTATTTTCATCATAAATATTCATGGACAAAAGCTATAATTTTTCCTATACATTAATAGTTTCTAAGATCATCCCATAATTTATGTTAACAATATTCATGTATACAGGGGATTAAATAAGAACGTGTGCATGTAATATTAATTAACAATACATGTATATATACTCTAATTAATAATTTTACCCCCATAAATCCAAGTTTTCTATGCATATCATCATATATTTTGAGTATAAAAATTGAGTGATATAATAGAAATTATTATGTATACATTAAAAACATAAATTCATTTCATAGAAAGGCTTCCCATATCTCATAAAATTAAAAATCACAAAATAATGTATAAATTTTTTTAATATTTACTCATAATATAATATATCACAATAAGAAGAGACCACTTAAACTATGACCTCTAAGAACTCCATTTAGAACCAATGTCCTTGACTAATGTATCAAACCATCCCTTAGAAATATAATGATGGGTAATTATTTAAACACACTATGAATCCAAGGATTCTTCATAAAAACCCCTTAACTAATATTCGAACTCATCTATAATATAGGTAGATTGTAGGACCATAATAGAAATAAAATATAATAAAATAATTATATTATATATTACATCACACTATAAATTCCACATCCAATGAATAATCTGGGATGGATGTCAATATTATGATAAAATAACACCTCTATGTCTACTATACCTCCAACATAGAATCATGGGTGAGAAAATAATATGTAAATAAGATATCATTATCCACATCAATCGATGATTTCTTTGATAGATATTTAATAACCACTCAAGTAAATAATCATCAAAATCAAACCCATGAATTTATATAAAAATATAAAGAATCTATTCTATCATTATTGGATTATAACGTGGGATTTTATTCTAATATGAATAGATAAATGTATATTTAATTATCTATTGTGGTCCCATAATAATTGGTTATATTAGAATATATTATTAAAATTCATCATTAAAAATATTTCCCTAGTACAAAGGTGAGTTTGAGGGTAGATACTCATGGGGAATCAACATCAAATTCCTTAAATCATAGGACCATTACATATATATAAGGAATGTAAGAGATAGGAAATGTCAAATTTACTTACAATGTTTAATAACTTGTTAACATGAAATTTATATATAATTGTCTTGAGTCCATTATAATACCACCACGATTTTTATATTGAAACCATGTTAATATAAAAGGTTATTTCATTGTTAATTGTAGGATTATCTCATTTCAAAATTTCACTACGAAAATAATAATATTAATATCCAGATTAGTTTATCATAATCATTTTTTCAATTATGTAAAAAATATTTCCTATTTTATTATTATATTTTCCTGATATTTATGAAATCTACCACCTAAGATAATAAGAACCATGTGATCAATCCAAATTGTCATAAAAAAATATATGCATCATCCATTAGTTATTCATAACATAACAATAATAATAACAATATTTCACATGATTTAGTTATTATCACTAATCAAATCAATCCATAAATTAAAATTAATTTAATGTTTTTTATATACATCATATTATATTGGGTTTACATAATAAGATATTTTATTCTAAAATGTTTTCACAATTAATCCTCACTGTGTATTAAAAGATCACATAATTCACATTATTTTATGAGGGTCTATATTATATCCTTGAGGAGAGAACCATCTATAACATAACATCATATATTTTCGTTATTCATCTATATTATATAAATAAATAGATGAAATTTAGGTCAAGCCTATATTACATATTATTGAGTTTTAATTATATTTTCCAAATTATTCACAATATTATAATTATAAATAAATTAATAAATTAAAATATTTCATATATTCCCCCAATAATATGAAATGTGCATAATAAAAATAAATTAACTATGTGTCCAAGAAGTCCACTCATATAAATTATTCACACCCAAAATTTCATTAACATGATAATTAGTGTCTTAAAATTTCATAAATAGTTTAATAACACTAACATAAATAAACTATGTTATCTCTATAATGGTACAACGTCAACGCATTACTATGAAAGATAAATAATGGAAAGACTTACTTATTCATTGAAATTTTATTAGGTCAACAATAAGTATATGAGCCCATGATATAAACTAATAAAATTGGACTACAGAACATTTCTTAAAAAATAAAAAATATAGTTTAACTAGTTCTAAATATTTGAAAGGCATAGAAAACAATTTTAACATAAATAAATAACTCCATTTTCATCAAATTATAAAAATCATTGAGTAAATAACATGTGGATCCACCCTGTGTTAAAGCATGAATTTTTTAATATTCTAGGCCACACCTTCCCCCAAATAATTATATTTAAAAGTGACCAAATAATTTAATTTACCAATCACTCAATATAGTTCCATTGTGACATGACACTTCCATTTATCAATGTTATCTTAATTTATTTATCATATGCATGAAATATACACAATTTTCACACCATTTGAAACCATGGAATCCAAATTTTATTAAAATGTTAGGGTCATGTATCCCTTTATGTAACATATGATAAAAGAATAAATAACCCAACAACATAATCAACCATATTGGTGTTTTTGTTACCCTATTTTTCAACACCTTATTATTCCACTACGAATAAGGGAAACCTTGTGAGAGAGAGATATAGTTTCCCCGTCTTCATTAATGATATCTCAAAATATCAATCTCCACATAAATAAAATATAAATGTAAATTTATTATATGAAATAAATTTATATGTTGAGAAAATTGATAGAAAATGTTAAATTATAGGAAATATATCTATTCTATATCATCTAATTCAGGAATCAAGACATCCCTTAATCAGTTTCAATTTTTTATGAAACTATAAAAATGTGATCTGTTATTTTCAATATGATCCATTTTGGATTAAAAAAATAAACATTCTTCAAAAAATAATATCAAGGAATCTATATAGAACATTACTGCAACCATAATTCAAATTTCAATAAATTTATATCATTTTAATAAAAATAAAAGACAGATTATATATATATTTCTGTGTATTTTTTTAATACATAATATTCATATACTTTAGTCCTTTGGATTCATATCAAGGAGTTATTTTTTATAATATCAAAATTCCTTATTTGAAAAATGGAAATCCAAAACATTGATTGAATTTATTCTAATTTCATGACATTATTTTTAATTTAATTTCCATTATTCAAGAATACCATGTCATTGTGCATAAATTAATTCAATGTTAATGACTTTAATTATAATATTGAGGAATTTGGTTTAATTAAACACACATATTTTCAATGGAAAAATCATTTTCATTAAAGCATTATCCTATCATTGTTAGAAAACTCTACCAATATAGTGATTCTATGACTTATGATTTCAAGGTAGTTACTCAGAGAGAAGAATATATAATGTACTATTTTTTAAAAAATCATTGGTAAATAAATATATTACATAATAATATATTAAAATGGTGAAACAATAACCTAAAAATTTCCTATTAATGTAAACTCTCTATTACAAATCATTTAACAATATCATTTCTAAATTTCATATTCTAATAAAAAAATTAATTGTTCTATTATTTTAATTTTCTAATCAATTAATTTCATTCAAGATATCGTTTTATACTCAATGAAACCACTATATGAAGTGTTTTACTAAATAAAAATATCAATGAATCTATTGTTTCTATAAAAAGTGTTAATTTATTAATATAAGAAAAGTCACTCTTATAAGAAACTAAAAATAATGAAATTATCATTTTCCAAAAGATTATTCTTCACTAAAATACCATATAATAATAATCATAATATATATATATAATCTATGGTCATGTAACATGACACTTTTTATAGTAGATCTACATAAAATTACCAACAAAGAGGATATAGTGAATAACTTGAAAAATTACAAAATTGTGAACATAAACATAAATTATTCATAGTGTAAAATGCTGATCACAATTATCCCACTAATAATGAATGTGTGTGTGAATATTAGAAATCTAATAAAAGGATTATATGAAATACCTTAAAATAGAAATCAATAAATTATATGCTAGTCATAGAGTAGAGCATAATAAATATGTTACCATTACTATGTTATTTTTCAATGGTTTTTATAAAAAAATATTCTATGAAGTAATTAAATGTACTTATATAGAATGAAAACATTGGGATACAACACTATCAAGGGGATCTGGGGATGAATGAATATGAATTTTAATCTTAATATGGTAATCCATATACACCATGAATCCCCTAACATTCCAATAATTACATTTACATGTTATGATTCATGTATTCCCCTCTATAAAAAGAATTAACGATTTTAATTGATAAATATTTTCACTACAAAAGGATTTCATTTAATGGTAATGGTAAAAAATGTATCATCAAAAATGATTTTTCATATATAAATGAAAGTAATTTTTTGGTTTAGTTCATATTATATAATTAATTTACAAATAACCATAGATACATCATAATTTATAAAATTGAACATGGTTGAATTCTATAGATTAAGATAATATTTCAAAAAAAAGATTACTAAAATGTATATAATGAGAAGAATTGGGAAAAATCCCTTGAATAATACATAAAATTATATATAATGATGAATAAATGGAATCATAACAAAATACAATATAGAGAATTAAAATAATTATAAAAAATATTTAAAATCATATGTGTAGAGAGATTACAAAAACCATTAAATTGATATTCTTTCTATCGGAACAAACGCTTTGGGGTCTTTACAGATAATTAAATTTTAGATTCAACTCAATAAGGGAGAAAAATTCATTCTAAAAGAGAAACAAAAAATATTTTGTGGCGATTGGATTTATGATGATTTTATTTGTTACAATGTTTCTAGAAAATTTTTAGAGAATTGATGGATTGCTAATGGGAATTTTTTAAATAAATAGATGATCAAGAAGGGAATTTTTTTAATATCAACATATAATTGATTTATTTTTTTTTATAATAAATAAATTAACATACATATTTAAAAATAAAGTTGTCAAAAAATATAATTAATAAAAAATTATTATTATGTTATCCATAAAAAAATCATATTTCACTTTTATCCAACACAATTCACAAAATATAAAAAATGACATGTAAATTCACTTTTACATAATTTTTATGTCATAAATAAAACAAAATAAGTATATTTTAATAAAATAAACCACTAATTATGTGAAATTTAATTATTTAATATTAAATATATAGCACCCCAAACCCACACTCCTAGGTCGGGTGCTAAAAACTCTTTATTTAGCCACTCTCTTTGATGTAATGTGATATTAACCTATTCAGTTCACATTGTGGAAGTTGTGTATGTTTTCAACATGACGTCAATATTTTTATGTAAATATATTAATTTTATTATCGGAATTAATGAAGGTTGTTTGATAACCCATGTGTGTTAAGGAAGAATCATGAATTTTTAATGTTGAAGAACTCAAGATTGTTGGTTAAAATTATCTTAATAATTGTCTCTCACTATTGGAATATAGATAAATACCGGAACCATATATTATATGCATAATTTTGGGATATATGAAATATTATATAAGGATATGGAACCTCATGTAAAGGTGAATAAATACTGAATAAGGTTAGTAAATCCAATACATAAAGGTATGTATTCATCCAAATAAGGGCACACAAAAAGTCATGAAGTTGTATCAGTGTAAACCACTGATTCTTGATGTTGTATATGGGTAACCAGTCTGTTTAATGGTTACTCAAGCTGGGAATGAGTATCTTGGGGACCAATATAATGGTAACTCATGAGCATGAAAGATTTTATAATGGTATTCCATGAGCATACATGTAAATTAATTATCATAAGGGTATATGGATGTCTTCTGTAACTGTAACTTATAAGAATTAAAAGATACATAAGGGTAATCTGTGAGTGTAAACGTAACTACATAATGGTAACTGATGATGGGTAACCTTTGTAAGGGTTAGTTCATATCATTAATCATTGTGTAAAATTCAACCATTACTTTGTAATGTTAACTTGGATATTTTACCCTATACCTAAAGGTAATGTTTGGCCTGTGTAAAGGTAAAGCTGAGTTTTCTCAGATCATGTTAGCATATAATAATAATGTAATTGAACAAGGAGATGATTTCCATAGAAAATCCCTCTTGGAAGATAAAATAATTTATAATGTACTATGATATCACAGAGAATTGTTTAATGTATGATAATATTAGAAGATGATAAATCATGATAGTAGTTGATTATATAGGTCTATAGTAGGAGGTTATTTGGATGGTTGTGATGGAAAAAGGTGTCAGATTGGGGTAGGATATGCTGCTGTCATCCTTGGCCATGAAATGTTTTGTTGTCATCCATGGCGGTATAAGGTTCTAATATGAGATGAGAATGTAGGACGTTTTAACTTTTGCATTGGTGATGGGATACACTATCATAATTTTTTCATGGTAGAAGTATCTTCATATGATTGGTGGATATTAGATTCATCTTTGAGAAACATATAGTGTTACTTGAATCCATGAAAGAGGAGTGAGAGTAAGAAAGGAAACAACATCCAATTACTTTTAATTAAAGGGATAGATCATGAATTTCATTCATGAGATACACATACATATGTTAATTCATAAAGATGAATGGGGATACTCCATAGAAAATTCTAGTTACAATTATAACTTATGGTGATATAAATTAAGAATCCACATGAGATAATGTATTGAGATTTTACCGAGGAAAAAACTCTATGAAGAAACATGATTAAGAATACCTATTTTAATGTGCTATTTAAAAAATGAGTTATGAAAGAATAAATTATGATGATACAATCAAGATGATACTACAATTAACATAATCATAATATGGGGATTTTGATTCATCATATAGTTTTGATGGATAATCCCAGAATATTAATATCCAGAATTAAAGAGAAGAAATTTGTGGTTTTATTCTAACTAAATTAAATTATTTAATAAATACATCTAGATGAAATCATTTATGAAAAATAAATAATGGAAAAAATGTAAAAGTTAATAACAAATGATGGGTATTATATGATTATATTATTATATTTATGGTAGTTTTACTTCAAATATATTTATGATCTATCGTTAGTATTTGAATTAATACGAAAGAGAACATAAGTAACTATTTTTGTAATTATTATTAAGATATTTATATAAATATATTGTTGATTTAAGTGAATTTTGGAAGAATTTTGGATCATATATAGAATGTGAAGGAATTATCATCTAGTATCGAAAATGAATAAAGAGATCCTAACACTAATTATTAAAATATAATATGAAGAGTTGAAAAAAGAAAAAAAGATCTAATGAAGTCTATTATAAAATTAATAATAAAACCAGAAGAAGGGAGAAGAGATGATGATATCTATGAAGATATGATTTCATAGTAAGAATAAGTAAGATAATAATTTGATTAGTTTTTTGTGATGCTAACAGAGTGTAGAAGTTTCTTGTGAACTCTTATTTGTATAAGATAAGTCTGATAAAATAAGATGGCAGAAGTGGAAGAAGAATTAGTTCTATATTAATTTACCACTACCTATAAAAGAATAATAGTTTCAGTATAGTTATGTTTATAAAAACAAGAATAGTATAATTTACAATATGAAATAGAATAAGAAGAAGGATCATCAAATAAACTATTAGAAAAAAATTCTATATTAATTATAATATAAATATTTTATGTCTCTATATTTAAATATAACAGCATGAGATGTACCTGATGGGTTTTCTATAAACATCATATGGTCATAAAAAATTAAATACAACTCAAACATGGTATATATATCTTGAGTAATAAAAACATTTATGTAAAACAAAAAATACATCACCTGAAAAAAATACAAGCATAAGTAGAAATAATTTTCCTTTGATGAAGTGTTCTTGAGTCAGATAACCAAAATAATTAATAGAAGCTTCCTTCCTCTAATGGGGGATACTAGCAAAGGATACATGATCACATCATGGGGATAAAAAATATCTGACATGGTTTTATAACCTTATAAAAAACATAAGTATATATCATATATATATATATATATATCTCAGGAAACAAATTCTTAAAATATTATAAACATTATATGAACATATTAAAATTACACAACATATATTATCATAATATTATATATAAACATATGTCGTTAATAATATGAGTGTGCACATGCATATCATGATTTTACATTTTTATTTTATATCCAACAATCTCCCACCTTTACAAAAAATTCTATAAGTAATTTATGATAATCTTAAAACACCTTGTGAATCAATCCAAAATATTTTGGATATGGTTTTCATTAGTCTCTATTAATTTTATTTTTTCCCAAAATTTCATTATTCTCTATGGGCCAAACTATGTGACCCTACAGGCCTTTGTAGCATAGAATAATATTATGAAATTTAAATTTCATATATATGGAATGAGGATCCACTATCAAACTATCAGAACTGTTCAAGCTACATTGTATCAGGTGTGATTTCCATCAAACATACTCATATATCTATACAATCATTTCCAAAAAAAGATATATCATTTAAAACCTATGTATCTTATATTCTCACATTGTCCATAACATCATCCATCCACAAGAAATGGAACATTTTAACCATGTATTTTCATATTGTAGATTCTTGATTCTCTAAAGAAGTCCAACCATGTGGATGAATACATCACGTGTCATTTATCTATTAGATAATAACATAATATTTCACTTATCATTGTAGTTTTACACATCATATTTGACTAAATTATAAATATCTACACATTTTCTCAGTCTAATTCAATCATTGGAAAAATTGTATTTTATTTTTATACAATTGGAAAAATCCCATCTTGGTTGAAATTCAACCGAAAAAATGATCAGTAATATACCCATCCAATAACTAATTAGTTGTGTTTATGTGTTTAATTTCACATGTATACTATCAAAGTATGAAGGTATTCATTATATTTATCTCACTATTCTCATGTATTTAGTATTGATAATAAACATACACCCCTAATAATAAAAATGACCAAAAAAATCTATTAAATATACATTATATGATCTATCAAAGTGATAAGTATGTACTAATAACCTCAGGAATATATTCTTTGTATATCATAATTATAACTTTTTAAAGAATACATGAATCTATTAATAATAACATTATCATTTCATTAAAACCCATAATACTCTGTAATGACAATATATTAGGGACAAACCAATATCATTCTTTTAAATTATATTATTATTTGATTGTTCTAATTACATAAAATAGTATCACAAAAGAATAATTGATAATTGGATATTTCCATTTATTATAAAAATGATATTTTTTAAACCATTAAAATTTATATATTAAGTATTAAACACATATAGATATATCATGAACCTCATTTGGTTGTTTTATTATCAATATTTTAGAATATTACATATATATGAAATTCAAGTTGCATCCCTATGAGAGAGTATGATAAAATACACCCATTAACCTCTAAGTGAGTAACATTTTTAAATAAAGTAAGCTTGGATATAAATAAAATTTTGGAATCCTTTAACATTAAGTTCAACTCTCCTAAAATATATTAAAAATTTTAAACTTAAAAACATAAAATGTTATAATTTTATTTTTTATTTTCTACTTATAACTCAATATATGTAAATCATCATAATTAAAATAAAATTATTCATTAATAATTTCCCTTTTTATATTTTATATATAATATAAATATTTACATTTCCTCATTTCCAAATCATCTTAAACTATTTTAGGATAATGTGATATCCAATTCATTTTGGTAACTAATGTAACTATTTACATTTTTATTTTCTACCACTACATAAAATCTTTTAATGATAATTTGAAAATCATGTTAATATGTTAACTAAATATATCTCTCTATATTTTTCATTACCATTATATCCAAAACCAATTATATATATATATAGAGTAATTCAGTTTTTATTTTGACTAGTATAATCATTAAAGAAATTGTGTCTTTCACCTTTCCATTATAAATAAATTTATCTCTTTACATGTTTATTTATCATCATATAACATAAAATCATTCAATATTTTGTGTGAAAAAATAGTAATCATAGGATTAATGTTATCTTTTATTTTCTATTTTTTAACTTTCCAAGTAAAAATATTTTACCACTGGCCTCTTAGACACTATATTATTTTCTGAATATCTTTCTGATATACAAAAACCATTTTATGGTAGGATTTATAATTTATTTATTTTTATTATAAATATTTAGAAAATAAAATATATTTTACGTATCATAAGTTTAATTATTTTGGATTCTAATATTTTTCATTAAAACTAAGTCTTTATTAAAATATACCACCAAAGGGCGGTGGGTGAAAATGCCAACATATTTTAAAAAAATATCCCAATAAAATATTTATCCTTAATAATCACTTTATAAAAATATTCTTCCCATAATATGTTATATAAATTTATTATCTATAAAACATATGATTAAAATTAGTCATATCATGTTATATATATTAACTCTTTATTACCAAGTAGATTCCCTTATCATATAAAAGGAATGGAATTAAAATATATATATTTTAGTAAGATTCATCTTATCTTGATAGTATTCTTTATATTTTTTTTGTAAAAAATCATTCCTTAATTAATATAAATTACATGTTCAAATAAATTTTCTGTTGAATTTGAACTCCTTTATATTAATAAAACGCTTTAAAATATAAATTTGTATCACATATCCTTAAAAAAATATGTATAATTTCAGTAACATTCAAACTAGATTTGGTAATTCCATGAAGTTTCATAAAACCTTTAGGCATTACATATAATCACATCATATGGAATCTTTATTCCTCCTTCCTGTAAACTAATTGTTTTAATGACCTTTAAAATCTTATTTAATAGGAAATATTGATTTTTTTATACTAGATTTATTCAGGATTGAACTTTTACCTACTAGTGTTGTTCATACAGTATCGAAAAACATACATTATATTAACCATTCATATATTCCATAAACTCTAATAATGTCTAGTAAACATTTGATGAATTCATTCACATTTTCTAAACATTATCATAAATGTGTATAATATGAATTCCATAATGAGAACATTGTGTTTTAACCTCTATAAAACAAACCATAGAATGGAAAAAATAATTACTATTTGAGTTACAAAAAGACTTATTTAAAACAAATATTGTTAAAAATATCTTCTTGAGAGAAAAAAAATACATATACTATTAAAACGTTAACTGAGCCAGATGTATCATGTATCTAAAAAAACAACACAATTTTTCTCTCACTTTGATATCAATTTCGAGCTTGTTAATTAATTTTTATAATCTTCATGAGTCCTATATATTAAAAACACATATAGATTAAACAATTAGTATCACATACCACAAATGAATTGAATTATATAACATTGATAAATGAAATGGATAATATACATTGATTCTAGAATTCTTAAAGATAATTATGATAATTTCTTATCTAATTCCTATGTTTTAAATAATTAAATAATTTACCCTATATATTTTCTTATTTTTTTGATGGGTGTTATATAATTTCAATTACATCATTTCTTCATCCTTTTTAAAGAAAATTTTCCCATGTCATTTTAACGTCACATGACAATAAAACACCAATGTATTGTACAATAATAATCAACATATTTAACATATTTGATAAATTTATGTAGATTTCATTTTTAATATATCCCTAATAATCAACTGGACCCTTATTTTTAATGAATATTGAATGAAATATGTTTCAAATTCAAGCATTCAAGGTAAAACCAACCATTCCACATCATTGACATAAAAAATAATTTTGAAAATGTGTATAAGGGCTGAGGTTCCATCAAATATATTACTAAGGAAAATATATTTAGGCACCACATATATTTCATAATTTGTTTTTTATATAGTTTATTGGTTTTATCTATCATTTTAATGTAATTGAGAGTTTCATGTTTTATTGGAAATTTGAGTACATTGCAACTATAATGAGCGTACAGACTTCACGTGAATCATTTTGAAGTTTCTCATAACTATCCAAATAATTTTATTGTATATATTAATTGGTTGGGATATCAATTAGTGATTTTTCCAATACATAGATCATTTCATCTTATTTAAGAATAATTCTCAAATATCAATTCTAATTTTAGATTTTTTAATGTTATGTTTTTTGTTTTAAAAGACCAATCTTAAATTAAATATTTATAATAATTTCATTTATCTACAATGAAAATTTTATCAAATAAATTTCACTTAATATATAATTAAAAAAAATTAAATTAATTTCAACTCACACAAAATAAAAATACCATATATGTTATCTATTTATTGAGCTATGATCCATATTTAACTAAATAGTGAGTCCACTATGGTGTTTCATTCTCCCCTTAGTATTTTAGGTTGGGATTCATCCCAATCAAAATAATGCTGACTCTCATATTTTTGACTTGATAAACACTCAAAAAAATTCCTTATATTGATTCACTAAATTGAATTCGTCTTCAAAATGTATCATATTAGGGCCCCCTATCTAGTGTATCAAAAAACAAGTTTATGAAAAAAAATAAAAAGAAAATTAAAGCCCCAACAACATAGACATGACTGGACCAAGTATATTCTACAATTATATATCTTTATATTCTATAGACATAATAATATAGGGGCATCGATGTTTGGAATGAGGTTCCTGGGTATATGATTAAAATATTGAAATATTACTGTTTAGAATGAATCCCACACTTATTTTTAAGATGGTATTTTAATCTCCCCATGTTAAGTCATGTTATCCCCTTTATGTATGCATGATTCATATGGTTTTTTTTTGAATCTTGATTTATTTACAAAATCGATATTTTCAAGCTATATTGATGTGTAACTCATTACACAATCCAAAATTCTTTATTAATCTCTAAAAAAAGAATTCAATTATATTTGTACATATCTAAATGAATCGTATTCAAATGGTACCTGAACTCTTTATTTTAATTAGTATATTTATATGATATTTAATATATCCACATGATTAAGCCCAAAGTGATAGATATAATCCACCATTCACTATAATAGCTATGGTAAGCCTCTGAGAATGTAGTTGATCCAATACTTAGTACCTCTACTAAATGATACAATTATTGTGATTGGATTAAAATAATTATAACACGGATGCATAATATTCATAAACCATTCCCAACAAATTTTCTCATGATTATAACTAAATAGACCAATAGTGGATAATGTATGTAAAAATTGAATTTCTGGACTTCAAACCGGTCATGATATTCAAGGATCTATACTAGAAGAATTTTATCATTTTAAAATAAAACATACCCAATTCATAAAATAAAAAATTTATAATGTTGAAAAAATATGAAATAATTTTTCAATAAATAAATAATGCAAAATTTTAAAACTAGATAAATACATAAAAAAATTCACAATCCAAATACATCTATAAACCATTTTACAAATTTTCTCTTTATCATTATAGATATTACTTAAATTTAAATAAAATCATTTTATATATATTTCAATTGAAATCATTCATATTAATCATTATATAAAATTTCTATATTAAATTATTTATAAGTTATAAAAAATATATATCTAAATATATTTTATTTTCATGTTTTACATAAACATAAATATCCAATACATAAATGTTTTTTATAACTTCCTCATAAGAGTCATTAAAATATAGTTTTGGGGGGATTAAATGATACTTAAAATAAATCCCCATTAATTTGAAAAATTTCAAATTAATTAATTATGAGAACATCATAATTTTAAATATAAACATTTTATATATTACCCTTATTTAATATTTTAATAACTCTTCATAAATAATTTCTTTTGATTTATAAATTAACTCTTTTATTTTTGTTTTACAATAATTTACATATAACTTTTAAAATGTATTTTTAATATTGACATTTAATATAAAGGAAAAAATATTTTTAAAATATTATTTAATTTATTTTTAAAAATTATATTTAATATTTTTTTTTATAAAAAACTCGATAAATTAAATATTCCAAAAATAAAATTTAAAAGAATTTAAAAATAATTTATAAGCCCCTAAAATCCTTAAATATCTAAAATTCTTTTTAACAATTTTTTGATAACCCTTATGCATCACACCATCATTCTGTAAGGGTATCCCATTTTACCGTTATGCACACACTTTACATAACAGTAACCAAGTTGCTCAAATTTTTATGTAAAGGTAAAATGATCTTAAAAATATACATATTGAATAATGATCAGTATGTAAAGGAAATATGTTGATTACATCTATGCAGCTACATCGTGTGAAAGTGTTACCTTTACACAACACCTTTCTGTATGAGTACTCTGATTATTTCATTCCATCAATAAAGGTAAGAATATTGAACCTTTACATATATTTATTACAATTAAATGTAATTTAAAAATGTGAATATTTAATGAAAACTCATTTTTGTAAGTGTACTACCTTTTACACAACTCATTTTTATATGCGAAACCTCAATTTTATATATGTTTCATAAGGTTATTGTGTAAGGGTATAATACAAGATTAAATCATCGATTACCCATACATAAACTCTTTTACAATAGGATACTTCATTTATGAAACCTTACTTGTATGGGTATTAAATTCACACATCCAACCTTTATAAAAATATAAAATATTTTACCCTTATACCACAAACAAAAGGGTTTGGAAGGCATTTCCAGTTCCACAAAAACAGGTTTTTTACAACATTAGTATTTTTATTACACACATAGACCTTATTTATATCATAAAATTAACTTTATAAAACAAGGAATATTTAGAGTTATAGTGTCTTTGGGGCTTATAATCATTACATAAAAACTTAATACATGAAATGCAACATCATTATTGAAACTTTCTTAACATAACCACTACATTCCCTTATACTTAGCATTGCATGGCATAACATGAGGACATGGATAATAAAAGGGTGAGATATAAAGCCTTGTAAGGGAATTAAAATTGAATAACATGAGGAATAAAGTACATGTTAAACATTAGGCATATCAATGGAGCACAAGAGAAACATGAACATAAAGGCATGATAAAGAACGATAATCATAACATGGAAATGTTGCAACACATTTAACATGATTTTAGCATGACCCAAGGATCATTGAAAATGGAGCATGATTAAATCCTCATTGAAATTTAATTATCCTGAGTAAACTTTCATTTCACTTGATGTATCATGATACTAATCTTTACCCAAATTATAAGAGCCCTATTAGGGCACACCCTTCATGAACATTTCATTTCATCCATAAGTGTGCCACATGGATCATATAACCTGGAATCAATCGACATCATAAGTTATTCCATGATTAATTAATGTGGAATAAATACATGAAGTAACAATTGATTTTTTATATTTTCTTAATGTTGAATACCCTGAATTGAGACATGGGTATGGTATTCACTACACAATGATCTTGACATGAAAAAATGTGGCGCAATTTCGGCTGCATAATGGTATGAAATAAGAACTCATAAAAATGGTTGATGAAAGATAAAGGGATGTCTGATTATATTTACATGAAATGGATAATAATTGGTTCAAATAGATACATTTACCAATGAACGTAATGGAGTTTAGATGCATAACACAAAATAATTACTTGGATGTAAAATAGGAGAGAGAAATCACTCACAGAATTTTGTCATGGTAACAGGTGTACATGGGAGGCATTAATGAGAGGTAAATTGGTCTCCCATAATCAAAAGGTAAATAGGGTAGTATGGGGGAGATGAAAAATTATACCCCAATATTTTTAATTGAAAACAAAGGGGCATTACAACTTAATGAAAATTGGACAAAATGAGAAAAAAAGAAATCCCTTACTTGGAAGTGTAATCCCAATGGCTTGGGAGAGGCAAAATAGAGGCTTCTTGGGAGCTTGGGGCACCTTAGTAGGATTATAGATATAAGAGTTCAGGGGTTGTTAGAACTCCAAAGGCTTTGAGTGAAGAGGAAATGGGAGCTTGGATGGGTTTATATAGGAAAGGAGAGGGAATTCATTATTTTTTAGGTTTGGGACACCTCACATTAAACTAATCAAAACCAAAAACCAGCACATGGTTTTTCCAAAGGGAAGTAGAAAAAAATAATTTATATATATAAATCCCAAACTTCTTAAAATAATAATGTGGCTTAGGTGGAGGTGAGTCATACTCTGAAGGAAAATTTTTAAAACAACAAAATGTTTTATAAGACATTAAGGGTCCACCCAAGCATTGTAAAATAAATAAAACATTCCCAAAATATCATTAATTTATTGATAAAACATATATTTTCCAGTCATAATGTTTATAGTATTTTATTACATCACTATTTGGTCATTATGATGTTATAAAATGCATTATATATTTAAACGGGATTTTATTTTTACCCAAAAATTTGATCGTCTCAGAAAATTATGAAAAATTAACCACTATATAATTTCAACATCCTGATTCCAAAAATATTATTAATTTTATCTATATAATTTTTAAAATATTTAAATTTTTAAATTTAAAATAAAAACCGATATTTATCGAAAATTCATGGGTTTTCACAGAAACAGCTTTCAGGCCTTAGTAAAAATTACAATTGCATTCATAAAAATATATGAAAATTTATATTTAATAAAAAGTAATATAATAATAATATTATTATTATTTTATTAAAATATAATTTAATTCAAAATTACATTATTTCATCAAAATAGATTTCTTAGATGAATATTAACTAAAAATACTATTTTTGTTTTAAAAACTATTTACAAAGTAACAATAATAAAATGAATTCACGTTCTTTATAGAAAAATAATTTACATAATCATAGTTATAAGGTATTTTTAAAGAACTCTTTATAACTCATGCATAAGACCGAAGGGTAAGGTGTGTGATATTAACAGACTCTTGGGGTGGCTCAGATTACATCGCTCGGGTGGTAATCTCTATTAAATTATACTTCTCTCGTAGTCAGTTCTGCTCTAGCTTAAAATGTTCAAGCTCAGATTGGGATTGGTCAAGAGAGAATCCCAATAACTCCACTTACTTTCTAAGCACAGAAAAATGGGCTTCATCTGGGGAAAATCTACTCTATGAGGTCATCACGTCCTTTTCTTAGAAAATTGGATTTTTTTAAAGCCCTATATTTATACTAATCATGTGATCATTGTTCAACGACTATATTAGAAATAGTCACAATTATAAAAAGTAATTTAAAATCTAGAAACATAAAACCAATGATGATCACATTTTATATAACCATAATAATGCATTTAATTAGATCAAGAGTAATTTTCATTAATGAAATTTTGGGTCGATACAATCATCCCCCCATAAGAAATTTTGGCCTCGAAATTTTCTGTTCACATACTAAAATAGATATGGGTAACTCTGCTTCATCAATTTCTCTGATTCCCCTACCGCTTCTTCAAGCTTGTAGTTTTTCCATAACACCTTGATGAGTGGAATTGTCCTATATTGTATAACATATTCTCTATGATCTAAGATCTTCACTGGTTTCTCCCCATAAGAAAGATCATACTCTAACTGTACCAATTATGAAGAGAGTACATGCGAAGGGTCTGGTATGTACTTCCTTAAGTGAGATACATGAATGAAATCATGTACTTTTGAAATGGAATGTGGAATTGCTAGTCAATAGGCCACAACCCAAACATTATCAAGACTCTTAAATTGGATGATGTACCTAGGACATAACTTCCCTTTCTTTCCAAACCTCATGACCTTCTTCCATGGAGATATGCGTAGAAATACCATGTCTCAAACATTAAACTCAAGGTCGCATTGACGGTTATCTACATTGCTCTTCTATCGAATATGGACTTCCTTGATATGTTGCTGAATGGTTTTCAGCTTCTCCACCATTTATTCAACCATTTCTGGATCTAGTGGCTTATGTTCACTGACATCATCACAACATGCTGGTGTTCTGCACCTCTTCCCATACATGGCTTCATAAGGTTTCATTTGTATGCTTGAGTGGAAACTGTTGTTATAAATGAATTAAACTAGAGGAAGATGATGATCCCATCCTCCTTTAAATTCCATTGTGTATTCAATAAATATATCATCATGTTTTTGGATAGTCCATTAAAATTGTCCATTATTTTGAGGATGATAAGCTATACCAATGTTATGCTTAGTATCCATAGCATGTTGAAGAATAATCCAAAACATAGAGGTGAATCTTGGATCTCGATTAGATACAATAGATACTGGCACTCCATGTATCCTTACCACTTACCAGATATATATTTGTTCCTATTGATCCAATGAGAAATCCTCCTGAATTACAATAAAGTGTGCAGACATTATAAGATGATCCAAAACAACAACGATTGCATTGTTTACCTTGGATGTCTTTAGATGTTTGGTTATAAATTTCATGGTGATGTTCTCCCATTTCCATGCTAGTATGTGTAATGGTAGCATCATCCCCTTAGACATTTGTTTCTCAGCCTTTACCTCCTGACACACCCAGAACATTGATGTAAATTAAGTGAGATCCTTCTTCATATTATCCAACCAATAATTCTCTCAGAGATCTCGATACATCATTGTGTTTCTTGGGTGAATAGTGAAATTTTAACTATGTGCATCATCCAAAAGATCCTTATTCATCTATGAACATGATTGAACACATAGCCTTTTCCCAAATCTAACAATTCATTCTTCATTAAAATTGAACTCCAATGATTTCCCTCTTCTAATAGCTTCCTCCTACTTCGTAATTCACACATCACCCCTTTGAGTATCCTTCAACCTTTCTAAAAGAGATGGTTGAGCAATAATTTTTGAAGGGATTGATAATGTTCCCTTCTTTATGATTCCCATTTAAATATTCATCACATCTATGAATACTAGATCCTACTTTATTCTCATCATTGATAGAATTTCTCGGTCCTTTCTACTTAGAGCATCTGCCACTTTGTTTTCATTCCCAGGGTGGTAATGGATTGAGTAGTCATAGTCTTTGATCAGATCTAACCATATTTTTTGGAACATGTTCAAATATTTTTGTGTGAATATATACTTTAGGATTTTTTGGTCCGTGTATATTTTACACATCTCCCCAATGAGATAATGCTGCCAAATTTTTAAGGTGAAGATCACTGTAGCCAACTCCAGATCATGTGTTGGATAATTCTTCTCATGACCATTCAATTGCCTTGAAGCATAGGGAATTACTTTATCATTTTTCTTCAACACACAACCTAGTCCCTTCTTCAATGCATCAATCAATACCACAAAAAGTTCTCCACATGTTGGTAATGTGAGACCATGCATAGTGATAAGCCTCCCTTTCAACTCCTTGGAGCTTTATTCACATTCATCAAACCAAGAAAACATTACTCCCTACAGAGTTATCTTTGTAAGAGGGTTAGAAAATCGTGGGAAATTTATCACAAATCATCGATAATATCTATCTAACCTCAAAAAGCTTTGGATATCTATTACCGGTGTTTGCCTTAGCCATCTCCCAATTGCATCTATTTTGGCGGGAACCACAAATATCCCATTTCTTGTGATGATATTTCCAAGGAATGATACCTCTTTCCACCAAAACTCACACTTTTTCTACATTACAAAGAGCTTCTCCTTCCACAAGGTCTCTAATATTGTTCATAGATTCTCCTCACGATCTTCCATGGTATTGGAGTATATAAGAATATCATCTATAAATACTGCAACATATTTGATGAGGTAATCTCTAAAGACTCTATTCATCAATTCCATGAAGATTTCTAGAGAATTAGTGTGTCCTAAAGGCATTAATACGAATTCATTGTGCCTGTATCTTGTATGAAAATAATTCTTGGGGATGTATTCCTTCTTCACCCTTACTTGATAGTATCCCAACCACAAATCCAACTTGGAGAAGTATTTTTCTCCATGCATCTAATCAAATATGTCATCAATTCGTGGGAGGGGATACTTGTTCTTTATCGTAATTTTGTTTAGTTCACAAGAATCGATGAAAAGGCGCATTGACCCATCCTTCTTCATGACGAAGAAGACTGGGTCACCCCATGGTGAATCACTTGGGCATATAAATCCATTATCCAGATTTTCCTGTAGTTGTTTCTTCAGTTCCTCAAGCTCCACAATAGCCGTTCTATACAGAGTCTTGAATATTTTCAATGCCCCTGATATAAGATCAATTGAGAATTCATCATCTCTTCTAGGAGGAATACCATTAAATTCTTCAAAAAAACACTTCAGTGAATTCCCTCACAATAGTAATGACATCAAGGATGGTTTCCTCCTTAGAATTAATCATCGGAGCCATATACGCGTGCTTATAAGAAAACATTATGCACGCTTGGGATGAGGGATCTAAATAAGATTCATCTTCCTCATTGCATTTTATTAGAATCGGGGGTCAATTCTCTACATGGAGGGTGATTTTCCACTCATGTAAATTTATGTTGGATATATATGAGAAAATATAATCCATGACAAGAATTGAATTAAATTCCACTAAAGGGAGTAATATGAGGTTTTCTAGGAAGTTTAATCCAACGATTATTACAGGGGTGGAGTTATATTCATGGGATGCAATGATAGCCCTATTTTCCGTACTCACCAAAATCTTTACTTCCATTATTTGTGGTGGTGTTGTTATTTTTCTACTAAAAATTCATGATATAAAATAATGCATAGAACCTGATTTAAAAAGTACATTTTCTATTATTGAATGAATCACCACTGTACATATCCCCACTTCGTTGTCAGGGTTCACTTCAGGAGTAGTGAAGGAAAAAGATCACCCTTTCTTCATTGGAGGTTGTTGGTTGCCTCCAAAAACCCTTGGCTTAGGGAACTGGTTTTTAAAGTGACCCGGTTATTTGAAGTTAAAGCAATGAACAACACATTGAGGGTTGAGTGGAAAATTCCTCTCTTCTTTCACTGTCGTGGATTTTTCATGATGATAGTTAATATCCAAATGCCCTTCTCTACCAAACCTAAAGCATTTCCTCATCCCCTTTAGGAAATTTACAGGGTGCTTCTTTCTGCACCTTTGGAAATTGGGGTGCTGTATCTTCTTAGAACCAATGGATTTAACCATCGGACCACCCGAATGGAAGTCCACCTTATGCTTCTTATCCGTAGGATACCCCTATGGTTTTCAGATCTCTATTTCAACCTTAAGGGCACATCATACAATTTCCTCAAACTTGTCGATGTCGTAGATCTCTAGGGCTTTCTGTACGGTTTGTTTCAGCCCACCAAAAATGTGGCCAACCTTGCATTTGGGATAACGACAAATCCAAAAGTGTATCATGAACGTCTTGTGAACTTTTACACGTATGTTTTGACAGATTCTTCATCTTTATGCATGAGGTAATGGAATTCCCTTTCCATATTAATCCGGATGGTACGTGAAAAATATTTATAAAAAAACATCTTCCTAAAATCCTTCCATTATAACTCCTCAGTATCCTCCTCATGAATTGTATTTAGGTCAATGTAAACCATTGATCAGCTTCACCCTCCATACTATATGCATCCAGAATAAATTTCTCTTGTTCAGAACATTGATGGATGGAGACGACCTTTTCAATGGAATTTATCCATTGTCCGGCGATTGATGGATCAGATAATCCATTAAAAGATGGATGCCTTTGTATCATGAAGCCCTAGATAGGGACATATTCTTTATTGGGGGGGTGGGGGGGTTTGATGTTCCTCTTGACCCATGTTTCTATTCAAAGGCTGTGTTCACTGATAGAGAAGCGTGTAAAAGTTCACAATTCCGGCTCCCATTAGATTGGGAATCTCATTATCACAGTCAACACATTGTTCTTCACATCATATGTTAGCACGATTCCTCCTATTACCGGCCATTTTCTGGAATAAAATGAATGTTATGGGTAACAAAAAAAGGTTAATCCAAGGAAAAAAATGATGACTTATAAATAACTTTTAATTTTTTAACTTATGAATCCATAGGCTTAAATCTATGCTATTCATGATATACTTTCTAACATATATATTCTTCGGCGATTTTTTTTCTTTCCCTTAATAAGGATTCAAATTAAGATTGTGAAAATATCAAAAACATCCCCAGATTTTGATGCAACCAAGAGTGTAGAAAAGCCCATTGTTGTGTACCAAGATACTCGGGTTCAGGCCTGAAACTCCTTGTCTGGGTTTTCTCCCCTATGTACATCTATGCCAGAGCCGCCTCTACCTGATTGTATCCATAAAAGGATATATTTTCTTGATGAACCACTCAGTAAATACACACCAAAACTTATTGATGTTATTATTATACTTAGTCTTTTCTATAATTCTTTACTAGGGTTTTCTAATCCTAATCAAAATAAATAAATAAATCTATCCTCTGCTACTAACTATGACATCCCTGTTCTTTTTATTACACACTTAATCCCAATTTATTACCTGAAATTCCCTTGATACAACATAGAATATCAATAGGTATAGTGTATTTGGGGCTTAGAATCATTACATAACAACTTAAAACATGAAATACAACATCTTTACAAAAAACTTCCATTACATGACCACTAAAATTCCTCATACTTAGCATTGTATGAGATAACCAGGGGACATGAATAAGAAAAGGATGATCTATAAAGACCAGTAATGTAATAACCGTGGAATAAAATTAGGAATCCAGTACAAGTTAGACAATAATCATATCAATGGAGAACAAGAGAAACATTAACATAATGTCAAGATAAATCATGATAATCATAACATTGAAATGTAGAAACAACAGTTAACATGATTTTAGCATGATACAAGGCTCATTGCACATGGAGAATATATAAATCCTCATCAAAGATGATTTATCATGAGTAAATAATCATTTAACTTGATGTATCATGATACTAATCTTTACCCAATGCATTGGAGCACTATCAGGGTCCACCCTTATTAAAGATTTCATTTCATGCATAAGTATTCCACATGGATCATATAACATGGAATCAGTCAACATCATAATTTATTCCACAATTAATAAATGTCGAATAAATACAAGAATTTATAATTAAAAATTTATATGTTCATAAAGTGGAATACTGTTGAGAGAGACATTCGTATGGTATTCACTGCACAATGAGCTTGGCCTGAAAAAATGCGGTACAATTTCGACAGTATAATGACAAAAAATAAGAACTCATAAAAATGGTTCTTGAAAGATAAAGGGGTGTCTCATAATATTTACATGAAATGGAAAGTATGGTGGTCATATAGATACATGTACAAATGATCATAATGGAATTTAGATGCATAATACAAAATAATTACTTGGATGTAATAGAGGAGAGAGAAATCCCTCATAGAATTTCAGCACGGTAACCGGTGTACATGGGTGGAATTAATGAGATATAAATGGGTATCCCATCATAAAAACATAAATAGAGAAGTATGGGGGAGGAGTTAAATCATAACCCAACATTTGTAATTGAAAAATAAGGTTATAGCCACTTAAAGAGAATTGGACAAAATGAGAAAGGAAGAAATCCCTTACATTGATGTGTGATCCCAACGTCTTGGGAGAGGATTGAGAGTGGATTTGTAAAAGATTGGGTAACCTTGTGATGATTCAAGAGATAGGAGGGAAGGTTTTGGTCGAACTACAAAGGCTTTGAGTGAAGAGGGAGTGGGATCTTGTGTGGGATAATATAATAATGGAGATAGAATTCATTATTATTTAGGTTTGGGACACCTCACATTTAACTAATCCAAACCAAAAACCAGCTCATGGTTTTTCCCATGTTTTTTTCAAAAGGGGAGTGGAATAAAATATTTCATTTGTTCAATGGTCTAACTTCTTAAAATAATAGGGTGGATTTTGTGGAGTTGGTCACACTCTCATGGAAAACAATTTAAAAAGACCAAATATTTTGTAAGTTTTGGAGGGTCCACAAAAGCTTTGTAAAATAAATAGATCTAATCTAAAATCTCATTATTTTAATTATAAAACATATATTTGACGAAAATAATGATTATAGTATTTTATTATATCACTATTGGGTCATTATGATATCATAAAACAAATTATATATTTAAACGGTATTTATTGTTTACCCAAAAATTCATCTGTCTAAGAAAATTTTGAAAAATATACCACTGGATAATTTCTTCATCCTGATTCCAAAAATAATATTCATTGTATCTAAATAATTTTATAAATACGTGAATTTTTAATTTTAAAATAAAAACAGACATTTATCAAAAATTCATGGGTTTTGAAAAAAACAGTTTTCAACCCTTATTAAAAATTACAATTGTATTCAAAAAATTATACAATAATTTATATTTAAAAAAATTAACATAATAATAATAATAATAATTTATTAAAATATTCTTTAATTCAAAAATTAATTAATTCATCAAAATATATTTCTTAGTTGAATATTAAATAAAAATATTATTTGTGTTTTAAAAACTGTTTACAATGTTAGAAAAATAAAACGAATACACATTATTTTTACAAAAATAATGCACATAATAATAGTCCTATGGTGTTGTTATATAATCCCTTATAATTCCTAAATAAGATTGAATGGTAAGGTGTGATCTGGTGACAGAATATTGGGGTGGCTCAGATAATATCACTCGGGTGCTAATCTCTTTTATCTTCCACTTCTCCCATAGTCAGTTCCTCTCAAGCTTAACATGTTCATGATCAGCTTGGGATTGGTCAAGAGTGAAGCCCAATGATTCCAATTCCATTCTGAGTTCCGAAAAATGGGATTCGTACGGGGAAAATCTACTAGATGAGGCCATTGCTTCCATTTTCTGAGTTAATTGGATTTGTTAAAGCCCTATATTTATTCTAATATTCTGGTCACTATTCAACAACTACATTATAAATGGTCAAAATTCATAACAGTATTTCAAAATATAGAAACATAAAACCAATTAAGATCACATTTTATATAACCACAGTATGATATTTAATTATATCAAGAAGAATTTTAATTTATGAAAGTTTGGGTCGTTACAATGTTATTTTAATTGTTCAATGAAAACAATTTATTCAAATATCTTAATAACATTAAGAAACATGATTTGGAACCACTAGTGGATTTTTATATGCATAATTTGATCATAAATAGTGGAAGATATCCCAAACATGTGACCTATATCTTCATTAAAAATAACATGTGAATTAAATAAAAAATTGATGACCTAGAAAAATATGGGAAACATCAGCTATATTCATTGATTGATGGACTATTCTTGAGGGAGATAATGAAATATAGATCATGAAAGAACCCTTCCTATGAAGGGGGAACACCTGTCAAATGATGCACAAATGCATTGTGAGGATAACTGATATCTAAAGGGTATTGATCACCTTCTCAAAGAGATAAATGGTGTTCCATGAAGTTGATAAGTTTGGAAAAATCTTCAAAAGTATCACTTAGACACCCCCAAAAAGAGGATATCATACTCTTTTGTAACTAAGGCCTAAGGCACTTCCAATGTATCATTTTTGTTTTATCCTATTAGAATAATTCATTAAACTATTTAAATCAATTAATTCAAATCCTTAATTCCATTATTAAATTGATCGTAACTGAAGAAAACATTTCAGAGAAATAATAATAAATAATATATATATATTATTCTTATTCACCACATACATAATAAATTTATATCATGTATATAAATACATTTCATCCATCATTTTAATGAAATAATACATGCATCAATTGTACATATTAAATGTACATCATATATCGTATAAGATATAATATATATGAATATATCTCAAGCATCGTATGAATGTGTACATGAATCCCATGCATATGATTTTTAGTACACATATAATAGTATCTGATTGTGGTATGAACATAAAAAGTGTGTGTAATGAACACTATACATTTTCATGATACAATACTGTTACTTATAGTGTTTTATTAGTCGGTTTTATAGCTACATGTTTTACCAGATCACACCAAGGATTATCCTTATAAATAAAATAGGTGATCCTTGTTAATCAATTTTCACTTTTGTTTTTCTTTGTTTGATTATGATTCAATAAAAAAATAAGAGGAGAGATAGGGAGGGAGGGTGAAAACTAAATAATCATTTCATCTTAACCAATGAAAGAGGTAAAAGAGAAAGAAAAAATGATAAATGTTTATTAGTTTTATAAAATAGAAAAAAAATGATTTACCCACACTCCGTGTTTACTATATCCCTCCTTATATCCTATAAGTTATATCAGCATGTTGTTCACCTATTTGGGATTCTTAATTTTAATGATTTCTCTTTAATGGTTTTAATTTTAGATTCTAAAAATTATAATGAAATATAGTCTTTTAGATGTTCAATCTAATTTAAATCAATATTTATACCCTAACAATAATATAATTAATAGTAAAATGAAAAAATAGAATAATTGTTTTCCCACTTTTCAAAAGTGGAAGAAGTTACATGTGATCCAATTGAGGAATTTTGATCTATCATAGATAAATGAAAACATGTGGTTATATGAACCTCATTTTTAATTGAATATATTTTTACTTAAATGGGATCAAGATTTTATATGATTGTGAGGTATGTGAAAATTCTACTATAAACTATTTATATGTAGAAGAATAATTTGAGTGTTATTATATATTATTGGATTTATCTATTGAATCATTAAAATATATATTGTGTTATTTTCCCTATGAAATAGTTACTTTTGTTTTCGGTAATATTAAAGGATATTAGGAAGATATCACTCAACATGATGGTGAGGAAAATACCATAAAAATTCCTTCGGTAAAATAACTTACATTAATTATTCTCTCGAACCAAGTTAATGAAAAATATGATGAGTATGACGAGATTAAGTTGGGGTGTTTCAAATTTATAGAAGAGAGTCTTAGAAAAAACCATGAATAATATTATTCAACTAAATAATTTGAGATAGATATCTATTCATTGGAATAAAATATGAAAATTCACATTGTTGTCAATAATTAATTACTAAATTTCACATCAAACATGATCAAAGGGAATGACACACTATTACAATAAAATGATTCATTTTATGAAGTGAATATTGGGACGTGGATGAAGGACTAAGAAGATATAATCACATTAATTCAAGATCAAAATAATTACATCATTAATAGATGTCTTGTTTTAAAAATAAATTTCTCCAATCATGAAAAGTCTCATATTGTTATTTCAAAATCAAAGAAGTATCAATTTTGTGGAACATAGTGTTCTTTAAAGGATTTTATTTATGAAATAACTCCTTAATATATAAACAAGGTAATTATATCACATGATGAATTCTCTTTAATAGTTGTGAAAAATGATGTTATAACAATATCAAAATGTAATAATTATTCTAAATTGTTTTCTATAGAATGGGTACATTTAAATATTTTTTCACAACTATGGTTGATGAAAAATAATGAGAAACCCACCACCATGTACATAGTGTATTTTTATATATTTATGTGTGGTGGTTCCCAATTAATATCCCAACATGTTGTTAAGAATACCCAAAAATATTATATTGATTATGTATAAATGTATGGATATAATGAATTATATTAAAGAAGAACTACAATAAAGTAAGGTATTATGCAATGGATATCGACTAGAAACCACTATATAAATTTGAAAAAAGGATGCCTATGTCAAGGAGGAGTCAATACAATGAATAATAACCAACATTTATAGAAGAACGAAAATATTTATATATTAAATATATTTTATGCACGTAATGATATTTGAGATGTTGGATGAAGAGGAGGTTAGAAAATCAATACTTGTATATCTAAACATGATTAAATTTATAATAATGAGATAAGACAACATAATGATGAAGTATTCTAGGGAATCAATCTATGTAATGTTGAAGAATATATTGTACCAAAAAATTTTAGAAAAATGATGTCATTGTAATGAATAGACACAAAAGTGAATATTTAATGTAAATAAAAAATTATTATCTAGAGGAATTTTTCATAGTATAAGAATTATTTGAATATAGGGACTCATGAGAAACCATACAGAAACATAAATAAATATATAACTATAACCAAATATGTTCTTTTGATTTGTCCAGTAGATTCACAGAACATTAAAAAGAAGAAGTCTAACAAAATACTAGTGTAAAATGTAAAAATATTATTTCACTTGAATAAGATGAATTTCATGATATGTTGTGAATTAATGAAAACAATTTTACTAGTGAACATTTATATGATAGTTTTAATAAATATGGAAGCATTTCCAAATGTTGTTTTACAAAATTTACAACATTAGAAGAATGCTTGAAAAAATATAGACAATATCCTGAGGTGTATATGATTTGATTTCCATCGAGACAAGAACCATATCACACAAATAACTTGTAGTATTGTCTAGATAAATTATTCTAAAAGATAAATCAAATTTGAAAATTAGTTGTGGACACATGAATACTAATGGAAATGGATAATTAGGGGTGAGAAAATCCCAACCGTTTCGTTCTCAACGAGTATAATGAAGACCCATTTTATTTCCTTAACCATGTTGTATTATATTTTATCTCATAATATAGGTAATTGAAGGTGAATTATGTTATTAGGGAGAAAACATAATATGTATTGATTGCTTTCAATTCATGGTAGAAAAAATTATTATGTAACCATCCTTCAATAATTTCCTAAATGATATTAAAATAAAAATATGTTATAGGATCAAGTTTAAAGATGATAAAGACTGTGTTTTTATATCTTTTATACTAAGGGAAAATAATATTTTATTTTGGGTTGATCTTATAACATTTATCTTGAAGAACAATTATTTTAGAAAATTCTACTTGGTGAAGTTTAACATGTTTTCAAATCTATGAAATGAAAATTTTATGATCCATTTTGGTTTATTACGTATACATGAACATATTGAAATTCATTCATGAATATATTCCAAAGTATGAAAATGTTGAGAAATTTTTTCCTTGAGGTGGAGAATGGTAAAGAAGAAGAAACCTTAATTAATTGTCATATAAAAATCTAATTATTTTTGTATTAGATTAATTGGATATTTCATTAAAGTTGTATATATTAAAAATATATCTTCCTTGTTAATTAAAATAAAGAAAATTAACAGGAGTAAAAAGAATTCACCAACTACATAAAAATTATAGGATAAATAATCGGGAAGGATGATTCAAGTCCTAAAATTTATACATGAATGTTTCGATATTTTTTCAAGTGTTTACAGGATTTTTAAGATGATATTATTGTATATCAATTGGAATATATCATTTGAATTACCCTAGAAATGATTTGGATAGTCCTTAATGAAGATAGTGTGTTCTCATTTCTTTTGATAGAATTCCATTTTCATAAGGGATGACTTTGTTTTATAGTTCAAATCATATTTTTTCTACATCGAGCATGAATGGTGTAGAAATATGGTGAAATGATTATTTAGTTTTTCTATTTATTAATTGATACTGTTTTTAATAAATACCATTTATATATTTTTAACAAGGGGTACATATAAATGAAATGAAATGTTGAAGATAAAAATGGGGGAGATAAGGCATGTCACAAATTGACATGGTATTGACAAAAAAAATAAAAAGAGTGATTTTGTTGATTTCACATTGTCGAAGTTGTATTTTTTCAATGTGATTTCAATATAATAAAGTAAACATGTTAAAGAAGTTTTATTAATGCATGGTGGTTGTAGGATAACCCCTTCATATTGAAGAATATTATTGACTGTTGAATGTTGAATAACCCAACATTAGAGTAGGAAATGATCCTAAGTATTATGCTACATTATTGGGTTCTTAATAATTACAAGACACATTATATAAAAGATTAATTTGAAAGAATATAGAAAATTTTTAAGGTTATATAAGCTCATGAAAAGTAACAAGAACCATGAATAATGGTATAAATACTAATACAAAATGGAAATCATTCATACACATGAGGGTACATGTAGATATTGAAGTTGTGTAAGAGTAACCTGATGAGTCTTGAATCTATATAAGGGTAACCTGTGAGAATAATGGTAAATTATATTTTTTATGTTTATTTTGTGTCATGTATAATGGTAACACATGAGCATGATAGGCTGAATAATGGTAAGTAGTTATATTAAATGTAACATAAGATGTATTTTAGTGTCTTGGTGATATGTATAAGGGTAACCTGAGAGCATAAAATGATGTGTAAGGGTAATCTAATAATACCAATGTAACTCAAATTGGGTTACATGAGTAAGAGAAATCTTGTAATCATATATTATAGATAAAGGTCATCCTTACTTGCATAAAGGTAACCTGGATCTTCTATTTTCAGCATAATGGTAAGGGTCAACCTGTGTAAAGGTATGGAAAAGTTTCCCAAACTTGTGTATGATTAAGAGGTTGCAGCTACATAAGGTTAATATGATCCCTAAATAATAGAAACTATAGAGGACTCACAGAAGGAATCAATCATATAAGATAAAACCAACATTTTTTGATGTGAATACATTAATAATTGTTCAATACAAGCTACAATTAAAATGTTTGATGGTTTGATGGTAGGAGGTTCTATTTGTCCATGGTAGGAGGTTATATCACCTTCTTCGGTGGTACAAGGTTCTATTGTTTGCTGGGAAATTATATAGTTTGAATTAGTAGAATAGGGTTCTATAATCAACCTTCATGCTAGATGGTGATACCATTAGCCTTACCAATAAAATTTTCTACCATGAGCTAGGATGGTAGGATATGCTTCTGCAAGACCTGGTGGTAGGAGATGTTATTGTGACCATTTCCCGGTATAAGCAAATTCACATGAATAGAGGATCTTCTATATATCAGAGGCAAGAATAAAATGATACATGCATTCCTGGAAGACAAATTAGATAAAAATATAAATGATTTCTAGTTTCATTCCATCGAAGTAATAGACATTGAAATCGTTGTAGGATTACATTATATATGTGATCATACATGAAAATGATTAAGAATGTTCCACACACATTGCAACATTAAAAAAAGAATGATTGAGAAATAAATGAATATACAACATGTTATAATTATGTGTAAAAAAATTTTATTTTAAAAATGCGAAAAAATAGGAGAAAGAATACTATAGACCCTGGGGTATTTAAATGAGGTGTTATGCAAGATTAAGTCATGATGTTGCAACTAAGTCAAACCTCTAATGATGATAATACTGACATCTGGATCTAACTTCATGTTGTCATCATGAAGGATTATTCTAGGATATTATATAGGAAATAAAATATATAATTAATGATAATGTAATTGTGTTTTCATTTTGACTAAATTAAAATAATGAATTTCCACTTTTAGTTACTTTCAGTTATGAAGAAGAAATCACGAAGAAAAATATAGATGTTGGTTCCCACTAATATATTTTCTATGAACACACTCGATGTTTCTATGAGTTTTAATTCAAATATATTTACACAATATCATATATATTTGAATACATATGAAAGATAAAATAATTAATTGATTCCGCAGTTGTTATTATTATTATAATATATACATTATATGTTTATTTAACTCATTGTTTAAATAATTTCTGATCATATAATGACTTTGTTCTAAATATATCTTGTTGTTAGTTAATTTGATATATATCTCAATTATAATTATTTTGATTCATTATAATGATAGGAAGAATGAAAATAATATCTTGTTAATCCTATTATGAAATAAATAAGAAAGTGATAAGATGATTGAATAGAACATGATATATAATCATATTGGTTTTCATAGAAATATGATAAACTAATATGGAATGAATTATTATAGTTGTACATGATGTTTGTATAGATAATAAGAGTCTTTTGAACTCCCATTATCTATTAAGAACTAAGAGAATATAATAATATTGAGGTGGAACAAGAAGTTGTAGCATATTAGTTTTGTATTTTAAGAAAATTAAGAAGAGGATTTCTATAGTTTTGTTCATACAATAAAGAAGAAGTGACACGACATTGTGCATAAGAGGAATAATAAGTTTCACATAAAAAATATGGAAATAATTAAATATTATTTATTTAACACCCATAGAATTCATATTTAGTTATTTTCATTAAAATAATTTAATAGCATGCGCTACAAGCAACACCGAGTTCGAGGGCACCACGAATTACCAAACTAGCTGTTTAAAAAAAATTATGAATAGTATTGAATACATTTTAAATTTTCTATAGTCCATATAATTTTAACATCCATATTATGTGCTTCATATACATAATATAAGAACAAATTCATGTTTTCAGATAAAAGAAGTATTTTTCAAAAAACGAAATATTATCACCATTTAAGGGAGGAACCTTTCTAAATCCATTATTTAACACTTTTATATTTCCAATTTGACAAAATAGACTTCTTATTTAAATATAGGACATATAAATTTATTTTTGATAAATTTTCCCTGATTTTATGATAACATTCTTATTTTGATGAATATTGAAAAATAGTAAGTTTTAATTTAAAACAACTTTTTTAATCAAAATAATTTATACTATTAAATTAATACAACATTTATGTTTTGAATTTGAAAAATTAGATATAAATTTTGAATTTTAAATATCAAAATTACCTTCAAGTAAATTTTTGATATTTTTCTTAAAATATTCAATTTTTGATGAATAGTAAAAAACACTATGTTATTATATAAATCCGAATTTTTATTTAAATAATTAATTTTAATATAAATTTATTTTAATGTCAAAATAGATACATAATACCTATATTTATACAATTTGATTAATTGAATCAATTTTATAAGAATATTAGATATATAAAATTTTATTGAACTTTTTACCATCTTTTACCCACCTACTATGTACATTTGAAAATTTTCATAAAACATAATTTTACTACATTTTTGAATTGAATTTCAAAAATCAGAGATTCACAGTTTACATTAGTAAGTAAAATGTTGTTAGATATGATGAAAATAATTTTTAGTAAATAGAAACATTAGAATTTTATTTACAAAGGTTAAACCTAAATAGGGTAATTAAAGGTAAAAATGATATTATAATTACCCTAACACATATCCTAATTCTATTGGACAAGTGTATTTAGAAAAAAATCAAAATTATTACAAAAATATGATCCTTTTTTATACACATGGATTAGATTAGGACTTTTATTATATTTTATTTAAGAAGAGTTAAAAGTGTCTGATTCAATGTTTAATAAGTAAAATAATTTAATATAGAGTTACACATATGATAAATTAGACTATAAATATTAATTAGAAATATAAAAAGATTCAATACATCATGGTATTTTATTTATAATTTTTAGATATTATATAATTAAATTTATTTATGACACAGTAATGATGTAGTAATTACCTTATTAATGAAATACTAAAATAATTGATGATATAAATATTAAAATATATTTAAATTGATACTTTTGATACATTTCACGAATTTTCTAGGTTTATATGACATGTTAGGGTTTATTAAATTTATTTTTTTATAAAATAAAATTTTTATGACTTTCACAAAAACCAAATAATAAATAGTTTCATAATTTAAATAAATGCGTTTTTAAAAACATATTTTTTTATTAAATTATATAATAGTAACAAAAAATATAAGATTTGGCCGAAGGACTTATATAATGATAGATATGTCATTAATTAACCAAATGAGATTCTCTTGGAATTTTACAGTAAGTTTATTATCCATGTAATATAAAAATAAAAGAAGCCAAGTTAGATGTTAAACTATTTAACTAAGAGTTAAATCTAAATGATAAGATTAATATGGTCACCTAATCATTTTATAAACACCTTTGGAGGAGAGGTTTTGTCTCATTCCCACCTTATCGTGGAAAAAAATTCATTTGAAGATATTAGAAACCAAAAATTATTTTATAATAAAATAATATTGCAAGCTTTTCATAAATTGACCCTCACCACTCTTATAAAAGGGTACTTCCCCTTCTCTTAATTTCACACCTCCAAATCCTTTTGGATAATACAAAACCTACTCAAATATCCTCCCAACTACAATCAATTCAACATAGAGGTCATAATTTGATCATAACGACAACCTTAGGATATCTTTTGTTCAAATCAAAAAGAAGAACCTAAAGAAGTGGTAATTACATCATCACCTCTTTCAATGTCTTTTTCTTCTTCCAAATCCTCTTTCAGTGTTTTTTACATACTAAAATAATAAATCTAGTAGTTATAAAAAATTATATGTTATTATAAATATGGTACAACCTTATTCATTATTCTATCCATCCTATGAATGATAAAGTCACCATACGTGAATACGTACGACTTTCCGTCTGCACGTTGTGGTGTAGTTTGTTATTCCACACATAATTATTTGGATGGGTATAATAATGTTTAAAATGGATATGGATAATACATATAACATGTTAATGATAATTTATATATAATATACCATCCAATTACATAATATTTCACCACAAATAGAATGATATTTTCGCTCGTGCGTACGTACGACTTACCGTATCAATGACATGGTGAGATTTTTTTCCCCAACGTATCTATTCAAGAATAATTTTCATTTGATGATCAAAAGTAATGTTTAAAAACACAATATAATTCTGTATATTAATCAAATACATCCTATCCATAACATATATAACTTACATAACAAAACATATAATGGAAAACAAATCAGTTAACACCCAAAATAGGAATAATAATAAAATAATATTAACAAGGAAATATTAGAAGATTGTATATGATATCATATTTATGTTTGTGGTTTTCATATAATATAATAAAAATTATTTCACCAATACACAAGAGATTATCCTACCCTAGGCTAAAGAAAATTACAAGGTAAGGGGTTTTCATCTCACTTTTTATTCCCGTGATATTCATGTTATATTTTCCACTATTTCCTTTTTAGTAGTGTATATACTGCCCATGATTTTATTTTTTGTTTAAAGTAAATTAATTTATTTGTATTTAATAATTCATTTAATGGTCCTTATTTCATAGATTTTATGTTTCCTAAGTTACAAAATCGGTAAGGGAATTTCTAATTTCAATTTCCACTCATTGGGTTTTACGCAAACATTATTGATTATATTACTCCAAGATTTGGTGTGAAATCACTATTTATTTATTTAGGTAGTAATTTAAACTACCCTTTGTGTGGATATAAATTTTATAAACATAATCACTCCATTTATAAATTCTCACATCATTGATATAATCTTTATTATAGTAATCTTAACTCACTTTCTATTTATTGAGTTAAACATCCACGGTGTTGGTTTGGTTTTTACAATAATATGTGTGAAGGTAAATTGAATGATTTACACTGAATATCCTATCATATTGAATGTATTTATATTTTTCACACATATTTATTTCATTTATTTATCCTTAATCTAAGGATACGATCTTTAAAAGGAATTTCGTCTCAATTTACATTCTATTGAGAATTTTTTGTTTTTATGAACCAATTCATTTTTATATGGTGTACATACTATCATTTGAAATATTATATCATGAATCAATTTATTCTCATGTTATTATGAATTTTTGATTAGTGAAATTATTCAATTGTTTTTATTTAAGAATATTTCATTTGGTTGGGAACTATTTAACTAAAATATTATTTTAAATTTTTTAATGATTTATTCTTCTAAATCATACTCATTAATTTCCATGTTTTAAAAATTGTTTAAATGATTTATTTATATGGATGTAAATATTTTAAAATTAATGTTCCTTTTAAAAGTTTCAAAGTTTTATGGGACACTATGATTCAAAAATCACTTTTAAATGGCTCCTTTGATAAATAGTGCGACTTTTAAATGTTTTCAAGATAACGAGATGTTTTTATCAAATTGTTTTACTGATTATTTTCATCATTGTCAATATCCTTAATTTTATTTTATTCATTATTGAGGTTGATTTATTATAAATAATTATTCCATGCTATATTGAATGATTTATGTTTTAATGTGGATGAGATATTTTATACCATTCTTGGTTTGTGTTTACAATATTGACATTTTGTATGCTTGTTTTTATATGAATGTTTAGATTATGTTTCACAATTTTCATATGAGGAATTTTCGGACTTAGTATGTGACGGGAAGGGTCCTCTATAGCCCCATGATGCATCGGTATGTCTCACTTGACAAACTAGTCTTGGCATGATGCCTTGAGTATGTGGTTAAAATGTTTAAAATTATACATTGTTTCATTATAAAATTAGCTATTGATATTAAATGTGATTATTCGACTCGTAGAATATCCATGTGAATAATAAAATAGAATTATTTGATTTATATTTGTCACATTATGCTGATGTTTATGTTTAAAAGACTTGTGTTTTATACTTATACATTGCCTTAAATGTTTATTCTTATTTGAAATACTTTCTGCTATATTATTATACATATGGAGCAATTGACCTCAACCCGTTATTATTTTTTATTTTTCCCAGTATGCGATGAAGTATATTATGATTGACATAAAAGAATAAGATAAGGGATATTAATGTGTTAAAAGGAGACACAATGTTGTTTTTTTTTCATTTTATAATATAATGTAAAACATATGTATATATCTAGTTATTCCAAGGCTACTAAACTGATCAGACATTCGAGACTTGTTCCCTTATGATCATGCCAATGTTATTTAATAATGTACTGACTCTAGGTAACTAGGATTGGTGAAATACAGTTTTTATCAGAGGATGTTTATTACAAACCTTGGAAACATGATTTAGAAGAACACTAATTAGGGAACATTTCCATAGGACAAGATTTGAGGATTAATATTGAAGAACATTCTAGAATTTTTGTAATGTAGTGATTTTTTGAACATTACATGAAATATATATATGTCTAAATATGAGCAGGCAGAGGTGGATATGTCACAAATGTATCTAGGGGTAAAACATTTAAACACTGCTTCGATCTACAGTTGAATGAAAACTGGTGCATGACAACCAGCCTTGAGCACTATTGGTAACAACACTCCCTGTGGATATGATTAGGTTAATTCATATTTTCTTTACAAAACTATTTGATGGATTTTAATATAAGATGAAAATAAATAACCGTGGTTAATCCTAAGGTTTTTTAGATTGAAAATAAGTTGTCATGATATTCTCTAAATGATTTAATGACTATTGTTACCCACACCATGCTTTCTGGTTTTAGTCAATAGATGGATTCCAATGAAGTCCTACTAACATTGTACAAGATGTACTAGGTGGGAAAGATGGTGGAAATGAGAAACTAAATGGACTGTTGATAGGAATAAAACATATCATGTTCATGTAGAAGAATGTTTCCAAAAATATGATCAACATCATATACATTAACCAAGTACCAAAATCAAACAAGAAGAGAACGGCTAAGAATGATAAAGGCTCCAACTGTAGAGACTGTGGAGAAATGAAATCCAATTCCCATAATGCAAGAAACATGGAAGGTGAAACACAAGAAAGTGTCTCAATGAAACAAAGAAATTATTTATGTGTGTAAATGAAGGATATAATGTGAAGAATTTTTTAGGAAAAATGAAGGGTATTTTGAAGGAAAATTATAATGTTCTCAAGAATCCATTTACAGTAATTTTCCATAAATGTAGGGAACATTAGAATTACCAGAGTCAAGAAATATTATATTATATAACCACTAGGTCATGGAATAACCTATGTGGAAATAAATGGATGGAGAAATTTTTTAAAGTATTAATGCTCTTTTTTGATGGGATTACATTGGAAGTATTTTCTTTTTTATGTGTATCCCTGCAGTTTGTTATGTTAAAAATCTATTTGAGGAAGAATTATCTTTTCTTTTGTGGATATAGTTTTAAATAACCATTAGGGTTTATATTATCCTTGAATTTGAGAAAATTATGTGTTATTAATTTTTGGGATGAAAATGTGTATTTTTGAAAAAGTCAAACATGCAGGTCGTGTGAGAACCCATCACGCCGAATAATGCTATAGGAATCAATCCCTCAAACAAAGAGAGACTTGAATTTATTTCCTACCACTGGACTATGTGATGTCCCTGGTTAGTGTGACTAATTATTTTAATTTAAACGATTGTAATGATCAACAATAAGTTTATTTGGGATCTTATGTTTTATCAAATGGATATATTTAGTATAGGAAAATGATTTGGTGATTATGTAAAAATGTTATTGTGGAAGAGTTTCACTCTGTTGGGAACACTATATGCCTAATGAAAATAGAATACTACAGGCTTTAATTTTTGGAGTAATGGTGCATTTTTATTTGGATGAATCTATGTTTTTGATAGAGATTTAGGTTATTAATGGAAATGATTAACATATCATAGAGAATATGTTATTTGGTTAATTAAAATTCAGTATGAGGCATTAAGAATAGTTGATTTTGTTTGGATATAAATGTTATGATTTACTATGAAAGACTATGTGATTAAATTATTCTGAGTTTTGGTTCTCAATCTTATTTTTAATTATATTGAAGGAATTTAAGGTCATTTGTTTATTGAATGGAATTTATTGAACTTTGGGTATTTTTTGTTTAATTTTGGAAATTATGATTTGTATATCATTATATAAAGAATTATCCATTTTGGGGATCATCGGATATTAGACTAAACATTTTAGTTCTGGATAATATTTAAAGACAAGGGAAATATATAGTTCATCCTTTTTGAATTATGTGATTTTCTAGAAGTTGATTTTAACGCTTTAGGTGTTACCAAGTCATCTTGAATACTCATCGTTTTGAGAAAAGATGAGTTAGTGGTGGAAATTTATTATATGATGAAACTATATTTGAAATGTAAATATATATCTTTATGTTCTTAGTCAATATCATAAATAAATTCCTCAACTTTATGAAATGGATCTTATAATAAAAAACATTGTCCTTTAAACTTTCCTACTTTGAAACATTTGACCATTTAACAAACCACATTTTTTTGGATTCCTTATTGTTACCATTCTATAGATTATGTTTTCAATCACTTTTTATTAGAACTTGACACTTATATTATATTATATATCAATGTATTCCTACATGGAATCCTAGTATGGGTTATCCCAAGTGACCTTTGTACTTCTCTTTCTATCTATTATAGTGATAGTTTTATTGACTCTTTTTCTAATGTGGGACTTTTAATGAAGCTCCCAAGAACAATTTTAAAACTGTGGGGATGTAATTTCCAAAAGCTGTGAAGAATGTAATACCCCAAGATTTTATAGTAAGTTATTTTCTTTAATGTAATTCAGTAGCATGTGATACACGCAACACTGAGTTCAAGAACACCACGAGTTACCAAAATAGCCATTCAAAAAGCGATTATTAATAGTATTAAATTCATTTTGAATTTTAAATAGTACATATAATTTTAGCGCCCATATTATTTTTTTCTTAGAAATAATATATGAAAAAATTAAATTTATCAGATAAAAGAAGTATTTTTCAAAAAATGAAATTTTACCACCTTTTAATGGAAACCCTCTTAAATAAAATATCCGACAAATTTATATATTCAATTTTATGAAATAAAATTTATATTTATAATAAGGAAATATAAATTTAGTTTGGATAAACTTTTGGAGCTTTTTAGACAACTTTCATATTTTGATAAATAGTTAAAATACTAAATTTTAATGGAAACCAACATTTTAATCAAAATAATATGTAGTGTTAAATTATAAGGTTTAATAGTTTTTAAGTATAATTATATTATATTTTTATCATTTAAACCAATTTTGGTGATTGTATTTAATTTTTCATTTAAATTGGACATAAACACATATCTATCATTTCATAGTTTTTACTTCTCAAAAACCCACCCACTGGTTTTGAAAATGGTAACATTTTTTAAAATTAATTAATACAAATTATATGTTTTGAATTTGGTAAACTAGACGTAATTTTTTAATTGTCAATATCAAAATTATTTTTGGGTGAGTTTGTGGAATTTTTCTGAAAACATTCAATTTTTTATGAATAATGAAAAACATTTTGTTATGGATTAAAGCCAACTTTTTTTAAAATAATTATTTTTAATATAAATATATTTTAAATTAAAAATAGATACATAATACTTATATTATCCCAATTTAATTCATTGATGTACATTTATAATATGTCTATATAAATTAAATTTTATTAAACTTTTTTTCCATCTTTTACCAACCTTCTATGCATATTTGCATATTTTCATGAAACATAATTTTACCACTTCTGTGAATTGAATATCAAAAAAATGAAATACACGGTTGGAATTAGTAAATAAAATTTGGTTCAATAGGATGAAAATAATTTTTGGTGAATCATAGGTTTTAAATTTTATTTAAAATGGTTAATAGTAAATAGGGTAATTAAATGTAAAAATGATATTATAATAACCCAAACACTGGTGAAAATTCTATTGAATAAGTGTATATAGACCAAAATAAACCATAAGAAAAAAATATGACCCTTTTTTATCCACATGGATTAGATTAGGACATTTATTATATTTTATTTAAAGAAGAGTTAAACATGTTAAATTTAAAATTTAATAAGTAAACAATTTTTAATATTGGGATACATAATATATAAATTCGACTATAAATATTATTTATAAAGATAAATATATTTACTACATCATGGTATTTTATTTATAAATTTTAGACATTATATAATGAAACATATATATGACACAATGATGATCAGGTGATAATCTTATTAATGAAAGACTAAAATAATCGACATTATAAATATTAAAATAAATGAACATTGAGACTTATGATGCATGAAACTAATTTTATAGGTTAATATGAAATGTTATGGTTGATTCAATATTTGTTTTTTGATAAAATAATATTTTTATGACTTTTAAAAAAACAAAATACTATATAGTGTAAAAATTTACATAAATGAGTATTTAAGACAAATAATATTTTATTAAATAATATAATTGTCCTAAGAATATAATTATTATAAAAAGGACTTATATAATTCTAGATATTTCATTAATTAACCACTTTCAGTTCTCTTTCTATTTTATAGTATGTTTGTTAACCGTGTAATAAAAAAAATAAGGCATGTTAAAGGTTAAACTATTTAACTAAGAGTTAAATCTAAAAGTTAAGGTCAGTATAGTGACCGAAACTTGTCTAAAACCTATTGGTTGAGAGGTTTTAATTCCATACCCACCATAACCTCGAATTAAATCTATTTTTAGAAACTAGAAACCCAAAATTAATTTATAATAAAATAATATTTCATTGTTTTCCTAAAGTGACCCTCATCTCACTTATAAAAGGGAACTTCCCCATCTCTTAATTTCACACCTTCGAAGCCTTTTGGGTGGGCCAAAACCCCACTCAAATATTCTCCCAAGAACTCTAAAATCAACATATATAACTTAAATTGATCAGAAATCCAGATTAAGGAACACATTTGTTCAGATCAAAAAATTGAACATAAAGAAGAGGTAATTTTTTCAACACCCTTTTCAATGACATTTTCTTCATCAAATTTCTCTTTCTTTGTTGTTTAAAAAATAAAATAATAACTCCATAACCTTCTACATACAGAATAGTTATTATAAATATAGTAAACCATATTAATTATTATATCTATCCTATTAATTACAATTTCATCATTCGTGTGTACGTACGACTTGTCATCTCCACGTCGTGGCCTAGTTTTTCATTCAACACATAATTATTTGGATGGGTATAATAATGAGTATAACTGATTTAAATAATAAATATAACATTATAATGATTTTGTATATATAATATAACATCCAATTACATATGATTTCTACCCTAATAGAATGATATTGACGTTCGTTCATACGTGCGGCTTACCGTCTCCAAGACAAGATTAGATTATGTTCCCCATCATAACCATTAAAGAATAAATTTTATTTGATGATTAAAAATAATTTTTAAGAACATAATATAATTCTTTATTTAAATAAAATACATCCTATCCATAAAAACATGACGTACATAACAGAATAGATAAAGGAAAATGAATCAGTTAACACCCAAAATAATGATACTACTAAAATATCATTAACAAAGAAATATTAGAAGATAATATATGATACCATATTTATATATGTTATTATTTTATACTTTAATAACAATTATTTTACCATTATACTAGATGTTAACCTACCCTCAACGAAGGAAATGTACAAGGTAAGTTGTTTTCATCTCACATTTTATTCCCATGTGATTCATGATATATTTTCCACATTTTCCACTTGTTTTTGTATCTAATTCCAATTATTTTATTATTTGAATAATATTATTTAATTTATAGGTATTTACATAATCATTTTATGATTTTTCTTTCATGGAGTGTATGTTTCATAAGATACCAAATCGGTAAGGGAATATCCACTCATTGGGTTTTATGAAAACTTCATTGATTATTTTACTCCAAATTAGGAATGAAATAACTATTTATTTATTTATATAGTAACTTACAATCCCATTTGTGTGTTTATACTTTTTATACACGTAATCACTTCATTCATAAATTCTCATGTCATTGATATTAACTTGATAAGAGTAATCTTATCTCAATTTCTATTCATTGAGTTAAACATCCAAGTCATTGGTTTTGATTTTACAAAAATATGTGTGAATTTCCTCTGATATATTTACAATGAATATCCAATAATATTGGGTGTATTTATATTTTTCACACATAATTATTTCCGTTATTTATCCTTAATTTATGGATACAATCTTTATAAGTTATTTCACCTCAATTTTCATTCCATTGAAGATTATTTGTAGTTATGTGAAAATTCACTTTTATATGGTGTATATACTATCCTTTGGCATATTATATCATGAAAACCATTATTCTCATTATATTATAATGTTTTGATTAATTTTATTACTTAATTTTTTGTATTTAAGCGTCTTTCACTTGGTTCAGAACTCTTTAACTAAAATATCATTTTAAATGTTTTGAAGAATTATTATTTTATATATTTATATTTAATATCCAGGTTTTAAAATGGTTTTAAAGATATATTTATATAGACATTATTTTTTTGAAATTAATATTCCATTAAAAATTATCGAAGTGGTATGGGACACTTTGATTCCAAAATCTCATTTAAATGAAATCTTTGAAAAATATTGCGCCTTTTAATTTTTTTTAAGAATAAATTATATTTCAATAAAATAGTTTTACTTATTATTTTCATTTATTTCAATATCCTTCATTGTATTTTATTCTTGATTGATGTTTTTTATTATAATAAAATCTTTCATATTGAATTTAATGAGTTATGTTTGACTATGGATGTGCTATTTTTATACCATTTGTGGTTTTTTGTAAAAGTATTGACATTTTAAATGCTAGTATTAATAAATATGTTTAAATTATGTTTCACCATTTTTATATGAGGAATTAAATGGACATAGTATGTAACGGTCTTGGCCCATTATAACCCCATGATGCATCGGTAGGTCTCGGGATACAATCCAGTGTCTTGGCATAATTCCTTGAGAAAATTATTATTTCTAGTATTGGTATGAGGCATTGACTCTGTGGTTATGATGTCCAGCATTATGCATGACATCATTATGAAATTATCTATTGATATTACATGTGATTGTTCTACTAGAAGAATATGTGAATAAGTAAATGGTGTTATTTGATTTATCATTTACATATTATGGTGATGTTTATGTTTAAAAGGCTTGTGTTTTAGTCTTATACATTTCCTTAAATGTTTCTTCTTATTTATGATAGTTTATGGAATATTTTTATCCTTACTAAGCATTTGATCTCACCAATTTCTTATTCATTATTTTTACAAGGATGAGAAGAATTATATTATTATTGACCTGTAGGAATACTAGAAAGGATGTGAGTGTGTTAAAATCAAATACAATGTTGTAGTTTTTCCATTTTATAATGTACTGTAAAACTTATTTATGTATCTAGTACTTACAAGTCTACTAAACTGATCGATATTTCAGGAATTTATCTCTTGTGATCATGCCAATGTAATGTAATAATGTACCGACTCTGGGTAACTTGGTTCGGGGCGTCAAAATTGATACAATGTCTAATTGTTTCACAAAAGATTGATTTTAATGGTTTTTGATATACCTATGAATAAGATCTACCAATGTAGAGCTTCAGATCCACACACTATTCCATTAGAATATAATAATATTATACTCATTGAGTTATAATATTAGTTTTTGGGAATATAGATTTTATCATATCACACTAAGGATTATCCTACTCAAAATGCTTAGTAAACCATGTAAGTCAGTTCACATAATGTGGGTGTTTTTTTGGTTGTGTTGAAAAAAAAGGAAAATATAATATAGAATTTTAGTTCTATAAAATCATGTCTCCTTAATATGTGATATAGTAAAAAAGAAAATGAATGAAATGATAAATATAAATAATTATTTTAAAGAGGGGAATAAAATTGATTCTCTCTATTCTAGTGTTGATAATTCCCATAAATATATCATAAAAACCTAATATTTATTTAGAACATATCCTTAAGTTAGACATTAAATTTCATAAATAACCACATAATATCAAGAATTCAAGTTTTAGCGTCTTTTAAGGCTCTCCCTATAAGAATCTTATTTTATGAAACTTATAAAAATTTCTCTATCATCCAACCACACTAGAAACCCTTTTAGAATCTAAATAAGTTTTTATTATCCTTATAAATATTTAAATGGAAGCATAAAAAATGGGTGAGATCTTATGATCAATAGGGAGACAAAAACACACCATGATGTCATCATGGGTTATATCACAAGCATGCGTGAAAACAACACTAGGGAAATCAATTATTAAAAAGAACATGAAATAATAATAGATCGCCATAAATATAGATCGAAGGAAATGTAATATAAAATGAACATACATATTCCATTGATAATGTTAATGAAATTTTGAAATAAAAACTCATGATCTGAGGAGAATAATCATAGTCACAAAACATATAAATATCACTAAAACTTAGTCATATGGTTCTGTGATATTGTAAATCATCATAAATGTAACTGTTCAATACACATTATAGTGATCCAAGATTACTCACATAATGTTCACACTCAATATTGTTAGCCAATATAAACTGAATTGGTTTCATTCTCAATATTGATAACCTAAATAACTTGCATCTCGTTCATAGTCAATATTGTGAACCTAACTAATCTGCATTGGGTTCATAATCAATCTTGTTAACCTTTCTAACTAATCTCTATTTCATTCCTAATAAATTATCTCATGAAATATAAAACATTAATTAATTTATTTTATGCTTATATTGGAACCCATCAATCATTATTATACTTACACATTTGTTCCACATAAAACAATATTTCATTATATCTTAATAAACCCGTGAAAAATTAATGGGTTTCTTAAGAATTTTAGATATGTCAAACAACATGATCATAATAAGTCATAATACAAAAAATATCATTCAAAAAAAGAATAGTATCACAATAAAATAGGTTTCATCAACACATCTATTTATGATAGAAAAAAATTTGGTGAAATAATATAAGTTGAAATAAAAGAGTTTTCACAATCCTAACACACATTGTTATAAAAGATGAAGTGAAAACTAATTTTATAAAAAAATTATAATGTAAAGTGAAGTGTAATAAAAACATTTTTATTAATATTTACAAATAAAGAATCCATTAAAAAAATCTAATAATTTTAGTGTGTAAAATAATTAAAATAAATACTTTATTATTTTTTATGCCCTTTAATGAAAATGTGTCTTCAGATAAATGTTTAAATAATTTATCTAAAAATTAAATTTAATGGAAAATATGGGGAATATAGAATGAAAACCATATTTTGATTTTATTAAAGAGAAAACGTTTTTTGGACAAAAATGTTCATTGTTGAAAATTATTCATTTGTAGAAATGAGAGTTGGTCTTACGAACATTATAGTATTATTTATAAAAATGCTTAATCAAAGAATAGTTTATTGTTTATTAAAATTAATTTACATAGGTCAAAGTAGGAAACTACATATAATGTATATGAATTTTAGGATTAAACAAAACATTAAAATTATATTCATGTATAAAAGTCTATGACCCAATTAATTGGAAGCTGAGTTAATAAACCCCTATAGGATTTTGTATCTTTTTATTGAAAATCACAATTGATAATTAACATGGAATAGAACCTTCAATATCACAAAATAAATGTTAATAATATTGTAAAAATACAATGGGATAGTGTGTTCCCTATAAAAAAGAAAACATTTTGTATAACATTAACATGTATTAGGTAATTCAAATTTTAGACAATGATGCCCTTAAATTGTATTCCCTCAAACTAAAACACATTCTAACAACCTATATAATAAATATGACTATAGTAATAAAATATTCTCTCAACATATTCATATCCATATCCTTTTATAAATTTCATATGTAATTATTATGTACATGTATATTTGTTTGTTATTATCTATTTTTTATATCTGGTGTCAACTAATCAGGATAGAATTGAACTAGATTCTTAATAGAGGTTTTATTCATCATTATTTTCCAAAATATCATAATTAAAATATATTAATGATATAATATTAATTTTTTCATATATTCCTTATAATCAATTTTATTAAGTTAATGATATGGAAGATATTTTTGAAAAATGATGTTATGATGAATGAGTTTAGGCATGTTTAACGATAAGAAGTTGATATATTAATAAATATATTAAATAAAAGTATTATAATTCAAGGATAATTATAAAATATAAAATAAAATCTAATTAAATTATGTAAAAATTATATAACATTATTTATCATTCATGGTTTTATCATTATAACATCATTCTTGTTGGTGTTAAAAAGTAGACCCAAACATGAACATGTTATAATAATTATTCAAGAAAAATATTATTTTTATATAATTTTAATATAAATTTTAAATCATAGATTAGTTTTCATAAATTTCCATTACAATAATAAATCACACTCTTATAGTCATTAACATATGTTGGTGAGGGGAAATGAAATTCAACATTTGTGGAGATTATATTCCACTATACATAGGATTAAAGATTATTTTTTTCAATGAATGTTATAGAATAGAGATATACGAAAAATTATTATTTCATTATTTCAATTTTGAAATAGTAATCCTATATTTTCATTAAATGAATCCTTGTTACAAATCATTAAATGTAGTTGGGAAAACCCAATGTTGTCATTTCCTACTAATGGTAGTCCGAACGAACACATAATCAATGTTATTATATTTTTATAAGTTGATTTTAATTTAGAAATAACAATTGTTGCATTAATTTAACTACACTTAAATATACTAATGATAATGAGTTTATTATATTACTATGTTTCAGATTATTTTGGAAATGAAAATTTAATTATAAAATGTTAAGGATTAAATATTACTCACAATGGGAACTCAAATTTTATCTTCAATTTATCCTTGTAAATGATGTGATTAGGGCAACTAATTGAGATAAGATAATTTTGAACATGATATTTGATTGTATGAGGAGAATAATGGAATATTTTTACTATTAAATTACAAGGATGAAGGGTCACGTGAAGGTTTCTATGTTTTTCCCATTTTGAAGTAAAGGAAATGAAGATTTTACGAATACCAATAATATTTCAATAATGGTATGAAATTAATTAAGGGTAAATTTATATAAAGGTGTGAAATAATTTTTTTTTACTTTTGATAATATTTATAAATTATATTCTACTAATTTTATCAAATATCATAAACATTTTTAATGTCATTTATCTCTATATTTTTTTTACATTTTTTCAATTTGATTTTTACATTGGTAATTAATATTTACCTAAGTAATATATATATTATAAAAAAATTTAATGTAACACATACAAAAATATTTCAATTTTATGAACATATATTTAACCAAATTATAATATAATTAAATTTATAAATAATAGAATATAAAATTTTATTTAAAGATATTATATATATAAACTATTGTGTACAAATAAGGTTGTTTTCATTATTAAGTGTTATTAATAATAAATCTTAGATATTTTGAATTCAATGGGCAAAAAATATTTTTAAAAATTTCAAAAAAAATATAAGAGACATTATATAAAATTAATAAAAAAAATTTATTTTAGAAAAATTTTATAACATTAATAAAATATTTATTTGAAAATAATTCCTCCACCATTTTTATGGACATTAAAATTAATCATTATTATGATAATTTTAAACCTAAAATGTAATTTAACATATTATATAATAATAACATGATGATCTAAAAAATTAAATCATTTTTAAAATTATGTTTATACATCTGATGAAAAACAAAATTCCTAGTAGTGACTAAAAAATTAGAGTAAAATATTATAGTAATTCCCAAAATGTTAAACAGAAGCTCAATAAAATAAAAATAGTTATTTTCAATATTTTATTTTAAATTTTAGATATATATTTTTATAAAAAACAACTTAATTTCATTTAATTAATTATATTCTTATGATAATATCATAAAAGTGATGGTGTTAAAAATTTATTTTTATAACAGTTTACTAAAAATTCAATTACTATAGAAAAATATTAATACATAACTTTTGGATAATATGGACATTAAAAATTAAAAAAATAATGTTTATTTTTAAAATAAAATAGTAAACTTTAAAAATTTAATATTTAAATGAAAATACAATATTTATAAATAAATTATTTTCTTATTTAAAAATAATTTTATGAAATTTAAGAGTTCTTAATTTTATTTTTTACTCATTTAATAAATCATTACAATATTTATTTATTTTAATAGGGAAAATATTATTAATAAATTTTAGTAGTAATAAATATGTTATGAATTTTTTTAGTTTGGTGTTTCTTGTGGGTAATATTATCAAATATTTTCTTTATATATATATATATATATTCCTAAATATCATGGTGCTACATTCCACTCTATTAAAGAAATTGTGCCCCACAATTTTAATTATTTCTGACTAATGAAATAACATATGGTATTTAGAATAAAATTAATATATATCTTATACTGATATTTATACTTAACAATCTTTTATAAGAGTATAAAAATATTTATCTAAAATTTTAAACATCAAAAGTTCATGGGGCTTACCTTTAATAGATTAATTTCTATGATCCTGTTTCCAAAAAAAATACTATAACAAAAAAATTATTGATAACATTATATCAATTTAGATTAATTAATCATATGATTATAATAACTCAATCCAATAATTTATTCTCCCATAAAACCTTCATTTAAATTGATAATACTTTTAATTCAACAATGATGTAGTTGGATTACCCTAAAACACCATTAGTTTAATCTATATCTTCTTTTCTCAAATTCACAATAGGTTTTATAACCCAACTAGGTATGCTGTAATTAATAAAATTCAATTGAAATCCTTTATAATGGGTCATGAAATGAATGTGAATTGACTAAATAATATCCTTTGAGAGTTTCTATCTATTTGTGCACTCTTAGTCCAAATCATTATACATAATTGAAAAGAATGAGTTCATACTCATCAAATAATTTTATGGTGATTTTCCATAGGTGTAACTGTGTCACAAACAGCATTAGCTTTCCAATATCCAAATAGAGGTGAAATTTCTCACTAAGGAATAAAATCTCAACATTACCAATACAATAGGATGTTATCCTATATTTAGACTTATTCAAAGAATTTTCACTAATATTATATTGTCATAATTCTCAAAAGAACCTAACTAATCCTTAAAATTAACTAAAACCATCATTGATACCAACTAAAGTGACCAAAACCCAAACTCTTCGGTAGGGTTCTAAAATAAATTTCCTTAAATTGTAGTTCTGATATAAAGTTAGATGAACTTATATTTATTTAAAACATCTCAAAAATTTAAACATTATAATTCATATGTAATCAAAAAATCCCCTGAACAAAAGGCTTAGGGTCTTTGAGGATTATCTATATAAACTATTTATTTTACTATAATTTTTGACATTTAAACATAATTTAACCACAATAGAAGACCTTATATACCCATCATAAGTCATACTCATATTCATAACATTTGGAATATAAAATTATGAAAGGGGTGATCTCGAATTCTCAATAGGGAAAAAACTCATCAACATGTCATCCATGGTACGATCCTAAACATATGTAAATACATGAGTAGGGGAAAATATGTCATTAAAAGGTTATAGAAAAATAATAATTTTCGATAAATCATGATAGAAGTATAATTAATCACAAATTAACAAACATATACCATAGAAAATTTGTGTATAATCATCAGATAATAAACATTATCCCATGAAAAAATTCCCTGGAATAAAAAGTCTATATATGGCATAAGCATAATCCTAAAGAACCACCAAATTGTAGAATTGGGTATCTATATCAGGTCCATGATCAATCATGTGATCCTAGATATATTGTGTCATATTAACTCACAATATAATGATCATTGTTAATATGTATCATGTCTATGCACAATATTTTGGACCTAGCCAACCTAGATCGGGTTTATTCTCAATGTTATAATCCTTGGTATTGTATATCAAATATAAAACCAATCTACTGATCTAAGATAATATACATTGGGTTTATTCTAAACATTATTTTGTTATGATATATAAACCCTTAACCAATGAATTAGAGGGAGATACATGACACTTTCAGTATTTATCCTTACATATTTTTTCACTTAAAATCAGTCCTTATCATATTTTAATGATCCCATGGAAAAAATGGGATTTGTAAAATTTTGAAAATAATAACATAATAAGAACATTTGAAATTGTAGATATAAAAAATTTCATATTCTAAAATTATTAACATCATAATAAACATAGAGTTTGACCAAAATACCACTTTATGAGGTGTAAAATTTGGAGTAAAAATAGAATTGAAAATAAATTTTCTTCATAAAACCGTTTAAATGTTTGATTAAGTCACAATTGTATCCTCAAACATTTTAGAGTATGAAAAGATAATCCTTTCCAAAAAAATTATCATAATGACATCCAAATAAATTCTCCTTAAAAATATTTATAAAATAAGTATAATAAATTTAAAGTGGTAAATAACAAAAAAAAGAAATTTATTCTATTTTTAGGACATTTTAAAAAAAATCCCATATTAGAGAAATATTCGAAAAACATAATTTCAAAAAATGTTTAAGGAAAATTATTAGGAATATAAAATAAAAAACATATATGTATTCCATCAATTAAAACTATAACATACTGAATTTTAATATAGGAATTATATATTTTATTAATAAATTAAATTTTAGAAATAATAATATTGAATATTAAATTACAAATAATGAAAATAAATAAACAAATAAATTCTAAAAAACACATTAATGAAATTTCAATAATAAATAAAAATAAAATTATTATTGATTTTTAACAGTTAATTTTATCACATTATTCCTATATTAAAAAAATGTTGTAGTTTTATTTAAAATATATTAATTTAACCATATAAAATTGTTTTTTGTATAATAATTTTATTTTTTTGTTTTAAATGTAAAATTATTTTTAAATATTTTTATTTTAGTAGAAATTTTATATTAAATTAATAATCAATATTTTAAAATAGATTATATATATATTTCATAAATCTAAATCTAAATTGAATGATAATAACAAAGCTAAAAATAAAATTAGTATACTCAAATTTAAAAATTAAATTTAATAAAAAAATCAAATATTAAAATTATGAAAATTATATAAAATGTGGATTTATTAATGATAAATTTTAAAATATTAATAATAATAAAAAATGGGGAGACATAGTTTTTTAAAAAAAAATATTTCCATTATTTTCAAGGTAATGTTTTAGAACTATTATAAATTTGTTTAATTTTTGTAAATTATAAATATATATTAATTATAAAATAAATATTATAAAATTTAGTTTATAAATTTAGATTTATTGAAATATTATTTGTTTAAGAAAAAAATCTGGTAAAGAAATAATGATATTTGGATTTGAGAATTGAGGATTTATTTTTGCAAAAAGGGATCGAGTTCGAGGGAAGAACCGAGGGAAGAAGAGGATTGGGATTTGGCCGAGCACAGATAAGAGGGGAACTTGAAGCAATAGAGGAAGGATTTGACCTTAGTTGATGGCATTCCCTCGAATAAGGATGACCGACCATGAACGGTTTCCATTCCGGAAGAACGATCGTTATTAAGTCAAGGCAAAGCAAGGATTGGGAAAATTACAAAAGAAGGTTTGTATTTTTTGGTGGATTTAAAGGGTTTCACATGAGAAATATGTCAAAGATATTATTCATCATTATTTTCCTATAAATTTATCTATAGGTATGTTTATTAATTTAGTTGTCTAAATTTTCCTTCTAGTATCATTTTTGGATTAACAGTACCTCAATTTCATTGATCTGGTTTTTTTGTTTTCTCTTTTTGATACGATGGTAAATTTTTAGCTTGAATTAAATTATAATTGTTTTTTCAAAAATTTTGTTTGATATCGTAATTCTTATTATTTATCTACTGTATTTTAATCCTATTTAGTGTAATAAATTCTTTATAATTCATATTCAAATTTTTTAATATTTTTTCTTGATTAGGTCCTGAATAAAAGAATTATTTTTTTAATCTTCATTATATACAAAGAATTTGGTTTTCATTTTCATTAATCAAGAGTTTCTTCAATACAAATTCCTTTCACATCTCAAGCATCGTTTTTCTCAAAGACAATGTTTTTATTCTATTGTTGATTTCAACCTTGATAATTCATACCTCTCTGATCATTTGTTTGAGTTTAACATCAATTTGGTATTAAGTTTAGACCCCTTTTCATTTTATTATTCACATACACATTATTCAAATTTTTAAATACACATATTTCATATTAGTCTCCCATCTTCCTCAGTATGCATCAAATATACTCCACTCTGGTGTATATAGCCATGCGTATAAATAAATATTTTGTAAATTATTTCTCTAGATTCAATATAAATGTTATTATAATAGTGAAATTAATGTTTTATATATATGAACCCACCTTAATAATTCTTTGGGTAGTAACTCATAGAAATTGTGAGTGAGAGAGAAAGGGATATAAATTTTTCATAGAAAAAGAATAAATTCTATTCCTCTTACCATATAAGAATGAAATATGCCTATTTAAATTTATGCCTATGTGAAATTTTATTTTCAAATATTTATTCATTACAATTTTAATTTGGTAAAAGAAAATTGTATTTTAAAAATTATTCTACCATGTTCTTTAAAAAAAAATACTACTATGTTACATTAAAATCCCAAAATATAGGACTCTGAAACTATGTTTTAATTTAATGGGATAGTTTAATATTTAAAAATCCTCACTTTATAATGATGATTTAGATTCTAAAAAGAAGTAGATTATCTTCTTTTAACTCCTATAATATCAAATGGATGTTTTATGAAAAGGTATTATCTTTTCAAAATTATTATTTGAGGTAATTATTTTTTCTACAATTCTCTAAAATTTATATGTAATTAATAATATTGTTGACATAATAATCAATTTACAATTTTTTTTCAAATATAAATATTTAAAAATTTCATATTATATGGTTGGAAGGTATATTAAAACAATTCTTATAAATTATCATTTTATGTGAATTTAAATTTTGAGTTTTTTAATTATTATCAACATTTCCATGAATAATACATATCAATAACATTCCATGCATTGAATAAATCATTATTTTGTATTTTAATTATCAGTTGTGTTTAAAATATTCCCCTGAAATTATTAAATTCATGTTTTTGTCAAAAAACTAATTTTTTTTAAATTTTTCCATTGATTAAGATTGGAGGATACTGATTGTATTTTCTTTAGGAAATAATTAATGTATTTCTATTTTTGAAATGTTTTAATGGGTTATTAACGAGAAAGATAGATCTTTATAAAAATGTTTTCTGAAAATTAAAATATTCCCTTACATATCAAATTATTTTATGTAGAATGGGTAGTGAACCCATGACCTCAATGGGATATTGTTCCACCATTTATTTTCCTGTGTGACCACAAGATATTTATAAGATCTATCATGTTTCATTTAAATCCATAAAAATATTATTATTTTTAATGTATTTTTAAGGAAAAATCCATTTGTTTTTAAAAGAAGTATTTTTGAAATAAATTTTCAAAATAACAAACATTTTGGAATATTTTTTATCTTTTTTGAAATGTATTATATATATGTATAATATTTGATATAAAGTGTTTTAAGGACTTTTAAAATTAAATATTTTTTAATATTTGTTTTACTGGTTTCAATCCCCTTTCTAAGAAATTCAATTCTAAACCAATGTTTTAATATAATTTACACATATCTTCTAAATGAAAAAAGTTGGATGGATTTGCATATGGTGTTAGCACATGGGAATAAAATTAAATATTTTATTATTATTTTTTACAAATCGGATAAATTTTATATTTTTTCATAATTCACCAAAACCTACAGGAATAAATGGTCTTCATTTTTATATAGAACCATGTAATTTTCAATTATCCTTTATAAAAAAATTTCACAGCATGTTTTAGTACTGAAACTAATATTGGGGGTTTGGGTCTTTACATGTAGTATGAGATGAATGATCTAGACAAGTTTTGAGATTACATGTTGTTATTAAAAAAATATGTGATATAAATTTTTTAACCTTCTTAACAATTCTGTTCCCATAAGAATATAGAACTCAATTATTAAAGTTTTTTTAATTATGTATATTGAAATTTAGAAATTTATTATGTATGAAGAATGAATTGTGAGGGTGAAATTAATTTAAGGAGGTATAATTTATCATCCCAAGTTTTAATATAGTAATTTTATTTTATTAATTAATTCAATATTAAAAATAATAATATAGAATATTAAATTTATAATTATGAAAATAAATAAATAAATAAATTATAATTAAACTACTAAATTAATATATATAATACATAACACCAAAATTAAAATTGTTTTCTATTTGTCAATTTTATCTATTAATTTCATACATAACAAAATGTTATTATTTTATTAATAATTATATAAATTTTACCATGTAAAATGATTATTATTTTATGAAATTTTTATGATTATGGTTTTAAATTAAAACGATTATAAAATTTATTTAATTTATTTGACTATTGATTTTAAATAGAAATATTATAAATATTTTAAAATAGAGGGAATATATTAATATTTCCTAAAACTAATTCAAAAATAAATGATAAAAATATTGTGAAAAATAAAATATTGATATTTTATTTTCAAATAAAATTTAATAAAACATAGTAAATAATTTTTTTTAATATTTAAGATATATTATTAATATATCGAAGGTAATGTTTTAGAAAATAAAAAAATAAATTAATGGTGGGACAATGTTTTTGAAAAAAACAAAATTATTTCAATTATTTTAATGATAATATTTTTAACTATTATGAATTTTTGTAGTAAAAAATAAATAAATATATATATATATATGGATTTTAAAATAAATATTATTAATTTGTTTTTATTAATTTTTATTTAAGAGAATATGATTTATTTATGGATAAAAATTAAAATAGGATAAATAAATGAATATATTACAGTTTGAGAACTGAGGTTTAATTTTTGGGGAAATGGGTAGAGTTTGAGTGAGGAACCATGGGAGGGAGTGGATTAGGCTTCATAAGAGTACAGATATGTGGGGGAGTTGAAGCACATATGTAAGGATTTCAGCATTGGGTGAGGTCTTGAGCTCGAAGAAGGATGATCGACATCACGGTGGTTCGAATTTAAAATTCCAAGAGTTGTTAAATCTAGGAAAAGAATAGTTGGGGTAAAATACTAAAGGAGGTTCATTTTTTGATGTGGATTGAGAGGGTTTGTAATGCTTAACAGGTGGGAGATTTTCTTCATCATTATCATCATGTAAATTGATTTGAATGTATGTTTATTTTTTTATGTGTATTAATCATCCATGTTACATCATTTTTTGATTAACAATACCTTCTAGTCACCGATCAAGATTTTATTTTGTTGTCTATGTTTGAAATAGTGGTAATTTTGATTCCTGAATAAAATTTATATTATTTTATTAATGATTTTTTTCTATTTTGGTAGTCCTATTATAAATCTAGTTTATTTTAATATACATTAGTTTAATTAACATTATATCGGCTATATTTATATCAATATACTATTATTCATATATCATGGATTAAATAAAAAACAAATTTAATTTATTAATCTTCTTTTCATACTCTAAATTCAAGTTTTATTTTCATTATTAAACATTTTCCCCAATATCATTGTATACAGTGACTCAAATGTCATTTGTGTCAAATACTGGATTTTATTTCCACTATTGATTTCTTAATTTATAATTGATACTTATTTTCTTGTTTCATTAAATTTATCAACAATTCTAGAACAAATTTAAATCCATATTATTTTGTCATATTCTCATACGCATCGATCAAATTTTTAAATATATATATTTTTTATTAGTATCAGGGATTTCTTGTCAAGAATCAAACATACACCAGTCACGTGTATTCAACTACACTGAAAAATTTAAATATACATATATTATATAAAATTAATTCTCTAGAATACATTTATATATTCATATAAGAGTAAAATATTAGATATATATATATATATATAAGAACCTACCTTCATAATCATTTGGGTAGAAATGCTTAGTATCCAATAGTTTGAGAGAAACAAATAATAACTCATTATAAAATAATAAGAAGCACCATTTTTGTTCCCCATAAGTTATAAGGATTCCTAGTTCAATTTATACAAAGTGGAATATTTATTTTCAAAAATAAATTTCATTATAATTTTATTATGGTAAGGGAATGTTAATTTTTAAAATTATTCTCCCATGTTAATTTTTAGTAAAATAATAGTGTTTTTCTTTAAAATATTAAAATATATATTTTTGAAATTTTATTTTAATTTTAGGGGAATGTTTATTGTTTTCGAATCCTTTATTTAGAAAAGATGACTTTCATTCTTGAAAATAAGTAATTAACTTTCTTTTGACTGATAAAATATTAGAAGAATATTTGATGATAATATATTATGTTTTCAAATTTATAATTTGTTGAAATTATTTTTTGTATAATTTTTTAAAATTATATATATGGAATAATAATATTTTCATGATATTCTAATTAAAATTTTAATTATAATTATTAATTAGAAAATAATTTTTTATAATAAATGGTAGAATGGTATATTGAATCATATTGTATAAAACAACATTTTATATGAATTGAAAACACATATGTTGGTAATTCACATTGACTTGGTCATGTATTATGCAATTCAATAAAATTCCATAAATTGTATACAATATTATATTTTAATTTAATTTTGAGTTCTGTTTGAAATGTTCCATTGAATTAATTAAATATTTAGATATATCCCAAATCTAATGTGTTTTGTTTAAAATTGTTTTCATTGGTGAATACTGGAGATTATTAAAATTATATTCTTCATTGGAAAAAAATTCATGAATTTATAAATTGGAAAAAATATATTTTGTTATTAATGAAAATTACATATGTTCAAAAAAAAATTATTGAAATTAACTTTTCAACTTACATATCAAATGTGTTGAGTAGGAATGGGGCATGAACCCATGACCTCAATGGGATGTTATTCCACCACAGATATTTCTAAACAGGGATAGTGATTTTGTAAGATTTATCGAGTATCATTTAAATAGATTAAAAAATTGTTATTTTCAAATGACTTTTTTTTATAAATCCATTTTTTTTAAATAAGTATTTTAAAATTTATTTTACAAAATTATATTTATATTAAATTTATTCTGAAAAGTGTAATATATATCACATACTGATATTGGATATAAAGTGTTTTAAAATTATTATTAAAATAAATGTTTATCAAGATATTTTTTACAAGTTTTAAAACCCATAATACAAAATTTATTTCCCATCCCTTGTTTTAAAATAATTTTCCATGGTATTTTAGAAGTTCTTCTATGAACAAATTCTCTTATGTAGTTATCACATATTAAGGTAATTAGATGTATTGTTATATTTTTTTGTACAACTCTAATAAATTGCATAGCTTTTTTATTCTCCATAACATATACCAAATAGGGTCCTAAGTAATATAAAGTTCTCTGTAACTTTCAATTAAATTTGAAAATAGAAATTACAATGTGTGGTTTACTTCTAAATTCAAAAGTGTTTCTTTGGGTATTTACAAAAACACTATAGAATGTAAAAATATTAATATAGAAGAATAATATCCATTGGAAAGAAAGTTACCTATATAGAATAATTATATACTATTATTTTATCTAAAAATAATCATCATAAAAATTGTTATTGGTGATGGTATATAATTTCCCAATAGAACCAAAGTAAATAAAAAATTAAATATATGAATTTTAGGATAAAATAATGCTGGAAAATTGATTTTATATAGATATTCTATGACCCCATGAATTTGAAACATAGTATACGAAATTCATAAATGATTTTTTACATTAGTGTAAAAATATTATTAGAGAATAAACATGGAATATAATATTGAAATCTAATGGTTTTTGGTATTTATGATAGAAAAATACTTTGGGTTACTAACTGTTTCATACTAAATAAAACTTGGATTATAATATAATATTTTCATAATGAAATGAAATTTGAGATAAAAAACAACTTATATTCATTTCCATCCTACTTAAACACACCCTAAAACCTATACAAAAAAATAAATTCCATAATAACTTATTATGGAAACATATTTACATTTATAAACCTTGTAATATATATTTTTATAATTATTCAGTACATTAATATTTTTTAGTTATTATCTATTTATTATTTTGTGTTTGTGTGTGTAATCTTGGTTATTCGGAACTAGTTTTTTAATATTGGTGTTATTCTATCTTATTGTACCAAAATTCCTCATTATTATATTATTCATATTATAATAATAATTGTTCTTTCAATTATTCCCAATGTTCTATTTCAATAGGTAGAGTTCATGAATATGGTTCAAAAAATTTATATTTGTGGTGAACTACTTCCAGTGTGTTTAACTATCGAAAGATTGTATATTTATAAATATATATAAAATAAATAATACCATTAAAAAATTAAAAAAATAATTTTAAACTACCATTATATAATAATTCTTATTCGTTATTGTTTTAAACATTATAAAATTGTTCATGTTTGTGGTAAAAAGTGAGCTAAATGAGAGTGTTACTATAACGACCCAGTATTTTTCAATGGAAATTCATTTCATATAAATATTTCATAATCACATAAAATCACAACATAAAAAAACCACTAAGTGCTATGTGACACATAAAACTTAATTCTTTCACTTATGTGATGTGAATTTTGAAAATCTCAGATAGACGGTTGTGATCAGTATGTTATTTAGAGAAAAAAAAAATAATTTTTGGTGATTATTAACCTAACCTTATGAATACTAAAATACCATTATGAATATTATAATACCCTAATGAATAGAAACCTTACTGGTGATAGTATATAAATAATATTCATGTGAAAGTATAATATACATATGCATTGGAATTAGTAAAAGAATGTTTTAAAACTATTGTTTTTAAAATATAAATTGATTTAAATTAAATATTAAATTAATCATATTTTAAAAATTATTTTTGAAAATGGACTTCATTTTTGGATTCAACGCATTGAAAAATCAATGGGTTACATTTTTTGGATTTTTATAAAATACATGGATTTTTGATAAATAGTGAAATATAGTAAAATACTGTATATCAATTAGATACACAATTCGTGAAATCACAAGGGGTGTAAGAATATTTGGTTCTAAATTACATGATAAAATTACTATTATTGGTCAAGGAATACTCACTATTCCTTCTCTTTTTGGGAAATAAAAATTAATGAATTTTATATTAAGAAATCCCCTCTCTCCTCCACTATAAAAACCCCCTCTCACTCCCCCTTCTCTTCACACCACCAAGCCTTGTTCCTTCTCCAAATTCTGTCCATATATCCTCCAAACCTCTTCTACCAAGTCTATAATTCCTTGGTCTCATAAAAATTGCAAAACCTCTCCCATAAATAGGCTCTCAACGATGTTAGGTTCAAGAGGTAAATTCATCTTTTCAATTCTTTGTCTTTCCATTCAAGTTCATCTGTTTTCTTTTTCTACTAAAACTACTTATTCAAATTTTGTGATGACACCAGAACATTATAGATAATGGAATGTTTTAATGATATTTGAATAATTTATCATCATCTCTCTCGTTTACCTTCTTTTATACTAGTAGCAAGAACACCATCCGAGATGTGTCAATTTACCAAATTCAAGGATGACAGACATTCAATTTCTATTATCAATCTCAATTTGGGACATGAAACCATTATTGTTATGGTTGAAACATATTATAATATATGTAATATACCCTATATAAAGTTATATAACTTCTTTTTACAAATGGTATTATTTTATAAAGAAAAATGAGTTTGTTGTAATCAAACCCCTAAAATTAACTGAAACAGTTATCATTAAAATTCGATATAATAATTCATCCTCATGCCATATAACCAGTTATATAAATGACCACTAACACCTATGGATTATCATAAATATGAAAATTCAATTCTGGGTATTTACATATCTTCCACATGAACTCCATTAACTAAGATCAAGTGAACCGATTATGAAGATAAAGAAAACGAACACTTCGAAATGAAAAACTCTATATAATAACTTATCAATAAGGGAAAAAATTAACTAAAAATATTTATCATAAAATAAATACATGTATAAAAGGTTATGAAGTAGATTACTAAAAATTATAGTTTCATATTCTTGGAGCTTATGTTCAAGAGCAGAACAAGTACAGATTTAAGGTAAGGGTTTTCCTCCCGAACGTCCTTTTCAATTCGGGTTATTTTAATTGTCTAATTACCTAAATGAAATTCTAATGTAATATTATATACTCATCATAAATTCATTTTGAGTGTTCTATATATGTTCACCAACTGGAATCCTTCATTATTTTTTGTATAGTTACGTGTTTTAAAAAGATCATTCCAAATTGTTTCTAAAATACAAGACCGATTGAAGGGAATATATAAACTTCTTACCTATTTTTCATGGGAAATATCTAATCTATTTTTGGAAACCATTATATTTATAAAATCACTAATTTTATTATGAAATTAATATATTACTTCACTTATGGTTTTACATAATTATTTTACCAAATGTAATCATATTTTCAAAGTAAAATAGTTTTTATATCATGAATTACTCAACGATTTTTATGAATATTGAAATACGGTAAAATACCGTATATCAGTTAAATGCACTATTCATGACATCCCAAGTAATATAAGCCCACTTGGTTTCAACTTACATGATAAAATTACTATTCTTGGTCTCGGAAGACGCACTATTCCTTGTATTGTTGGGAAATAATAAATTAATGAATTTTATATTGAGAAATCCCCACTCTCCCCTATTATAAAATCCCCTCTCACTCCAACTTCTCTTCACTCCTATGAAGCCTTGTGAATTCTCAAAATTCTTTCCAAATATCTTCCCAACCTCATCTCCCATGTCTAGAAAGCTTTGGTCTCATAAAAGGCCACATCCTCTCCCTTAAAGAGTCTCTCAAGGATGTTTGTTTCAAGAGGTAAATTCCACTTTTCAATTCTGTGACATTCCTTTGAAGTTCAGTTGTTTTCTTTTTCTATAACATCTCTATATCCAAATTTTGTAATGAATCCAGTAACTTATATGTACCGGAATTTTTACATGATATTAGAATAAGTTATCATCATCTCTCCCTTTTACCGTCTGTTTTACTAGTTGCAAAAACACCACCCGAGATGTGTCAATTTACCACATTCAAGGATAATGGGATTTCAATTTCTATTATCATTCTCAATTATGGTCATGAAACCATTATTTATATGAATTAATTCTATTATTATATATTTTTATACCCTATTTGAGGTTCAATAACCCCTTTCTATAAATGGTTCTCATATTTTATGATGTTATAAAAAAAAATGAGTTCGTTGTAATCAAAGACATCAAATTAACCGAAACAATTATCAATAAAGATTGATATAATTATTAATCCTCATGAAATGTATCCAAGTTATATAAATCACCACTAACACATATGGATGATCCTAAATATTAAAATTCAATTCTAGAGATTTACTTCCATTCCACATGAACTCCAATAACTAAGAACAAGTGAACCGATTATGAAGATAAAGAAAATGAACTCTCAAAAACAAAAAATTCTATATAACATCATATCAATAATTTCATAAATGAAAAAAATAGAATTATTATAAACAAAAAACATGTCAAAATGGTTCTTATTTAGATTATTAATTATTATAATTTCATATTCTAGAAGGTTATTTTCAAGAGAGGAACATGTACAGATTTAAGGTAAGGATTTTTCCACCAGAACTTCCATTTACATTCGGGTTATTTTCATTGTGTAATTACCTCAATGAAATTATTATTAATTATATAATAATAATAATAATTAATGTTTGAGTATTCTATATATGTACACCTACCATAATCCTTTTTTATTTTATTTATAGTTACATGTTTTAAAAGGAGCTTTCAAAATTGATTCAAAAATGCCTGCCAGATTGAATGGAATATATCAACTTCTTATCTATTTTCAAGGGAATTCTATAATATATTTTTGGAAACCGTTATATTTATAAAATCACTCATTTTATTAGGAATATAATATCTTAATTAACTTCTGGTTTTATATCAAGTATTTTCCAAAATAACTCTTCTTTTTAAAGTAAAATAATATTTATTTCATGAATTACTCGATTATTTTATAAGAGTATCATCCTCTTTTTCAACACACTTTCCGATTCTTATGTATTATTGGGATAATAAATTCATGGTATAATATACCATATTAAATATAATGGTTTATGATTATTTTGGCGCTGGGTGTTCTATCCTTGAACCATTCACCAATTTAACTCGAATGGTTTGTGTTTATGCTTAATGTTCGGGGAATGTTAATAGCATTTCATATATTAATTTCAATAATAATTAACATGTTGTTTCTATTTATCCCGTTCATATGAGGAGTTAGTTGTTCATATTAAGTGTTGTGTGGGGCCTGTTATATCCCCTCCGTGAATCACTAGGTCTGATGAGACGAACTACGTTCTTATCACAAGGCCTTGACAAAATTATTATTTATGGTCATGGCATGAGGCCTTGACGGTATGGATATGTTTTCCTATATTATGAATTCCCCCAATATAAATATAGTATTTAGGGTTCAAGGGGTTATTCAACTAGTATAATAACCATGTTTATGTTATGTAATGGAAATATTTACTATGCTCATATTTCTACCATATTATGTTCAAGTTTATTTTTAAATGCATGTGTTTCTGATTATTCACCATGTATAGTTTTTATGTTATCTTCTGTTGTATTTATTACACTTAATAAGAGTTTGAGCTCACCCCCTTTATTATTTTTCTTTTACAGAGGGAAAGAATAATTTTATTATGAATTACATGATGAAATAACCTAGGAGTATTTGATGTTATCTAAGGAGTTTCTATGTTTTTTTAAATTTACAGCTGTTATGATGATCTTATGTATGTATATTGATTCCAATAATACTAAACTAATCATTCTTTCGAGATGCTTATTCATTATATATATTCCAATGTAATAAATAAGACACCGTCTCTGGGAAATTAGGTTCATGTCCTTACAGCTGGTATTAACGAATGTTTAGTAGAAAACTTGGAAACATGATTTTGAAAACATATATTAGAAAAGAGCCACAAGATAGTCTCTGAGGATAAAAATACAAGAATTTCCACATATTTTGGTAAAGAATATATTATGTGGATATATAAAGCAATTCATCTTTGTCTGGATACGAGTAGGTAGAGGTGGCTCTGGCATAGATGTACCTAAGAGTGAAAGCTATGACAAAGAATTTTGGGCTTGACCCGACGTATCCTGGTAAATGAAAATAGGCCTTACTGCACTCTTGGTTATGAAAATCCTGGGGGATATTCTTAAGATAGTTCACATTTTCTTTACAAGCCATTATGTAGGATAAAATGTAAAATTATCCCCAAAGAAACCATTCTTGTGATTATGGGATTAGCCATTCATAGAATTTCAATTTGTAAGATTATATATTATGATACACAACCTAATATAGTGTATGAAATTATCTATATATGGCACATTGTGGAAGGAATGGAAATTGCACAAATTCATGTGTCCATTTTAGGTATTTACTTCCGATGAAAGATAATGATATTGACTCTGGGGTCATGACGGGTGTAATGAAAATTATATCTTTATTGGAAAAACTTACTCAGGTTATGAATAATAACCTTACCCGTATGGGGAATCTGGATCAACCACATGGAATTGATATGTTAGATTACTTTATGAGACAACAACCTCCATCATTCAATGGGACTACAAACCTGTTTGTAGCAGAACATTGTATTTGTTCCCTTGAGAAGATATTTCTCTCATTGTGATGTAAAGAAAGAAAGAAGGTTGTCATGGTATTTTATCGTCTAACAAGAGATGTGGTTCACTAGTGGTAATTAATCAAAAACAAAAATGAGGATGAAGATATAGAATAAATTGAATGGAGGAACTTAAAGGAAATCTTCATAGATAAATAATTTCCTTGTGAACAGCGAGCAGATATGTAGAGGCTATTCCAAAATCTAGGGCATATGGATGATGAAAAATTTTCCTAGTATAAATCCATCATTACAAAGATGGAAAAGGCATGTTGCGGACTACATATGTAATCCAACGAGTAAAATTGTCCAGTTATTTGATTGTTTTAAAAAATTCTTCTGAAGGGATCTAGTCTCCCAATTTTTCTCATCATATGACGATATAGTCTCGAGTGATATAAAGACAAAAAATTAATTCTATAAGTCTTATGTCTTCATGAGAAGAAAGAGAAGAAGAGGGCTTCTTAAAACCTAGGGAAAAGAAATTTGGAAATGTGGAAGAAGGGAATAGTTGAATTTCCATCATGTAGTAATTGTGGGAAGAAACACCCTTGCAATTTTTTTAAGGGAATGGGGGTCTATTAGAAGTGTGGAGAAAAAGTAAAACTATCTCGAGATAGAAAGGGGGAGAATGAAGCTACCAATGTTATGTGCTACAATTGCAGGGAGATGGGAAATTACGTGCATGAATGTCTTATGTGTTAGGGAAATGTTCCCCAATGAAATCCAAGGGAGAAAGGCCATGATTATGTGTTCACAACTGTAGTGGTTGAAGTTCCTAAAAAAGTGGTGGAAGGTACATTGATATTTTCATTCATCTTAACAAATACATTATTTTATTATGTATCGTTGCATTTATTTATATCATCCCAGTTTTCCAAGAAAATTTGATATGTCCAATTTGATTTATTAAAGGTTATATCAGTCAAAACCCCTGGTGGATGTATCATTTCTACAAAGGTGTATTGATTAGTCCCCCTAATTACACATAAACTTCTTTTTTTTTTCTAACCTTATCATCATACCAATTTTAGACTATGATATAATTCTCACTATGAATTGGATATCAAATTTTCATGCGAATATCTATTATAACAAAAAGGAAGTTGCAATTTTTGACAATTGTGTAGATTCCATTATTTTTAGAGCTGAAATATCGACATTTGATTATCATCTAGATCCACCTCCAATATCTCTACAAATTTCAATTTTTTGGGAGGAAGGTAATTAAATAAATTGGGATGAGGAGAAGAATGCACTGATAGAGGATATACCTTTTGTGCAAAAATATGTTGATGTCTTTCCAGAGTATTAACTAAGACATCCTGTAGAGTGGGAAATTGAGTTTTCCATTGACTTAATTCTTGGGCAAGGACCATATCCAAGACCCATTACAGAATTTACACTGTGGATTTAGAGGATCTAAAGAAAAAACTAAAGGAATTTAGTGATAAAGGATTTATTCGACCTTGTGTTTCTCCATGAGGATCCCATATTCTTTTAATTAAGAAAAATTGAGGTCTATGAGGTTGTTCATTGACCACATAGAGATCAATTCGATTAAAATACGGAATAAGTATCTTCTACCATGAATTAATGATTGATTTGATCAACTTTATGGAGCCAAATATTTTTCTATGATTGATCTTTAATTAGGATATCATCTGTTTCTTATGTGGAAGGATGACATTCCAAAAACAGCATTTTGAACCAGGTATGGGCATTATGAGTTCACAGTAATGACTTTTGGACTAACTAATACACCATTTGTCTTTATGGATGTAATGAATAGTGTTTTCAAGGATTATCTTTATCACTTTGTAGTGGTTTTTATTGATGATATCCTCATAAACACTAAAATCCATTAATATCCTGAAATTAACTTGCACACTAATCTGAAGTCACTTAGAATAAATAAATTATTTGGAATGTTTAGAAAATTTTATTTTTTGGCTCTAACCAGGTTCATTTCTGGGCCACATTTTCACTAAGGATGTATTATCAGTAGATCCTGCAAACACAAATGCTGGGAAAGAATGGCCTAATCCAATGAATATAACTGATTAATGTAGTTTTATTGGTTTAGCAGGATATTGTCGGTGTTTTGTTCAGAAATGTTTCCGTTTATCCAACTCAATGACCAAGCTCACCAGAAAAGGGGTTAAGTTTGAATGGACAAAAAATGTGAAAAATGTTTTGAAAAATTGAAAAAGAGGTTAGTGAATGCTCAAATCCTAACCAAACCATCGAGGAATGATTGGTCTTTTATCTATTGCGATGCATCAAAGAAAGGCCTTGGTTGTGTCCTTGTGCGGAATGATCGAGTGATTGCCTATGCATCTGGGCAGCTAAAAATTCATGAACAAAACTATCCGACACATGATCTTGAGTTAGAATCAGTAATCGTTGCTTTGAAGATTTGGAGAAATTACCTCTATGGTAAAAAAAATGTGAAATATATATAGTTCATAAGAGTTTGAAATTTATATTTTTACCGAAAGAACTCAACATGTGACAAAAGAGATAGATTTAGCCACTCAAAAACTATGATTGCACAATGCACTACCACCCAAGGAAATCAAATAAGGTAGCAGATGCTTTGAGTAGAAAAGACCATGGAATTATGAAAAATATGAGAGATGAAAGGGATCTTATGTTCATGGATCTAGTAATGATTGATATGGGAATTATCAAGGAAGGTAACAAATCACTACATTTTAAAATGTTTGCTGGTCCTTCTTTACTGAAAAGGATAAAATTTTCTCAAGATAACGATGGGTAGTTTAAAAAGAAAATTAAATCCATAAATGATGTAATGTTGACATAATTCGCATATAAAGGTGGAATTTTGAAATTTGAGAAGATGATTTGTGTTCCCACTATTACTGAGCTATAGAGGGAACTATTGGATGATGCCCATAGCTCTAATTTCTATTTACACTCTGGTAGCACAAGGATGTATCGAGATCTCTAGGAAAACTTTTTGGTGGACAAAATGAAAAGAGATACTGCTTAATATACATCAATGTTCCTGATATGTCAACAAGTGAATGCTGAGAGGAAATAGTTTAATGGGATGATGTAACCCCTACCCATACCAATGTGGAAGTTGGAGAACATTACCATTGTTTTCATCACTAGACTTCCAAGGAAATCCAGAAGAAACTATGTTATATGGGTCGTTGTGGATCATCTTACAAAGACAACACACTTTATCAAGATTCGAGAGGACTTCTCATTGGATCGACTTGTAAGGATTTACATAAGAAATTAAGTAAGGATGCATCAAGTGCCACTGTCTATTATATCTGACCGTGATCCTACACCTCAAAGATCTGGAAAAATCTCCAAAATTTTCTAGGAACTGAACTGAACTTCAATACGGCCAATCATCCTCAAACTGATGGAAAATCTGAGTAGACTATTCATATAGTTGATGACATGTTTCTAGCATGTTCTATGGAATTCAAAGGAGGATGGGACCAACATATTCTACTGGATAAATTCTCCTACAACAATAGTTTTAACTCGAGCATCCAAATGACACCATATGACGACCTTTATCATAAATGGTTTATAACACCAATGCTTCAGGATGATGTCGGTGAGCCTAAGCTGCTAGGCCCTGAAATGGTCGAATAAATGGTGGAGAAGGTGAAAACCATTCAGTATCATATCTTGGCATCCTAATGTTGACAGAAGATGTATGCAGATAACAATCGACGGGACCTTGAATTCAAAGTTGGAGACCTAATATTTCTACTAATATCTCTATGGTATAAGGCCATGAGGATAGGGAAGAATGAAATGTTAAGTCCCTGGTAAGTCAACCCCATTGGGATCCATGATCGAGTTGGAGCTATAACCTATCGATTGGAACTTCCACCTACCATGTCGAAATTTCATGATGTCTTTCATTTAACCCTCTCAAGAAAGTATATACCAGAACCTTCACATGTACTCTCTTCAAAGGTGGTACAGTTGGAGGATGATCTTTCCTATGAGGTGCAGCAAGTGAAAATATTGGATTAGAGAGACAATGTTCTATGAAAAAAGACTACACATCTAGTCATGGTATAATGATGAAACCATAAGTATGAAGAGGAAACATGGGAACTGTAGAAAGAAATTAAGGAAAAGTACCCCGACCTATTTTTTTCCAAGTTGTAAAATGAAATTTCGAGGGAGAAATTTCTAAAGGGGGATGCATTTAACGACCCAATATTTTTCAATGTAAATTCAATGCTTATAAATATTGCATTATCACATGAAATCATAACAAAATTAACTACTATGTACTATGTGACCCTTAAAACATATGTTTGTCACTTCTATGATGTGAATCTTGGAAATATGACATACACAGTTGCGATCAGTAAGTTATTTGGAGTTTAATAAGAAAATCATAATTTTTGGTGAATAGTAACCTAACATTATGAATAGTTACATACCCTTATGAATAGTAATATACCATAATGAATAGTAAATATAGCAGTGATAGTATGTAAATAATATTAAAGTGAATGTATGAAATACATATGGTTTAGAATAAGTAAAAGAATGTTTTAAAATTTTTGTTTTTAGAATAAATTATGGTTTTAGTTATATAATACATTAATAATATTTTGAAAATAATTTTTGAAAAATTGACAACATTTTTTCCTTCTAAATGTCTAAAATTGGTTGGGGATAATTTTTTTTTTCTGAAATACTTGAATTTTTTATGAATAGTGAAATACGGTAAAATATTGTTTATCAGTTCAATACACTATTCATGACATCACAAGTAATGTAAGCCCACTTGTTTCGAACTCACATGATATAATTACAATTCATGGGCTGGGAAGACTTACTATTACTTGTATTGTTGGAAAATAATATATTAATGAATTTGATCTTGAGAAATCCCCTCTCTCCTCCACTATAAAACCCTCTCTCACTCCACCTTCTCTTCACTCCTCTCATGCCTTGTGACTTCTCCAAATTCTGTCCAAATATATTTCCAAACCCCTCTCCCACATCTAGAAAGCCTTGGTATCATAAAAAGTCAAATATCTCTCCCTTAAAGAGGCTCTCAAGGATGTTTGGTTCAAGAGGTAAATTCTTCTTTTAAATTCATTGTCTTTCCTTTCGAGTTCATTTGTTTATTTTTCTCTTACTTCTCTATATCCAAATTTTGAGATGACTCTAGTACCTTATATGAACTAGAATATTGTAATGATAGTAGAATAAGTAATCATCATCTCTCCCTTTTTCGATCTTTTTTACTAGTAGCAAAAACACCATCTGAGATGTGTCAATTTACCACATTCAAGGACAATGTGATTTCAATTTCTATTACCATTCTAAATTATGGTCATGAAACCATTATAAGGTATTGTTGAACTGTATTATTATATATTCAATATACCCTATTTTAGGTTCTATAACCCCTTTGTACAAATGTTATTATGTTATAAAGAAAAATGAGTTCATTATAATCAAAACCAACAAATTCACCGAAACAATTATCAATAAAGATTGATATAATAATTCATCCTCATGACATGTAACCAGTTTATATAAATTACAAATAACACCTATGTTTGATCATAAATATGAAAATTCAATTCTGGAGATTTAAATCCATTCCACATGAACATTATTAACTAGGAACAAGTGAACCGATTATGAAGATCAAGAAAACAAACTCTTTGAAACGAAAAATTCTATATAATATCTTATCAATAATTGCATAAATGAAAAAAAATTGAATTATTATAAACTAAATACATGTTTAAATGTTTCTTATGTATATTATTAATAATTATAATTTCATATTATAGGATCTTAGTTTCAAGGGTGGAACACGTATGTATTTAAGGTAAGGGGTTTTCCACTAAAATTTCCATTTCCATTCATGTTATTTTCATTGTCTAATTACCTCAATGAATTTTTTTAGTTATTATATACTGATCATAAATTATGTTTGAATGATCTATATATGTACACCAACCAGAATCTTTCTTTATTTTATCTATAGTTACATGTTTAAAAATGAGCTTTCAAAATTGTTTCTGAAATGCCTGCACGATTGAAGGGAATATATCAACTTCTTACCTATTTTCAAGGGAAATCTATAATATGTTTTTGGAAACCATTATATTTATAAAATCACTCATTTTATTATGAAAATAATATCTTTCTTCACTTATGGTTTTATATAAAATTGATTCAAAAACAACTTTTCTTTTCAAAGTAAAATAATATTTATTTCAATAATTACTTGAAGATTTAATAAGATTATCTTCCTCTTTTTCATCACACATGATAATTCTTAGGTATTATCGAGATTAATACATCATGGTATAATCTAAAATATTCAATTTAATCTTTTATGATTATTTTGGATGTGGAAGTTCTATCATTAAACCATTCACCAATTTAACCTGAATGGTTAGTGTTTATGCTTAATGTTTGGGGAATGTTATTTTCATTTGATATATTAATTTCAATATGAATGTACATGTTGTTTTTGTTTAGAACCATTCATATGAGGAATTCATTGTACATAGTATGTATCATGTGTGGCCCCGCTATAGCCCCTCCATTCCTCGGTTGGTCTCATTAGACACACTACGGTCTTGGCACATGGCTTTGACAAAATGATTAATTATGGTCTTGGAACAAGGCCTTGACGGTATGGATATGTTGTCCCAGATTATGCATTTCATCATTATGAATATAGTATTTATGGTTCATTTGGTTATTCTACTTGTAGAATACCCATTATTATGTTATGGTATTGCAATATTTACTAACCTCATATTTCTACTATATTATGTTGATGTTTATTTTTAAAGACATATGTTTTCAATTATTCACCATGTCTAATGTTTATGTTATCTTTGGTTTTATTGATTACCCTTACTGAGAATTTTATCTCACCCCCTTTCTTTTGTTTCATTTCCATAGGGAAATAAGAATTTAATTATGAATGACATGCTTAAATAACCTTGGATTTATGGATGTTTTCTACGGAGTTTATATGTTGTTTTTGAAGTAATGTTTTAATGATGAAGATATGTATGTATCTGGTTTCCAATAACACCAAACTACTCCGTCTTTCAGGTTGCTTATTCCCTGTTTGTATTGCAATGAAATCAATAAGGCACCGACTCTAGAAAATTGGGGTCGGGTACTTATAGTTACAATGATTTTTTGAGTAAGTAATTCTTTATGTAATCTGAATATAAATATTATAGAAGCTTAAACATTTCTTAACAATGATTTATCTTTATTAAATGAATTCATAGAAAAGTCTATGTAGGTTGGTGATGACAAATAAAAATTCATTAATCATGGAAGTATTAGTTCTCCATAAGCATGATTAACAATTTCATCCATCAATGAGTGAGATTAAATAGAGGTACATGATAAATTATCATTTCATAATTATAATTTTAAATTATTAATATTTTAATACATCAGATGGACCCTTGTTACAATGCATGAAAGGTGGTGATGAAAAAAATACATCATTTCATGGTGGAAGTTGCCTACATATAAAAACATATAATGATATTTAATTTTTTAATGTGGATAGGATGAATAAGTAATGGTTTTTCAACAAAAATAATAACACTTAATTATATTAATGATACTAAAATCATTATATTACTATGGTAATTATTGGATTGGTAGTGAAAAACTAAGATTAAAATACTAAGGATTATATAATACTCATGTTTGGTCCTTATATTTTCTCTAGATAGTATCTTTAGAAATAAAGGGCTAAGTCTTACTAATTAATACTCGTGCATTGAAAAAATGTAGTAGATTAATATGAGGAGTAAAATGGATCTTTGGTGAATATCTATTATTTTTCAATAAATGTGTAATAATATATATGGGTAAATGTTTAAAAATTTCCAAAATTATATAGTTTTGAGGGGGAATAGTTTGAAAGAGATAATACAACTCAATTAAATAAAACATGTTTCATTTCTTTTACATATAAATTTTTTACATTTTATAATTTTAGTTTTTATAATGGAAAATATTTTTCACCCAAGTGGTTTTTAGTATAAAAAAATATATAGTAAGCCCAATTACAAAATTTTCGGTAATGAAACTAAATATTATCCACATTTAATATAATTAAAATTATAATTATGTTATAAATAAATTTTAAATTAATCATTTAATATACTGGATAAATGTTATGTATAAAATTTTTTTTTTCACCACTTAGTTTTCCTAATAAAATTGTGTCTTGATAACCAATTGAATGTGTGTTAATTTATTTTTACACTATTTAAAAATAATATCAAAGAAATTACATAAAATAAATCTTTAAAATTTATTATATAAAAATTACACAAAATTATTAAAACAATACTTTTAAAATAACACTTTCACCATTGTCAGGGTTATTAAATTCAATATTATTTACATTAATTTATTACTATAATTAATTTGACCATATAACAAAATATAAAAACATTTATGTAAATGTTAAATCAATTTTTTTAATTTATTTTCAAAAAGTGAGGAAAAATAATTTTTTATATAGATTACTAATAACATTTTTAAAAGTAAAATATTAATTAACATTAAAAAATACTAAACATATGTTTTAGGGGATAAAGTGTGAGAGATGGTCGTGTTTCACTTCTTCAACATTCAGATCCACACCTTAGGTCCTCACACTATCTACAACACTACTATTAATATATATTTCACATATACTCATATTTATAATTTATCATATCATATAGGTTGTCACATATTCAATAATGTTATTCACTCCCATAGTCTCTCATGTCCTTGATCTGATGTTTGAAAATTAATGAACATTCCAGAAGTGTGTTTTCCTTATGATATTTCCATCTTATTGGTCAATCAATGATATTTTGAAATATTTTTAATGTATGTTTTGACAATGTAAAAAAAATTAATAAAAATTTAAAACTTCCTAATTGTGACTATGTAAAAATAATTAGTAGTTTTTTACAAATCATAAAAAAATATATTATTTTTGAAAATATTCAAAGATTCTTCATACAAAAATATTTAAATGGGGAAATAAAAAATGAATTTCATTTTTTAAATTTAAAATTATAAATTTTCGAAAATTATATTTTAAATGATGTATCAAAATGTATAATGGAAAAATACCATAATTGAACATTTTCATTTATAAATATAAGTGTTTTTGATGATATTCAATAAAAATTACAAATAAGATTACTTTTTTAATTAAATATTGGTTTTATTATTATAAACATTTTTATTACTAATTATTTCATATATTATTTTAGTTTGGTGTTTTATATTGATAATTATATCCAACATAGTATTAATTTAGATTACACAATAACACACACACACACACAGACACACATAGATATATATATATATATTTCAAAATAACATGATGTTACAACCCATATGTTAAAAAATTATAATGACTTGAGCGATCAATTAATTTATCATTCTTCATGTTAATACATTTCTTAATAATATGTTTCATGTTAATAATTCCAATTGATATAAAATAAATATATAATATATGTTTTTTATTTTTTCTTTTAAAAGTTGCTTGATGGATATTTTAGATAACTAAATAATGGTAATGAATGTCTTTGTTAATCGTAAAAATCCATCATTCAGATTCCAATAACTACATTACCCTCCTTAACATCTAACAAATTTAAATAATTTCATACCCAAAAATGAAACATTTTATTCTATCAAGTTATTATTAAAATATCAATTCCATTTAAATTTTTTTGTTGATAATGTTTCTTCTAGAAGTTATATTTACGGTAGACTATAATCCAATATATTTATAAAATGTAGAAATGATCTTTTTATATAATTATAATTATATTTTAGTAATTATAATTATATCAAATGAATATTCCCTTGAAAGGAATTTATTTATGGAAGTAATAAATTCATATTCATTTAATGGTATTGTTGATAAATAATTATTTTATTTTATTTATATTTCAATACATGAATTTCATTATCAACATATATAAAAATTTACGTAGACATATCACACACAAACATAGATATATATTTATATATATTATTTTCCCGCTAATATATCTGATTATTAAAAAGGTCAATATACACATAATACAGTGGTGATTTTTTAAAATATGTTTCTTAACCATTAAAAATGAATTTGTATTTTAAAATTAAAATAGAATAATGTATGATGTAAGACCAACAATATTAATATGATATTATTTAATATTATTTTATAATATTATAGGGTAATTTAAATATTTCTAAATTTTTTATTTATGTTTTGAAAAATTATGTTTTAAATAATAAAAAATATTGATTTCAAGTATAATAAATAATAATGTGTAATAATAAAAATGAAATAAATGTAAAATTACTTATTAAATAAAATATGGAAAAAGGATGAAGGGATTCTCCTATTCCTCAAAACATCGCATGGTACCCCTTAGTGATCTCCCTCATTATAAAACCCAGGGGTTCTGCACCCATCATCACACCTCATACCCTATTATATTAAAAAAACTAGTTATTAGATTGTTATTTTTATTTTTCTTCTTCTCCCTTCTCCCCCACACCTCAACTTACTTCTCCCTTATTGATTATCATCTATTTGATGAACCCTAAGTCAAAATATTTTAATATTTTAATGGATAATTTGATATTAGGGTGTGCGATGTATTCTACAGGTTTCATCCATACTAAATTTGAATTTTTATACTGTATCATTAAAACTCGGAATCCACTAAGTGTTTCCCTGAACCAATTGGCCATATTTTCTCAAGCATGTATGCCAATATGTCGTAGGCTATTGACTAGTCATGAGGGTTTGTGATGGTTTGGTAGGATATTATCCGCTAATGATATGAGATATCCACATTGGTAAATAAGAAATGGAAATAGCATAATAAGTTATAAATGTTAAGAAACTGAATATAAAAAATCTAGTTAAATAAACAAGGAGGAAGTTAAGCTGGTATTAGATAAAAAATGATATTTATAGGAAGCCATATAAAAATAAGGTACATGAGATATAGGGGAAGTGGAATATAAAATGTTCTAGAAAAGATACAAAAATACTAAAACTTACCACCACTAGCATCAGGATAATAGGCTCAGTCCTCTTGTCTCGTTCTCAATCATATATCCAATAATCCAAGATTTGATGTTGGATGCTTCCCCTTATCTAAACCTGCAATCATTATTTCTTCTCAGATAACAAGGGATGCTTGAGAACGGTGTAAGATATATTCAGTAGGTCTCCACCAATAGTTTCTAGTACAATCTTGTCTGTTCATATAAAATGAGTAGTGTCCTAATAAAAAAAATTAAGGAAATGAATAAATTAATAAATCACATTGGACTAGGTTCCTCATTGGATAACCGACCAAAAATACCCACTTCGGCCTAAAATGGATATCATATATTGAAGAGGAACCTGTATAAATATATTTTTGGGTGTATAAAGGTTCTCTAGAATACATGGAAGGAATAATAGATGAGCATGTCAACAAGGAAAGCACTATATATGGACTGAACCGAAGAATGTTATTTTTCATGGTGGATGTTTCCTTTGATTTAATAACTATCGTTATTGATTCCAATTATATACATCTGAATAATTTATTAATGGTTTCCTATTCCCACCCAAGGTGATCCATAAAGATAAATTCAAAGTATCTCTATAGGTGAACTATAAATACACATTACTATATGAGTCCATCCACGGATATCGGTAAAAGGAATACAAAAGTGTCACTATTGGAATGCTGTGAATAATTAACCACGGAGACTATCCCAAGTATCTCGCATAGGGGGAAAAGTATTTCTCATGGTATATTATAACTATTTTTCCAACTAATCCCTCCATGTGTGACTCCTTTAGGATACCTGTATTTCTCATGGGAAGGTAAGTACTATGCCCAGTGAGCAGATCAAGGGAAATCTATAAAAATAAATGTATCACTTTTTTAATATTTTTAATCCATTAACAACCAATAATTTTCAATCATTATGAGCTCATCTAAGGAATCCTTAATAGGATACACATGTATCACCCTTGGCGTGATATGAAGAATGGTTTAGTTATCAAAAAATCACATTATTTTATAGGAATGTAAAACAAAACACTTCAACCAATATGTTCGATTCATTTAATTAATATAATTTAATTTGTGGCATAATGAAAAAGGGCCTATATTATTTCTAAACAATACCCTTATCTTAATTTACATTCTAATATATTTATTTCAAGGTTATTAAAACACTAAATGTAATAAAAAATATACTTGTTACAAAATCATAAGACTCTTAGGACTTTAAAGAGGTAACACTTTAATGAGGTGGCCCATGTTGAGGTAAGAACCCCGCAACATTTATTCATGGGTACCTAGGGTTTCGTTACATATGATAATAACCATTGTAATAATTAACTAATCATTATGGGGGAGACGCTAAAAACTATAACAAAAGGAATAATGGAATGAGATAATAAAACAACTATATTTAGAGGGAGGATAACTTGACCACCCTACAAAAGCCTATAGTATCCCTTGTGTCTAGTATCAACCCTTGAAATCTGCTAATATAGTAGAAATCAAAATAATAGAACAAATACATGAAAATAAGTCATATGAGGTTGCACCAAAATATCTAAAAATATATAAAGATAAATGATATAAATATGTAAGTGGAACATGGATATTACCAATACAGATCAAATTTGATGAGGGAAAACCAAATGGTACATGATAAATTGAGACCCTAATGAGACCGGGTTAACTGTGGGGAGAAGATATAAAATGAATTCCCTCTATGCGGGTGATGAAAAGAAGTAAAACCCTTCCAAAAAGTGTAATTTTTCCCTTTCCAAACTGTCATTTACATTTACATGACAAGTAAATTCATTAGACATTGTATAATGATAGGTTCTTCCTTTAAGGGGAAAAACATTTACATGTTGTGAATAGGGTTTGATAATCCAATATAAACTATGTATTTAAATATAAATAGTATATTTATATATATACCATTAATTTATTTATTTAATATGTTTACAACCCTCATACTACATTCTTTCCAGAAGAAAACTATCCCCCCCCCATTTGGTGTGGTTTCTGGGTTTTTTTAAAATAAAAAACAAAAAAAAACCTCTCCAAAGAAATGGGATATTACAACCTACCCTCCTTTTATATTTGAATTCTCCTTCTAAGGGTTGGAAAATTATAACATAACAGGTAACAATGGAAGAACACTTTTTATTATTTATTAATATTTATGAATTAAATATTAATATTAGTTTGAATGGGACACTGTGTGTGCTAGGGTACCTGATACCCAACAATGGGTTTCTCTGAAATCTTTAGTTGCAAATAAGACTTAGATGTACCGAAAAACAATACCTTATTTATATTAATAATTTAAAATGTAGTTATGTCCTAGATGTTTTAATTTCTAGAATGAACCAAACACACTAAGTTAAAAAAAATTATTAAATGTTTTAAATTTTTTATAACAAAATTGAGAGGATTAAAATGAGAACAAATCCAATTTTAGTTATAAAATACTATAATACTTTTTAAAAGGTAGTTTACAACCTTTTGATGTAGAAAAGTTTTTAAATATATTTTTGACACTTTTATTTCTATTTGAAAAAATGAACTTGTTTTTTTGAATTGGGACATAAAATTTTACTTTGGGTAAATTTTTTGTATTTTTTTTATAAAATTCATTTTTAAATGAATAGTGAAAAAAATGCCTTTTAATTCAAAACTATCATTTCATCCAAATAATTTATAATGTTAGGTTATCATTTTAATTGATTTCAAAGATTAATTCAATTATGTTTTTATATTTTAATCCACTTTTATCCATCATATGTAATTTCAATTTGAAATTATATATAAACAAATGTTAATCATCAGATTTTTTTACATTAAAAAAAATTGTTTTCTTTTTTTGACAACGTAGACTAATTATAATTTAAGAAACACAACATCAGTGTTTTGATTTTAGAAAAATGGATTATATATTCGAAATTTGATGATCCAAAATATGTAATTATGTCCCTTATATTTTTGGACATTATGAATTGTAACTATAGTAATAAATTTTAATACCACAATTAAAGGTAAATAAGGTAAATAAATGTAAAAATAATATTATAATAAAATAAAAAAACTCTAAAACTCAACATATTTTAATTGGATTAGGGTATCCCGACCATGAGTATCATTTGGTGTATATTTTTCCACTTGTATCCACTCGTATGACTTTAATTCATTTATAATATTATATTCAATGAATAGTCATTTTTGTTACACTTTTCTTTATAAAAATTAATGTATTTTGATATTGTCTTATACAGGGTATATATTCATATATATATATAGAATTTAGGAATATAAAATTATAACCTACATAATGGTTATTTATTTATAATTTCTAAGAATGAAATAATTAAATTTATATATGACACAATGATAATGCAATAATAGATTTATTAAAGGAAGAATCAAATAAATAATAATATTATTACTAAAATAAATATAAGTTGAAATATTTGATTCCATCCAAAATTTTTATGGATTAATATGATATATTTTTATTTATTTAGTAATTGTTTTTCAATGGAATGATTTTTTATGATTTTATTAAAAATTAAAGTATGAATAGTGTCAATATTTGCATATTTTTTATTTTTTAAATATAAAAACTTTAATTAAATGATATAAAATTCATAAAAACCAAATATTTGGAAAAATTGTTTGGATGAGTCCTAACATGTCCTAAATTATTTTTTGGGTCATTTTACATGTTATATTATTTAAATTAATAGATAATGTATAAATAACATGATATCACGATATGAATAAAAAGTGTAAAATTACTATTAAACCAAAAAGATAAAGATTAAAAAAATATTAAACACTTGTATAATGTTAATTTTATAATGTGGATTTGACCCAAAATTAAATTAAATCTGAAATAAATTATTTTGGGACAGTTGTCAACTAAAATTGAATTTATATTAATTTAATATTTAAGAGATTCAAATGGTGCCCCTCCCCTCTCCTATAAAAAGGTACCGACTCTTATCTAATAATCACACTTCCAAATAATTTTTTTCATCCAAGATAGAATCCTTACTCACATTATTGATGATTATAATAGAAATAACACCCTTCTAATAACTGTTAATGTGTTCTTCGAATGTGATTAACCATATAAGAGTTAACTTTTTTAGAGTTTCTATTTCGTTTATTTATCCACCTCCATTAAATGTTATTAAATTAAAATGAAATAAGAAATATTATCCTAAATATTCTTATACGTTATTATTTTAATATAATCACCTATATACATCTCTAATTTCATCAAATGGTAAATGAAAATTTCATTCTAGTGCACGACAGACTATTGCATTGCGAAGCGATGTAGTTAGTTTTTTATTAACATAAATCAAGAATATATATAATGATAGAATAATTTTTTATATATGATATTAATGAAATATTATTCATTTTAAAAGTATAATATTTAAATTAATTTTTTACCCTCCACGAACATAAGGATGATAACATCATTTATGTATACGTGTGAACTATCACCTCCACGAAGCGATGCAAATCATTTTTATTCACCACATCTCATGTATGATATATATAATTATATTTAAATGATTATTATGATTATAATAAAATTATGATTTTTCTGGGAAGTTAAAATTATAATAACTTTATTTCTTCAATGAAAATTGATATTTGGAAAGTGTTACTCATGCGTACGTACGACCAACTATTTTCATGATTATAAGATTTTTCATTTTTCATAACCATAATAATTGGTATGATTTAAAAATTAATATTAATATAAAAATTTTATGATTATCTCATGAATATTGTTCTTTATATGATGAAAGTATGGCCATGAGGACAATTTACAACATAACAAGTATATTTTCAACTTAGGTACCAAATATCGACAAAATGTCTGATATTAACATAAATTATTATTAATGTTTTATAACATGTTATTAAGTTATAAAAATAATTTTAAACCAGAAAAAAGTTTCTAAATAAAGTATCAATTAATCTATGTTTATTATTCAAGAATATATGAATTTTTTCGAACAAGTTAAACTCAGGGTAAGTGTCTTCATCTCAAAATTATTTCATTAGGGCATAATTTCACATTATACCTCACCTTCTTTTATATGGTGTATAAATAACCCCATTGAATGTTTATTTTATTTGGAAATATTCAAAAGGACACTAATTTTTTATGATTTATACTAAATGAAAAAATGATTTTTTTTACATATGTTGGGACACCAACTTTTCCACCATCGAGGCCATTATTTGTTATTTTGAATCCTCTACAAGATGTAATGTTTTTAAGGAAACCTAATTACCATATTCCATTTTAACGTATTTTTGTATTTAAAAGGATTTTTAGAATAGATTTATTATGTCAATATATTTATATGACATCTTCTGATTACAATGAAGAAATGTTTTTTTGACTATATTCTCATTTAATGTGTTATTATTATGTTATTGATCTTGGTAATTATTTATGTATATGGGTGGTTCCATGATAAAATGAGGCTGGGTGATCCTATGATATCTCTCTATTGAATTGGGTAATGAGAAATAGTTAAACAATAAAGTTTCTCCTATGATATTTAGGTAATATACTATAAGATCCCAGATTTCACGGTAACGTATATTGTTTTAATGCTTTAGTTCTATTCCCTATTTTGTGGTTAATAATTTGTTTCCCCAATTCCTTGTGAAGTTCCATGGGTGTTCTCAGGATTCAAGAAATGAAAAAGAGATAAAGGTGCTTTCTAGGAAGTCTACACAGTTTGTGCATGGTTTGGAAAACCGTGTGAGGGGAGTCCTTGTAGGGGAGTGGAAATCCACAACGTTGGATCATGGTATGGAAAACCATCCAAGAGAGATATCATCCAGTCATTAGGCTCTGCATGGTTTGTGCATAGATTGGAAAATAGTGTGGGTAAACCGTGTTGCAAGGAAACGTCAAAACAATTACAGAAATTCCATTACAGGATTTCTTATACCAACTCAATATTTCTCCCCCCATTTTAGTCATTAAAACCTTGGGACCAGAAAATATTCAAATACCATCCATGAGATTGATCTTGATCATTATTGATCTATTTGGAGAACAGTCAATTGTGGATTGAAGATCCGGGTAAGGAAAAAAAATTTGCTTCTCTTTTTGGATTTGGGTTTGTATATCATCCTTATCTTCATCCAACGCTCTCAACCCCTAATTTTTTTTTGATGAGATATTGGGTAAAGTTTCATGGGTTGGTTGAATATGGATCTAAATCCATGGTTGGGAGTACATTCCCCCATAGATTCCAAGAATGTTCTCTACATGTTATATCCCTTGGGATTTTTGTAGATTTGTGCATTTTGATTTTTTATTCATTTTCTGTTTTCATGAATTATTTGTTATTTATACAAGATGTATTTTTTTGGGTGTCTAAGCATCCCTATTAAACCATCATGATTCCTGTGGAATGCATGGAGGATGGTGCGACCAATTTTTGGGGCCACCCAAGGGTCGTGATGATATTTCCCCAAAACGTAGATTTAGTTAAGAATGTGCAGGACATTGAGCGAGAACATATATACCTTGATGAATATGATAAACTTATTTAAGGATGTTCAATTGGGGTTTTAGTAATACCTTTAGGTGGGGTGATGACCTATGTGGTTTTTTGGTTGGCATAGAAAGGGGTTAAATGGATAAATGGGAAAATTTCAGGGGATTAGCTTTATACATCACTATTATTTGTTAGATAGGCATAGGAAATGGAATGTGGCTATAGGGGTTATGTTATATAAATGATGAATGTGATGATGGATTTTGGAAAAATTATAATTTCCCATTTAATGATAATGTTTTGATGTTAGGAATGATATTGTTTATGTTTGTTGTGATATGTCTAATTTTGGTGAATGATAAATAAGCATGTGTACATGAATTAATTGAGTTGGATAACGACATGAGGTTAAACACCCATGGTTTGAGTTGGAGCGATGTTCTATATCTGCCCCCAAATTCATGGGTTAGGGAAGGGGACAATGTTATATTCCCCATACAGTTTCATTATACCTAGACTAAGGCTATGAGGTGATGATTATGGGTTTGTTATAATGTAAATCCTATTGAGATATGACTAGATTTTATTCTCATAATCTTGGGAATATTTAATGTGCCTAATCCATTTAACACATTAAAATGATAGAATAAATCTTAAAATGCCTATTTAGTAACCCATATTCAATGGTAGTATAAATTAAATGGACATAGTCTAGAAATCCCCAATGAACTATTTATCCTTACTTTTCATCATTTATCACTTACATGCGCAATATTACTTTGATTGATATTTTGTAGACAGCGTTGGTGGTGGCCTACTGAGTTATAATCGCACCCTACTAGGGCCGCCATTGGGTAGACGAGCAGATTTCATGCTTGCCGGTCAGGACAAACACAAGGGCCCATTACAAGGAACATGAGTTGGACATGGTACATTTTGAATGAGGTTCCAAACATGGAGTTGCGACCATTTTGGGAATCCTTATGATTTCTTTATTTTGGGTTTTTGGTCAATGACATGGTAGTATGGAATGACATATTTAATGTTGTATATGGTTTTACATAGTTGTGAGAATTGTTTAATTATGAATGTGATAGATTCCTCCCTTTTGTTTCTATTGTTTTACATTATTATCTACTGTGGATTACTCTGGTAATGAGGGTATAGTCTCCCTATGTGAATTATTTCTCCCTCGCTGCAAGTCGGCAACTTCTGGCACACGGGGTGGCACACTTGAGGTCATCTAACTACCCTGGTTGGGGCACCAGTTTAGTTGTATATGGTTAGGGATTTTACAAATCAATACTAAAGGCATTCTTTTATGTTTCTTACTATTTGGCGATAGAAGATTGGAGGTTAGGAATGTGTCCGAACTTGGTAATGATCTTGTTCATGGGAGTATCTAATCCATCTATGATGGAATACACATGTCACCATATGAGGGGATTGTTGTTCTTGTTGGGTGTTGTTATATTTGAAGATATTTCACCATTGGGGGATGCATTTATTATGAGATTTGATGGTTTTGTGATATTTATCTCATGTCTAAAAAGGTACGAGGTTGTGCATTCATGCATCATTCCAGAACCAATGTTGGAAGGTGACATGAATCATGATAGGAAACACACACAGGATGGGTGTGCAGGATATAAAGGTTAGGATGCATATTCTTTCTTAAAAGAAATGAATTGTGCTTAATGTGGTGGTATGAATGTGTAAAAAGGGATGTTAAAATGTCAAGTATTAATTAGAAAAAGTATTTTGTTATAAAAGTAAAAGTGGATTAATCTATTGTAAGAGTAAATTGAAATAGGGAGACTATTTCGAATGCAAGTAAAATATAAGGATCATAACTTTGTTAGTTATATAATCATGTTATCCATGGACTTAGGAGAGATGGATAATGGTAGTGATCCGATTATGAGTGAGAGTTTTTGGGTAGTGTATGTGAACTGGTTCAATTGTGACAAGTAATGAGTCTACCTATGTGTCCTTTTAAGTTTGTAAAAGTTTTATGGTTGCGTTTTATAGTTCAAGTTTGGCATTGTAGAGAAATGTCACCTTGAAGACGTGCGCTGGTTGGGCGACATGAGGAAGTTGTTGATGACACATTTCCTATATTGTAGAAGTAGTTCATGAGGATACAAGGTTATAGGGAAGATCATTTCCTCGATAAATTCACACTTTTTATGAAAATTATGGAATGAGACCCTGGGGGGTTGCACCAAACATGTTTTAGTTAACCATAGAGTTTCAACTGTATCACCCTTCAACCTTCACAAGAGAGGGTGTGCCAGAAGCAACATAGTTCTAGAAAGTGTCTATCTAGACTATTCTTGACTATCAATAAGAACCTCTCAAGAAGTGAGTCAAGTTAGATTATTATATGTTGAGGGGTCAATATTAACGATAGTGGGACATTATGGTTAAAATAGAAGAGGTTGAGGGAAAAATCTGGATGGATTTTTAGGAGAGGGTTCATGAGAAATTATATCTAGAAAACATAAGGCCGAAGATGGATACTTATTTCAGGTCTTTGACTCCGGGGAAAATGTCAGTGATGGAATATCATAGTTGATTAACTTATTTTAGGCTCTTTGTTTCTGCATTTATAGGAGATGAGGATGTTGTGGAAAAAAACGCTTCAAGGATAAGATGATACCCGAGATCAGATCAGAGGTGAATATCATTTTTCTCAATATTTTTTATGAGGTGGTGGATCAAGCCCTTATCTCAGAGGATAACCTAAAAGGAGCTTCTGGTAGTGAACTTATGGAACTAGCTAGGCGATCATGTGGTGTGGTGTCTGACTGTAGGAATCTCCACATTGGAACATTTTAGTATGGTAGAAGTGCACAAAGTAGTGAAAAGTGGTGGCCGACATCTCAGGGTGGTGACCATTTATTCTGGTATCATTATGGTAAGTCGGGGCACAAGTGTGACCAGTGTCCCCAACCACTAGATGAGTGTCGATAGTGTGGTAGGTTATACCATATACAGAGGTTCTGCAAGAACTCTCCAAATTCATGCAATAATGGAGGTTAAATGAAGATGACGAGTGTAGGAATGGGGTTGTTTACCTCATATCAGGTAGGTAGTTGGATCTCCACGTGTTACACTAGTAAAGGAGGTGGATGTGGAACTCTAGGGTGAGATCATCCTTACCAATAGAGTAGGGCAGTGTAGGGAACTCAAGCAAGAGCCCAGTGAAATGAGGTAGGTCACCTCCTTATAGTTCAGGCTGCTCCTGAATGTGGTGAGGCATGACCTTCTATTGTTTGAGGTACGATTCATGTATCTTACATGATTTCTAGAGGTTTATTTTATTTATGTACAATTAATTCCTTTTTTATTCTCAGTTCATAGTTGTGTTGGGACTAACCATAGGGACTATATGTCGGGTAATGTCACTTGATACTCAACTAGGGGTAGGAGTTGAGGAAAACAGGTAGTGTAAGGGTTGTGATCTGGAGGATGGTGGGTATCATTTTCTATGGAATATATATTTCCAAGAGATTTTAGGTTCTGAGTTAATCATGGGAATAGAGTGTATGGTGTTATATCAAGATAAAATGGATCATTACTAACATCGGGTAATGGTCACATATCTCAATGGGAGCACATGTGTCCTTCATGGTGAGTGTGATACTTATGTAGGAAAAATAGGGATGCTATGCTAGTAATTGGGGGGTCTCATATCCCAAGTTGCATGCCTTATGTTAGATGATGAGGGGAATGAAAAACTGGTTTTACATTTTGTTGTGAACCAGTTCTTGGTTTTCATTCTTGAGGCCTTCTTGGAGTTTCCACCCAAGAGAGTTGTTGAGTTTAAAATCGAATTGTTTCCTGGAGTGGAGTAAGTTTCCATTCCATATTATCGTATGATTCCCACAGAGCTCCATGAACTAAAGGTTCAGTTAGAGGAATTGTAGTGTAAATGGTTTATACATCCTAGGACATCACATTGGGGATATCTTGTGTTGTTCTCTAAGAAGGCTGATAGATCACTAATGCTATGGTTGATTATAGGAAGATAAACCTGATGAATGTTAATAACTAACACCATCTTCCAAAAATTAATGACCTATTTGATGAGCTCAATGGTGCCTCAGTATTTTCTATGGTCGATTTGAGGTCAGGATACCATCAGTTCAGAGTGAGACCTTCTAACGAACCTGATAAAGTTTGTTAATGTAGTTATCTGTCAAATAAATTTATGGTAATGTTTTTTGGTCTCACCAATTCACTAGTTGTGTTCATGGCCTTGATGAACTAGATATTTCACCTATATCTAGATCTTTTTTTAGTTTTCCTCATTGATGACATCTTGGTGTACTCCAAATCTCATGACATTCATTCCAAACATCTTTACATCATCTTGAGTACAATAAATGATCATAATAATTAATCCAAGATGTCAAAATGGTTGTTTTTTATTGATTAGGTGCACATTCTAGGACACATAATTTCAGAGTTAGGTGTGTTGGTGGATCTAGAAAATTTGCAGGTTGTGGTGTATTACCAAAATCCCATGAACGTCTCTGATATTTAGAGTTTTCTTGGTTTGTTTATTTATTACCTATGGTTTATTAGATATTTCTCTCATTTGGAAGTGCCTTTCATAGGACTATCCCAGAATGGAATTATGTTTTAGTGGTCAGATGGTTGTGAGAATGATTTTTAGGAACTAAAAAAGTATTTTACTACCACACCTATTTTAATATTTCCTGATCCATGTAAAAGGTTTACTTTGTTATGTGAAGTGTCTAGTGTGGGACATTAGGCAGTTTTGATGTAGTATGATCGGCTAGTAGCATATGGGTAAATATATTTGAGGCCTCAGGAAGAGAATTGTCCTATTAATGACCTTGAGCTAGATACTATGGTTTATGCGTAAAAGTTTTGGAGGTATTACTTGTTAGGAGAAACATTACGGTGTTTACTGACCATAAATGTATCAAATACATATTCTCTCTTCTGGATTTGAATCTTCGAAAGCAACATTGGGTCATGTACCTGCAGTAATTGTATTTTTATTTGATTAACAAACAGGGTAAAGGGAATAGTGTTTCTAATTCTCTATGCTAGAAGACTCAGAATCCTGAAGTTAAGGAATCAAGTTCAGAGTGAGTGATGATGAACTTGTTTACAGAGAAGCTTTTTGAGGTAGTAGATAGGCACATGCAGATGACCATTCCATCAATAGCAGTTGAGTCTGTGATTTTGAGCCAAGTTAAAGAGATTCAGTTGATGTATCTAGAGTTTTTGGCTTTGAAGGAAAGTATTAAAGTTGGGGAGTAACCTTCTGGTTGGACATTCGGTGCTGATGGAGTTAATTATGTTCATGGTTATGTTGTGGTGACGACCAATGTATGAGATGAGTTGATGCATGAATTCCATGTGTCAAAGTTGGCATTGCATCTTGGTTTGATTAATATGTACTATGATCTCTGTAGGTAGTTTTTGTAGCTGGGAATGAAGAATGAAGTAGTCATTTTTGTTCCACTATGCTTTACCTCTAGGTAGGTGAAGGCAGAACATCAGTGTCCAGGTGGGTTGTTCGAGCCACTTCCAATTCCACTGTGTAATTGGAATGACGTCATGATGGAATGGTGGGTCTTTCGAGGAAGCCTCATAAGAATTATGCAATTTGGGTGGTGTTTGATCGGTCGACAAAAGTGGCTCATTTCTTTCCAATTCAGGAGACCAACACAGTTGACCCATTGAATGAATAGTGTGTTCGAGAAATTGTAAGGTTAAATGGCAGGCCAAGAACCGTTTTTTTGGATCATGATGTACGATTCACCTCTCAATTATAGAATGGATTAAATAATCCACTTGGTACCCATGTGTATTTTAGTACGTCTTACCACCCACAGACTAATGGGTAGTCAGAGCATACAATTCTGGTATTAGTGGTCTTGTTGGGAGCATATGTTCTAAATTTCAGTGGTTTTTGGGAAACACACTTGTCACTAATTTATTTTTCATACTACAACATCTTTTAGGATGCAAATTAGATGGAACCTTTTGAGGCACTATTTGGGAGACTGTGTAGATCTCTGTTGAGTTAGTTAGAGGCGGAAGAGTCTGAATTGTTAGGACTGATTCATGTGAAAGAGACATCAGAGAAGGTTTTTTTGATTCAAAATCACATGAAAACAACTCAGAGTAGGATGAAGGAATATGTATATTGGTTTCATAGACCTCTTGAGTTTATGGAGAGTGATATTGTTCTTCAGTGGGTGTCACCAAGGTTGGGTCACCGTTGAATTCTAATGCCGGGAAACTTGGCACCTAGATATGTGGTACTATTTGAAATTGTGGAGAGGATCGGACTGGTGGCTTAAAAATTGGCCCGTCAACAATAGTATAGTGGGATGCATGATGTTCTATGTGTTTCACAACTATGAATGTATCACATTGATCCATCTCATGTGTTAATGTCGAGGTTTTCGTTCTTGAGGAAGAAGTTTCCTTTGAGGAGCACCCGATTCATATTTTGTATCATAGTGAGAATGTATCATGGGGTATGGTTGTGTCATTTGTTTAGATTCTATGGTAGTATAAAATACCCTAATATTTTTTAACGGTTTTTTACCACCTTTTGATGGAAAAACAATTTTAAATCTATTTTTTAAAAATATTATAAGTTCAATTTGAAAAAAATAAAATTTTTATTTGGAATCAGGAAAAAACAAGTTACTTTGGTTAAATTTTTCGTATTTTTCTAATAAAATTCAATTTTTAATGAATACTGGAAAATAGTGCATTTGATTTCAAAACTGACTTTCTGTCCAATTTATTTATATAGCAAGGTTATAATTTTAATTGGTTTTAATGTGTAATTGGATTATGTTCTTATCATGTAATCCAATTTTTGTCATTATATGTGATTTGACAACAAAATTTGATATAAATACATGTCATTATATTTATTGTTTTTTATTTTAAAAAACATCTTTTTTCCTTTTGACAATAGAGATTAATATGAAATTAATTACAATAACTTCTTTATTTTGAATTTAGAAAATTGGATTCCATATTTGGAATAGTATGTTCAACATTATTTATGTAGGTCACTTTTATTTTTGGACATTATGAATAATAACTTTAGTAATAAATTTTATTACAACGATTAAAGGTAAATCATGTAGTTATATGTAAAATGATATTATATTAATATAAAACTACACAAGAACATATCCTGATTTAATTCTATGAGTTTATCCATACCATGAGAATACTTGGGTCTATTTTAGGACCACTTTGAGCAACTTGGATGATTCAACACATGTATGATATTATATTAAATGAATAGCTATTTTTGTGCAATTTTGTTTTTAAAAAATCAAGAATTATAATATTGTGTTATAATGGGGATATATTCGACTTTAAATAGTATTTAAAAATATAAATAGATAACCAACATCATGGTTAGTTATTTATAATTTTTCAAAATTAAATATTTAAAATATAAGTATGACACAAGGATGATGTAATAATAAATTTATTAAAGAAAGAATCAAGTAAATGATATTTATAATATTAAAATAAATATAAGTTAAAAATTTGATTACATCAAAAACATTATGGATGCATTTCTGATTTTATAATTTAGTTAAAATAGTTCATTCAAAGGAATCAAGTTGTTATGTTTTTTATAATATGTAATGTTTGAATATAGTCAAAATTGACCTAATTCGTATTTTCAAACATTAAAATATATAATTAAATGATATAAAATTAGTAATATTATATGATTCAACCAAATGTTTAGTATAAGTCCTAATATGTCATTAATGACACTTTTTTTGGTCATCTGACATGTTATGGAAATTACATTAATAGAAAAAGTATAAATAACATGCTATCACGGTAAGATTTAAATAGGTAAAAATAGGGTTAATCCAAAAAGTTAAGGATAATAAATATTCAAAACAATTATAATTTTAATTTTATAATGGTTATTTGACCCAAAATAATATTATATTATAAATAAATCATTTTCGACCATTTGGAGCCGAAATTGAATTAAATATATTTACTATTTTAAGAGTTTCCAAGTGTGCCCCACCCCTCTCCGATTAAAAGGTACACACCCTTATTTAATACTCACATTTACAAATCATTTTTGCTTTACCAAGATCTGAAAAACCTCTTCCTAGAATCCCTTCTCATATTCTAGAGGCCTTAGTTTAGACAGAACAACCTTCATATAGGTTTTAAGGCATTCTTCAATGCTGATCAATCGAAGAAGAGGTATCATTTTTTATGTGAATCGATTTTATTTATTCATAAAATAAATTTAAATCATATTATTTTTGGATTAAATTAAAACAAATGTATCCTAAATAATCTGAGATGTAATTATTATAATATCATCACCTAAATCAATATCTAATTTCTTAAAATAGGAAATGAACATTTCGTTCGCGTATACGGTGGACTACAGCCTCTTGAACTGATGTAGTTCATTTTTCATTTTGTTATATCCAAATTGGTTATATTGATGGAATAAATGTTTATATATGATATTAATGACATATTTTTCATTTTAAAATAATAAAATTTATTTTATTTTCTTACCTTTGATGCACATAAAAATGATAACTTCATTCATGCGTATGTGCGAACTCTCACCTCAACGAAGTGATGTGAATCATTTTTTCTTACCAAATCACTTTTATAAAATATATATATATATATATATTATTGTTTTAATAATATTATTGTCATTCATAAAATATAAATAATAATAAAATATTTCCATAATGATAAATGAAAAATGGAAAATGTTACTCATGTGTGTGAACACCCTACCATCTCCGTGATAATAATGGTTGCCATTTTTCACAGGAATAGTTAATGGTATGATTTAAAATGTATTATTAATGAATCAATGTGATGATTATTTCCTTAATACTATAATAGATATGATTGACTTATGAAAACAGGGACAAGTTACTTCATAACAGGTTCATTTTCAACTCAAGTATTGAATATTGACAAAATGTCCAATATGAACTTAAATTATTATGTATGTTTTATAACATGGTAAAAAAGTGATAAAAAATCAATAATAAAAATGAATTTTTTTTAAGAAATTATAAATTAACATAAGTTTATTATTATTTATTGTAACTATTATACATGACTAGTCAGACTCAATGTATAAGACTTCTTCTCAATATCCATTCACTAAGGCATATTTTGACATTATAAAACACCTTCTTTGATACGATGTAAAATTAAACCCTTTTAATTTTAATTTCATTCAATTATTTTAAAAGGTAATCTTTTTTTACAAAGTTTTTACTAAATTAAAAAAGTAATTTTTTAACATACGTGGTGACAATGACTTTTCCTCTGATATGACAATTATTTGATACTCATATTCCTCTACAAGCCATAACTTTTTTAAAGAAAAATAAATAACATATTTATTTTTCATGTATTTTGGTATTTGAATTGGATTTTATATAGAAATTATTATGTCAATATCTTGAAATTATATCATTTTATTTCAATGTGGAAATGTTATTTTTTCTTTTATGTTTGTTTTATGTGTTATTATTATGTTATGGTTCTTGGGAATTGTTTATGTATATGGGTGGTTCCTTGATAAACCGAGGCGTGTGATCCCATGATAGCTATACAATTAATTGGGTAATGGGAAGGATTTAAATGATAAGGATTATCCAATGATGTTTACAGAATATAGAATTATGGGTATTCCAAATTTATCCACAAAGTTTACTCCCTATGTAGTTGTGAAAGCTACAATGTATGTATAATTTAGATACCACAAGTTATGTTTACAATTTATGATTTCTATGAGTTTTTTTGGAAACCAGTGATTAAGGTTTTTTAATGATTTTATGAATTATGGGTGAAAATAATGATTTTATTGGTTTATAAGTATTCATGGAATAATGTTTTATTTGATTATTTTATATTCCCTTACTCACATTTTTCTACTCATCCCTAGTTTTTTAAAGGGTTTTAATAGGTTATATGGATGGTTAAAAGAATGAAATAAGTCAATATGAATGTTATGTAGTTTTCAATCAAGAAAAATAAATATTTTTTTATTTTAAAGAGTTTTATTTTGTGGAAAAATGGATAGTGAGTAGAAGATTCTACTTTGTAATATTTGAGTTGTTATGTAATAGTTATGGACTAATTATAAAAAACAATATACCTGAAAATATCCTCAATGTGAATAATTAATTTATCTCAAGATTATGTAATGATTAAGGTTGGGGAATTACGAAAATAATGTCTATTAAATGTTCTACATACTGAGTTCATACATAATCCTCTCACTCCTAAGTCTCATCTGGTATACAACCGATCTACCATTGCACCCACAATATATTAACTAACAAGCCTCAGAGAGATTTTTTGATCTGATCCATGATATGTATGGGATTATCCTCAAAGGATTCATCTACCTCTAAATAAATATTATTTGGATCAAATGAAAGGGAAAGGGTGGAGTGATAACAATGAAGTTGTAATACATAGAATATGTCATGTATGAAAAATTACCTCTGAGGTTACTAAAATAAGATATCATACATTCATAACTCTCTAAATGATCATAAATGGTTTGATATAATGGGGAGATAGATTTCCATGTATCTGAATCAGTTTACTACCCAATCTATATGAAAATTATGGAAATTCCTGATGTCCCACCACTAACTCCAGAGGTCGGTGGTTACGAACTGAATAAGAATTTTCCCTACACAGAGATATATCCATTTACAAATAAATTACTTGTTCTTGATCTGATGTCTCTAAAATGATATGAGAAAAAAGTTTTTTTGCCTCCCCTACCTCTAACGCACACAGTTGTGAAGGGAACGACCTACTGTAAATGTGCTCATATGGATCTTTCATAGTCGTTTACTAAAAAATATTATTATACAATAACTCAACAAGAATTTTGTGTTTCTACCAATAAAATATTTTAAGATAAATTCTTAAATAATTTAATCTAAAACCCATTTCATAAGCTCTTATTGACCATTAGTTTGAGGGTGATACCTTGTTCAAAGACGTACCTATAAACCCAGTTCCTTATGAAACCCATTCTACAACCATGATGTAAAATTGGCGTCTTCACATGATGTGATAGAATGAGGAAACCAAAAGTGTTCAAAATGTATTAAATATAAGGACACCCAATCTCATAAAATTAAAATGTTTTCCAAATAAGAAGAAATTGTGTGACTGTATTCAATATATCGATGATAACCCATACTACATCCTACCATGAGGGTATCTCAACTCACCTATCACAAAATCCGTAGTGACATCGCTCAATTTCTACTCAATAATAGACATAATATTTAATATTCTTGAGGTAAAATGGTGCTTAGACTTTTCCAACTAAAGAGTGGATCACTATGTGATCGAACATGTTATCTTATACTTCATACCCGGGCACCAACACTAATGGTGTACGTCTCTGAACATCTTGGCCAGCCCAGTGTGTACTGCCTAATAGAGGCATGAGATTATTGCATCAAATATTCTTGTATATCTATAGTTACCCATGTCCTACCATTTATTAGAAGAATATCATTATCCTAAATAACCCAACTTGGTTGTGGGTCCTCGCCAGAAATACTACCCCTCAAGACTGAACCCTATGGATCTGAATGTTGTCTCATCCTTACCCATTCCAGAAGTGAATATTTCACTTCTAATTAATTCAAAATAGGTTTCACTTAAAACAATTGAACCTCCATGTTCATCATAGAAAATAAGGATATCAACATCCACTAACTACAAGCCTCCTAGATGTTCATTGTTTGATTCTTCTTTCTAAAGGATCCAACCAGTACTTTTCCCTTTATAAGTGTATTGGAAAGATTCATATCAAACAATTGAAGGTACATTACCAACCTATTTTTTATGAGACCGAAATCATAATTTGTGGATATTATTTTAATAGTTTTAGATATTAGTAAATGATGAACCCCCCAATAAATAGTGCATCCAATAGTGTAAATAATGAACCATGACTACTAGATCAAGGTCATGCATAGGGTAATTCTTCCTTTGATGTCTTGGATGGATGAAACCATACACTATAACTTGATATCCCTACATTAGAACTTTTACTAGTCTGATTCTTGAAGAATCACAATAAATTGTATATCTTCTTCCCAGATCTACTAGAATCATGATCGTTGTTGATGTCATTAATCCCTTCAACTACTAAAAGGCTTTATCACAGGAGGATAGCTACAAGAACTTCAAAAACAACTTACTAAAGATATTAAGAGGTTATACGGGGCATGAGAAGTCCTGGAATAAAAATTTTAATATCCATTTATCCCTAAGAAATTTCTTATTTCAAATACATTATTTTTATGCTCTTCGGAAACCGTAGTTCTCACCATATCTAGACCAATAGATACTAAATCCTCTCAGATAATGTGACCAAATAATTGAACCATATTAATCTAAAAGTTTAATTTAGTGAGATTCATATACATATGAGGATCACATAGTGTATTCATCCGGCTCTAAATATTATTCTCATTATTGTATCGAGTATGTGAATAAAACAACATTTCATCCATGATGATAAAAAAATGAATCTTTATTTGGATGGAAAACACAATTAATAAAATATGTTAAGACAACCAATGTGTTTGTGAGATAGAATGTAATAACTAATTAATCATATAATATTTATCTATTATAGGATTTTATATGTTGTATTCTTGAATTCTTAAAATGTACCTAATGGTATCATGACCTCAAGTTGATATTGGAGAAATGGTCCCACATTGATGTTGGTTGAAGAGGTTACCTATACGTGGCATTGGATTAAAGTTCATAATAGTATGTCGGTTCAACCATGAATAATATAGGAACAAACTAAGTGTACTATAAACCTTATTTGAAAATAGGATATGTGAGCCCCATTATAATTACCTATGTCATATAAAACACTTAGACTTGAGGTATTATAATTTCATGTTGTGTTTCTGGATCTCTATTAGAGTCGTCCTGAAGGAATAATCGACACTGGTGAAACTATAGGAGCTAGAACAAATTTGAAATCAGTCACTTATTTAGGAGGTAATCTTGAGAGTCATTATGAGAAGACATCCCTAAAATTATTGACCGTTGGAGGGAATTCCATATGTTGTGTTCCCTGATCACTCATAAAGATAATATACATTAGGGTTGTCACTCTAACATGCCCATCATGCTCAGGTCCAGATTAAATTTTATGGAAATACAATTCACCCATATGAGTATACCTACTTCTATTAGATGATATAAATTAAACCCTATAGAGATAGAAATCAACATGGGCATGATTAGGAACTATCCATTACATTATGAGTATGAAATAATAATCATTCATCTCAAGGATAAAGAGATTCCACAATAATTGGTATCCAATTATTTCAAGCAGAACTCTTTATATTGGTGAAAACTATCTGATTGACAACTAATGGTGTTTTTAGAGTCATCACACCAAATATTTACCCCATTTCTAGTCTCATTCTATCTATAATTGTTGTAGATTTAAAATAATGTGATACGTATGTTTCGAAAAAGGGTTGATACTAAAGTAGAGGCTACAAGTATATTACTCAATTATATATAAGGATACAAACACCACTCCTATGGTATAGACTACAATTCATAGACATATCTATATTAACGGCCTTGAGATGAAACCTGACTATCCTGAGTAGGTCTTCTCTATTGGTGAAGAACAAATACAGCTTGATAATCTCATCCACGGCCTCCTCCTAGGACTGATTGTATAGTAGTTGAATATATCCCTCCTTGATAGGGAGCTAAAAATACAATACATAAAAGATTTATTGATAAATATCCCTTATCATTATATTTAGGATGGAAGGTTTTGTAGATACACTGAAGGTGACCCATCATGCCACAAGTTAGGAAATTGATTGGTTCCTCGATACAGTGATATTTCTTATGGTCGGTCCTACCACACTTGAAGAAAACCAAATTATTTTTTTTATTCGTCTAATTTGTACTACCCCGATGAGGAACCTCCAAACAATGTTTCCTACCATTAGAAAAACTATATACATACCTTATATTGAACCACCCTGACCAACACTACCAGTTTTCCTCTTGTTTTTCCCATTGAGGTGGGTCTAGTTCACTATATATAATGAAGTGGTCCACTAGAAAACATTCTCTAGTGACCATATGGAATATTTAAATCCATCTTCAGACTACCTCATTAAAATCTACTCAGCACTGGTTAGAGTCAATGAAAAAGATAAAGCACAGTGAAATAAGTGAAATATTCCATGAAAGTTATGGAACCCTATTTTAGGAGTATAGTCACACTAGAAAGGATTTTTCTCTTTGTCTTAACAAAAATTTGGTTATAATAAGTTTTCTGTAAGTCCACCTATGCCATACCCTTATAATGATTAGCTTAGGATATGATATTTCACCATCACTTGTTAGATTCATGGAGCATATATGTGTCAAGGTTGACCCTCTAATATAGAGCCATCTCAAGATGATCTATATATGATAACACGAAATCAATACATGAATCATTAGACACATGACTTCCATCCCACTAGATGGATAGAGGATTATACTACTGGAATTATTACATCGACTCTTCTATAATAGGGGTACGTTGTGGATCACCTGGTACATACTGTATGAATCTCAAAAATTTATCTCAAAACTGGGCCTCAACTACTTGTGGATGAAGAACAGTAGTTGCCTCATGATAAACTATAGAATATAATACCAGTATCTTAGGTCACACAACCTCTAGATCATGGTCATCTCTAACCTCCTATAACATAGATCACAGATTTTGTAAAATCATAACACATCAATTTCTAAATACACACCTCATATAATATGTAGCATCATATATGAATCAATGATAATATTAATGGATGGGTAAAACACTTTCCATAAATGTCACACATCTCTATATCCTCCTAAATATAGGTCTATGTGATATAAAATATCAAAAAAAATTACAGAAGATACTAATTACTTACCACTACTATGGTCAGTTCAGGGTGAAGGTCTCACATATCATAGTAGAGGTTTCAGAATATGGAGTGTCAATTGAAACATATGGAGGAAAACTCCCTTTACATTATAATTAGAAATACCATTTTTTAGTAACTATTTCATTTAAAAATTTAAAGTTATATATTTTATTACTCACTTATATATATTGATATCATAGTCTGTTTTATTTCATCAACATTCCAAATTTATATGTAATGAACTAACCTGGGTAACTCTCGGACTTGGAACCCAACCAATTCAGTTACATACTTGATGGGTGATCCTAATCACCATGGGCTGGCAACAAGAACTCAAGCATCAAACAACAGAACAGAGTGAACAATTCTTGCCCAACCTAACCAAAAACATGTCAATATGTATACATATTACAAAAAACGATACTAAAAGACTAAAGGAAATATATGTCATAACAGTCAACAGACAATAAAAAAGATTAACTAAAAAATATTCAATGCCCCTAAAATATGTCAAACTACATTGACTAAAACCAATTGACTACTCCATTTGATTTCATGGACGAACTCCCATCATCTCACCACCAGCTACCAAAAACCAGCTGACATGAACCTCATCACATCACTATGTCACCTATCATTTACCTGGATTGGACGAAATAATAAGTTATACACACCACCGAGGAGGTGCACAATGTGTAAGCTAATAGGATCAGTAGGATCCCACCTTGGTGTTCCATACCAATTATAATTATTAAAATTATTATATTCATAACTTAAATAAAACATGGAATGTTAATTTGTGAAAATGTTTAATAGAAAACATTTTAAAAATCTCTCTTTTTAATGTTTTAATCAAAATAATGTACAACATACATATCAACGATCACTCAAAAAAATATGCAGCACAAAATAAAAGTAGAAACATAGGCATCAATTCCAAGAAACATTATAAGTCATACTATAAGACTACTCAATCTATAAAAAATATCATACACAATCTATTTCCTAGTATAAGGTCCTAGAAAGCAGATGAATACCCCATGAGTAAACAACTGAAAATGTTAATTTTCATCCCCTAGAACAATGGGCCTAGGAAACAGTGGAATTCCCCATGATCAAACCTCCTGATAATTACAAAACATGGACGATTGCCTCAAGATAAACCTTTCACCTATGTACCCATGGTATCCCATGTGCTCATTTTTAAAAATCAATTACAATGTTTCAAAAACACCCATTTCTTATTAATTTAACAAAAAACATGGAAAACTAATTCCTATTCAAAACCACTTGATTCAATCCACAAATAAAGGCATCTCTATTTGATAAATCAATTTATAAAGGAAGACTAATTTGGTTAATTATCATAGGCTGTAGATGAAACCTCTTACCACAAAGCATTGGTCACACATGCTCTCAATGGGATCCTCCAACAAAAACAACCCAATGATGAAAATAAATAATCTATAATCTAATACACACCTTAAGATTGATCAAACATAGAATCTAAGGGGTTTATGGAAAGGTAAAACACAAAATTCCTCAAGAACAGATGTATGACACACAACAAATAACCGAGGAATGGACTCCAAAATGAGTTATCCCAAATGATCTTGAAGAATACATGATGAATCACAATCTTAGTCCACCATATCTGATAACGCAACCCTAGGTAACCACCAAGATCAAGAGAAATGAAGTAGTTGAAAGATCACTTACCCAGAGAGACACATTGAAATTGCATTGAAGATAGAATGTCGAATGAATAAGTCTAGATGGATTTGAGTCTCCCAAAATCACCTAGAAGAGTCTTAGGGAAAGAGACAAGGGCCTTGAGAAATGAATCGAAGCCAAAATAGCCACTATCATATTTTAAAATCTACACGTCAATTGGTTCACCATGTGTAATACAATTACATGCCATAAAATCTACTATGTTTAAATTCTTTAAAAAAATACATCGCCTTTGATTAAAAATAAATTATTTAAATAATTCATGTTTTGAAACTACTCTTAACAATTTGTGATCTTTCAATGTGTAATTCCCCTTTCATGTCTTGAACCTAGAAATATTTACAAGGGTTTTAACCTAGTTAGACTGCATTAATGCCTCCTGCATCCTACAGAAAAATCTAGTTATAGTTGAAAATACAAGATATATCTGACTTCAACGTTTTAGGTATTCTATCAACTCATTCACTTTCCATTAAAGAAAACAGAAAAATGTGAACCATGACGTGTTGAGGAACGTACCTAAAAGACATGTAATGGGATGTTATAAAAGCTCTAATATAAAGACAACATGTCCCTCAAAAGTAATGTAGAAGATGTAATTCCTAGAAAAAGATGAGGTCACTGCTCCCTCATTAATGATTCATGTTCACAAGTATTATGAGAATCTAATACTTGTTTCCATAGAAATTGTTTCCAAGCAATCGATTTAACATGAATGAATTTCACTTAAGATTCAACTATCTCAACTGGTTTCTCCAAAATATAAACATCTACCTCCAAATCAATTTCATCCCATCTTAGAACGTGCGCCAGATAAGGATGGTATTTCCTAAGCTGGAACATGTGGAAAACATGATCAATACCCACCAAATGAACTAGAAATTCTAACCCATAAGCATAAATTATGAGCTTTTCTGTGACCTAAAATGATCAAACATATCACAAAACTAACATTCACTACATTCCATGTTAATAGGGACCCAACTGAGGATAGACAATCAAGAAAAACTAGTCACCTATGGAAAAATACAAAGTTAGATGCCCCCAACACACATGTGATTTCTGTAAACTCTAGGCTATTATCAAATGTCGATGTACATCATTAATCTTCACAGACAACTCTTGAACCAAACATGGTCCAACTAAAGATACCTCACCCACCTCATGCCAATAGAGATTTGATCTAGACGGGATACCATATAACGCCTCAAAAGGATCCATTAAGATTGATGGATGATAACTATTGTTATAATCAAACTCAACTACACCTATATGGTTATTCTATGATCCTATAAAATCCAAGACATAGGAATGTTGCATATCCTCTAGGATATGAATCCCAGGCTCCATCGAACAATCTGCCTGTGGATGGTAAACCATGCTCCACCTGACTTGAGTTTTCTTTTCCTCTTATAAACTCATCGAGATTCTTCAGGTAAACATAGGACCCCTATTTGAAAAAATGGTTTATGGAATCCAATGTAACCTCCCAATCTCTTGAACATGTTTCTTAACCAGGTATTCAACATTAATGGTGTATTTTTTTGGATGTAAGTGATCAAACTTCATCAACCCATCTACAACCACCTAGATTGAATTCCTCGCTCATGGATTCCATGGTAATCCAACAATAAATAAATGGATACCTCAACACATTTCTAAGTCGACACTAAAAGAGGACGATGATAACCATAATGTTTTATGTGCTCTTTTTTATCCATATTCCTGTGTAATAGAGAGACAAAAACACTCTAATGTCATGATTCATACCTAGCCATCAAAATCGTCACCTCGTGTCACAATTCATATTTATAGTCCTTTGATGAATTGACCATGAAGAAATCATACAATTAGAAAATACAATAATACTTATCGATAACAGGATGATAACCCTCTTCCCAAAGTAGATCATACCATCTGAATAAAGAGACTAGCCAAAAACAGTCTCCCTACCATAAATGATTTATAGAGTCTTGAAAAACAAATCATAATTCTACTACCTATAAAAAATAGAATTAATGAGATATGATAATAATTGAACCCTTTTCAAATCCATGCCTAAAACATCCTCTTGAGAAATCATGTGAAACTGAGTGAAAATCCCCATAATGTTCCACTCCTCCTTCAATTCCAGAACAACATGTGACAGTACATTCCTTGTAAGAGAATCTACAATGAAATTTCCCTTTACTAGAGTGTAGGAGATATCAAATTAAAACATCTAAAGGTATTCCACCAGACATACCTATATGTGAATCATGTTTTTCTAAGAAAAGATATTCCTAAGAAATTTATGATCACAAAAATATTGTGAGCCTCTCCCAAAAACATGTTTCCACAAACATTTATGTGAATTAATGAATAAGACAAGATCTAAATCATCATTGGGGTAATTATTTTTCATGTGGTTGATGCAGAAAAGGTTCATTAGCTACCAATTGGCTTTCCCTCATAAGCAAGCATCCCAAACCAGTAAATGAAGAATCAGATAATACTATTTATCTCTTACGTTGCTCATGTAATATAAGAATAGGATCCAATGTTATAATTAATTTAGGTTAAACAAAATAAGTCTAAAACATCGTATCCCTTGTGAATTTAACCACATTCATGGAAATAGTTGTCAAAGGTGATGAAAAAATAGAAAAATCCTTGAAAAATTATAGTGGTACCCTGTAAGACCAAAAAAGATCTATATATCAAAGAAATTATACGGTTCCTTTAAACAATATACTTTCTTCACCTTCTTAGTATCAAATAATAAGTCATGTTTAAAAATATAATTCCCTAATAAATTCTCTTCTTGAATCTAGAAACTAAACTTCAAATTCATTCCATGAAAATAATGATTTCACATAATTTCCACAACCAAAATCATATGTTTCTCATGATCATGCTCATATTTCAAATAATCTATAATATCATCCAGAAACACTACCAAAAAAGATTCAAGATATTGATGGAATATATGATTCATAAAATACATATAAATTACAGGAGTATTCATCAGACCAAAAATAATCACAAGATATTCATATTGACCATAATTTCTTCTAAATTATTTATTTGGTATATCAGATTATGGAACTCTGAGATAATGATTACCTGACCAATGATCAAAAATTGAGATCCACCTTTCCCCATTAACTGATCAATAAATCATCCACATGAATAAAAGAATATTTTTTCTTAACATTTACCCAGTTCAACTTCTGATAGTACACAGATAACTGAAATAAACCATCTGATTTATTGGAAAAGAGCACAAGGGATTTCCAAGGTGAAATGCTAGGGGAGAGCGAAACCCTTTTCCAGAAGATCATCCATCTAAACCTTGATATCATTCTACTCTACTTGTTCAATATGATAATAAGGTATCAGGCTCAATTGTTTACCTATCCCCAGGTCAAATATAAATTCTACCACATTATATAGAGGAATACTAGAGATGTTTTCTAGAAAATGATAGAAAAGTATCAAATGATGATGGGAAGATCAATGATAAGAGGTATTTCATTAGAATGAAACACAGCAGTAGACAAACAAATATTTATCAATATGAAGGAAGGTCCTATATGGCATGAACTCGGGTCCCACTCCCCTGGAAACATAGGAGACCTCCCATTGGCAACAATAAATTAAACACACTAATGATAACAAACAACCTCATCTTGATGCATGACAAAAAAATAAATACTGATGAGAACATAATACATATCTAGATCAAGAATGACAAAATACTAGACCAACTCCATATCAGCAATAGTTAATGTATAAGAAGGGTAGTAAAACGTATTCTCTTTCCTATTAATGGCAGGTGTCACTAACTCCAAAGTAAAGACAACAAGTTTAGTTGAATGTTTAAGAATATAAACAAAATGTGCAGATATAAAAGAGTGAGAGGTACAAGTATTAAATAAAGAAACTACTCCCAAAGATGCAATAAGGATAGTACCTCACATTGTTGTTGTAAATACATCAAAAATGGATGGACACTCATCTATGGTATAAAATTGATTCACTCTTGATGCATATGGTGGGATCCCAATAGTCAATGAAGTGTCTCACTGCACTGTAGTAGTCTTTGGAGCTGACGAACCCTAACCATAATGATGTGTAGTCATATAATAATTGATGCATTGTAAGTGACAATTGCATCCATATTTAATGAACCAATTAGCATGAATAGGACAACAATGACTTCTATGTCCTCCCTTAATGCACTGATATCAAGTCAAAGTCACATTTCCAACTATAATGAAAGCTGTAGAGGTGGCTCGCTAGTGAGACCCACCTCCCCCAATTCTACAATGATCCTTCCACTTCATTTTCTTCCCATTCATTCCAATAAAACTACATGTTGATGGAAGATAAGGGTTTGAAAACCCAACCATGCATGTAGTATCTATCTCTGGGATCATATCTCTTTCAACAATCTTCACGTGGTTAAATATTTTCAACATGATCACCTACGATTTGATATTCGGTCAAAAAACTTGAATGTACTTTTGAGACTTCAGCAGGTCTTTCCTCACCACATCCAGAGAAAAATGGACAATATCCTAAAATTGGTTGGTGTATGTCAACACAAAATTCTCTTACTATTTGAATGACAAGATCTCCATAGACTTTTCCAACATCAATGACTTTGTGGATTACTACTGAAATAACAGGGTTATGAAACCCTTCTAATCAAAGTCTACGTGTTTGTCTACCTGGACCATTGAATTCCACCATTAATTACCAGAACCCAAGAGCCTGAATTCTTTACATATTACGCTAATATTCTCAAGTGTTATAAAAATTTTGAACATCTGATCGATCCTGTCGAGCTAATATTCTGCCTCTTGAGTTTCATTCATTCCATTAAAGGAATGCGTATTTTCATGCAAGAACTCTTGTGATCGATCGTACTCCCCTCTAGATCATAGTTTTCCTTTAATAGTAGTGTTATTAACTCATGGTAAATCTTGATCTACACAAAACATTTCATACCATATTCTATATGAGATTATGATCTTTAGGTTAATTACATTGAAGAGAATTAGTTTCACCCTCTTAAGGAACTCGTGGAGAACCTCATTGAGGCACACTATTGTACACTAAAACATGAGATTTATCAAATGATAAAAAAAATATCAAGTCAAACCAGAAACCCCATATGCATAAACAAATATATAAAAACAAAACCCAACACTTGAGTCACACATCCCAACATCCCATGGAATCTTGATTCTCATAATGACAAAGGATGGTCAAGAACTCAATGCAACATACATCTAAAGTCACAAAAATCCAATATCCAATATAACGACATCCCAAGATAAGGTCTCTTGTATAAATACCTGATTTGATACCTAATTTTAATGAACCGACCCGAGTAACCCTCAAACCTGGTGCCTGAACCATTCCGTTACATACCCAAAAGGAATTACCAATCACACGGGATGGAAATAAGAACCTAGGCATCAAGCAGGACAAGAGAGGGAATGCATTTACCCATCCTGATCAACCAAATAACATATATGTATACAAACAATAAAAAATACAGTGCAATAATAAACAAAAAATATATTCCATTATAGTCAAAAGATAGCAAAAAAACTATTTAAAATTAAGTCAATTCACCAAAAATAAGACCAATTGTATGAATCAAAACCAAATGAATACTCCATGTGATGGAATGGAAGAACTCATACCATCTCATCACTAGCTACACAAAACTAGCTAATATGAACCACACTGCCTCACTGTGGCACCTTGCATTTCCCTGCAATAGAAAACATACAATGGTCTATGGCACCAATGATAAGGTGAAAAGGGTGTGAGCTAATTGGATCAGTAGGATCCCACACAAGTGTTAAATATCAACTCTCAATATAATAATTAATGTATTCATATTTTAAATAAAACATGGCTTGATATGTTGTAAAGTAGTTTTACAGAAAACATGGTAAAATTTTTTTTTTCAAAGTTCTAAAAAATATTTGTACAACATGCATACCAAGGCTAACCCCAAAAACCAATAAGTATAAAACACAAGAAATAACATAGGCTTTGGTACTAAGAAGATCTATAGTTCAGAGTAGTAGACTACTCGTACCATAATAAATCAAGTGCACAATCTAGTTCTTATAACATAGACCATGGAAGAAGAAGAATACACCATGAGTAAACCCCACTTAAATATCAATATTCATCCCCTAAAACAATGGTCCTAGGAAAGAGAGGAAATACCCCTGAGAAATCCTCCTAATAATCAAAAAACATGGATGATGGATTCAAGATATACCTTCCACCTATGTACCTAACATAACATATATTCTCATTTTCACAAATAAATTCCTATGATTCTTAAAGTACCCATTTACTTTTCATTTATTAAAAACTATGGGAGTCACTTTTCTCTTCCAGGCCATTTTTCTACACATGAAAATTGTCATTCCCATTTTTCAAATCAATTTATAAAGAATAGAAAATCAGGGTCACTATTATAGGATAAAGACAGAACTACCTACCTTAAATCATGGATTGAACATGACCATATTACGATCCTCTAACATCAAAAGGCCAATGATGACAAAGAATGACCTAGAATCCAATCAACACCTCACTATTGATCCATCATAGAAAACATGGTGTCGATGGAAAATGGAAAACCATATAGATCAGGAACAGACTTCTTCCACACCACAACTAACAGAGGATTTCCTTACGGAATGATATTCCCACAAGGATCTAGAAGAAGACATAATGAATCACTAACATAGGCCATCAGATCTGATAATGCAACCCTAGGGTGGAAACATGATCAAGAGAAATGAAGAAGTGGAAAGATTACATACCCGATGAAATGCACCATGACAACAAAGAAGATCCAACATATAAAGAATCAATCTTGATGGAGAGGCATCTAACAAAATCTCATAGAAGAGCTCGAGGTTGAGAGCCAAGGGTCTGTAGGAAATAACTAAACAAAAAACAATCACTCACCTATTTTAAAAACTGCATGTAGGCCATTTTATAGCCCTTAATATATTTACATGCTTTGAAATCAATGGTATTCTAGTCCATATAATAATCTGTTACCTTGGATTAAAAATCCATTATTTAATTAAATTGTGATGTGAAACCACTCTTCAAGACATGTAAGCTTTCATTGTGTGAATCCAAATTTATGACTTGTATGAAGAAACAGTTACGCTATTTATAACATAGTTACATGATATTAATGCCTTCTAAAGCATGCTGAAAAAGTTGGTTAAAGATAATAATACAACAAATCTTTGATTTCACCATTTTAGGTATCCTCCCAACTGATTCCTAGTATTTTATGGAATATTTGAAAATGGAGAGCCTTGATGAGGTCAAGAACATACCGAATAGATCAGTAATTGGATGCTACATGATAAAAGACCATACTCTATAATATTCAATTTTTATAACAAGTTTATGTGACTTGACCATTACATTTGTTAACATGATGTGAATGGTCGTGTGAAATTATTAAATTATATTAATAAAAAATACCATATTATAGAAGTGCATGCATCATAAATTATAATTGTAATTCATGTAATAAAATGATGTAATGTTTCAGTCCATAGAAGAAATGGTTCAATGAACAGATATGGAATAATTGTTTCATTAATGTGACATAATCATTCAATGTAAGAAAAAACTATTATATTTATGAAAAAAACATTAATTAATCCAATTATTTTATCCCTATAAGAAATGATATCACATTTCCATATATATAAATATAGGAATAAACTATATGAAGTAGGAAATGAATTTATAAAGTAAGTGAGGTATGAAAAAATTCATGGAATATAAGTCTTAATGATCCTATAATGATGCATGATATAATCCCTCCTTACCATATCATTCCAATGAATAGATACTAAAATAATGATATTAGAAATAATAACAATACAAATCTAGTGCATCACCAATCGGTGAAATTAGTATAATTATATCAGAAAGAACTAGAATTGCATTAAAGCATCCAGGGTAATTTGGAATTCCCTTGTATGTGGGTTACCATCACCGATGAATAGGCTAATTACCATATTCTAACACATTCCTAGTTTTTTCTAATACCGAGATATTAATTCAAAAGGAAAAAGAAATTTTAAGACCACTTTTTAGTAACCTTACCCAAAATCCACGAATTGGTTTCTAGATCCGGTTGGCCTTGTGAACTCAAGTGTTCCTCCCTATACACTATTGGCTTCTTACTAAAAAAGATGGTCAATGATTTAATATTGGGGATATTATACCCTCATTATCATAGTAACACATAGTGGTAAATAATTAATGGAAATATAATAATAAATAATGAATGTTAAGTAGTGGAATAAAAAATCATCAAGCTAAATAAACAAACATAAGATAACATGATATAAAATATAAAAATTTTCATTCCAGGATTCCATAACAAAATAAGGTGCATTGGATATAGGTAAACTGAATATAAAACATTCTAGGAAAAATGACCAAAATATACCACCACTAGTATCATAAGCATAGGCTTGACCCTCTTCTCCCATAATCAATCCTAGTTTAAAGAATCAATCCTCAAAAGCTAGATGCTTCCCATTATCTTCACCTGCAATCATGAAGTCTGCTCAGGCACCAATGAAGTCATGATATGGGTATGAGATATACCTAATTGGATACCACTAGTGGTGTCTAAAACAATACAGCCTATACATATAAAATGAGCAGTGTACTAATAATAATATACTGAGTTATTAAATAAATAATTAAATCTCTTCAAAAAAGGTTCATCCTGGGATACTCGACTAACACTTCCAACTATGGACTAAGAGAGATATCTTTTAATGGATGGAAACTATAATATATATTTGTTTTTTATAAAGGTTCTCTAGAATATATTCACGGAAAAATAACCTTACTTTTCAATAAGTAAATTATTATGTATAAACTGAACCCATGCATATTATTTAGTTTGGAATACATGTCATATGATTTAATAACTATCACTCAATATTTTAATAAATGAAACTTGCATAATTAATTAATGGAATCCCAGTCATATCATTGGTTATACGTCAGAAGGAATCCCTGGTATTGTTCCTTGACCACTATAAATACACATCATGGTAAGACTCTATCAAAGGATATTCGTATAATGAATCTCAAGATTCACTCACATCATGGTGTAAAGCATGAACCACTGATCTTATCTCGATTATCCCACATAGGGGACTGAGTATTGATCCTATCTTACTATAACCATATTTCCCACTAATCCCATACCTGGTGATTCCCGTAGGGCACCAGTATCGCTCATTCTTAGTTAGGTCATCAGCCCGATGAGCTCATAAAAATAATTCTATAATTATCCATGTATCAGTTCTAACACATTTATAATCCAAAAAACATTAATTATAATAAAATAAGGAGAATATAAGGATTCATTAATTCAGTATCCTTATATCTTTCTCATATTGATATGAATAATGTATAACAATCATAATGTCATATAATTTAACAAGAATATAAAGCAGGACACTTTATCATATTTTTTCAAATCATTTAATTAAATCTAAGTCATAAAGACAAAAGGGCCTATCTCATGCCCAAACACTACATTTTTTTAATTTCAGTTAGACTATAATTGATACAAGGTAATTAAACCTCCCTATATAGTATCAAATAAAAAAAATTAAAAAGCATAATTATATTATGTCTTTAAATATGTCACACAAATAAGGGTGTCTAATGTCGACATAAACACCCCACAATATTGAGTCACCAGTATATAGGGTCCCATTAAATATCAGAATATCCATTAATTTAATTAATTAATTTTTATGGAAGTGACGTAAAGAAGTCCAGTGTGTATAAAAATGTGGAATATAAAATACAACATTATTTTGAGGGAAAATAACTAAACCACCAAACATAAACATATAGTACACTCATCAACCATTACTATACCATATATCATCAAGGATAGGAAGAAATTATAATAATATAATAAAGCACTAAAAATTGGTCATATGATCCCACAATAAAATAGAACAAAAGATGGCATGATAAATGATGAAGAAAAAGAAGAGTACTGAGGAGGTTATCATTGTAGATCTAACTCACCTTACGAAGAAGAAAAAAATGCATGGATGAATAAGATATTGAAGACCCTAGGTTTAGAATGTAGAGATATATTGTGAGCCTACGCTCTTATTGGGATATGAAAATAAATTATCCCTTCCAAAATTAGGTGTTATTACCCTTTAAAAATATGCCTCTTCATTTAAGAGGAATTTAAATTCATAACAAGTCATGTAATTATCGGTTTTTTCCATCCTAATGAAAAAACATTACACATCGTGAATGGGTTCTGGCCAGACTTGTTCACGTCATGTATTTGTTCTGTAACTATGTTTTAACCCTCATTCAACATCATTTTAAATGAAAAAAGGATGATAAATTTGGTTTTTTTATAGTATTATGAAAGCATAAAAAGAAGACATACCTTTATAAAAAGTTGAGATGTTACACAGACCATCCACCTTTGATTTATGGTAGGTTTACCTCGTGTTATACTACTGAATTATTGAACCACTGATTTATTATTGATTCAAATTTAATAGATACTTTTAAATTATTTTATTGATTATATTTATGTAATATTTAAAATGAAATCATACTTAAACTTGAGTTCCCATGTATTCTCCCTTTTGTTGAATTTATATTTGTAAAATATGTTCTGAATCTTCACAGAAAAATACTTTTGATGATTTTAAAATTGAAATTTGGTATTTTAATATAACATAATTATGTATATATATATATTTTAAATATTAAAGGGTTTAATTGAGATTGAATGATTTATTCCATTTTTTGTTGGAAACTCATGTTAAACTCTTCATAGTCATCATTAATGTTTAGATAAGATTCATATATCTACATTAGATAAGTTTATGTGAATATTCATTCCAGGAGTTAAAAATATTTAAATTTTGATGAGGATATTTATATATTAATGGGAATATGTGTATAAGTTTAAGGGAAACATGGGAACCTAAATTTTCAATATTGAATCTGGTTGTCAAAATTATTTTCCATGGAAGTTTTTTATTATTATTCTTGTTTAAATAGAGGTATATATATACCTATTATAATTTATATGTCTCACTTGGAACTTTTGAATAATTATAAATAGAGTGTGAATTATTGAACATCATTTTCCCCTGTAATTGTTTCCTCGAGGTGAGAATCTTATTTATATATGTTTATTAATTAAAAATTGAAGTTATTGATCTGTGAGTAGGAGGAAATTATTTATTATTCTTTTATATTCACTTATTTCATGATTATTAACTCTAATACATTTAATATGATCATGGGTATCTATGTACCTATGTAGGTATGGATATGTGCATTCCTTATTTGAGGTTTTGTCCCAACCAACGATAGAATCCTAGATAGCCAGAGTACGTTATTGATATTTTTCATGTGGTTACGAAAGTAGTGTTTTTCCAATATGGTTTATTAGATTTTAGCTATTTCAATGGGGATTACTCAAAAAGTAAAATTTCTTATTGTATTCCTAGAAAATATTTTTGTTAATTTATATTATGTTACTCCAAAACTGGGATTAGATCCAATGATACCTCCTCCGCAATTAGATGTTCATATAGTAAATTTGTATCTTATTCTTGAATCATATCCTTCTTGTTTGTATAAATTAATAAAAATTTCCTGGATTAATTTTATTATCTAATATTCAATTATGGTGATTATAATATTTCACTATATGTTCCTTGTGATTGTTTGTCTTTTAATCCATTTTAATGTGGTTTTCTGAGAGTCTTTGGAAGTAATTTTAATTTATATTATTTATCCTATATTTTCAAAGTTTTTCAATATGGTTATTGGTAATATGGGATTCAGACCTTTTAAATAGTTTTTATGTGACCACATTTATATAATAAAAATAATGAGAATAAATTTTCAAAAATCTATAGTATCGATTTTTTACTTTATATAATGTATTTTGGAAATCATTTTCATGAAAATTTATTTTCAAATAAATTAGAAAATTGATCTTATATTGAATATTAGTATTGTTGTGAGGTAGGTGGTTACCAATTTATTAATTATGTAACAACAACTATAGTATACACGTAATTTAGGTTATAAATTGTATTCTAACTTCTCTTATGGATATAATTGACTTGGAATTTTTAAGATAGTTTTATTTTATTTCATTCAACCAAGGATACATATTACTTTATTTGTAGGGAATGATATTTTTTTCATAGAATGTCTATAATGTTTCACATTAATTGATTTAATTTACCAATGTAGGCCTTTTACTACATTAATTTATTGTTATGAAAGCTCACATTTTACTGACTAATTATATTAATCAGTTTTTGAATTTTTCTCAAAGGATGTTTTTTGGAGTGATAACTAGGATTTTTTATTTTACCTTAGATTTTAGATTTTGTATATTAAATTATAATTATACATGTCTATTTTTGTTATCGATTATAGACATGGGAATGTTTAGGAATTTTTTTAGGGGAAATTAAATTTTTTATAAACTATGTTTTACATGATAAACCAATCACATTTCTTGTTAATGGTTCAATGACTATTTTCACCAACAAGTGGGGATCTGGAATGCCCTAGGGCAAGTGGATCACCGGTTTATTTTTTTGTTTGAATGGAAACCCAGGATGGGTTTTTACTAATATTATAATTTTTTTGGAATTACTAGTAGTATGGGATTGTGATTTTTACTTCTTGAGTGGTATGGTTGGATGGAGATTCTAACTATAACTTTCATAGTATGAACCTTTACTTTCCAAGGTAATTTTGAACATGGATTTAATTTTGGTTATTTTAGTTGATTTATATTTGATATATAGTGATTTTATTTAATATATATTGGCATAAAAGTTTAACTTGAGAGTATTTCTATATTTTGGGTTGGAATTTTAAATTAATCCATGAATGTTAAGTTTGATTTCATAGACATATGAATTGTGAAACAACTAAACACATGATTTTGGATCAATTTATTAGAATTGATGCATGATTAGTGAATGTATTACCACCATGTTACCAAGTCATTTAGGATTCCACGCCCTAATGTTTTCCAAATATTTTGAAAAACACAGTTTTGTAATTCATTAGGAGAAATGGATATGGGAAGAGAAACAAGGATGATCTTGAGATACGTTAGTTAAATCTAATTGGATTTAGATGATTCCTTAACAAGATCCATAACTAATTTAACATGCATATAATATTAATGTTTTATAACCCTATATATTATAAGGTGTAATTCCATTAATAATTTATCTATCGGTATTTTTGTTTTATCAATTGATTAATCGATTTCTTATGTGGGTTTTCTAGGATTCCAATAGGAAATGAATTTTTAAATGGGCAATTTCTAAGAAAACACTATTTCAAAAAAGAAAACATATTTAGTGGTACAATTCACATCTAAATTGATTTGTATTGTTTTTTTGAATAGATATGTCTCATGGTGCTAAAAAATTTATAAATCTTTTAAATTAATGGATTGATTTTGAATTGATCTAAAAAATATAAATTACATTTGAAATTTATAGTTTGGTTTTTTCATGGGAACCCTCATAGGGCATGGGGATATTCTATGAATTTATCATTGGAAGGAAATTATATGAATTGGAACATATTATAATAATTTTTCAAACCTCGGTAGATGATCAAAAGGTATCTTCTGTTTTAGGAGAGTTTAAATGAAGGTTTGTGTGGCCAGAATAATGAAATTCAAAAGTTTAAATCCATCTATCTACCGGTGGTGGGAAAATGGATCAATTTTGTTTTAGCAGTGACCCATGTTTTCTCCACGGTCCATATGCTAGCCAATTTACCAATGAAAGAAATATTTGGGCCACCCTCAAGCTGGTGGGGTCTTCTGGGGTTCCTATTTTTAAAAATTAAATCGCATTATTAATTTTTTGGGTTTAATAATATTGTCCTATGATTGAGTTTGTGTCATATATTTTATATGAAACATATAACTAGAGTTAGTTGTAGTTTCAATGAGATGAGATCTCATGAAGCTTGGGGATGATATAGGAACATTTAAGGGATACAACTATAAGGATCTGTAATTGAATAAAAAAATTATTCATTAAATTTCATGTTGATGGTCACTATTTTTACCCATGTTCATTAATAATGTTTTAATGTTTGGGGTGTGTGGTCTCATTTGTTATCTAAGTTGTGACAATGAAATTAATTTAATAGTTTTAATATTATTTTACATTAATAATGATATATATTTATGTTTTAAATCATCCAATAATATATATAATTATAATAATAAACCATTATCATAATTTGAACAATAATATTACGATATGGAAAGGTCAACAAGGATTCATTTTAAAATTCTAGTAACAATAAATTGGTAAGATATATTTTTTAAAGGAAAAATATAAATAATATTCTTTCAAAATTTAGATTATTTATAAATTATTGATTACTTATTTTATAAATCTTGTGGCGGGGGATCCCATGGGGAGTCCCTCAAAAGAATCAAAATTCAGTATTAGTTATTTTGAATTAAAAAAAATGATATGATGGGGTCATGATTACTCCATTAAAGGATATTGAAAATTATTTATTTAGGGAGGTAATAAATAATTTATATGGGGTGGTTCATAAAACACCCTCAAGCGTGTTCATGAATACACTATCTAGGAAGGTTGTGAATATAACATTTATAGAGATTGAGAAAACTCTATCCTATAAGGTCGAAAAAATTTCTTTTAGGGAGTTTGTGATGTGAAATAAGAAGAATAATGTATTGATATTGATACTACTGGTGGGGATTCATTGGATTTGGAGTTTTAAAAAAAAATTTGTGAAGAAGATGTTATTTATTTCATGTGTAATGTATCAAGATTTAGTGGGGTCTTTGATGGGAATGGTTTAGCCTTCTGAACTATTTTGTCTTAGATACTACGAATCATTGTATTCTTGGATGTAGAATTACCTTGGTCATTATCGTAAATATTAAGATGGATGAGGACCCCATATCAGGATTTGTATACTGGGGTGGATAGGGAACCAAGTTCAATATCTGCATTCCTGGGTGGATCAGTCTCTTGGGTCATTATGATGTCAGAATGATCATCATGTTGAGAATTGATACTATTACGTACTTGCTAAAAATGTGTGTTATTGGGTATTGGATCCACAGTAAGAATTTATCCACTTGTGTGGTTAACTATGTTCGGAGACATTAGGGTTGGTCAGAAGCTAGTATGACTGCTGTTTATGATGGTTTGATGACTGCCTGATGACCCAACAAGTGTGATTAAGGTGACCTATGTTTGATTCTCTTATAGTTATATATATGTTTGTAAGTATTTAATTGATACTCATTATTTATTTTTATTATATATTTCCTTTTTTGGGTGTGTTTCAGATTATTTATGGATGATCAATATCATTGTTTCTAGTTTCTCATCTAATCTATTTTGAATATTCCAAAATGGTGTGGAGGTACAAGATTAGTTTCCCTTTTCTTTTAGGCATGAAATTATTTCCCCAATTTTTACCTTAATTATCAATGGATGTTTTTGAGTAATTAAATTACTATGGTGTGAATATTTTAACACCCATGTTTCTAATCTTCGAGTAAATTATATTATTTTACAATATATTTGGATAATTTAAACATTGATATATATTTCTATTTAATTTTGTAAAATTCAAAGTTTAAATAATACTAAATTATGATTTAAATTAAAAAAATAATAATAGTTAAATAATTAATGTAATAATAATTTAAAAAAAATAGAATAAAAGTTGAAGTGTTTTTTAACCCCTCCCAAATTGCATTCCCCATGTAGAGTTACCCCATCATGGACCAAAAGAGTCCATCCCCCATTCCACACACCTCCTCTCATCCGGTATCATTTTTTTCTTGGTTAGATAATCCTATGTAATTCTCTTCTTCACAATTATTTAACTATACTCATGTTTTTATTTCCCCAATAGATGAACATATATTGGTTGAACTCTATATTTGGGGGTTAAAAAAAATTCGATTTTCATTGGCCTATAGAATACGATTCACTCTACTTGTTTCATTTGTCTTTAATTTGATGTTCCATACAAATAACCTTCTTATTTGTAGTCTATTTTCCCCATTTTATACTCTTTAATTTTTTAATCCATATATTTATTTCTCTCTAAAAATGATATATAACTCCTTGATGTTAGTATTGATCATAATTACTAAATTTTAAAAGATGAAATTAGATTTCATCTCAGTTTCCCATGGATTCTAGTATTTGTTTCATTTGTATTTGTAAAATTTGATTTGCCAATGCATAGAAAAAAACAAATGATGAAGATATAAATGAAATAGGGTATTCTAATTTCACATGAGTTTGGTTATTATTTTTATTTGTATTATTACTGGGTTTAATTAATCATTTGTGATTTATTCCAATTTCTTTTATTATCACATAATTATAAGATCATTTGTATCACATTATATAGTAATACAATATTTATATAATCATATTTATTTGATTATATATATTCATAGAAGTAGGTATGATTATGTACATTTTGATGAGTGTATATATATATTAATGTTCATATCGGTATAAGGTTATGGAAATCATTTGAACATAAATCTTTTATCTTTAATATGGTTTGCAATATTAATTTTCTGTGATATTTTTCAAATGGATTGTGGACACCTTTTGAAAAAAATTATATAGAAGATGTGGTAAAAATAACCAAATTACACATAATATTTTTTTATAATGATACTGAGAAGAAAAATACACCATTACCAAATCTCATGGAATCTTGAGGGTCATGCGATCATGTTATGTGATTTTGAAACATTAAATTAATCTTAATACACCCTTGATCCATCTGATCCCCTACCCACAGTGGCTTCATGAAATTGATAATGATAGAGGCTAGCCATGATGGAACCCTCTCATGGTCACTCTTATCAATGAATTACACTATAAGATATGATATCCCTTGACCTTAGATTCTTCACATGAACAACCATAAAAATAATACACATGATAGAGCCTCCTTTTGGTTTTTCATTATCATGATATTCCCCTAAAGAAATATGGTTTATTAAATCTCATGGTACCATTTGATCATTTTAGGAGATCTTGTTCCATGATAGGGTCCTTCTCACATTTGATCCTCTTGATGAGATTACTAGAGGTCATTACGGAAGACATAAGGCCTCAGTCAAGTGAATCACATGAGATCATGCCATCTTACATTAATGAATTTTATACCTTAAACTCATGGAAGTGGTTCACCTACCATATGAATTAAATAAGTCACAAGGATACAACATTTAAAAAAATAGATCATTAACAACATAGAAGAAGATAAAACATCCAATAGGTATAGGCACGCGAGCATTGAAGGGGGAGTTAAGGAGAGTTTTGAAATATCATAATAAACCTATTGAAAATTCATTGAATGGTTCTAAATGGTGAAAATATTTAATATTGTGTAACCCTTATACTATTGGAAATACCACTATGTAGTACTTCGATGCATTACCATATTCCTTTATTTCCATCACATGATGACCTCCAGTTCATATGATTTCATCATGCCATTACCTCACCTAATACCAGTTATGTGATCATGTGACCTTGATTAAATTATGTGATCGCATAAACCCCCACTCTTCCTGTGAGCACCCAACTCCCATCAAAACACAATTTTCCCTCCATCCAAATATATACCACCCAAATCTCTCAAGTATCTATTATATTTTTATCCTATGAGGTTATATCCCTCATTTCAATCCAACCAAGTTTAAGTATCCAAAATTTATAACACCTAATGAAATATTCAACTTGAGTGAAATTATCCTTCCATAACCATCAGTGGGAGATAAACTTTTCAACTACAGGGACTTTGATTCCTTCTAAAAATAAGGTATATTGGATGTATTTTAAGGATAGATCCTCATATTAATTTTTTTTCAAATACTTTCTTTCTACATGTCCATATTTCTTGTGAAGGCCATAATTCTACTATAATATTATTATAAACTACCCCTATATATATCTCACAATAAAAAATACTTATTAAATAAGAAAACTTCTCTCATAGATCAATACCCTCCATGGGACCCATAATGATATTCCCCTCAAGGCCACCTATTTTTAATCCATGTTCAAATTAAACCTTACAGTTACATGTAATGTGTCTGGTATCATTTTAACTTTTTTTTCTCACAATGGGAAACAATCACGAGGTTATAGATATCTATAATTATCATTACGTTAACATGATGTATATTTTTCTTGACATGTCCAATGGAGCCCATGCCAAGACTACCTCAAGCCCAACTCCCAATGGTCAGGGGCTACTGACTAGCGCCAATGGCATTATCCTAAGATTGGGAGGAATTTTATGAGTACCTCTATGCACGCACAATCACAACCCCAGCCCAAAACAATGAAGAGAAAAACATGCATGCCACTATGAAAACCACTAAATGCAGAACTAATGGCTATATGTAAAATGGGACAAAATACAAACCCAAAAAAAAGAAAATCTGTAAATAATAGAGTAAAATGTCTCTAATAATACATAATCAAAAACCCCAACCTAAAGGGTAGGTGTACAATAAATGCCCAAAGGTGTAGGGGTACAAATCACTTATCTGATCTCATGGGGCACTGCTTGGTCCTAGAACACCAAGGTCTCTATTAAAGCATCAATCTTCTGCACTAGAAACAATATGTGAGGGTGAATCCCATGAAGGGTTGAGTAACACAATACTCTGTAATAACCCTAAACCATAATGAAAGACCACAAAACAATACACACTAAAAATTGACATCTTAGATAGGTATAATCTAATGTATAGATAGAAATATTATCAGTTGTAACATTGATCATCTTATACTACTAAATGATCATCCCAATTGAGTCATTAAGGTCTGTTAGGCCCCTAAGGTTTTCTCTTTTACTTGCCACTAAGGTCTACACTACTACCAAGCCACTAAGGTCTTCTCGTCTGTCGGACCACTGATGTCAACTCGACTTCCAAGATACGATGGTACACTCGCCTACCAGGCTAGTAAGGACCATTTTGATACTGGGAAAAGGAGTTAGGCTTTTATTTCTGGACATAGAGGTTCACTCAGCTACCAATCCACTGAGGTATGATTGTCAATTCATTCTCGTCGTAGTTTGGTGTACGATTTCAGTTCATAACATGCATGATTCTGGGATAATCAGCTCCTCAAGACATAGTTCATAACTCAACCTCCATTGAAAGTCACTTAGAGTATCTCAATAGGAATGCCTAATAATGAGGTTCCTAATTCCAAAAACAGTTCATTAATTGAATGTATTGTATGGATGTTATGTCCGTTTTACTAAAAATGTGTTGGTTAGGTTCGGGTTCAGTTTGACCCTGTTGGATCGACCGAACCCAGTTGGGCTAACCCAATGCGGTCTGACTGACCCGACATGACATTCGAGGTCCACCAAAATGACCCAGTCCAAGTCCAACCTGAACCACTAGGCCACCATGGCTGGCCGACCTCATCCTGCTCAGCCCGCTGTGAGCAGGTCGACCTGCTTTGGAGGAGACACGATGGGTGCACCACATCTCCCACCACCCTGTAGGACACCTTGATGTCCACCACCAAGGTCTCGGTGGATCATGACCCTTTATAAACATGACTTGGTGTGGATTGTTATATCCCCTCATGTCGTCGATGTAGTCCATTGTTGGCATCCCAATCCACTGCATTTGGCCATTTCTGCGGGCCAACTTAACACCGTGGAAAGCCTCCTTCTCAAACCACTACATCCACCAAACCATAGACCTTTTGCATCACCCTTATCCCCCTAGCCACGTTCTTTTTCCACCACATCGGTGCACCGAAGGTCTCTTCTACGTGCCACCAGGTTAACTATGACAACCTCTTTTTTGATCCACGAGCATAATCAGGATCCTCAAATCCTCATGTCCACTACTGCGGGTTAACTATTATATTGTAGCCACTCTTGGGTTTCAGTCATGAAGAACACAAGAACTCCAAAAAAAGTTGGATTTGGGCCTTTTTCTTGTTGTCCAGATCCCTACGTGTTAAAATTTAAAACAATTTGGGGAGGTATTAAGATTCTATCAAGATTAACCTAGAATAAAAAACCCGATGATCTAGTAAAACACCCACAATAATAAATTCCTCGTACATCAACCTAATAGTGATTCAAACTCTGTTAATTTTTTATAATTTAATAATAGAGAAACAATTTCATCTACCTCGATGTTGGATTGTTCGATGGTCGAGATCACACTGTTGCGTTCCTCGCCCCCCAGTCCGTCGTTGGCGGCATTTGTTGCTCTTTTCTTTCCAAAACCAAATCTCTATGGGTTATAAATTGTACCAAATCATGCCAACTATCCATCCTTGACTAAACCATTAAAAGAAGAAAATTTGTTTCAGCATTTATGTTACGTAGTGTTGTAGCATTGTTACATTGTTTCATTTATGAAATTGAATTTCGGTTTAACTTGGGTTGCTAATACATTATGTTTCAATGAAATTAGTATTCAAATAAAGTAAATATTATGTTTTTTTATTTCCCTTAATAAAATTTTTTACTTTATTTTTTAAAAAAATTCGAAAATCAAACATTTTTCCTCAACATGTACCGGTCAAGGTTAGGTCATTTATTTGGTAAATTCGTCATTTCGAACGTAACTGAGACCTCATATTTTTAATCAAGAAACCCCTTTGGAACTTGAAAACACTACACACATGAGATATGTTTAATAAACATAATGAAATGTTTGAACACGTATTTCGAGCACACCAGGCCTGGAAATCAATAGTCATATGAGCACATGGCCTCAAAATAAAATCATATAATTTTAGAAAAAATTCATGGAATTATGGGACATTAAATTACCCCAATATTTATGGATTTACTTCATTATTAGTCAAAAAAGGGATAAACAAACAAAAGGGGCTACTGAGTTGGATTGGAGCCTCCCACTCTCACTTAATATCCTAGATATTCCCATGCTTCTATTGAGTTCACACCAGATGACTCAACCATCCATGAAGGATCTTCCCCTATCTATCCTCAATCATTATCGGAGACTCTATAAAATTTTCCCCATCATCAATTTTAAACTCACCCTTGTAGAGGACATTAGATGGATCATGCACGTACCTCTTCCTCTGTGAAGCGTTTAAGAAATTATTCCCTTGATGCATCTATGGGGGAAGATATATATTTCACGCCACATTTCAACCCCTAATCAGAATCTAGAATGTGCCGATGAATCTCATAAACAACTTGTCAACCTGGATAAATCATTGGAATCCCCATCAGCGTGAGACATAGAGGAACACATTTTCTCCCTTATCGAAGTACAAGGGCCTCCTTCTCCTGTCAGCATAAGATTTATGTCTGCTCTATATAGTCATCATCTTCTATTGGATGACCTACACCTTCTTCATGGATGCACGTACCAACCCTAGACCCATGAGTGTTGAATCCCATGGGTATGTCTAGCATAATAGTGATTTGCATGGACTCTCATACAACGTCTCGAACAGTTCCATACCAATGGTAGAGTGATATCTATTATTTTATATGAAATCTACCAGTGGTAGGTGATCCTCCCAACTACAAATGATGTACAAGATGCCATAATGAAGCACATCCTATAAAACATGGATTGTCCTCTCTACCCATCCTTCTGTTTGTGGGTGGAATGTTTTGCTCTTATGAAGATGAGTCCCGAATGTCTCCTATAATTACTTCTACAACCTCGATTCAAAGCGTGTGTCTTGATATGATACTATAATTTATGGGATCCCTTGGAGTGAAACTATCTCTAGAACATTGAGGAATCCAATGATATATACTAAATATTTCTTCCATATGGGTAATAAGTGGGCATACAAGGTGTGTCGGTCAAAACTCACAAAGATATTATCATGCCCCATGTATGTGTGGGGAAAACCTATCAAGAAGTCCATAGTGCTCCATCCCACTTCTTCTCTGGCACCACAAGCTTCTAAGTCATTATTTCTGGAACCTGATTCTCTTCATTTATTTACTAACAAGTGAGGCACTACAAAAAAAAGCGCTACCACTAACGTCTTCATCCCTGACCACCAGTATGGACATCATAAGTCCTGGTACATCCTTTTCACTAAAAGATGTATCACCAAATGGGAGGTGAAGAACACCCTCAAATCCTCATCATCCAACTCCACTGGAATAATTATGTTCCCTTTAAAATGGTTGAAATTCTCCACACCTACCGAATGTCCATGATTATATTTTCTTGAGGATTACATGGAATTTCGGGAATCACATTCAACATCCAAATGTTGTGCCTCCCTAACTCACTATAAGAGTGGTGGAGTGACACCCATCAACTGAGGATGCGCTACTCTATCCCCATCAACAAAGGTTATCTGCATCGGGGCTAACTGCTCTGACACCTAACTCCGCAACTGAAAACCAGATCTCTTGTTGAGAACGTACACTACCACATTACCCATACCAAGAGTATAGACTATCTTGAAGGCATACTCCTAGATGCACTCTAGCCGGTGCAGATGCCTCATGTTTAGGTCATTCTGGAAGAAGATATTCTTGTGATTTTTGTGCTTAATGTAGATGGTAAACTTCTCACCCATAATGTAGTTTCATAAAATCTTCAAATTTAATACCACTAATACTAGCTCCAGGTCACGGACTGCATAGCACTGCTCATGTTTCCTCAACTATAATAAACCGCAGGCGATCACTTCATTCCCCTTAATCAAGACAAAACCTATTCCGGTCCCTGTTGCATCGTAGAATACTAAAAACCCAACTACCACCTCTAGTATTCTAAAGATAGGGGAACCCGTCAGTGTCTACCTTATCTCTTGGAATCAATGTTGAAACTTCTCCTTCCACACGAAGTATTGTTCCTTCCCTTTAAAACATAATCTGAGTTCTATTACCCTAAAAAGGTTAGGCATGAACCTCCAGTAGTACCAAACCAAACCCAACAAACTTCGTACCTCAGTCACGCTCCGGGGTGGCTCCCAAGAAAGAATCCCCTCTATCATTTCTATATCCACTACAACTCCATCTTAGAAAACAATAGGTCCTATAATGTGGACTTCTCGAATCAAAAACTATAATTTCAAGAACTTTCCATAATGATGGTGCTCTCAGAGTGTATCTAGGCCTATCTTCAAGTGTATAGCCTGATCATCCTTAGACACGGAGTACACCAGGATTTCATCCTTAATGACCATGAAAAAATGGTAATTGTAAGGATATAATATCTTGTTCATGAGTCCCATGAACACTTTATGTGAATTTTTTACACCAAAATGAATCAGAAAAACTCATAGTGTCCATACCAACGTATTAAAACTTTATTTGTTACATACCCATCTTGTACACGATGATTATTATAGCCTGATCTGAGATGTATCATCGAGAACAATCCCACACCCGTCAATTGACCTAAGAGTTAATCAATCCACAACAGTGGATACTTGTTCTTCATATTCACATGGTTCATGAGCCATATGTCCACGAATAACCTCAAAATCCCACCATCCATCTTGGAAAACAATAATGGGGTGTCCCATGGTGAAACACTAGACCTCACGAATCCCATCTTTTACAAATCCACCAGTTGTACCCTTATCTAATGAATATCAGTGGGAAGAATTTGATATGATAGTGTGGATATCGATGTCATCGTGGTCTATAGATAAATTCTTAAGTCTTCCTCCTTGTGAGGGGGTAATCCAAGAACATCCTTAGGAATGATTCCATCGTAATCTTACACCTCTACGAGAAAGTGAGGAATCTTCTCATCCACCAGACCGAGGGAGAGGATTGAGAACAGATGAGTGATTGGATACACCCTCCTTTGATAAATTATGTCCTACACTACAAGGGCACCCTTCTCACCAGTGGATGCAAACTCGGTCCCATCGTCATGGGCACACCACACTCTTCAACTAATATAGTCAATCTGGGAAAGAACTGTCTATAACTATTCCATACCCATGATGAAATCGAAAGGCATTGATACAACTACTATGAAATCTCACCTAAAGCTCTAGCACCTACCTCAGTGGTCCCTAAACCATCAGATGGTCATCTTCGTGGTGAATCGAGCAATCACGATCCATGTGCCTCTACTTGCCGCATGAGTACAACAACCTTCTCCTCTAATGACTCCCTATTCCCAAGGGTTCTTGTACCTATAATACAACATCCTAGGGTATTCCCAAAAAATTCCTAGACCTCATGGGAATCCTATGTCTACTACCGTCTACCAATAGCTAAACAATCTTCCAAATGAGGTCTATTGGTTGCCCATACAACTAAAACCTACTCTACTAGGAAGCTCTCCACGAGTAGGTCTCTCTCCAGCACCCTATCATGTGTAGGGAGGATAAGTGGTACCATGGACCCCCTAATTTCTATGTTTAGTCCCCTCTAAAATGATCATACCCTGAATAATGGGTCTCACACCCTGCCTATAGAGTAGTGAGAAATCCTAGTGAATTTCACTGAGCACTACACTACTATCATGTCACCCTATTGTAGGTGTAGTAGCTCCTATATTCACCCTAAGAACAACATTGCTGTATATAACCACACTATGTTGTGGTTCTCCAAATCTATCGAGGTGATGGTCTCATAGTCATGTGTTTGGATCACCAAAATCCATCATCTCCCCATCTAGCACTGAATAAGTCTCACGACTAAGATCGCCATCTGGTCAAGAGGTATCATCACCTGATAGAGGACTTGCGTAACTGTCACAATCCAATCCTATTCCACCTAGGAGATCAATCTCTCCCCTAAACCTTTGTGTTATTTTCTTATGGAGATCTTGTAAGGAACTGAGCCTACATATGTCATCTTTCAGTAGCACTGGTAGAAACTACAGACCAATGGTTGGTGGAAATGTCGGTACACCTCTAGGTGAGCCCATATCAAGTACTTGTCACTGTACTGAGTATCGTCACTAGGCATACAATACTCATGGTCATTCACTGGAATCCTAGATCGATGTCTGTGTGGAGTCATCATGAAATAGACTAAGATGAACCATGGTCAATAGGTTATACATGGTGAGAGGACTCAATAAGGGAATGATGAAACAATCAAAATCTTTTATGATGCATGAAACCAGTGGTTTCATATACCGAGTGGAAAATTAAAATTTTGGGTCCTGGTGTAAGGACATGTCAGTCACCACCCCAACACCAGATTCCTCAAGTCTAAAATTCTAACTCGAAACCATCAACACTTTTTCCCCAAAACAAAACCATAGACTCTATGTCTTTAAGGTAGAATAGACCACCTCTAATTACAATTTTTCATGACCCATCATATAGTCCCATGTCACGACTAACATAAGACCACCTACCAATGGAAAATGGTTGGATACTACCACCAAAAGTCTTTGTACTGCATGTGGGAGGCATTTTTTGAGTACCTATACACACACACACACTCACAACCACAACCTGAAAAACTAAAAACAACATAAAGAATGACCCTAAGGAAACCACTGAATGTAGAAGTAAAATTTGTAAGAAATATTTTCTATAATACAAACCCAACTATAGATAAGATATAATGAAGGGAGTGTAAGGTCTGTGATAATCCATCTATAGAAAATCCTACCAGAAGGGTAGGTTTAAAGTAGCAGCCAGATGTCTTCAATGTACACATTTCCAATCAAATATCCCTGAGAACCACCTGGTCAAAAACCACCAAGGTCTCTTTCAAACCATCGGTCATCTACACAACACGTGAAATGTACGTGAAAATCTGGTGTAGGGGTGAGTAAAACAATACTCAGTAAGGACCCCAAACCACAAAGAAAGACCACAAAGGAAAAGTACCCAATAAGAATTGTCAAATCACACCGGTATAACCTAAAGTATATAAAAAAATAGTATATATCATAATGTAAAAATTCTTATATTACTAAGGGACTCATCCCCCATGAGTCACTGAGGTTAGTCAAGGTATTGAGTTCTGCTCATATGCCTAACAACTGAGTTCTGCTCTGCTATCGGTCTTCTGAGGTCTGCTCATCAATCAGGATACTAAGATACACTAGGCTATCAGGTAACTCATGTATGATCAACTATCAGGACAATGGGATCCACTAATATATTGTTCCAATGAGGTCTTCTAGTCTTTGGGGCCATTGAGGTCCACTCGGCTACCATTCCGCTAAATTTTTCTTATCACTTCCTTCCCATCACACCTTACCACATGATTTATGCTCATAGCATGCTAGATTCCAGGAGAGTCTATCGCTCAATCCATCATTCAGAACTCATCCTCCATGAAAAATCAATTAGAAAATGATAAAAGGACACACTCACCACGAGGGTTCCAATGACACAAACAACACTTCCATCAGAATTACGGTTTGGAAGTTATGTCCATTTTACTGAAAAGGGGGTGGTTGGTTCCCGGTCTGGTCCGACCTGGTTGGATCAACCTGACCCGGCACACCTCCTCCTTCCCCGACCACTATGAGTGGGCCTACTTACTCCGGCCAAAATGTAGCAGGCTTTCAACATATCCCCCCACCATGTGTGTCACTGTGGGGTCCACCGACGTGGCCCAGGTGGACCGCGGCCCAATCCACTGCTCGTAGTCAATGTTGTGGGCCACCTCACCACTACGGCGCACCATCTTCTTACACAGTCATGGCTATTGAGCCACAACCGATGTGTGCCACCCACCATCCCTATGGCGAGATTTTTCGACCACTGTCATGCACCATCAGTGTGCACCAACTACCACACGTGGTCATCTGCGCGGTTGTACCGCCAATCTCCTCCCCTAGCCACCAGTTCTGCTCCAAGGGTCCAGTTTTGAATCCACGAGCATATTCCAGATCATAGGATTATTTTCTTCACTACTACTAGATCAAATAATTCTTTTCATAAAAATGGGGGTTCGTTCATGATGAACACAAGAACACCCACATGGGCGAATTTTAGCCCTGTTCATGTCGTTCTAATCCCCCTGTGTTAGACATTAAAAAATGTTGACAGATGTTTTAAGATTCTATCAATTATAACCCTAAATCAAAAACCCTATAATCATGTAACCCTACATAGGGAAATCTGACTCGTGGATCAAACTATTAATAGGTTGATACATGTTTGTTGATTATAATGAACGAATAGTGACAAAATTTCATCAATAACAAACCCCTACCTTGATTTTGGATCATTATTTGGTGAAGATCACACTAATGCATCCGTTTCTCCACAACCCATCATTACTGGAAAGTCATTGATAGTCGTTCCCCAATTCCAAATATCTAATGGTTCGTAGTGGTCTCGTATCGTGCCAATGATCCATCTTCATCTTAACCATTAAAAGAAAAAAATGTGTTTCATTATTTCTGTTACGTTGCGTTACAACGTCGTTACTCTATTTCAATTATGAAACAATGTTTCATTTACCATCGATTTTCTATTTGAAATAAAATAAACTGTAGGTATTATTTAATTTCCATTATGCAAAATATTGTATTTTATTTTTCTTAAAAAGACAAAAAATAACTTTTTTGCTCGACCCACACCGATCGAGGTGATGTTTTTTCTTAGATGAAGTCATCATTTTGGATGCAATGGTGCCCCTAAATTTTTAATCTGGTAACCCATTTAAATGTTTAAAAACCCACACACATTCGCTATTTAAAATAAACACAATGAAAAGTCCAAACACTTATTTCTGGGTCACCGATCTTCAAAACCAGTTGTTGTCTGAGCGACTGGCCTTGAAATAATCCCATATTGTTTTTTAAACAAATTACCTTTTATTTTGGGGCATTAAATTATTCCTCAATTTTTTTGGGCCTTCTTAGGAGTAATCTCCTACAACCATATTCTTCGTATCAAAGGGAAATATTACCCACGAGAATACCTTTAGAGTTCCATATTCCCAATGAAGCATCTCATGTGTAAAACCCTAGGATTTAATGATATATTTATAATTAAAAAAATTGAATTTCATTAATGACATGAGATACACTGATCCTCACGTCTAAATAAAAATAATTTGTGTACCATTTAACCTAAAAGATAAATTGGTGAATTTAATTGGAATTAAAAAAACTCAAAAACTATGTATTAATATTTTATATAAATATAATATATGAATAACTATATACAATTCTTTTGTTAAGTCCTCATATGTCTTTAAAATTTATTGCCTTGTAAATTTTTTTTAGACAATAATAAAATAGAATTTTTACTCTTTATGAAATATTGGTTGACAAAATGAATATGAAGTTTTAATCCAAGGAAAGTTCTTAGGGGACTTAAGATGCAGATGCTGATGAAGGTGCTAACATTGGGGGTGTTTATGAAATCTTGACAATATAAAACAATGACACAAAAATGATATAGAAAAGGGGTGGAGACCTATGTACACATTAATGAATGCAGGGCCATTGGAACATTAAATGAATGGGTCTTCGGACCATCCAATTCAAGGAATACAAGCCATGAACTAAATAAAATAGTGATTGATGGCTAATTTGTCCATTGGGGTGGACTATTACATTATTTTCTATTCTATGTGTATGTGGTGTGTGTGTGTGTGTTTAGGTGTAATTATTCATCCAAAACCGATGATATAATAAATTTCCAATGAGTACTGAATAACACATAATATTATTGAACATATTCTTTTCATTTAAGGGATTTAGATAGTTTCATTCAATTTTAAGATTTGTTAAAAGTATAATTAGTTCTTTTAGTTTATTAATACTAAAAATAATTGCATTACAAATAAATTTATGTTATATTTTGGTATAATAACTTTTTTGTACATAAGAAAACAATTTATTTGGAAAACTAATTTTCACAATGTTTTGGGGATCAATTTTAAAAATAATTTCTTCAACATATCGAAATTGAAACATGAAAATTTTATTTTATATTTAGAATTAGAGCTTAAATTATTTATAAATAGGTCCATTTTATTTGAGATCAAAATGCATTGTAACTATAGTAAAATAATTTTATATAGTAAATGTAAAATGAGTTAATCCGGGGTAAAGAATCATTAAAAACACACACAGATATATATTATTGTATGAGTATATTTAATTAATAATCATAGAAACATCTAAAATATGACCTTTTTTCATTTAACAATTTTATTTATTTTTTAATATTTATGTAAATGATAAAGTTAAAATTCTAACTTTCATTCTTTTAAAATATATAATATTTTCTAACATGGATAAAAAACCTTATATTTGAAAATAAATGGTTAGTTAGAAGATTAATGATTTATTTCAAGGTAATTTTCATTTTAATTATTTTATTTATGAAATAATCATCTTATAGTCTTACACAACGCTGATATAGTTCTCAAGAAAGTAATAGAAAAATAAAGTATTTTTATAAAACACTACACTTAACTATATTTAATGAGTAATCACGTCCCATGAAATTTGAATATAAAAATTACATTTTAATAGTATTTTAAAGGATTATATTCAAATAAATTTTCTATCTTTATGCTTTCAAAATAAAATTAATTTATTAAATATAAAAATGTCATTATTAATATTTTATATATATTAATACATTATGAAATTATTAAAAAATAATAAAAATATATAAATAAGGGCATTGTGAAGATAAATGTTTTATTATTTCATCACTTATACATTTATGATCCAATTATCACCCAATAAGTAAAATTATAACCCATTATTATGGAAAATGTCATTATTGTAGTTAATGTTACAATCAGTTAACAAAGGGGTTAAACCAAAATATAATGTTTAAAATGTCTCCAAAATATATTTAAATTTAATTTTATGATGATATTTCAACCATGGCATCTTTTTATTAATTTTAATCATGATATTAAATCATTATACATGATAAATATAATAATTATATTCTAATATTTTATGTAATATTGTGTGTGACATTTCCCTCCCTTGTAAAATGATTCATATTATCTCTTTTTTAAACACCTACATAAACGATATATACTGACCCAATATACATTATTTATAGGTGTTTTTATTTTAAAATTTCTTACATATGGATTCATAAAATTAGATCTTATGTATACATACAAATGAAGATGAAATATTTCGACCATGTTTCTGTAAGTTTATTTCTTATTCTAACTCCTATAAATAAGAGATAATAATATTAAAATAATATCATATTTATCATTAAAAAAATATATTTTTATAATTATTATGTTAATACCATTATTCACCCTCTTCTTCTATCAAATGGGAAGTGAAAGTATCACCTATTTGAAAATGTGGTCTACCACCTTCTTGTAGAAATACAATTCATTTTTCATCACCATCTTGAGTGGATTGTTATTATTAAGGTTTTAATGTTTTTATTTTATATTAATAATTTAATTATAATTATATAATTATAATATCATATTTAACATCTGACCTTCCCATGTATTAAAAAATAATATTGTTTCCCCTTCATATGTGTGGACTCCCACCTTCATGAAGTGATGTGATTGGTTTTTATTTGTTGTATTACATGAATGTTAGTAAGGATATATTTATTGAATATATGTGTCATATAATAAATTATAATTATTATGTAAATTTGAATTATTATTTACCTTTATTTCATTCCAACTATTAATAATTGAAAATAGTGTTCATGTATACGTTTGACATACGATCTCCATTAACGATGTAATTCCTTTTCCTAACTCTATATTTTATATATGTATCTTAATACATATATATACATATACATATATATATATTATCAATGATAATTATGAAAATTACATATTTTATGGAACCATCATTATTGTAAAAGGACCAAAACATCCGAAATGGAATTCTAATGAAATATATACTAGTTAACACTCAAAAGTCACAATTTTAAAAATTAATTGTCAATAAATGGGAGTTTAAATAATATAAGTTAATCCAATATGAAATTTTATGTGTATATATTATCCAAAATATATTTATAATAAATATAAATTTATTATATATAATTTTCGGGAGTTATATGAGAAATTCAAACTTTAAGTAAGGGATTTATGTTAAAATCGCATGGTTATTCGATATTATTAATGAATATGTTTTTGATGATAAAATTATCTGATAAAAAGGTCAAAAAATATTTTATTATCTTCTTATATTATTATATTATGATATAACAAGTTCTAATTTAATATTTCCCTATTTAATTCTCAAAGAGACCAAAATAATATTTTTATTGAAAACCAAATTAATTTCTCTATTTGATTGAAAATCATTTTTTCTTATACATACATTTTTTCTCAAAATGTTTCCATGATAATTTAATTATTATTAAAATTTTATTTAAATTCAATGTTACACATTATTTAATTTGCAATTTTTTTAGAAGTGATATTATTGTTATTTTTTTAATGCGGTAAATTGTATTTTTTATCGAAAATGTAAAAAAAAATTGTTTTAACTTATATACCAAGAATAGAATTTCCCACCTTTATGATCACTCAATAATTTGAATCATCCTTTATAGGTTTCGAAAGTTATTTTCAAATTAAAAAGGTTTCCTTTATTTTTGGGAAATTTATATATTTTAAATAAGTTATTTCAATGTTAAAATTATATTTGACATAGGCAATGTTATTTTATTTTTTAATGAAATATTAATTTATTATAATATCCTAAGAGGGTTATAATCATTTACCAAAGGGTATGATCCAATGATACCATCCACATTCTTTATTTTTTTGTATTTTGATGATGATGATGATTAATTAAAGATGATTATATAAAAGCCATTTCTTTCCCATGTGTGAATTAATTCAACCTGAAACCATTATGAAACCTATCTCTTTTCGTTGGGTTATGCTATTATGAAAAGGAAAAATATTTATGAAACTCATTTCCTTTACTTGGGCGATTCTATGATAAAGGTTTTATGATTTTTTGGCACAATGATGTATGATTTTCATTATGTGATGGCTGGTCATGAAATTACATACTCATCTAATTCATCAAGTTAATATGGATATCTCATGAGATAATATAGTATATAATGGGGAATGAAATGAGTCTAGTATGTTTTTATCTATTATGATAGTCCTGGGTGTGAAATATGACTAATGACATGATTGAATGAGTATTGTTCCCAATCCATTAGGATAATCATTGTAGTAGTAATTGACTAAATATATTATTTTTTATGATACTTTTTATACAAAAAACTTATGTCTTATAACAATGATCTTATCTTATGGATCACGCTATTTGATTACTTTATGATTCACGTCTTATAAACTATCACGATTTACACCATCACTCGAGATTTTGATCTATGATTTTTGGGGTATGCTTTTAAAATGTTAAACATAGTTCCTCATGAAATTATTATCAAGTTATTATTATGGTTTCTTCAATATCTCAATTTTTTACACTTATAGAGAATATAATCTCACCCTTTATTATGTTTCCTTAACCAATGTTATGATGATTTTTTTATATAGGGTATGTAAATAAGATTATAATTTGAGAAGAAAATTATGAGATCTGATTAATAATATATCAAAATAATATGTTTATATATCTAGTCACTAAAGAGAATAAATATTTTTTATTATGTAATATATCATAATATTATGTATTCAATATTTATATAAAAAAGATAAATTATATATGTGCGAATTTTTGTAGTTAATATAATTTGGCTCGGATGTGGGATTAGTTATTATTTGATGATTGGGGCTAGAAAACATTAGTGAAAATAATGGTTATAATTTTAAGTATAAGAAAAAATGATAAGTTTTTTCAATGTTATATATTATATGGTTTAACACTAAAATTATTGATGATCACACTGTTTTTTTGTAAGGAAATAAAGATATAAAGATTAATTTGAGGTGGTGAAAAACACACTAAAATATTTAAGTATATTATTTAATCATAAGGATAAGAATTATATTAGGCCATGAGTGTTTTCTCAAAATGTTTATTCCAATCAAAAATGATTACATGTTGAGTGATATGTAAAAAATTTATAATGGTATCATGGTCAAATAAAAGTTTTATATCTCCTATTTAACATCCCTCCCCATATCATTGGCTTGAGAGGGCACAGAAATGCTACTTTCCATTAAGAAACGTTTCCAAGGTGCAATAAGCTGGAAATAAATGTCAAGGGAAACAAGAACCAATTGGGGAAAAATTTTCCCTTAAGAAAAAACCAACCAAACCATCTGCTAACAACAAATATATGATTCATGACAATAAAACATTAAATCATGTATTACCAAAAGAGAATGAAGTTGAATCACAATACATCACAAAACCAATACAACCAACCCCAATAACAGAGTACTATGTGGAATACTAAAAAAGAGACCCCAAAATAAACCTAGACACAGTCCATAGCTCCACCCAAGCTCCATGATCCAATAACCAACACATCTCTTAAGCATCAACACAAGCCACTAGAAGTGAGCTTATTGACAATTAACTGTGTCCCAGAATACGACATCTGCAAAAGAAACCAAGTGCTAAAGTAATTTTGAGTACTAATACTCATTAGGTTTTCTCAAAATGACTTCCCTACACACACCCCTAGTATAAAACCATTATAACATTTATAATATGTAGTTTATATAAACATTTAATAGTGTAACCATTACACAATCCAACACATCCTTACCAAGCCACATTTACCCAAACCCTGAAACAGAAGGGAAAACCAATCAACCATTCCATACTCCATTTCACCATTTCACTTTATCACAAAAAATTACATGTTTTCAAGCAACACACAAAAAAATAATCATTACGGTGGGACTGCTGCTCATCCCGTTCACCCCATTTCCAACTAAAGGTACCTACCAACCACAATCCACCATAGTGGCTCTTCCGACCACTATCCATAACCTTTTATTTTGAGACTTCCCACCCACTCCCATAATAGTGTTTCTTCCAAAAAAATATCCATAATCATTTATATTGAGAGTTCCTTCCTACTTCCACACAACCAACAGAAGACATTAATCTTAATCAACCAATAATCATAAGGCACCAAGTTTGCACAATAAGCACACAACTGTTTCCAACACATGCCAATTCACTTCAATAAATAACCAATTTTTTTAAAACACCCTTTAACTGACATTCAATTACCAACAACATCATTATTGTAAACCATATTTCAAAAAACATCTTTATAATCATCCACTAACGATTTGAAAATCAACATTTTAAAATCCTACAACAAAGCCACATTTTGAAACAATTTCCCATTTTCCCCAAAATCCCCAAATCACCCCCAAAAGGGTTTCCAACAAGATTCACACATAATTATCAAAATTAATTTTAATAAAAGAAGATTAATTGCAATCAAGGACCATAATTCTCTCCATGTGGGGTTGAGAGAGAAGCAACCAATCTTGGGGGTTCTGGAAAAAAACGACCCACAACCAACCACACCTCAAATATGGAGAACGAACTATAAAAACCACTCTAGATCTCCCTACCTAATAGCCACAAGCCTTAAAGTCAAAATCCAAGCCTACCACAACCCTAGATCTACACACAATAGGTGTAGATCTAGAAAATAGATAGGGGGTGTAGATCTAGAGAGAAACCAATAATGCCAAGAGGAAAGACTTACCCATGAAAAACCACCATCAAACCGCCTTGAAAACACTTTGAAATGCCTCTAAAATGAGTGAAGAAACCCTCAAACCCATGAAAAATGAAATTACCATGTGGGGATCTAGTGGGAGAGGATTTGGAGATAAATGAGGCAAACCTGAGTGATCCCAGATTTTAAGACCCTACGTTTAAGAGGCCACATGGTTAGTCCACATGGTTTGAAAAATTGTACACTATAAATGTGCAAGACACTGCCTCGAGAGAGGGGATCATCATGGTTGCCTCGCACGGTTTGGAAAATATTGGGCAGGTCGTGAAAAGCCTATGATATCCCCCTACATAGTTTCTTGGAACACTTGCACGGTTTCCCCTAACTATTCTAAAACTGTACACCGTTAGAAAAGCCTCCATACTTATTAAAAAGATTTCCAAACTCTCCCATCAACTTCCCAACTCTTCCCATGCATATTAAACATATAAAAGCCATAAATATCCTACATAACTCAAACTCGGGGTGCTACATTCTCCCCCCATTGGACATTCCATCCTCGGAAAGTAGGGAACCATTACATTGCTGAAAGAGCCCGGGCCATTGCTCAACCATCTATTTCAACCAGTCCCATGTCTCCTCTGGAATCTGACCATACTTCCAAAAAACATGAACTAAACTGATGCTTTTACCATGAAAGGATTTCTCTTGCCTATCCACAATATGAACTGGCATGTGAACTAAGGAAGCATCTTTTTATAGCTCAATATGATCCCAACGAATCACATGTGAACTAAGGAAGAATGATTTTCTTGGAAAAGGTCTGGTTCGATCATGGATGTTTCACTGATTTCCACCATCCTCTTGGATTGGCCATCCATCCGAGGATGATACACTGTGCTCATAGTAAACTGTGTCCCAAGGTCTTACTCCAAGGATTTACAAAAGGCCGATGTGAACCTCGAATCTCTATCTCATAAAATCTAAACTGGAATACCATGCCTCTTTACCACCCCCCAGATATAGATTTTGGATAGATCCTTCATAAAACATTCACCAAGCGAGTGGTCTTGTTTCGTAGGACTTTTTCCCTACGATCCAGAATCTCTATCGGTTGTTCTTCATAAGAAAGATCTTGCTCCAGCGGTACAACTTCTGAGCTAAGTACATGTGAAGGATCTGGTACGTACTTTCTCAGGAGAGATACATGGAACACATCGTGAACTTGAGAGAGAATCGGTGGAAGCGCCAATCGGTAAGCTACCTTCCCAACACGATCCAGTATTTTGAAAGGACCGATATATCTAGGGCTCAACTTCCCCTTCTTTCCAAATCTCATAACCCTCTTCCAGGGAGATATTCATAAGAACACTTTATCACCCACTTCAATCTCTAGGTCTTTTCTTCGGTTGTCGGCATAACTTTTCTGTCGGCTCTGAGCTGCCCTTATGTGTTGTTGAATAGATCTAACCTTTTCTGCCATTTCATCAACGAGATCAGGTCCTAATAGCTTTCTTTCCCCAACTTCATCCCAGCAAGTTGGAGTCCTGCATTTCTTTCCATAGAGAGCTTCATAAGGAGCCATCTGAATACTGGAGTGAAAGCTATTATTATAAGAAAATTCCACCAAAGGTAGGTGTTGATCCCATCCTCTTTTGAAATCCATAGAGCAAGCTCTCAACATATCTTCTAGTGTTTGAATTGTTCTTTCAGACTGATCGTCTGTCTGGGGATGATAAGCAGTGCTGAAACTCAACTCTGTATCCAGAGTATGCTGAAGACTTCTCAAGAACTTCGAGGTAAATCTCGGATCCCAATCAGATATAATAGAAAGTGGTACTCTATGCAATCTTACCTCTTCATTAACATATATCCTGGCAAGCTGATCTAGAGAGAAATCCTCTCTAATAGAAATGAAGTGTGCAGACTTTGTAAGACGATCAACTATGACCCAGATAGCATTATTGCCTTTGGATGTTTTAGGAAGTCCTGTGACAAAGTCCATAGTGATGTTTTCCCATTTCCATTCGGGTATGGGTAATGGTTGTAACATCCCCTTAGACTTCTGTCTCTCAACTTTAACTTGTTGACAAACCAAGCATCGAGAGACATATTCAGCAACATCTCTTTTCATGCCATCCCACCAGAAGTAATCTTTTAGGTCCCTATACATCTTCGTGCTTCCAGGATGAATAGATAATGATGAACTATGAGCCTTATCCAGCATCTCCTTCTTTAATTCGGGGATGGAAGGAACACAAACCCGATTCCTGAACATTATTATCCCATCACAATCAAGATTGAATTCAGGAACATTTCTCACCTTCTTTTGTAACTCAACATCTTCTTTCTGTGCCTCTTTAATCTTCACATGTATAGATGGTAGAACATTCATATGAGAAAGATAATATTTTTCCCCTTCCATTATAATTCCAAGATCCATTCTTTGTAAATCCATAAATATTGGATCTTTTGTGGTCCTCATCATGGATAAACTAGCATGGTCTTGTCGACTTAATGCATCTGCCACCTTGTTTGCTTTCCCAGGGTGGTAATGGATTGAGCAGTCATAATCCTTAATCAGCTCCAACCATCTTCTTTGGCGGATTTTCAGCTCCTTTTGTGTGAAAATATACTTTAAACTTTTATGATCAGTATAAATATCACACCTTTCACCATAAAGGTAATGCCTCCAAATCTTTAATGCAAAGATTACCGCAGCCAACTCCAAATCATGTGTTGGGTAATTTTACTCATGGATTTTCAACTGTCGTGAGGCATAAAATATCACCATATCATTTTTCATAAGAACACACCCCAATCCCTTCTTGGATGCATCACTGTAGATCACAAACCTTTCTCCACTACAAGGCAGTGTGAGCACAGGTGCACTGGATAACCTTCTTTTCAACTCCTTGAAATTCTCTTCACATTCCTCTGTCTAGACAAACTTAACTCCTTTCTGAGTCATCTTGGTGAGTGGATTAGATAATCGTGAAAAATATTTTACAAAACGTCGATAATATCAGGCCAAACCAAGAAAACATCGATTCTCAGTTACTGTTGTTGGTCTCGACCATCTTTCGATAACCTCTATTTTTGCTGGATCCACAGATATCCCCTCTTTTGAGATTATGTGACCCAAAAATGCAACTTTTTGAAGATAAAATTCACACTTGGTAAATTTGGCATAAAGCTTCTCCTTTCTCAGGGTCTTCAATATAATTCTCAAGTGATCTTCATGCTCTTACTTGCTCTTTGAATAGACAAGAATATCTTCTATAAAGACTACCACAAATTGATCAACATGGTCTCTAAAGACTCTATTCATTAGATCCATGAAGATAGCAGGGGCATTAGTAAGACCAAATGGCATCACTATAAATTCATAGTGTCCATACCTTGTACAGAAAGCCGTCTTTGGTATATCCTCCCTTTTGACCCTTAATTGATGATACCTTGAACGAAGATCAATCTTGGAAAAGTATTGAGCTCCGCGTAGTTGGTCAAATAAGTCATCAATGCGTGGGAGAGGATATTTGTTCTTGATAGAGATCTTGTTAAGTTCTCGATAATCAATGCAGAGTCTCATTGATCCATCTTTCTTTTTAACAAATAGAACAGGTGCTCCCCAAGGTGATGCACTAGGGCGTATGAATCCCTTATCAAGATTCTCCGGGAGTTGCTTCTTCAATTCCTGCAACTCAATTGGGGACATTCTATAAGGTGTCTTTGAAATAGGCAAAGCACCCGGTACGAGTTCTATTGAAAACTCAACTTCACGATTTGGTGGAAGACCCGGTAATTCCTCTGGAAAGACATCATCAAACTCCCGTACGATGGGCATATTCTTAATCGCGAGCTTCTCACCAACCATTTGAGATAAATAACCTTCATTTAGTGGAATCAATACCCATAAAATGGAAGAAATTTCCACTGCAAGGTTATGTTCATCCTTGCATTGATAGATGATCATAGATTGATCTCGAATATGAAATGTGACTTCCCTTCTATGGCAATTGATATGAGCTCCGTATAAAGAAAGCCAATCCATGCCATGAATCACATCAAATTCCACTATAGGAAGGATCACAAGATTTGCAGGAAGCACTTTCTCAGAAACTTCGATCGGAGAATAATTATAAACTTTTGATGCGATTGATGTGCCATTAGGTGTTGCCACAGCTAACTCAACATCTAATTGTTGAGGTAATAAGGTGATACCCTTAGAAAATTTTTCAGAAATAAAAGAGTGGGTGGATCGAGAATCAAATAAAATATTTTCTACTTTAGAGTGGATAGTAAGTGTACCTTTTACCACTTTATTATCGTACTCCACATCGCTGATAGAAATTGCATGTGACTTTCCTTTGTCTTTAGCCTTAATATTTTGTTGACGTCGACCATCATCATCAACCCTTGGATTTGGGCATTGATTGCCATAATGCCCCATCTCCTTGCACTTGAAACATTGAAGTGTAGTAGGTTCATTCTGTGTATCCCTTCCTTTGTTTCCGTCATTATAAATCTTCTTCCCATTGTCGCGGCATTCAAATGCCCGATGACCTTCCTTTCCACATTTGAATCATTTACTTGTCCCTTTAAGACAACTCCCTCCATGTTTCTTCCCACACTTTGAGCATAAGGGAAAGCTCATCTTCTTTTCAGTGTGCTCTTTAGATTTTCCTTTGAATTCCATCTTCCTCTTCTTATCAAACCCATGTGACTGATGGGTTACTCCAATCTCCATCTCGAATTTGAGAGCACATCGAATGATTTCCTCGTAGCTATTGAAGTCCCTTATGGCTAACGCCCTTCGAAGACTTGGTTTTAAGCCACTAAAGAATCGATCGATCTTACTCTCAGGTTGGATAATAATACCAGAAGCGTACCTTGCAATTCTTGTAATATTTGCTTCATAGGTACCAACAGATTCATCATCCCTTTTCTTCAATTCAAGGAACTCTTTCTACATCTTTGTTCGGAGAATACGAGGGAAGTACTTATTGAAAAATAAGTTCTTGAACTTGTCCCATTCCATAGACTCAATTTCATCCCTTTGCCTCGTATTCTTAATAAGATTCCACCATTGATCAGCATCTCCTTCCAAACGATACACTGCTAGGATGACTTTATCATGTTCAGAACATTGAAGAACTGAAAATATCTTTTCAGTAGTACTAATCCATTGTTCAGCAACTAATGGATCAGTAGACCCACTGAAAGAAGGTGGACGCTGCCTCATGAATGATTCAACAGAATGTTGCTCCTTCCTTTGCTCGTTTGGAAGTCCTGCATGATTCATAGCTTGAGAAAGTTGTGTGAGCATGGCTACAAGATTTTTCATTCCAGCTCCCATATCGATTGGTTGCTCAGGGGGACAATCATTGCATTTCCCATCGCATTCCGCATTAACACGGTTCCTTCGGGTTCCAGCCATTGACTAAAACCAAGAAGAATAGTGTGAGCAACACTAATTATAATACGAAAACCACATAATTCAAGAATAAAATTTTCATGCTTAAGGTCTTATCCTAGGTTATTCAAGGACATTTCTAAAACACTAAGATTGTGTTCTATGCTTAGACTTATCCTTAGGGTTCTTACTAAGGCTTTCACATCCTAGTTTCCAAAGGTTGACTATACCTTTCCTATGATACCAACTATAACGACCCATACTTTACATACATTGTTAATACTTCAAAATTGAAGCACACTTATTACAACATATGACAAAATCACAAAGGACCGTATAGGTATAGTGTCTTTCGAAACTGGGAAACATAAACAACTGGTTCATAAATCTTCTACAGTGTCTCCCATTTATTTCATCATATCTAGGGTCCCTTTTAGCATATTCTACTTAATATCCATCTTCCTGGCCTGGGGAAAAGAAAACATAAAAGGGTGAGCTCAAATGCTCAGCAAGGGCAAATAAAGGAAATAAAAATCAGATCATATCTTTTTGAAAATCATAACCTGCAAAAGAGATCATAATATCTTATAATGGAACAAATCATAGAAGTGAAAATTAGATCCCCATAATCATAACATGAAACATGAAACTTTGTGGCATGCACACATAATCATGGAAAATCATTTCGTGTTAGTCATGACTCATTTCCAAGACTATCTTAGTGGACAAAGTCCCTTTCTGAACCGAGTTCACTCCTCGTTTCAGTCCTGTATCACTGAACCGAAATAACCTTTCGTTCCAGCCATGTCTATCTCAAGAGATATAAAATCTTTACCCAATGCATTGGAGGGAGATATAGGTCCCACCCATCTTATAATGAATCCTTTCTTATGTGTTCCACATAATCATAAATCATAAATCATAGCGTAACCCATATAATAAAATTGGGATTCTTAAACAACATGACATCATAAAACAATTCATAGAAGATAAAGAAATTCATAAAAATATTTCCATCACAACATAATCAAATCCATGTAATAATAGGGATAAAAACAGAACCCTTTTATTATCTTAGATGGAAAATAATTTTGATAAAATACTTGAACTCCATTCTTGTGGAAAATATCCTTTCTACTTCAAAAACACTTTTCCTTTCTTAACATTTCATACAATTTTAAACTAAAATAAGTTGATTAAAAATAAACTTGAATACTTGTAAAGTAAGCTTCTTGGAAATAATGTTTTAGAAATCCATTCATGCCGTATAAGTTAAAAAAACATTCTTCGTACTTTTGTCGGAAAAGTCAAAAAGTACCTCGTATGAAAAAACGACAAAAGATTCATTTCATATTCTTTACTAAAAACTCACCAAAGGGTAAAATTGGATTTAAACTATTGTAAGTGGTTGGAAACAATATTACATATTGAGGGAACATGGATGTGGATGATAAAATACACCCCAATAAATACTTACGAATAAACAATCTCGGATAAAAATGAGATTGTGATATTTCCCTTACCTTATGTCCGATTTGCTTTGTATGTGTCCGAAGATCCGGTATAATGGTTTAAATAATGTTATTTACTTCTTCCAGAATCATACATATTGATATGATTTCATATATGGTCATATTCTTAGCTTCTTGATAGTAATATTTCATTGTTACTTGTTACTCGGGTCTTTATTGCCTTTTGTTCTTATGCGTGTTTTGCCGAATACATTCTTATTCTTCTTTTAAGGTTATAGATACCTTATATCCAGAATGGTATCAGTGTAACATATATCATATTTATTCATTCAATTCATTTATATAATTACTATGTAATGATGATCATGTAGAACGAGTCGCATCACATCGGGGAGACGGTATTCCGTACGTACGCAGGAGTGATGATATCATTCCTATGATCGTGGAACTGTATTGGAGTATATATATATATTATTTCAGTATAAATATTAATTTATAATAATCATAAATAGTTACTCATTACACCATTATACCCATCCTTGTAAAGTGATGGTGGAAAATAGATTACACCACGGCGTGGATATGGTATTCCGTACGTACGCACGCGTAGTGATTTCATTTTTCCGTAGGATGGATAGAAGGTGAATTAGGGTTGTTTCATATTTATAATAACATATCAGTATTTAAGTAATACTGATGTTATTACTTCATCATGAAACAACTAAAGAAGAATATGGTGAAGAAGAAAGAAATTGAAAAGATCGGTAATGGATATTACCTCTTCTTTGGAACGCTTCTTTGAATCTTTCACTTAGGGAACTAATATTGGTCTTTTAAGAAGACCAGGACATCTAGGATTATTCTAGGGAAGTGTAGAGGATAAAATTTTAGGGGTTCTCCGAGCTTGAGTGCTCAATTTGGTGTGAGGAGGAGGGGGAGGAGGTTCCCTTTTATAAGGGAGGAGAGGGGCACCTTAGGAATATCTCAAAATATTATTTTATATTAAAGTCAAAATCGGTTTATAATGGTTCCAAAGGGTCTTATTTCTAAGATAAAGTGGGGATGGGTCAAAATCCTATAAACCAATAGGATTTAGACAAGTTTAGGTTATTATTTTAACCTTATCAATTAGATTTAACTCTAAGTTAAATAATTTAACTTTTACCGTGGCTTTTTGTTTTCTTACACTATATGGTTAATACACTTACTATAACATGCCAAACGAACCCCAAATTGTTTATTATTAGTATATATATCCTTATCTAAGTCATTTGGCCGAACCATAGATTTTTAGGAATAAAATAACAATTAATAATATAATATTTGATTTAAAAACTATTTTGTGTCAATTTTGACACTATTTGATATATGATTTTTGTGAAAGTCATAACAGAATTATATGTTCGAAACAAGTTGATTAAATCAACACTAATATATCATAGTATCCTATAAAATTAGTTTAATTCATAAAAAGTCTCATATTACGTTTATTTTGGTGTTTATAACATCAATTATGTCAATATTTCACAAATAAATAATTACTGCATCATAATTGTGTCATAAATAATTTATATTATTTAATGTCTAAAAATTACAAATAAAATACCATTATGTAGGAAATCTTTTTATATTTCTAATGAATATTTATAGTCTAATTTATCTTATATATAACCCCATATTAAAAATGATTTACTTATTAAACATTGATTTTAACTATTTTAACCCTTCTTTAAATAAATTAATAATAAATGTCCTAATCTAATCCAAGTGGGCCTAAATGGTCATATTTTATTCCTAAGATTGTTTTTGGTCGAATTACACTTGTCCAATAGAATTAGGACATGTTTTAGGGTAATAGTAATATCATATTTACCCTTAGTTACCCTATTTACTATTAACCGCGGTAAAAAAAGTAAAAAGTTACTATTCACCAAAAAATTATTTTCATCTCATTGAACCACATTTTAGTCCTTGATATTAACCGTGTCTCTCAGATTTTCGAAATTCCATTCACAGAAGCGGTAAAATTATGTTTTATGCAAAATTCAGTTTTTAACCTACCACTTAGTGGTTTCACTATTCATCAAAAAATTGAAAGTTTTCAGAAAAATACCAAAATTTCACCCTAGGCTAATTTCGGTAATCCGAATCCAAAAATGAAGTCCATTTTGAAAAATAAAATTTATAAAATTTCAAAAAGTGGTTATTACTATTCATAACGGCTAGTTTAAATAATATTTTAATAGCATATCGTTGTTGAGTGAAACTCGGTATTGCGTATGACGCAAGCTATCGAGGAAGGTTGTGATTGCGTGTAAAGTAAGCCAAGCAAGTGTGTAGTGAAAGATTCCTTTGATGATATATAAAAACAAAATATTATTCATAAAAATCTCGGGTGTTACACGGATACCTCGCTATAATTTGAAAAAGTTACTACTACCACCTGTGATGAGATCAGAAAATGAAATCGGGTACATATTAGGATTGACATCCCACATTGAACACTACCACTATGAATTTGTAAGTAAATAGATACAAATATCATACTTAAAAAAGAACCATTACATGTTTGTCTAAAATTACATAGCGGTACTCGTGTTTTATCCCAATATGGACACCCATCACCATGTAATTCCATATGATCATTCATGATTAAAAAATACTCTATAAGAATGAGTCCTTATTATTACATGAATATGGAGTCTAATTTTTATATGATTCTAAAATATAGCATCCTTTAAGAAATTTAATACCTAAAATGTCTCCCCAAAATTGACCCCATTATGAAAAATAATTGGACAATAAGGTTTTTAAGTGATTTCAAGGATCTTAATTGACATTGTCTAATATATGATTTTATAGTATTTATTCTAGAAATCAAAATTGATTAGGTTTCAAGATTATTATCCAATGAAATTATAGATATTTACTCTAGGTATAAGAAAATAAAATGGATACCAATGATGAGGTTAACTCCCATTTCAATGTACTTTAATAGATATTATATTACCAGTTCTTTCACATCATTTTGAAGAATGCTAGAGACCCTTACTAGAGAATAAGGCCTCACATTTTTTAATCCATTATTTTACAAATTTGAGAGTGTTTTTTCAATTACCTAGTGGTCATTTCATGACAGTTTTATGATCTTATCACTAATCGTAAAAAGATTCATCATGTTTATGTACCATATGAAATTTACTCTGGGGGTAACATTCTGAAAATTTCATATCAATATGCTATGATACTTCAAAATGATGTTCTACCTTGATAATACGAGGGAATTCGATGGGATGTTACCTCCTCAAAACATTAATTATTTTAGAGGGATTTAGGGATTCCTCATTAATATCAAGTGTTTCATACCCAACCTGGTAGAAAAGCACCACCCCTTTACAAAGTAAATGAAGAAGGTTGAAACCTATTAGTGGGATGATTATTTTCAAGAGGCCATCAAATATTTCAAGTGATACATTCCGAAACAACCAATATTAATGATCTATGTATAAGGGAATTCACTCATCATAAATGTGTCCACTATGGAGAGACTTCTTGACACCCTACTCATGTAGATGAATAATGCAGGAAAATAATTTATACTAAAAAATCTAAAATAAATGATGCTAGATACTAAGACCCAATATTTTGATATCAAAAATAATTTCCTTCCACTCAATTTTTCAGTTAATAATATGAGGTAACACTTATAGAACCACAAATTCATCCTTGTCTATTATATTGTCTCGCAATTGTATATTATCATCTTCCCTATTTTGATAGTCTTTTTGGACCGAGCGGGGCTCATCCGTCAATATTAGGATATTCAATTTATATTAAAAAAATGAAAAAGGGAAATATAAAAAAATTCTTCATAACATCCTTCCCTTATATTATACTGTAAACTAATAAACTTCTAGAATAAAAGGTTCTATATTACACTTAAAAACCCTAAAGAAGGGAGATATATTTTGATAAAGCCTTTCGAAGTGATATTGAGGAAACTAATGGAAATCCAAAAACTCAATTGGGTCAATATAAAGCCTGTATTTGTTTCCCTACCCATGGAATATTTCTCAATTTATTCATTATCTACTAATGTTACCCCAATAATTTGGAGGAGTGACAAGTCTTCATTGTAATCATGGAGATGGAAATTCATATTCAGATAGATCATTTCACAAGAAAATGTGTTTCAAAATTAGTGACTAATAGAACAACAGTGAATATAATATCATGAAATAATAGATAACCCATATCTTTATCTATATAAGGGTACATGTGGTGGGGTTACCCTTTGAACCAATGCTAAATCATGTCATCGATGTACCAAATTCCTGGGATGATGAGGTTGAAAATAAAACCATAATTTTGGATGATCATGAACATCAAAATATATTATTATGTATTGTTCATTTCTAGGTAGTCTCATTGTCATCATTTATGAAATGAAACAAATCAATCACATTAGCTCTCCATTTAGGATTGATGAGTAGAAATACACTACTAAAATTATGATCCAATAATGGACTACCTTAAAAATTAGACCTTCTAATTACTCTAGGAGAAAACGGAATATATCTGATGATGAGGACTGAACATCACCTATCATGATGGGATGAATGAATAGAAAGTCATCATTAAATTTTTTTTCAATGTATTCATCCTCATATGCATTAGAGTATGAAATATCTTTATTATAATGGAAGAATGTCATATAGGCCCTTATGAAACTCATTAATTAGGAACCTATATCCTACAAAATAAATAGGTGTTTTTTTTATTTCTGGATTACATTGATATAGGATTACATAGAATTCACCTAGAATTTTCATTCTTATTTGTTACATAAAAACTATATAAACTAACCCTATGCATTATTTATACAACCAAATAATCCTGGTTATTCACTATATGTAGAATATATGTCATGGGGTTATATCATTAATCTATAGATTACCAGTTTATGTATTTACATACTGGAACCAAATTCATCTCTAATTAGGATGAGGCAAAACCCCTCAAATAATTCAATACTAAGTACATCATATAGTTCAAGAGTTCTATCATAATCACCAATTTTTCTGACCATAATGAAATATTGATGAAAAAAGACTCGTGTTCTATTATTATATGTTAAAATTATTGTATCATGAGTAGAATATCAATTACTACCATCCATATCACTATCACAAGATTGAATATTGGAATATATAGTCTTTAAATAAGAATCTATCATATAAAAAACATAATATTTTCTCAGTTATAGAATTAGAGGTGATACATCCATTGAATGTTTTAGTTTCCAGGAGTTTATACCATTAGAAAACATTCATGGTGATTGGTAAGGTGCGTATCCATCATAAAGGGACCATATTCATGACTATTGATAAATTTCCAATGTTGGATTCTTCAAGGAAACTCAAATTTTTTCTTATAATCTTCTGGAATGTTTCTCCTCTATCCTCTACATTAAATGGAAAAAATACAGAATAAGTCATCGTACCTATGTGATTCATGATCATCGCCAACTTTCATATCCCATATCATCATTCATGTATAAAACAGTATAAAATTTTACATTCATTTCCCAAAACTAAAATTTTCATATGGATTCAATATCATCAACTTTACATCATTTTATCAGGTACCTTTTCTTGAGGTAAGGATTTTCTACCTCATTATTAAATATTTTGATGATCCTCTTTTCTTGATCCTATATAGTATGATACATTGTCAAATAATAATGACCATAGACTAAATTAATCCCTTCCCGAGGTCTTTTAAATTGGAAATCATCCCTCTATTAACATAAATTATTAGTTAGTCTTTTCCATATAAAATATGACTTAGTTACTAGATACATTATTGATTACTCATATTCTATGATCCACTTCAGGAAATGATCATTTTATCCCCCATAAATATTCCACTACTATTGGTGATAACTATTCCAAACTACAAGGGACTCATATGACTAAATACTCATCTAAGACCTATTTTTCTACTATATATTAACCCTCAGATTGGCCTATCATCACATAGAAAACAATATCCTCTGATATATGTATTCCCTTAGAAGATTATAGTGTAACTCATCACCCTAGTGTGAATTAGGATTATCCTAGACCTATCTTTCCCATCTGATCAACCTCATTCAATTTCTATGTGTCGTGATTTATGAATTCGATATTTCAATAATTTAATTGGGTTTGATGTCCCCAGTATCACACCTTTATTTACTATACCAGTTCACAAAGCAATGATGGGGTATATAATTCCATAGACCTATTCATGTTACCCTAAATTATATGAAACATTCATTGGAATTGTAAAACCATAAACTACCTATGAGAATATTCATAGTTCTTATCATCCTAAAACCCCATAAAGGGTGGTCTTGTAGAAAGTTGATCTCTTACTCACTATACATGAACCATTCATTGTATTTTAAAAATTAAACCTTAAAAAAAGTAAAACCCCGAAATCAGGAAAGATATAAAACCCAGAAACAGTGTCCTAAGAAAAATCAAAGTCCCTACATACTATTCCTTCCCTATATAAAACTTTGGGAAACGTATAAGCGATAAAATACAGAGACTCAACTCTTGTATGGCCCTCTATATATCCATATAAATAGTCAATATATGATTTCATGTCCCATTTAATAATTAATAGTTATGTCTCTCTTATTCTATATTATTTTAACACAAATCTACCCTACTATGTTGAACAAATCAACATATTTTGAATGGGTATTCCATACTCAATCTCTAATGGTGTTTGTACCAATACCTATTCAGGATTCATTATTAAATAAAATTCTTCATTAATTTGAAGGAACATGCTCTGGTAGATCATTGATGGTGTTTATACTATTAGTTTACTATCATCCAGCACAAGACAAAGTCACCATTATTTTTATAGACTTGTCCTAGAGCAGTGGTGATTGTGTTTATAGAGATATCCTTATGTAATCTGAACTCTAAAGATATTCATTATTATTTCTAATGGAATGACTATAGTTCATTAGGGATAGTTCTTGTACTTATATTTTTCTATTATCCATACATAGGATAAATTCATCATTTTTTCTAAGAAAACATTTCTAGTGTATCAGTGATAGTTTTTATACCAATATGTAGTAATGAGTCACTCACAGGATATATTCATTGTTTTTAAGGAGGCTAGATCTAGTGTATCTGTGATAGGGTTAGTACTAATATCTATCCATAAACAAATTTCATGATACATTCATAATTATTTTGAAGGGATTAACTCTTGTGTATTAGTGATTGTGTTTATATTGATATACATCCTTCAACTAATCATAGGATAAAATCATCAGTATTTTTTATATATTACATTTAGTTTTTCAGATATGGTGTTGATATATATATATATATATATATATATCTTTCAGTGATCCGTGACCTCGAGAAGTTATTTTTTTAATAGACCATCTTTAGAGCGTCAGTGATGGTGTTCATACCGATATCCATCTATAGACCACAACTAAGGGAAATTTTTCACTATTCTGGATGGACCAACTCTCATATAATGGTGATGAGGTTTATACCAATATCCATAAATGATCCACTCCTAGTTAATATTCCTCATATTTCAAATGTTCTATCTCTAGTGTGTCAGTGTTACTGTTTATATTGATAACAATTCATGTGCCACATAGAGATGAAATTTATCTATGTTTTAAATGGACAGACCATATTATATTAGTGATTTTGTTGATTAATATTCATCAAAGAGACATTCCTCGAATATATTCATCATAATTTCAAATAAACCAAAACCAGTGTATTGGTGATTTTTTTATACTTATATATATCCATGATCCATGATCTAGAGAAATACATCATTATTTTGAATATTCTGGCTATTTTGTATCATTGATGGAGTTTATTCTTATATATGTATGTGATCCACACCTAGGTAGAAAATTATTTTGGAATAAGTTTTAAAAATTGGATTTTCATTGTTATGATATTTATGATAATCATAATGTGTTTCATTGATTTATAGGATATTGGTTCTTCAATGTATGATGAATAATAAAAAATATTGACAAGAACACTTAGAATAAAAATAATATTATTAATTAATTTTTCAGAAGGAAGAAGAAATCTCTATATAATAGATTCTCTCTAATGACCACAAAAATAAGTTGGGGTTCCTAAAATTATAATGATTATAAAAGTGTGTGAAGAAAATATTTATATGAGCTCTACAATATACTTCCCTAGAGTGGTTATGGAATGTTTCAATTGATCTTCTATTTTTGTATCCACCTTTGCAACACATAGTGGTTCCCGTACTTTTTAAAAAACAATAATTCTAATCTTATACACCACATCAATGAGATTTTTATTCCATTTTTCCATATTTTCTAACATAATCAGAATGTAATATAGGCAGGACAATTCTTATTGAATACTTTCAAATTTATCTCTCCCTCTACTAATCATGTTTTACTGAGTAATTGTTTCTTTGACATGTTGGGAGGCTTCATCCAAGGCCTTATTTTGACATTTAATAACTAAAGATAATGCCTCTACCATTTATACTATAAATTCATTTTTCCTCTTCTACAAACTAATGGTGAAATCCTAATTAACCATAGTATAGATTTATTGATTTCTAAACTCACAATAGCTAATAGTCTTGAATATGTATTGGAGGAGGCCAAATTGGTTCTTGGACACTTTTTAATTGTCCCTCTACGTTCAATCTCTAAATATATCTTAATAACTAACATCCTGGTTAGTGATGAAATACATCATGCTCTTATCCCAATCTTAGGAACAGTTGAGGAACAATGATAAATTTTGGAGACAAGTCACTGTGTGAGGGATTCAGACTTTCATATTTCTTCAATAATGATGTTAAAATTGGTTTTCCACTTTTATTTCAAATGAGTGAGATCATAATGTAGAAGGATATTATATATACCACGTTATAGTTTAATATGATCCTATTAAAGACATAAATCTTATTCGTAAATAGATGTAAATATTGCCATAAAATTGTTAATAACTATGATATCCCCATATAATGTACATTTTTTAGTTTTGAAAATGTGTATTTCTATCACCCCAACCTCATATCAAGGATTGAAACAATTTATTCCACTTTTATGTGAATCTAAGACACAAATTAAGTCCCTTCCACTCAATTCGTATGCATGGGAAGCATGATGGGAACATCAACATGAAGAGCTAGAACAATGGATAAGGGTTAAAAATTATAATATATCTTAGGGTTTATAGAAAATATCAGTAAAAAGACACCCCCTTTCCTAAATATTCATCTATCGTGGTATTATTAGTAGGAGAATAGATACTTGTATCAGGAGTATTCATGATTCCACATGCCCATTCTGGAACAAAGTGAATATGGGACAATGCGTATGTATCAGTCATTATGTATGATCCTACTTAGGTCATAGTTTCTTTCAATCTTCCATATACCATGTCCAGAGCATGAGGGTTTTCAAAGGGAATGGGAAGTATATCTTACTTGGATACAGATGATTGATTCCTCCGAGGGAGAAAATTATAACATGTAAAGTTAATCAAGTCAGAATAAAAAAATGGAGTAATGTTAAAAATAAAGTCTCCAAATTCAATACTTACATTTTGACATTGAATAAGGTTGCTTCATGGATTACCTCACTTTATTTATTTTTGGGTTTTTTCTGATGGGATTTAAATAGATGGAATTTTTTATCGGGGTAATTATTGTGGAATTAGAGTTATCAAGGATGAAATTGCATCTAGAACAAAAATTATCCAATATATGTGATCTATTTCTCTATGATAATACTAATCATAAGCCTACCAGATAACTTTTAAACCAAATTCAGCATTCATTATCCTTAGAGATTATGTGGGAGAGATGATTGGTGGATGAATCTCTATATTATTATGCATTATCTAGAAGGATATTTGATCACATATTCAATAATAAGAAAATATAATGTGAGTGGTATTGAAAATTAAATAACCACTTTTCTCAAACCATTTTGGTATATCTTTTCAATAATAGATAACATTGTGTTTTCAATGTTCATTCTTAATTATGGGTGTGTTTAATTAGGTGGAAATCCACATCTTAAGAACCGAGTTCTCCATTCTCCCTCCAAACATCAATTCCTAGGGGGTTTGATATATTTATTCTCTTTATATGAATTTTTTCATGAAGTGGTTAATATAACCTATGTATATATAATATTTAAGGTACAATGAAAATACTAATAAAACCACATTGATCCAATATAACACGAAGTCATATTAGTTAAGCGATCGGGTTCTGTGATTGTGTAACCTTCAAAGCATCAGGCATCACGATATTTTCCTGTGGCCACTTTCCCCTTGTCACTTCACGCAATATACTTTAAAGGAGGACTTCCATGATCAAACACTATCATGGTATCTCATCTTCAGGTGATACTCCAGAGGATGCATGATTTCATGACCTACAAACTCTTCACATTATCAACCTTGGAATGGCTATCCAAGAATGATTATTCTTTTGTTCATTCTTCATCATAAGACACCCCAAGAGATATGTCATAACCTAAATTTGGAGGGATCATGCGACTAGAATGTGATAGGTAGTCCATGATGGTATCTTTCTCATGATCATACTTCATAATGTTCTCTACAAGAGGGAATCATAAAAAATATACATTTTCAAAAAAAATAAAAATATCATGCCATATTTAATGGATGACTTCCACTTCATTAAACACAATGAAAAGGAATACTTTGCTTATGCAGAGTCATTATTCTAGGGAACCAAAGACTATAAAATTACACCTTCAACAATAGATGAGAAATAATTATAATAGAAAGATGATGGAAGACATGGGATGGATGGATAAGTTTAATAGAGTATGGTAACTTCAAATTCCACCAATTTTAATTTTATGAAGTTATTTATAATGTTGCTAAAATAGATAAATGGGATACCCATTAATAATATAAAAAAACATTATTAAAGGTCTATCCACATGAACACCAACATATGTTCCAATTAGTATATGGCCTCCCAATCATGAAACAGTATTGTAAAATTTCCTAACCAAATATCAGTTATGTTATACATTGATTTACTTTACATAATTAAATCACATTTCCCATTTCACCTTAAATGATCACATAAACCCAACACTTGTTTAGAATTACACGCACTCATGATATGCAAATGATCACCCAAAACTCATATAAATATGATGGTGTCTCCTTCCAAGAATGTGGTTTTTTTCCTCTTATATCTCTAGAATCACCTTATCTGTTGAGGGTATATCCATAATGGGAATCCAAATTGGTGAATATCCATATCCTTTATGATTCATAAGTAAATATTCCCAATGATTTCAATTATCTATCCTTACCAACTAGAAATATAAAATCATCTAAAATACGGGGACCCAAATTATTATTATAAATAAGATATGTAGAATTAAATTTCATGTCTTGAGTTATATAACAAATTTATTTATTTATATTTACATTTTATATGGCTATATTACCCATGAATACCATAATTAAACACTGATAAGATTTCTAAATTCTGTTATATAGCTCTTACATTACAGAACTCCCTTTGAAATCCAATTCCTTCTCTTATAGAGTAATATATTCTAGAGCGCTCATAGCCATATTCCTCTTAGGGAATCATTAGTGTGTAATAATCATAAAAATAAGACCTTATGGTCAAATACAATAGATATTATCTTTTACTATCTATAGATCTCACACTGATCTTATTACAAATTGGTTTAGATGTCATCGATAATCATGCCATCATCATGATTTGTATTATTACGTTATAGTCTTTATTACATAGTCTAATCCCCCAAAACTGTATTTTACTTTTCAATGGGTTATATTAACTATAAGGAAAATATTCAATAGTCCATATTACAAATAAATAATCATAGGGTTTCCTCATATGTATGACCCAGTCAATTCCATAATGTTGTAACATATATGACATAGATTATAACAGCATGGTATTAACCTACATGGACTATTTCATTACTAATTGAAATTAAAATAAATAGTATTTTCATAACACAATACCATAAAATATGAAATTCAATATATGTGAGATTTTATTCATCTCTTGATTGGTTGAGTAGGACCCCACCACTGAGGATCAAACACTTCATTAATAATCATATGTCATCATCCTCATTTGGATATCTTCCTCATTAGATTATTTATGTCCTTCCCTCACTTGGGAATGATCATGTGTTTCTATAAATCCTATCTACTAGGTTCAAATTTCCTAAATACCATCCTCTATGATGCCATCTTCTTTTATGTAATCATTAACCCTGGAGTGAATCATTCCTTATGGAACCCATCCCATCATCCTTATCATTCCATAATCGTAGTGGGATCCAACTTCATACGAATTTGTTTCTTATAATATCAACCTAATTTTGTAAGATAATATTCCCACTATGGTCATCCAGAATGATAAGATCATGTTTAATCCCAACACCAAACACTTCTAGGATCATTCACCAAGTATTCCTTACAATATGACATTAAAATAAATGGATCAGTCATTCTTAATTGAATTTAAATTGTATAATGTGCCCCATTACATGGATCAAATAAATATGGGTTGTATACATAAAATTCCCTTTTATAGCCTCAGTTCCATTGATATTGAACACCCACTACCGTCTAGAGTGAAATAAACTCTAGTGTACTAAGTTGTATATCATTAAAACATTGTGATCCCCAAAGAAATAACACCAAGTATTGATAAATATAAATATGGGTAACCATTGATACATATATATGGTATTAACAATGAAGAACCTATGATTTATATTAATGTTCATGTTTATAGGATGCCTCTTAAATGTACTAGAATACACATCATCACGCACCAGTAACTGATTATTAAATGATAGGGTAACCAATCCAATATTAGGATTAAATAAACATTCCTGAAGTTGAAATAAATAAATATAACTATCCTAGAGTAAAAAATATTTACTCTCAATAGTGTTTTAATAGAACTAACTCCAATTTTCTTGAACAATGATAGTTCCTTTGTAATGTTGGTAAAAAAACCCAATCACCACCTGAAATTTGGAAGATAAGTAGAGGATCCTTACATATTTTAAAACCTTTGGGGTTTTTCAGTTCCATAAATAAATCCCATTTTACACAAAAAATGATAGGTTCAATGACCCGATGCAAGGATTTTGAGGGCATGATAAACCCCTCACAAAACCAAATGTATGGCCACCACGACCCTAGTCAAAATATTTATGTTTTAAAAAGGATTATATATATACATACATATTATAGTATGTTAGAAGAAACTTTTTTCATGATTAAAGTCTAATGAATGATGTGGGTGTGTGTAACACTATTGGTTGACCCTATGATTGATTCTCTATGGTGGGATTATAGTCTATATGTGTTTCTTGCGAGAAATATGATTTTGATGGATTTAGTGTTGGGGAAAATTATTTTTTATGTTTTAATATATATTCTTATTTATTGATTATTTCCTTATATCCATTTCAATTTTTTCATGGGGACCCAGTTATCGAAGAAATTCTAGATATCTGTATTCCTAAGTCTATATTGTTTTCCAACCTATTTTTGGTGAATGGATAGCTTGTGTGAGATATCATGATTTTTCACATGGCCATGGAAGATTTGTGTTTCTTAGATGGTTTATTAGGTTTTGACATTATCGATAGTTCTATCTAGGTAGAATATGTTATTAGTTATATACTATGAAATCATTTCATTCATTCAATCACTGTTAGACTATGACCTAGATTATATCATGTGAAACCTTCTTCTCGATTACTGGTTCATATAGGAGTCCAAATATTTTGATTCACTTTTACCAATGTTGGTTTTATTTATTATAGAATAATTTGTTTTTTAATTTATTTATCTACCATTTAATTTTAGTTTTAATTATGTAGCATTCCATATTAATTATGATTTGTTGAATTTCTTTAATAAGGTTCTTGAAGAGTTTTTTTAAACTTTTTTAATGTAAAGGCTTTCATCCTAGATTCCTGGAGTGGTTCAAAAAGGTTTATTGGAAAAATGGATTTGACAATTTTAAATGGTTTAAATTGAATATTTTTTTTTAATAAAAATAAGGAATATAATTTTTTACAACCTTCATATTTTTAATATTTCATTAATTTATAGTAGTTTTAAAAAACTCATTTCCTAATATAACATTCAAATAACATGAAAATGGATATAGAATTAATGGATAGTCTTGTGGAAAGGAGGGTGGAAGCATAATGATTTATCGTGTTCTCACACCTATATCATATCATATCTAGAGGTTCAGAATAATGTTCATACCACTAATAGTGTAATGATTGATTTGGGATTTTAAGGGTGATTATATTTTATAACTTTTTCCCAATTATTCCTATTACATGATTTCTAGAACATTCTGTTATTTCAATAAATTACTATAGTATGGCATTTCAAATTATTTACTTCAGTTATGTTGGAATTTTCGTAATATCTAAATTTAGAGGTATACTAATATTATAGTGACTGAGGATAAGCATTTTTACTGATTATATTAATGGGGGAGTGATTTTGGAGTATGTGTAGAGAGCTTATTTCTACATTTTTTAAATCTGATACATTTTTTATTTTTTTCCTTCTATATAGATTATCTTGGCATGGATATCAGAGTTAAAAATAGTTATAATGTATTTTTAAGTGAAATTATGTTGTTCTTAATCTCTATTTTAATTGATAAATTTTTTCCAATTCTTTTTATGATTATCTTCCAGTTTTCCTTATCCCATGTTGTACATGAACACCCCTTGAGCTCATTTCAGGTTGATTCATGTTTTAGTTCAAATATAAACCTATGTTTTTGTAACACCATGAGATTTTATGAGAAATATTATTTTTAATTTCTTTGATGCCTTGTTTTTTATTTTACACCAAGATTATAGTGAGCTATATGCAACATTATATTATCTTGTAGTATACACAACACTATTATTGGCTTTCATTACACGCAATATCAACCTTCCTTGATAGCTTGCGTTGTGGAAATTCGAGTTTCACTAAAAAACAATATGTTATTAAAATATTATATAAACTAGACATTATGAATAGTAATACCCACTTTTTTAATTTGAATAAATTTTATCTTTCAAAATGGACTGCATTTTTGGATTCGGAATATCGAAATTATCCTAAGGTGAATTTTTGGTATTTTTTTGAAAACTTACAAATTTTTATGAATAATGATAACACTGAGTAATTGGTTAAAACCGACTTTTTATTTAAATAACAATTTATTTTATTTAAATTTATTTTTGTTAAAAATAGATACATAATACCTATATAAGTTCAATGTAATTCATTGGAGTAATTTTATAAAAATTTTAGATATATAAAAATATTATTGAACTTTTTACCGCCTTTTACCCACCTCCTAGGAGCATTTGCAAATTTACATAAAACATAATTTTACCGCTTCTATGAGGTGAATTTCAAAAATCTGAGAGACATGGTTGATATCAGTAAGTAAAATATCATTCAATGAGATGAAAATAATTTTTGGTGAATAGTAACTTTTAACTTTTATTTACCACAGTTAAAAGTAAATAGGGTAATTAAGGGTAAAAATGATATTTGTATGACCCTAACACATGTCATAATTCTATCAAATAAGTTTAATTCAACCAAAAACAACCTTAGGGATAAAATTTTACCCTTTAGGTCCACTTGGATTAGATTAGATCATTATTATTAATTTATTTAGAGACGAGTTAGAATAGTTAAAATCAATGTTTAATGACTAATTTGTTTTAATATAGGGTTATACATAAGATTAATTCGACTATAAATAATCATTAGAAATATTAAATGATTTCCTACATAATGATAGTTTATTTATATTTTTTAGACATTAAATATTTTGATTTATTTATGACACAATGAGGATGCATTAATTATCTTATTAATGAAATATTAACATACTTGATTTTATAAATCCCAAAGTAAATGTAATTTGAGACTTTTTATTAATTACATTATTTTTATAGGTTAATATAACATATTATGATTGTTTAGAATAATTTTTTTCTAATTAATAATTCTGTTTTAAATTTAGAAAAAACAAAATACCAAATAGTGTCAAAATTGACATAAAAGAGTTTTTAAAACAAATATTATATTATTAATTGATATTATGGTCCTAAAAACCATAGGTAAGGCCAAAAGACTTATATTATAATATATATGACATTACGGAACCAATTGGGGTTCTATTGGTAGATTATAGTATGGTTTCTAACAATATAGTGTAAGAATACAAGAAGACACGGTAAAAGTTAAATTATTTAACTTTGAGTTAAATATAAATGATACGGTTAAAATGGTAACCTAAACATGTCTAAAACCTATTGGTTGAGAGGATTTCGACCCATCCTCACCCTATCCAAGAAATAAGTCACTTTGGGGCCATTATAAACCTAATATGAATTTATTATAAAATAATATTTTATGTTTTTCAGAAGGTGCCCCTCACCCCTATTATAAAAAGGCACCAACCATTATCTCTAATTCACACATAAAAAGCCATTTGGCTCGGCCAACCCCTATGAAAATACCCTATCAATTTTCCTACCTTAATTTTAGAGGCCTTCATTTATTTAGAAATCCATCCTACGGAGCCCTTTTGATCAAATCAAAAGGAAGAACCTGAAGAAGAGGTAAATATCTCACCACCTATTTCTTGTTCCTTTCGTCTTCCACTTCCTCCTTCTTTGTAGTTTCCGTTATAAAATAATAACATCAGTATATTCTGTATACTTTTATTTTATAATAAAAATTTTACAACCATGTCAGATTTTTTATCCATCATGTGAATGAAATAGTCACCACACGTGCGAACGTACGACTTACCGTCTCGGCGTCGCGGTGTAATTTGTTATTCAAACATTTCATCATTTGGATGGGTATAATAATGAGTTTAAATGATATAAATAATAAATATAACATTTTTATGATTATGTATATATGATATAAAATCCAATTATATATGATTTTAATATCAAAAGAATGATATTGTCGCTAGTGCGTACGTATGGACTACCGTCTCTACGAACGAGATGAGATTCATTTTCCATGATTAACCATTGAAGTATGGTTATACAGTATATATAATAAATAATCATGAAAGATATTAAATAATAATGTTACTGGATTTATGTACATATATGTTTCATTTAGTTAATTCTATTCAATGCAATAAGGTAACAAAAACAATGTTCATGCATACGTACGGCCTACCGTCTCCCTGAACGGTGTATTTCATTTCATTTATCTATCTATTATATACAGATATATCCGGAATATATATGATATATAAATCATGTTTTACATTCTTGAAGTAAGTATATCATGATATAAGTAATAATAAAATCAAGAACAATAACTTCAAACACATACGATAACTGATACGATTTTACCCAAACCACTGCTTTAACGTGGAATTGTCAAATGCACATGTAATATAAAGTCATAAGTCAATCTTATATGATATCATAAATATTATTATGTTTTTGTTACATGTTAGTAATATGTTTAAACCCACAATAAAAGAGTCACTAAAACATACAAAAGAAATTGGACAAAAGGTAAGGGATAATTTTTCAATCTCATTTTTACCCGAGATTGCTTATATGTAAGTATTTACTGTAGTTATATTTTTCATACATGGCCATAAAATGTTTTTCATAATGTTTTTAATATTATTACATGTATGTTTAATGTCATGTTTACACCTCTTTGACTTTGACATTGTGTTATGGAAGGAATATTTCTTTTATTTACCATACGTGGTACTTTTTGTCTTTTCCTTTAAAAGTATGACGAGAATGTTTTTTTAACTTATACAACATGAAAAGATTTTTACATTTTCATAACTCCTTATTTTCATGATGATTACTTTGAATTATTTCATTATTATTTTCAACAAAATCATTTTCTTTTAAAATTTCAGAGCTTTTTTTGAAAAGAAAATGACGTTGAAGAAGAAAGGATATTTTCTTCAACAATTCATTTAAACTGTTTTATCAAAACCATTTTTTAATCTAAGATGACTTTATTTAATATGTTTATATTTAAAGTATAATGTATCCATTATTTACATGGTTTCATTTCTATTTTGATGAATTGAGTTCCATTTTTCTATATGGATTATGTTATAATGGGATGGTGTTTATGAAACCCATATTATTATTTGGGTTATGATGAATGAATTATGTTTATTTTGTGTCACAAGAATGAATGATTTAATTATGAGATGGATAGAACCTATATCTCCCTCAAATGAATTTTTAATGATTTATATCTCATGATATAGACACGGTTGTGATGGAATGTGAATCTGGCTCTGTAATACAGGGCTGTAATGGCCAGTAAACCCAGCTCAGTAATGGAATTTGTCCACTATAATGGTCTTGGTAGAAATGCATTGGATAATATAGAAATCATAACATGTGCTTACTGGTTTCTGAAATTACATGTTTTTTCCCAAGCTATTTGATCATTGTTAATGTTACATTATGATATATTCCTTATGTACTACCGAGATTTATGTCATTACTCATGATTTTGATATTTAATGTTCATGTTATTCGTTCAAATGTTTATGGATTGATTTATTTTCTCCATGATTACCCTTACTGAGCATTTGGGATCACCATTGTTATGTTTTCTTTTCCCTAGGAAAAAAATAAATGTTTTTGGTAAGAAAAAAATGGGAAGATCTTGATGGGAGATGTTGAAGATCTTTCACAATGATAAGAATATTATATTCCGAGTTTCCAAAGACACTAAACTAATATGGTCTTTTGGCATCTGTTTTGATGTATTAGTATTCTGCAAAAGTACTGCAATGTCTATGTAGGTCAAGTTTGGGTCTCTACAGTTGGTATCAGAGCAAAGGTTTAGTTAACCATTGGAGACTAGGATGTGAAAACTTTAGTGAAATCCCTAGAGATATTTCTAAGGTATGTTTAAGGATGTCTCTATGTTTATGTATATGTATAGTTTATAGTCCCAGATTTATGGTAACGATCATTGAATTAAACCTAAGATGTTATATTTTGAAGGTGCTCCCCCATTTATTATGTTGTTTTACTAGCATGATTTCTTCCTCTCACACTATTCTTTTTTGGTTTTAGATGATGGATGGAACCTAAAGGAACCATGTTGATCAATGTAATGGAAAATTCAATGATTTTCATGAAAAAACCAATGATATCGGAGATGGAGTGAAAATTATTATTTCTATATTTACACATGATATGAATCTTTATGGAATTCCAAATGAGCAGAGAAAGGAAAAATATTCTATTGAGTTCTTCATGAGGTATCATCCACCTTCTTCTAGTGGGTCTTCTGATCTACTTGTTTTTGAACAATGGATTAGTACCACTAAAAAGATAATTTTGATTCTTCGCTATTTAGATAATAAAAAAATCATTTTGACTGTTTATCGGTTAGATGGTGAAGCAGACCAGTGTTGGAATCTAGTTAAAAATAGAAGGCCCCAAGATGAAGTTGAATCCATGGAATGGGACGAGTTCATGAACATGATTTTCAATATGTACTTCCCTCATATTCTTTGAACAATGATGGAAAAGGAGTTCCTTGAGCATAAAAAAATTTACGATGAATCTGTTGGTATGTACGAGGTGAATTTCAAAAGGCTTTCAAGGAATGCATCTGGCTTTATCATCCAACCTGAATGTAAAATTGATCGATTCTTTAGTGGAATAAAATCATGTCTTCGATGGGAATTTTCTATAACATACTTCAATAGCTACAAAGATATTTTGTATTGTGCTATCAATGTAGAACTGGAAGTTGGTGTTACATATCCATCTCATGGTTTTGACAAAAATCGAAAGATTGAGTTCAAGGAAAATCTCAAAACTATGGTGAAAATAAGACAAATATTTTGTTATGCTAAAAGAGTGGAAAAAAGCACAATGGATATTGTCTTAAATGGACTAGAAAATGTTTTAAGTGTGGAAAAGAAGGTCATCGAGTAGCTGAGTGCCGAAGTAATGGGAAAAAGGTATCCAATAATGAGAATAGAGAAAAGACTATAGAAAATGAACCACCAATACATCAATGCTTCAAGTGCAAGGAAATGGGGCATTATACTAAATAGTGCCCTAATCCAAGCGTTTATGATGACCGACATCAACAACCTCTCAATGAAATGGACAATCGTAAGTCACATGTGATCATTATTGACGATGTTGAATATGACAAAAACGTTGTGGAATGGTTACGTTTTTATGTAGAGATATTCCGAAATAGTGTTGTGGAATCTCATTTATAGTATCGTGGAATATTGGAATATTTATTTATTGTATTGTTTTGGTTTTCAATAATTATATGGTTCCGGTAACCATGAAAAGTGATTGAAATATTTTTGGAAAAAATATGATATGCACATAATGAAGGGATAAGGAGAAAATAATATGTTTGGTAGTAATAATGAGCTTATGACTGATATAAGGACAAAGTGATATCATGGTTTGACTATATAGAATTTTTGGAATTTTAGTATGTGGAAAGAGTTAACTTTTGATAGCATTCATGTTTTCACAATGTTTATTTGGTAATTCATGTTTTACGAGGATACATGATTAAGGAATTCACATATTTTTTATGTGACCAACAAGATATATCTTATGATATATGGGGGATAAATGATGGTATTCAATGCTTGTTAAATGACATATCTAGTAGTCATTTTCATTATACTATGAGATTGGATAAAAGTATTTTTGATAATCCTAATGGTTGGAATAGATTAATTTGGACATTAGATAGTATTTTGTAAGGATAGAACATTTTTTGATATTATTTCTGGAATGTTATAATCATATAGTTTTAGAAAAAAGGACAACACGTAGGACGGGCGACAACCCATCACGTCGAACAAGGATACAGGAATCGAACCGAAAACCGAAGTGTGGCATGCCTTTATCACCTACCACTAGCCTACAATAATTCTTTGTTAGTAGAAATTAGTTTTATTTTATTAAGTGCTATGATAGATGAAGTATATGTCCATTTTTGGAACCATATATGATTAATCTCACCATATATGGACTTATGTATATTTAATAACTTTTTCTAACCTTTTTTTGAGATAGATGGAATGACCTATCATTCTATCTCATGATATGATACCAATTCATGAATTACAAATTCAACAACATTTCTTTATGAGATGAAGTCTAAATTTTTTATCGAATGACCAACGGTGAGATTGTACCAAATTCAATTAAGTATTTCTTCTAATTCCATTTTTTTTTAACTTTAGGGTAATGATCATGAAAACCAAATACGTTTTCCTAGATGGTACCTTAGATCATCACAAATTTATGGATTTTTGATTGTTGTATTTTTCATAGCCATGATCTCAACCGCTCTCTATAGGAACATGACGGTTATATTTCTCTTCCATAGCCATACTTTCACTGATGTTCTTCTATGTGGAAACCTATTGATGAGTTAATTTGGGTAACCGTTATATTTCATTTTTTAAAATTTAGTTTTAGTATTAATTTTTACAATTTATGTTTCTTATGAATGAAACCTTTAAGTAGTACACCATTTATAACCCCAATGAAATTCGAGTGCGAAATTCCTTTTAAGGGGGGTAGAATGTAACACCCAGAGATTTTATGAGAAATATTATTTTTAATTTCTTTGATGTCTTGTGTTTTACGCAACACCAAGATTATGTTGTGATATACGCAACACCGTATTAGCTTGTATTATATGAAACACTATACTTGGCTTGTGTTACATGCAAGAGAATCCTTCTTCGATAGCTTGCATTGTACGCAATACAGAGTTTCACTAAACAATGATATATTAATAAAATATTATACAAATTAAACGTCATGAATATTAATACCCACTTTTTAATATTTTATAAATTTAATCTATCAAAATGGACTTCATTATTGTATTTTTAATATCGAAATTAGCCTAGGGTGAATTTTTGGATTTTTTTTGGAAACTTTAAATTTTTGATGAATAGTGAAAACACTGAGTTGTTGGTTAAAACCAAATTTTTATTTAAATAACCATTTATTTTATTTGAATTTATTTTAAGTCCAAATATATACTTAATACCTACATAAGTTCAATGTAATTCATTGGAGTCATTTTATAATAATTTTAGATATATAAAAATATTATTGAACTTCTTACTGTCTTTTACCCACCTCCGAGGAGCATTTGCAAATCTACATAAAACATAATTTTACCAATCTTGTGAGTTTAATTTCAAACACTTGAGAGACACGGTTGATATCAGTAAGTAAAATGTGGTTCAATGACATGAAAATCAATTTTGGTAAATAGTTACTTTTAACTTTTATTTTCCAGAGTTAAAAGTAAATAAGGTAATTAAGGGTAAAAATGATATTATTATTACCTTAAAACATGTCATAATTCTATTGGATAAGTGTAATTCGACCAAAAAAAAATTTAGTAATAAAATATTACCCTTTATGTCCACTTGGTTTAGATTAGGACAATTATTATTAATTTATTTAGGGAAGAGTTAAAATAGTGAAAATAAAAGTTTAATAACTAATACATTTTTTAATATAGGGTTATACTGAAAATAAATTGGACTATAAATATTAAATAAAAATATAAAAATATTTCCCACATAATTTTATTTTATTTATATTTTTTAAACAATAAATAATTTAATTTATTTATGACACAATGACGATGCAGTAATTACCTTATTAATAAAATATTAACATAATTGATATAATAAATACCCAAAATAATGTATTTTGAGACTTTTTATTAATTAAACTAATTTTATTGGTTAATATACAATATTAGGGTTGGTTAGAAGAATGTTATTTGGAGTAATAATGTTGTTATGAATTTAAAAAAATACCAAATAGTGTCAAAATTGGAATAAAAAAGTTTTTAAAACAAATATTATATTATTAATTGATATAATGATCCTAAAAATCTAAGGATAGGCCAAAAGACTTATAGAATAATATATATGACATTAATGAACCAATTGGGGTTCAATTGGTAGTTTATAGTAATTTTATAAACCATATAATATAAGAATACAAGAAGACACAATAAAAGATAAATTATTTAACTTAGAGTTAAATCTAAATGATAAGGTGAAAATGGTAACCTAAAATTTTCTAAAACCTATTTTTTGAGAGGATTCCGACCCATAACCACCCTATCCTTGAAATAAGTCATCTTTTTCCATTATAAATATAATATGAATTTATTATAAAATAATATTTTATGTTTTTCTTATGTTTCCCCTTACCCATCTTATAAAAGGGACCTCCCCCTTCACTCTTATTCACACCACCAATGCCATTTAGATCGTCCATACACTTCCCAAATACCCTCTAATATGTCCTTCCTCATTCATATAAGCCTTAATTTTAGTCATAAATCCAACCTAAGGAGCCCTTTTGATCAAATCAAAATGAAGAACCCGAAGAAGAGGTAAATATCTCACCACCTATTTCAAGTTCCTTTCTTCTTCAACTTCCTCCTTCTTTGTTGTTTCCATTCTAAAATAACAACTCTAGTATATTCTATATACTGTGATGTTATTATAAAAATTTTAAAACCATATTAGTTATTTTATCCATCTTATAAATGAAAAATTCACCATAAGTGCGCACGTACAGTTTAATGTCTCCACATCGCGATGTAGTTTGTTATTCCAAAATTTCATCATTTTTATGGGTATAATAATGAGTATAAATTATATAAATAATATATATAACATTATGATGATTCTGTATATATTATATATCGTCCAATTATATGTGATTTTAATATCAAAATTACGATATTGTCGCTCACGCGTACCTTTGGACTACCGTCCCCACGAACGCGATGAGATACCTTTTACATGATTAACCATTCAAGTGTTGTTATCAAGTATATATAAAAAATAATAATGAAATATATTTCATAATAATTATACTGGATTTATGTACAGATATGTTTCATTTACTTAGTTCCATTCAATTCAATAATGATATGAAAACAATGTTCATTTATACGTAGGACCTAGCGTCTTCATGAACGGTGTATTTCATTTCTTTTATCTATCTATTATATACATTCATATCCTGAATAAATATGATATATAAATAACGTATTACATTCTGGAAGTAAGTATGTCATGATATTAGTAATAATAAAATCTAGAACAACAATTCCAAACACATACGATAACTGATACGATTTTACCCAAACCATTGTTTTAACTTGGAATTGTCAAATGCACGGGTAATATAAAGTCATAAGTGAATCATATATGATATCATAAATACTATTATGGTTATATTAAAAGTTAATATTATGTTTAAACCCAATATAAAATAGTATCAGAAATATACGAAACAAATTGAACATAAGGTAAGAGATAATTATTCAATCTCATTTTTATCTGAGATTGCTTATACGTAAGTATTTACTGGGGTTATATTTTTCATCCATTCCATTAAAATGTTTTTCATAAAGTGTTTAATATTATTCCATGTATTTTTAATGTATTGTTTACTAATCTTTTACATTTACTTTTTGTTATGGAAGGAATATTTCTTTTTTTACCATATGTGGTACTTTTTTACTTTTCCGTTAAAAGTCATAGGAGAAAGATTTTTTAACTTATAAGGCATGAACGAGTTTTTACGGTTTCATAACTCCTTGTTTTCATGAATCATACTCTCAATATTTCATGATTATTTCCACAAAATAATTTTATTTTAAAATTTCATGGCATTTTGTGAAAATAAAATGATTTTGAAGAAGAAAGGATGTTTTCCTCAAGAATTCCTTTCAAATGTTTTATCAATACCATTTTTCTATCTAATATGACATTGTTTAACCTGTTTATATTTCATGTATAATGTCTCCATTATTTTCATGGTATCATTTTTCTTATGATGAAATGATATCCATTTATTTTATATGGATTATGTTATGATGGGATGGTGTTTATGAAACCCATATTATTCTTTGGGTTATGATGAATGATTTATGTTCATTTTGTGGCACACTAATGAATGATTTCATTATGTGATGGCTGGGACGGATATCTCCCTCCAATGAATTGGGTAAAGATTTATATCTCATGAGATAGATATGGTTTGAGTGACATGTGAATCTGGTTCAGAAATAGATGGCTGGAATGGCAAGTAACCCTGGTTCAGTAATGGACTTTGTCCACTGTGATGGTTTTGGTAGCAATGCCTTTGATAATATAGAATTCATAACTTCTGCTTAATTATTTACACAATTACATGTTTTATTCCCATGATATTTTATCATGGTTAATGTTCCCTTATGATCTATGCCTTATGTAGTACCAAGATTTATGTCATTACTCTTGATCTTGATGTTTTATGTTCATGTTCATACGTTCACATATTTAGGGATTCCTTTATGTTCTCCATGTTTACCCTTACTGAGAATTCGGGCTCACCCTTTTTATGTTTTCATTTCCCTAGGATATAAAGAAAGGTTTTAGGTAAGAAATACAAAGGGTAATATATTTATGGGAGCTTTTGAATATCTTTCACCATGATTAGAAGATTATGTTCTGAGTTTCCAAAGACACTTAACTAATACGGTCTTTGGGAATCTGTTTTTGTCATGTATTAAGTATTCCTCAGAAGTAATGTAATGTCTATGTATGTAAAGTGTGGGTCTCTATAGTTTTTTAATTATATATCACTTTAATATTTTATATAAGATCTAATTTATATATATAAATAATTATTTGTTATATTCATGTGTAATAATGTAGTTAGCAATACAATATGTTTGTTACTTTGTAAATAATTATATTTCATTGAATAAATTATTATTAGAATTTCCATATTTTTTAATTAAATACATTGGAAAAATAACCTAGTGTATATGATAAACATACTTCTCAAATTATAAAATTTTATAAAAATGATTAATGTATTCCATAAAATATATATTATAAAACCACTGTACATAAATAATTATTTTAAGAAATATTCATCAAATTCACATATTAATCAAAATTAAATAAAAATAAATTTTAAGTAATAGATAAACCAGTACATATTCATACATTTGGTTAAATTAATTCCTTTATAATGATATAAATTTGATAAATAAAATCCATATTTCATTGTAAAATTATTTTTTCAGGGAGAGATATTTATTTTTACCATTAAAACAATTATTTTTTATTTTATTAGATTTTATTATTACTTATTAGTTAATAATTATGTATTAATAATAGTTTTATAATTTAAAATCCTTAATCAATATGTATAATATTCATAAAAAGATTTTATGTTGATCATAAATAGTTGTTATATACTCAATGTTTATATAATAGAGAGATTCCATATATATCATTATTTTTGTATGTGTGTGTTCTCTCTATGATTTCTAGAAAATATTTTTTTCATATTGAATTTCTATTTCATGTATTATTATATATACTATTCATATATTGGTCTAATTTTTACTTAAGAAAATGATTTATTAAAAATCTACTTATGTTTGTTATATAAATTTATTTATAAATTATATATATATATATTAATATATTTTTTATTTTTAGCATTCTATTATGTTGTCAAAAACATATAATTTGATTCATATATATAAATGCTTAATCCATGGAAAATGAAATTCATTCCTTATATAGTATTCATTAATGAAGTTTTGATAATGGAATGCCATGATCCATGATAAATACATCTCTTATTCGTGATTTTAATTTTTTTTTCTATTTTTACATAAAACATTATATAGGTTAAGTTCATATGATATATTTTTATATAAAAAAATTATAAAAATTATAATCTTATCATATTCATTTATTTATCTATTTCATTCTTCCATAATATGTTTCTTTACATCAAAAAATGAAAGAAAAATACTCTTAATTATGACACACCTATATATTATCAAAAAATTGGGTTTTTCTAATGATTTACATTATAGTTGATATGGTTGGATCATAATAAATATTATAATGTTTTTTTAAATTAATTACCAAAAAAAATTTATTAATTGAAGATTCTCTACCATTGATTTATTCTTAAAAATTAATAACCACTTTCACCATATGGGACATGGACCAATTAAATTTAACAACCTCATAACTTAATTTTTGTACATGAATTAAATACAATCATTAATTGGTTTATAAAAAACATATATTCTAATATTAGAGAACATTATATATAGTAAATTAGATCATAATCGATAGTAATAACCACCTCATAAATATCCTTGAGATGATCATACCTTATGGGATCATGAAGAGTCATATACAACCATCTTGGTTATTATACATATTGAGTACATCCATATATTATAATCTACATTAGAATAAATCTAGATATGTTAAGTATTATGTTTAATGTATTATTATTAAAAATCACATATATTTTGTTTCACTTAATTATTTTGTTAAAAGAAGAATTATTTTAAGAAAATAATAAAATTATAGACCAAAAAACATTTTACATGGAGGGTGTAATGAAACTAATAAAATATCAATTATTTAGGATTAAAAATATACACATATATAATATAAGGCCTAAATAATGTTTATTTATAGGATATACATATGTTTTACAAACATGAATAATGAATAATTTCATTGTATGAAACATCCCTTTATTAATATCAAAAGTTCTTTTTCCCACACAATAGTTAGAATATGGTTTAGTTAAATGTTCATTGTTTTTTATAGAATTTACCTGAAATAAGAGATAAATTTTATAATATCTCATCATGATAAAATAAGAAAAAATAATATTACATTCCATCTTACAAATAATTAATTCTATTGTAGAGTTCTATGAGGATTGTATTTTGTTATAAATAAGAACATAATCAGTTAATCGTGAAATTGTCTTATAATGTATTAACAACCTCAAACATATTTAGGCATATTAATACTTTCACCATGTGATAAATGTTCATAATTTATTCTCCTCCTAGTTAAAAATGAGTCATGCATGTGCCTAATCAGAAGAATGTTAAACTAATACTTATAATCATGAGTATTAGTAATGAAATATCATGACCACCCGATACTATATTAGTCAATGTTAGACATTAATAAAATTTTACTATATCTAATATGCCCTTATTTAATTAAATTTCTAGAAAAGGTAGGGTTCTATTTATCTGTACCTTCAAATATTATTTTTATTTTTCCAACGATTTCCATTAAAATATACCTAATCGAAAAAAATCAAGGGCACAAAAAATGTGATTATCATTAATTTGACCCAGGAGACAGTTAGGAAACATTTCATTTTATTTCTATTTTTTATTGTATTTATAGAATTAGAATCACTTCATGATATGATTCAAACAAATGATGAAAATAACAATGGGAGAATCGGGTTGATGTAGGGTTGTCTAAATATTTTTAATTTTCAACAACTAAGGTGTTAAAGGATAAATTTTCTTAAAGTTTTCATTTCTAAGATAGGATGAATATTGAAGTCATTATCATGGTTATGTAAGATATATGTGAATGTAAAGTAAGAGTACATTAACCCTTATCTTTATTTAATATGTAAACATGACTCTTTAAAAAAAAGTCGCATAATACAACTCAGATGATTTCGAGTTCTGGTGTATTTGGTGAATTATGTACATTACATATGAACTTAAAACATGAAAATAAATATCATTATTGAATAATTCTGTATCATGACCATATAATTCATTAGTACTTAACATTTCATGTGATAAACTAAGGACATACATAAGAAAGGGGTGAGCTATAAATCCCAGTAAGGGAATAAACATAGAATAACAGGAGGAAAACAATAAATTTTAGAAAATATAGATATAAAAGGAGAATAAAATGAAAATAAATATAATTCCCATATTTATCCTGATAATCATAACATTATTAATGTCATGAAAACATGAAAAATAATATTAGCATGATTTAAGAATCATTTCACATGGAGGAGTATGAGTCAATGCTCATTACACATGGAGGAGCTTGATCCATGGCTCATTTCACATTGAGTATCATGAGTAAAACCTCCCATCAAATGAAAGTGCATGAGTCAAATATCCTTTAACTTGATGTATCATGATACTAAACATTACTCGATGCATTGGATCACTATTAGGGTTCACTGTTCATTATCAATTCATTTTCATGCTTAAGTGCGTCACATAGATCATAAAACATGGATTCATTAGACATTATAGTTTATTCAATTATAATGGAAATGTGGAAATCATATATATAGATCCCTAATAAATCAGTATATGTTCATAATGGTGAATACCCTTCATAGAGAAATGGGTATGGCATTCATTGCACAATGATTTTTGTACCATAACAGTGTCATTTAAAAATTCATAAAATTGGTTGATGATATGGAAAGGGGTATCTCAACATTTAGAAATTATATGGATAGTAAGAAGTATATGTAAGGACATTATATAAACTTTGTAATTTTAAATATAATACATAACATAATAAAGAGTCTTGAAGTTATAGGGGAAAGAGAATGAACCCTTACAAAATTTCATCATGGTAATTGGTGGACATAAAGTATCATATGTGGGATTAATGAGAGTATAAGAAATATATCATTATTTATACAAAAAATTAAAAGTAACTTTACCATGGAACATTATATCCCAATATATGAAAATATAATTTAAGAAGAATAATATAAAATAAGTTCTTGATTGAAAATGAGAAGAGATAAATCCCTTACGGAATTTTTGCATTGTAACGGCTTAGGCCGGGGACCATATAATGGGGAGATAAATTATAAATCATTAAAATAAATTCAATTTGATAGTATCATAACAATTAAAAATGAATTTAAATACATGAAATTGAAATTAAAGTAACTAATCTCAAAGAAGGCGCTTGAATTTAATGGTGAGGAGAGAAATCCCTTTCTTGGATATTTGACTAAAATGGCTTAGGAGGGGCTTATTGGGAGATGGGGTCACATTTGGAGGAATTTATGGAGTATAATATAGAGGGTGTTTCATCTTCAATGATTTTGAGTGAAGAGAAATGTGATATTTTGTGGGTTTATTTAGGAATGGAGGGGATTTATTTATTATTTTAATTTTTGACACTATATAGTAAAATATTCAAAACCAGAAACCATACCATTGTTTTCCCATGGTTTTCGTAAAAGTGGAGTGGAATAATTTATTTTATTAGGAAATTTTCTGAGGATAATAAAATATTTCCCTTGTTTATTTGGAGGTGAATCACACTTTAAAATAAATGAATTTAAGATCATAAAATATATTATATAGCTTGGAGGATTCACAATGGATTTAAAAAATATATAATAAACATTATACCACATTATTTTAAATAAAAAATATATATTTGGGTGAATATTTTTATTATTTTATTTGTTACATCATTATTGGTTCACTATGATGTCATAAAACACATTGTATATTTATAGTATTTTTAATTTTTACCCGAAAATTCGATTGTATAAGAGAATGATGAAAAATTCACCACTGGATAATTTTGACATCCTAATTATAAAAATAATATTTATTTTATTTAATTAATTTTATATATATGTTAAATTTTACTTCGGAAATAAAAACTGATATTCATTTAAAATTTATGGGTTTTGACAATAAGGGTTTCTTAGCCATTATAAAAATTACATTTGAATTCAGAAAAATTATATAATCATTTATATTTTAAAAATGTAATTTAGTAATAATATTTTATTAAAATATTATTTAATTCAACAATAAATTAATTTATATAAACTTATTTTTTAAACTAAAATTTAATATTAACAAAAAATACTATTTGTTAATTAAAATTATTTACAAAGTAAAATTAATAAGAATAAAATAAATTTAATATTCAATAAGAAAATAATGTATATATTACTATTGGTAGTATCTTGATACATATGGATTTATTACACTAGTATAATCCCAAAGAGTAAGGTGTGTGATTGTGGGGCTTTCATGGGGCTATTCCTTGAACATGGTTTCGGAAGTGATCCTGATGACCTTGAACTTCTATCATAAATGGTTTCGACCATGCTTAAGTTATTGAATATCATCATGAGGCATAGTCTAGGGAAAAGCTCAAAAATTCTATCTCTCATGGAATCTATGATAAATGGGATTCATTGGGTAGAAACATACTAGATGAGTCTATCACTTCTTTTATTTATGACAAATAGATTTCTTACAACCCTATATTTACACTAGTCAAGCAATCATTGTTCAACGGATATATTATCAATGGTAAAGATAATTATTGGTCATTTATATCCAATTGGATAAAATAAAACAGAATAATTTAATGTATTTTTATAATCAATTAAATCAAAAGGAGGAATTTTATTCATTATAGTTGGGTAGTTACAGTCGTCTCCCTTAGGAAATTTCTTCCTAGAAATTTCCTTTTCCCAAACTAAAATAGATGAAGGTGTATTTGCTTCATCACCTCCCATGGTTCCCACATTGCTTCCCTGAACTTGTGGTTTCACCCCCATACCTTGACATGGTCCATTTTATTATTTCATAGAACATTGTATCTATTCTATAAGATCTTCACTAGCTACTCCTTATAGTAAAGGTCATTCTCCAATGGTTCCACATCTTGATTGAGTACATGTGATTGGTCTAGAATGTACATACTTATAAGGGATACATGGAATACACCATGTACTTGAGACTTTTTCGGCGGGTGTACTAGTCAATAGGCCACTGCTCCGATACGATCAAGGATCTCAAAAGGGTCGATATACCTTGGAATAATCTATCTATTCTTCCCAAATCTCATAACTCTCTTCCATTTAGATATGAATAGGGATACCATGCCCCCAACATTGAACTCTAGGTAATTTCAATGATTGTCCGCATGAATATTTTTCCAATTATGAGTAGCTGTGATGTGTTACTAGATTCTCTTAACATTCTCTATCATTTTTTGACCCTTTTTGGATATAGAAGTTTCCCCCCCCCCCGTCATCATCCTAACATGTCGGTGTTCTGAACCTCATTCCATAAAGGTCTTCACAAAGTTCCATTTGGATGCTCAAATGGATTCTTTTATTGTATGATAAATCCCAAAATGGAATATATTGGTCCTATCCACCATGGATGTCCATTGAGAATTCTCTCAATATATCGTCAAGTGTTCAGGCAGTCCTCTTAGATTTTCCATCAGTTTAAGGGTGATAGGCTGTACTGAAATTCATCTCAGTGATTAGAGAATGCTTGAAACTTTTCCAAAACTTATAGGTGAATCATTGATCTCAATCAAACACAATCAATAGTGGTACTCCATCCACCCTTACCACTTCATTGATTTATATATGTGATAGTTGATCTAGTGATAAATCCTATCAAATCACAAATAATTGTGAAATATTTTTAGGATGATCCAAAGCAACCTAGATATCATTTTTTTCTTTGGATATATTTGGAATTCCAAGGAAAAAGTCCTTGGTGATTTTTCCCATTTCTTGTCGGTATGGGTAATGGTTGCAAAATCACCTTATACTTCTATCAATCAACCTTTACTTATGGACATACTAGGAACATTGATGTATATTCAGTGATCTCCTTCTCCATGTTATCCCCCCAATAGTGCTCTCAGAGGTCTTGGTACCTCTTTTTGTTTCCTAGGTGAATAGAGAAAGTCAAACTATGTGTTCAATCCAAAAGTTCCTTTTTAGTTAATATTTGATTGAATACAGAGTCTTCACCCAAATCTCAAAATTCCTTCTTCATTAAAATTGAACTCTAAGGATTTACCTTTTTTGATAGTTTCCAAATTATTTTGAATTCCATTGTCATATTTTTTATCTTCCTTTATCATTTCCAAAATAGACAGTTGAGCAATAATTTGTGAAAGGATTGATTATTTTCTTATCATTATGATTCCCATTTCCATAATATTCATATTTAAGAAGATATAATCCTTCTCGATTATAATAAATGATATAATTGATGGTTCTTATTTATATAGATTATCTAACACCTTGTTCACATAATCAAGATGATAGTGGATTGAGAAGTCATAATCCTTGATAAGATATAACCATTTTCATTCATTCATATTCATCTCTTTTGGCATGAATATATATTTGAGAATTTGGTGGTCCAAATATATTTCAAAATTCTTCCCAATGAGATAATTATTCCATAACATTAATGAAAATATCATAGACTCACACTCTAGATCATGCATGGGATAGTTTTTCCCATGAATTTTCAACTTCCTTGAGGAATAGGAAATGGAATTATCATTTTGTATCAACACATATCCGAATCCATTTTTTGAATCATCGCAAAAATTTATGAAAATGTCCCCACTTGTGTGTTGTTTGATCACATGGGGAGTGAAAAGCCTCATTTTCAACTCGATGAAACTTTCGTCACATTCATCATTCCAGGAAAATATGAGTACCATTCATGTAATATTTGAATGATGGTTTTAAAATAGTGATAAATTTCTAAATAATCTATGATAATACCCCACTAACCTAAGGAAGATATAAATATCTATCATGTATATTGGCCTCATACATCCCTTAATTCCTTTTCACTTTAAAGGATCCAAATATATCTCATTACTTGGGATGATATTACCTAATAATGAGGCTTCATTCAAATAGAACACACAGTTACTATGAATTTCATAGAGATTTTAATTTCCAAAGGTCTTTAGCACAATTCTAAGATTCTCCTCATGATCCTACTTGAATTTATAGTATAAAATAATAATATCTATAAAGACTATACGACATTTTTCGTGGTCATCTTTAAATACTATATTCATCAAATCCAGAAGTATTTCTGAATCATTATTGTGTCTGAATGGCATCATTAAGTACTCATAACTCTCACACCATGTATAAAAAGAACACTTTGGGATATCCTTCTTATTCACCCTTACATGTTAATATCGTGACCATATATTCACCTTAGAAAGTATTGTGCTCCATGTAGTTGATCCAAATTCCTAAATTCATGGTAAAGTTTAGTATTTCTTTAATGTGATTTTTACCTCACAATAATCAATGGAAATACACATTGTCCCATTATTATTCTCGATAAAGAGGACCAATGCACCATATGGTTAAGTACTTGGTCATATAACCCTTTATCAAGATTCTCCTGTAGTTGTTTCTTTAACTCCTCATGTTTCAGAACATCCATTCTATACAGAGTCTTAGATATTTGGAACACCCCATGTATATGTTTGATCGAACATTTGACCTCTCAATTAAGATGATGACCAGGAAAGTCCTCAGTAAACACATCAATATATTCCCTCACAATAGGCATGTCTTAATTGATAATCCTTCCTTAGAATCAATGATTTGATCTTGATATGATTTCTCCTAGTGTAGTAATATTTATGCTCAATATTGTAGTGCTAAATAAGATTCATCAACCTCCATACACTTGTATAGAATCGGGGTTTGACTTACCATTTGGAGATCGATTTTCCTCTAATGACAATTTAAGTTGTCACTACATAAGGAAAGACAATACATTCTCAAAATTACATTACATTCTTCCAATGGAAGCATGATAAGGTTATCCATGAATTGCAGTTTATAAACTATGATGGTGGAGGAGTTATATTCATGGGATGAAATAATATCCTCAATATCTATTTTACCGACATCTATCCTTTCATGATTTGTCATGGTTTTTAAACTTTTATACTAAAATTTCGTGATATAAAAGAATGTGTTGAATAATGGATGATTACTCTACCTTTAACTTTTTTATTATGGTTTTACATTATCCAATATAGACTTAGGGATGAGTACATATAATCTATTAAACACATAAAGCTGATTCTAATGAAATTAAAGGGATAACTAATAAATAAAATTTATTTCATTATATTATGAATTTATAGGATTCAATATATGTTATCCATGATACATTTCCTAACATACATTATTGTGGAAAGTTTTTTCCTTTGTTACCCAAATAATGGTTTGTAATGAGCTTAAAAATTTACCATAGCATATCCCTCAGAAGTGTCAAACCAAGTGGGTAGTAAGGCTTGTTGCCTTATACTAGGTTACCCCGAGTTAAGCACATAACATTGTATCAGAGTTGTTACTTCTAGGTATATCTTTTATAGAACCACATCCACTTGTGGCATCCATACATGGATTTATTTTCTTCAAAAACAACTTACTCTATAATTACCAAAATTTAGGGGTGTTTTCATACATTTAGTCTTATCCATAAGTGTTTTCACTTGGAATTTCTAATCATAATCCCCAAAATAACGAAACATATCCTCTAATACTAGCTATAACAAACCTTATATTTATTTCGAAATTAAACAAGATTTATTACTCCAATTTTAACATAATATAACTCAAAATATATTGAGTTCTAGTGTCTTTTGGAGATTAGATAACTTTCACAACAACTTCAAACATGAAAATAAACATATTAATTGCAAAGTCATTTTCATGACCACAATATTCCTTCATACATAACACTGAATGGGATAACCTAACGAAATACATAATAAAGAGCTCAAATATAAAGGATAGTATGTGAATAAACTTAGCATAATATGAGGAAGAAATTCATTTCAAAAAATATAAATATCAAATGAGAATAAACGAAAAAAGAATATAAAGTAATGATTTTTCATGATAATTATAACACGGGAAATGTGCAAAAAACAAAAAAAACATGATATTTATATGACTTAAGGCTCATTGCACATGTAAGAGAATGAGTCAAGGCTCATTACACGTGGAGGAGCATGAGTCAAAGATCATTTCACTTGGAGGATCATGATTCATTGCTCGTTGAACAATGAAGAAAAATGAGTGAAATCTCATGTCATATGAAGTATCAATATATTAAACATTACCCAATGCATTGGAGAGCTATTAGGGAGAACCCTTCAGAAGCTTTTCATTTTCATGCTTAGGTGTTGCACATAGATCATACAATAGGGATTCATTAATCATCATAGTTTATTTCATATTAAGAAAATGTGGAATACATAAATATAGATCCACAATTAAGAATTATATGTGAATGAATTTGAATACCCTTGATAGATAAATGGGAATTGTATTTACTACACAAATATTTTGGCAGCATAACGACGTTAAATAAAAATTCATAAAATGGGTTGATGAGATAAAAAGGGGTATCTAATCATTTAGAAATTAAATGGTTAGTAATGTAGAAATGCAAGGACATTCCCAATGATAATTAATTTGAAATAGAAGGTGTAACATCTAGTACTAAATTATTAAAATTGAATTTAAGAACCATAATATAAAAAATTCCTCGAATGTATATAAAAATAAATAAATACATTATGAAATTTCAGAATAGTAGTAGCTTAGGTAAAGGCACAAATGAGGGGGGTTACATATTACCACATAAAAATGAAATCAATTTTTGAGTAATGTAAGGATTAAAAAATATTGGAAAAACATTATATTGAAATTAATGGAACTAAACTCAAAGATGTTTCTTGAAATCCAAGGTGAGGAGAGAAATACCATATATGGATGTTTGACTCCAAAGGCTTAGGATATGCTTCATGGGAGCCTGGGAAAACATTGGGTGTACTTTAGCGAGTAGAGTACTGGGGGTGGATGAGCTTCAAGGTGTTTTAGTTAAGATAAATGGGATCATGGGTTGGATTATATAGGAAAGGAGGGGGGTTTCTTTATTATTTTGGTTTTGGACACTACATAATAAAATATTCAAAACCACAAACCATCCAATTATTTTTTCCCATTTTTTATAGAAATTTAGAGTGGTATAAATTATTTTAGAAGGACAAGGTCCAAAGAAAATAAAATATTTCCCTAGGATGAGAGTCACACCTTAAAAAATATTAATTTAAAATTATAAAATATATTACATGTCTTAGAGGCTTCATAGTGGATTTAAGAGGTAAAAAATAAACTTAAAACAACAATATTTTAATCCTAAAAATATATTTGGGTGACTATATATTTTATGGAATTTTGACATCATTATTTTGATATTATGACGTCAGAAAACACATTCTATATTTATATGGTATTTAATATTTTCCTAATAAATCGAATGTCTCAAACAATTATGAAAAAAATTGTCCATTCGATAATTTCAACATCCTAATTCCAAAAATGACTTTCATTTTATCAAAATAATTTGATATATATTTGAAATTTTACATTTAAAATAAAACCCACTATTTATTGGAAATTGATGGGATTTAATAATAACAGTTTTCGAGCCATAATAAAAACTATATTTGACTTCATAAAATTTATATAACCATTTATATTTTCAAATTGTAATTTAATAATAATATTATATTAAAATATTATATATTTCAACAATCCATTAACTAATAAAAACTTATTTCTAAATTTATTTTGAATATTAACCAAAAATACTATTTTTGATTTAAAAATATTTTATAAAGTAACAATAAGAGGAAGAAAATACATTACATAGTCTATATAAAATAATGTACAAATTCTTATTTATATTGTATAGATATATATCCACTTATTACATCAGCATATTCCCTATCAGTAAGGTGCACAATGGTGGGTCTTTCATGGGGTCATTCGATGAAGATGGTCTGGGCCGTGATCTCAATGAGCTTGAAATTCTCTCATAAACAGTTTTTCTTAGGATTAAGTTGTTGGATCTTCAATTGGGATTGGACTAGGTAAAATAAAAAAAATTATATCTCCCTTAGAAGCATTGAGAAATGAGATTCATAGGGAAAAATCCTACTAGATCAGGTTATCACTTATTTTTCCTATGTAAAAGTGATTTTTTAAAACCATATATTTATACTAGTAATGTGATCACTGTGTAATGGAAATATTATCAATGGTAATGATACATAAGGATCATTTAAATCAAATTGGAAAAAACGAAACATAAGATGTTTGCGTGTTTCTGTATCCTTTAAATCAAAAGGTGGAATTTAAATTCATAACAGTTTGGGTCGTTACAAAGGTTATCTTTCACTCTTGGACAAAATTCAATATATAGAGGAAATTTTTCTATCGAGGATCAAAGGATACCATGTTAAATAATGATACTCCCATAAAAATTGAAACTTATTGTAACTTGATGACTAGCTTGGACCCACATTATAGTTGGATGGGTCTAAATAAGCTTGGGAGACTCTGGAAGGAATATTACATATAAATATTGGCCTATTTTGTAGTTTTTAAAAATTAATTTTCATTATTATAACTTTTTTAAAAATGATATGTACATAAGTTATCTCCCATGGATATAGGGATTATAATCCAACGCAAAAAAATTCTTTATCTTATTAAATTTTTTATTCTCTATTTAATGTTTTTAGAATTTCTATTTCATTTAAATAATTTTATCAATTTAAGATGATATTTTATTCATATTCTAGAGATCATATATTTCATGAGACATCCTTATGATCATTGGATATTTTGAGGAATTAACCCCACTTTTGTAAGTTATAGTGGTAACAATTTTTGATTATTGATTATTGTGGCTCAAGATCATAATATCAAATATTTGATTTGGTCTCAACATAATTCATTGAAGTAATTATTTAATATTCCTACTTTTCTATTAAGTACATATTTAATTAATGGATTTATTAAGATCAATACTGAGAATACCATACTCATGACACCATAGAATATTGGTGTGGTTGATACAACAAATAAGAAATTGATATAGAATTAATTGATCATGAAGTTAGAATCTAGAATCTCTAAAGATATTTAAAAGAATAATTCATATTCATAAACAGATAGTTAAATGGATTCCATTCAACCTAATAGGGTATAATATTTCAAAATAAGTACGGTCTGAAAAAAAACATTATTATTTATGGACCTCAATGATTTCATATGTCTAGTATATATTCTTATAGATTCCATGGAGATGAAAAAACTAAAAGATAAGTCCCATTCATTATTCATTAAGGTATATATTAATTGAATCATTGAATTTTTGATATTGAATAATGAAAAACAACTTGTCATTAGAAAATGAATTGATCAATTCAGTGAAGAGGTATTATTGGCAGTTCAAAATTTTGTGGAAAATGAATTTTAAATAAATGATTTAATTAGTCAAATACAAGTTGATCTTAATATTTTTCTATAAGGAAACAGGTTTTAAATGTTTCATATGTAATATAATGTTTCAAAGTTTCAATAGTTAATGTTTTTTATGGGTTTTCTTTAACTAAAAAGGCTTGGGTTAGAGGATTGAAGGTTGAAGTTGTGGGAATTAAATGAAAAAAGTCATAGGTTGAATTTAAAATAACTTCTTGAGTTGGATTATTTATAGATAATTATGTATCTGACTTATAATACTTTATTTTAATCTATTTAAAATATTATAAGAGATTAAAATAAATTTTCAATCTTAGGGAATCCAAAAAGAGGTAGTTTAATATGGAATATGATCATGATTCATTCAAATAACTAAATGGTGGGATCTATTTAAATTTCTGTAGTGGATGAAAGTATTGTGATAAAATGGGTCATCATTTTTATAGATGATATATGTAAGAGTAAGAGGTAATTGTTATGTTTATTGGGAATGTATTTTAGTAGAAGGAAATAGTGTACTTCTCTATTAATGTTTCACCATCTGTTATAGAAGATTTTATTTAGAAAATGATGAGTGTCATTTATATGAATACTCCAAGGTAAGTTCTATAAATTATATATATTGAAGAGATAAAAGTGGGTTTTTATTGTCTTATATTGAAAATATATCTATGAGGATAAGAATATTTTTGGGGTGTGAATTGAGGGATTCTGTAAAATCAGTAGATCATGTTTATATTAGAGGAAATATATTCAAAAAATTATTTAAATATATTGGACATACAAATGTATGCCTATATTGACTCTATTTTCCTAAATGAAAGTGAAAAAAATGGAATTTGAGGTCATTGAAATAGTGAATTATATATTTTCATTAGTGGTATTTGACATTATTTAAGACACTTAATATGTTATACTATGAATTTCATTTGTAGTGGGTGTCTTTATTTGGTTCTAATAAAATATAGGGAAATACCATTAGGATTTTTTGATATAGATTGTTTGATACCTCAAAACATAAAAATGAGAAACATTAAATTACACAATAAATGATCAATTTTAGGGGTATATAGATGTCTATTGTTTTGTTTATTAATGTAGAGATAAGAGGTAAAATATAAATTTTATTCAAATTCGAATGAATTAATGTTGGTTGTTGATGGTATCTATGTCAATAAATGAATCAAAGTTTTTCACCAACATAGATATATGGAATGAATTAATCTGGTTTAAGAATCTAGTAGAATACCTTTAAAGGATTATGAAAAATGGATTTTTATACTATGATTATAATTGTTCAATTCATTGATCTAATAATCTTGTATTTTACACCCCTATTATGTATCAATCCAATAAATATGTTCTTATTTTATTAATTGATCTATTTCCCCCCAATAAAGTTTTATTATGTTTTACAATATAAGAAAATATAATTAATTTTAAATTTAATAAGAATAAAAAATATAATATTTTGAAAATGTAATAGTATAACTAGGACTAGTAAAAGAAAACACTGACTTGAAACCAAGAACACTTTATTTTATTATTTAAGAAAATTAAATTCAGTTTATGAAAATTAGTAAATTTATAATGAATATTAATATGGGTAAAAAATAAATGATAAATAAATTAAAATATAAAAATTCAATTTCATTTGATTCCCAATTATAATCCCACCCACAAATAGCACTACAAAAAAACTGAAAATTATTAAAAAAAAGGTTCATTTTAGAAAGAATATTTAACCTTGATAGAATTAATGTAAATAATGAAGAGTAGGAATGATTGTTTTTTTATAGATAAATATGATCACAATCCTGAAAGGATGTCAAAAAACATAGTAGATTGACATTATGATCCTTAATAAACAAAATATATAGTCATTATTATTGTTGGATACATTGATGCAAATAAATGATCATCAAGATTATTTAATGATAATAAGGTAATTAGTTTCAGAGACTATAAAAATATTATATTAAAATATAATTGATTTGGAAGTTTTAAATATTTTTTTCCGTAAAATAATCTTATAAATTGTTTTTTAAAATGATAATATTCATTAATTAATCCCAAAGTATCTATTGTAATAGTTATAATGATGATTTTTCTATTAAATTATAAATATTAATTAAAATAATGGTTTATTCAAAACTCAAAATTATCACACCTATATAAATATATTTATCAAATTATAATCATATTTTTACTCAACGTGTCAAAATTTTATTAGGGTTATTGTTTTTGGAACTTTCTTATAATGTTAAATGTTTTGTGAAAAAATCAATATTCTTGTTTTACGAGCACTTTAATATTATGAAATAAATACAATTATAGGATTATTAAAAAATTTATTTAAAAATTTTCATCAAATTTTTTTTTTATTAATATGAAATTGAATTTGAAAATTCTAATTATAAATTATAAATTTATACATTATTCTTTAAAAAAATTAAATTATTGAAATATAATAAATTTTCTAGATTCTGCGCATTTATCGGGTTAAATATATGGTTTTTTAGGTTTTATAAGGACTTGAACATAAAACTACAATATCACACTCATTAATTATCTATAAAACTAGTTATAATTCAGTTTACTCGTAATTGGTTGGATAATATGATAAAATAATCAATATTTAATCATTTAAACCTCACACCTCCTCAATTATAAATACTACCCTTTAGTCGTTCATCTCCACTATGAAATCATAAGACATGATGTTATGGTCATTTATCAACCCAAAAATTACCTTAAAGGTGTGTTCAATGTTTTAATTTTCCACCCTCATTTTTTGGATGTAAATCTCCAAGGTAATGGAATTCCCCTCTTCTACTTTTTCATCTAATACCCCTTTTGTGCATACCATCAAAATGCCAATAAAATTTATATCATTACACATTAAATGTTACCATTAATGAAAAATTATATTTTATAAATGGGAGACATTATATCTTTCCCATTTATTACCAATATATAATCTAAGAGGTATATCCTCATACTGTCGAATTAATTTCTTGAAATTCTCTTTATCTAGAAGAGAAATTATCATGTTGTGAATATCCAACCCTCTTCGATTTCATTTTTTATTCACAGAAATGTAAATACGACTTCTTTATTTATGTATTTAAATATATTTAACCCATATTACCATTTAATTGGATAAAAATTATGTTATTTTGTATATATTAATCACTTGTATGAAGTGATTTTGATTTAGAATTCATTCATTATTTTCAAATTGTTGTTAATGAAATGAATTATTATGATAAATGTGGATCACATGAATTAAGACATATAAATGGTGTTAAAATATATTTTTCCAATTAATTTGGTATATAATTAACCTATATATAGAATATATTTTGTACACATTGATGAATAACATGGTAATTATGATTTATGACGCCACAGTTATATACCTTGGTGATATGCATATGAGTGCCTCATATAACACTCAAAGACATTAAAACATATAAATTAAATTATACATTAATAGTTAATTTTATTAATTTAATCTATATAATATATTCTATCAAATATTCTGGATATTAATTCAATTTATTTGATTGGCATATGATAAAAACAAATCCAATTATACGGTTAAAAATCTATATCTATCTAAATGCAGTTGTGCCTCCTTTTAATGGGGAAAAATACATAAAACTAAATTTTCGGATTAATAAATTTTATATGAAGAAATATACTCAATTTTTGTTAAATTATAATGTCAATATTATCTTAGGGTAATCTTTTGTTATTTGTATTTAATGTTTCATTTTATGATGAATAGTGAAAAAACTGAATTTTAATTGAAAACAAACATTTCATATAAATAATTTATAATTTTAAAATATATTTATAATTGGTTTCAAAATATAAATAGATCATTTATATATATATATTAATAAAATATAGTTCATTGGAATCATTTTTTAAATTAATTCAGATATAAAAACATAGTGAACTTTTGAACATTTTTATTTTTAAAACCTGCTTTTTCATCCCATATGTGGGATTAATTTTAAACTAATTTATAAAACTTATGTCATTTTAATTTTGAAAAATTCATTAAAAATTAATAATAATTGTGATTTATAAATTATTTTATGGTCAAATTAGTTTTTGAATAAATAATGATAATAAATGAAATTAAAATTAAATACAGTGACTAAGGTAAAATTAAGCTTACCAAGGGACTAAACATTAAACAGAAGGTGTAAAATCACCTAGAAACCTATACGAATCCTATTTTCTAGAAAGATTTAGACCATACACCATATTTTATATAATTATAAACGTTTTTGGGGAAAATATTCCGTGAATGTGACCAACATATTTAGTTATGTGAGGAAAATGACAAAAACAAAACATTCCTTACCTTTGACATTTATAAATGATTGAGATATATAAAAACATAATATATTAGGTTTTACATATCATTTTTAGATATAAATTTAATATTGTTTCAATAATAATTAATTCTTTATTTTAATAAATTATATAATTATTTTTAATTCTTTATAAATTCCAATACAATAACTATTTATTTTACAATTAACTAGGATAAATGATAAAAAAATACAAAAATTAAAGAAAAAAAATTCAGTGAATAATTATTATCTCATGATTTTTAGATTAATATATATTTTTAAATATATTAAAAATAAATATATTTTATTTTCATCATTTTAATGATATTTTTTATTCAAATTAAATTATTAATATCAAAATTTACATTAATGAAATTATTTAATAAATGATATTTTATTAATTAATTAAAAATTACTAAAAATATTATCTTCTATAAGTTTATTTTGAAATCTTATTAAATATAAAATATGGATCATTAATGGTCTAATTATTATATTATAATTACCATGTTTACCATTAAAGAGTAAAAATGCTTTGTTAGAAAGGTTAACATTTAAGGAGTGTTCTTGTATGTTACTTGCTCTTGTGTAAAAATTGATTTTAAAAACACCTAGTTTTTCATTGTACAAATAATATGTCTTATTTAGAATATGTGGGTAGAAATTTTATATCAAGGATCATTTCATTTAAGTCTTTATGAAAAAAAACATTACATATGAAACTAGTTACCTTAATAAAAACCAAAATGGTAAAAGTGAAGCAACATAAAAGTTATAGAAAAAATTGAATAACATAATATATTGTTATATTTTGGAGTTTGGATCCACATTAATTTTCCTAAATATCATTGGTTGTCATTTTTTAGTCACATGATTCAAGGGAAACCTTCTAATGGTTTTTATCTTTTTTGTATTTACAAGAATGGCACTCCTCCTCCACTATAAAAAGGCACTCACACCCCTTACTTCATCCCACATTTCAAGCCTTCTAGATCATAAAACCCCTCTTAAAATAAAATCAAAACATCTATATTCAAATTCTATAAGCCTAAACGTTTTCAAAAATCCAATTAATGAATATTTTATTGTAAATCCAAAAGGTGTTACCTGAAGATGAGGTAATGTTCTTCCACGAGCACTTTTGTATTAATATTTTCATCACTACTTCAATGATTCTTACATCAAAATTATATAATATCCCCATAATATTGAATATAATAAAATTTGGTTATGATAATATTCTATCCTAAAACATCACAAACTTCCACCAAATGGGAGATGTAATCTTCATTCATTTGTAAAGCGAACTACTACCTAACAGGCCAATGTCGTCCATTCTTTCATTAACACCTTTAAAGGTTTGTAATAAATATGGATTTATATTATATATATGATATATATGATATTTATAATTTACTCATAATTATTTAATTATTATATATGATATAACTTCATGCTTTCCATTTTATGGGAGTATAATAACATTGTTTGTGGACGTGTGGACTACCACCTCCTCAAAGAAATGCGAATCGTTCAAGATTTACATGTAATGCATTAAAGATGCGTTTAATAAAAATATGTGATATATATTACCTAAAAATGATATTTTAATTAATATATATATATATATATAATTTACCCTTATTTCGTTTAATACAAAAAGAAAATGTCAGCATTGTTTATGCGGACGTACGACTTACTGTAACTATGAATGGTGCATTTCATCTTATATCAATAAATGAAATGGATTACTATAAAAATTCATATATTAACCCTATATGATATTTAAATCAATTTTAAATTATTTATACGATGAAATCATGATCTAATTAATATGAACATATAATATTAAGTCAAAACAAACTCAAAGGATAATGCACGAAACACCAGAAACAGTCCAAATATTGATTAATTATTAACAAATGGGAAATAACTTATAATAAGAAGATAATATATGAAATTATTAATATTAATATGGTTATAGTTTAATTTATTAACATTATTAAATCAATTATACTTGAGTTCAATGGGATTTCAACCAATAGATAACATAAATTAAGGGATTTTGCCTCAATTTATATTCCATTGATAATTATTTTTTATTATACAAAAATTCAATTCTATGTGGTGTATATAATAAACCTTGGATAATTAATATCATTATTAATTTGATATTAATGGTATTTAATTAATAACTTATAATTAGTTCATCCAATTTATTTTTACTTGAATGTTACCATGTGGTAAAATTTATTAAACAATCTCAATTTCTTTTGTGATTGTTAACTTTCACATGTAACACTCACATTATTATAATCATTTATCATTAAAAAGTAAAATTATATAAAATATTAATATTATTGTGTAATTTATATTATTATTTCATAAAACTAATTCCCTTTTTACTTGGGGAATTCAGTTTTGATGTTATTTGAAAAACTAGAGAAATTTTCATATATCTGTATATATTTTTTATGCGTATATTAAGTAATACAGAAAATTAATTATTAATTTAATATATTTTTTGAAATATAAGAAATTATTTGGACATAAAGGCATGGGTGTGTCCTGGTTAATGACATCCCTTTGATTCATCAATAGTCTCATAAGATGAATCAGATGTCCAAATCGGGGTAGTTTTAAAATGTCTTGTGATTTGATCTTTTGAGTAATGGGTCCATGTACCTTTGAAACGTGGTGTCCAATAATTCGTAATTTACTTCATCCCGTTTCAGTTATTTTCATCGAAATTAATTTCATTATGAAAAAAATGTATGGATACATTTCATTCTCAATTTATTGGTAAAATGGCAAGTGTTTCAATTATTTGACTTGCTCCACTAATTATTCCTTATCTAGTTGTTTAAATTGAATGTATTTTGAATTATTCACCATCACATATAGATTATTTATATTGATTCATGATTAGTTACAAAATACTCATACCCCTAATAATCATTTTTTCTCACCCATGTTTTGTTCCCTTTACCTATGTTATGAATAAGAGTTATTTAAATGAGTTTTCAATGATGATGCTTATTAGATTTTTTTATGTATTATTTTTTATTTTCTATTCCCAATATAAAATGGTTTCTATGTTTGGTTCTAGTTATCCAATTTTTAAAAAATGATTAATCCTTTGGGATTTGATTCCTTTTAATCATTCCAATTTAATAAATTAATTCAATTGATTCAGGATTCCAGGTTTGGTTAGTTATAGTTTGTATCAAGGGAAGTTTGGTAGAAAATTTAGAAACTAGATTTAGGAAATCATAGATTTGTAAACATAACCCTATGTTATACTTTGAGGATAAGTATATATGAAAAACCCAAAAAAAACCCTTGTTTATTATTAAAATATTAGATATGCATAAATTTTTCAATTAATGTTATGTATCTATCGAGTTTTGGGGTTATACATTATGTTTCATAGTGTTAGTATATAAATATAATATGTCTTGTTTATAGGTATAATTAGGGAGGAAGAAAGTTATCAATATTCATGGATAATTTATAGATTTTCCTACTGAGGAAGTTGATATATTAGGTATTAGAAAAAATATTGTTTTGGATATATTAGTGAATTTTAATAATGTATAGACACATAACGTTTCCCGGATGTAGAATCATATTCCATAATGATATTATCATTTTTTGTATCTCTTTATGTGAAATATGCCCCCATACTTTTATGGTAATACTGATCCAATCGTAACCAAAAAATTTATTATGTCTTTGGATAAGACAATTACAATATTGGTATATGGTGTAAAGTAAAATGTTACACTTAAAATGCATTATCTCAATGATGATGTTGATCAATGGTGGTCGTTGATCCAAAATACTAGGTAGGAATATGAAATATAACTCATGGAATGGAAATTATTTAAAGAGAAATTTTTTGAAAAATATTTCCCTCGTAAAGACTAAATTGTAGTGAAGTTAAATTTTTTTAGCGCAATAAAAAAGCATGAATAATTTTTTTCCCTAAATTATTATACCTTTACAAGGTTATATTGGTATTCCATGAACAACAAATGCAACACAGGGTGAATGATTGACCATTTCCTAAAATGGATTAATCCATGTATCTAAAGGGAATAGGTTCATAAAACCTTTTATTCATACGATGAAATAGTTTTTTGTACTATCAAGAGAGAGAAATAATTCTCCATGTCCTATAGATTTAAAGGTAACTAATGAATATGAAGATGATACAAAAAAATATGGTTAAATGGAATAAAGAAAAATAAGGATTTTCAAACATATGATATCTATTAAAAGAAACACCCGGGTAGTTTCTTGAAGGGAATGAGATATTATTATAAGTGTGGAGATAAGGGTCACCATGATAAAAAATGGAAGGTGAAGAAAAAAATCAATGATGTATAGTTATTAAAATATAGGGAAGTAGGACTTTATAGAAACTAATTCAATGATTTTCAAGGGAATATTCCATAGAAGAAGACAAGGGATTAAGGTCCATCCAATGTTATTACAACAAAATAAGTGGAATGATTAATGTTCATATATATTTGGATCATTGTGTAATCCTGTCAAATATTTTTTCTATGATATCCTAGATAAAAGTATTTTCGAATGTATAAGTATTGTACAACACTACTTTGTACATAAGGATTTGAAAGCATGTGTCAAAAGGTACTAGTGAATAAGAAAAATGATATTGTGGAAATTTATTATTCTTGGAAAACACATAATTAATGGAAATTTAACCCTTAATATATTCCTAATGTTGAGATAAGAATGTTGGGATAAATAAATAATTGTTTTGAATAATGAAAATTGGATAACGTCTGACTATCTTGGAACTAATTAATGATTTATCAAAAAATTAGTTTCTCCTATCATTTATGGAGTTTAAAACACATTTGTATTTACGTAATGTGTCTAATAACATTTTTTTACGTAATGAATAATGAATTATGTATGTTTCCAATAATGTTTTATTGTAATTCAAGATATTAACATGTTTCAAGAGAATACATGACGCTTTTTTTGACATGTTCAGTGTGTGATGATTGAATAGATACTTAAAGTTAATTAAAGGATAATGATAAATTCATTATCTAAATTCAGTGAGCTTCCTTATAAAGTGTTGGATCATAATCAGTTGTAATGTTAACCAATTATGAAAGGGTTTATGTTGATATTTAGATGAGGTTTCTGATAATAATTAATTAATTCACTATATGATGTAACATGTGACAATAATTGAAGTAGAAATACTTCAAGTCACAACCAACAGATAATATTGGTTTTATGAAATAGAAACATATATTTACCTATATTCTCAGAGTGTGAAATAATTTCTCAACTCTAGGAAGAAGGTGTCTCCAAACAAAAAAATTGTCTAATTTTCATCATTTTAAATTACAATAATAACCTTTTTAGACCTATTAGATATATGGGATTATGGTAATTAACCATATATACATAACCCACATTCATGTGATCAATATACTCTATCACTCTCTATCAGACATTAATAGTTAGATTTTCTTCCATGTATTGTTTTCACAAATGTTCCCCAATTCTAAATACTAATTTTATGGAAACCGTTGAATTTTGATTTCTCTCTTGTTAATAATATTTTTAATTAATTATTTTATGATGTGTAATTTTTCAACAATAGTATTCTCTAATATTAAACTTGTTATTTTAGATATCATGTTTATATTTTGAGGATGCAATTTATTTAAAGTGGGTAGAATGTAACAACCCAAGACATTAAAATATATTCATTAGATTAATTAATAACAGTGAATGTTATTAATTAAATATATATATATATATATATATATTAAATCAACTATTTTTTATATTCATCAAATACATTTTATGGGCATAAGATAAGAAAAAATCCAATTCTATTCATAAAAAGATGTATTTTTCTAAACACAATGTCTTCACCTTTTAATGGAGAACATGTCTTGAAACAATATTTTGGCACTTTTATAAATTTTATATAAAAAAAAATTATTTTTTAAATATATATGACAAATGTTTCTTACGGTCATTTTTTTAGTGAAGTTTAAATTTTTATGAATAGTTTAAAATTCTGAATTTCAATTGAAAACTAACATTTTATCTGCATCATTTATAGTGCTTGAGTTTATTTTTAATTGGGTTAAAAGTAATATTAGATAAATTTTACTTCTATTAATACAATTTGTGACATTATATTTATTTTTATATTGAATATATATATAAGAACATAGTGATGTTTTGAACATTTTCACATTTAAAACATGTTTTCTCATCTTGTCAACATGATTATTTTTAAATTAACATTTAGGACTTATGTGATTTGAATTTGGAAAAAAGATTCCATATTTTTAATAACAATGAATTAGAATTTATATAATGTTAAAAATATTTTATTACCAAAAATATAAGTGATAGAAAGTATAATGAATTAATGTGATTAAGGTAAAATGGAGATTACCAAGGGACTGAAATTTAATCGTAAAGTAAAAAATGACCTAGTAACTTGTCCAAAACACAACTAATGGAAATATATGGACCATATAACAACTATTATATAAATTTATGAGTTATTGGGATTTTATTTCAGGAAAGTTACCTATATAATAAGTCATGTAAGGAAAAAGACTGAAAATGGATTTTACAAACCCTTAACAATTATAAAGTATTGATATATGGTAAATACATCATATATACAGTTATAAATATCATTATGAGATATAAATGAATTTTTTATCATAATAATTTATCATTAATTTTTTAATTCATATAATTATTTTCAATTCTTCTGAAATTCCACAATAGTAAATATTTAGTTAATAGTTAACTAAGATAAATGGTAAAAAAATATTTTAAAATTGAAAAACGTGAGTGAACTATCATGACCCAATAATTTAATATATGAATATTAAATGTTAATAAATATTTTAGCTTAAGATATCTTAATTTAATTATGGTATTTAAATTTTTAAATTGTAATTTAATTAATAATTTTAAAAATGAAATTAATGAAATTATATAAAAATGGTATTTTATTAATTGATTTAAAATTCCTAAAAATTCTATATTTTGTAAATTAAGTTTTAGGTGTTATTAAATAACAAATAATGTCCATTAATGGTTCAATTATTCTATTATAATGACTTTATTGACTGATAAATAGTAAAAAACATTGTTAGCACAATTACAGTTTAAACAGTGTTTTACACATTACATACGCTTCTATAAAAATTAATTTCCAAAACACATATGATTGTTATTATAATATATATATATATATATTATTTAGAATAATTGTGTCGAAATTATAAGGTAAATATATATTTTTTAATCTTAATGAAAATTTACTTAGGTTATAAAACCAATTACAATAATAAGAACAAAAAAGGTAAACGTGCATAAACTTAGATGTTAGGAAAACAACTTAATAAAATGCACATATTTTTGTGTGGGGGGGGGGTATATAATACAATTTTCAGAAAATCGAATATTTTTCAATTTTTTGGCTCATTATGTATGGGATAACTCCCAATAGTGTTTTAATTTTGGTATTTACAAAAATGTCACTCTACCTCCTCTATTAAAAGGTACACAATACCCACACTTCATAAAACATGTCAGCCCATTTGGATAATCCAAATACAAAAAAATATAAGCTCCAAAACCCCTAAACTAAACATAAAGGCCTTATTTTGTGCATAAATCCTATCAAATATATCTTTTCTTCGTAAACCAAAAGGAGTTACTCGACGAAGAGGTAACATTCTACAACATGCACTTTTGTTTTATTTCTTTCTCTACAACTTAAATTATTATTATATCATGAATATAAATTAACTTTATTATTTTAAATATAACTATATGTTTTTATTCTAATGTTATGAACTACTACAATACACAATTGAATTGAATGATATATACAATCATCGTTTGTGTGTTTGAAAAGCTACGACCACATAAACAAAGGTCCTTCATTATTCCATTACCAAGATTCAATGTTGAGAATAATGATGGATTAGTAGTTTATATATTATAGATGTGATATTGAAAATTTATTTATTATTATATAAATATTTTATAACACATAACTACATGCCGCCAATTTTTTGGGAATATGATAACATCGATTGTAGACGTGTGGGCTACCAGCTCCTTGAAGTGATATGATTCATTCACAATTTACATTGAATGAATTAGTTATGCGTTTAATAAATAATTGTGATATATATTAAATAAAATTTATACGATGATTTTAATATTCATATATATCATTTAATTTTCTTTCTTTTAATACAAAAATAAAATAAAAGCATTGTTAATGTGTACATACGACCTATCAACTCCATGAACGGTGCATTTGATCTCATATCACTAAATGTTATAGATTAATGTAAATAAATATTTACTAAATATTTATTTTATACCAATCATGTTAAAAAATCTTGATATGATTATATCATGGTATAATTAATAGGAAAAAATAATAACAAGTAAGAACATACTCAAAAAACAAGGAAAGTAACACTCAAAATAGTGAAAATAATGAAATAATGATAATAAATAGGTAATAAGATATTATATATATTAATATGGTTTTTTATAAGTTAATAAAAATCTAATAACAAATATAGAAGTGTTTAATGATTATTCAACCAAATGGGGGAATAATTTTGGTGATTTCATCTAAATTTAAATTACCTTAAGACTTATTTGTAATTAGGCACCAACTCACTTCTATGTGGTGTATATACTACTACTTTGACATGTAATATTGCAATTAGTTCCTTATTAATGGTGTTTAATGTTAAAATTTAAATTATTTCATCCATGTTAATTTTTAATTGAATGTTACCAAGTGGTAAAAGTTTTAGAACAATCTCACTTTCTTGTGTGATTATTAACTTTATCTTGAAATAATCAATGTATTGTAATTTTTTTTCATTGAAAATGAAATTTATTTTAAATTTACATATTATGGTATAGTGGATATGATTATTGACTAAACCATATTCAATGTTTATATATGGTTCTTAATTACATTAATTTGATTAACTCAAGAAATGTTTATATGTATATATATATATATATGTGTGTGTGTGTGTGTGTGTATATCAGTTATTCGATATGAAGATTTGATAATAAGGCACATTTTTTATTAATGAAATAAATTGTTTTATAATTGAGGAATTATTTGGACATGAATACATGTTTGGGGACCTCTTACTATGAGACCCAGGATGTATTGGTAGTCTTGTGAGATTATGATGGTAAAGGTTCCATGTACATAGGAAACATGGATTCTAATAATTTGGATGTTCTTTCATTATAATTCAATTATTTTTATCTATAGAATTTTTACTATGAAAAAATATAAATATTCATTAAATTAAATGAGTTTTCTTTTATTTTTTGTTTCATATTTATTATTCATTATCTAGTTGTTAAAATGTAGAGTGTGTTAAGTTTTTTACCATTCTCTATTTATTGTGCTTATTGAATCAGGATTAATTCTATTGTGCACTTACCCTTGTGTATCATTTGAGATCACCCTTATTTTTTTCTTTTCCATATATTATGAAGAAGATATATTTGAATGAGTTTTGAAGGATACAATTTATTACATTTTTTATGTATCTTGTTTTATATTAAATTCCCAATTTAAAATATGTTCTATTTATGTATCTGATTTCGCAAAACTGCAGAACTGATGCATCCTTCAATATTTGATTCCTTTTAGTCATTCTATTGTATTAAAATATGTCACATTCTCCGATATTCTAGGGTCATGGTTGTTACAACTCATTTTTATGTTGTAGCCACATTTACATGTTATGATTTATGTTCTTTATATTATTATAATTAATTTTTTAAAATTATAATGCATCATTTATATACCTCATTTTCACATTCAATATTTTTAATTTGATTATTCCCTTGATCATTTTTACATGCACCCTTATCATTTATGTATGTCCTTGTGATATGAATTGAAGTGAAAGTAACATTACATGAACCTATGAAGTTGAATTTATTTTGGATTAGATGATTGTTTTTTATTTTTATTTTCATGTATTCTGTTCTTATTTATAAGACAATAATAAATAACATATATTCCACATTATTAAATAGTGTTTCAATAAATAATTTATTGATGTAATAAAAATGTGTCTCTCTATAGTTGGTATAAAAGGGAGGTTTATTTTTTTTAATTAGTATTATAAAGAATTAGTAGAAACCATAAGAATAATCCTAAATCGAGAGAGAAATATTAATATTTTTTTAGTATTAAGTAATTTGTTTCCATGAAAATACATCTCTATATAGATTCCACAAGTTGATGTGTCTATGGAATATATGTACCTAGAGGGAACACCCAAAACAAAATATTGGTCTAGACCTGATCGATAAATGGTACACAATAACACACGTTACTACACATCTAGTTTAAGACTCATGAGGGATATGCTTTATCTAATCACAAAATTGTATTAATCATTATGAGGGACATAAATACAATGTAAAAGACTAATTAATATTGAATTATATTATCTTATAATAATAATATTAGAAAATTATAATATTAAACATTCCATTAGAATTATTATTATAAGATTAACAATAGAAAAAAAATTATTACTTAGTTTTTTTCCTTCTTGAAAAAAGTTACGAAATCTAAGGAATCACAAAAAAACTGATGCAATGAACAAGGTGATCAGGGACTTTCTAATATGTGGGATATGGAGTTGAAATCTTCCTAATCATGATGACTTAGTTTTCTCAAGTCCTGGTCAACAAAAATACCAAGTGTACCATCCTCCTTCTTTACAGAAGGAACAACTTGATGTTGAATCCTTCATCTTCCAACAACCATCTATTTTTATTATAACCTCTAACCCACTAATTGTGGAATAATTTTTTAACACTATAGAAAAAATATTTTATATACACCATTATTATTAATATGAGGAAGTTATGTTGGTATTGTATCACTTAGAGGTAAAAGTTGATCAGTGGTAAAAATTGATCAGAATCATTAAGCCAAGGGATGAGGTGGACATGATGGTATGGGAAGTCTTTGAAAACATATTTTTTATCAATTTCATTATAATAATAAATTTACAATGATTTCATGTTATGATTCATGATTTTTCAAGGATTCTTTTGGAAATACAAGTCCATTCCTTTGGGACTAAGATAACATATATGGAAATATTTAAAAATATGAGTCCTTGGGAGTTATGAAGAGATATTGTGATGTGATCACAGGGATGAAATTGTGTTTTTTTCCCTAGTCAATTTATTGACAAAATATAATGAAGATAAATATGAAAAATAATTTTGAATAATAGAAATGATATAAAAAATTAACAATCAATGTGTAACAAATGGGGGAAGATGCATTCTTGGATTTTTTTTCAAGGAAGTGGAATGTGTTTCATGTATTGAAGAGGTGGAAAATTTTTCCAAAACATTAATGTATATTTAAATCCTAAACATATAAATTCCATTTAAAATGAGAATATGGTGAAGGAACATTTTATTGTGTAATGATTCAATTATAGTGAACTTTAAAATTTCTCTAACCAAATTATACATAATAATATATAAGAGTTAAACCACCATCAACACCATAAAATTACAATGGATCATGATCATGATTTTAAAATTATTATGGATGATTTTGAGGATCCAAATGATGTTGTATAAGGTATACTCATCATACACTCAATTCTAGAAAGTATATGGTATTATTATTTTTTTATTCAATATTTTATTTATTTTATTTTTTTAAAGAACATAAAGTTTAACCTTGGAATGATATATTTATATTTTAATGTTAAAACTCTTTGATTCCCTATTCATACATCATATTTAAATAGGTATTTCACTATTAATCTTTGAAAGTACCACATCTCTATAAACATGATGATCATTTTGAAGGTGGACTTTTACATAATATATAAGATAGATTGGTTTTCAAAGTGTAATTCTAAGATCATACATATAATAAATGATAGTTAATAAGTCATAAAGGTAAATAATATTATTATATTTACAGGTTTTATTTCCAAGGATTTTATTTCTAATAACCCCCTCCTATATACATCTTTACAAAAAAATTTGGTGACTAATTGGAAGGAATTGAAATTGTTAAGACAGAAGATGAGACCATTGTTTGGTAGTAAATAGATGTATTACCTAATAAGTTACCATGATGTAGTAGGGAAAAAGATGTAGTGTTCTCAATTGAATTATTTCCTCTGTCTAATCCAATATTAAAAAAACATATAGAATAGAATATGAGGAGTTGTAGGAATTAAATAATAAACCTTAATATTTTTTTGGAATTTTTTTAACTAAAAATTTTAACTCAAAAATGGATTCAAGTTCATCTAAATAAATGAATGTGTTGTAATATTCTAAGAACTAATGATTCTGTTCATTAGTGTACCTATGCAAAATTTACCCTCTAATGGTGATAGAGTTTTCATTTTTTTATAATTCATCTTTAATGGAACATAAATTTATAATGATGAAAAATGAAAAAAAATGTTCTTATTCATTATGATTATAAAAGTACAATGAACTAGATTATCCTACCCATGATCACTAGTTATCAATAGTCATTTTTTCTATAAATAAATGGAGACACTATCTTAAAGATAAAAAGCGAGACAAGTACATAAACCACTATAGTTTGAAGTATATATTCACATAGAAGTACATGAACCGGATACAAAGGAGATGGTAGGGGTCTCTTAAGGATAGTGATTTTTAAATTCATTATCACCCCATAAGAGAGAATGAGGTCATAGATGAATCCAGTTGGAAGGATCTTGGTATTGATACAATGTTGAGGATTTGAAAAGACATATTGATCAAAGACCTTGTATATTTAAAAATTGGAATCATAAGGGAAGGTATGTGATCAATCCTATCCCTAATTATTTAACAATAAACAATACTGAAGAAGATCAAAAAAAATCCAGTATTTTATCCCATGATTAAAAAAAGATAGAGGCTAGGCAAAATGGGATGGTTCTTGAAATCAATATTAATAAATATGGTATTCAGAATTTTTATTCAATTCATTGTATACCCGTGATTTCTGAGATAAAGCAGGAGATGATGGATAAAGACCCTAGATCTATATTCTATATATATATCTCAAAATAACTAAAATATATATGGACATTCATCATCATTATTAGTTTGATAATATTAAAGGGAAGATTATTGATTATATTAAAAGGTTCTTATTGTGTCAATAATTAAATATTGAGAGACAAATTCTTAAAGGGGTACCATAGAAACTACCTATAATGACATGTAAGTGGAATAACATCACTATGGAAATGTTCACTAGGATTATGAAGAAACCCAAGGGTAGAAATTCTATTTTGTAATCATTGATATATTGAAAAATATATAACCCATTTCATTTTCATAAGAGAGGATGTCTCAATGAAGCACCTAAATCACCTCTATAATGAAGGTGTGCTAAGACTCCATTGATTACAATAGTCAATTTTATTCATCTCCCAATATTTACATATAAATTTTATAGTATCCATCAAAATTCTATGAATATAGATATAAACCTGAGAAGATACTACTATAAACAGATTTAGGGAAAATATTGTTTGACTATTAAAACATTTTATTATATGTTATTGGATAAATCACTTGATTTTCAAGGGATATGAGATCAACATATTCCTCTTGTTGAATTCTATTAAAACAATTGTTTCTACTCATGTATTAAAATTGATCATTTTGAATCAGTCTATGAAAAAATGTGTATAAATATAGTTTGTTTTTATAATTTTGGATAGTGGATACTATTGGGACTAGACATTGTGAATGAAACTATAGAAGAAATTCATGTGATTTAGAAAAACATCCACGATGCTCAAATATGAAAAACAAATATGTCAAAAATGAAGGATGAACATATAGATTTATGTTGGGGAACATGTATTTTAAAAGATATCAACATGGAAAAGTGTTGTGATATATGTAAAGAAGAAAAAACTGTGACCCAGGTACATTTAACTATTTGAGATTTGGTAGCATGTTCGAGTAGTTCTCGATAAATTAGTATATAAAATAAATTATTTCCTATGTATATGATTTATTCCATGTGTCCCTACATATAAATTATATGCTTTACCCATAACACATACTTAACATTAATGGTGTACATTAGTAAATTGAGTTTTCATACTAATAGGTATCGATCCAGATCACTGAAATAATGGAACAAGTGTTATGAAATAAGACAACATGGCTTGTGAAGGTATTGTGGGGAAATAGAACCTTTTATGAGGCTACATAGAAATAAAAGGAATCTGTGAAGTATAAATAACATCACTTATTTTCAAATTAATATTAAATATTAAATTTTGGGGGTAAAATTTTTCATGGGGGAAGAATGTTATGACCCAAAAAATATACTTCTTATGTTAATGGATATAATTAATCTAAATAACTTCTTATTATTTTTTACAAGATAATTTCTTTGAAGAATTTTATATTACATAATAACATTGAATATTATTTGTCAGTATAAACTATTACAACTAGGAATAGTAAAATAAAAGACATATGGGAAGCCATATACACTTTATTAAATTATTTAAGAATTTTACATTCTGTCTATGAAAATTAATAAAATGATACCAAATATTTAAATAGGGAAACAAATATAGGATAAATAATGTAGAATATAAAAATTTGGGTCACTTCTATATCCTATAATCATCTCACCCACAAACAACACTATATCAAAAGAAAGAGAGAGTTATTAATACAATATTCTTTTTATGAAATGCCATTGAACATTGATAGAATCAAAGTGAATGATGAATAGTAAGAATGATTGTGCATTTACATGGAAATATGATCATAAGACTTTATCTTTGTTAACTAATATAGTTGATGGTTATTATGACCATTAGTCAATAAAATAGTTGGTCATTATTTTTATTAGTTACATGGATACTTTTAAATGATCGTTGGGATAATTTAATAAGAAAATTTCTGCTAGTTAGGAAAAATTTAGAAATATTGTGTTTAAATATGATTTATTTTTATGTTTTAAATACATTTCAATTTCATTAACTAATTTTATAAAAATATTTAATGATAGTGCATTTCAATTAAACACAAATTAATATTTATAATGGTCCAGATGTTTATTATTTTATTAAATTGTTAATTTTAATTAAAATAATGTTTTATTTAAAATATAAAATTATAATACATAGGGAATGATTTTCATGAAATAATTATTATTTTTGGAAATAGCACATCAAAATAAGAATTGGATTATTTTTGGAAAATTTTCAAACAAATTTCAATTTTCGGAGAAAAAGTTTAATTGATACTTTTCAAGAAGTGTTATTTTATGATGTAATTATTATTTCATCATGATTAAAAATATTTTAATTTTATTTCAATTAAAATTGTATTTAATAAGTATAAAAATTAATTTAAAAATATCTATTTTAAGTTAGAAATTTATACTTTATTTTTTAACCAAAAAAATATTTTTGAAATATATATATTTCTTCATTTCTCATAATTTATTAAGTTAAATAGAAGGTGTGATTAGGTTTATGATTTACTTATACATAAAGAATCACTAAAATAATCATTAATTAGCTATATAATTGGTTGTAATTCAATTTACCCACAAGTGGATGCATTATATGATAAAATAATCAATATTAAACCCTTAAAACCAACCCCTCATCAAGTATTAATACCTACCATTAGACAATACTCTCCACTCTAAATTCAAAAGAAATGATGTTCTTGAAATTTTCCTTCCCATATACCTCCTACAAAGATTCCTAATGGAATCAATGTGTGACACTCTTGTTTTTGGAAGCAAATATCCAGTGTAATGGAATTCTCCTCTTATGCTTTTTTATCTAAGTATCCACTGTCTATATACAAAATAATTGTAATTATAATTTATCCACTAATAGTTTTAATGTTACACATTATGAGTAAAATAATTTTTAATAAATGGGATACCTTATTTTACTCCTATTAGTCACTCTCCATAATGAATAATGTATGTCTTTATTCTTTTAAATTCATTTATTGAATTACTCTTTTTTATATGATAGATTATCATGTTATGAATACCCAATACTCTTCCATATACATGGTTATTAACCTATATTAAAACATGTATTATTGATTTTGGGATTCATATTTATGAAACCCATATTCCCCTTTCTTGTGTTAAAAATGATAATATGTTCAAGTATTTATGCACTTGTACATAATGATTTTGATATGAAAGTCGTTCATTAATTTCAGTTGTTTATTGATAAAATAACTTTTTATCATTAACATGTTTCATAATAATTAAGAAATTTCAAGGGGGTTCCCTTTTATAGTTACAAATCCTTATGTAAATAATTAATATCTATAGATTAAATTTTTTAGTATACCTTGGTAAATAATAATGGTAATTATGATTTATGAAACCCAGCTGACAAACCATGGTGATATGATTATGAATGACTCATTTTTTATGTTGTAAAAATATTTCAATTTTAAGATTCATGTTCTTTTTGTTATGATATACCCTATGTTTATATTATCATTCCTTCATTACATTCTTCTTTAACATATACTATGTATCTCCTTTGATTATTTAATTTCCATGTTATATTCTCACACCTTTAATTTATATATGTCATCGGTATATGATATATAGTAAAAGTAAAATAAAAATGACCAATAAATATCTGTATCAAGTTTATTAGAATAGCTTTAATGTTTTTTTAAAATTTTCATGTATTATATTTTTATTTCAAAGACACTACACAACAAAAGATCTTCTATATTCTTAAATATTTTATCATTAAAAGAAATATTCATGTAATAAAATGGTGGGTCTCCATATATGATACACATTGACATGAATTATCACTTCATCAAGAAGATATTGGAGGATGAAAATATTGATTTTTCGAATATATGTATATATATTGTGGTAATCAAAAGGCGGTCAAGTTATTTTTTTACAAAATATTGAAGGAACTTTTTATCTTATTTTTTGGAGGTTCCTATTTTATTAAAAGAATATAATCATTTTGTAGAGTTTTATAAAAAAAATGTGTTTTATTACATTTTTTTGACTTGTTTTTTAGAAGTAAGAACTCATGAATACATAATCCAGTCATATTGAGATGTTAGTAGAAGGTGAATTTGGTGGAGGAAAGATGGAATAGAAGTTGTTAATTCAAGGTAACTAAGGTCTAAAACTTGTTAGATTTCTAGAATATGCATTGGAAACAATATGACATATTTTGTATATTAATTTATGGTAAAATATGTGTCATCATGATGAAATTTATTTATAACTTTCACTATTCATAGGAAGTATATTATTGTAGGAAATTATTCTATTGGTGTTTGATGGTCACCATGTTCAATGGTGGGACTGCCACAATGATCAGAAGATTTTGTAATTCGATGAATAGATGAAACCCACGTTAATGTTATTGGGTCCACATAAATATTTGAAACAATACCTTAATTATTAGTTTTAATTTTTCATCTAATTGGATGTTTTTCGAAAGTTATTATATTTATTGTAAAATTGGATCTAATTGTAAATAAAATAGAATTATACTAAGGATGTGGGACTTATAAACAATTAAAAATTATTTTTTAATATATTTCTACAAGAATGATTTTTTAGTGTGTGTGTGTTAGTAAACTTAAGGCAATGATTTAGTAGTCCCCTACCTACAGTAGATGTTTGGTTTAGTGTGACACCCAAATACTTGTTAGAGAAGTCTATGTGTGGGTGACTAGAACAGACAATGTATTACACTAAAAAGGAAGGCCATAAACTAATTAATATCTTTAATAAATAAATAAAAATCACAATACAATTCAATATTAAAATTGACCAATGATATATTATATATATATATAATGTTTAATAATATCCAATCATGATAATTTAACATTAAAAACAATAAGAACACCTATTTACTATTAGTAATCATCAGTAATATCCACTGAACACCACTATGAAATAGTTCCACCAACTTCACATCTAATATGGTCACTTCCATACTCTATGTTTTTAACATAGACAACTCACTTGTGGCCCTTAAGTCTCATATAGAGGTGTGTATAAAAATTAATTTTAGGATACCTTAAAAACAATATAAATTAGAAAGATAAAAAAATATAATAAAACATAAATACATATGAAAATATTGAAGAAATAAGATCTGATTTATGGATTGATGAAGAATTCCACAATGAAACCCAATGTTGAAAGCTGTTGTTATGTGTTTTATCTCAAATCTTGCCATATTTTTAAAATAATGAAAAGATAAGAAACATTAAAATTACCCAAAATATATATATTTATATGATCTACCACATCACTCAAAATTTAAGTGGGATTATTCAACATTTAATGGAATTTATATCAATAAATAAGTAACAAACCCCATGGAGGTTTCACTACTTAGAACACATTGTGGAGTATCAGAATATAATTTTTCAATAGATAACTGCACCCTAATACACTGGGAGGAGTCCAACCCACCTGTAAAAAATGAATCATCATTCCACAACTTATGAGGGACTACCTAGACCCCATTAATAAAATTCATGATTATACTCTAACATGTTGGGGAGTACCAGAACTCCTGGATGTAACAGAGATCCATTCCCAGACACATATATGACAATAATGATTCCTTGAACTAATTCATTACCTTTTCACACATCTTAAATTATGTTTTCTAACAATGAATATATTATAATTTAACCTTATAAAACTCCTTATAAAATTCATTAATAGTTAATCTCACACTACCATAAGTTTCAGTATGGAAAACCCCATAAATAGACTGTTTAGAACTATAATTCTACCACTCTCATGAGAAGAAATTAAACCTTCCATGATGTGGAAATTCATTATGCATCATGAAAATTGATATTATAGACATGTTTCAATGAAAATTATTATTATTGAATTTTAGGAGTTATTTTAATGTTCAAATGATATATATGGAATACAAAATGTGGCTCAACCAGTTGGATTGTAAACTATGAATCCAATTTATGAAATATTCTGAGGGAGATGGCATCACTAGGATGTTCCATTTAACAATACCAAACTGATATCGAATTACTAAAACAAGAAAAAAAATTCTTATTTCAGATGTTCAAGCATATCAAGATCATGACCCAAATAATGTTTTTCAATCTACTACAAGAATTTGTAACAATCATAGACATTACCATTAGGGTGTACGCTGATGTAATATGGGGTTATATATCTAGATCCTTGTCATATGAAATTTCATATATTATTCTAAATTAAATAATTAATATATTATTTTCCTTTTATTATATATTTATCATTGATTATATAATGATTTTGATAAGAACTGTATTTTGATATGAAGAAACCAAAAATGCATCTTCGAAAAAAATAATGTTGTAACTAAAATACCCTTTTAGATAAATTCAATAATTTTGAAGTAAATTATATTGTCATTATGTTTCATTATTAAATAATTTTTAAATATGAAATCTAATATAAGATAAAAAAATCAATATAATGTTTATAAGTGTGAAAACAAATTATAATTGTAAAATATAGGTAATTTTCAAATAATTGTTTATTTTTATTCAAATGAGTAAATTATCATATTTCAAAAATTATTTTGTAAAAATTATTATTATTTTTTGAATGAATAAATAAAAATTATCTAATTATGAATCTTTTAGGACTTTTTGATATTGTTAATTTTTTTGGTAAAAAATAAATATGTTATAAATATATGGTATATATTATGATGTCATAAAATCCAGAAAAATGTTTTAATAAATAGTATCTAAGGCATACAAGATCAAATTCGAATTACACAAATAAATTAATTTAATTTCTATTTTATATTATCAATTTTATAATTCCTTAATGATTCCACAAAAACCAATATTATATTATATGGTTTTAAATTCAATTATTTATGAAAAATACTAACATCCACATAAAAATGGAATTAATTTAAGTAGTATGTTTCTTAGAATTATAAAATAATTAAAACCAGCCTAGTTTTTCAAAAACAATTTTCTAAAACCATTGGATGCTTTTTTATTTGGATTAATTTATTATATACAGTCCAAGCATTACATTATAGAATAATAATTCTTTCACCTCACTTTATTATTAAACACTGAACCAATATCCCACTAATCTTCACTCAAAACCCATTGATCATGAATTTTCTCTCCATATACCACTCATAATCCCTCCTAATGTGTTCCCAATTGCATAAAATTATCCTCCCAATATTTTAAAATCACCCTCCCAATCTATGAGATCCTCCCATATTCCTTCTTTTATGTACACAATTTATACATATCATCCTCATACGAAACATTTTTTAGTGAATAACCATCCCCATTTACACTCAAGGGTTTTCCACAAGATGTACCAGTCTTGTATTTATTGGGTACATCCATGTATATATCCTACACTCCATAATCATGGTATTAAAAATGGTGAAAGGGTGTCTTATATTGTATTATCTTTATAGCACAATTATGATTATACATGATAATATTGTGATGGGAGGGCATGGAATTATATAACCCTCCAATGCATTAGGCACTTTTTATCTCACGAGATAGCAATAATGGTTCAAGGTAGGTTATCATATTCAAACTATATTATAATGTCTTGGGGGTTAGCCTTGAATTATGTTATTTATCTCACTTATTTTATAGTTTACACATTATTATTTTTCCTTTAAGTAGTCATATTGTCTCATGATTATATATTCAGGTTTATTATTCTCACTCCACTGAGGTTACCTTAATATTCTGGATTACTTTCACATACAACTTTACGATATTAAATTGTTTTATAATCCCTTTACTTGACATTATATCTCACCCCTTTCTTATGTACATCCCTTTGTTATCCCCTTATGTTTTAGAAGATAAATTAAAATTTAATGGAATGTTGTGGAGTTTTTTAATAATGTTATTATACTGATTATTTATTTTTCTATACAATGTACCAAATTTTCCAAATAAAAAAGGCCTCATGATCTTCTGGGAGTGTATTATGTGTAGCCTTATGAAATAAATCATGAATTAAGGATTATTAGTGACATGGGTTGTCATATATGGTATTAGTCAAAGGAAATGGTATTATTTTAGTATTAGGATTAGAAATAATAATTCCATCATTAGGTATAATACTAAACATAGGAATCCATACTAAAAGTTTCATAAATTTTAGAGTGAGTGGTTGCAAGAAATAAAATCCATTTTGGGATACTATATGTGAATGTAGATCTTGGATACATGTTCCTATGGGTAATAACCCCAAAAGTGATGCATTATTATTTGAATAAGTTTTTACATGGTTCAAGACGAAAATACTTTTCAACACAACTAGTTTGACACTCTTTGGGGATATGAATTGGTAAATTAACAATCTCTTTATGAACTATTTTAAAGGGGTCAAAAATGCATATAGTACTTATTTTTAAGAAATAGATCATAGTTAAAATATATTGAATCCTATAAATTCATATTATTTGGAAAATATTTTATATATTAGTTACCCTTAAAATGTTCATAGTTTCCCTTTTATCTATTTAATAGTTTAAAAATTATCATCCCTATTTTTTCCTTTATTTTATTAAATGTCTAGAAATAGTAGGATGAGAGTCAAAACACAAGGTGAGGGGAAATGTGAATACCACCTAGATGAGATTCCCAACCCAATGATAATTAGAGTGAAGAACATCAATAAAATTCATACTGAGTTAACAAATGCTTTTAATAACATGAATTATTAATAAATTCAATAATCCCTCAAAAAAGATAATCTTACATTTGAGAAATTTATGTAAAAAAGATCACCTACTTTTAGTCGATCTACAAATATTTTAATCAGGGAACATTAGATCTACTCTATTTAAAATGTATTATTCATCCTTCAATGCACTGACTAAGAGATTATTTTTTCATATTATTATCATATGAATGGATAAATTTGTCAATTGTTAATATTGATCCAAAATATTAACCATGAGGGGGAGATCAGAGTGATGGAATGGAATTAATTCAAGAAACAATAATAGAAAAATATTTACTTAAAATATTTTACATAAAATAGTGATGCATTTCCTTGGACTAAAGAACAAGGATGAAAAATCCATCATTGAATACGAGACATACATTATAAGTCATATATCATACACCTAAAACTTTTCCATTGGCCATGAATGTAATGTTTACCTCCACCTTTTTGTGACAAGTCAGAGTATATAAATATGATTTGGTTATTCTAGTCTTTAAAATCAATGAGGAGATTGTATGATGTTCCCTTAAATTTTAATTGGAGATCAAACAATCTCAATGGTCTTGAGGGTCTAGAGATAGGAAGTGGAGGATGGATTGTAATTCAAGAGGTAAAATGGATAAATATCATGGGAGTAATAAATTTACAAATCCCCCATTAAAAAATTAAAGGATGTATCATATTTAAACATAAATGAATGAGACAATAAATTATATATGTACGATATGTAAGGGAACATTGCTAGAAATTTTCAACAGGAGAAGCCTACCAATGTGGACGAATAATGGTCTTCTCTATTTAAACATCTTCTTATATTATATTTCTTCAACTACATGTCATTTTTAAAAATTTAAAATCTATTCACTATGACATGGGTATTTTATAACCAATAATTCTATTAGATAAATGTAATGTTTATGCCATCTCAACTAATAAGGTGGATCCCAACAAGGAAGTGGTGATAGGTACAATAGTTATTCATTCAAGGATTGAGAAATATTTATCTAGTTTAGGTTTTATGAATTTTTCATATCATGAATGTTTATAACTATTAAATCACCACCTCAAATCATAGATGTTGAGTTATCAGTGATGATGAAAAATGGGTCAATTATTTTATCCCAAAACATGTAATGCATCCCCTATCACAGCTTTCGGGATGAATTTCCTAAGAAACTTTATTCTACTCCCTTTATGGAAATTTGATTTATTCTAGGTATCGATTGGTTTTCTTTGTAAAATGACACCATAAATTTTTTAGTGATATAAATATCCCTTCATATCCCAAATCAACCTCCAATAATATACATGTGTATGTAGGGGGTTAATCTCCTTTATTTAAATCATATCAATCATTTATATTTTTACCTTAATAGAAAACAAGTCTATCTGAAATTATTGAGACTATGAAAGATATCAGACATTATTAAATTCTCATTGTAAGGGAATTCAAAGACTTCCTAATGTTTTATTGTTATTCCTCTTAGCTGAGAGGTTGATTTCTTGATCAAACTTATACATTGATCTTTGATAATATCTGAGACTCTATAAATAATTATCAGTTTTTTTCATGATGAGATGATGAATAATATAAATCATAATATGTATAAAGGGTTTATATAGATATGTACTTCACAATGGGGTTCATCGATCTAATTCTTCAAGTTGAAATAAGAGTCAACATGCCTCTACATTGATTATCACAAGGTCAACAAGATCCTGTTAAATAATATTTATCCTCTTCCACACATTTACTACTTGTTTGATTCGGTACATGGAGCCCAATAATTCTCCTAGAAGAGTTTTTAGTCATTATATAATAAATTAAAGTTTAATAAAGAGGATATACATTTAAATGGTTTTCTTACAAGGTATGAAAACAATGATGTCATGATGATACCATATAGACTCATTGATGCACTTTCTTTTTTCATAGACATAATAAATATAATGTTTATGTCTTTCAACAATAAATGTTTAGTTATATTAATATATTATATTCTTATCTACATTAAAAGAAAAGAAAAAATGAGTATAATTTGTATGTTTTACTAAATACATTTTGAAAATAAATATTGAATGATTAGTACATTAAATTAATTTTCTGGATAGAGAAAGTAATAATTTCAGGGTAACATTTCACCAGAAATGTGATATCTATGGATCGTTAAAAAATAATGGCAATTTAATGAAGGACCATACCAACATCAGTGAAATAGATCATTATTTGCATTGAATTCATGGGGTATTATCATTAATTTCTGGATAACATATCTTGAATTTTAAGTATGATAACCAAGATAACTCAAAAGGGGATATGTTCTTAGAGAATGATGAATGAGATGAAATATTAAAAGAGTTAAAATAAGAGGGTAATAATGACACCCTTGATAAAATTACCCAAAAGTGGGGAAGGGTTTTTTATCTACAATGATGGGTTTAAAAAGGTATTGGGTTTTTTAATTATAGAGAAAAAAAAGTGAGAGAATATTTTTCCCATTAATTTATCAACAGTGAGTAGAACTACCAAACACATGATTTGGAATTTTCTAAAGTGATCTTCACATAGAATTTTTTGTAAAATTATTTATAAAATGACAACTTTGACATATATATGGAATATAAAAATATCATGTATAGATTCACATAAAAGGTTCTCAATATGCACCCAAAAAATGTTAAGGTTGATCAAGTGTTATTATTTGTGTATCCATTACTATAATAAGATGGACAAAAATCATGGATGCTCTATGTTGAAAGGATCCTAAAACCCTATCCAAGATGAAGACAGAAAGGGATCCAATATTCATTGACATGGAATTTATTAACATGGGAATAATAAAAGGATATTTATCTTGGCTTGGTCAAATACCTAACCAACCATCTATTCGTGAGATTATCAAGGAGGCCTAAAAGGATAATAAGGCTCTATAAAAAATGTAATTGAATATTCCAGAATTCATCTTTAGTAATGATGGAGTTATACTTTTTGGAAGAAAATATCTTTTTTCCATAAAAACTAAAATTGAAGAGTGAAATTATGGATGAACCACATAACCCATCCTTGTCAATTCAACTAGGAATTGGTAAGATACAAAAATATCAAAAGAAAAACATATGGTGGAATAATGTGAAGATGGAGATTGTAGAGTTTGTATCCCAGTGAATGGTATAAAAATAATTCATTAATGAATGAAATAATTAAAATGGTATGATACAACCAATTCCTATACATGTATGAAAATGGGAAAATCTAACCATGTATTTTTTTTATCAGACTCTATAAAACACCAAAAGGTTATATCAAAATATGGTTGGTATTCAATATCATTACAAATTTAGTGCATTTCATTTTTATAAAGGATTATTTTCACTCCTACAAATAACTAATTAGTATATATGGGATGTTGTAAGACTATATTGATTTCCAATCACCATTGTATCTAATCAAGATATGAGGCTTACCTCAAGGGTATAGAGAATCCTTTAGTAAGAATTGGATGTAGAGTTGAGTTTTAGTACTACTTATCACCATCAAACAGATGGTCAATCTGAGAAAACCATTCAATCTGAAGTTCATATATTGAAATCATGTTTAATGGGTTTCCAAGTATTTTTTTATCAATACATTCCACTAGTGGAGTTATAATATATAAAAATTTCCATTTTTATATTCAAATAGAACCTTATGAGGCCCCATATGTGAATAGGCTTCAGAATCGTATATGGTCAAATGATATTGGCTAGTAGAAGCTAATGGGATCTGATTGTATCAATGAAATGATTGGGAAGGTTAAAACTATTCATCATCATATTAAATCCATAAAAATTTGAAATAAAATCTATACATATAAAAATCAACATGACCTAGAGTTTTTGTTTAGAGTTAAATTGTACCATAGTATGTCAATTTAGAAGAAAATCATGTGGTTTTGAATGAATGGAAATCATAATTCTAGATACATCATCCAATTTGAGGTCCTTGGTTGCATAAATGTTCTGTCTTATTTACTAGCACACCCACATAACCAATCTCATGTACATGATGTGTTTATTATATCTTTATTGAGTAAGTACATACTAAAGCTATTCCAAGTGCAAAATTGAGAGTTGGTTCCCTTATAGAATGATATTTCAAATGAATATTAGTTAGTAAATATCATATATCATAAAGAGAATGTTTTATATAATAATACAACTCACGTGGACAATGTACTATGGCAGAATCACATGTTTGGAGAAGCAACATGGGAACTAGAAGAGGTGATGAAACATAATTATCCTTATCTGTTTTAGTTTATAAAATGATATTTTTAGTGAAAATTTCATATATGGGGATTAATATATCCACCCAACGTTTATAAATTTAATTATATTTTTCATTTAATAAATTCCATATTAAGTAATGTTGTTATAGAAAATGCATCCACTGATTTTTTTATTTTTTACTATTATAGACAATCAAATTTAAATGAAAATTAAGCATCATAACCTTTGATACTATAGTCATTGTATAGTGAATTTTATGATTTTTAAAAATTGTGCTTCATAATAAAATCTAATTGACCTTGAATGAAGAAATGATGTCCTCAACCAATAGTATCGTACCCAATGATTCCCATTTGTCAAAACCTCTAAGGGAAATGAAATTACTATAATTTTACTTTCACCAATATAATTATATAATCCAAAAATTGAAAAATTATTGAATCCGTATATTATATTAGTTTAATATTTTGGAGATTATGACCCAAACAATACGCTTTAAACATCCCTAGGAAAGTATCACTATCGCACAACTGAATCACAGGGTATACACTGGTGTAATAGTGTTTTATGTATCTAGACCCTAGTAGTATGAATTTTAATATATTATTTTAAAAGAAATAGTGGTTATATTTATTCCAATTTATTATCATTTTTTGAGTGATTATATTATGAGTTTGATAAAAATTAGATTTTGATCCAAAGAAACCATAATTATAATTTCAATAAATATATTGTGGTGATTCAAAATCTTATTTTGATAAATTATAAAATATTTAAGTAAATGATAGTTTCAATAAGTATACTTAATAGATTGTTATTAAATATAAATGATAATATAATTTAATTAATTATAACATAATCATTATATGTGTTGAAAAATTCTTATTCTAATCAAACCCCCATAATTTTCTATAAATGAGGATTTATTTTTATGAATAAATCATTTTTACATAATTATTTTCATTAAAATAAATATTATTTTTGAAATAAGTACATAAAAATTATCTAATGTTTATTTTTTAAGAGTTTAAAATATAGTTTACTTAGTTCGGTAAAAATTAAATATAGTATAAATATACAGTATATTTTAGGACAACATAAAAGACCAAATATGATATAATAAATAACACATAAGGAAAACCCAAATAGATAAATATTTCAAATTAAAAATAATATTTTTTTGATTTTATTTAATCAATTTTAATATCATTTAATGAATGCTTCAAAAATATTTTTTAAATTTGAAGGTTTTAAAATCCTTTTCTAATTAACATGACTCACTAACACAACACCAATGATATTATATTAAAAAGAATTATTTTTATCCTTATAAAATAATAAAAACACCTCTATATGGTAGAATCCATGTTCCAAAACTTGAGTTGGTTTTTGGTTTGGATTAGTTTATTATATTGAGTTCAGAACCTTTGTTTAGAAATTATTAATGAATTACCACTATTTATCTATTAATATCCTTCCATTATATCACTCCTCTTCACTAAATACCCCTTAATCATGAATTTAATCTCCCTAAACCTCTATTAATATCTCACATGGTTTTCCTAATAACTTATAATGTTCCTCCTAAGCCTTCATATTTTCCCTCTAAGGGTAAGGGATCTTCTAATATTCATTTTTATTTAACATAATTTCATCATACCAACTATTTAATTTCATATTTTTATATTTTAATATGTTATTATAGATCAATTTACTATTATTATTATTCCCAAGTAATAATAAGTCATGTTTCAGTCCCATTATAACCTTCTTTTAACCTTTATTTTCAAATTTTTTGCTGTAAAAATTATCCAATGATTTTTCCCCTGTCAAATATTTATGTAGTGAATACCCATAACTAGTTTTACTTAAGGGTATTCACATAGATATACCCATCCATAATTCATTGTGAATATCCATGTGTATAATCCACACTCCTAAATAATGAGATGAAAAGTGATGAAATGTATACATATGTTTTATGATCAATGGTGCATTCTTGTGCATATACATTATATGAATGTGATGGGAGGCCCCAAATTATATTTTCCTCCAATGGATTGGGTAAATTTATTTTCTCATGAAAAACCATGTATGCTCTATACGAGGATATCCTAATAACATAACATAATGATTTATCGATATTTATCCTTGACTTATGTTTATGATGTCATATTTTATGTTGTTTTCACATTCTCGTGATTCCATTATATAATCATCAATATCATGTGATGATGTTCAGTTTTATGATTCTTACCTATATTATATTACATTGATATTCCACTTTACATTCACGTACTTATTTACCTTATTAATTAATTTGATTATTCACATATTGGGATTTATATATTTCCTTGTTATTATTTATGTCCCAATATTATCCCATAACTTTTTAGAAGAAGAATTAAACATTAAAGACATTTTTTGGAGTTTAAAAAACTTTGTTGAACCAATTTTTCATTTTGTTATGATATATACCTCATTTTACATAGATAATTGTCCTCATGATCTTAAAAGATCATTTGTTTGTACTCTTATGTAATAAATCATCAATTAAATTGTATTGAAAAAACAAGATTAATATTCCAATGATGATTCTTATTAAATTTACACTAATCTCATTGCTTATACTACATAGTCAGCCATTGGGAAACCATAATCACACTACCACTTGTACTACTTCACAATTTTCGTCAATTTACCATTTAATCCTCTTCCATACAAACTTATTTGTACTAAAACATATCCTCTAACTTCAAAATATTGTTCTATTTCAACCAACCCATCGTTTACTTTTTTGGATCATAATGATACTATTATATCTCAAGTCACTGCAAGCCACCATGAGAGCCTACAATGCATCCCAATTTAGATCATCCATGTTATAGAGATATATAGATAGGGATGCATCTGTACTGAGGGAGGAGGGGGAGAGTTTGAATGTTCATGTTATCAACTATACACACTAAAAATTTTACCACAATCCTATGATGACTAGTTGTTCAGTCCCATTACAAATATGTGTCTAAAAATGAGGGGAAGAATGATGATTGATGATGTTTTAGACACAAGATTCATCGTATATAAAAATTATTGTTTTTATTAATAATAAAAAAAATAGAAACCAAATCAATTAAGTGAAAATAAATATAATAATAACTTGATTTTTATTTGGTTATTAGAATAAAAAATTGAAATAATATGAAATTAATACATTTTAAAAATTAATAAAATAAATATAACAAATACCTACTTCATTTTAAATTCTCCAAAGAATCATTTTTCATCTTTGATCAATGTATTCAATTTATTATCCCCCGTGATGAAATCTATCTCCTGGTACTATCATTCTGGGGTTTTCTTTAGGGAAAGAAACCAATATATGTACTAGAGGATTAAAAAAAGTAAAATATTATAAAAAAATTAGTTAGCTAGAAATTTTAATTTTTTATTCAATTAAGAATCTTCTAGATCCCAATATTTGATCATCAATTATAACAGTCCATTGTAAATAAACTCATAATTAACATAACAACTTTATTATAATTTCCAATCATGGCTCTAGTAAAATGCATTCCTATTTATCAGATTCATGTGTATAATAGCTATTTTTTTCTTTATAGATTTAATATATTATGAGGTCTCATAATTATATAAAATTTATCTTTCCATAAAACAACTTATTAATTTAAAATTGAATTTATTTTAAAAGTAAAAAATATAAAATCTCAGCAGTTATGGACTTGTTATCCTTTTAGAATATTTTAATTTTATAATATTAGAAAATTGTTAAAAAATAATTTAAGGATGACCAATTTATAATATGGGAATATTTTTATCAATAATATTTTACCTATATTTATGAATCTCTCATGAAGAATAACATGTATTTGTTTCTGAACCCCTTAAATATTGTTATTTAGTGTAACTCAAAAAATAAAGATATTATTTACAATAGTATTGGTATAAGGATATATATTGAATTAATATCTATTTTATCAACATATATGTTCATTATTTAGAAAATTAATATTAAGTAGTCAGTTCTTCAAAATATTTATAATTTAAAAGTTACAATAGGGTTTCCATCTATTCAATAATCATCCATCTTATTTGATGTAGGGGTTTTTTATCACTGAATGTTATTTATTCATCTACATCACATAGTCTACATAATTCTCTTGAGACTTGTTGTAATGAAAACTAAGATAACTCATCTCCCTCATCAAATCAACCTTTAAATAATCATATTTTATTTCGAAATTTATATAATATAAATCTTCTTTTCATATACTTTAACTAATTTGTTACTATTTAGTTGATTACACCTTTTATAATTTAAAATTCTCAAATAATTATTTAATCTATATCGAAATAATTTTATTATATCATTAATAGACATAAAATATGAAGGAATATTGAATATTGATTCATCAATCTCTTAAATTAAAAATCTATATATTTATTTCAATCCTTTATCAAAAAAATATTTATTATTAAATTATTCATTGTACATCAAGATTGGGTTCTCCATAATTTGTACATTTTATGGCGTCACAATCTCTCTAAAGATAAAAAATTATAAGTTTTGAAAATATTCCATATCAATGATTTTCCCCCTCAGTTAATTTTAAAATATGAAATTAAATATAAAACATTCTATCTATTTATCTTATTCTAATTTTTTTTATCCCACAACTAAAATATTATAGTGGAGTTATAATGGATGAAAAAATATCAAATATTCATTCTCTTCAAAGAAATTTCCCAACTATATTATTTATTAGTTTCATTCAATTTTCATTTTATAACATAATAATTTGCTAACAAAGCCCCCTTTTTAATCATTTTTACCACTATTTTCAAACAATTACATCATTATAAATTCATATATTCATGATCTATCCCATTAATTTAAATTAATTAATGAAAATTTAGTATACTCGGTACTATGGAAAATTTAATTCAATGATTGATTAAAAATGATGAAAAATATTAGTAACACATTGGGATTATTAATCTTTTTTTAATATTTTAATCATATTTTAATATTAATATTAATTATATTTATATGTATTGAAATTTTATAATTCATTGGTAACCCTGAATTATATCAGATTCTCCCTTTTATGTCATTTTATATAGACAATTCATTGACTCCATAAAATGTTGTCATCATAAATTTTAGGAAATAATAAGTATTAATAACCATTAATTTCATAAATATTATCTATATTTCATTCAGCTATAATTACATTAATTTATTATCATTTTATGATAATAATAATAACAATGGTGAAATGTATAACATAATTAGAAATATAGAGTCAATTCATAGTAAACTTATTGTGGTTATTTCTTCCACAACTAATACAAAATCTTATTTTGTAATTTCTTTTTTAAAAGTTATTATATTTTATAACTAGACCCATAATTTCGAATTATCACATTTCAATCCACTTTATAAATTACATCATTTAGAATATTAGTAAAACATAACATGGGATAAGTATACTGATTATCCACGATATAAATATTTTATTTATTACTTTCCAAAATATATGAGTCAATATGAATGACCTTTTCTAGATGGTTTATCTTTAGAAATGTAAAATTATTAGTACAATTAGATATTTATTGATTCTGAATTTATAACCATCATATTCAATAAAAATAGAATAATTATTTTGTATCATTGATTTATTCATTTATTTTACTTAGTTAGATATCTATTAGGTTGGATAAAGATATATTTTAAACATTATATTAAATATTATATATGAATGATAATTAAATTTATTTATATATAATTCAAATAAAGAATATGATTAAACAAAAAAAATCCATAAGAAAATGGAATTAAGTCAATAATTCCCATTTTAGCTATGAAAACGTTTTTTTAATCCTATTCATGCAATATAAAAATAATCAAATTTATACTTATGTGTTTTAAAGTAATAAAACATTATATGATAAAAAATTCCTTAAATGATTTATAATAATTAATCATTATTTTATGAATATCTATGTTATATGAATTCCGGTGTGTACTCAATGGATTTTATTATTTAATTATTTATTAAAAATATTTATATTAAATATCATTTAAAAATTATATTATAGGCATGAAAATTTATTTTTTATTAAATTATTATAATTAATTGAGGCCTTGGGGAAATTATATTTTAATTTTTTATTTAATTTTTTCTATTAATTTTTTACCATAAATGGTGATAATGATTTTATTTTATATTCAATTTAAATTATATAAATTATAACCATATCTAATTTTTTTAAACCCTTATACTCATCTTAGTCACTATTGATGTTATATCTTCAAAAATATTGCTTAATTCTTATACATTGGGAATATATTCAATACTATTCATGTAAAACCACGAGATTATTTGAAATATATTAATTTAAACTAAAATTAATCATTTTTTATTCTGTGTTATGTGAATCATTGATTATAGATAGTATTATACGTAATACTCTGTTTATATTAAGTAAAATAAAACATTGAGTTTATAGTTCATTATATGCAACAATATGTTTTGCCCACATTACATGCAATAATGAGTTTAAGAAACATCTATCATACTATAAAAATTTAATTATTTAAAAAAAATATTTATCAACTAGTTTTTTGAATGATAGTCATTAATATTATTGACTAAATTATGAAAATATATGGTTTTACAACATATGTATAATAATTTCCTTTTCTTCCAATTAATTAGAAATGAAAATAAAACCATATGAAAATAAAGGGAATGTTTTAATTCAAAAAAACATTTTATCATAATATAAAAAATAAATATATTTTTTGAATTATTTTTTATATAATATATAAAATAAAATTTTTAACATTTATATTATGTTTTTTCTAGAAAATATATAATAGTAAATTCCAATTTAGGCTTAAAAATAAATTTGTTAAAATAGAAATTCTTTTCTAATTTATTAACATATTTTAAAATTAATTTATTTTAAAATTTTAAAAATTATTTAAACAAAGGAAACCATTTTTTAAATAATAGTATCAAAATTATCTTCTAGTTAATTTTTTTTATCTTCTCAGAATATAATTTGTTCAATGAATATTGAGAAATGGTAGTTTTTATTAAAAATTGTCATTTCATTTAATGATATTAAAAAAATAAAAAATGATTAAGATGATTTAATAAGTAAAATTAATATATATATATAATAATCAAATTTAGTATTTATAATCTATTTATTTTTTTATTTTTCTATAAGAGGATTTTAATCATTGCAATAGTTTCTCTTTGAAAATTTATTTTCTCATCCTGTTTGTGGGATTAATTTTTAATTTAAATTTTCAAATTATGATAATGTAATTGGGAAGATTGGATTTAATATTATGAACAAGGATAATTTATATTTTATAATAAGGTAAAATTAATTTTTTACCATTATGATTAGTAAAATGAGTAAAATTTAATTTCTAGTGTTATTGTAAAAATGGGTTTAACGAAATGTTACAATAAAAATATAAGTGTTAAAAAGAATCCAAAACATTTAAAACACCCCATGGATGAACATATTTCATCCTTATTTCATATATTATTTAAAATTTCTCATTTTTTAGCCTTTTGATCAATGAAAAACGTAGGTATGCCTTTTTCTTTTCAAAAATTCCAAGTGTGTCACTAACCTTGCTTATAAAAGGCCACACCATATCCTCTACACATCACACATACAAAACAATTTATTTCTACCAAACCATTCCAAAATCACATAATTAAATCCTTATTATCATCATATAATCCCCATTTTGGTATTAAATCAATCTTATGAATCATTTTATTTCAAATAAAAAAGTAGTTTTCCGTATAAGAGGTGACTTCACCAAACAAAAATTTTATATTATTTGGACCTCCAAATCCATAAATTATTATTAAACCATTAATATTAAATAAAATAACTATATTATATATTATTATATGTTGTTATGTTAATTTAATATCTTAAGTCCTTCTCTTATTCTATAAAATGGGTTATGAAATCACTATTCGTGTGTGTGACAGACCACCACATCTCGAACCGAGGTTATTCATTTTACATCACCACCATGCAAGGATGGATATAATGATAGATATAGTGTTTATATATGATATTTATGATAATATTATTCTTCTTAAATCATGATATCACATGGAACTTCTTATATTATATTCTTTGGGAGTATGATAACATTGTCCTTGTGTACGGTGGACTACCACCTCATGAAGTAATATATTTTTTCAAACATTACATGGAAGCTTATTTGGATGGTTTTAATGATTATATGTGATATAAATGATATAATTAGGATTATAAAGTATTGTTATATTATTTATCTTTATTTATTTATTTTTCACAAAAAATGGAATCATATATAATTTGTATGTACGACCAAATGTTTTGATTGATATTATACTTCATTTTTTAGATATAACTTTTATGGATCACAATAATTACATTTATGATGAATATATATGATAAATATATCATAGCTATTATTGACCTCACATGTTCTGATAATCTCAATTATGTTTCCATATGCTTTGATAATCCCAATTGACGTTTATTATTTAAACATTTAATTTTTAGTTAATGTTTAAGTACTTTAAACCTCAAATTATAAATACATTAAAATATGTCCTAATGATAAATCTCTTGTAATATATTTAAGTCATTTGGTTAATTAAATGTGTATATACTTCACTGTATTTTAACATAACTCATTCTGTGAATAGAATGAATAAACAGACACTTAGTCACTATTTCAGAGCAGAGATACCTATATGAATAAGTCTACCGGTATGTATATGTCACCCAGCATGAACCTCTACCATTACAGAAGGGTAACTAGTACATAGAGAGTTACCATTAAACAGAGATCTACAGTTACACCAGAGCTACCATTAGAGTTAGTCTACTGGTAAGAAAGAATGCTATCAATACAGAGTGACATTTACAACTATATAATACTGTCATTATGAAGTCCTCCGGTATAAGGAAGTCACTACTACTGAAGTCTACTGATACAAGGAGCTACGCGTATAAGAACCGAGAGCTACTGATAGGTGCTCACCTCTACACAAACACCTACCGCTACATAAAGAGACCAGTACAAGGTGCCACCATTACAAAGATAAACATCTACCAGTACAAGTTGACCGTTACATGCATTATGTTTCGTGAACTTTTATGCTTTATTTAAATTATACTAACAATACTATTTGTTTAATTTAATGCAAATGATATTAATTAATGATGGTTATTGGGATGTCTGGGGAACAAACCTCATACCTGCCATAAAGTAATCATTCCCTTTGCTAGATCTGAAGAAATATAAGTAAGATCGAGCTGCAGTGAGAAAGATATATACAAAATAGAGAGGCAACATCCATACACACGCTTACTTGAATAACATTGGACATACTCAAGGCCATTCAAACAATAAGATAACACAAGCTGAACCTTAGTCATGGAGTGAAGAACTACAAAGATCTATTGATATACTCATGCTGATCAAACTGAACCTGAATGTCAAGGAAGCAGACGAATCTCTATTTTCAGAAAAAACTAGATATGGACTCAGAATCATTTTTGATTACTCAAAATGAGTGAAACACTCCACTTCATATCATTAGAGCATTCTAAAATCATATCTACTCCCTCCTAGTGATTCTTTTACTTACTTTTTTAGCAGTGTGTGTACTCTGTATATTCCATTCACACACTGGCTCCTGTGCTAAACTAGAGGATTTATAAATCCTCACATAAAAATTATATAACTAACATGCATCTCACTATGGATAGTGGTAGAGTTTAAGTAGGTCCTAGATAGCCTATGTGCTGTTGTTTTTTGTTTTCCCATGAAGAATTGTGGTAGAGGTCACTGGACCTGGACAGTCTGAGCACTGTTTTAAAACCCAGATATAGAGTGTGGATCAAGTTTATATAAACTATTTGAGATGAAAAAGTCTCGGCTTGAGACTGAACCTCTTGTTTTACAATGCTGTGCATTTTACTTTTGTTAAAATTATTTGTTTTGAATATTCAGCTTCTAATTACATTGAAATATAAATTTTTTTTAAAGTTACATTGATAGTTAATTTATAAAGTTTTTATAACTATTTTAAATTAGTAGGTTAGTTTCAAAAGCTAATTTAATATTCTGAATAAATTAACTGATACCTCATCAATCTTTTGAGAAACTAATTGAACCTTTACAGTTTTTAAAATTCACTACAGTTTAACTTACTATTTAAATTGTGGGATTTTAATAGATATCTTTTTAACAAAAATTTTTTAAATTGGAACTTAATTCACCCCCCTATTGTGTATCCACTCTGACAAACATTTAGTATTAGAGGCTCTTATTAATAAATGACTTCCAAATACTCTGTTTTCAAACTATGATTTTAGTTGTATCTTAAAGATCATAAATTTATATTAGTCCTAACTTTTATCTCTTTAAATTTATTTTCTAATATCTAATTATGGATAATATAATAAAAGGTTATGCTACCAACATGCCACCTTTATATAATGGTGTTAATTATGCCTAATGGAAACTGAAAATGAAAATTCACCTAGAATGTATGGGTTTTGATATCTAGACTGCTACAGAAACTCAGTATAAGATTCCCAAAACTGAAAGAACTACTTGGTATGAACATACTAAAATAGCTTACAATAATAATTGTAAGGAAATGAATTCTCAGTATTGTTCTTTAGGAGATGAAGAATTTAATCGAATATTTGCTTGTAAAATTGCTTATGAAATATGGGATACTTTGGCTATTTCCCATGAGGGAACAACTAAATATAAATAAATGATATTGAATACCTACACTATTATGTATGATAATTTTAAAATGAAGCCTGATTAACCTATTTCTGAATTGTATCTTAGGTTCATCAAAATTGTAAATTCAATGAGCCCACTTGGAAAAGATGTTCCTGCAAAAGAAGAAATCATGAGTATACTAAGATGTCTGCCAGAGAGATGGAGAGGCACAAAAATTTCAAAAAGAGAATTGTGTGATAAAATTTTAATTCCTGTTAACGAGATGATTGGTAAGTTGATGATGTATGAAGAATAACATAAAATGAATAAATAAGAAGATGATGAACAAAGGAAGAAGTCAGTAGCCTTCAAGACATGTGCTTCAAAGAGTAAGGAAAAGGAGAAAATTCAAACTGCAAGTGATTGTTCTTGTTGTGATGAGAGTGCATCTGACAGTGATGCAGAGATGGTTCAAATTTCTAGGAGATTCAAGAAATTATAAAAGAAGAATAAATTATTCCAAAAATAAAATTACAAAAGAAAAATTTGACAACAAAGGTCATTAGAAGAAGGATTGGGAAAAGTCTGATAGGAGTGAATAAATTGTCTGCTATGAATGCAAAAGGAAAGGACATGTAAAAGCAGATTGTCTAAAGTTAAAATTCAAGAAGAAATATGACTACAAGGAAAATAAGAAAAATAAATCTATGAAAGAAACTTGGAGTGATTCAGGAGAAATTTCAAGTGATTATGATTATACAAATGGAGACAAATCACAAAAATCTAACATGTGTTTTATAAAGAACGCATCTGAGGTAACATTGGATACTCCTAATTTAAAATCATATTCTTTTGGAGTTTATTCTAATTATGAATCGGAAAATATGTCTAGTGAAGAGTTATTTGAATACTATAATATTCTTGAATAAACCTTTAATTATTTGAAGGAAAAGTATAAGACCTTGAAGAAACAATATGCTTTTACCAGCTCTATTAAATATGCACTTGATATAGAAAAGGAAAAGAATGTTCAATTATATAAGGAAAATACTGAACTGAAATTGTCTAATGAGAAATTAAAGAAGGACATATATAAATTCACAAATGGAAAAGATACACTTATACAAATGATAGGTAAATAAGTGGCACCAAAAAATACCACTAGAATAGGCTATCAGCCTGGACAGAGACATATTACTAATACTACATTTATTCATAAATCTGGACAAAATGCTGCTAATTCCAGTTCTGGAAGTGCATATTCTTCAATTAGTTATTCACATAGTTATAGATAAGATTAATTTTTTTCAAAATCTATTGATTCGGTGAATTATATGGGACCAATAAGACAAATCTAGTTACCTAAAGCTTTGTTTGTTAATCTGTCTATACCCGAGAGAATCTGAGTTCCAAAATCATTTTCAATTTAAAAATGTTTTTAGGAAACCTGCTTAAAATATTCCTATATGAAGACTTGGTATTTGAATAGTGGATGTTCAAGGAACCTGACAAGAGGCTTTTCATGTTTTCAAATCTTATTCAAAGTAGATGGAGGCTATGTAACCTTTGGTGACAACTTGAAAGGAAATATCATCGGCTTAGTCCAGATTGGTAACACTGATTCAGTTTTATTTTCTAAATTTTTATTTGTTTATGGACTTAAATATAATTTTTCATGTATTTCTCAGCTGTGTGATTATGGTTTCAATGTTAAATTTGAAAATTATTCTTTGAATTTTTTTAATTCTTAAATTATTTTAGTATTTTCTGCTTTGAGATATGAAAATGATTATGCAGTTGATTTGAATTCTTTAGCTAAAAAAACATTAATTGCCTAAATTCCTTTCATAAAAATATTTGGGTGTGTCACAGAAGATTAGGACATTACAGCATTCATTCACTTAGAAAAATGACATGGAAGAACTTAGTTAGTGACCTACCCAATCTTTAATTCCCAACTGACAAATATTGTAATCTCTGTCAAAAGAGAAAGCAACATAAAGTTTCTTTTAAATTAAAAAAATAAGTTCCAACTTCTCAACCTCTCCAGTTGGTTAACATGGAATTGTTTGGACCTTCTAGAGTTTCTAGTTTAAATGGGAAGAATTATTTATATGTCCTAGTAGATGAATTTTCAAGATATACTTGGGTATACTTTCTTGATCACAAAAGAGAAGCTTGTTCCTATTTTATTAAGTACTACAAGCCTGTAGAGAACATTAGTGGACTTACAATTAAGACCCTAAGAAGTGATCATGGTCATGAATTTGAAATTAATGAGTTTTAATCTTACTGCTCACTCAATGGCTATAGTCACAACTTTTCTACACCTAGGACACCTCAACAGAATGGTATAGTTGATAGAAGGAATAGGACCCTTCATGAAATCGCAAGAACTATGCTTAATGAGTATGAAGTACCTGTTACTCTTTGGGATTAAGCTTTGAATACAGATTGTTATATTATAAATAGGGTATTTATTAGACCTGTTCTTAATAAGACCCCTTATGAAGTGTGGAATAATAGGAAGCCTAATGTTTGATACTTCAAATTTTTTGGTTGCAAAGTCTTTATTCTTAATACTAATGATAATCATGACAAGTTTTCTCCTAAAATTGATGAGGGAATATTTAGAGGTTAATCTATAACTAGTAAATATTATAGTCTTTAATAATAGAACCAAATGTGTGGATAAATCTGTTCACATCAAATTTGATGAAACTGATCTGCATGAACCTATATATTCTCTTAAAAATCATGAAGAAGATCTTTCTGTTTTGGACCTTAATGATAAAACCAATGAACTAGTTGTAAAGACAACTAGTTCTGGACATTATCCAGAATCTTCTTCTAGTGAACCCGAATATAGTGAAGAACCTGAAATTTCCTGTCCTACCTTTACTAGATCAATGAGGATTCTAAAGAATCATCATTTAGATGTTGTTGATGGTAATCTTGATAGAGGGACACAGACTAGAGCTTATCTAAGAAACCGGGTTGAACATGAAGCCTTTATTTCACAGTTTGAACCTTAATATATCAATGATGCAATCAATAATGAGTTTTAGGTAATGGATATGCAAGAAAAATTAAATCAATTTGAAAGAAACAATGTTTGGGAATTAGTTGACAGACCTAAGGACACTATAACCATAGACACCAAATGGTTTTTTAAAAACAAAGTAGATGAATCTAGAAATATCATTTGAAACAAGGCAAGGATAGTTGCACAAGTATATAGTCAAGAGGAAGGAATAGACTCTGGGGAAACCATTTCACCTATAGCTAGATTAGAAGCTATTAAGATTCTACTTGCCTATGCCACTCATATGAATGTCTAGTTATATCAAATGGATGTTAAAAGTGCTTTTCAAAATTGTTTTATAATTGAAGATGTTTCTATTGAACAACCTCCTAAAATTTCTAATCCTCATTGTCCAAATCAAGTTTTTAAACTTTCTAAAGCTTTATATGGTTTAAAACAAGCTCCACGAGCTTAGTATGAAATACTTAGCAATTCTCTTATTTCAAAAGGTTTATATAAAGAGATTTATGATCCAAATATCTTTATCAAAAGAATTTATAAATATGTTTTAATAGTACAAATCTATGTTGATTATATTATTTTTGAATGTTCTAAAAATTATTTATGTACTGATTTTTCAAAAATTACGCAAAATGAATTTGGTATGAGTTTGATGGGAGAAATTAGATATTTTCATGGTTTTCAAAATTTTCAAAGTAATGATGGTATTATTTTAAATCAAAGTATGTATACAAAATATCTTTTAAAACTTTTTGGTTTGAATAATAATAAGGGAAGTGAAACACCCATGAGTACCACCTATAATTTGGACATTGATGAATCTGGGAAACCAATTGATCATTCAAATTAAAGAGGTATGATTGGATGTCTACTTTACCTTACTGTTAGTCGACCAGAAATTATGTTTAGTGTATGTATGTGTGTATGATTTCAAGGTAATCCTAAAGAATCTCATTTTCTTACTGTGAAGTGAATTTTCAAATATCTTAAGCATACTGAAAATTTGTGTTTTTGTATCCAAAAGGACAATATTTTGAGTTAATAAGTTATCCATATGATGATTTTTATGGTTGTAAGTTGGAATGAAAAAGCACACATGGAACATGTCATTTATTGGGAAAAATCATTAGTATCTTGGTGTAGTAAGAAACAAAAATCAGTTGAATTGTCTACTGCTGATAAAGAGTATATAGTTGCTGGTAGCTATTGTGCACAAATTCTGTGGGTAAAACACACTTTTTTAGACTATGGATATGATTTTAAACATGTTTCAATGAATTGTGACAATACTAGTGCTATTATTATTTCAAAAAACCCTGTATCTCAATCTAGAACTAAACACATTGATGTCAGGCACCATTTTCTAAGAGATCATTATCAAAAGGGTGATATAACTCGTGATTTTATAAGCACTGAACATCTGCTAGTGTATATTTTCACAAAGCCTTTAAATTCAGAGATGTTAAGTTACATTAGACATGAGTTAGGAATTATAAACTGTTAGGAATACCTCACTATTAGACAACCTCATCATTAGGAATACCTCACCATTAGACAACCACCCCGTTAGGAATACCTCACCATTAGAAACCTCACTATTAGAAAACCTCACCCTTAGGAATACCTCACTGTTAGACAACATCACCATTAGGAATACATCACTGTTAGACACCCACACCGTTAGACAACCGCCATGTTATGGATACCTCACCGTTAGACAACCTCACCGTTAGGAATACCTCACCGTTAGACAACCTCACCATTAGACAACCTCACCGTTAAGAATTCCTCACCATTAGACAACCTCACCATTAGGAATACCTCACAGTTAGACAACCTCACCATTACAATTCTCACTGGTAGGGCTTACCGTTAAAATTGTCACCGGTATAACCTATCACATTTTTATCCGAAGCGTTTTAGTGTTTTTTTTTTATTTTTTGATTCCTAAATGATATAAAATCAATTCTAAACCTTACTCAATCCACCAAGAACTCTACCCATTCGGATTCTCACCATCTTGCAAACACAAGCCTTTAAACTTCTCGGGAACCCTAAGTCTCTGGTTGTGGAAATGGCTCGTGTGAAGAGACCAATGCTATGTGTAGGTGATGTGCCAAGTGCTAAGCGTCAGAAAAGTTGATTTAGGAACCAGTGGTAGTGGCAATGTTAAATAAAGAAGAGATACTATGAATCCGCATCTGGCCAAGAGGGAGATAGTGATTTGAAAAGAGCTATGAGAGGAATGGTTGTTATCTATCAAATAGTTAATTTGAAGATATTGGAGGAGCAGGGATTGCTCGGGTGTTTTGTGAATAACAATTGACCGTACATCCTTATTTTGGTGAAATAATTTTATGCGGATGTTCATTTTGAGATATCAGAAGTGGAAAATAGGATGATTTCATTTGTGAATGGTAAAGTGATATCTTTCTCATCTAGTGAATGGGCTGAAAACCATGGAGTACCTCATGAAAGAGAGTATGGATTTATTCTAACTCCATACCTACAGTCAGTGATTATTTTGGATATGAAGCTACACTACATGAGCTAACTGGAAATGGAACTCCATGGAAAGTGATTGCAAAAGAGATTGAAGGTGATAACAGATTGTTGTTCAAGTTTATCCAACATGTGATTAATATCAGGAGAGGGGATTTTTCCACCCTGAAATTTCCAGACATATACCTGATGTATCTTTTGAGGCATGGAGTGAAATCAAACATATGAAGACTATTGATGATTCAAATAGAGGACATGACCAGACCAAAATCACAGACCAATTCTTTGTTTTTTTCAATGTTTATATCTTTCATGATAATGGTAAAGAAGGTGGCTGAGTCTCAGGATGAGAAAATGGTGGTGAAGGATAATTTTTTCATTACTCAAACAGTATGCATGTTTATGAAAGTGAACTGGAATTCATGGAAGAAGCAGTGGGTGAATGATGAAGGAAATGTAAATGACAAATACAGTCCTATGGACCATCCTTCTTGGCCAAATAATGATAGAGATATAGGTCTAAGACATGATGAGGCCATCCCATCCTATTGTGATTCTTTGTAAGATGATACCTCTGTTGCAGGAGGGGAACATGATCTTCCTCCCAGCCCCACACCTCATAGTATTTATTATGGGAAAGCTAGTACTCTAGCTACTTTGCCCAGAAGGGATCCTGTTTTTGCTGAGGATGATGTTGAAGAGGAAGAAAGTCCTTTTGATGAATGATCTGTATCTGAGAGCACATATGAGAGCTATGATCTTAGTTTGAGTCAAGATATTGGATTTTCTATTAGGCCTATAGAGAATGATATAGTTGAAACAGTAGATCCTATACCTGAACCTGTTGAGCATCTTGTTTCCGAGATAGATATGGTTGTTGGAATAATGCTATTGAGGAGGAATCTCATGTTGAGGGGGAGCATCCCTTCAGGCTTTTCTCAGTTACAGTAGGTCATGGGATTGAGGACTGTATAGAAGACCTAGGCTTTGTAGTGCTTGACTTGGATTATCCTGAATCTGAGGATGAGACACCTGTCAGTAGACCTCATGTAGATTATAATATCCTCTCTGAGACCTTACCTGAATATCTTGTGAGAAAAGTAGACTTAGAGTAGTTAAAGTCTGAGCTTAAGATCCGTTTTATGGAAGAGATAACTGGAATACAAACCTCATTGTTATCATCCATTAAATCTATTATGAATGACTTTGTGGAAAGTCTTTTATCTGAAAGAGCACCTATAGTTGTGCCTCAAAATCTGGTTACAAAGGCTGATCTTTTATCTTTATGGGATGAGTTAAAGGAGACTTGTGTTGCATCAGTTGTAGACTTAAAGGGATATTTTATTGAAGATCTGGGAAAAATGAAAGATCTTTTGAACTCTCTCTTGGATGTGTTGTTTCCACCACCATGGAAGAGTTGCTGAATGAAGCAAAGACCTTCCCGAATCAAATTTCAAGCTTGGCAGATAATGTTGAATCTCTAAAGAAGTAACTTGTCTCTATAGAGTCTTATATGAACTGTAAATCTCAAGTAGAAAAAGACTTGGCCTTTATAAAGAGTGTAGTAGGCCAGATGGTTACAGTTTTTGAGGAATTTATGACTTCAGTGGAACAGCATGTCAGCAACCAGGACTCTCTTGTGAAAAATCTTATCAGTCGGCTAACTAAATGTTTCAAGGAAACTGTGTATTTTTCTCTGGGTTCTCTTGCTTCTAGATCTTCAGTAGAGTTGGATCAAATTCAAGCATTGATGAAAGTGGAGCTTGGTTCGGCATCAACAAGTGGCTCTGTGGACTCATCAGCCCTAACTAAAGTGGTGACTACCACTAGGGATAAAAGGAAATGTTTTCAGAATTTTAGGAGAGAGGCTTCTGCTTCTCAGAATGAGGTAAAGGATAAAGTTGATTCTTATTTTCATAAAGTATATACCAAACATCAGTTGACCAACCATTTAAAAGTTCTTTTGGAAAATTTCAAATTACCTCATCCTGTAAACCATGCCTTAAGAGAAAAAGTAAGCAAGCTCAGGGAGCTAACTCCAGCATTGGATAAGTTTTTATAAAACATTGATGACTTTTTTCTACTATGGAGAGGGGAGGAGCAATTATCAAGGAATTCAAGAATTTTTTTTTCCATTTTTAAATGTTTGTGCTTAGACTGTAATATTGCCTCGTGCTCTGCCTCCATCTCCTTCGGGATCTTCAGCTTCTACTTCTGCTTTCCAAATGACTTCAAGTCAAGCTATTCAAAGTTTAACACCTATGATTCCTCATGGACATATTCCTTACTGATCTGATCGTGCATCTATTGCAGCTCCACCTGTAATCCTTAAAAGAGTTCCACAGTCTTCTTCTCAACCTTCTAAGCCTAAGTCAACCTCAGATCTTAAAGAAAAATCCAACGTGGATGTTCCAGAAGTGAATTGAGTGGGTCTAGCTATGTTTGATTGGAATCTTATGTATTTCTTGTACTATATTTATATCGTTTACTCATGATTCATTACTATATATCACTTTTTTAAATATATTTCTATGTGTTTTATTTTTCCTGTATACTTCCTTTATTTCTGTTTTTACAGTTCCACATTTTCTTTGATACATTATTTTCACCATTCTTTTTTCAAATAACAATGGGGGAGAAATTCTTGACACATAGAGAAAAGAAAAATTTACAAAGTGGGAGATATCATTAATAAGGAGGAAAAATCATTGAATTTGTTTTATCTTTGATATATTTGATTACCTCTGATACATTTGTTTAATAATTCTCGTACATTGTTTTTATTATAACTTCTGATAAATTTTCATTTAATATTATTTTTCCTCTGATACATTTAAAATCTCAAATTTGAAAATGTCATTACTCAAACTGAGAAATAAAATCCATTGTATTTTATTCCAATACATTATTTCTTATTTTGGAATTATGATGTCATAAGTTGTGAATATCAAAAAGTGGGAGATTTTTGACCTAACCTATTTTGATAATCTCAATTATGTTTCCATATGCTTTGATAATCCCAAATGATGTTTATTATTTAAACATTTCATTTTTAGTTATTTTTTACGTACATTAAACCTCAAAATATAAATACTTTCAAATATGTCTTAACGATAAATCTCTTGTGATATATTTAGTTCAATCGGTTAATTAAATGTCTATATACTTCACTATATTCTAACATAACACATACTTTGAATAGAATGAATAAACATATGCTTAGTCACTGGTACAGAATAGAGCTACTGGTATGAATAAGTCTACCGGTATGTATAAGTCTACCGATATGCAAGTCTACCATTATAGATTGGTCACTAGTACACATAGAGCTACCATTTCATAGAGAATTACCGTTACACCAGAGCTACCATTAAAGTAAGTCTACCGGTAATAAATAATTCTATCAATACAGAGTGACAACTATATCTATATAATTATACCATTATGAAGTCCACTGGTATAAGGAAGTCACCGCAACTCAAGTCTACTGATATGTGCCGCTACACAGAGACCTACCGCTACATAAAGCGACCTGTACAAGGATCTACCATTACAGAGACAAACAACTACCGATAATAGTCTACCGTTACAAGTATTCTGCTGCTTTAAATTTTATGCTTTATTTAAATTATACTAACAATATTAGTTAATGATGGTTGTCGGGATATCAAGGAACTGTACCTCGTACCTACCATAAAGTATTCATTCCATTTTCTAGATCTGAAATAATATATGGAAGATCGAGCTGTTGTGATAAAGATATATACACAATAGAGAGACAATATACATACACCCACTTACTTGAAGAACACTGGACATACAAGAGGCCATTCATACATGGAGAGAACACAAGTTAACCTTATTCTAGGAGTGAAGATCTACAATGATCTCTTCATGCACTCAACCTGATAAAACTGAACCTGAATGTCAAGGAAGCAGACGCCTCTCTGTTTTCAGACAAAAACCATAGAAAGACTCAAAAACATTTTTTATTAATCAAAAGGAGTCCAGTGCTCCACTTCAAATCACTAGAGCATTCAAAAATCATATCTAGTCTCTCTTAGTGATTCTTTTACTTACTTTTCGAGCAGTGTGTGTACTCTGTATATTCCATACACACACTGACTCCTATGATAAACTAGAGGATTTCAAAATCCTCACAAAAAACATCTATAACTCTCTTTTATCCCACAATGGATAGTGGTAGAGGTCAAGTATGACCTGGACAGCCTATGTGTTTTTGTTTTTTGTTTTCCCACGAAGAACTGTGGTAGAGGTCAGAGGACCTGGATAGTCTGAGCACTGTTGTAAAACCCAGATCCAGGGTGTGGATCAAGTTTATATAAACTATTTAAGAGGACTAAGTCTCGGCTTGATACTGAACCTCTTATTTTATATTGCTGTGCATTTTAATTTTGTTAAAATTATTTGTTTTTAATAGTACGCTTCGAATTACTTTGAAATATAAAATTGTTTTAATGTTACTTTGATAATTATTATAGAAAGTGTTTATAACTATTTTAAATTTGTAGTTTAGTTTAAAAATATAATTTAATTTTATAATTAAATTATCTAAGACCTAATCAATATTTTGAGAACCTAATTGAACCCTTATAGTTTTACAAATTCACTACAGTTTAACTTAGTATTTAAATTAGGGGATTCTAATTGAAATATTTTTAACATAAAATTTTAAATTGGAAGTCAATCCACCCCCCTCTTGAGTTTTCACTATGAAAAACAGTTATAATAATAGATATTTTAGAATCAAGATTAATGTAAGACAACCAAAAAAAAATTATAATATACAGAAAAAATGAAGCTGTTAATGCCAGAAACGTGACTTTAACATTGAATTGTCAATAAATGGGTAACAAAACGTCAAAAGTTATTCATATTTGCTATTATATATATTAGTATAGATCTATAAGTTATGTATAATATAAGTTTATTTATTATAAAACATATTATAACATTTTATGATGGAATCTGATACTTATTGTAAGAGAATCAAGTCTCACCTTTTACTTCTATGAGACACAAGCAATATTAACAAACTATTTATTTTATGTGGCATATATTATACCAATGAATGTATTTTCTTATTATTAAACTATAAATTATTGGGATTTACATATTCATTTTAGTATCTATATTTCATTGGTTTTATGGTTCAAAATAGACAAAATTAGTAATGGATTTATACTCTTTTTTATTTTAGGGAGACTGATACCATATTACACACTTGTTTTTTTGCTGTATATATGAACCCTATAGAATATTATATAATTAATCTCATTTTATAAATGATATTTTAATATTCATTTAATTTTATTGTTTCAATTATCTTATAATTCAATGTTACCAAATTTTTAATGGTTTTATGATGCTATTTCATCAATTATCAGGATTTCTTATATTTATTCATAATTTAATGAAATATTATAACATATATCTAAAGAAAAACATGAATTTTATTATCCTATATTATTTGTCCAAATATATTCCCTAAATATAGCCAAGTGCGGGGTGAATTATCCATTGAAAAATAAATAATGAATTAACGGATTTAATATCATAGTAGTAAATATTTTGAAGTGAAAAATAAAAGAAAAAGAAAACCATATCTGTTTATAGTAGTTCAGATATAAATGATTGTATATATACTATTCAACCTTATTATGAAACATGTGTCTTGGAATAAACTATGAAAAATATAATTTAATATTACAATGATGTTTACCCACCTGGAATGGAATTCTAATTATAAATATTTTTTCCATAGATGCTTAAACACCAAAAAACATTTCTTTTTATACAGGGAAATGAAAGCTAGACATCCTTCTTTTTTCTTATAGAGTAAAAACCTAATTCATGTCTTTTTATTGGGATTCATAACCCAATTATAAATACTTTTTTCACCAGCTTGTTTTAACCCAAAACTAACCTTCCACTTTCAACCTAGAGGAATAACCTGATTGGCCAGCCTTTTATTCCAATATGTGTAACCCAATGCCTACCTTTTGATTGGCAGTCACAACCTAAAATAAAACCTTCTAATGGTTAGTATAATCCATTAAAATTATGATAATATAAATATGATAATAATATGTTGATTTATTTAACTAGATAAATAAAAAATGTATAGAGTTTGGATGTAGTAATGAACTATCCATAAGAAAATGATCAACAAATTGAAGCCTCGTTAAGAGATACATGAAATCATAATAGTTTAAATCCCCTTGTATAGTTCAGGAATATAATCAAACATTTGTGTAACTTGTTCAAGATATTTTGAACTCTATATATTCAGTTCATCTATGGAAAAACGATTCCACACCAGAGCCCCATTACAGTTCCCGATTTCCAATATTGCATAAAATTTATTTATTAAATCTGCATTAAAATAATAGTCATGTTAGAAATGATGATAATATATAAAATTATATTCATGTTTTACTGAGATAACAATTTTTTAATTAATACAGTAATAAAAATAGTTATAATCAATGTTAAATTCCATTTTAAAACTCTTATAAAGCATGTGATAAAACTGTTCACATTCCAACAACATTTATTATAGAATGTGTGTTTTCCATATAAATCAACACTAAATATCAACCCATGTAATTATAGTTTAATAATATAATTTAAAATAAATATTTTTTCCTACATAAAAATTAATAAGTAATTATAAAAAAATAAAACATTAATTATTTTCATAATAAACATTTATAAATTAGAAAATGAATCGTTACTTAAAACAACTAATACATCAAATTTCACTATATCCTAAAGAAAATAACATATTAACATAAAAAATACTTATATGTACTTAATGTATGATATTTAGGTGGGGAATTGAAAATTAAATTTGTGTAGCCAAATCGATATAAGAAAATACATGAATATAATTTCAAATATTTGAATCTGAAATATTATAGACGTTTTAACTTTTAATGTTATAGAATTAAAAAACACCTTGAAAATTGTAGAATTATTTTTATCTACTATTGAATTATATTTTTATTTTTGTTTTAAATTTTCTAAGAATGAAAAATCACCATAATAGGACTTCTACAACTCATATTATCACCAATATATTTTGTTGAAATATTATTCCTGAAAATTGGAGAATTCAAACGAAAACCATATATTGTCATTAATCTAATATCTATATTAAAAGAGATAAATTTCCCATTTATTAGAATTAAAAGTGTATTAATTTACTACATTTAAAAGGAAATAATAATCACTTAATTTTTATTTTATAGTCTAAACATTGAAGATAATTTCACTCATGGATGGTTTTAAGGTTATTTCCACAGTCAGGTGTCACGGTCAAGTGACACTGTCAGATGGATCCCATACCGTATGTACATTTTATTCATGTGATAGGTTTAAAGAATCATGTTTCATGGTTAGTTGACTTCAACATGGTAGGAATATTTTTCCAAGTGGTAAGGTGAGAAAATCAGATGACTTGGTCAGTCAACTACTATACGGTAGGTACATTTTTTCCATACTGTCAGGTGACATGGTCCAGTGACATGATCAATTGACTCCAACATAGTAGGAACATTTTTTATGCATTAGGTTAACACGGTCATTCGACTCCCTTACAGTATATTCCAGACATTTCCAAATCATCAATTTATAAAACTCTAAATTTTTATTTCTAGAACAAGTAAACTGAATTTATTATATCTCAAATAAATTATTTTACCTTCAATCAATTATTGAAACATTTATGACATGTTATAAAATATAAAATAAAAAAACTATATATATTTTATATAAATAAACATTAAAATCTGAAAATTATTAATCATACATTACATTTTGAAAATTAATTATACTTTTAATGAAAAAATAAATATTTATAATTATAAAAATTTTAAGAACTTCAATGAGACACTCAACATTATACCCAATTTTCATAATTACAAAACAATTTATAACATCAAAAAACATCTACCATTTTAAAAATAATCAAAAAGATAATGTTTTGATAGAATAATTATCTCTTTTAAATTAAAACAGAAAATATTAATTTCCATTAAATAGAAAATAATTGAAAAACATAGTGTATACCATAACATTCTTAATAAATCACATTTCAAAAAATATATCATGGATCTTAAAAAAATTATTGACTCTAAAAAAATTTATCAATAATAATATTTTAAATAAACAAAATTTCAAATATTCTCTGTAATTATCAATGAGAATACCATCATAAAAATACCCTTTTATACCAACTAAATTTTTAGACAGTAAGTCCACATTATATATTATGTAAGAGATTTCTCAAAATAATTATATAATTCCCATATATTAATAGAAAATAAGTAAAATCAATCTGTCAAATTGATTCCATATTTTACAGATTGCAAATAAATCAAAAACATTCATCACATTAACACACCTAAAATCCAATTAAATTCATACCATGTACATTTAAGTATCCATCCCACCAATTTAAAAACATTATTTTCTTCGAATTAGTATATTATATGGGATTATAAATTATATTAGAATTTTCGATTTCTATGGGGGATAAATTCTAAATTCATGAATTCTCTACCACAATATCATATAATTAACTCAATAAAATGACCTTTACCACTTTGAAAAAATTTACAAAAAGTAGTAAACTTAGATAATGTTTTATTTTTAGATTAAAAATATAAAAACATTAGTATCTTCAAAAACAATCTATAATAAAAAGTTATATATTTTACCTCCATAAATATATGGTTTAATAGGGCCAAAAAATTCTAAATGAGTGAGATTTAGATACCATATTGTTTGTACATCATTAACTGACATGAAACTTTTTTTATGTTGTTTGTGTTTCAAGCATTATTCCAATCCAATATCTTTCTTTATTTCAGTTTTGGTACGTACAAAATTTTTGGATATTTTATAGCTTATTCCATTTCACCCTGGATTTTTGTTGGGATTGATGTGTCAAAGACACATATTGAATACTTCTAGGTGGTTATTGCTGAAAAATTTCATTATCGATAATTGGTAGTCATTGAATCTTGGTATGATTTTAAAGACCAAGAAATTCCTGGGAAATTTTATCTTAAATACATAGGAATTTTACAACTCTTCAGTTTCTGACGGCACTTGATTCCAAGGATCGGTGTGCCTGGAATCAATTTCTAAATCTGTGTTTGGGTACATTCAATAAATGTAGGTACGTGATTTTATATCTTTTGAACCGGTTCTCAGAATTGAAATCCATGGGCACCGTTGAACTCATGGCATCGATGATTGCACAGTGAGACCTTCACAATAGTTTCTTTCTAAACATAATTGATGTTAGATTTTGGGGGCTTTTAATTAAATTGAATAAAAATAAAGTGTTTAATTTATTTTTATTTTGGTGGCTGAAACCTCCAAGGTGAGGTTGGATGTGGGGGCCACCACACCCTAACCTCCCATGGGAGGTTATGGTGGTGGGGTCCACCCGATCATAACCTCCCTTGAGGGATATTATTAAGGTAGGGCCAACAAGGGCTTTAAACTCACTTAACCCCCTTGGAACCTCCAATTATGTTGCGAGCCTCTTCACCTTCCCCAATTAATTCGGCCAACATCACCCATTTAATTAACAGAGATAACTTAATTAATATTTAAAACTTTTCAAATTCATGCCAACAAAATAATAATAGGAAAACCTGTTATTTCATTTGGTTGGGCATTATTCTTGGCTGGAACCGAGAAATGGGAGAGATAGGGAGGAAACATTTCTCTCCAAATAAGAACGTGAGACATCTTCCACCTTCTTCCCTCTTCAATTGAGAAAAGGAGGGAGCATCGTCCTTAATGAATGTCGATGACACCATCCTCGACTTCTTCATACTTTCTAACGTCAACGGAATGACGTCCGCCATTCCGCGACATTGTCAAAGATCGTCGGCAATCGAAGTAGGGGGATTTGAGTAAATTTATATATGAATATAAACATATATTCTTTGTCGTTCAAATTGCTAGATTATGGTATGCCAAATTTTATCACCATGATGAGTAGGGCTCGGACCACATGAACATGGCCCGAACCTCCCACTTTGGTTGTTTTTATTTATTGATGACAGAGGCGGACCGCGGAGATACTGGTGGCCCAAGGCCGCCATGTCGCCATATGGGTGTGACACTGCCGTGCGGCATAGAGAATCGAGTCGCGGCCAGGAGGGCCATGGCGGTGTCATAGGGGCGTGATGCCATCGCACCATGGTGGAAGGAAGAGCCACGACCAGGAGGCACAAGACGGTTGGACGATGAGTGCGTCATCATCGTGCCGTGTGGAGGACCTGGAGGTCGCGACCAGGCCGGGCCGTGATAGAGGAGGTGCGACACTGTCGCACCGAGCGGAGGGCAGCAGGATAGCGGCGCCATCGCGCTACAGCAGAGGAGTCGAGTGGCGTACTGTTCGAGCTAGACGGGAGGAGCGGGACACCGTCGGGTCCCACGTATGCTAGAGAGGCGCCACCTGAAGCCTCTTCCGGCTCACACCTGAACGAAAGATCAATTTTGGTGTTAGGGGGCGCGTGCCTCCCCCCTGGACGTAGATAGGGCAGGCCGTCGGGCTACCCTCGGCCGGGCCTCCCTCAGCCGGGCTGGCCACGGGCTGGGCCGCCCTCGACCATGCCGCCCAGGGGTCGGGCAGCCCCTGGTCGGGCCGCCGGCAGCCGGGCCTCCCTCGGGTTGGGCCTCCCCTTTGGGTCGTGCTTCCCCCTTAGGCCAGGCCGCTTCCTCGGACCAGGTCTGACACACGGTCCAGGTCAGACCCCTGTACGGATCGGGTTGGGTCGGGTCAGTCCGACTGGGCTGGACCGGACCCGGACCCAGTTTGACCCATTTCACCTCTTCGCCCGTATCTTGGGATTCAGGCGTTCGATCGACGAACTGTCTATAGAGATGGAATGAATAGAGAAATATGGTTCTTTTGGCATAACCCACTTGAAGTTTGTATACAGTTGGGGTACAGCCGAGATGGTTTGAACCTAAAAACCAAGCTGGACCTTGGAATGAAAATGCCAATATCTTAAAGACTGGGCATCCTATTGACGCACCGTCTATCGCATTGGGTTCCTTATGATGAGGCAAAACTACGTGATACATCAATTTGAGAATTCTTGGTAGTTGATGTATCAATAATTAGCTCGAGGATCAGTCCCTTCAGGAATCAAGGGTGCTGTGTGAGGGAACCCTAAGCCTGGTTGCGATTAAGATGATAGGATCCTACATGGACCTACTAATGTACAAGGATCCTATGTGGGTTTGACAATGACGATACTATACCAGGATCCTCCGTGGGTTCGACTGCGACGATACTAGACTGGGATCATCCGTGGGTTTGACAGTGATGACTTCTATACCAGGATCCTATGTGGGTTCAACAGCACTGATACTGTTCTGGGATCCTACGTGGGTTCGATAGAGGAGATGATTCAGTGGATACAAATAATCATCTCTACCCTTCTACATGATTTGTATACCTTTGTGAGTTGAGTCTTGACTTTCAGATATTATCATTGAGATTATTGACTTTACTTCCAATGTTGAATGGGTTGTGCTTCGGCTCGAGTGTTGGAGTCGTAATGTAATTGGTAACCTAGGTATATGTATGGGCATATACCTAAGTAGGTATGGTTGATACTACATGATTTTATCTTACAAATGTGGTTTATCCTTATTGGATTCTAGGAGAACTTCGGGGGTCTCGGGGTCCCCTATTGAGTATTGTTATACTCACCCCTACACTGGCTTCGACCGTACATTGTTGTGTTCTGTGCAGATGACAGTTAGTAGTGATCGAGGCTAAGGGTGAGGACATGAGGCAACTTGGAGGTGAATTAGACAGGACTTACCTCAGGTATGAGTTGATCGAGATATGTACCAACCCTTCAGGTAGGATTCCCTGGTGGACGATCGAGGAGCTGTTTTCCCTTTTTACTTGTACTTGTACTTGTTGTTCAGTTGGGATTGTATACTGGCCCACTTACTTTCAGCCCACCTTTTTTCTATATTAGTACTTGTTTCTTCTTTTACTTCTGTTCAGTCTATGTGTTTTATAGTTTTAAATAAAATTCCTTCCCTTTTTATTGGGGATTCACCTTTGTTGCTAGTCGCCAGCCCCTGGCCTATGGAAGGTGATTTGGGGTAGTCATGACGTAGGCCCCGAGGACGGGTCGTGACAAACTGGTATTAGAGGAGTTAGTTCTACCACATAACATTGAACCTGATTCTTTTAATGGAAATAGTGTAAATTGTTTTGGGTGTTGTTATCGATTTTGGGAAACCGATGTTGGTGCATCGGTCGACGTATCCATACACTAGGACTCTGACTTCTAACTTCTGACTCAGTGCATAAAAACACTAATTTCATCTGTGTTTCCTTTGAAATGTTTTTTCGTGATTACTTTGTGGTAGCTGACCTGGTATATTGTTTGACCATGGAACACATATTCCTTTTAAGGATGGACCCACTTAGGCAGGCAGCCAGGGTTCTGAGTTTTGTACGAGATGGTAGCACACCAAGCGATGAGGCCTTATTGAAGGGACCCATTGCAGCGGAGGTACCAGCGGTACCACTCCCCGCTGGGCCACCGATACCACCAGCCCCAGTAGCAGAGAGTGCACAATGACTGAGTGCATTGCATGAGTTCCAATGCCAGAGGCCACCCAGGTTCCAGGGAGAGACAGAACAACAGTCAGTTGAGTATTGGCTGGAGGCTTTTATGAGTGTTTTCAGATTGTTAGGGACACCATCCGACCACATGGTGATCCTTTTCGCGAGTCTCCTGCATGCAGTGGTAGGCAGATGGTGGAGCATGGTGCTCTAGGTGCATGACGAGGAATATCAACTTTGGGAAGACTTCGAGAGTCTCTTCTGGTCAGAGTTTTTTCCAGCCACCCTTCGAGAAATGCGGATTCAGGATTTACTTCATCTGTAGCAGGGCATCATGTCAGTAGATCAGTACTAATCGTGGTTCACTGACCTCTCGCGCTACTCCACAGATTTGGTACGGGACCCATTCTTTATAGATCAGACCTTCAAGCATCGACACAGGTATGAGTTCAAGGATTTGATGATCTCCCTTAGTATTCCAACGCAAGTGGGGGTGCTGGAGTGATCCCTACTAGTAGAGAGTTTTTTTGCTGAGTAGTCACCAGCAGCGAGACCCACCACAGGGCGACACGTAGTGGAGTCTTCTTCAGCAGGCATCAGACAGATGTTGTAGAGGTCCAAGAGGACCATTACATCAGGTGGGAGACCCCAGGATATAGGTTTGGTTGTGCGGGGCACATGAGACATAGCCAGCCAAATGAGGAGCATGTTGTGCCATGCGTGCGGCGGGCAGGGTCACATGGCTCGTGACTTCCTGAACCTCCATACAGACGAGCAACATACAGTAGTGGGACCTTCCAGGTAAGGGAAGTGGTTCGACCATGGTGGTCCAAAGGGAGCAGCCAGACATTGTATAGGAGCTAGCCGAGAAGCAAGTTGGGGATGATGTTTCGAGGCCCTACCAGCACCACCACTAAGAGGTATACCCTGACCACAGGGAGCTAGCAGACAGAGGCAGGTTCATCTCTAGGCAGTTGAGGCCTACCACCACAGTGCACCTGAGATGATTTGAGGTACTATCTTTTTCTACTCCACCCTTTCTGCAGTACTTATAAACACCACTGCAAGTTTTTGTTTTATTACAGGTGCCCTCGTTCGGAGCTTGGATATTTTGATAGAGCTGTTTGCTCGATTCTTAGGGCTAGAGACTCATAAGAGAGTAGACATGATGATTTCACACTGGTGTCGGCAGTGTGATCTTACTTTAGAAGGAGAGAGACTCATCTGGGATCTCCACGTAGTGGCGTAGAGGCCTTACAACGTCTTCTTGGGTGTGGACTGGTTATCTATAGTCCATGCTTAGATTTAATATAATTGGTAAAAAGTGCAGTGTGTTCACATGGATGGGACACGGTTTTCTTTCACCAGGGAGATGGGATCCTTTCTAGTGCAGAATGGACTTACCCAGAGGAGGGTGCAGTCGATCACACATCAGTTGGCTAGACTCATTATCGGAGTGGTTGATGTGTAGAGTCTAAGTTTACTTGTTTTGGTGGATCAGTACGCGGATATATTTCTTAATGATGTTATATAACTACCTCCTAATAGAGTGGTAGATGGTGACATTGACTTGTACCCCGGGACGACACCGATATCCACTCCAGCATATCAGATGGCTCCCATGGATCTTCGTGAGCTGCGGGTACAGCTGGAGGACTTGCAGACGAAGGAATTTATATGACCCAAGGTTTCACCCTGGGCATCCCCGATTTGGTTCCTCAAGAAGGCAGATGGGAGCTTGCATCTGTGTATTGACTATCGGCACCTGAACTAAGTGACTGTGAAGAACAAGTACCCAATCCCAAGGATTGAGGACCTCTTTGATTATCCAAAGGGAGCACATTGGTTCTCAAAGATATATCTTCAGTCGGGCTATCACCAACTTCGAGTACGGGATGAGAATGTGAAGAATACGACCTTCAGATGCCAGTATTGCCACTAAGAGTTCTTGGTTATGCCATTCGGCGTAACCAACCATCCAACAGTCTTCATGGGACTCACGAATAAGATCTTTCAGCCATACCTTGATCTCTTTCTGGTATTCTTCATTGATGACATTCTGATCTACTCAGCCACCTAGGAGAAGCATTCCAACCATTTGCAGGTAGTACAATATACACTCTGAGAGCACCATATTTATTATAAGCTCTCGATGTGCCAGTTCTAGATCTAAGAAGTACGATTTCTAGGACATGTCATCTCAGACGCTGGATTTTCAATGGATCTAATGAAGATCAAGGTAGTACTTTCTTTGGAGCCACCCAGGAGTGTGATGGAGGTACGAAGTTTTTTGGGCTTGGCTGGATAATACCAGAGATTCATTCTATATTTCTCTAGAGATGCAACACCAATACTAGCCTTGAAGAAGGGGAAACCCTTCATGTGGTCAGAGAGATGCAAAAAGTGCTTTCATGGAGCTGAGACAGAGGATGAATAGTGCCCCCATCTTGAGGCTTCTAGAGGAGGGCATAGGGTACCTAGTTTACGGTGATGCATTAGGGACTAGACCCGGGTGTGTCCTGATGTAGGAGAGAGCAGTGATAGCTTATGTTTCTCATTAGTTGAGACAGCATGAGCAGAACTATGTTACCCATGACCTGGAGTTAGTAGCACTAGTTGTCGCCTTGAAGATGTGGTGGCACTATCTGATGGGAGAGAGTTTTAAAGTATACTCTGACCACTAGAGTCTCAAGTACATCTTCTCGAAAAAGGATATGAACCTGAGAAAACAACATGGGCTTGATTTCCTCTAGGACTATGACTTCGATATAGTCTATACTTCTGGGAAGGGGAACATTGTAGCAGATGCTCTCAGTAGGAGATTAGGAATTCAGCTGCTAGGAGAGGTGACAGAGGAGCTGGGAACGTTGCAGTTATCCATGGTGGATCGGGATGGAGCAGCCATTCTGCTGTCTCTTATAGTCACACCTCCACTTATTTAGAGAGTCAGGGAAGCGTAGCATGGGGATGTTGATTGTGAGGCTGGACGTGTACAAATATCCCTAGGGCAGGCACATAATGGGTTTTCTGTAGGTGAGGACCACGTCATTCTCTTCGGAGGACATACTATGATACTAGTAGCACTTCAGGAGGAAGTGATGAGGGAGTTACACACTTCTCATCTTCCATTACTACCTGGAGTGGCGAAGATGTACCATGACCTTCGATGACAGCACTGGTGGCTAGGTATGAAGAAGGAAGTAGCAAAGTTTGTCTCACGATGCCTCAATTGTTAGCAAGTGAAGGCAGAGTACCAGGTTGCAGCATGATTAGTTCACCCTTTAGAGGTCCTAGAGTGCAAGTGGGATGGGATATCCATGGATTTCATGACAGGACATCCACATAAATCTAGTTGACATGACTCAATCTGGGTGATTGTTGACTGACACACCAAGTCAAACCACTTCCTACCAATCAGAGAGCTGGGCTCCGTAGAGAGCTTGGAACATCTCTATGTGCAGGAGATCGTACGGCTTCATGGTGTTCCATCTAAGATCATCTCCGTTCAAGATGCTTGTTTCACTTCCCAGCTGTGGAAGGGGTTTGATGAGGGTTTCATGACATAGATTCTCTTGAGCACCTCCTTCCATCCTCAGACGGATGGTTAGAATGAGAGGACCATTCAGACTCTTGATGACATGCTCCGTGCATGCGTCCTTGACTTTGGTCACAGCTGGGAGGAGAACTTACCCTTGGAAGAGTTTTTTTATAACAAAATCTACAACTCCACCATCGGAATGGCCCCTTTCGAGGAACTGTATGACCGACCTTGCAGATCGCCTTTGTGCTGGACTGACCAAGGGGAGTCAGCACTTATGAGACCAGAGATGGTGTAGGCTACGATGGAGAAGGTGCAGATCATCCAGGAGCGAATGAAGACTGCATAGAGCAGGTATAAGTCCTATGCTGATAGGAGACGGAGACCACTGTTGTTTGAGGATGGCGACCACATCTTTCTATGGTCTTGAACTCAGCGAGGTCTACGAAGATTTTCCTGAGGCGGCAAGTCATCTCTACGATTCCTCAAACCTTTCCAGGTCCTTAGAAGAGTAGGTGAGGTGGCTTACCACTTAGCTCATCCACCCCAGATGCACCGGTTGCACGAAATCTTCCACATATCTCAGATGAGGAGAAACATGCACGACCATTTCCACATCGTCGACAATGGACAGCAGGACATCGATGAATAAGGGACATTCACAAAGGTTCCATTGGAGATTGTGGATCGACAAGAGCGGTTCCTTCGTGGATGGTTGATACCTCTTTTTCACATTAACTGGCAGCACGAGAACCTCTAGGGGAGAACATGGAAGCGGGAGGCTCAGATGTGTGCTCAGTACCACCATTTTATCCCTTAGTGTGAGTTGTAGCTTATGAGGATGTAAAGCCCTGAGATGGGGAAAATGTAAATACAATGATATTCTGTGGGAATTCTTTTTCATAAATACATGGGAATTTTACGAGTCCGAAGTTTCTGACGACGCTTGATTCCGAGGCCCGGTGTTCCTAGAAACAATTTATGAATTTTTCTTCAGGTATGTGCGATAAATGTATGTACGACTTTTATAACATTTGAACTGGTGCTCGAATTTGAAATTTTAGGGCACAGTTGAACTCGCACCATAGATTATTTCTTAGTGAGACCTTCACCATAGTTGCATTCTAACGAGAATGGATGTTTGATTTTGGGGGTTTTTAATTAAATGTAATAAATATAAAGTGTTATCTTTATTTTCATTTTGATGGTTGAAACCTACAAGGGGAGGGTGGAGGTGGGGACCACCACACCCTAACCAATCATGGGAGGTTATAGTGGTGGGTCCCACATGAGAATAAACTCCCTTGAGGGATATTATTAAGGTGGGGCCCATAATGGATTTAAACTCCCTTTACCCCCTTGGAACCCCCAATTAGATGGGATGCCTCTTCACCTTCCTTCCCTAATTAATTCGGCCAACATCAGCCATTTAATTAAGTGAGATAACTTATTTAATTTGTAAAACTTTTTAAATTCATGCCAACAATAAAATAATAGAAAAACCTATTATTTCATTTTGTTGGGCATTATTCTTAGGTGGAATAGAGGAACGGGAGAGATAGGGAGGATCCATTTATCTCCAATGAAGAATGACGGACATCTTCCACCTTCTTCCTTCATCAACCGAGAAAAAGGAGGGAGAGCCGTCCTTGAAGAACTCCGATAATATTGTCCTAGACTTCTTCTTACCTACCGACGTCAACAGAATGACGTCCTCCATTCCGCAACATCATCAAAGATCGTCAGATATCAAGGTATGGGGATTTTTGTTATTTTATATATGAGTATAAACCTCCATTCTTCGTCGTTCAAATTTATGGATAATGGTATTCCAAATGTTATCGCCATGAAGAGGAGGGATCAGACCGCACAAACACAGCCCGACCCTCCCCCTTTGGATGTTCTAATTTGTTGATGATAGAGGCTGACAACGAAGAAGATGGTGGCGTATGGCCACTAGGTTTCCACAAGGGTGTGGCACCACTATTCCATGTAGAGAACCTAGTCGTGGTCAGGCGGGCCGTAGCGGTGCCGGAGGGGCGCGATGCAGTCGCACCGCCCCGAAATAAAGAGTTGTGGCCAAGAGGGCCGCATCGGTTGGATGATGAGCGCGACACTGTCATGCCATGCAGAGGCGTTGGAGGCTACAGCCAGGCCGGGCCGTGGCGGAGGAGTCGAGTGGCTTGCCATTTGGGCCATCCGAGAGGATAGGGACCCTGTCAGGTCCCTCGTATGCTGGACTGGTGCCACCTGGTGCCGGTTTCAGCTCACACCCAAATGGCAGAGCCATTCGAGTGCGAGGGGGTGCATGCATCCCCACAGGGCGTGGTTAGGGCAGGCTGTCGGGCCGCGCTCATCCGGGCCATCCTTGGTTGGGCCGCCTTTTCTTGGGCTGCCCTCGGCTGGGCCACCATAGGCCGGGCCACCGTTAGCAGGGCCGCCCCCGGCTGGGCCACCCTCGGGCTAGGCCGCCCCCTCGAGCCAGGCCTCCCCCTTGGGCCTCACTGCTTCCTCGGACCAGGTAGGACCCATGGACCGGGTCAGACCGTTGTACAGATCGGGTCGGGTCGGGTCGGTCATGTTGGGCCAGACCAGACCCGGACCCAGTTTGACCCATTTCACTTCTTCACCCGTATCTTGGGATTTGGGTGTCCGATCGATGAACCGTCTATGGTGAAGGAAGGCATAAAGAAAGGCAGTTCTTTTGGAATACCCCCATTGATGTTTGGATACAGTTGGGTTACGTCTGGGTTGGTTTGAACCTAAAAACCAACTGGACCCTTGGAACAAAAATGCCAATAACATACAGACTGGGCATCTGATTGATGCGTCGTTGGTCACATTGGGTTCCATATGGAGAGATGGAACTACGGGATACATCAAATTGAGACATCATGGTAGTTTATGTATCGAAACATAGCTCAAGGAGAGGACCCTCCCGGAATCGAGTGTGTTGTGTGAGGGAACCCTAAGGATGGCTGCAAATGAGATGATATGATCCTACATGGACATACTACTATACCAGGATCCTCTGTGGGTTCAAAAATGATTATACTGTACCAGGATCCTCCGTGGGATCGACAACGATGGTACTGGACCGAGATCCTTTAAGGGTTTGACAGAGATAACTTCGGTACCGGGATCCTCCGTGGGTTCGATAGTGCTGAAAATGTTCCCGGACCCTTCGTGGGTTCGACAGAGGAGATGATTTAGTGGCTACAACTAATCATCTCTTCCCTTATAAATGAGTTGTATACCTATGTGATCTGAGTCTTGACTTTTAGATTTTATCATTGAGATTATTGAATTTACTTCCTATGTTGAATGGGTTGTTCTTGGGCTTGAGTGTTGGAGCCGTACTGTGATTGGTAACTTAGGTATATGTTTGGGAATATACCTAAGTAGGGATGGTTGATACTTCATGATTTTATATTACTAATGTGGTTTATCCTTAGTGGATTCTGGGATACCATCGGGGGTCTCAGGGTCCCCTACTATGGATTTTTATACTCACCCAAGCACGGTCTTCGCCCGCACGTGGTTGTGTTCTCTACAGACGACGATCAGCAGTGATCGATGCTGAGGGTGATGGACGGGAGGCTACTCGGTGCTGGACTAGATGGGACATACCTCAGGGATGTGTTGTTCGAGATCTGTACCTAGCCTTTAGGTAGGATTCCCCAGTGGACGATCCAGGAGCTGTTTTCCCTTTTTAATTGTATTTGTACTTGTTGATCAGTTGGGATTGTATAGTGGCCAACATACTTTAAGCACACCATTCATTTCATTATTAGTACTTGTTTCTTCTTATGATTGTGATATTTCTATATGTGTTACTGGTTTAAAGGCAATGAATTCCCTTTTTATCAGGGATTCTCTTTTAGTCCTAGTCGCCAGCCCCTGGCTTATGGAAGGCGGGCATGGGGTAGTCACGGCGCAGGCCCTGATGACAGGTTGTGACAATGATTTTTACTCTCTTTGCAAGAGGATAGTGCATAATCTAGTGGGTTTCTGACCTAGGATGTTGGCTTCAAATGAAAATTCAAATCAGTTGTATAATGTTCTTGTTGGGAGGAATTCTGATTATGGTCATGTTCTAAAGAAAATATGTATTGGATCCTCTAATTGTAGTGATCTACCAAGTTCTAATCGGGTTGTCCAGAATGTTGGTATTTTCATGGATATTCTGGATTCAATTTTTAATGCACTAGGAAATCATCCTTTGAATTCATGTGAAGAAAAATAGGTGATTCAGAAGCGTCCCCATGCTCTTCCTCCTAATCTTAAAGCCAAATATGTCTTCAAAATATTGATAGGAGACCTCAATGAAGTGAATAGTCCTGTTATAGTGCAGCCTAATAGCAATGTAGTTGTCATGCTTGGTTAGTCTGGTACTGTTTGTGCTTCTCAATTTGAATTTAATGAGGAATGTCCTGCCATGAAATATCAATTTTTACTGCAGGGTGTGGTTATTGAATACACTAACAAGCAGCCTCAGTTTAAGGGGTGTGGCTTCATATAATCCATATGTTCTGATGCATTAGAACTAATGACTCCAGATGGTGATATGGGTACAGAACATCATAATATTTTGGGTGGATGTGGGGATATACCTGAAATAGATTCTCAAATGGTTGATGATGGAGGTCTCACGTATCCATTATGTGCTTCATATGATGAGGTGGTGTTACAAGGGAGTGGTTTTAGATATAGGAGGGAGGTGGCAGCCCTTGAGCTATGAAATCGCTTCGAACATCTAGCTAATAATTATCTAGTCCAAGATGATAACTATTCTAGCTATGTTGAAAGTGAATCATAGGTTGTTGCATAGGATGGTAGGTTTCCAATCCAGTTGAGAAGTAGGATCCAGAGGGGTTCCGGTAAACTGAGGAAAGATTACTCATCTTTTCTCCTCCAATGGGGATGCAGTCTGCAATGTATTTGAAAGTCAAGATGATGGATGGTGGTACCCTCCTTCCATCCATGTCTACTTGGTAGTAGTGGGAGTCATTTTCTATGCTCGTTCAACCCATGGAATTTCTTATGAGTTTAGAAGACAAATATTTTGAAAGAGTTCTGGCTCAGAATGTTTTGGAAGAAGAAGCCTCCATAATTGAGGAGAGGTCTTTAAGTGTATCTTTTATGGAGGAGCAGTATGCCTAGAACGACAGGAATGGCCTGATTTTAGTTGGGGTTTTAATATTGGAAAGATCACCCTTGATGAGTACATTATGTCTTAGGACAAACTAGTAGTTAAATCCTAATATCTTCTAATGGAGACACTAGACTTTCATGTAAAGAATATATCTTGGAAATTATTTGGGGAAATTAACTATGGTAGGATAAATTCGTTTTTTAATGTCTTGGTAATTCCTTTTTTGGTTGAACAGATTGTTTCTCAATTTTTCCTTCAATGTTTTTGAATAATAAAAATTCAATTTTTAGTCATGATAGAGTTAGTATCCATGAAAATAATGATCTAATAGGGTTAGAATATTATTTTTTTGGAAGCCACAAATATTTCAAACTTTTTTTCACAAGAAATATAGAAATAAATTTTTAAAAAATAAATTCCTTATAATGTCCATGAGATTATGGAAATCTCACGAAACTCACATTTAACTAAGGATATTTCATATGAAACAAATTCATGTGGTTCTAGATGTACTTCTATATGATCGTTTAAGAAAAATTGTACAAAAAATTTTAGTTAAACTATTATTATAACTATGATAGGATAATATATTATTCAATTTATTAAATCCCATATTTTTACTAAATATTCCCTATCCTTGAACAAAAATGGACAGATTTGATTTTAAAATTTCAACTTCATTTATGAGTGGTTCATTCTCATTTAGAATGGAATTAAAATTTCTTATTTCAAATTAATAATATTTTTATATGAAGTCAACTTCCTTTTTTAATTTTTCATTTTTAGCGGGTTCATTTTTCATATTTCCTTGAGAATTTTCCATTACTTTATGTCCATTACTTTTATCCTCATGGAGTGATTTCATATTTTAATATTCCTTTAGAACATCCTTATGTTTTATTTTAATATTATTCTATAGACAAGTAATTTTTTCATATTATTATTTAATTATGTCAACATATTTATGAAAGTCATAAACTTTGGTTTTTTAATTTCAGATGACATGTAATATGTTTTATCACATACCTAATTTGAATAATTCATCAAACATAGGTTCTCTATATCATTTTCAAAATAAGATTATCCATCAGCACTATAATACTTTGTAAAAATACATATAGAAGTCATCCCCATTTTTTATTTCTTAGATTGCATCATCTTAATCTTATCCTTCTCTAGTATTGTGAAATCATGCATGATGTTCCCTCATTTCTTACAATCATATTAAAATTACATCTTTATAATCTATATGAATAAAATTCCCTTTTTCTACTTATGATCATCCTTACAATTGTATTTTCAAGATATCCATTAGTATCTTCTCTTTCATTATATATCAACCAATTGTAACATATTTTTTATAATTTATATTTATAGTCTACAACTTGGAATCAAATGAGTATGTAGATACATTTTCTTAAAATAAATTCTCATATTCTATGAATTATCTTCAGTAAGATTTTTTTTTCTAACATACATTGTGATAATTATATGACAATCTAATATAGAGTGTATAAATAAATTTTATTACTTTTATATAGAACATAATTTGTAGAATGCCATTTTTTATTAACTAATATAATAACTATTTTAAAAATAGTAGGGTTTTTAAGAGTCTCTCCCAAATAACAAATACAATTTTCAATACTAGTAAATCTATAAATCATTTGATTAACATTTCTTAATTTTCATTTTAAATTATTAATATTCATCTCTCAATATACCCAATGTAGTACATATATGTTTATCAAAACCATAATGTGTACCTTATAGAACATTCCAAATATCATGAGTAATTTGACATGATGAAACATCCTAATAAACATTCTTATTTATTTCACAGTAAAAGATATTCATCACCATATAATTAAAAACAAACTTTACCACATTATTTCCTAAATACGATGCAGGTTCACCTTCAGAAAACTAGAATGGAATTTCACTGATCATTTAATGATCAATGATATGTTTCTTCAATAAACCTTCCATCCAAAAATTCCAATATCCATAATTAGTTCCATAAAAATGATGAGTTTTTTGGAGTTATCCATCTATCCATAAAACATGTTCCTCACATATTATATAGGATCATTTCCATTTGATAATTATGTTATGAAATTATTATAATAAATAATATAGATAAATAGGGCTTGGGGTTCTGGTCTGACTACAATCTTTTGTAAGGATATTGGATAAAAATATATTCAAGAGGGTTTGAATTGGCCTTCAGAAAATAATTATATAATTTAAGGAGTATATATTAGAGTTATATTTTTTATTCAATAGAAAATAATAGAAATTGAACCCAAGATATTTTTATTATAGATTTGATCTAAATTATTTAATGTCTACTCTTCACACCACTCATGAACTGAGAGTGATGGAACACACTCTAACCAATATAATGGAATCTTATAATGACTCTTTATTAAATGAATTCATAATGTGATTACAAATCATTTCCCCCTAGATCCTAAACCCAAAACAAACCTATATGTTTCTTCCTAAAGGCATAACCCAAATAGACTTAGTTTTTCCCTTAGAGGAACAACCCAATTACTGTATTTTTATTTGGAGTAAAAATCTAATTACAAATCATTTTTCCACCCAGTGGCTTAAACTGAAATAAAACATAACTTTTAAAACCTGTATGAATGTCCCAAACAACATTCATTTTTTCCCTGGAGACACAACCCAATGCCTGACTTTTAATTTTGATTCACAAACCAAATTCGATATTTTAATGGGTAGTACAACCTATTAATGTTACTCATAAATAAATAAATTAGGAATAAATATGTAAACAGAACCAGATTATTAGATTCGGTTTTTGAGTGTTGAAGTAATAGTAAACTCTGCAGTAGTAAATGATCATATATTTATATTCTAGTTGATAGACATAGGTGGATGTCAATGTTTTTGGTCCTTTTACCGTTGAAGAAAATAATCAACACAATTCCATACATGATGCGGATCTATTAAATTCAATATTTCGATTTTATATTTGTAAAAAAGATAAGATAGTAGATGCTCATTGCAGTTCCTCTTTTCCAATTAGCATACATTTTTTTTATTAAATTCACATGAATCGAATACTCACATAGGGCACATTGTTAACATGTAATATTAAATTCATGATACATAGGGATACCATATTATTATAATTAATTCAATAATAACAAATAATTATAATCTACATTAAATTACATTGTAAAACTCCCATTAATCATGTGAGTTAAAATTTTCACATTCAAACAACATTTATCATGGAACATTAACTTTTTCCCAAAATAAACACTAAACATCAACCCATTTTATATGAATTTAAAAAAACTATTTTCATGGAATATAACTAATTAATATGTTATTATAAAAAAACATTAATTATATTCCTAATAAATTTATAACAAAAATAAAAGTAAAATGTTGCATAAAATAGATCATGCTTATATATTTGACATTATCCTATAGAAAATAAAAAAAACCTAGGAAAATCCAAATACAGGTTTAATATATGACATTTTTAAAGGTAATTCACAAGAATATCTATGTATAAAACATATATAAGAAAATACATGTACTTGGTTTGACATAAATGAATAGAGAAATATATAGATTACCTAAAATATAATGTTTTTGACTTAATTCACACCTAAAATAAATAATAATTAGTGTTATCTATAGTTTAAATATATTTAAATAGATTCATTATATTTTCATAGAATCAAAAATCACTTTAATCGGACTTATTCAACACATTTTATCATCAGAATACAGTAGAAATATTATTCTAGAAAAGTACAGAATTGAAAGTGATATCATGAAGTGTATTAAATCTAATTTATATATTTATATAGAAAAAATAAAATTTCCATTAATTATAATTTAATGTGGACAAATTTTTTATATGTATAATGAAATCCCTATCTGTTAAATTGGAGTTTGTTATCCCATGTTATAGTCAAAATATAGAAACTAATTTCACTGAAGGTATGTTCTACAGTAGGTTCCATAGTCGGGTGTCAGGGTAAATTGACATGAACAGATGACACTTGTATTCTAGGTAAATATTTTTCATATGGTATGATTACATGATCAGGTTACAAAATTAATTTATTCCCATATGGTTGGTACATTCTATTCATATTTTCAGGTGATATGGTTAGTTGACTACCATATGGTAAGTATATTTTATTCATACATTCCAGAGAATTGTTACGTTTACTCCCACGTGGTAGATATTCTTTTTTCATATGTTGGGTTTACATGTACATTTTACTTCTATATATTAGGCATCATACTATTCTATATTTTCAACTTCCATATATTTCGGATATTATTTTTTGAATTAGTAAAATGATATTATATGGTTTTCAATGACTTATATTATAGAGAATCACTTCATGAAACTTTTATAACACATTATGAAATATAAAAACATAAAAACAAAAGATATTTTAAGTAAATAAACATTAATATATGATAATGATTTATAATAATTTACATGAATAAAAATATTTATAAATTTAATGAAAACGCAATTAAAAAATTGTAATTAATGAAACATAATTTGGATCAAGGATCCACTCAACAATGATTATATAATTAAAATAAATGTTATCACTCAATTTTATTCTATTTCTGTACTTAGGTGGCCAAAATAATTAATTTATGAAATTATTATTTTTCATATCTGGATGAAAATAATTTTTTTATAAAAAATATTGTTCTCTAAAAAAATTAAAAATGATTTTAAAATTTTCCAAAAAAGTTATTTAATACATATTTACCCATTTTTACTATTTAAAAATTGTTTTGATTGGAAATATCATTTAATTTTCCAAAAAATACCAATTTTTATTTAAAAGAAAATTTTAATGGAATATTTTATTTAGCATGGACAAAATGAATAATATTTTTTATTTCTTGACAAAATAATTGTTTAAAATAATATTTTACATGTTTTCAAAATTTATTTTCCATGAAAATTATATTAAAATTAATTAATTATTTTTTTTAAAGGTTATTTTCAAAATGTAATGATAAATTTTTCTCACGAAATATTTTTAAATAGTTTTAAATATTCCCATATATGTTTCCAATTTTATTTTAAGGAAAATGATCCTAAAATTTTTTGATGTTTTAAATAAGTTTTTTCAAAGTGGAAATCAATTATCCTCAAGAAATGTTCAAAATGTTATTTCTAAATCATTTTCTATGTAAGATGACAACATGTTATGTTACATATTGTTTACCAGGGATAAATTAAATGATTGCATTATTATTATTCATGTTTATGGTATATGTTTATGATGATAATATGTTTATGAAACCTATTTATCTTCAACGTGTTACATAATGATTAAATGACTATGAAACATCCATATTTATCCATGGGTTATGCTTCAAAAAAATGACAAAATGATTATGAAACTTATTTCTTTACCGAAAGTTATATTATTAATAAATGTTTAAGAAACCCATTTATTTTCATGGTTTCAATATAGTAAATGTTTTTTCATCTTATAGAACACAAATGATGATTTTCATTATGTGATGGTGGTAACATTATAACAAAATGAAGGTAGTTACGTTATAACCAAGGAACTCTGGACCTTTATTGCTATCTAATGCATTGGTGAATCATTATTTATCATGAGATAATAATGGGAAACAAGTCAATGGTTCTAATGGACTATGTCTAATAGGTGAACCCTAATCTACTATGGGAAATTGGTGCATCTGGATCCATAATGAGAAATTTTTTATAAGTCATGATCCACTGTGTTGGTGGTCTTGGTAGTTAACCTTGACATATTAAACATTTTTCCTATATTTTTTATAGTACAATAATTTTATGAATTGATTTTATGGTTAATGATTGATTAATGATGATTAATCATACTTATGGTAATGGTATTCTAAAATTATATAGTTTTCTGCATTGACACATGTTTCTGATTTTTGATAGGTTAAAAATGAACATCCTAGTTTATGTTAAATATCACATACACTTCAGATTATGTTATCATTTCATATGATCATAGATTGATATATCTAATATTTACCCTCAATAAGAATCTGAGCATAAAAATTCTTATGTTTCTTTCCATTGGATATGAACAGTGGTTTAGGTAGGTTATGTTTAATATGGGTTCTGTGTGAGAAGATCATTATGGGAAATGTTAAATATCTTTCTTGAAATAAGAATATTTTTTTTGAAGTATCTAAATACACTAAACAATAGTGGTCATCGATCATGTGATTATAAAATGAAATGAATATTCATTTAAAAATATGATATTAATTTGTTAAACTATGGTCTTTTATAGTTGGTATCAGAGGAAAAGGTTTTCTAAATCGTTAGAGATTTTTATTATAAATACTGTATTCAAATCCCTAGGGATATGCCTAATTATATGTGTTATGATTTTTCTTGGTATATCTATAAGGATATTTATAATGATAATTCAAATTATTGGAAAATATACTATAATATTTGTGAAGAATAGACCATGTAGTTTCTACGAAATTATATCCATTTCTGGATAATACTAGTTTATATGGCTTTATAACATTGGTTCTTAGGGGTAATAACACTGAAAAGGGTGAATTGAGTTGTGCTGATCATCACCTAGTGCTTGAAAATGGTTCTTGATTAACTTCTAGTTTGAATATCCTTGGGGATATGCTTTGGAAATTCAAAAACTACTTATGAACAATGATTTATGATTTAAATAATGACAATGAATAAACACGGTTATTCCTAAGGTGTCATAGATTTAAATTAATGTGTCTTGATTAGAAAATCCAATAATTTTTTCCATGATTATGTGGTTTTACACAATTATTAGTGTTTATCGTGTAATACTTTCTATCTATATTAAATGGTTAGAACACAAAGGAAACATTAAAATTAAGTGTTTGATAGGAAATTAAATGGATATTTTCATGATAAAACAAACATTGTTGGAGTTGGAATAATTTTTTTTGTAATTCTAACACAACTTTATCAATGCATGAATCATGATGAACATACAAGCAGGAATATAAAGGGACTATGTTCTCCTAAGTCCATGACGAAACAACCACCTTCCTATAGCAGTTCTTTGATCCACTTTTTTTTAGTAATGGATTAGTTCCAATGAAAAGATATTTTCATTATATCAAATTTCAGATCATGAAAAAATTATCTTGGTTTTATATCATTTTGACGTTGAATAAAATCAGTGTTATACTCTTATTATGAACCCAAGAAAATATGAATAAATTCAATATATAGAATTGAAAGATCTTAAGGGGAAATTTGTGAGTAGATAAATCCTTATTATTCTACGAACAATGATGGGGAAGGAATTTATAGATCTTTCATAAATGGATAATGAATCTATTTGTTTCTATGAAGCTAATTTTATAATACTTTCATGATGAACATTTTTTTTATTCATCACCCTTAAAAGAAAAATTGAACAATTATTTAATGTACTATAAACAATTGTTCTAAAGGCCTTGTCTATAAGAGACTTGGGTAGCTATGAATAGGTAAATTTATGTATACTGATGGTAGATATAGATACTTTATATTCCCTACACTCCCATGCTTTTTATATGAAAATATATACCAACTATCAAAAATAGTGATATTGTTGAAATAAATTATATCCATCTCCATGCCAAAAATATTGGAGGAAGCATCAATGTAATTTCATGAATGGAACATGGAGGTTATTTAAATGCAGAAACTTTGGTCACAATGCATTTGAATGTATAAATTTCATTAACAAGATGGTTAATTCAATGAAATAGAATAAGATACTAACTATATCGCCACCCTCACTGCAATGTTTCAATTGAATGTATATTTACCATTATGTGATTCTATGCCCCAATCTATGGGTTAATGTGTATGATAAGACACAACAACCTCTATTGTAAAAGGAAAAATAAAATGTTTTTACTATCATTAATGTTGATTTGAATCATGATTATTAAGGAACACTTATCTTACCAACCTTGTTTGGGAATAGCATGTTTTATTTTGAATAAACAGACCCTATTAAAGTATTATTGTGAGTCATTTAGTTAAATTTCATGTGGTTATCTATTTATACATTGATTCTTGAATAATAAAATAACATTGAAATTATATTGGTATGAGGATGAACTAAGTAATCCAATGAAACTTTTTTTGGATAATATAAAATCTTATATAAGAAATAATTAGTGAATTAACTTTTAAAAGTGAATATGTTCTCATGTATGAATAAATTAAGAGTTATAGATACCATCATGGATTTATGATTTTGTGTTTATTATAATTTTAGGGTCATTAACACCCCTTTTAAGGTTTTATTTGATGGAATTTTATCAATATTAATGAAATTTTATCAATCATTAATGGAAATAAAACCCTTTGGAATTTTATATTTTTTAGTGACGAAATTTATTTAAATAGAAATGCCTTTTCACTTTTTTACATATGATTAAAGGTACCAGTAACTATTAGGGTTGATATTTTCATTGATGTTGATGTAATTATGAGTCCTAGTTAATATCCTTAAAAAATAATCACACATAATTTCTATCATAGAATATTAATATTTGAATCATCTCACTATAATATATTTTAAAAAAGTGGTAAGGTTTCATAGAGTACATGCATACAATTTTATCTGGTAGGGATCTGATGTTTACCTAGATGTTTATACTATGTATTGAGAAAGATCCTAATACAAAGTGGATTTCCAAAAATGAGAAGTAACCTTAGATAGATGATTAGTCTAAGAAAACAATTTAAACTCTAGAGGATATTTTGCTATATTATTCTATGGATTTAAAAGGATGTTGGGATTAACACCATCCTACAATAGATGTTTATTGAAATAATATATTTCACTTGAAATTTAGAGGGATCATTGTGAATATCTTTATAGAAATAAGTGTACACCCCAACGTACCAATATAAATTTACAGAAATAAATCAATTGGGGTATATGTGATCTAAAGAGATAGAACGGAAGGTTATATCCATTCATCAATACATAAGGATAACACAATGATGAATGAAATTTAATGATGATAATTATTAAAGGGATATTTAATTTGAATTTGTTGATTTGGCCTTTCAAAAAATATCTCTGTTTAAGAAAAATGGGAAAACACATCCCTATGTATATTGTTCCCTTGGAAATACATGATTGTATCAGGATAAAATCTTATACTTTTTAAATTCTTCCAAACCACTCTTAGGTTAATGATGTGTTCTATGTACTTATTCTGATAAGTACATACATTATCCTTCATATGTACTAATCTCATAGGTTGTACTATTTAAGAATGAACATTCTTATAAGGATTGATTTGTTATGATTTTGGATCATACAAAGATAGTTAAATGAAACAAGGCCACTCACCTGTTAAATATTTAATAAAAAAACTAACTTGGGAGCTACATGGTAACCTTAGGATGTAATGAGGAATAATTATCCCCAGTTTTTTGGTACCAAAGAGATTCATTTATCGGTATATATTCATTTTAAGAGTGTAAAATGTGACACCATATGATTTTGTGATATATTTTTTGTAATAAATTTTATCTTTTAGATATTTTTCATTAAATTCTATAAATATTTTAACATTAATTATGTATAACCCTAGATTTATCTTATGTTACACACAAAACTGAGTTTAATTTGTGTTTTATAAAACACGGAGTTTAGCATGTGCTGCATACAATACCGTCTTTAAAAGAAACTAGACATGCTATTAAAATATTATTAATTTATACGATAGTTTTAACTTAGTTATTTTAATGGTGGTTATGAATAGGTTTATCTAAAATATGAAAATATATGGTCTACATATGAATCTATATAATCAATTCATTTTTTACTATTTAATTATAAATGAAAAATAAAAACCATTTGAAAATAATGGGAATCTATTTCTCAAAATAATATTTATATATGAAAAATATGTTTTATATAAATAAAATAAATAAATCAATTTTGATTAATTATTTTAATGAAATTTATATAATAAAAATTCCATCAATATTTTATGTGTTTTCTAGAGAAGTGATAATATAAAAACCTAATTTTATACTTAAGAATAGTGTTTTTCTATAAAATAATTTTGTCTCATTTTGAGATCGTAATTTAAAATTAATATTCTTAAAATTTTATAAATCTATTTTAAAAAATTAAACCATTTATTTATATCATCATTTAAAATTTTATATTTTGGTGTATATTTTAGTGTTTCTTTAGAAGATAAATTTTGTTAATGAATTGTAAAAAATATTGAATTTTATTAAAAAAATTCCTTTCATTAAAAGAATTTAAAAACATAAAAAAAATTAGATGGTTTTAAAAGTAAAATTATTACAATTATATATTTATTTATTCAAATATTTAAATTGGGATCAATTTAATATATAATTTTACATAGTATTTTTAGAATTTTGAATATTTTATCTTATAAAACCCACTTTCTCATCTCGCCTATGGGATTTTTTTGAAATATAATTTATATAACTTATGAGAATGGAATTCGTAAAAATTTATTCCTTATTTAGAATAAATATAATTTATCTTTTATAATAATCTCAATTTTTTTTAATAATATTATGAATAGAAAAATTAATAAAAATTAATATCACAGTTATTTTAAAAAAGGGTTCACAGAATGGTTAAACAAAATATATAAGTGTTAAAAACTATAAATAAAAATTTTAAAACTAATTTTATATCCATATTTATACCTGTTATTTTATTTATCTATAATGAACCATTTTTTGGATCCCTTTTTCATGTGACAAATGTTGGTACACCTTTTTTTATTCCAAAATTACAAGGTCGCCACTCACATAATTTACAAAAGGAAACCCCCTTTCCTCTCCCATTCACACATAAAAAATACTTTGGTTCATTCATTACTATATCCAATATATTTAAATCATTCATCATCATTTCCTATAATCCTTAATTTGGTATCATATTCATTCTAAAATTTGTTTTGGTGCAAACCGAAAGAAGTAGTTCGAAAAAGAGGTAACATCCCTAACAATGAAATTTATTTTATTTCTTACTCCATAACCTTAATTTTAAAATTAAAAATTGATTATATAATAACCAAAATATATTATAAATACTATTATTTAATTATGTTAATTTCATAACATAAATATTTTGCCTCTTCAATCAAATGAGTTGGGAAATTATCATTATGTGCATGGTGGACTACTGCCTCGCAAAACAATTTAATTTATTTTATATCTCCACATCCAACAATTTAAAATAATTAATTATTTAATGTTTATATATGATAAATATTATATTATTATTATTTTGGAATCATTATACCGAAAATCTATTCTTAACATCGATTCTGTGGTAATACGATGACATTGTTCATTTTTACGACGTACTACCACCTCGTAATGCGATGTGATTAATTTAAAACTTACATTTAATTTTATTAGTTTATGTTTTTTGATGATATGTTATAAAATTAAAATAAAAATTATTCTTTGAATGTAATTTATTTTTTATCTATATTTCTATCAACTAAATGGAAACAATCTTCATTCGCACGTATTGCACATCGTCTCCATGAACTTTGTGTTTCATTTTCTATTTATAACTTGTATAGTAAACCCTAAATAAATTAATATTAAATATATATGATATTTATATCATGTTTATTATTATATATATTATGTAACCAAGATAAAATTAATTGGATAAAATGGATGAATTTATCATGGAATTATTAATAAATGGGTAATAAAAGGTCATATTTAAATCATATATGATTACATATATATATATATATATTTAAAGTTAATTAACTGATTTATAATAATATTATATTTTTTAAAAGGAGTTAATAACATGTAATAAAGAATTTTAAACTTATATAAAGTGATTCCTCACTCATTTTTCACTTGTTTTTAGACACATTCCATATTCAATAACTATATATTTTACATGGTGTATATTCTGAAGATTAATGTACTTATTATTATTCACCTAAAATTTATTGGTATTTACATATACTCTATATGATATATATTTCATTGGATTTATATTTCAAGAGTTACCAAAATGGTAAGTTATTTTTAGTATCACTATTATTTATTGAAGATTTATTCCATATTAACCATTAATTTATTTACTGTCATGTATATACAACCCATTTTATATGTTATATCATGTATATATATATTCATATATTTTATGTTTTATTTAATTTTATTCTTTAATTGGTATTAGTTTTTAATGTTACCAAAGAATAAATTGTTTTATGATAATATTTTTTCATTTATTAGTATTTTTATGATTATAATTGCATTGATGATATAATATAATATATCTCTCAAGAATATAGTAAATTTTATTATCCTATATTTTTGTCAATAGATAACATTTTTCCGTTCATTTTCATCTCATTATGTAGTCAATTATTTAAAATAAATTTTATATAAATATTAAATTTTATTTCCCCCTTCAGCTGAAAATATTTTTGATTACAAAATCATTTGTTCTAAAAATGTTTTAAAAATGTATTTTTTCTTTTCCATTGATTTATTAAAAATATTTTTACCCATGTTTTATTATTTACATTTTTTTGAAATTAATATCCTTGTTATTTCACAAAAAATTCATATTTAGAATTTACCAAAAATGTGTATGGAATTGGTGTTTAAATGTATAAACCTCGAATGGTATTTTCATCCATCATGACTGTCTCATTATTCTATTAATTATTTTTTATACCATCAAAATTCAATTTCAATGAAAATTATTTTAAAAAATTTATGAGAATTTTTTTTGGATGTTTTTTATTTCCAAAATAGAAATTATATTTCCCCACGATATTTTTTTAATGATTTTAAATAATCCATCATAATTTTGAAAAGTTATTTTTAAATAAAATTATTTTTCAAGTTTTTTTTAAAAAAAAACCTTATTTAAATTGGAAATGTTGTTTTCACCAAGAATTGTTCCAAGTTATCTTTAACAATTATTTTCATTATATGATAATATCCATTTATGTTAATTATTCTATAGGGGGGATATTATCCAACGATAAAATTCATATTATCTCACTAGTTGTTTTATGTTTATGATGAAAAGTGTTTTCTAAAACCCATTTCTATTCCAAGAGTTTTACCATGATAAAATGTGTATGTAACCCACTTCTTTTTCTAATGAATATTAATTGATGAAAGTATGTAATGATTATGAAACCTATTTTTTCCATAGGTTATGTTTTGATGAAATTTTTCTAAACCTCATTTCTTTTCATTGATTCTGATATGCTGATAGTTTTATAATCATATGTCACACATTTGTATAATATACATTATTTTATTGTGGTTAAGTTGAAAAAAAGGAAATTGGATATTTTATAAAAGAGGAAGGTGGGACATATATCAACATTTAATGCGTTGGTTAAATCTTGTTATCTCATGATATAATATTGGGAAGACGTTTAATTGTCTTGATCCACATTGGAAAACTCCTACATGTTGATATACTATGGGAAACATGCATATCCTGATCCACAATGAGTGTTAGGGGATAATTCCTAATCCCTAACATTGTTTTGTCTTGGTTGTTATCCTATACATATGAAATGGTTTTTATATCTATTATGGTAAAACACTTTTATGATGTGAGTTTATATTTTTTGTTTTAATTATAATGATTTATCGCTGTTATGGGACATTTTTTTAAATGATAATGTTTTTCCATGTCACATTTTTATGAACCATTCTAGGTTGGGTATGAACAAAATATGTTATGTTCACAATCATATACCCATTTTCTTATCCTATGATTTCATATGATCATAGATTAATATCTATAATGTTTACCATTACTAAGAATCTAAGCTCTCCCTTTCTTATGTTTCCTTCCCCAGGTCTTGAAGAATGTTTTCGGTAAGGTGATCCTAAGGGTAGTTCTATGTGATAAGAACATTATGGGAGATGTTGAATAAATTTCATAAAATAATATTACTATGTTTCTAGTCTCTAAAGACACAAAACAAAAATGGTATCTGGTGGATGTTTATAAAATGTATTGAATATTCATCTAAAGAGATGTGATATTTTGGTATAAAATCTAGGGTCACTATAATTATAAAATTATTTATAAATTTTAGAATATATATATATATATAGTAATTTTTTTATTTCTATTTATTTAACTCTATTTTTATTGATTGAAAGATTCATAATTGGAAACCATAATGTTTTTCCCTTACTTGTTCTCTCTAATAATTGATTTCATTTGATATATTATTTAATTCAACTTTGATGTAAAAAATTCTATATTTTTCATAATCATTACCTTTAATGATTTCATTTTATTTTTTTAATCAAGTAAAAAACCTTATGTTTTAATTTTAAAATGTATTTTAATTTTTATAAGTTTTTTAATGTCGGTAAATTATCTATGGATTAAAAAAATGCCACATTTTTTGTGTAAGAATCATACCCATTAGGTGGATAACCCAAGAGTAGGTGAATGTGGACGTGTCTAAAAAAATTTATATTTTTAATAATAATAATTAAATTATTAGTTAGAATGTTTATTTCTTCCCCTCTATGACTGGAAGAAATAATGAATAGTAGGATAAAATATTTTACTTGTTCACCAATTATGGGATATTTCATTAGATCATAGACAAAGTAATTTTTCAACACACAATAATCAAATAATATATTATTTTTAAAAAAAAATTAATTTCACTATATGTTAAGGTTTAAAACACTATAAATGAATACATACATAACTCTCCCCTATTATTTTGAACTACAAATTAAATGTGAATATAACTTCTTCCACAGATGATAATAATAACTAAAAAGTACAATATTTGTATTAGTCATGTATGTAGATAAATTAAATTAAAATGATATAAACCACAATCACATTGATATACTACTTTTTCTTATTTTTATTTTTGAAAATTAAGTTAATGGATTCATGTAATTCCTAATTTATCTCTCTTTATAATTTCATAGATTTCATCACTCAAAATAATCACCTTAATTGGTAATCATGGTAAATATTAAAATAGATATATAAATATCTTTAGAAAATCATTAAAATTAATATTTTTAATTTTTTTAGGATAAAATATTGTGAAAATATATTACATTTAATGTGAATTTATTCTGCTAAAGATATAAATAATTCCTCCTTGGATGAGATGTGAAATTTTTTTTACCCAAATGATACAAATAATGGTTATATCATCTATCATCATGGTTTCTATTCTTTTTTTAACATTAATATCCTAAAAACCATATATGAAAATTCTTAAATATTATATTTTTCAATTGTATCCAAAATTTTAAAGCCATACCTATAATTTACAATGTCAAGGTACCCAACTTTTCAAAACATAAGAATTATAGATTAACCATCATGTTATTGAAACATCAATCCAATAATACGTATCATGTCATAAACTAAAATAAATTTTTATTCCTGATATTTCTATTTAAGAATATCTTCTTTCTCTATTTTTTTCATCCATGACATTGTTTTTTATTGTTATCCACATTTTTACATGTTATATAAAATATATTTTTGGAAAAAATGTTTTCTTTGAATAACCCATTAAAAATAGGGTATCTATAAAATCCTCTAATCTCTATGTCATGAACCAAGTGCTATTGAATACTATTGTTTAATTAATTTTTTTCCAATATACCATGAATAGTTTCACTTTGACATCTATTTTTACAAACCATAGAAAATTAGCATATCGTGGTAAAATCTACTACAATATAAATTGATACATATCAATTGGAGATTTTATAGAATTATATTTACCATATAAAACACAATATAATAATTTCCCAATATTAGAATGAGTCTTATAAATGTAAATTTACATTATTTTTCCATAAATGAAACCAAATCAATATATGTATTTTTTTCGAAAAATATCTTCCATTGGGCCATTTTAATAAATATAAAATTATTTAAAACATGAAAAATAATTCAATGTAAATATGATAACAATATAATTAGATTATTCATATTAGTTTTAATGAAACATCGCTCATTCACTATAAGATGGTTTGTTTCATGTTAATTGAAAAAATATATATTAAAATGAAAGTGTTTAATGAATACACACTCAAAATACCTTTGGGTAAAGTCATATTAAACCTCACTCACATCAAAAATCCATTAAATTCATTATTATATTATCTTATTACTTCCTACCTTACCTTTTTATAGATTACAATTTATCACCTTTTTTTATAATTCCCCATATTTGGGTTTAATCTAATCCGTAATTAAATACATCACATTTCACCATTATCTAAACAATTTCGAACATTTAATATATCTATCTCACTTTATGTATAAACCAAATTATAAATTATTCAAGATTTCTTTTAAATTAATGAAGCCAATGCTTCAAGATACTAAATTATAATATTAATAAATAAACACTTATGGTTTGATAAAAATTTGTAAAAAATATGGTGGAGGATGACTTTTTTATACAATCACTTCTTCATGGTAATGGAGATATATATTATCTCATTTTAATTTGACCTAATAATATTTCCTTTATTTGTTCTGAAATTTATAGCTCTGGAGTTATAACAAATTAATAAGAGTAAGTGGACACACCTTTTCAACAATGTCTTCAAGGGATTACTTATAGTATATAAGTTATTTTAACCACTTTATAGTGGAAATATATTTTTATCTCACAATATAAAATACATAAAATAACAATTCTTATTATTACATGAAATTAATATAAAATTAAGTTAAATGAACAATAATATGTGGATTTGGTAACATCTACCATACTAGCTGAATTTTTATCAAAAAATCTATATATTATTGGTCTATAATTCATTCATATAAGAAAGTAAATGTGAATCATTTATTTTATATTTCATAGTATATATTTATATATTAACATGTGTATTTATTTGGAATCACATTCATACCTTATTGAATTATATCTATATATCCATATGTTATGTATTTAATATTTCAAATATAATAAGATTAAAATTATTTCTCATTGAATATATAACGTTTAATAACATTAAAAGACCCGTCTTGGATTTCTGGAGTGGTTCAATGACAATGGAGGGGAATGGGCCCGTAAGGGGCATCGACCACAGGAGATCCCCTCAGATATAGGGTTTCCCTACGTCGTCTTTCTCCCTTCCTTCCTACCCCCTCTTCTCTTGCTCTCGACGATGTTTTCTCTCGGTGCTCCTATCGGCTTCCTCATCCCAGCTCCTCCTCGTGGCTTCTATGTTTCGGAGACATCACGTCGAGAGAGATTTGGATGGGGTCTCGGATGTGCTCGGTGGCCACCGTCGAGTTCTCGGCTGGTTGGGATCGTTGGATCGTTTCTTGGTAGGTCTGTTGTCTTCCTCTCGAATCATTACACAGTCGCAGATGGAGACCTCAGGACTGCTCAGAGCTGGAGGCACCCCCTCACCATTTCTCCTCCTGATCCTTCTAGCCAATCTTCTCGGCTACTTAGATATTCATCCCCTAGTTCTGCATTTGGCGAACGCTCCTCAATCAAAGTTGTCAGCAGGACTGTAGCATACCGGGTTCTGGCACTATTCTGGTTTGGTTTTGGATGCTATCTGCTTGCATCTGGGTCATTACCAGGTCACAGAGGGAATCCTCAGGAACACTCAGAGCCGGATTCGTCCCCCTATTTCGTTCTTTTCAGGCATTTCTTCTCGGTATTTCAGTCTTGCATCCCTTGGCCCCATATTAAGAGTACTCTCGATGAAGCCTTCTCTGTCGCTCATCCTCTATCATCGGTTTCCATGAGTTTCTTCTTGCTGGTTTTCATGCAGCCTTGTTCTATGGTATGGACCTTTTTAGATTTTTGTATTTCCTGGATTTGGATGGTATTGCCTTTACCCAAACTCCTCTACCATTTCGGTCTACCCCGCTGAGCCTGACTCCAATCTGGTCAAGCTCGACGGCTCCCATGGCGTTTTGGATGGTGTTGGTTTCCTTAGTATGAAAGTCATTTTCTAGCTCCTGGTGCTACATTTCATGGATGGGTGGTCCCGGCGGCAGTCATGCAGCATCCCGAGGATGGGTAACATGTTTTATGGTTTAGACATGGACTCGTTGTTCGATGGTTTGACTTCATGGTGGTGATTTTTGTACGGGTCGGACCTGGGCAGTGTTTCTTGGTCGTCTCGTTTTTTTGTTTTTGGTTGTTCTATTTCTCCTTTTAAGAGGTTCTCATCTTTGGTAGGGTTTCAAGCCCATCCCTCTTATGTGTCTCTTTTGTGCATGTTGGTTATAAAGTTTACATAAAGTTCTTTTACAAAAAAAAAAATCATTGGTGGTGAATAACATTCAAAAATTCGCTTTCTATAATATTATTTTGGATGAAACTTGTCATATAATTTGTTTTATATTCTCCTTGTAATTTTATAGAGCTTAATTAAATGTTAAGGGCTGTGATTTAGGTGTTGGATGTGTTAAAAGGAGTTTCACAAAGAATCTGGCATAGTTAGAGCAGTAATCATAGCTGCACAAGGATCATGATGAGTGAAGATATGAGATCTGAATTAGTATTGGATTTTATGGAGTAGTTATGTTATAGTTTCATATCAATTTGGGTATTATGGATTTTGGTGGATCTATCAATTATGGAATGGATATTGTGTGGAGGTTTAATGTGGTGTGGAGTCTTGGATAGGATGTTTTTGATGTCGCTATCATTTTAGGTGTACCTACATAGTGGTATATTGGATGTGCTATAGCCTAACCATAGCCTTACAAGATCTTGAAAAAATATATGACATGGATTCCAAAGGATAGTTATATCAATGTTCATGTGGCCTAGCACTTAGACATGAGTAATGGTATAGGGAAAAAACCTACTCATTATGATATGTCTAGGAGTGTTACATCATGGTGTTTTAATTAATCATCCTAGTATAAACAAGGAACCCCTATTGGAATCAGCATTCCTATAACATTTCCCTTGAATCATGGGAAACCTATTTTCATACTTAGGAGGATTTCATCCATAATTCATTATATTTGATTAACAACCTCAGGAGGTTTGTTATTTCCTATCTAAGAAGATATTCTTCCCTTACAACTCTATATTTTCATATTTTTCTTCATATGAAGAATAATTTTGTTGTGGGTGATATTGTTTTGGGTTATGTTGACATATTGATAAGGAATGTTATTTCATAGATAATTAGTACATTCTTGGTTTTCCATTTTGTGATCTAGTACTATTAATCATATTTTTGCTGCTTGGAATATAGAAAACTAATATGAAATCCTTGTTTGAGGGAGTGGTAGATTTTTTCTCCCTATTACTAGGTATTTTTTGGTTTAAAACGATTTATTTCCTTTGTTTTGGAAGTTTTAATTGACCTAAAAAGACAATAAATCAAATAAAATTAAATTAAAGTGTAATGGAGTACTAATATGTGTTTATTGTTTTTTTATTTCTCTATTTAAACCACTATTTATAAGGATAAAAATCATTTTTAATATCAATCCCTATGGGTGGAGTTCTTTTGTGAATTTGAACCCTTTTTTTATATGTTTTCCTAAACTCACCTTACTTAAAATGTTTTGAATCACTCTTTGTATAATGATCAAGTTATGTGAAATATCAAAAAATTTGAATGTAACTACATTAAGTTGTTAATAATATTTAATTCAAAATATAAACCTAATTTTAGTACAGAATATATTTTATTTTTGATTTTGTTCTTGTTGAAATTTTGTTGTGTTTTTAAGAACAATGTGGGTTATGTTTATTGATATTGGTGATCTGTAAGGATGTGTAATATGTTTAGGTAGTTGGGTTTTATATTTTTGAATGGTATTTTTTTGCTAGTTGGTTGATTTATTTTGGTGTGTGATGGTTTTTCTATTGAGATAGTTCTTTTATGAGATAATGCATTTTTATTATGAGAGAAATATGATAATACTTTTTGGCATGTTATATAGTTTCCCAATCACTATGGGATGATCCTAGTAATGATATAATGGGTATGGTGGGGGATATAAATGGAATAAGGGTGGGATGAAACTAATAATGTTGTGATTGACTAAGGACTCAAATGATAAATAATGCATTGGAATGAAATGGAAAATGGCTGAATTTAACATGAGGAGTTACAATTTATTTATCAAAATATATTTAATTTAATGGTAAAGTATGTGGAACATGGTTGATAACTCATGAATAAGTAAAATTAAAGAATTTAAAATTAATGTGTAATTTTGGGATGTGTTGTGGCTGTTGTATGGTGTATAATATTTCATGGTAGAATATGTTAGTTGAAGATGTGGTGTGGTGATGTCGTAGTTTTGTATTCTATACTATTGGTTTTCAATGTGATGGTAAGTATAATTAAAAATATATATCTTTATAGGTAAACATATTAATTTTTTAATGCATAATGTTGGGATGTGTGGTTAGAAGGGGTTGGTATGGTTGTAACTTGACTCGGATTAGATGTGGTTTGATAAATAATGACTTGTATACATGGAATGTATGGGAGAAAAGGAAATTTGAAATTAGGGAATCAGATATTAAACTCATCATTGAAGTAGAAGTTGGGATCCTTTTCTTGTTATTGACTATTTATATTATTTTATTATTTCCTCGTGTTCCTTGTTGAATGATCCATTGTGAGGTTGGGATTATATGTTAAAACATTTAGGTACCTGTTTATTTTACTATAATTTAACTGGGGCATTAGTATAATCTTGTCCAATTTTCATTAGATTCATTACATATGATCTAACAAATGAATTTATTACATTCACATTATATGTATATAGATATACTATTTTTGAGGTTTCTAGGTGGTATTCAGAGATAGAGATGGACATTATTCACTTATAGGATACAGTTTTGAAGAGATGATGCCTCTGGATTAGACATGATACTCTTTTATTTCTTTGTTTAATCTATTTCACTTGACATAAATTATGAGGTTATGGTTATTTTATATTTTTTAAATGACATTTGTTGATGGATTACATTTTGTCACTGATCCTTGGCATATATTTTGGGAAAAAAATGCCACCATTTTATGTTTTATAACCAAACTGATAGCCACAAACCTAAGTCCTATTAATGGTTGGATTCAAGGGCTTCTAAATCACTTAATTTATAACCTAGTATGATTTATATTGGATCGGGTTCATTAAAGAGTTTAATTAGATCCTTTTCTTTGAGATAGAATATGGATTTTTTTGTTAAACACCAGGGAGTCTTAAATGGGTTGTTAGAGAAAACGTTTCAATTGCCCATAGATATTAATTTATTCTATGGATACCATCTAGGACATAATATTCTCAGTACCCCAACAATCTAATTCATAGACTGTATGATTTTTTAATATTCCATGTGAACAAATCCTGCTTACTTTGTAGAGGCCTTATAGAGGTACATGGATCATTTTTTTAAACTTTTCACTAAATTAGGTGGTTTCATGAAATAAAACATAACATAGATAAATTATTAAAAATAAATTTCATATTACGCGACATATGGTTTCCCATATGTATTTATTTCTGAAATAAATCATAGTCAATGTTTTAATGATGTTTAAGGAGAAGAGGTTTGGTAGGTTGATCTAGTTGGTTATTGGAGGATCTATATAACTAATTAGGATGAGTTTTGGGAAAATGAATTACTTAAATTCTAATATTAGGGTCTTGAAAGGTATGGGGAGAGTGTTTTCAATCAAGATATGGAATAATGGATAAAGGAGTCGGGGATATCCATCAAATTGATTTATACATGTTCTAATTATAAGGATATATTTTATATCCTTCGTATTTGTAGGGTAGTTCATCAGTGGTGGATGATGTATCTTAATGAGTGAAATGTCATGATTTTTTATTGGGTAATTCTCCAAAGGGAGTTTCATTTGGAGATGTTGTTATCAATGATGGAATCTATAAATAAGAATGATATATTATCCCTTAAATAGGTGAATATTATTATGTTAAATATTATGATCAAGTTTGAGAGAATGATTTATTTATCATGGAAATTTCATGATTGAGGGTTTTATATCATGGAATCTAATAGAGGAACTATACCAAGGAATTATATTTACACTCATCCTATTTAGAATTCATACAAGCATAGAGGTGCAAGAGATAGAAGAAGATATTTGATATGTTACACATGTTGGGGGAGTTTCTTAGGAATTATTTTAAAAACATATTCTCTATGTGTAGAGAATTAGATGAAGGATTAATATTGTTAAGGAATTTTAGGTTATGAGTGATAGGGAACTGACCTAAAACAATTAATGATATTATGGGTCTTTCAATTCCTCATCATTCATTGTGAGAATATTTCTTGTGTGTTTTTATTATATAGGTTATTAATACATTGAGTATCCATTCTTCAATTCTTAGGGAGGTTAGTATGACATGGTAATTCATATCCATTTTTTCCATATTATTATCAGTTTCCACCAAGGTCATAGCAGTAGTAGGTACCAACATCATTTGTGTAGAAGTATGTTTATTGGATTATGCATAGATAAGTGGTGATGGAAGCTACATAAGGTTATCTTAGTGAAATTACTCTTCCATAGGTAACTATAACAGAGCATGTCTGTAGATTACATCAACAATGTGACATAGCAGCTGGTTGAGGATTGATGCATTCCATAATGTCTCCAACCCTAGAACATATATGGGTTGTTCATGGTGTGCTGAGTATATTGACTATATTTATTTATTAATTATTTTATTATTGATCCTTGCATTCAATTATTGTAATTTAATTATTATATTCATTAATAATGGTTGTGAAAATACTTTTAGTTACCTTGGGATTATCCATGGTTGTTAGATTCTAGTATTTTCCATTTTATGTGTGTTTTAGGTATAGAGTTATTATGGGAAAGAGTCATTTGATTTGTAATTTATTCAAAATATAGATATAACCACATGATTTAATACATGGAATGGAATATTTATATTCCATACATGTATTTGTTTATTTTTTTAATAGGAGTGTCACATTCTCCAATATAGAGTATCAACGACTGCTATTTTATTGTGAGTAGGTTTTTACAATATAATGAAGGTATTAAAATCCTCATCCAAAGTAGTTAATATAATTTAAAAGGATTCTAAGTTGGTGGTGGTTTCTATATTATTTTATGAGTGCTTATTTTTCATCGTATATGAGATAGTAACACTAACCCCTCAATGTGAAATCAAGTTTTGGGTAGAGTTACAACTATGAACCTCTATGATTTTAATGGATCCATATTATAGGGAACCCAAAGAGATGCATGAGTTGAGGATATTTATTAAGGATATATTCTAGAGGGGAATAATCTAACCCAGTGTACCACCTTTATACTCCCCCAAGATTCTCACAAAAAGGTAGATGGTTGTCTGAGAATATGATTTGACTAATAAAGTTCGAACCAATTGAGATTCGAGAAATATTACCCAATTTTAAGAATTTTTGATCTAATTGAACATCTAAAGGGGTATATTTGGTTTTAAATTATTGAACTATAGTCAGGATAACATGAAATGATTCTAAAGGTGGAGGATATCTTTAATAAGAACTTGAAGTGTGGGTATGGGAACTTGTAGGTCATAGTCAAGACATTTAGTTTCATGAACAAATAATTTGTATTTAGGAAACTCATGAACTAGATGTTCCTTGAGTTATGAGAGTAGTTTTATGTTTTAGTTATTTCTGAAATCCTTATATACATGATGTTATAGGAGGATAATGTACAGATACTTAGATATTTTCTTCCAGTTCCTTGATACCATCATATCTATGAGAATATATCAATTAAATATTTTTGGATAAATTAGGTATAAATTATTAGACATGTAGTGTCTCATAAGGGTGTTGTATTTGATTTTTTATAGATTAAGGATGTTCTTTCATTAGAACCTCCCAATAGTATGGAAAAGGTTATAATCTTCCTCAATCTTGTTGTATATTATTAGATCTTTTATAAAAATTTCTACTATATTGTAGCCCCATTTAAAACAATAAAGAAAGATGGAATAGGTGTTAATATTGATAGATATATGTTATGCATTGTTTTACTACCTAAATGATAGGTTGGTCAATTACCGGGAACATCATTTTCCCAAGGATGGAGTGATGATTCTAGAAATTTGTGACACTTCCCTATTTTTGATTAGGATGCATCTGGATTAATAAAATGGAGGTGTTACCTTATGGGCCTATGTAGTTACATATCTTTTCAATAACTATACAACCCATGATCTTGAGTTCTTAAGAATAGCATTTTCCCAAATGTTATGGTGGATTTACCTCATATTAGATCATTTTGAGGTATTCATGGACCAAAAATCCATGATATAAGATTCTTATAAATGTGATCTAAATTTACTTTTATATATGTGGATAAAGAATATTCATGGTTATAACATTGATATCTTAGACACCCAGGTAATGGGGAATATTTTTTCTATCATGTGGAGAATAGTTTTTCAATGGGACTCTATTTAGTTGTCTATGGATGTTTGGAAATTGTTTGACAAGCTTATGATGATGTATCTTGGTGTAGAATAATTTTTTGATATAGGCTATCAATATCATTTGATAGTGTAATGATCCTTTTTGTGGTAGGTGGATAAGAATCTATTGGGGGACTCATAATTAAAGGTTATGTGAGACCATGTCAACTATAGTGATGTCGTAGAGGGGTTGTTAGATGATGCTTAGAATCATATGTTTTATCATGGGAGGCTATATATTCCATTGAACATATATGAGGTAGTTCAATTTGAGTTTTAAATATCATCATTTGGTTTGTTTCAAGTGGTGTGAATGATATATCATGGATTGAGGAGAAATCAATGGTTTCCTATGTTTAAGTGGTCTATGTTATATTTTATGGCATGATTTTTAGACTTCTAAAAACTGAATGTGGGGAGAAACATCCCTGAAGGGTTCTTGTGTTCTATAGATTCATTTATGTGAAACCTTGATGACACCTTAGTTTATATGTTTACTAGGTTACCTCATGAAATGGGATGATATGATTTCATGTGAGTGATCGTGGTCCAACTATGTCAGTAAGAGCATTTTATTGAGATTTATGATTCGAGTGTCCAAGATGATCCTAAGGGAAAATACACGAATGAGGAGGTGAGACTCTATAGTGTAATATAAACTATCATTATTGAAGCAGACCCTTAATTTACCTCATTATTATTTGGAGGATTATAGTATTCTTTTGGCTCTAAGTTGAACCCCAATGGTTTTTTTGATACTGGATAGAGGAAAAGATAGATGTGACCATCTAGATGTTTGAGGATATGTTTAGGAGAAAATATTAGATATTAGTGGATAATGGGTAAATAACCTACCCTTGGTTGGGTTTTTGTAAGGAAATTTCTATGATTCATCCATCATAATGGATCGATGTGATGTTTTTTTATGGATGGTAGTGTCGCTTTTTATTATCAAAATTTGGGGAGTTACTAGTCCATGATCTGGATGTTGTGAAGTGTATGATATAGAAACCTTAAATGGTTCATTAGTGGATGAAGGTATAACTAATCTACTATAAAGAGTATGCTAATGATAGGATAATTATCTATGATTTTGACGATCAATACCATGTGTCCACAATGGTTTCCCCACATTAGGGGTAGAAATGGTTTGGTTGGGGGAGAGAAATTTCTACCCAATTTATCTAGTATTTCATTATGTTCAACCCCATCAGAAATGTAGTGTGTCTGTTAGACCATTCTCCAAGAATTGAAATGATCTGAGATGTTTTTCACATGTCCTATCATTTATAGTATCTTCATGATAACTACCACATCACTGAATATGGAGATTTTTATATTAAATTCAATGTGACATTCTTTGAATGGAACATTATGATCTAGGAACATTATAGAAATATGAATCATTGATGTGAAATTTGATTGGTTTTTGTTTAATGTAGTTATGGTTGATTAGTGGATAACGCATGGGATAATGGGACATGGATGTTTTCTTAGTACCATGTGTTTTATTAACATAAACATTTTTTAATTAATTAAATTTTTGATGTTATAACTAAATTAATTTAGTTTTATGAATCCATTTTTTCCACATTGATTGTGTTTTGTAAGTGGATGTGTTTTTGTTACAATGAGACTATGAAAAGCTATTTCATGGTATTGTGGTTTAGGTTGTCCATTTTTTGTTTCCATTATAGGTTTGTTTTATTCTCTAAGAAGAGATTCATTTTAGAGGTATGTAATATATTACTCTAGAATATAGTTTACCATTAAAAGGGGTGGATTTGGGTTTTCGAGGATCTAGAATGAGATTCTAAGAGTATACGGTGGGTTGGAGCAAAAATAAAATATGGGGGATGATCTTTCTATATGAAGATGATTGTTGTGGCATAATTGAGTTTCTTGCAGTGGGGTTATTTCATAGTGGATAGGGCTCTGGAGATGATGGGATTTTATAGATATATTAGTATTAGAAATCGTGTAATGTGGAAGTGAGTTATGACCTAGATTTTTAGAGTGGTTTTTCATTATTCCTTTTTCCTTTTTGGGGTAGTTCAATCATGTTATAGGAGTAGTTCCATATGTAATACATGATACCCTACTGTAGTAGGTAAACTACATATTTGGACCTATGACACAATAAGAAATATAAAGAGGATTTATTCATGATTATATTTAAATGTTTAAATTATAATTTTTAGAATTTTGTTTTAAAAAATAATGATCATATCTGAATTTACCATAATGATATTATCATAAGATGAATTTTTTGTTTTTTTTAAAAGATCTCTTTTTAGGTGAATCGATAAAATACCATTTATGAAAAAAACATTACTCTTAGGAAATTAATATAATTTAAGAATAAAAAATCACAAAACATTTTATAAAAAAAAATATGAATATAAATAATACCATTATATTATGTGGACATATAAATTCTATTTTCATCATTTTTAGAACTTATAATTAATTTAATTTAATAATTATATTTTTTGGTCTTTTAAATGAATCGATTATTTTCAAAGTGATATTTGGTTTTGTATTGGGTTTAAAGCCTCATATATTTTATTAAATTAATTAAAAATAACTTTTCATTAAAATCATTATCCCAAATTATTTTATCATATATATAAATATAACTCTTGAAAATTATTTTTGTAAAAAGTGTTTTTACTTTATTAAGATTTTATATTTTAAAAGTAAACATTTCACAACTGCAGAAATTTTATTTCATAAATTTTATTTTCATGTTTTAATTCAATGGAATAATATTAGGTAAAATTAGATATCTTAATTATTTCAACAAAATCAAATACTAAATATAAAAATTAATTACCAAGTAAAATTTAAATTAAGGTAAATGTAAAAATGAAAATGTAAACCCCATAAAAAATTATTCATGAAAAGGAGTGGATGAGGTGATTTTTGACCCACGATCACATTCCCCTACTCTTTTTTATGAATTCCAGCTATTCAACCTTTAATAACTACTTTACCTTATTTTTAAAGTAAGTGTTATTCCCAAAAACAATTCTTCCCTTCACTTATTAATGTGTAACATCCTAAGCACTTCAATACTCACATTACCTTAGAATTTATCTTTTAAAAACATCCAAATCTCTCCTACTAATAACCTATCTGACATTAAAAATATTGTTTTGACCATTAGATAGAATATGTCCTTCATTCCAAGGAGTAATCCATGGTAAATCCAGGTCCCCAACATCGGTATTATAAACAAATTTTCCTTTTTTTCATAATTATGATCATTAAAATTTATTCTATACAAAAAAAATATAATTATAATAGTATAATCTATATACAATATTGTTATAATTTCAAGGGTATTATCATTATCTATTCATATATCTGACCTATTAGGAGAAACAAAATCATCATTCGTATGTACATGTACACCCTCACCACTTAGAGAAATGAAATTCATTTTCATCACAAATAATTAATAATTTTTAGTAACATGTTTTAATGATGATAAAATATTTTTATGATATCATAATGTTTATCATATAATTATTTTGGGAACCTATTAATGATATGATTAATAAATGATCATTATCAACTCAATTATTTCAATAAACTCTAGTAAAAGGGAACATATTTTACACCAATTATAAAATATTATCATAATCATTATTATTCTCTAAATTAATTTATAATTATGATATAATTTATTTATAAATTATAAATTATATCCTTATTCCTATGGTATAATGATATTAAAACAAATCCACCTCATGAAACCACCTATATAAACAATACATTGAATTGTTATCATGAATGAATATGAGAACATAAATAATGGTACATTATCATATAAAATTTTAAATTATTATTTTGTATTTTGGATATTTTATATCATTATTAAATTCATCAATTCATAAAATTTCCTTCAAACAAAAATTATCACTGGAACATTCTTATTGATTTCATATTAAAGTGCATTAACTACAATACTCATGAAAGTTTTTTGAAATATCATAAATAATTATAAAACATACCTAATTGTAACTTTAAAAACCTATTAACTATATAATTTATAATAAGTATGAATAAATTCATATATATTATTAATCTAGTAAAACTGATCAAAATAGTAAACACCATATGTTGAAAATGTCCCATTAAGTGTTTTCCATATCAAATGCTTCTAATTGATATATGTATTGTATATTTCAAATTATTTCTTTTTTGTGAGGATTATACTATCAATTTTATATATTATATAATTAAATTAATTTATTAGTTATATTTTAATATTAATATATTTCTCTCTCTTTGAATAGGTTATAATTAAATTTATTCGCATTCCATAATTGGGGATTTTTCTTTCCAATTTTTATTCATTGGGTCTAATTTAATATTCTCCACCAATTCCATTTTGTGTGTTTCATTAAGGTAATTGGAATACATTTTACATATTACACATGAAATATAACATATTTAAAATTATTTATTTTTATCCCCCACTATTATTTTTTTGATTTAATTATTTCATAAACCATTGTACAACTCAATATTTTCCATAGTGTAAAAACTGTAATATTTTTTGGTATGTAAAATCATGTTTTGTTTTCTAGAAATTAAATACTTATTTTAATATATGAAGTTTTATTGGTTTGTTGAATAAATTCAAATAGGTGTAATAACCATGAAAATTTATTGTTGACATAAACTCAATCATCACCTTGTTTCCTGAAGAGTGGGTCTGAGGTTGCATACCTAGCAAGAAATTCCCAGGGGATATGCGTTGGAATCTTCCAAGGCTTATTATGAACCCAAAAGAATAATGTTTCCAATCATTTCCTTCATCTAAAAAAAATTATACTATTTTTCCTAATTACTATAGTATATGGATATCCCAACACATTCAGAGTTCCCTACCCACATTATTTCATTTACGATGAATCTTTATGACTGAAACACATGGCTGATTGTCGCCTATCGACCGGTCAATGTTCTGGTGCTCTGCTAATGTGTATAGCATCACTCGGGTCCAATCCTCGGCGATGATACTTTGAAATAGTCGTTTGTTTTTAGTTGATTGTATTCTGATTGGGTGGGTTTCAGAGCTTAATTGAAATGAATAATTGATTATGATTGATTTAAAAACATTATAATGATTGGGGTGAGTCATCATTAGGGTTTTTAAGCTTGTGATATCCTTGAGCATTGCTTTATATTGCATTTAATTTAACACCCATGTCACAAGTCGACGTTGATTTGAATTCCCAAGTGTTAAGGCTTTAATCCAAGCCTTAAATTTTATTAGGGTTCTAATATCGATCATATCTTGTTTGTGGTAGTGTATCTATGGTTCCAATAATCCTTTTAAACCAAACATTAAACAAAACAAGTCATTAATCCATGAAATGCTAAGCCCAACATACACAATGTTAATTCAACGAATACAGATCGAGCGAATGCTCTAAATCGCATAACATACCTAAATTAAAACTCATTCCCAATGAGATATTTACTCACCCATTAATATTGTTATTAATCTGGTAATATATGTTTACGGAGATGAATTATAGAGAGAAGAAAAAAAGGAACAAGATAAGAGTAGTGCGCCGAACACACACACAAACGATGAAGAAAATTAATAATGGATTTTCGATTTAATGAGGAAGAAGAAGAAGGGAAGGGGATTAAGATGAATTTAAAATATTTTAAGAATATTAATATTAAACTACAGAATGTGGAGTAGAATAAGAAATATTTATGAAGAAACCTGCATTAAAACCAAATTGCAAAAGAAAGGGCGTACAAAATTACAAAAATGAAGAACACAAAAATAATTGAAAAAAAAGAGGTGGAATGGTCTATCAAGTGAAAAAGTGAGTATGGAAGGTCATCCCAATAATTTGGAAAGGCTTTGGTCATGAAAAAATTATCTACTCTCTTCTGAAATGTCAACCCCCTTGAAGGAGAGGAGGGGGATACATTTATAGCCCAAGGAAGTGGACTATTTTCATTCCCAATCTGTCTCTCCACTTGCATCGCCCAGCTGGCTATTCAAACAGCCGACTCTCTGAATATCTCCTTCTTCAAATTTGTGTAAAATAAATTTGTCTGAGTACTCTCAAAATTTGGAGTCATTTGGACTTAAGTATCAAAGGTTATGACCATGTTTTTAAACGAAGTTAAACTATCCATTTCAATCCAGTCTTTTTAAAGTCCAAAATTTGAAAGGGTTTTTTAATTGGAATCTACCTCCAAATCTGAATTATTTCTTCAAAAATGTATTCCTCCAATATCTACTCTTTCACACTAAAAAATCTCAGCTCGATTGGATGCTTACATCATTAGATATGACATTCATACTATACTGATTTTAATTCTCGGCCAGAATGGTGGGCTGGATTTTAAAGCTTCATTTGGGCACCTTGTTCTTAGATTTGGACCCTGAAATTTTTATACAAGACTCCTTACATTGTCCCCAAAACTATGGTGGAGAATAATTGTATTTGGACTTCTGCATGTAGCCCAGTAAATCAATCTTCATGACAAGTTCATTTTCTTCACAGATTCATTGGTTTCGTTTGTGAGGACCATATGACCCTTCAAATTGCAGAATTGGATCATGGTACCTTCTAATGAAATGTTTTATATTTGAAGTAGAATCCTAAAAAAAAGAACCACACTATTTGGATCAGTATAGGGATAGTTATTATTGTAACAGTAAACTGACTCAATTGGACTACTTCTAAAAATGCTCAAAAATTATACTTAATATTAAAACATTAATATTTCACACAAATTATGCACATTTAATATAAAATAAGCAAAGGGATTATATAATAAGTCATGAAAATATTAATAACATCAACTCCCCCACACTTAGTTTTGTTCATGCCCTCATGTGCAACAAATATAAAAACATGAAAAAATCTTTTTCACTCAACACCAAAAATTAAAATTTTGTTTTCTTCAATCATGAGAGGTTTAGAATATTTCACTCATTCATTTTAAAATCCACCACAAGTTGTTATAGAAACAATGTTCCAAAACTAATTCATTTTTTATGCTCAAATTTAGAAATGGAAAATGTGGACACTCAAAACTCACACCTCTCAAGATGATAAAATTTATTTGTGGAGGTTCACTCTTTCATCAAACAAAAGTGAAAATCATAGAGATTGAAAAGATCTATCAGCTTCCAATCCCTATACAAAGTGAACGAGAATCAAGAGTTATTTTTAATCTGTTTTTCAGTGGCTCTGGAACGGTAGGAATATAATGTCCAAGAGAGAGAATAAGAGGGTTAAAACACCAACATAGAAAAAGCAATGCACATTTTTTTGAAATAAAACATGGAAGGAAATGAAAACACATATTTACAAGGGAATGATTATGTGAAGAAAGACACAATATAGGAGGAAAATATAAAGGTAATGAGAAGATAGAATATTTACAAAACACAAAACTTCTCCCAATAACAATATAATGCAAGTGTTCTCTTTCTTTTTTCTTTTGCTTTTTTTCTTTGTTTTTTCGAATGTTGACCTTGAAACAGATCTCACACTCATATCCCAACCCATGTTTGATCTCCTCGTGATACTAATTGTAATAGTTATAACAAGATAAAAGGTTGAGAATGAGTAATTTTTGACCTACCCAAGACACAACCCATTCTTATTTTCATTTTTTTTTATTTTTATTGATTTTTTTGATTTTTTTTTGAACACCTTGCAAAAATATTTGTACAAGATTTCATAAACATACATAAATTACTAAAACTCACTAAATGAAAACCTCTCCCCCACACTGAAATGGATGCTTGCCCTCAATAAGATGATAACTTGTTGAAAATCAATAATAGGGTACCCAAACAATGAAATCCATTCCCCCCCACATATAAATTTCAAAAAATTATGCAATGAAAATCCATGTTGATATTTGGTTGGAAAAGTTATCGGGCTTGTAATGTGGCTATCAAAGTATAGGTTTTCATAGGCTCGAAGGGGATTTCAAAAGGAGGATTAATGTAAGGGAAATGGGAGTTTATTTGGCTATAGTGATTCTCATGTTGTTCATAAAATTACTCTATCATATTAATGCACACTAAAGTTGGAAATTCAGCTCGCAGGTCCACAAACTCAAGACTCACAAATGGGAGTGAAAACACACATTTTGAAAAGATTGCCATAGGTGGCCTTGGCAGGAAAGAAAATGTTGTTCCTCATAGTTTGGGAAAAGCATTTTCCAAATAAAAAATTGAGCATTCAAAATTTGTTAATTTTGACACAAAATTATTTATCTATATTCGTGATGAAAATACAAAATTTCTGAGATGAAAACATGTCTGTTAACTCCCCAAAATAGTTGGACAGATTTTCAAAACACAATGGTTGGTAAGCATGACTCTTTTTTTGTTATGATTATTTTTTATTTTGTTTTGTTTCTTAGGTTTTAATTTTTTTTAATAAAGATAAACCCACACAAAAGATAAAGTGAAAAAGAAAGGTTTTGAAAAATTAAGTGGTAAAAAAATGAAAGAGAGAGGAAGACGAAGAAAGAGGTAGAGAGAGGAAGAGAAAGAGAGACAGTTAAAGGGAAAGTGGTTCCCCCTGGTTTTGATTTGGTGGGTCCCCATCTCCATCTAGTGGATGGTTGGCTAGAGAAGTTAGGGATCCAATGAAAGTCGATGTTGATCTTGGATTGTATATCCTCTCATGGTGATGCTTTAACCGATGTCCATTAACCGTGAATGTCCTTTTGGAAGAAGGGTCTTGGTCTTGCGCTGCACCAAATGGGTAAACCATTGTAATAACAAAAGGCCCTTCCCAACGAGAATTTAGCTTACCTGGGTGAAGTTAGAATTGATAATTGAAGAGAATTACCTTTTCAACTTCATGAAATACCTTTCTCAAGATGTGTCTGTCATGGATTACCTTAGCATTCTCTTTTTACAGATTGGAATTCTCATAGGATTCAAGTCGAAGATCCTCTAGTTCAGCCAATTGCAATAGTCTTTCTTCACCAGATTTTTTAAAATAAAAATTACAGGTTTTCACATCCCAAAAAGACTTATGTTGGATTTAAACTGGTAAGTGACACGCTTTACCCAAAACTAGCCTAAAAGGATACATCCCAATGGGTGTTTTATAGGCAATTCGATAAGCCCAAAAGGCTTCACCAAGTCTTTCAGGCCAGTCTTTTCTGGTGGGTTTTACAATTCTCTCTTGAACACGTTTCACTTCTCTATTAGAAAGTTCAGCCATTCCATTTGTTTGTGGGTGATATGCAGTTGAAGTTTTATGAGCAACACTATTTTTTTTCAAAAGAGATTCCATGGTTTTATTAAAAAAATGGGTTCCTAAGTCACTTATCAAGGAATGAGGTGTGCCAAATCTTTGGAAGATGTGGGTCTTTAGGAACTCACTAACATTATGAGCATCATCCTTCCTATTGGGTTTGGCCTCAACCCACCTTGAAACATAATCGACCGCAAGAAGAATGTATGAGAATCCATTGGAAGGGGGAAATGGTCCCATGAAATCGTTGTCCCAAACATTGAAGATCTCATAGAAAATTAAAGGCTTTTGGGGCATTTCATTTCACTTTAAAATTGTGACAAACTTTTGGCAAGTGGGACATGATTGACCAAACTCATATGAGTCCTTGAAGAGTGAAGGCCAGAAGAATCTAGACTCTAGGACCTTTTGGGAGGTCCTTTTTGGTCCAAAGTGGGCACCACCTGGCATTGAGTGACAGAATTATAAGATAGAGGAATTTTCATCTTCATCAACACATATCTTAATTACCATTTATGCCGTAGTTTTGCAAAGATTATTGTCTTCCCAAAAAAATACTTTTTTGAATCACTTTACAACTTCATTTTCTGTTCTTTGGAAAAACATTCAGGAATAACACCAGAAACCAAGTAATTTACAATTGGGGCATACCATGGTATTTTTGGAGTGAGAGATGAAGGGTTCTCATTGGGGAATTAAGGATCGATGATTTAAGAATGAGAAGAATTAGAAATTCTACTCAAGTGATCAGCCACATTGTTTTCTTTTCCTAGTCTATCTCTGATTTCAAGGTCAAAGTATTGGAGCATTAGGATCCATCTTATTATCCTCGGTTTTCAATCACTTTACTGTAGTAAGAAATTTATAGTATAGTGGTCTATGAAGATGATGATTTTCGCACCTAAGAGATAGGTCCGGAATTTATCAATGGAAAAAACCACCGCTAAAAGTTTTTTTTCAGTGATAGTGTAGTGAGATTGAGTTTCATCCAATGTTTTTGAGGCATAATAGATGACATGATGAATCTTTTCTCTTCTTTGACCAAGAACAGCCCCAACAAATCTATCAGAAGCATCACACATCAACATAAAGGGTAATGACCGACCTGGGGGTTGGATTATCGGGGTATATTTAAGAACAGTTTTTAGTTCAATGGAGGCTCTCTTGCAAACCTCATCAAAATGGAAAGTGACATCATTTTGGAGAAAACAAGTGAGTGGGAGGGAAATTTTACTGAATTTATGGATGAATAGCCGATAGAAACTAGTATGACTGAGGAATGAAAATATGTCTCTAATAGAGTTGGGTTCAGAAAGTGATTGGATCACTTCAATTTTGGCAGGATCGACTTCAATACCATCTTTTGAAACTATGTTCCCTAGAACAATTCCATTTGCAACCATCAAGTGATATTTTTCAAAATATAACACAAGGTTACACTTGACACGCTTTTGAAGGACTAGAGAGTGTGAATTCAAACAAGATTCAAATGACTCACAATAAATGGTGAATTCATCCATGAATACTTCAATGTAGTGTTCAATGAATTCTGAAATGAAACTCATCATACACCTCTTGAATGTTGCATGAGCATTACAAAGGCCAAAAGGCATTCTTCTACATGAATATATTGAAAAGGGGCATGTGAAAGTAGTCTTTTCTTGGTCCTGTGGTGCGATTGGGATTTGGAAGTAGCATGTGTATCCATCAAGAAAGAAATAGTGTGACTTTCCAGCTAATCGTTCTAGCATTTAATCAAGGAATGGAAGAGGGTTGTGATCTTTTCTTGTTTCAACATTCAATTTCTTATAGTTGATGCACACACACCATTTGTTCTTCACTCGAGTTGTGACTACCTCTCCATGTTCATTTGTGACAACATTTATTCCACCCTTCTTAGGTACAACTTCAATTGGACTAACTGATTCAATATCAAAAATTGGGTAGATGATATCAGCTTGAAGAAGCTTGATGATCTCTTCCCTCACTACCTCAAGTATGAGTGGATTGAGTCTTCTTTGAGGTTGTCTAATTAGTTTGGATAAATCTTCAAGATGGATGTGATTCATGCAAATGTCAGGGTTGATTCCTGGTATGTCATCTAGGGTCTACCCTAACGCCTTTTTGTTTTCCTCTAACACTTGACAAAGTTTGTACTCCTCAGTTTCGGTAAGTGAAGAAGAGATAATGACAGGATAAGAGTGATCAAGGAAAAGGAATGCATATTTCAGGTGTTCAGGAAGAGGTTTCAGATATGTCTCATCTTTTATTTGTGGGTTAGACATCTAAGGAATGGATGAAGGGAGTTCAATTGCTTTAGATTCATTCTCCATAATACTGTCCAAGGTGGAGCAGTATATATCAGAGTTAATGTGGGATTCAAGAGAGTTTTCAAGTTCTTCTAGATTTATGAAGTCTATGAATGAGTGGTCCACATCAACTTCACCATTTATGACTTGGTTAATCATGGTGCAGATTTCACAAGATCCTTTGTCATTAGAACATGAAGAACACGGTGGATTGGGGTTCAATTGACTCTTAGAAGTGTCCTCAAAAGCATGGAATGAGTATGCAGAGTGATCCTCATATGGGTATCGCATGGCTTGGAAATTTTTGAATTTGACCAGTTGGTCACCGAATTCCATGGATAAGATGCCTAAATTGACATCAATCTTGGTTCTTGCAATCATGTGGAATTGCCTTCCTAGAATTAGGGGAGATCGAGAAGAGTTTGTCTCACCTTCCATGTCAAGGAAATTGAAATCATCTGGGAAGATAAGATCATTGACTCAGACAAGGACATCCTCAATTATTCCCTAAGGACTGGCTATGCTTCGATTGGATAATTGAATTACAACACCCGTTGGATTTAAGGTACCTAGACCAAGGTTGGAGTAGATGTATTTGGGCATGACATTAATTGAGGCTCCTAGGTCTATGAGTGCATCATCAAAGATGGAACTTCCAATTTGGCATGGAACCGTAAAGGTCCCTGGATCTTTGCACTTTATGGGAATAGACTGCTGGGTGGAAACATTTTCAAAGGTCTTATGTTGCCTCTTATGGGTGAAAAATTACTTAAGAAACATGGAATACATAGGAATTTTTTTGATGGCATCTAAAAGAGGAATGTTGACTTCAACATGTCGAAACATATCGAGCATTTTAGGATTAGGTTCAAAGGACTTTTTTGGCTTAGAAACAGCTTGAGGAAAAGGAATTGGATTCCATAGTGGAATTGAAGGAGGTGAGGGAATGGATTCAGGGTCCTTTTCAAGTTTCTTTTTATTTTTGTTTTCTAGTACAACATTCAAAGGAGGGTTTGAGGATTTATCTTGAGTCATATCAAGTTTCGTTCATGATTTAATTGCAATTTCACTTACATTACCCTTGGGGTTGGGTAATAGATGATTTGGGAGTTGGTAATAATTTTATTGTTGTTGCTGGATCAGGTGGGATGCATGTTGACCTATTTGAGTTTCAATGTTTTTAAGGCTAGAACGTGTGAAAGAGGCAAGATCAACCACTACACTTCCCCAGGGTTTCTTGGAAGAAGAGGCTTGTCCTGGATTGGGATTGCCTTGATTTTGTTTCTTGGGAAAGTGACTGTATTGGTTTTGGAATATGGAAGGCTCAGTAGGATAATTGAATCTAGGAGGAGGATTGTTCCTTTGAGGTGGAGGAAGAAAAGGATAAGGTTGTTGGAAGCTACCAACACCTTGACCATATTGAAACTATTTTGGGTTTTGAGGAGTTAATTGAGGGGGATAATATATGGGATTACCATAAATAAGTCCATGGTTATAGGAATAATAAAAGGGCTCAGAGTGAGGTTGGTTGAAGTTTCTACCAAACTGACCTGATAGTTGAGGATTGGTGTTCCGCTGAGCATATGATGCATTGAGCTCCATTGGTCTAGATGAATCGGATTGATCTTATTGAAGTTGTGGAAATGGGTCAGTTGTATGAGCTGGAGAGTTGGATATTCCACAATTTTTGACAGGTCCGGGAAACATTGATTGTGGAGAAGACGAGGTTGGGGATTTGGTAGCCACAACTAGCTGTTGCACAAGACCTGTAAGATCAGTCATCCACTCGGTCATCTTGTTTGGCTCAATTGATTGATTATCCTGTGCTTGTTTGACTTGAGCATGTGCTCGAGTATGGAATTGTTGTGTGTTTGTAGCCATGTTACTTATGAGATCTCTTGCTGGTGCATGAGTTTTATCAATAAGAGCACCGCCACTTGCGGAATCTATGAGAGTTCTCTCCATATCCAATAACCCCTCATATAAGTATTGGATCAAGATTTGGTCAGGGATTTGGTGATGTGGGTATGTTGCAACAAGCTTTTTAAAACTCTCCCAATACTCATGGAGTGATTCACTTGGGAGTTGACGGATACCACTTATTTCCTTTCGGATAGAAGCAGTACGAATAGCAGGAAAGAATTTCTCAAAGAAGAGTCGCTTCATTTCATTCCATGTGGTTGTAGAACCAATAAAAAGGTAGTAGATCCATGACTTAGTAGTGTCACCTAGGAAGAATAGGAATGATCGAAGCTTGATTTTTTCTTCAGAAACCCCTTGATGCTACATGGTAGAGCACACTACTTGGAACTCTTTATGGTGGATATGTGGATCCTCACCGGCTAGCCCGAAAAAATGAGGAAGCAGATGAATCAAACCCGATTTGAGTTTGAAGTCAGCCTCTATGTTTGGATATTTAATACCAAAAGGTTGGTAATTTATATCAGGGGTATAATGTTCTTTAAGGGGTTGTTCCCTAGGATTGGCCATTTCTAATTCAATTGGTTGGACAAGGACAAGTTCTTGAATTATTTGATTATCTCTTTTGTTCCTCCTAAGTTGGTGAAGTGTTCACTCAATTTCAGGGTCATACAAATCTGATGGATTGTTTGGAAGGCTACGGGGAATTCAGAGAGATGTGGGAAGAAAGAGGACGACGGTTTTTTCTTTGTATTTTTCCGTTTATGATTTTTATGAAAAGACGGGTTTTTCTTTGTATTTTTGTTTTCAATTTTTTTTGAATTTTTTTTCATTTATTTTTTTAACAATGACCAGAAAATAATGACTACTTAAAGCACCATCCCCGGAAATGGTGCCATTTGAAATGCGCGGCCTATTGTCACGTATCGACTGGTCAAAGTTCTAGTGCTCTGCTAATGTGTATAGCAGCACTCATGTCGAATCCTCGGCGATAATACTTTGAAATAGATGTTTGTTTTTAGCTGATTGTATTCTGATTGGGGGGGGGGGGGGGTTAGCAGAGCTTAATTGAAATGACTAATTGATTATGATTAATATATCAAATATATAATGATTGGGGTGAGTCATCATTAGGTTGGTTAAGCTTGTGATATCCTTGAGCTTTGCTTTATATTGAATTTAAATTAACACCCATGTCACAAGTTGACGTTGATTTCAATTCCCAAGTGTTAAGGATTTAATCCAAGCCTTAACATAACTTAAGGTTCTAATCCTGATCATATCTTGTTTATGGTAGTGTATTTATGGTTCCAATAATCCATGGAAACCACATGATAAACAAAACATGTCATTAATCCATGACATGATAAGCCCAACATACACAATGTTAATTCAACGAATACTCATCGAGCGAAAGCTCTCAATTTCTTAACATACCTAAATTAAAACTCACCCCAATTAGATATTTACTCAGACACTAATATGGTTATTAATATAGTAATATATGTTTATTTTGATGAATTATAAAGAGAAGAAAAAGAAAGGGACAAGATAAGATTAGTGCGCTGAACACACACACAAATGATAAAGAAAATTAATAATGGATTTTCGATTGAATAATGAAGCCGATGAAGGGAATGGGATTAAACTTAATTTAAACTATTTTAATAACATTAATATTAAACTATAGAAGGTGGATGATAATAAGAGATATTTAAGAAGAAACTTGCATTAAAACCGAATTGCAAAAGAAAGGACTTACAAAATTATAAAAACGAAGAACACAAAACAAATTGATAAAAAAGAGAGGAGGAAAGGTCTCTCAAGTGAAATAATGAGTATGGAAGGTTCTACCAAGCCTTTGAAAAAGGCTTTGGTCGTGACAATAGGATCTCCTCTCTTCTGAAATGCCAACCACCTTGAAGGAGAGGAGGGGGATACATTTATAGCCCAAGGAAGTGGACTATTTTCATTCCCAATCTGTCCCTCCACTTGAATTGCCTAGTTGGATATTCAGATAGCCGAATCACAAAATATCACCTTCTTAAAAGTTTTAAAAAATAAAGTTGGATGACTACTCTCAAAATTTGGAGTCATTTGGACTTAAGGATCAAAAGTTATATCTTGTTTATTAAACAAAGTTAAACTGTCCATTTCAATCCAGTCTTCTTAACGTCCAAAATGTGAAAGGGTTTTTGAATAGGAGGATGCCTTCAAATATGAATGATTTCTTCAACACAGTAGGCCTCCTATATCTCCTCTTTCACACTGAAAAATCTCAACTCGATTTGATTCTTACATCATTAGATATGGCATGAAGACTATACTGATTGTAATTCACGTCCTGAATGGTGGGCTGGATTTTAAAGCATCATTTGGCCCCCTTGTTCTTAGATTTGGGACCTGAAATTTTTAAACAAGACTCCTTGCATTGTCCCCCAAACTATAGTGGAGAATAATAGAATTGGGACTTTTGAATGTAGCCTAGTAAATCAATCTTCATGAATAGTCTAGTTTCTTCACAGATTCTTTGGTCTTGTTTGTAAGGACCATATGAACCTTAAAATGGTAGAATTGGCTCATGGTACCTTCTAATGAAATGTTTTATATTTAATTTAGAATCCTAAAAAACAGGAACAACACAATTTTCATAATTATAGTGATAGTTATAATTAAAACAGTAAACTGACTCAATTGGACTACTTCTAAAAATGCTCAAATATTATACTTAATATTAAAACATTAATATTTCACCCAAATTATGCACATTTCATATAAAATAAGTAAAGGGAGTATATAATAAGTCATCAAAAATATTAATAACATCAATTACACCTCCACAACTTCTATGTTGACTAATTTATTTTCCCGAAGAAATCCACATTAATCTATTGAATAAGTATGTAATTTATTTTTTTATATTTATCATTATATGAATATACATTTTTTATTTAGAAATATAATCCTTTGGGAATGGTATTAAATTTCCATTTTGACACATATGAAGAATGCATTGGATTTAATTATGTAACAAATGGGCCCCAGAATTACAAAGCTCTACAATGCATTTATAGGTCTCATGAGACAAAAAAGTGTTCGTGTTGTTATATATCTCTCCCCATATCAATATATTATATTGAAAAAATTATATGGTAACATTTTTTTAAGGGCTTCAAGATTAATTCAATTATTTTGAGGTCAATTATTATTTTTATCAATTTCTTCATTCTTTTTTGGGGATATAGCATGCCCTCAGTTTTAGTTTGTTATGGATTCATGTTGATCAATTTTTACTACCATATTAATTACACCAATATTATTTTATAATAGAATCCATTTTATTTTATTCCTAACATAGAATATGGGATCAACCATTTTTATTTTATTTTCCCCTAGGAACCAATATTATGATTATGTAAATTTTCATGGAAATGATAGTTTATATAGTAATTTTTTCACTATGTGTTTATTATATACATTATGGTTTCAAATGTAATATATGTTAATATTTAGTATTCCAATAATATTTAGATGTTTAATCTTATGGGTAATCTTGTATTATAAACCAATTATGTAATATAACTACTGGATCTAGGATTCTTAAGAATGTGATATCATAGTTGGTATCAATAAAGATTAGTATGAACTTTCAAGACTAGATTTATAAAAACCTTGTTATATAGAAAATGTTCTATAAAAAACTAATGATTTATACAGAATAATCATGAAAACATAATTGAAATTATCTTTATCAATTCAATATATTGATTTAGTTATGAGTATACAAATATAAAACTATGAAATAGATTCGGAGGAATAGAAAATGTATCAATACTCATAGTCAATGATGGTATGTTCCTTATAAAAAATTAATCAATTTGAAGATAAGGATAATAATACCATTAACACATTATGGAATTTGGCCTAGGTTATGAAAAATATTTATACCTATATATAGTGACATATTGATCCACAAATATTTATGAAAAATATTTGTAATGTTGAGATTTCTTACAATGGGAGGTACTCAAAAAGGATGAATTATACATGGTTATCTATCATATATAAGGATATGTTGACTAAATGTGGTTACATATTAAAAAAATTGGAATATGAGATAATGTTCATGGAATGGGAATTGTTTAATTATGTATTCCATGGAAAACTATTTCCTCATGATTGAATAGTAGAGATGTAAAGGTAGATAATTAATATTATATATAAGGAGGAATAGTTTTTTGAGTATTTGGTTGTATTTAAAAGGTGATGTGGATATGTTTCACACTATTTACCTATACAATAATCAATGATAGATTGTTTCAATGAAGGGTTAATGACTATCCTTTTGTGTTAATTAGTCTTTTAGACCATTTCATAGTATGAGGATATATCCCCAAGAACAATTAAGGAAGAAAGGTAGTTCTCCGGGATGTTTTTTTTAGGAAAATTATTAGAATAAGAGGTCTGTTATGTATCCGGGGTAGAATAATGTAGAAAAGGATAATAAAGGATGAGTGGTATTTTTAAAATGTGATACTTGTGGGATGAAATACCCAAGGGCTTGTTGGAAGTGGACTAGAGTTTGTTACAGTCATGAATGACTGGGAAAATAAAATTTTGATGATGTTAAATTATTGAATTATAAATATAAGGGACAAAATGAGAACTAATTCCCCAAAGATCATGGAATTTATCTTAGAAAATGATAAGGTAGAAATATTAGGATTATGAAATTATAATATCTGATGTAAAATTTCCGAATAACTTATTGGAAGGAATATTGATTGTAGATTCAATGTTATCTCATATTTTTTATTCATTATATATCTTAAAATATATTATATATTCCATGTTTACCAAGACCATTATAGAATTCCCCAGAACCCTAATACACGAGTTAACAATTAAGCCACCCTATGTAAATATAATTGAAACAAATCTGTGTTGTGAAGTTCCAATTATGATGCATGAATCAACCATATTTGAAAAATAAATCATTTAAACCATGGATGAGTTAGATATTATCCTTGTTATGGATTATTTTCAATATATAATGAAAATATTAATTTCTAGGAGAATAAGATTACTATTTGTGACGCTTTAGTGGAATATCTTTTCTTTAGTGATGAATCTTCATCATTTAAATCAGGTATGAATCCTCCCATAGTCTCTCAAAGTAATTATATTTTGGGAATAAATGAATATCATTACAAATTTATAATTATGGAATATATCCTATTAATAATGTATGTTCTAATGGTAAAAAATAATTTATGTTTACTAGAAGAATTACCCCATCATCCACTAGAGTGTGATGTTCAGTTTTCCCTGAAAATAATTCCTAATGTAAGAAAAATATCTTAAAGTACCAATAAAATGATCGTATTACATATGGTAGAGATAAAGAAATAGCAATTGGATCTTAGTGATAAGGTATTTATATTCCATAGTTTTTTAATGTGGGGATCCAATGTTTTATTCGTGAAAAGGAACATTTGGTCTATGGGACGAGGAAACAATTATAGTGAGATAAATTCCATTAATATAAAGATTAAATATCATTTAAAATGAATTAATGACTTGTTTGAGTAAAATTAAGTACATCAATATTTTTCAATGACCTATATTTACTCTTGCTTTCATCAACTATAGTTGGAGAAGTGTGATAAACCAACGATAAAATTATGAACAATGTACGAACATTAATAATTTATGTTAATTATTTTTGGATTGAGTAATTCACCATATATAATTATGTAAATGATAAATACAGTATCCAAGGAGTATCCTGATGAAATTTTGTTTGTATTCATTGATGATATATTCATATTATATATGATCTTTTATGAGAATGAAAGTCACCTGCAAGTTATTATCGAAACCCTCTAGAAAAATTAATTGCATGTGAAATATAAGAAGTTATATTTTTGGATCAGTGATGTTTATTTGTATGGAATCACTATCTCTAAAGATAGAATGACTATTTTCCATTAAAAGATAAATTTATTTAAATAATGGCCTAACATAAAAAAAGGTAGCCAAGATTTGATGTTTCTTTTGGATTAGCATGTTACTACCAATGGTTTATTCAGCAATTGTATATACTAGACAATATATTTACAAGGTTAACCAATATAGGGGATAAATTCACATGGATAATGAAATGTAAAAAATATTTTTCAGCACTAAATATAATTCTAATTAATTCCATATTATTGACTCTAACATTATGTAAAGAAGGATTTTTTAATATATAGAGATGCATCGAATAATTGACTATGTTGTGTCCTTATAAAAATATGATATTTTTATTACATATGAATCATTGCAATTGAAAACTCATTAACATAACTACCCACCTATTGACCCTGAGTTCTATTCTATAATCATTAATTTTAAAATATTGAGACATAACATATATGGTGATATATGTTATATATACACATATCACAATAGTTTTAAATATATATTATCTTATAATGTGCTTCTCATGAGGAAAAGAAGATTTTTGTAAATACACAAGGACTATGATTTTTCAATATATTACCATCCAAAAAAATAAAACATGGTAAAATATGCATTGACTAGGAGGGAATATAGAGTTATGAACATAATATTGATTAATGTAGATCCTATATACAATGATTTAGTAATGATGGATATGGATATTCATAACTATGTTGATCTATCATTCCATTTATATATAATTTATAAACCATCCTTACTAGAAAATATATTGTGTTCCTATTAGGATGAATAAGATATAAAAATAAAGATTATAAGAAAAAAATAGTGATAAATTGAGAAAAATTATCTATAGAGATATATTATTGAGGTTTGGAAGAGTTTATTTATTCCATCCATACTGGAGTTGAAGTGGTAAATACTGGATGAAGCACAAAGATAAATCTTATCTATACACCAATGTACCAAATATATTTATTGGGATTTAATAGAATATGTATGCTGGGATGGTATAAAGAAAGAAATTGTAGACAATGTGTCAAGATTCTTACTATACCAGCATGTATTGGCTGAAAAAAAACATCCTATGTGATTCATCAAACCGATTCTTATACCTATATGGAAGTGGGGATATATTAAAATATAATTCGTCACTATATTCCCATTGTCCTTAAGGAATAATGATGATGTATGGATCATCATTGACCATATTTCGATTTTTTCACATTTCATGGATATATGAGAATATCTACTCTATAAGTTCCTTTCCAACCTCTATACCAATGAAATACAATACTCTTTACAGGGAAACTCGAAAAATTGTATCTAATTATTACTATTGGTTCAAATAAAAAATCATATAGTTTATGTAAAGGGATTTAAACACCAATATAAATTTATGTACTCCCTATCATCACCAAACAGATAACCAGTCTAAAAATAATATTTAGACTTTATATGAAATATCGAAATCATGTTTCATTAATTCCAAGGTATAAGTGACCATTTAATACATTTGCAGGGATTTTTATGAAATAACACCTTGTATTTGAGTATATAGTCAGAACCTTATAAATAATTGTATTGGAATATGTGTCAATCTCTAATCTAATTAAAAGAAATTAAAGAAATAATTTTAGTTGGACATGAGTTTTTTGGGGATATGATTATTTAAAAACTATTCGGGATCATATTAAAGCATCCAAAAGATAAAAGATAACCTATATTGACAATTTAAAGAAAAAATTGTAATTTTTATTGTGGGATAAAATATTTTTGAAGGTTTTACAATATTACGGAATTTTATAATTTGTAAAAATGGGAAGTTAATTCCTAGGTACATTTGGCCTTTTGAAATGCTAGAATGACATGAAGTTGTTTCTTATCGATAATTTATGATTCCCAATCTTTATAAAGTATATTTTATATTCCATGATTAGTATCTAGGAAAATTCATGTTAAATCAAATTCATGTTCTCATATCAATAGGAATAGTGTATGGTCCTTAATTTTCTTAAGAATAGAAGCCTATAATGTTTATTTACACCAAAGATCTTGTATTGTGAAATGAAATAAAAATATTGGTAAATGCCCATTAGAAAAATCACTAACTGAAATAAAAATTCTAGCACCCTAAATAATATATGATGAAATAATATCCAAATGTTTTCAATAGCTTATAAATACCAGAATTTTTGTTGATGAAATTATGTAAGGCGTATGAATGTAATACCTGAGACCCTACTATTATATGTAAACACCATATGTTTTCAAGTAAATCATAATGAACATTATAAAGAGCCTTTATAAATGTAAATATTTAAAAGTTTATCTTCGAATTGATAAGACTTTAATTTAACAAAATAACATTTATTTTTTAATTCATCATGAAATTTTTAGCCGAAGAGGTATTCATTTTGTTTTTCTCCAAAATATTTTTTTAGGTCAGAAGTGGAAATACCATTTTGGTTAGAAATTATGACTCATATTATATGAATAAAATATAATAATAAACTAAAAACACCCACAACTGTTTAGCATAAATAATTATTTAATAAATAAAAATATATTCTTTGAACATATAAATCATATTTCCAGCATTTTTAGAACTAATTACTATTTTAGTTTAATGAAAAAAATTATTATTTTCAGAAAATAAATTATATTAATGGTGATATTCAGTTATAGATATCATAGAAATGCACATAGATTTTATTTTTTGATATTAAAACACTATGTTTCATTAATATATATATCCAAGATAATTTTATTATTATATATAATTTTGAATCATAGAAACGTTATTAAAAAAATTATTTTAAGTGATTAAGTATGTTTATATAAAAGAATAGGCTATTATAAAATTTATTTGATAACATAATTTTTAAATTTTGCATATATAGTTTTAAATTAGTTAAAAGAGTTAATATTAATTATTATCATTAAAAATAACTATTAAGGTTGATATTTAGTTTCAAAATTAAAAGTAAATTTTGGAAAAAGATAAAATGACAAAATAAAAATCTATACAACAATAAAAGTTTTCTAAAAAAAAGTATTGGTTTAGGTGATTTGTTACCCACACTCTCATTCCCATCTTAATTTTTTCCATTTTTGGACATTGAATGTTTAATAATAACATTACATTATTGATATTGAATGGGTAAAGACCAAAAATACCCTTATCCTCATTTATAAATGAGTAATATCCCCACCACATAAATATTCACATTACTATTGACTTTTTAATTTAAATTATATAACATTTATCCCCATTTAGCCTTATTCGATGTTTAAAAAATTGTGTTCACCATTACATAGCATAATAAATTCAAATCTAAGTACAATTACAATAAGAATTCAAGTCTGTAACATGATTAGTGTAAACTATATAGATTTTCTCTAAACTATCTTCTTTGAAATTTATTCTAAACACACTAATATAATGTTATTTATATAAATTTTAAAAATATAAATTTATATATATATATTTAATTATTGTTTTCTATTTATCTATCCTATATATTGATAAAAATGAAATTATCATTTGTGTGTACATGAGGAATCCTTCCTCAACAAGCAAAAAAATTCATTTTTCCTCACCACCCAAAATTGAGGTTTTCTATAATGGTTTAGTGATATAATATTATTCTTATTATATCATTATGGTTTTGTCATAAAAACTTGGATATCCTATTATATATATGAACAACAAATGATCATCTTTAGTTGAACTGTTTAAAACAAGCATGATTAGGGGAAATATTTCATTCAATGTATTAAATATTAACATATCCATTAGTTATTCATAAAAATCCTTTATAATTTTTATATTTACCATTAATAACTATTTTATGAAATCATAATTCATCAAATTTAATGATGTTAAAACAAACCACCTCATAATAATTCAATAAATTATGGAATGTTCATGTTTTGGTTGGTTTAACTGCCAACTCGAAAAATAAATTGAATTTGTATCTCAAGTGACTATGGAAAAATAATGACTATTTTAATATATTATAAATGTGTAAATAATGATTTTTTTCATTAGGATATTCTAAATTAATATTTAATTTAGTAATTAAGAAAAAATCATTCGATCAACAGGAATCATTAAAAAAATGATTATGATTAATATCATGTTCACATATAAATACTAATACACTCATGAACGGGATTTGAAACATCATAAATAATTATAAAAAATCACTAACAGTAACTTTAATTTCCATTTAATGATGAAATTTTTAAAATGAATTTATTAACACACCACTATTTGAAACATCAAGAAACAATCAAAACTATAAACATCAGATATAGAAAATATATATAATTGATATAGATAATTAATATTTATGAATATTATATATTAAAATGAAGATTTTTAAGGTTATGAATTAGTTTATTATGATATCTATGATTATTATACATGAGGGTAATGTATAGTTATGTAATTCATCACGTGAGGTTAGGATTTTCCATCTCAAATCCCTCTATTTGATACATGTTTTGAATTACAAACATAGAATCCATTATGTTGTGTTTATATTTTTTATTTGATATCTTATATCAATAGATGGACTGGTTCTTTGTATTTAAATATCAACCTTAATTTTTCACTTTCTATAGGGTTTAATTTAATTTTTACCAAATCTATAAGTGTGGATTTTTTATCTCAATTCTCAATCGTTGGGACACACATTATATCCACCACATATTTATTTTTGTGTTGTGAATATATTAACATGGAAGTATTTTTTCATATTAATAATTTCCTTTAAGGGATTTAATTATTAATATAGATATCAATACTTTATATTATTTTGAATCAAGAGTTACCAAAACCATTATAGAATTTGACATTTTACAAGGTAGAAAAGCCATCATATGATTTGTTAAGTAAAAGTGTCTTTAATTTAAAATAAAAAAATCCATAACTAGATACTAGAAAATGTATATGGCTATAAAATAGATTCAACTAGGAGTAATCAACTTAAAAACTATTGGTTGAGCATTGAATTAATCATCACCATGGTGCACAATGAGGGGGCCTATTACAATAAACATGGATAGAAACACTTAAGATATATGATTTGGAATATTCACATGCTATTTTTATACCATGATAAATTATTTTTCCAACCATTCCATTTTTCTCATACCAATGAAAACTATTGATCCCAATTATTATAATTTATGGATAACCCAGTAGATTAAATATAATATTGCAACTATATTACATAGATCATGGTAATTCATGAAATAATATAGTCTTTATGTTAATTAAGGTATATTATTCTACACATCCACATTTTTTTATTCAATGTTGAAATATTTTATTTTCATATATCTAATTATATAGATAGTTATTATTTATTATTATATGTGTCAATAAAAAAATTTTGTAACAGAATTGTTGACTTTTATATTGAATTAATTATATATAATCAAGTGACCGAATGGGCCAGAAATTATACGGCACCTCAACTCGTCAACATTGATCATGAGAAAAAAAGGACTGGTTTTAGTGTATACTTCTCCCCATATTAGTATTTACTCTTAGAATGAAAGCTTCAAATCATGATTTGGTGTTTGGAATTATGAATTCTATTAGTATTAGGTCAATTATTATTGTTATATGTTTTTAATTTTTGATCATGGATATATAATTACATTAGTTTTATTTGATTATGGATTCATATTATTTATTTATTCTTTATAAATCACTTCTTGCATGTTTAGGTTATGATAACCATAACTACGTGCTACTTCTTAGTGAGAATATGAGCTCACAATTATTATTTTTTCATTTACCCATGATACCTAGAAGATAACTATGTGTAAGTGTTACGAAAATGATTCAAGGGATAATAATGTTCAATAAATTTCTCCATATTATACCCTATAGTTTTAAATGTATTTTTTTATGCTTCTATTCTACTAATACTACAATGTTGTCTGATCATATATGAATACTTTTGTTTTGTACTAATAATATAATATAACTACCAGTTCATGGTTTTTTTAGTATGGGTTATTACATAACAACCTACCCTGTCCTTACTAGATCATGGAATTATAAATAACATAGATCTTAGAATCCATTAAGACTGGGGTTTTATGGAATTTAACTTTGACATAATTGTAGTTTATGGTTAAACCCTTCTCTACATCGTGTGGTTATAGTTATTGTGTCTTAGACCATCAATTAATTTTCCATGTGAAAATTATGAAACCCCATAAAAACTCGTTATTCCTCCATATTTCCCCTCAACCCATTAGAATTATTGTTATATATATAGAAGTTATTTGATAATATTTTACGTTGATTTCATCTCGAGCCTCTAAATTTTTATTCTTATCATTATAAGGATAGAATTTGTATTTCCCTCTCTCAATTTTAATCTGAATAATCATGAAGAGATGTTTTTTTGATGGATTTGATGGTTTGGTGATGATGTTACTATAGATTGGAGGGAAATGTTGTGACCTAGTATGTTAATACCTTCTTGGTGTTTCCATAATGACTCTATCTTGGTGAGCATCCATTTATCTATTGGATCATCCAAAATGATTCATAAATCCTTTTTTGAGGTACATGGTCCTAGTTTTATCCGTATTACAATGTATTTGTGGGTTTACCATGATTTTTTACTTTATTTTGATTATAGAGAAAAACATAAAAACATAATGAGTTAGATGTACTGATATAAAAACTAAATCAAATACTCTCTTGTGTTTACTTGATTTTTTTTCTTATTAAATAATTATGATTTTCACTAATACTAGATTTTTTAATAATAAATCCATATGTTTGATGTATTTTTTGTGAATTATAAAACCATGTTGTGTTTTTTTACTTGGAATTGATACGCATAAAAGTTTTGACACTTATATGAATCTAAAAAACACTTGTGTGTAAAATCCAATGTTTTTTGTTTGTTTGATTCTTGATATTATATTTTGTTTTTGTAAACCCTATGGTGATTCTATGATAATTATGGAGTCCAGTATGAGTGTGGAATAAGTTGAAATATTAGGGTGTGTTGTTTTTTCATGGTAAACATTGTCGACTGAGTTGTGGTTGTTAGTTGATGGATATTGTCACATGATATTTGGGATGCTGAGATGGTTTTTGTATAAGATGTGGTATTCTAGTTGTGATATAGATGATATGATATGTTGTGGCATCATTTTTAGTATCTAGCATACCATGGTATGAATCTAGAAAATATGGAACATGTATTATTAGATAAAAAAGGGTGAAAGGTACCCTAATAGGGGGTGCATCAGGGTATGAATATTTTTTTTAAAATTATTCATTCCCCACTGTATCATCACCACTTTATTACAAGGCTCACTAATTATACTATCTATTATTAATGTTGAACATATCCTTTTCAATTTAATTTGATGAAAATTCACTATAAAGAAATATATATTGTATGCAAAAAGACATAGAGATTTTTTACTTGGTTCTCCCTCATTGGGATACATCCAAGGAGAATACAATGGTGATGTATTGATTTTACAAAATTCACTAAGGCTCACTAACAATAATGTTGTTCAGGATAGAACCCAATTTGACCGTGGTACACTACCATTGTAAAATTTAGTGTCTACTCACTTCATTCCCAAGGGTAAATCCCTATGTATGCTTCTCTAGCTCACTACGGGTGGAAATTATGACCATCTTCTTATTCCATTTCTCACTAGTCATGGAAATTATCCAGTCAATGTTTACAGAATTATAGGTTTATTAATTTTCATGAATGAAAATATCTTCAACTGTATGTAGATTTGCTATTTAAGCCACATTTTCACCCATAGATGAAATAACCATTTCTACGTATTATTATATTTTGAAAATTGATTTCGCGAACTATTTGAGTCTCTTCACAAACCTATTTGAGTCCACTATGGACTACCCTAATTCCTCCATGAATTATGATATACCTTGTGGAATGAGTTCTTCGCGGACCACCTCTCCTCCATGGACAACCTCAACTTCCAAGAATTTTCCCACCTTAATTGAACGACATATACTACATTGAATGGTCTTCCTTCTATGGAATTTCACCTCTTCCATGAACCATCTCCCTTTTGAGGAATCATTTCCTTTGTGAGAATAATATCATCTTAAATATCCTTTTGTGAACTGTTATTACCAAACAATTTAACCTTCAAAAAAATCCTCTTTCATGGAATCCCTCATGAACATATTTCAGACTTATCATAATTTCTTACATGATTAATGATTTTATGTAATGAAATTTTCCCTAATTAATTATTGGATTAGAATTCCTTATATATGAAAATTGACCTATAAAATCTTCTAATCTATTTTTCTCAAATCTTAGATGTGTTACAGCCTTCACCATGGACAATGCTCCTTCTGTGAACTGTTAGTTTTCTTCGTGATTCACATTATGATTTGATCCTCTATGGTGACCAATATCATCAATGGAAAAAACCATTTTCATCTACTCAAATAACTTCCTCTTTTCCAAAAAAGATGAGCCATCCCATAAACTACAAGCTTTCTATAGATTCACATCCTATCGTGAACGATTTTTCATTCAGAGTCCATGTACATGCTTTACGATCCAATTATCCCTGATATACGAAATAATTACTTTTTCGAATTTATTTTGCATTCCGCGTACCTCTTATGTAGTTCAAAAACTATGATTCTTGGTATATATATTGTTAAATAATTTGAAAAAATCCTTCCTTTTCTTAAAAAAACTCCCAATTATGAGGTCCAAAAATTTGGAAAACAATGGGATACTGCGCTACCAGAAATAACCATCTCCGATAATGTTAATCGAACAAATTCGTTAACATATGAAATTTTCAACAAACACAATCAGCCCCAAAAAATCATAGGATTCCTTGACGTATTTTTTCCTAACAATCTGCCACTTTTGTTGAAAACACTTCCCATTTTGATACCTCATTGAAGCTTATTCCATCTTTAGATGACTTTTTCTTTTGTGATTAAGATATCGATCTATGATTAAGTCAACACACACTCTAAGAACATATGAACCATGCTCAATTTATGAAATAAGTTTATAATGTAAATTTCATCAATTAATCACTTCAATATATTCCAAAACCACTCATTTTCTTTCATCATGAACCTCATCTATCTTGATATATATCCATTGATCAATCACTTATAGAATCATCAGATTAAAGACACTCCCTATGCCCCTCCTCTCCCTAATAACTTAAAATTCCCCTCTCTCTTTATTCCACCTAGAATCTGGTCCCTATGTCTTTATTATGAAAATTTTCCCCTTTTTATATCCACAACTCCCCCCTATATTAATGAACCCAAAGAAAATTTCATTGTTGTCTACACTATGGTAAATAACACAGACTAGCACAATTGATAGAACACACCATACCTTAGTAGAGGTGGTCCCACATCCACAATTATTTATGTTTGGGGAGTCAACTGAACTCTTATATCGATTTGATGTCTCTCAAATTCTTCTTTGGGTATGTCGTCGTCTAGAGTGTGCACATCCTATTATTCTATACACACATAATCCAACATCACAATCATTTTATTCACTTTATACCTGATTAAGATAATCTGAATTTTAATTTTTATTATCCTTGAGTGATGGACTGAATTTTTGCTAAGATTTATATCACTTGAATTATCTCAATGGAGTCTAATTACAGATTTTACTTCAACTGCCATATCATCAAGTTGATTCTTAATCCATAATAACTGTGTGAAAGATTAAATGGATGAAATATATTCATCTTCTGAGTTGATTTCATTATCATAACTATCCTTGTGGAAGCTTGAGAAAGATAAATTATTCCCCCTCTTCATTCATGAACGTTTTCATAGCCCATTGGACATCATTGGTAAAAATTTGAATAGAACAAGGCAATGTAAATTATATATAATTTACCATTGACTCCCTTTATCAAATATGAATAAAAAGATTCATTCATTTATCACTTTTGAGATTCATGTAATATATTTTTCAACTGCACAAATATGCATGATTTTCATTAAGTAAAATTACCACTTGTTACAAAGTCACAGAAAAGTCTATTAACCATGCTGCATCGAAACTCTATGTAGGAAACATTAGTTTAAGCCAATAAACATCAATTTTTAATTTTATTCACATAATTCCATAGATTCTTGCAGCAAGAAATTATTCAATTCTTCATATGACTCTTTTGGAAGATAAAGTTATGTAGCCTAGTGTGGTTGTCACCATATCTCCCTGAGATCCTTAACCATATGAATGACTCAAATCATTAATACTGATTATTGAGATAAATGCATATGTTTAATTACCCTTACATTTCAAACAAGACTCTTCATCATTTAATAACTTTTTTCATAGAACACTACCATTAGATAATGATCTGAAAATTATAATTTTTGTGTAAAACCACTTGTTAGATGTGATTACATATGAAAATTTCAATTTTTCAAATTTTTACTTTTTCATGTATCTCTATTAGACATATGAACATCTAACCTTTTAACACACAAGCCCCATGAATTGTATCTCCCACTTATTATTTCATAAATTAAAGTAAATATTAGAAAAATTTAATTCATTAGTAGAGGGGTACCTATGGAATACTCAAGAATATAATTATGATCGATCCAAATTGAACAACCATCTGATACATTCTTACAAAGTACTGTACTATTTTTCTTTTGATTTTTCCAACTTCTTAGACAAATTAAACTATTCTAGCCATATGAATAAACATTATTTAACCACATGATAAGTCTTATTCTATTATTTGGAATCTATATTCAAGTATGTTTTAAAAAAATGGGTTTAAACCCATTTGAATAAATTTACTTCGTTGATGATTTGTTCATATTCCATTTTTTATGATTCTCCTTTTAGATGCAATGTTTTCAATGGTTATCTTCTATTGCTTCTTCCTCCATTGTAGGTCTCTTTCTCTTTCTCTAACTTCTCTCCATGTGTCATGACATGTGAATTTTTCTGGAAATTAATTATTCATTTTTATTTTTCAGTTATACGATTCATTCCACCCTTTCTTATTGGGGATTCTTTTTTCCACTGAACTTACATTCCTCTTATTCACAACTAGATCATCTCCTCCCATTTTCATCTATTTTTGTTAACATTTATTCCAAGAGAGTTGTTTTTGAGTGTAATAGTGGAGTTTATTGATACACCTTTCTTTTAGATACATGTGATTAAACTAAGTCCATAATCCTATTTTTAACTTATTATACTGTCTTTCAAAATTGTTTTTTTATTATACCTTTCAATTGATTGGGATCTTATTTTGGGTTACTTTTCCTTCCGTTATATCTTCTAACTACAATGTCTTTGCAAATTCCTATTATTAGAACTTATAAAACATCTTCTTTTAAAGGAAAATCTCATTACATTGTTTCTCATCTGTGATGTTGATGTATCCATATTTGATTTATGATATATAGCCTTGGGATTCTTGACACATACTCATGGGGTGTCCCTTTCATCCACAATAATAGAATTTGAAAACTAATTCCTTCTGAGATAAACAACTTTATAATTTCTTAAGAAAATGCTTCTTATTCTCATATTAAGAAATATTTCTATATCCACAAAATGGAATATATTCCAACATGTCTAAAGAGAAGATTTATGTATAAACATATGTTATGAAGAAGTAGTACATGTTGTTATTACTTCCATTAAAATAATTTTTATGTATGCTTCTAGTATCTAACATATTTTTCCAATTTTTGGAACTATTTATATATCTCTTCATATTAAGCATGGTAGGCGGATAATTATATCCAATACAAATTTTTTAAAAACTAGATGGCCTTTGGGATGTGACAATCCATTCATTTTGTTTCTCTAAAGTGTCATATTTGGTTTTGATTTCATTATCCCATACTTAAGGATAATCAAATAGTAACTAAAAACCCAACCTTAAATTTGGAGTTTCTTTTGGAATTAGATTTCCCCACTAATTCCTTGACTGACTTGAACACTTCACTCAATTGTTTAATCTTCACATCCCTAGTTTGAAGTTAAGAATTTTGTTTTCATTTGAGATTCATTGAACTTGTATTTTTAAAATCCAATTATAAGGAGATATTAAATATCATGCTATGTTTATCGATTATTTTAGAATAATTATGAGAAACAGAGTCATTACAACATGAATTCAATTTATGGGGCATTTTTTTCTTATGAACATGTTCAAATAGATCTGTAGCAAGATCACCATTTTTGGCTCCCAGATTCTGAATTTCTTCTGAGATCATAAACATTACTATGTAATCATATTTGAGTTTATCTACTATTGTAGAAATATATTTTAGTTCTTTATATTCATAATAATTCTTCTCCCTCGGATCAATATACATATCAATAATCCTTTTATTTCATTATCTATTCTTGAAGAGCTCAACTATCCTAAAATTGGATTTGAATATCATGAGATTTAATTTCTTCACCAAAATATTGATCCAATTCATTTGTAACATGGTCAACTTATACTTTTATTTTTCATGAAATTTTATCTTCATCAGTATTACCAACATAACATGGAATATCATGATATTCTCTTATATCATTAACATAACTAAATGTGTGAATGGTTTCATTGTCCGATTCATCAAAATCATTATTCAATACACTGTTTGTTTTGTTCAACTGAATCACACTCTATATATATAAACATCATCACAGAATAATAATACTATAATTTTTATTCTTATTTAATGTTCTGCCCTTTTCCAATGATTTCCAAGATAAGATCAAATTGAATCTTTAATTTCAAAAATTATCTAAACCAATTCATAGAAAAAGAAACCAATACTTCGATACCAATTGATAGGTCTAGAAGGGACCTAGGTACCCTTATAGGGGGTGAATGAGGGCATGGATATTATTTTAAAACTTATTCATTCCTCATAGGATGTTGACCTATTTATTAAAAAGTTCACTTTTTAATCTACTTAATGTAAATGTTGATCATATCCTTTCCTATTTTATCTATTGAAAATTCACTAAAAGTAAAGAAATAAAGAATGCACAAGGACATAATGAATTTTTATGTGGGTCCCCACACTTGGATACATCCATGGAGAATACAATGGAAATGTTTTGATTGTACTAAATTCTCTAAGACTCGCTACCAATTTTTATGTATGAGATAAATTACTTTTATTCCCCGGCTCACTACCTATACAAGATTTACGGTCTACTCACTAAATTACAAATGGTAACTCCATATGTATATTTCTTTGGATCACTGTCAATCGAATGGATCACCATATTCCAATTTATTTTATCACTTCTCTTGGAAGGTATCCACTCATAGTTTACGACCTTTTAGTTGTCTTCATTTTCATGAATGTACGCATCCTCAACTATAGTTATAATATCTTTTAAAGGCCCATTTATACCTATAGATGAAACACACGTTTACATGTACAATTAAATTGTGAAAATTTATTTCACAAACTATTATAGTCTCTTCATGACCTTCCTTGAGTTGTTTATGGACTTCCATGCTTCCTCTATGAACTTCGTTGCAATGCATGGAATGAGTGCTTTGCACATCACCTATCCTCTACAGATTACCTTTGCTTTTTGGATTCTCTCTCCTTCTCTAAAACTCTAATACTGATGTGTACCATCTTCCTTCCACAGACCATCATATCTTCCACAAACCATACCCATTTTGTGGAAAAGATTCATTTGTGAGCTGTAGAGAATAGAAAATCCCCTTTACAAAACTATGCATATGAACCAATTAATCCTTCATGGAATCCTCCCTAGAAATCTATTCTCCCCCATGGACTCCCTCATGAACATCATTCAGAAATACCTAAATTTCTTCCTGAACCAATGATTTTCTATAATTAAAATTTTTCTAATTAATTTTGGGATTAAATGTCGTAATATAGGAAAATAGATAAGAAAAATCCAATAATCCATTCTACTCAAATCATTAATTTTGTACAGCTTTCACCACATATTGTTCTCCTTCCACTAATTGTTTTTCCCTATACAGTCCGCTTAGTGCTTTGATCTTTTATAGTGGCCAATCTCTTCCACAAATGAAACCCTTTGTGGTTTCTCAAATACCGTCCTCATTTATACAAAAGAAAATCCATTCCATGAAATGAAGTCCTCCTATAGACTTCCATCCTCCCACGAAGCATTTTTTGTTCAAAGTCAATGTATTGTTTGTTAATGCTATGAGGAAATACATTCGTTTTTGAATTCCTTTATCTTTCAGCATAACCCCTATGTGGTATGAGAAAATTGATTTTTGGTACACATATTATTTACAGCACAACAGAATTACTTCCCTCTCCAAAAACAAACTCCCAATTATGAGGCCTAAAAATAATGCAAACACTATGAAACCACACCACCTGAATACCCGGCTTTGACAACACCAACCAAAATAATTTATGGCCATATGTCTTTGAAAACAAGAAAAATCTACCTAAAAACAATGATAGTATGGAATGAGGGTTACGTCCAGTAATAGTGTAGGTTAGAAAATTAATAAGTGTGGAATAAAATAAATTTTTTGGCTGTTGACTAATGAATCAAATTAAAAAATATAGGATATAATGTAATATAAAATTTATTATTTGAACACCATTAGTTCTTGTGAGTAGTTTTTCATTAAATATTTTATAGAAAATTTTAATATGTGGAACATCGTTGAAAAGTAGTAAATTTTTAAATTGGTTAAATATTTAAATTAAAGGGTGATTTCGAAATTTTTTATTCTCTTTTACATTTATTTTCATTATTAGTGGAAACTGTTGGTGATATATTTCATGTGGTGATGTGTATGTGTTATAGATTATGATAGTTTTTTAATTTTAACCCATAGGTAGGGTTGTCTAATATATATTAATCTTGTATTTTAATGTCACTTCCATATTTACCCTACCTATATAATGTACAACATATTGTCACCCGGATGTCTTAAAGAGTGTCTTCCCCATCATCTTGGATAGTGAGGGAATGTGTGTCTTATTACCCCTACTTCTTATCTATTCATTCAGAAATGGTATGTGGAGACGGTACCAATTTTGTTGTGAGTATTGGTTGAAGATAAAAACATATGGGGTCATTCAAATTGGTAAATGGATGGGATATGTTGAGGGGGTTATTCATGGTATGTGGATGGAATGTTGATGATTTCCTTCACATTCATAAATTAAAATATACATAATTATGATAGTTTAATTGTATATGTGATTTATAGATTATTATGAAGACATGGCATAAGATGTGAAAATATTGACTTGTGTTAGAACATGATGTTATTCTCTATGAGATGATGCAGTATGCATTGTTGTGACCCTTCCCAAGTAAGATAATAATCAATTCATGATTTCATGTATGCATGGAAGGGATGTGAGCATAAGACATATTAAATTAAGAAATGTGAGTAGAAACTCAATGGGGAAGTGGGTGTATGGTTCTCATTCATATTCTTTCATCATGATATTATATCATTACATTCATCACAATCTTTTTATTTGATCCTCATTGGGGTTGGAATTTCTATTACATCTATTTATGTTTTTGTTAGTTTTTGGTTTGTTCACTGGCCCATTTGTATACTCGTCTAAAATTTTCATGAGGGACCATGTGTAATATCCAACATAGCATACATATATACTCACATTACATATAATTAAACTATAGGTTTCTAGGAGGGTTTTATATATCAATATGAATATTAAAATCCTAGATTTTGGAGCTGTTGTTGAGTTTATTCTTAAGGATTACTGTTAGTGTCCATTTATTTTGGGGGTTGTGTTGTATCAATTAATATTAAATGAGAGATAATGGTTATTTTATATTTATAAAATGGTATTGGCCAAAATATTTCATCTTATATATAGTACATGAATTATATTATAAAATTAATGCACCTATTTTCTTATTCCCATAGTGCTAGTCACCAACATAGGGATTATTGGATGTGAGATATAGGGTTCTCCCCTTCGATTCATTTCTGACCCTGGATTGATAACATTAGAGTGGTGGTCAAGAAACTCTATAGAAAATTATTTTATAAAATCCATCATATAGTTAGACTAAAAAATAAATGTTTAGTGACAACATTTAGTAAACTATAAATTAAGGGGAAATAATATGTCACCAATCATCCACATGTAGAACATACTCTTCAAATAAACAAAAAAATAAATTTCAATATTCTATATTAGATCACCCCAAAGTATTATTCAATTCAAATTGATGAAAACCATTACTAATTGCACATAATCATTCTCAATGAAATTATTTTGATTAACTCTTGTTTTTTTTCAATATAACCATCATCATTAAATGGTCAATTTATTAATATTATGAAGCTGGGGTTTATTGAAAATTATTTAATTCTTACTTCAATCATAACTACTTGTTTTTATATTCATTAATTAAGAATTTAATTTGTTATTTGTTAAAATATTCCTTTTCATGTAATCTATTATAAAATATTAATTTCAAATAAATTTTTTAATATCTTATACTTCATTTATATAGTTATAGATAAAAATAAATAAATGGTTTCCAAAATTTATATCACATGAAATTCTTGACCACTGTTAAAATCCATTAATATAGGAGTATCCCTTGAATGAATATTATTACATATTTTATATAACTTTTACTTATTTATTTATATTTTTATTAAAAATATATATATTCTAATAACATTTATATCTTTATTTCTGATAATAATATCTCATGTTTTATTTTTGATAATTTGATGTTGGTTTTAATTCATATATTTTATCAAAATTTTTACTTGATAAACTTCATTAATGTTTTTTAATATAAAATAATATCATTATTGTATAGTTTAAAATATTATGCTGTTATTTTTCCATAAATTTTGAGTTGTATCTAATGATATAACAGTGATAATTTTTTACTCTTCTTCTTGAGTTTCTTATATTTTATGAGCCCAACTTCTCACTATCATCATTAGGGTGAATATATCAATAATCACTTTTCTCAGGTTCGCCCATGATATTTCATTCTTATAAAACAAATTATTTGTGGAAATCATTTCGACTATTTTTTGAAATATACACATTTTCCATAACTGTAATGTTTATATATTAGAAATATTAAAATTAATTTTGATAAAAAAATAATCCATCATTTTATATGTGTTTCTATATAAATAACACTCGTCTCTATAGAATTCCATTTTATTTTGGATCATCCCCTTCAGGAAAATAAAAAATATTTTTTAAAATATTTTTATTTTATCAATAGAGTAATGATTCCATTATAAATCTCATATGAGTACATTACTTTACATGGATAGAAAAATATCATTTATTATTCTATATATAAATCAGTAGAAATACCTTAAGAAACATATTTTGTAAGTCTTTCTAAATTAATATAATTTAATCCATGTTATTTATTGTTCATTTCATCTTCATTACATATTCATTTTATTTTTGTGTCCTCAAAATCAATACTTATAAACTTATTATATATTTTTTCTTGATATCATTCATATTTTCATTAAATAATTAAGTACCACTATCAATAAAAAATAAGATATTTTTTAAAATGAAAATGTGTTAAACTAGTTCTTTATATTTTTAATTTAAACTAAATCAAGTATGATAGTGATCACAATACTCCATGACATATTACTTTGTTTTTTAGTAATGAGAACATAGTAACATATTTTATTAATTGATCTTGGTGTGATTGGACTAGAAATATCAATGTGTTCAAGATGAAGTAAAAAAATTATTATCGTCAACTTATAGGTCATCCAAACATATGTTCTATGTTCGTCAATATCATTTTTATGAACTTTGAAACATATTAAAATGATTTTCAAGAATTTTTTATCAAATTATATTATTTTATTGGTGATTTTATTTCATTTATTTCATTTGAATATATTGTGGATATTGATTTGTCAACAAAAGATGATTGAATTTATAATAGTATTATTTTGGTTATTTATATATGAGTAGAATTTATTTTCTAATATTTTCACAACTATGAGAGTTTATTTTTAATATCATTCAAAGTATAATCCATAGTTCAAAAGAGATATATAATTTAGTTTTGTTGTTGTTTAAATGTAAATTATTTTTATATAAAGGATTTCTAAGAGTTGATTTCATGTAAATTTAGAATATGAGTGTAATATTAAAAATCAAGAGGCTGTGAACATGTTAAATAGTTTATAAATAATATTTTTAGATATTAATATGTTTTGACTTCCAGTTTATACACATGATATGTAACTTAAAGACCAACATTTTTTTCAGATTTAGAAAATGAGGAAAATTTGATATTTTTTATTTTTGGTTCTCATGAGGGGTAAAATGATCATTTCCCTCTATAATATGATCTTTGTTTATTTTTATGGCCACTTTGTTGGTCATAGAAATGGTTTTTACACAGGGATGTGATTTTGGTGGAATATAGCCCATATGAATAAGAAATAATTCTTTAATTATTTGAATATTAATGTTTTCATGTGTGTTTAAATATTGATATATTTTGAATGGATTGTCGAATTGAGATTTGAACCATGCGTTCGAGTCAAGAACTTGGGGTTTTTCTTCTATTATGAATGAAAATAATTTTTTTCTAGGAATTGAAAAGAGCTTTCTAAATAAGGATTTAGTTTAATTAAATTAACAAATTAATTAAATGAAATTATCTATACCACCTCCATTTCCATTTCTCTCATATTAATAATTGAATGAAGTTGGTCACTCCCTTTATTGCAAGTTCCAAACAAATTTGGAATGGTGTATGAGGAATCACTAATCATTGTCTATGGAGGAAATCGATGTCAGATCAAAGTGAATTGTCTTTGGAGCATAGATCAAGATCTTTTCTTCGGGTTTTTCACCACGAGTTATGTATTTCTTATGTACTGTCATTAAATTTCTAAATATGAATATTCGTAAGATTGAAACCCCTATTATGATGTCGAAAGACCAAATAAAAATTTATTTGAAGCTATTTTGGAGGAAACGATGGTATTTGGGATGATTACAGGGGGTTCCATTTAGGAAATCTTAATAACATGGGGTGTGGGTTCATGAACACATAGAATTTGTTCTTTATATTTATGAAGATTAATTTTTGGTAACTGAACATTGTGTAGTATAATTAAACACTATTTTGATAGAGGTAATCATCGGGTTGAGTACCTAAATAGACACCACATGTAATGGGAACTTGGTAATGTAATAGTATACGACCGAGCCTTGGGTTTCCGCTGAATGTGTAGTAAAACTCTCCAAACACCCTGGGTTCTTTGGTAGTGTATAATTTCATGGGGATAACATAAGTAAACTTTATCTATGTATAAGTACATTCCAAGGGAGGAAATTTTGGAGCATACATCATGTTCTCATGATACATACCAAGTTTTGATGTATTGTTCCCCATTAGGGATTTTAGTGTATATTTCACCTTGGAGATAGAATTTGAAAATTTTAGAGTCTGTTCTAAGTATTTATTTTCATATAGTATGTGACGGTGGAACCATTGGTGTTTTTTTAGGACCTCAGGGAGTCGTTTTGGGTTGAACATGTCATACAAGAGTGTTTTTTCCTCTAGTAATTCAATACAATGGTCTCATGATAACGATACATTGAATGATACCCATATTAGGAACATGAGAATTGATTAATTATGTGGAACATGATAAAAAGGTTCCATGACCAGTCTATCTTGAAACAATCCCTAGCTAGCTAGATTAGGTTACCACTCCAGGTGAAAGATAGTTTGGGTGTTTGCAACAACCTAGTGTGACATTAGAGGGTAATTTCCTGAAGAAATATACCTTGGGATAATGGAAAAATTAGTCCTATGACACAATGAAATTTGTGAAAAAATGTTTATGTGGTGCATTACCCCAAGTGGTTGGTGTTGGCCTATGAGATTGTTGTGACCGATTGTAACATCCCACATTTTGGTATTCCCTCATGTGGCCAAAATAGGGTGGTTATGAGACCTCAAACATTCCTCCTCATATGAAATAGGCTACGAAATAGTAGAAGGTGTGTGATGAATAATGTGGGGAGACTATACCGCATATTATTGATCTAAAACAAACAAAAATAATCAAATAATAATAATATCATAGTAAATAAGAACAGTAGAAAATCCATATCATACAACTAGAAAGTAACAGAGAAATAAAAAAATAAAATTATCGTAAACAATGTAATGAAAATGTTAAATGCATTTAAATTTAAAACCCAAAAAACGAAAATAAAAGAATTATATGATTGAAAAAATAATCTCAAAATACTTTTCTCATTTACCCTATGTCAGTCCAGTCTCCAAACTCCATCCCATTCAATAAAAAACAATATCAGTATCAAGTTCCCATACCCATATCCAAAACAGTATCTATGTAATAGGTACCAAATGGAAGTCTGAATAGGGTGTGAGAAATACATAGTGGATCTACACCACCATGTCAAAACAAAATTAGTCCGATAGTAAGTGTATGAAATAAAGAAATTAATATGGTTATTAATTAATCAGTTTATATAATAGATCAAAAAACCAGTTTTGGAACCATACCGTATTGTCTCTCAGCTTGTATCCCAATCATGAAAACCATAACATTAAACCATTGAATAATAAAACTACTAGACAAATCCATTAATATAATCATTTCAACCCTGGGTATATCCCTATATATTAGAATTTCAGCATGGATCACTGGCAACTAAACGTCACCAATGTGCAAAAAAAATGGTCTCACGTTTGATTACTTCCAACGTGCCCGACACACCGTCAGGGTTTTTAAATTTTCATCCTGCTACATCCATATCTGCGTGGTCGTATTCTAGTCCATTGAACATCAATCACGGCTCTTCTTCAAGTCCTTTGCTCCCTGATCACTGTATTTTTCTTCCGTGCTTTTCAGGCTCCCAGATCATAGTTACTCCATCAAAATCTCTAGATTCGGTGTCTGCCTCCACCGCTGTCGGGTCCCAGATGGCTTCCCCCGGAACTCCTCCTTTTCCCCTCTTGGCTTGCTCCTTCAAAGACATTATATGTGGCTCGTTAGGCGGCTCAGTAGAGGTGTACTTCCCAGGGGTTGTTTTGGATGCTCTGATGGCTTCGATTGTTAGTGTATATATCTATCTGGAGTTCCCTACATCAGCCTTTGAAGAGGTGGAAGAGTGTCTAATGTGGAATCTAGGGGCTCTTTTTGGGGCGGAAATCCCTCCACATGGGGTCTTCTAGTGCTTCATCTCCTCTTGGAGGATTCGGGGCCCACCTCGAATTTCCCCAATCAACAAGAATGCCTTTTTCCTCATCTTTGCCTTGAAGGATGACTTCATTCACTCTAGGTGAGGAGCCCCCTATTCATTTGGCCGGTGGCGCTTCAGTATTTCCCGCTGGTCCATTAAATCCCATAGGGTCAAGGAAAGCCCGATCACTACGGTTTGGATCTCTCTCCCCAAACTTCCTCTCCCTTTTCAGAACGATGATTTCCTTCAAGAAATAGGAGACACCATTTGCATTTTTCTCTGCTCAGATGAAAATACTAGAGGCTGTTTGGATGCATCGCCAGCCCGCCTCTGTGTGGAGATGGACATTTCTATCCCCCCGCTAGGTTGCCTCTTTCTCAGTGTGCCGGATGCAGTTTTTTGGAAAAAATATATCACCTACCCATTTTTCCCCAGTTATTGCTCTCATTGTATGCTTCAAGGTCATTCCAGTCATGTTTGTAAGAGGAAGCGTCGTAGAGATAGCCATCCACCCCAAGGATGTTCGTGCCTGAGGCAGTATGGTGTTCACTCCCTTAAATTCTCCCACGAGGAGTTTCATGGTGTGGGAGATGATATATTACCAGAGTTATTCTATATCAATAAATCACGTGTAATTTTATATCATGATTAGCACACTTTAAACCTTTGTCCATCTTATTATTAATTTAAGGTATGCTCACCAAATATGTAGTCATAAGACCATTCAAAACAAGGAGTGAATGTAAATGGATTCAACTAATAGTTCAATACTTTATTTAATAGTTTTCAATTAATATATTTATTATAGAACACATTATGTTAGTGAAATCATAATAATTCATAGAATTGACAATTTAATAGACCTTAGGGTTACGTTTTGACCCCTTCCATTATCCATTATGAAATTCAACCAAATGGAATCTCCAATATTAAAAAATGATTATAATGTCATAATAAGGGAACTAGATCACACTAAATAAATATTGAAACATCAGAACAAACATGGTCAAGATATTTACACATAAACGATAGAGGGAAACATGATAAGAGATTGAAAACTAAAAAAAACTCACTAGGGATCAAATGTGTAATTGGGACATCCAGAGTAGATGAGGAGACTCCAAAATTTCCTATAAATATTCCTACATCAAATAGAGATAACCTTCATAAGAGTAATGAAATACAACAGATTCATGACAAGATTAAAACTACTGATCATGAGAAAGTTATGGCGTGAAACCCTCTTTCACGTCATGGATTTCTTATATAAGATTTATTCTGGAAACCCCATCCCATTAAAATTATATTAACCCTTATAGAACATTACACATCGTGTAATGAGTATTCATGATGTGTAAACTTCTCACAACATGATTTGGTTTTACGCCTATGGCCTTTTCATGACATCAGTCCAACATTAGTTACATGTTTTCTAATGCATTTACTACTCAGGTAAATGCCCAATAGAGATATTTAAAAAATAAAAATCCTTATAAAATCCAAAACCAATCCCAAATCCTAATAAAATTATAGAAAAAACTCATAATACAATTTAACACGATTATATTTGGACTCCATTAATTCAATTAAGCTTACATCCCAAAACCTTAGGTCATTTTTTTAAAAAGAATTTTAAGATCTAAACAAAACTCATCCACCATTGTTTAAAGACAAGGAAACCGCCAAATGAATAAATTTGGTGAAAAAAATCAAAGTGGTACATATCTAGGAAAATTATGGATCTTACAACCTCCCCTCAATAGAACATATTTTCGTTGAGCCTCGCCAATAATCAATGTGGGGTCTCAGTGAACAAATTTGGCCACCATTTTGGTATATCATAATCCCTCTCTTAGATATATTCCTGAAGAAGACCATTATTTTGGTTCACTCAAACTAGATGTATGGTCTTGCCCTGAAATTAATTCTCACAATTTTCCAAAATCCGTATCAGATTCTCCTCAAATGATGCAGCAGTAGAATTATCGATTTTATCGTCATACAACATATGTGAAGGGTCTACGTTAAAATCTCTAAATTTTTGACATGTGAAACACATTGATTATGTAACTGTAGCACTGTGTAATGGATTATTAGTATTCCAAAAGTCCGACCATATCAACCATCTCATATGGCATAACAAATCTAGGAGCAAGATTTCCATATTTTCGGATACATCATTTCCCCAACCTAGAATATACAAAAAGGAAAATATTATTATCAACATCAAACTCTAGAGGTCACCATCGTTGTTCAATGTCATATTTCTTCTAACACTCCAGGGTTACAAACTACATCTAGATCACTTGAAACTACTCAAATGTTTCATACATGAGAAAAGGTAAAACTATCATTTACTCACATGCCTCTAACCAACAAAGCGGTGAAAAAAATTGAAAACCATACAAATCGTTGGAAGGTTCCATCTTGACTGATATGTGGAATATGTTATTATATAAAAACTCATTGAGTGTCATATGTTACACCCATTAACCAATAAAATCCAAAACATATCCTCATAAAATATCTTCCATGACCTAAATAGTCCACTTAGATTAAATGTAAATCTTGGGATGTTTGGCCATAATAATAATAACTCATGTTCTTAAATCCTTCTAAAGACCCTTCTAGAACCAAAACGTGAAAAAGGATCTCTATAAGAAATGATACATTTTTGTAAAATATGAAAAAAAATCTCACACACATAAATACTATCCATATCATCAATAGTGAAGTTATCATTGATCATTAATAAGGGAGATACCATCATTAGTGGGTCAGTGATCACCTATACTAAACCACCCTTAGGGGTTGTCATGGGTAATCCTATCACAACAAATCATTGTGAAATCATCATGTTTCCACTCAATAATGAGATGAGGCTACAAAAACCCCATCTAGCCTCTAATGATCTGCTTTCGCCCACTGATAGGTGAAATAACTCATCATGAATCCCACTACCACCTTCTTTTATTCCTAACAACCATTACTATCCAAAAGTGCACAATACATATTTGTATAACCAGGATGTATTTCCCATCATGAATCAAGAAACACTCTCATCAGCTCCCCACGCCTTCCCATAGGAACCCAAACATGGACACCGAAAAGAATGTAAATATCACTGCCAAGAGACCATCTTGGTGGTGTCTCCCCACAATATAGGTTATCACTTAGAACTAAAACCTCTATAATTAATAATTTTTCTATCTAAATACATTCCAAAATCACGATTATAACATATTTCAAAGTCAGAGATACTTATCCTTGGAATTCCTTCATATCCTGATACATGTGTGTAATGTGGTCCATTATCCACCACTCATCGCAAGACTCCTATAATTCCTCTTTCTATATCTTTCATCTCAAGGAATCGGTAATTACATTACCCTTCCTAGTATATAATATTTCTCGATGTTGAAATACCGAATAGAGTCAACCCACCTCATGTATTTTAGGTTTTGGTCTCACTAAGAAAATATATACCTGAGGCTCTTAAAGTTTGTGAAGAAAAAAAATATCATTCCCATATAATAATGTCTGCAAAATCATAGTTCATGTACCAAATACACCAAAACTATATCATGAGTAGTGAAATCCCTCTCATGCGGTCTCATCCATCTAGAGCTATAAGAAACCACCTAATCCTCCTACATTAGACCTTCTCTGAGACTAACTTCAGATACATCACAATACGTGATACATACATTAACCGAAATAGATAAAGGTAAGATAGATGATAACGTCAACCCACTCTCCATCTCCCAAAAATATCTCTCACAATACTACGACCAAATTTTTTTAACCCTTTCTCAGTCAGCCGGAACATCAATGACACCAGAGAAGAGAAGTCTTGAATAAAGTGCGAGTAACAAAATTCTAAACCCAAAAATATAAAAATCTCAAAGACATTATTGGACTACTCCCATGATACAATGTCTACATTTTTTTATTCCATTGAAAATCCATCCTATGAGATGAAATGACCCAAAGAGTGACCTTAATCATTCCAAAACTGTATTTGGTTATCATGGCACAAATTTAATGATCTGCAAATGTTTTCTACATTATGTCAAGATCTTTGGAATGATCATTTACTTACTAAGAATAAACAAACATGTTATTGAATAAAACCTCTATAGAATGGTTTACAAAATAATAAAATATTTGACTCATCAATATCATGAATACCGTTGGTTCATTTTTCAAACCAAACAACATCACAATGAACACATTCTTTCTATACCTTCTCTAAAAAAGAAACATTAGGTACGTACAATAATCTCACCCACAATTGGTGGTATCTAGATCTCAAATAAATCATGGAGAATATTTTGGCACCTCTTAGTTAGTCAAATAGATCATCAATATGATGAATGAGATACTGATTCATGACCTTTATATAGTTAAATCTATAATAATCCACACATAAGTGAAAAGGTACAATCTGCATTATTAGTTAATAGAAATAGAGAACCCCATGGTGACATACTAGGTCATATGAATCCTTCAAATTCCATATCCTTCAACTGAATTTTCTAATCCCTGAGCTCTTATGGATGCATTCAATAGGACATGATAGAAACTAGATCTGCTCCAAAAAACAAATAGATCATAAACATGTACTATTTATTGAGATGGATGCCATATAACTAATCAAGAAAGACATCATGAATATAATCTACTAAATGGATGAAAATAATCATTCTTCATTCCTCTATCATCCAAAACAAGACATGTTAACTAAGCTAGGAGGAAATCCAATATATACATAATTGATCATTCATGACAGCCCATAAGATCCTAATCAACATGGTGAGAGTATATATATCCTTCTAAAGATAGAAATTTAAATTTCCTCTAATAATATTCAATATGAGCACAGTATAGGATGAAACTATCTATACCAAGAAAAAAATTGAAACTTATCATTTCTAGTATAAATGTTTCCCATATGAAATAGTAACTAAAAATATATAGAAAACATTCCATTCACTATTTAAAATTTTTACAGCACAAAAAACGGTGTATTGATTATTAAATTACCATCTAGGATTTATAGATCCAATATTAATCAATTTTTAAAAATATAAGATCAGAAATACTGAGATTCTCCTGTATAAAAAAATGAAATCACGGGTATATGATATAACATCATACCTTTGATGGAATATGGTCCTACATCTATAATAGTTGGAGTAGTTTTCATAGCATGCAGTTGACTAGACCCTCTTCTACATGCTCCAATCTAACTTCCCTATGTTATTCCCTATACATAGTACAATTGTTCATTTACCTAGTTACCATGACCATTTCCTTGACCTGAATTTCATATTTATCTCCATCCACTTATCTGTTGAAGAGTAATTGAGTCCCTCCTAGACTCTTTTACCTATCATGATCCCCTATCATAGTGATACTATGATATGTTCATACAAGATTTATAGAGATATGACATCTTGTAACAAATCATGGAACTCCAAATTAGATGGAAATTGAGTCCACATGTGGAATAACATGACACGTTGTTAGAACTACAAAGAAACCAGATCATAAGATGGCTACAAAATTTCCTAAATACTATTTACACAATTTTCTTGGAAGAAAATATTATAGTGGAAACTATTTACACTAGATGAAGAGATCCTAGTTCACTCTTCTAAAACATCCTAGTTATTGCTCAGGGCCTCTCCCTGATTCCATTTTCTAATGAGTGAATTATTCCTCACATATAAAAAGATACCAAGATAAAGAACATTCACTGGTGAAATGATCTCATAGTTAATCACATTGTATAAATTTTTCTCCATAGAAATCTTAGTAATTGTTAATTATATTGCATTGTGTAAAAATTTGGTGAAATTTATGGTGTAACCCATCATTGACCTACCTTCCGTTTTCAAATGAAAGATTGTATGATCCTTCTAATTTATCATCATCTGTAGGAAGAATTTCTTCATGAATATATCCTCAAATTCCTTTTATGATGACTCATATTACTAAACATACTTCTCAAGAATGTCCCTCAAATGCCTAGCAGGTCCAAAAATCATATATGCAGAAAGATTCACCCTCTTGTCTATGGGGGTCTGAAGCTGTTTGATGATCATATGGACTGATATAATTTATAAATAAGCTATATGGGGGACTCCCTCCTTATTGAAAAAAGGTGGATGATGTAGTTAAAACCAACTCATAAAGTTATAAAACGAATTCATCATGAGAATAGTCCTCATTTCCCTGGATTCCATAATACTCAAGAATATTTTGACAATCTGGAAATCCAATTGATCCTCTAGAGATATGGGAAGTCACATCTTAGTTGAGTTATGATAATTTAACTCCCGCTCTACTGATGGTCTACTAAAATATTTGGAGGAAGAATTTTCTCAATAAGACAAACACACTCCTTAAAACACTAACTAACAAACGAGTTCAACATTAATAAATAACACCAACATAGAACAACCGCTCATGGTCTATATAAACATGGAATACAAGTATTTTAAAATTAAATAATGGTTCATTCATTTCATTTTTCATTTATAATAGGTATCTCATTTAATAATTTTTTATACGAAACTATATATCTTCTGTGGAAATTATATCCCTATTTGGAGAAATTCATGTCAATATATATATATATGCCTACCATGATGCATGAATACATATCTCACACCATACTAGTCCACGATTATAAATCTCAAGAAATAATAACATCACAAAATAAGTGAATCGCCCATGGTGATATAACATCAACTGTAACAATTGAACATCATGAACATCAATCCCAACACTAGTCACTCATATTTCCCCCTATACAATGGTTAGAAACTCCAATGAACAGGGTTAATAACATGTTCTAACACATTATAGTCTCTTATCAAACATTATAAAATATTAAGGTTTTATAAAAGAATAAACCTCAATCCTTTGGTAAAACTTTTTAATTTCCCCAATGTTAGAACACTCTCATGTGGCCAAAATGGGATGGCTATAAGACCTCATTCACACTTCACCATAAGATAGAGGCTGACAAATAAATGTAGGGGTGTAATGAATATAGTAGGGAGACTATACCCTTATTATAAAGTTATAACACAATTGAATAATTAAATAATAATAATATCATAGTAATAAAGAACTACAAAAAACACATATCATACCACTGGAATGTAATGGAGAAACTAGTAAATCAAATTATAGTAGACCATATAGTGAAAAACTGAAATGTATCTATATTTCAAACTAAAAACAGTGGAAATAAATGAATCATCTAACCAAAAAAATAATATCAAAAGAAAATAGTCTAGAACCCCATGTTTGTCCCATCACTATACTACACCTCATCCAGCAAGAAAAAAAATAAAAAATAAGGTCCCTTTCCCTTTTCTAAACCTACATCCTTGTAATCTACTCGGTTGAAAAAAAGAGGCCTAAATAGGTTGTGAGTAAAAATATGTAGTTTGACACCACCATCTATAAACAAAACTAGTATAATAATAAGTGTAATTAGTAAATCAATGAATATATGTATTAATTAATCAATTAATATAATGCATAAAAGAATCCTACTTCATCAATATATCAGACTGTCTTTAAGAATGTAGCATAACCATTCGAACCACTAACCAGAAACAATGGAATAATCAAACAACTAGGTGGATCGCCCTATATAATAATTCCAACCTCTGATTAAATCTCTATATATAATAATTTCATCATGGATCCCTCATCATAGCCCACTATATAATAATTTCATCACTTATCACTAGGAAAAGATTGTTATAGAATCATTTCAGCATGTATCACTGGGAAAATCCCTTTATATAATAATTTAATCATGTATCACTAGGAATAGACTCTTATATATTCATTTTAGCATGTTTCAAAAGGATCATGCCTCACTCGGCCAATCCTTCTATATAATCATTTCAGAAAGTATCAATGGCCCAAGTCTACTATATAACTATTTAATCCTATGCCACTGGGATTCTCCCACTATAAAATATTTTTAGCTTTTATCACTCAACATGATATCATATCAGAGTAATCAGAATATCAAATCATAATCCTCAATGGTTAATTATGAAATTTTCAATTTTTCATTATATTAAACTTTCATTTATATATCACACAACTCCAAGACAAGGAAATATACATGGTTTGAATAGAAAATATGGCTATAGGTCGCCCCTATTGCCACAGGGAAACAATTGAGGTAAGGAACTATACCCACAGTTCTCTAAAATCTATGGATATATGCCAACCCTATACCCATGGTTTTTGGAGAACCATGCATATAGTTTTCACAGGAAGAAAAATTCTTGGGAAAGACATATACCCATGGTTCTCAAAAAACTGTTGGTATAAGTCACCCTTATACCACCATATTCTATGAACTGTGGTAATATATTTCATGGGGAAAAATTTTATGGGAATAACCTATACCTATGGTTTGACCAAAAAATGGGTATTTGAATTTTTGTTTTTGGATCCTAGACCAATGGTTTGGGTAAACCATTGGTATTGGTTCACCCATTTTTTCCACAATAATTACAATAATGATAAATAATTTATTTAAATAAATATATATATATATATATACATTTTTCAATATAAGATTAGAAAATGTATTATAATATACAATTAATGTCATTGGAGTATATGTGGAAGGTTCTCGATCAATTATCAATAGAGGATTTTTTTAATAGAAGACCTATACCCATGGTTTGACCAAACCATGGGTATAGGTTGTCACAATATTTATGAAAAAATATTCATAATAAATAAATAATTTAATATATATATATATATATATTTGAATATAATAATTAAAAATTTGTTATAGGATAGTGGTAAATTTGTTAGAGTGTAGGGGGAAGCTGTTGGGATCAAATCTCAGAAGAGGAGTTTTTCTTAAAGAAGTTATACCCACGGTTTGAAAAAACATTTGGTATAGGTATTTCCATTGAAATTGCCTAAACAAACATTTTAATAAAAATGGGAGTAGTTATATAATGAATTTTTAATCACCCATAGTTTTCTGGGCTAAACCAAAAGTATTGAACTATGGGTATAGGTAAATATTTTAGTAGTTTCAATTTATCAACAACCAGAAAAAGGCCAAATAAAATTACTAGATTGATTTTATATCAAATAATCACATGAAATTACATGTAATACTAAAAACACTTTAAACCATTATCCATGAGCTTATTAATTCAAGTTTTTCCCACTCGATGGGCATCCTTAAGCCAGGTCACAATAATATGTGAATCATAAGGGATCTAACCAATATTCCAATCCATAATTTAACATTAATCAATGAATAAATTTATTAGAGTACATGTTATGTAGGAACAATAACAATACTTCATATAATTTACAATTAATGTAACCATATTGTATGGTTTATACTCCTTAAATTCATCTTGTAATTAATAAATGCATCCAAATGGAATAAAGAACAAGAACATATGATAGAAAGATCCCAATAAAGATCCCATATAATATATATCATGATTGAAACACCCAAACATATGATCGTAAGATATTTTCACTAAAATGATAGAAATTAATGGGATATTAGAGGGTAACCTGAGGAAAATACTCACCAAGGATCATATGTGTTTTAGGGATGTTCGACAGGAATAAGGATACTCCAAAATCTCCTGGAAATCAAAGGACGTATGAGAGGGAGAATCTACATCAGAGGAATTAAATAAATTATATGCATGATAGGATTAAAACCTATGATCATGTGAAATAAAAAATGTATAAACCTATTTCATTTCTTGTATTTATTATTTTAGAGTTATGCCAAAAAACCCTTCACCTCTGATTTATATTTACCAAGTGTGACATTAATCGACATGTAATTTCGACTCATAGAGTGTAACCAACTCTCTCCATGGTTCACTTTGAAACTTGTATCTTTTTCACATCATTGGTCCAATTATAGTTAAATGGTGTGTAATGAATTTACAAATCATATAAATTAGACGAATACAAGATTAAGCTCCAAAATCCACATAAAAACAAGAACTACCCTTGATTCCTTATAGACTTATGGAAAACCCCCATATGCCTGATTATCATGTTTATACATGGACTCTGTTAAATCAAAACAACATACATCCTTGAACGCTGGTGTTTATCCAAAAAAAAGGTCTATCTATATCTAAACAAGACTCATCCACCCAGGTTTATAGACATGAAAAAATACAAACAAATTAATTTAATGATAAAATCAAAGGGTCATTCTTAATAAAAGATTAGATCTTACACTAATGAACATATATTGAATTATACAAACAATGGTTTCATATTGTTGATCCTGAGTGGGATGCATCATTTACTGTAGAGATATCTGGGGGGATTATGTGATTTCTTACATTAGATGAACCCAATTAAGTAATGTTTTAATTTGGTAGATATGTTACAAGATGACACAAATAGCCTACACAGAACTTGTGAGTATAAGGGGCCATTGAAAAAGTGACAGGAATGAGAATTACACTGGACCTTATGATATATCTGTATATTAATAATGGAATTTTAGTTCCCAATACAACTATGTGATATCTGTTGGGACTATAACCGAGGTGATTTCCCAGGATGCTCAGGAATTTTTTGATTATTTGGATGATACCGTGTGATTCCTGGTATGGTTTGGATCTAGTATCAAACTAATTTGAGAAAATATTCCTTGATAAAATTTCAAATAGTGATCTAGATAATGTGGGATTTTAAGTATAATTATGTAAACAAGGATACAAAATTAAAGCTACATGATTGTGCATGTAAAGGAATGTATGATATGGTAGGGGTTCATTTGTTATAGTGATTCCATTACAAATATCTAGGTTTTAGTATTCAAATGGAAATACCAGTAGACTATTATGAATTACCTTTATTCTTATGATTTTAATTGTATTATTATATTTTGGGTTCTTATATATGTCTGATCATGGTTATTGTACATCCCAAGTGTAATTTTCATATACCCTCAATTGATTCCCTTGATACCCACTTGGATCTGGTGGACACATGCATAACAGTTTGGGTGATAAGCCATGAGACATTGGACTCCAAGGAAATCAACCATATGATACAAGGAGGGTTTTAAATTTTAATAATTGGGTTTCCTAAGAATTAGTCATTTTTTTGAAGTATGGGATTTCCTAGGGTTTTTTCTTCCTATGAATTAGTCATCAGTCTGACATCGTGAATGCCGATGAATTATAGTGGGGTATATCAGGGGGGCTTGAGGATAATGGATTCATGGTGATGTAATGTGGTCTCATAATCATCAATGAAAGAGTGATCATGAGATCCATAGAGAGAGATAAGAAATTTATTCCCCTAAAGTGATACTCATTCTAAGAGATATTCCAACATTATTGTGAATTAGGATTGAGTCTGTTGGGGTCACAGACCTCAGGATGAGTGGTGGTATTATTTTTAATTTTATTTTATTTATTTCCCTAAATAGGTTGGTCATAGTTCATGTGAATTAATTTTTGATAATATGTTATTGTATTATTATTATGGGTATCCAACCAATATTCTTTTCTCACCCCTGGTATGTAAACCTTGGTTTCCTTGCAGGACTAATGTTAACTTTCAGATTGAGTAAAAATGAATGATGGCAGGGTAAACTACCATGTTTCATGATCGAGCATAGATGCTTATGTGGTGTCCTATGATAGTGATGGAGTGTAAATATATGGTGTTAGAGACTATGTAAGTGTATGGATCTTAATTTGAATAGAATAAATGTGCATTTATTTTTAGTTCATTTTTTTATATGTTATAATCCCAGTGGGATATAAGTTTTTATAATTATAACCAATTTGTGGAGGATATTGTGTCATATAATGTAATAATGATGGATGTTTATTTATTTTCCTAGACGCTAATTTATATTATGTTTGGAGATTATAATATTTTTTTCACTCTTATATTGCGGTATAGATAATTTATAATAGCACATTAGACCATTGCTTCTACTCAATAATCTCTGGTATATGAAAAGGAACCCCTAAGTGAATATAGAAAACAGTTATTTCTACTATATAGATTGATTTAGGGTGGGTGTGATGAAGTGTAATATGTACATTTTATATTTTTCTCACTATTTGTGACTAGAATTCATGAGATATAGTAATGTGTTGGATCATGTGAGGGATACCGGTTGGTGATTCATAAAAACCTTAATTGGAAGGAAGTTTAAATTTTCAGGGGTTTGATAATTTTTCTTGTCTTGTGCTATTATAGTTATATATGATACCCACCTTGAGTGGATCACATGTATGTGTTATCTTTTTATGATTTTCTTTTGGATTTTTGGCCTCAATCCCATTAAGAATTGACAAGTTCTAGATTGTAGCACTTAAATCATAGAATAAATATTCCTCTCATGGATCATGAGTTATAACATAGGATTTACATTAATTATAGGGACCTTTAAGTATAATGTTTTTCACTGATGAGAGGATCAACTATTAAATGATTCAAGATCTCCTCATGTTATTTTTCTCATATAAGTACTTTGGGGAATTATACTTATCATGATCTAAATATACACATTACATTTAAATGGTAGGTCATGTGGATCTAAAATGATACACTTGATGATGAAGATATATTCCCCCCTTGTAGTGGACATTAGGTTACTTTATTAGGTCAGTGAGGTGTGTGGTTCCTTAGTGGGAAACCAAATTTGGGTCAATGGTATTCCGGTTTTTTACATAATGTACCAGTAATAAACTATATGCATTTCTTCCATATGGAATATAATAAAACTCTACATGAATAATCTATGTAATAGTGGTAGTGGGATTATGATCTTTAGTAGAGTGATTCCAATTTAAGTAAAAAAGTAGGATTGATTATTTAAAGGGATATTAGTAGTCTATGTGGTATTTTCTCATACGTCTTGTAATGGAATTCTATCTAGAAAAACATTGTGGTTATTGTTCTTCAATACAGATCAATAGAGGTCAATTCTAGTAGGGTTAGGGTACTTATGTGAAATGACCATATTCTGAGATATTTAAAGCATTACAAAAAACTTATAAAATGTTTTCCTATATATATTTAAATTAAATTGTATTTTATGAAGACACATAACTAAAGTTTCATAACGTAGATCGTCCTAAAAAATGATGAGGGAAATCATCCTATTTTGGGATTCATGATTGAGATTTCTTATATATTGATTCTTAGTGAGATTCAGTACCTTTTATGGATGATCACTTTGAATGATGTGCCAGGAAGATCTAGATATGAGTCCTTCGATTGGGTAGTTTGTTACACATGTTACCATTAAACCATTGAAATGGGTGAGATAAGGAATTTTTCATGAATGTAGAACATGGATAAGATTAATCCTTTGGGACTATTGGGATACCTAGATAATTTGATATGTGACTCCATCTTTAGTTATTCATAAATTTTTTATATTCAAAGGTTACATATGAGTGGTGTTTGTTTGGGAACATGATCCTTAGAATAAAAGGAATGGGTATGTTCTATATTTCTGGAACCCTACTCTAGATGTTCTGTTAAGTTTTTGATGAAGGTGCAGTGATTCCTAGGGTTTTCATGGGGCCAAGAACCTTGGGTGATGGAACCCTGATATAAATGTTGGTTTTGAAGGTTGGTAATGTTCAGGTGCCTCACCTAGTTGAATTTTGATGTGATTATAATTAGGGTAATAGTATTGATAAAAACCCATGGCTTGTAATGGTTCCACATGGGGGATAATAGTGAGGATAATCTTTTATAGGATTTATGCTGATTTTTGAAGTGGGGTTTTATTGGTTCTTTAGCTTATTGGAACTAACCTGTGTGAGGAGAATGGTTGTAGTTTTTGGGGAAGTTATTCTTGGACATGAGTTCAACATTCATGTGACCATGATAGGCTCCAAGAGGTTATTTGGGAGTCAATATACCTTATGGAGGAGAGTGGTGGTTGGGTCAAATTCCATGGAATAACCATTTCATTTAATGGCATGTATACACTGTTAATTTATAGTGGTAGTTGGACCATGTTAAGGTCCATTTTTTTCTTGTGTCCATAAGAAGTCGTGATTCATGTAGATATGATGCACCTTTTGAGTTCAATACATGAGAAATTGTATAAGGAACTCCTTGAGGTGAGTATAATACCATATTATGTAAGAGGTGTGATTCACTTTTTATGTTGTTTTTCGATACTATAGGTTCCCATTCTAAGATATATATGAATTGGTGTTTTATGTTTTCTCATTGGAAATATGGTGTGATTTTTTTGGACAAGCGTTATCACTACATGTGGTTATGTAAAGAGTGTGGTTTGTGGAATTTGGTATTTATTTGTGAGAAAATATTATGAATAAACTTATGATAGAGATTATCAAATAGGATGATATTGAATGTACCTCATCATGGGATGAGGTTATGGTCTCTATGATAAATTTCATTGATGGTCAAGATTTTTTCATTTGTTTAGGTGATCATTGTAGTCTTAGAGAATGGATAACTAAAAAATTAAAGGGGTTAAATTTAGTTCCTTAAATTTAATTTACTTTAAAAAAATCCTTGTCACGGTATAAAGAATCCAATATTTTCATTAACAAAATAAGGTATTTAGAATATAAAATCTTAAAGGGAAAAATATTAAAACAAGAGATTTATAGTGTTTTAGACAACATAAATCCACTAGTCTACTTCACCAACACTCTACTCCATGAGTTTAGTGATTTGAACTTTGACAAACCTTCTTCTAGGGGATTCTATATGATTTAAATTAGGTTCTACTTGTTTGAAATGTGCTAGAGAAATTAACTAGGCTCTCCCTTTACAAAGCCTAACCACATCCTTAAAACCCTAAATTTCTATGAGATCAGATGATCTGAATTTAAATTTAATTTAAAGAAACATTATGGCATAAATATTTAAGTATAGACTAAATTTAGATAAAGGCACATCTATAAAAATTATTATTCTCAAATCAAATCTATGGAAGTTCATTAATTTTAGTAGATAAAATTTTATATACAGTACACCAGTATTGTATGAAATATAAAAAAATTAACATGTATTCATTATTTTTTCTAATCATAGTTTTATTATGGATATAAATATCACCATATATTCATACAATGACTAACATTCTTATTTATATGTCCTATATGATTTTGAATATAAACATATTATAAAATCACAATTGATGAAATAATTATCCTACAAAAAAATTATAATACAGTTTTCTTGATGGAATTATCCCTTATTTTATAAATATCGGATAAGAATTTATGGAATTGATTTCATAAGTACTCATATTTGGATAATTATATTCATAGAAAAATATCTATTGTTTCAAATCAATCTTTACTTATTTAGAAAACTCCTTTTATGATATGATTAAAAAAGACTTAATGATATATTATAAAAATATTATTAAATTAATCATGATTATCAAAAAAATACATTCTACTTCATAGGATCAGCATTTGATATCACTATTCTCATAAGATAAATTTTCTGAGAAGCCAGTTAAGATAAAACACTTCGTATCTTATACTAAGTAAAATAAAATAATTTCAGTATATTTATAATAAAAAACAAAAGAGAAATTTTTAGATGATTAAAATATAATTATTCATCATAAGTGAATTTCATATTAGAAAAAGATAGATGATTAAAAAATATTCCAGTGATTCTTGTAAGATAATAATATTACTAATGTCATTTTAATAAGATAAAAGACTTCATATAATATCCTTCTATGTAAGCATCCTTACATTGAACAAACAGAAGATAAATTTTTTTTCCCTAAAATAAAATAATTTGAAGCATAATCAAGTCATTAAATAAGATCACCATTTTACTCTATAAGATTATTATGTTACTCATAATATAATCACTCGTCATAAGATAAACCAGACAACTAAAATCTATTAGATTCCATGACTTTACATTTACATACAATAAATTATTTTGAAACAAATAACATACCTATTATAATAATATATAATCTAAATCAATTGAAATAAAATCATTAGAATAAAACTAGGGTCATTTTAAATTATAAAAACACATAAAACCTATGTTATTTCAGAATAATATAATTCTTTTCAAAAAAACTCCCCGAGTTTGATGATCACAAAACTCAAAGAATGAATAATGAAATTTGAAAAAATAAAAGTTTAATGTGATTTAAATTTTAATTTTCTTATTTACATTTCCCCATTTTATGATATTAAAAATACATTTATAAATAAAAAAGTGTATTATTAATGTGACACCAGAATAAGTGAAAATGATCTATGTAATACATACTGAATATTGAAATAATTCAGAATAAACTTATATTAACAATAGTTTTTATAGGATATAGAAAATAATAATATAAATATGCATATAATTAGAGAAATATGAAAAATTTAATTAAATAATGGATAAAAATATTTCAAATATAACATAATGAATAGTCAAGGAAAATAATTATGATTAAAGAAAAATATAAGAAACAAAACGGAATAGTTTAGAAAAATTGAGAAAAAATAAAAAATTTAGCATCTTAAAAATAAAAAACTAATAAAAAATAATGTAATAAAATCATGAAATTAATCTATATGTAAAAAAATCAATTTTTAAACAAATATTAATATTTTAAATGGAAACAACTGACTCAATCAATCCAATCAGGAAAATAGTTAGTTTCTTAGTGATGGATAACATTTTTGAGGTGGAAACTTAAAATATGATGGTTGGAAAATTATTAATGAATATATAGAAATAGAAGCATAATAATTTTTTCTAAAATCATCATCCTACGTATGATATATTTGACCAAGTCTAACATTATTTTTTTGATTATTCCATACTATATAGCACTCAATGTTGAAGGTAGTTTTTTGAGAGTCTTCCAAATAAAAGTGTCATTTAGGTACAATAGATTACAATGAATATGGTTTTGGTAGTGGTAAATAAACATTTTCATAAAACATTGGGTTATCCATTGAATAAATATATTAAGGATTGATGATTTCATAGAATCTTTGAAAGGTTGTAGCATGATAATAGAATATGGTAGGTCCAAGAGGAAAAATTTCAATGATATGTTATAGAGATTTTATTCACATGTCATGTAACTTAACAACATAATTTTTTTAAAAGTACAAAAAATTGTTAGAATTATTCTGTACTCCTTTAGATAAATTTCCCAAATATATTTGCAGATCACCTTTCATGGAAGTGTCCTGAAAATATTTATTTAATATATTGAACTAATTATCTAACAAACCAACTAAACTACAAGTATGAGAATGAAGGTTTATCTCCACTTCTTTGGAGGGAACATGACATAATCTAGGATAACGAAATGAAATGTTTTATATTTTTTATTTTGAATAATCTTATCTCATTTATTTTTTATTAATAACTGGGTTAAATTTCTAAATTTCCCTCTATGCACTTCAAATTTATTTTCGAATGAGCATTCTATTTTTTGTAAACCAGTGATTATGAAATTGGAATCATTTTGTACATAAATTAGAATATTTGGGATAATGTGTACTTTTTCCTTTAGTATAGAAATGATTTCATTCTAAAAATAAAAAATATTAAAATTAGATCTATGGGAATAATATTCTTGGTTATAATTTCAAAAACCAAACCTCCCAAAAGATATTGTAATATCTCATGAGAGAGAAGTTCAAATTGAATATAATCTATAGTTAATGTTAGTGTATCTATATCAGAATACATTTCTTCCAAATTTCTTCTAAAGATACATGATCTATAAATTTTTTATAGATTATTCTGAGACATATTTTCTTAGCTTTTTTCAGAAAGAGATTACAATAACTACTTAAACTCAATGAAATCATCCTCTTAGATATCTTGTTCTAGGAGAATCCTTACTTCAAATATGGATTCAATTAACCAATTTCTCAATAAATCCACATTAGTAATTATCTTAAAATTGATTTACCTCTCTCTTTGTTCCACATCATATAGTTTGTCATAATAAATTTTAGAACTAGTATTGTACGAACAAATATGTGAAAATAAGTCTTGGTACACTTCAGCACTATGATGTTCATTAAATTTTTACTTTCATAAAAAAACCATTTTAATTATAATATTTCTCTTTTATTATTATAAATCCATGTTACATATTCTATTTCTTATTTCTCTTCACCATCAGTTGCACTTCCACTGATAGAATTTTCCAAATGCTTTTGGACTTTTATATTACAATCCCCAAGTTGAGATATTACAAAGAGAAGTATTCTTCCAGATGAAATTTAAATAGTTCTCTCCTGAAAAAAACTATATATATTAGTAAATAATAAATCTAAATTCCCATTAAATAGGAAATATAAATATGAGATACAATAAGAGAAAAAAAGTCAACTATTTTACATGATTTTGATTGCACTTATGGGATAACCACATCCCTAGAATTAATTTAAATGAAAATGAAAACATGAAAGATTCTTCACCTATCCACAATAGTTTTATTTTCCAAAATATATATTACATCTATAATTTCAACATGCTATTCTATAGGATTATGAAAACATACATGAGGTTGAGCAGAAACCACATCAGTAACCAATATACAAGAAGAATCATCATGAGTTGTAGTTGGGTATATTAAAACTTTTTCTTTCACCTGACCAAAAAAACATATTCAATGACGAATTCCATAAAAATCAACTTTTTTTAAACACATAAGAACAGAATGTTTTTTTATCCATGAAAATTTGGGGTGTTTTTTTCATCCAAACAAACACAATATTTTCTAAAAACATCATTTTTCAACCTTTCAAAAGGAAAATTTGAGTTTTCATAAAATATAGAACATATAATTCATCATTATATCACTCCACATTCATAGGGGTTTCTATCATAAAAAGAAAAAAATAACATCTTGAAAAAATACATTCTTAAATTCACCATTTCGATCTGGAAAGGATGACTGAATGAAAAACATCAGAACCATACTTTTGGTTCAATGTCATTTACAAGTTTCATATCTACATAAAAAATTCAAAAAATGGCTTAATTAAATATGTATGGCTCATATCATAGGATAAAATTAAGGAGGTGTCTAAATTGTAATATCATTCTTATGGGGACTGAATGACATCAGACATTATTGAATATGATATTGAACAATTCATTTAGTTCACTATTGTAACGACCAGATACTCATTATCACCAAAATAGTATAAATTTGATTTATAGAACTCTAATAATTCTTAATCATTGAAATATATTTCATTCTTAACATAAAAAATAATATCATAACATAGATTGTTTATACCTTTCTCGTGAAACGTATCTTTAAAATATATCATGATTAAATTGATAAGACTACCACTCAATACATTTATTATGGGTTTCAAGAGCTTGGATATATTAAAGGTTTCCTTATCTTTTCACTAATATTTATCAATTTTTATAGAGTTTAAAGTGATTGGTGGTTTATGTAAAGGTGTATAGATGGAAATGAGATGAATTTTCAGAGGTTATCGATGGTTTATCATATATAACTAACTTATTTTATTTTTATAGTGACTAAAGTTTCCCATAGCATGATTCATAGGATAATAATGATTATCTAACAAAGTTTTTTATTGATATGTGACTAATATTCAAAATAGTGATATTAATTCTCAAAATAAACAATGAAAATATAATATTTACTCAGTATAAATTATCATTATAAAATATGTAAAATAGAAATAAAATTAACTAATTTTAAATAATACTAATTTAGATTTGATAAAATATAATCTGTCAATAGGACAGATTTTATTAAAAATGTATACTAATTGATTTATTTACAAAAATCTCTAAAGAGAAATCATCTTTTTGATAATGATCTCTTAATATAAGATGCCTTAAATCATTATTATTTGTTCTATAATTGTTAATTGGATTTTTTTGAAATTTTTATAAAACATGTGTTATTGCATTTGATTTTAATATGATTAAAAATAATTCCAAAATCTATTATGTTTGGTTTCATCCATAGAACATATATAAAATAAATTATACATATAATATATTTATCTTGAGCAAATAAAAATTATACAGTTGTTGCTTTTTACTAGGCCATGATACAATGGATTTATATTAAAAGCGAAAGGTTCTTGAATTTCAATTCCAATATTGTCTACACCCAAAAAATTAGTATCCAAATATAAAATTAAATTAATGTCAACGGTTTTTCAGAAAATGTTTAGAAATATAAAAATATCCTTTTAAATTTATCAAAATTATATTATTAGTATTTAAATGTGATTATTATTTATTAGTTTGAAATCATGGACAATAACATATATATATGGCCTGATTTTTGTAATACAACGAAAATTTCCAATGATTTTTCTAGATAAATATTTCTTAATTGGGTTTCTATCATTAACCAAGTAATGTTTAATATTAGATCTCATATGAGTTGAATAGCACTTAATCTTTCATGTAAAAATATATTTTTTATACCAATAAATTATTTTTTTTCAATTTAAAAAAATTGGAAATATTGCGGTTAAATTTGAAATCCACAAAAATAGTTTAACTCACCTATAATACTAATTTCAATGTTTCTATGCAAAAATTTTAAAAAATCATTAAAAAAAATTTGTTTATTAATGCAAAAATAATATCATCAATATATATTTTCTCCAAAAAAGTTCCAATAACTGAGTTTTTTTAAAGTGTGTTGTCTACCGATCCCACATTAAAACCATTTAATAAAATCAAACAACCTAATAATTCTTACTATACTCCAGGTGCATTTTTAAGTCTATGGAGATTTTTTGTAAGTTTAAAAATATAATTTTGAAAATGAGGGTCTTCAAAATCATGAGGTTGTTCAATATAATCTTACTCTATAAAAATTAAGTTTGAAATGTATATATAACAACCATATTATATATTTTTAAATTAATTTATAATGCATATGTTATGAGGATAACATTTACTTGTAATCTATGTATAGGGGGAAATCCCTTTTAGCAATCAATTCCTTTTTGATAGTACCGTTTTTCATCTAATATAAATTTATTTCTATTAAATATGACATAATCATCCTGTTTGATCCAAATTATCCATTTACATCCAATAATAGGAAATTCATAGGTTCTATCGACTATTTCCAAAACCAGGTTCCTCTTGAACTGATTTTATTTTTATTGTATTCCTATGACCAAACTATCATTAGTGATTTCTTCTTTTATAGTTATAGGTACTATTTGAGAAATAATACATAATTCTAAAAGGTTTCTAATATTTCTTATAGTCCTAACTCCTTCATATAAACTTCAAATAAATATCTCTAGAGTATTTTCCATGATGTTTCTAGGTTTTCTAAGTGACATAGTTTCTAGTTCACTAGTTTAAACACATACATGATTCGGTTCACAAAACATAAATTTTAAATCATTATCCTTTGTATTGTTAATAATAGATTACATCCACATGTATTTAATATAATTAGTTAAATCATCATCTTTATTCATTTTACGATCCAAAGGATTACATTGATCAAAAATCAAATGAGATGACTCCTAAAGTCCACATATAAAAACTACATAAGAATTAGAAGTATTTGAGTATCCTATGAAGATAATTTCATCATATTTTGGATCAAAATTAACAAAATTTTCATTAGTGTTCAGAATATAAAACTTACATCCAAACAATTTGAAGTGTCATACCCATGGATTTCTTTGAGTCCTTAGCTCATAGGTTGTCTTCATTAATATATGCCATATATTAACTTAGTTAATGACATAACATTATCTATTATAGGTTTCATCCAAAAAATAATTAGAAATGTTATATACCCAAAAAATAATAAAAATTTATTACAATTTCTAATTCCACCTTTTAATAAAAAATTCTATTTAGGTATCCATGGGATACATAATTTGTGTTTATTAAATTAATTTTAGTAGAATTCATTAAATTCATTATTATAAAATTATCATCCACGATAACTTCTTAAAAAAAATTTGACATACATTTTATTTTAGGTATGATTATTGAAATTAATAAAGATATAATTTTATTAACTCTTATGTTTAAATAAATAAAATTAAATAAATAATAAAAATTCATTAACTAGCAAATAAATAGTATTTTGACCATAATTTGTTTTGTTCTAGTAGGTATGAATAGATCCATATGGATAATTTCTAATGGTCTAAAAGTAGAAACCACATTAATTTATTCCATTGAATACTTGTGTTGCTTTCCCATTATGTATTAATAACATAGTTTTTTTATCCAATTTATGATCTTTAATTCCAAAAATAAAATTTCTCTTGGATAATTTTTTCAACGAATAAACATTACAATGTCTATGACTTATATGCCAAATCCCTGATTCATTTACTTCAGCATTCAAGAAATTTACATATTTTCACCATAAATAATGAAGATCTAATGTATAATCAATATCTATTCCTGGTGCTCTAAACACAAGAATTTCTTCCTTATAAAATGATTAGGTATTGTTAAATAAATCAACTAAATAAATATCATCTCATAGTTGTGTGGTACTTATTAGGTTGTGATTTAATCCTTTGACATTAAGTTAATTGTTGATGATGATATATTGTGTTTTTTCAATTGATCCAATTACAACTATTAACCCTTCTTTATTGTCACAAAATGTGACATATCCTCCAACAATCATATATAGTGAGTGAAAATTATAGAAATCTCTACTCATGTGTCTTGAAGAAGAATTTACCGTAATCCATTTTGATTTTTGGTTTGTGCAGAATGCTCCCTATAATTTCAACTAAAAAAATATGTTTTATAAGTAAATACAATTTGGTACGAAATTGTTTCCTACAAAAGATGTGGGAACATGAATTTGTATGTGTTTTTTTTAAATAATTCATTACTATACATTGAAAATAAACAATACAAAAATGATTTTTTATTCCCAAAAGCTTAGTATTTTTCAGATTACAGATATTTTCATAATTTCCAACTTCTTTAAAGTGAAAAAATGAATCTTTGGAATTATTTTTTCTTAAAACAATGTGAATAATAATTTTATGAAATTTAGGCATGTCACTGTGACTTCATTTTCCCGACATTTCTCTTTTAATTTGTTTTTGATAAAGAGTTTTTTAGGCAATCCTCTACATTGTTAAAAATAATTGAATCACTTTTGAAGTTATTAACTATTTTCTATAGTTTCTCAATTGTTTTAGTATCTTTAATACATAATGAAGTATACATTTATAACATATTCACTAAATGTGATACTTCCTTGTTTATGTTATAATATTCATTAAAAGAATTTTCAATAGAATTATCTAAGATATTTATTTTTAATTTGAATGATTTCATACTAAGCTTCAAATATAGTACAGTACGAATTTAGTTCATTGTATGAGGAATTTTCATTTCCAAACTCAAAATCATGCTCATAAGAATAATAAGGGGTACTTAATATTAATTTTCTATGAAATACAATTTTTATTTTAGAATGACATTTCAAATTCTGATTATAAATATGAATAATCACTAGAGTATTCAGAAGAGCTTCATGTGGATTTTATAACCTTCTTCAACTTCATCTTATAACCAAACTTCATGAACAACATTTTATCCAGATTTCTATTTTTTAGAAATTATAGATAGTCTGACTTGATTTTTCCATTATTAATTCACTTATACCATCTCAATTTTTTATAATTTCTTCCATTATTCATTTACATTTTGGTTGGACTTCTAAAACCACTTCTCTTATTATAGATGTTTCTGAACATTCTATAAAACTATGATCATTTTTTATCTAATATTGAATTTCTTGATGAATATTATTATTTAGATAAATCTGACATATGTATTCCCTTTCGTTTTTTGTCATCTTTAGAAGTTAAAACATTCAAATAATCATTTTATTTTATAACAATTTTATATTCTATTGCTTTATTTTCCATTTCTTCCTCATATATCATATGTTTTTGAATAATATGTACTATATATAAATTATTAACCTCTAAATATTAGATGATAACATATAGGAATCCTCTCCACATAAGTTACAAAACCATTTAAACATTCAATGATTTTCCTGGATTCAGTAATTAGTGTTCATAGAGAAGTAATGTTCTTCATAATCATATTGATTATTACATTCAACTAATTAACTCTTTACCTTTTTGATATTTTCAAGGATTCAACGTTTTTTTAGTGGTATCATATCCATGAGCCTTCATATTATCTATGCCATCCTATAAAACCTCTATAGTGGTCTATATCTCTTTTTTTGTTTGAGATTGAGGAACTCAGTTAAAATATTCTAGAGATTGTCCACATATTTTTGCATTCAATGATTTATAATTCATGTCATATATTTCATCAGTTTTAGAATCTTATGTTTCTGGTTATATTATTATAATTCCATAAATCTTAATGTATTTAAGATAAACAATTAGTAAACAGTTCTTTCAATTGATGGTCATTCTCAGCTTCCGATAACTATAATTTTCATCATTAAAATAGGTACCTATAACCATTGAAATAAATTTTCTATCATCAACCATATAACAAATTTTTAATAAGATATTTGGAATAAAAACTTTCAATATTATAAAATCAAGAGTCAAATACAATTATACGAATTGTTTTCCAAGAGAACTGATAAATTAAAAATTATGAGCGGTGGATTGAGTTCAGGAAAATTTCACTACATTAAGACAACTATATTCAAGGTATGTATAATACTAGCATTGACTGTATAAAAACATGTTATAGAAAAATAAAATGTCATAGGAGAAAAATATTGATCAAAGGATATTTATAGTGGTTTATTGTATATAAATTCTCTTGTTAACTCTTCCAACATTGTACTCCTTATGATTACAAATTTTATCGTTACATCACTTTTTATTGGGGATCCCAGCTTTGTGAAAGCAACTATTACATGGTACAAAGTTGAAAGATCATTTAGACATACTATACCTTTAAAATTCTTATCCAAAACATTAACGAAATAAATAAAAATGAGTGAATATTAAATAGATTTAAATGAAATTTGAATTATTGTTGACGAATGAAGTAGAAAGTAGAAACTAATACTTGATAAATAATCATAAAAATAAATGGTGTTCTTAAAATAGTAGATTTTGAGTTTCTATGATTACATCAAATAATATTTTCTCACATAATCCAATCATTTTTTGTGATTTATTTTCTATACAAGTGTTATTTCATTATATTATCAGAGTGATCTTATGTACATTTGTATCACCTTTTTACATGTATTGTCAAGATTTACTATTTTATATTATAATTGATTTTGAGTATAGTAATACCAGATTATCACAATAGTTGAAAGAAAAATACTTCTGAAATATGATAGTAATGTTTTTAATGGTTTGTATTCTTATTTTATGAAAATGGGATATGATTCGGTTGTGGAGATATCATAAGTCAGCTTCTTTGGATCATTATATTCTTGTAAAAATAAAACTTTGTTGAAAATAGATCGTTCCTTATTTAGAAAACTCCTTTTCTAATCATCTTAAAAGAACAAAATGTCTTATTAATATATTTTTCTAACATTATAAAATTAATCATGATGATCCACATAATATCTTATACTCCATATGATACGAATTTTATAACACTATTCTAATAGATAAATTTATGAGAATCTTTATAAAATAAAACAATACCCATCTTGTATTAAATAGAATATCATAATATCCTTGTTTTCAGAAGACAATTTTTTTCTAAGAGATATCATTGGATGATCATAAAATAATTCATATTCATAATGTAATTTATTACTGAGGAAAGGTAATATATTCCTAGTTCTTTATTTGACTCTCATAAGATAATCATTTTATGGATTTATTTTTTGTAATATAAAATACAACTCATAATTTCCATACAAACAAGATTCATAACATTAAATTAAACAAAATATAACTATAATTATCCATAAGATAAAAAACATTGAAGTAGAATAAATTCATCTAAGTAGATAGTGATTTTATTCTATTTGATACTTATGTTATGTGTAAAATAATAACCCAAGAAAAGATAAATCTGATAGCTAAAATACATCAGAGTATATGACTTTAAATTCACATACAATAAATTTCATTAAAATAAATAACTTACTTATTATAAGAAGTTATATTCCTAAACTCATAATTTAACGCCCTGACCCCAGTTACCCAGAGTCGGTGCATTATTTTAATACATTGGCATGATTACATGGAATCAAGTCCCGAAAGACTGATCAGTTTAGCAGTCTTGGAAAATAGATTAAATAAATGGAAGTTAAATTTCACTGTAGAAAATAAAACACAACATAAATGATCCTTTGAGGACTCCATTAATCCCCTTGCTTAAACCCTCTTATCAATCACAATACACTTCTTTTAATCCTGAGAAAATTAAAATATAGAAAGGGGTGAGCTCAGATGCTCAGTAAGGATAACAATATAGCTGAAACATTCATAAATAAGCATAAAAATTTAAGGCAATATATAAGACTAAAAAAATATTTTTTAAACTTAAACTTCAATATAATATGGAAATGATACAATAAAATAATTCCATTTTCTTATTCAAATGAATATTCTCTTTGTTGAATAATCACATGCAATATCAATAGCCACTTTCATAATGATGGAATGCATAATGCCAGACTATCATAACCACATAGTCAAGGCCTTGTGCCAATACTAAAAATATGATTTTTTCAAGGCCTTGTTCCAAGAAACTAGTTTGACTCATGAGACCTACTGATGCATCGAGTAGCTATAGAGGGCTCCACCCGTCACTTACTATGTCCAATGCAATCCTCATATGAAAAGGTTTAAACATAACATAAACATTCGTATTAAAAATAGAATACGAAATGTCAATACATTATACATAAACCGTGAATGGTATAAAAATAACACATCCAATGTCAAACATATCATAAAACATTCACTACTACATGGATGTTCAGTATCATAATAAATAAACATCAAATAAGCTTAAAACCTATCAAAAGATGTTAACATAGATGAAATCTAAACTATTCGAGAGAAATATCTATTTTTTTGAAATCATTTAAAAGCAAAATAATTAAAACATTAACATTGAAAATATTATTATAATCTTTTAAGGGAATATTTGATGATTTTATAATGGCGGAAAATATCCGCACCCGACATTCGTACCTTAATTCTTTCAAAAAGGTTAAAATGACCTTTTTTGGAAAACGACGGAATGATTTCTTTATAAACACATTATAAAAAGTAAAAAAGGTTATAAAAGACTTTAACCCATAGTCCATAAAATATTAAGAGTTATTTGAAATACACTTTTAAGAATCATGGATGTGTATGATAAAGTGTTCCCAATAGATAATTACGTATAAACAACCTCGGATAATGAAGAGATTGTGAAATAAACCCTTACATTGCACTTTCCTTTAGTCAAGGGTACGTTTAACCTCTTGTATGAAGACAGTAGTATGTTATTAAATTATATAAGAAGAATATTAATATTTATGATATCATACATGATTCATTTATGACTTTATATTGCCCATTTAATAATAATTTCCATGTTAAATTTACATTTCGGATAATACTTTCTTTCTTTATCGTACATGTTTTAGCATGTTACTCTTGATTGAATCACATAAACCAAGATTTAAATACTTCCAAAATATAAAACATTATTTACATATCATATATATTTATAATATAGATATTTATAATAGACATATATATGAAATAATAAACACCGTTTATAGAGATGGTAGTCCGTACGTACACATAAACACTGTTTCTATTTTCATATCATATTGAATAGAACTAAGTAAATAAGACATATGTAAGTACATATATATATATATATATATATCTCCGGTATAATTATTATGTCATATATTACATAATTATTAATAATATATATTTTTATAATTGTCGATGAATGGGGAACGTGGAAATCAATGTCATCGCGTCATGGAGATGGTAATCCGTACGTACGCAAGAGCGACAACATCATTTCCTTAAAGGTGTGGAATTAGATGGTATATTAATTTCACAAAGACATTATAATGTTATTTTTATTATTTATATACATATTACTCATCATTATATCCATCCAAATAACATAGTGTTGAATAACAAATTATACCACGACGTGGAGACGGTAAGCTGTATGTACGCACGCATGGTGACATTATCATTCATAAGATATATAGAATAATTAATATAGTTGTTACATATTTATAATAACATCTAAGTATATCAATTATACTATATTTATTATTTTTTAATTGAAATAACAAAGAAAGAAGAAGTGGAAGAAGAAATGAACTTGAAATATGGTGGTGAAATCATTACCTCTTCTTTGAGTTCTTTCTTTTGATTTGATCAAAAGGGATCCTTAAGATGGAATTATGACAAAATAAAGGCGTCTAAGATGATGATAGGATATGTTTTAGGATATTTTGGCAGAGGTTGGCCGAGAAAAATGGCTTTGGAGGTGTGAAATTAAGAGAAGGGGAAGTGCCCTTTTATAAGAGGGGTGAGGGGCACCTTAGGAAAAGATAGAAATATTATTTTATAATAAAATAATATTCGGTTAATAATTTCTCCAAAAAGGATTATTTAAAGTATAAAGTGGTAATGGGTCGAAAACCACTCAACCAATAGGTCTTAGACTGGTTTGAGTCACTATATAATCCTTAACTTTTAGATTTAACTCTTAATTAAATAGTTTGACATTTACCATGTCTCTTTGAATTTTTATATTATATGGTTAATAAACATACTTTATACTACCAATAGAACCACAATTGCTTCATTAATGTAATATAAATTATTATATATGTATTTTGACAATGAATTATTTTATTAGGACCATTATATCAATTAATATTATAATATTTGTTTGAAAAACTATTTTATGTCAATTTTGACACTATTAGGTATTTCATTTTTTGTTAAAATAATAACAGCATGATTACTTCAAATAAAATTGAAACAATACTGACATGTCATACTCACCAATAAAATTCATTTATTTCATGAAAACATTGAAATAATATTTATTTTAATATTTGTAATGACATTTATTTGATTCTTACATTAATAAGGTAATTACTGCATCATCATTATGTTAGTAATAAATTTAATTATTTAATCTCTAAAAATTATTAATAAAATAGAATTATGTATGAAATATATTTAAATTTCTAATTAATATTTATAGTCGAATATATCTTATGTATAACCCTATATTAAAAATGGTTTTCTTATTAAACTTTGATTTTAACTCTTTTAACTCTTCTTAAAAAAAAATAATAATAATTGTCTTAATCTAATCCATGTGGACCTAAAGGGTCATATTTTATTACTAAGGTTGTTTTTGGCCGAATTAAAGTTATCCAATAGAATTATGACAAGTGTTAGGGTAATAATAATATCATTTTTACCCTTAATTACCCTATTGACCTTTTAATCGTGGTAAATAAAAGAAAAAGATACTATTCACAAAAAAATTATTTTTATCGTATTGAACCACATTTTACTCCTTTATATTAACTGTGTCTCTCTGATTTTTGAAATTCCACTCACAAAAGCGGTAAAATTATGTTTTATGTGAATTCGAAAATTCTCATATGAGGTGGGTAAAAGACGGTAAAATGTTTAATTTTTTTAATATCTAATATTATTATAATCTAACTCCAATGAATTAAATTGAACATATATGGGTATTATGTATCTATTTTTACCTAAAATAGATTTAAATTAAATGAATAATTATTTAAGTAAAATTTCAGTTTTAACTATAACTCATTGTTTTTAATTATTCATCAAAAATAGAATGTTTTCAAAAAAATACCAAAAATTCACCCGAAGCTAATTTCGATATTATGAATCCAAAAATTAAGCCCATTTTACCCAATAAAAAACATATAAGTTGTATTTACTAATTTAAAATTAATTCCTGTTGTTAAGAACTTATGGCGTATTTTTAAGAAACAATATCTATCAAAAGATTGACACATGTTTATGTCCAATGTCAAAGTAAAATTACATAAAATGACCAGAATTGGATTAAATGGTAAAAATATAATATATTTATACTTCAAACCATTAAAATATATAAATTAACACAATAAATTATTTTTATTAAAAAATTGTCTTGAGTTAAAATATAGTATTTTTCACTATTCACCCAAATATGAAAGTTACCAGAAAAACACTAAAAATTTATTAAAAATAAATTATTATGTCCCAATTATAAAGAAGAAGTTTATTTTATAAAATTGAATATATAAAAGTTTCAAATATTGGATTTAAAAAGAATTCACCATTAAAAGGTGGTAAAATTACATTTTTTGAAAAATACTTCTTTTATCTGAAAAAAGTAAATTAGTTCTTACATTATGTCTTAGAAACTCATAATATGGATTATAAAATTATAAGGATTATATATAGTTCATAATTCAGTTAATAATATTCATAACCACTTTTGAATGGCTAGTTTGGTAAGTTTTGGGGCTCTTGAACTCAGTGTTGCGTGTAGGGAAAGATATTGAATTACTTTGAAGAAATAACATATTATGAAATATTGGGGTGTTACATTCTTCTATCCTTCAATAAATTGAATCCTTTTAATTTGAAATTGTTCTTCTAAAATAAATGCTGAAAATAGAAAATACCATTGTGGGATAATCCACAATGGAATTTGGGCTAATAAAATCTAGTTTTAATAAGAGGAAAAGGGGAATGAAAATGCCACCACTAAATTATGATCTCGATTAAGAGAACATTTGTGGCAATTAGAGACACATAATTGGAGGAAAAAATAAATATTTATAGGGAGTGATTGAGGTCATCAATGACAAAAAATTGTAGAATTGTGGGCCTTAAAGCCACCAATCAATGATGATTTAAAACACCATCGTTCACCAAAATGTAAGGTATTAAGATAAAAAAAATTTGGTTTTAAGATTCATTACCTAAAGTTTAAGAAAATATTTCATCAAAGAATAAGAGAAGAAAAAAATGTATACTTGTCAAGTAGAGTTCCATCTTTTAACTAATTTCTACCACAAACTCATCATTCACTCTATACGATAATGGAACATAGAAAAATATTCTATTTATCTTATTCATATAGGGATAAAAAAATGTATAATTCATATAATAGACCTTTTAGAAAAACAACATTATTCAATCCATGATATCATGTGGGTCAGTGGTAGGTGATACACCCTTGTCGCCCTCAGGTTTCAGGTTCAAGTCTCGCGGCTTTGCCGGACGTGACGTATTGTCATCCGACCTCCGGGTTGTCCTTTTTATGAAAATAAAAAAAACCTTAACGGTAGTATCCAATTCCCAAATTAATCCATTCCAGCCATTAGAATTATCCGAAATACATATATGCAAACTCTCAGTCCAAAATTTATAAGGAAGTTAAACATAATGATGATCCTTTTATCCAGGTAATAACACGTGAATGCCTTCATCATGTATTATTTTACAACATTTAAACTTCTTTAATTACCATAATAAACCATCTCTTATTCCAATAAAACTACCTCATTATCAGGACCATATTAAGGATTACCTTTCCTCCAACCATGTATTTTCCAAAAAGTGTATCTTACTATTAAGTCACTTTTCTTAGAACTATATAATCTCAAATTCTCAATAAATAGTTCTGCTGTACAATCCTTATTTATTACCATAATTCATGTAACTAGTATACTGTTTATACAACACTCATATGAAATAACAATATAAGAACACTAGTCATTCCACTTCATCTGAGGTAGTATAATAACCTGACTATTATCCAATAACATCATTTGTGGTATACTCTTATGATTTGGACATTGGTTCGCATACTGTCCAAACACCATGCAGATGAAGAATTGTAAATTTGAAACCTTTTTCTTTCCGTTGCAGTCACGTACATTGTGTTCTTTTTCTCCACAATTATAACAAACTATCATTCCCTTCAGGCATGTTCCAGGGTGTTTCTTCCCACAATTATCACATATGGGAAAATTCTTCTTTTCCCTCTTCCCCTTTATCCAACTTTCCCTCTTCCATCCTTTTCTTCTCTTGCTTCCCTTAAAATCCATAGGACTGAAAGTATTATTTACATATATTATTAACACATGATACTATTTCTTCATATGTTGAGAATTCATGGGAGACTATTTCTCTTCTTAATGTTGTCTTAATTCTATGAAATATGTGATCCTTCTTACTCTTCGTATCAAACGTATTACTAGAGTTCACATTCCTTCTACTGGGTGCCATTTCAATACAATGGAATACACTAGGAAATTTTATGAATTGCAATGAATAATTCCAAAATTGTAAAATACCTAACATAAATTGACCATTTTATGGATATAGTCCATAAAAATATTTTATTTGACGAGATATATACTAGTAGATCCTTCATTATAATGAAAATCAGAATTATCCTAAGAATATCCCCCCGGAGTGTCGTAACCAAGAGTGAATCAAGGCCAGTTGTCGTGCACCAGTTCCCGTTCGAGTCAAGTTCAAAAATGTGTTTTCGGGTTTTACCCCTCATTACATCTGTGCCAGAGCTGCCTCAACATGCTCGTATCTAGACATGGAAGTATTTTCCTGGAAAACTCACAAAATATATACATTACCAAAATTCTAGGAAGTTCTTATATACTAATACTAAAGATCTATCTTAGGGTAATGTGCTCTAATCAGAGTTTATCTAAATCTAGTTTCCATTGTTATTTCTAAACATCCACTGATACCAACTGTATCACCCTGACCCCAGTTACCCAGAGTAATTGAATTATTTTAATACATTGACAAGATTACAAGGAATCATGTCTCGAAAGACCAATCAGTTTAACAGTCTTGAAAAATAGATTACATAAATGGATGTTACATTACACTTTAGAAAATAAAACACAACATAAATGATCCTTTAATAACGCCATTAATCCCACATACTAACCCTGATTTTCAATAATAATATACTTCTTGGAATCCTGAGAAAAATAAAACATAGAAAGGGGTGAGCTCAGATGCTCAGTAAGGATATCAATATTGTAGATTCTTTCATAAAAAACATAGACATTTAAGGCAATGTATACGACTAAAACAAAATCCTTTTGAAACATAAAATTCAGCATAATATGGAAAATATACAATAAAATAATTCCATTTTCTTATTCACATGGATATTCTACAAGTAGAATAATCACATGAAATATTAATAGCCACATTCATATTGATGGAATGCATAATTCCAGACTATCATAACCACATAGTCAAGGCCTTGTGCCAAGGCTATAAATAAGATTTTGTCAAGGCCTTGTGCCAAGACACTAGTTTGTCTCATGATACCAACTGATTCATCGAGGAGCTATAGCGGGCTCCACCCATCACTTACTAAGTCCAATGCATTCCTCATATGAAAAGGTTTAAGCATAACATAAACATTCGTATTAAAACTAGCATACGAAATGTCAATAATTTTTTCATAAACCATGAATGGTATAAAAATAACTATCCCGAGTAAAACATATCACAAATCCTTCAATACTACATGGATCTTTTGAATCAAAATTAATCAACTTCAAATAAGCTTAAAATCCATCAAAGGATGTTGACATAGATGAAATCAAAACTATTTGAGAGAAATATCTCTTTTTTTGAAATCATTTAAAAGACACATAATTAAAAAATTTACATTGAAAATATTCTTATAAGCTTGTAAGGGAAGCTTCGAAGATTTTATAATAGAAAAAAATAGCTGCACCATCCGTATAAGTTAAAAAAATACATTCTTACCTTAATTTTGTAGAAATGGTTAAAAAGTTCCTTGTTTGGAAAATGACGGAAAGATTCCTTTATAAAAATGTTATATAAAATATAACAAGGGTATAAATGAAATTAAACCATAGTCTATAAAATAGTAAGAATGATTTAAAATACATTTTTAAGAAACATGGATGTGGATGATAAAGAGGTCCTAGTATATAATTACGTATAAACAATCTCAGATAATGAAGAGATTATGAAAGAGACCCTTACCTTGAACTTTCCTTTAGTCGAGGGTACATTTATCCTCTTGTATGAAGATCGTAGTATGTTATTAAATTATAAAATAACCATATTAATATTTATGATATCATACATGTTCCATTTATGTCATTATACTACACATTTAATAATAATTTCCATGTTAAATTAACATTTCTTCTAATAATCGCTTTTTTATCGTTTGTGTATTAACATTTTACTCTTTACTGAATCACTTAAACCTAGATTTAAATACATACATAATATAAAACAGGATTTTTATACCATAAATATATATAATATAAATATTTATAACAGACATATATATGAAATAAAAAACACCATTTATGGAGATGGTAGTCCGTACGTACGCATAAATTATGTTTCCATTTTCATATAATATTCAACGAAAGTTAGTGAATTAGATATATGTAATTATATATATATATATATATATCCAGTAGAATTATTATTTCATTTATTACATACTTATTAGTAATATATATTTTTATAATTGTCGATGAATGGGGAACATGGAAATTAATCTCATCACATCTTGGAGACGGTAATCCGTACGTACGCACGAGCGACAATATTATTTCCTTACTGGTGTGGAATAGAATGGTATATTAATTTTACAGAGAAATTATCATGTCATTTTCCTTATTTATATACATATTACACATCATTATATCTATCCAAATAGCATAGTGTTGAATAACAAATTACACCATGAAGTAGAGACGGTAAGCCGTACGTACGCACGCATGGTGACATTATCATTCATAAGATGGATAGAATAATTAATATAGTTGTTACATATTTATAATAAGATCAAAGTATCTAGAAGATACTGCAGTTATTTTTTTATAATGGAAATAACAAATAAATAAGAAGTGGAAGATGAAAGGAACATGAAAGAGGTTGGTGAAATTATTACCTCTTTTTCGAGTTCTTCCTTTTGATTTGATCAAAAGGGCTCCTTAAGATGAATTTTTGACAAAATAAAGGCCAATATGATTAAGTACGGATAATTGGTAGAATATTTTGGTAGAGGTTTGTGGAGACAAATGTCTTTGGAGGTGTGAAATTAAGAGAGGGGAAGTTCACTTTTATAATTGTTGTGAGGGGCACCTTAGGAAAAGATAGAAATATTATTTTATAATAAAATAATATTCGATTTATAATGGCTCCAAAATAAAATATTTAAAGGATAATGTGTGTATGGGTCCAGAACCACTCAACCAATAGGTTTTAGATAGGATTGGGTCTCTTTATTAACCTTAACATTTAGATTTAACTCTTAGTTAAATTGTTTGACATTTACCATGTCTCTTTGTATTTTTATATTATATGGTCAATAACCATACTATATACTTCCAATAGAACCAAAATTGGGTCATTGATGTCATATATATTTTTATATACGTCTTTTGGCTGAGTCTTAGATGTTTTGGACCATTATTTCAATTAATAATATAATATTGGTTTTAAAAACTCTTTTATGTCAATTTTGACACTATTTGGTATTTGTTTTTTTGTTAAAACTATAACAACATGATTAATTCAAACAAAATACATTGAAACGATCATAACATGTGATATTAATCAATAAAATTAGTGGATTTTATAAAAACTTTGAAAATATATTTAATTTAATATTGATAATACCATTTATTTGATTCTTACATTAATAAGGTAATTATAACATCACCATTCTGTCATTAATAAATTTAATTATTTAATGTCTAAAATGTATATATAAAATACCATTATGTAGGAAATATTTTTATGTTTCTAATGGATATTTATAGTCTAATTTATCAAATGTATAACCCTATATTAAAAATGGTTCAATTATTAAACTTTGATTTTACCTCTTTTAACTCTTCTTTAAATAAAATAATAATAAATCACTTAATATAATCCAAGGGGACCTAAAGGGTCAAATTTTATTCCTAAGGTTGTTTTAGGTCTAATTAAACTTATCCAGTAGAATTAGAACATGGGTTAGGGTAATAATAATATCATTGTTACCCTAAATTACCCTATTTACATTTAACTATGTTAAATAAACGTAAAAAGATACTATTCAAAAAAATAATATTTTTATCTTATTGAACCACATTTTACACCTTGATTTTAACCATGTATCTTAGATTTTCTAAATTACACAAACTAAAGCGGTAAAATTAAGTTTTATGTGAATTCGTAAATACTCCTAGGTGGTGGGTAAAAGACGCTGAAAAGTTTAATAAAATTATTATGTATCTAAAATTATTATAAACTAACTCCAATGAATTAAATTTAATATATATAGGTATTATGTAACTATTTTGACCTAACATAAATTTAAACTAAATAAATAATTATTTAAATAAAATTTCGGTTTTAAACTATAACTCAGTGTTTTTCATTATTCATCAAAATTTGAAAGTTTTAAGAAAAATACACTAAATTCACCCTAAGCTAATTTCGATATTTTGAATCCAAAAATTAAGTCCATTTTAAAAAATTCAAAACATAGAAGTTGCATTTATAAATTTAAAATTAATTCCCATTGTTAAGACCAAATGGCGTATTTTTAAGAAACAATATCTATAAAAAGATTGACACTTGTTTACGTCCAATCTCAATGTAAAATTACTTAAAAAGACCAACATTGGATTATATGGTAAAAATATAATCTATTTATACTTTGAAACCATTAAATAGAATAATTTAACACTATAAATTATTTTTATTAAAAAAATTTGTTTTCAGTTAAAATATAGTCTTTTTCACTATTCATCCAAATATGAAAGTTATCAGAAAAACACAAAAATTTTATTAAAACTAAATTATTATTTCCCAATTTTAAAGAAGAATTTTATTTTGTAAAATTGAATATATAAGAGATTCAAATATTGTATTTAAAAAGGGTTCACCATTAAATGGTGGTAAAAGTACATTTTATGAAAAATACTTCTTTTATCTGAAAAAAGTCAATTAGTTCTTACATAATGTCTAAGAAACTCATAATATGGATTATAAAATTATTAGAATTATATATATTTCAAAATGCAGTTCATACTATTCATAAAAGCTTTTGAATGGTTAGTTCGGTTAGTTGTGTTACGGTTGAACTCGGTGTTACGTGAAGTGCAAGATATAAAATTACTTTGACGAAATAACGTACTATGAAATCTTGGGGTGTTACACATAAAACAAACTCATTAGAATAAAATAGTGTATATTTTAATTATAAAAACACAAAAAAACTACAATATTTTGGAACTATATTAATCTATCTAACACTATTGTGGTACCATACCTGATGGTTTACCACCAAAAATTTTTAGTGAAGGGAAAGGTTATGGTGAGAGGATTATACTTACCCAAGTTTTTTTATGAATAATTTAAATGTTAAAAAATAATAATTTTGGATTTTTTTATTCATGAGTAGTAAAATGAACATTTTTTATAGAACATGATCTTAAATATTTTCTCTGACTACTCTGTTGGTCCAAAAATATTATGTTTACCTTATGACTTGATATTTTAGGAAATCTATTCCATTTAAATTTTTATTCAATATTAAATATTTAATTAAATAAATATTAATTTATTCAGGTGGGATTAAACAATTATATATTTTTATGGGAGTGTTGGGGGTAGATTTCAAATCGGTAGTTAATTCTAAAATGGGGGTTTCCCTTAGGAGAGTTATAAAACCACTTTAGATTATAGGAATTAGGAAAAGAATTTTAAAGTAGAATATAATTCAATTTAATAAATAATTTTTTTATATTTAAATAACTAGAGTTCATACCCCCATATTCGTTTGACTTTAAATATAAAGGGGGAGAGTTCATCCATGGTATGTAATTACTGAACCAAGAAGGAATGTGGATAGAGGGGCCGTTATCCTTTTTACATGGTGTCCATTAAGATAATACTGTTCTATAGTTACATCCATGTGTGGATATAGATGATTTGTTTTAGTGTTTTCTCAATGATGTATGATGATTTTAAGTTGTTATAATTAAATCCCTATATATCCATTGTTTTTAATTAAAAATTCTCTTTTATGATTGTTTGAGACCCTATGGGGGTCGATTTATAGATATTTTAGGAAAATAGTTGTTTGGGGATGATTAAATGGATTTCCATTTGGGATATCATAATAACAAAACACGAGTATTTAATACCACATGCCATTGGATCTTCTTATTTGGTGAAGATCATTATTTTATAAGTAAAAGTTGTTTTTCATAAGTACACACCAACAGTTAGACATGTACATGTGGCAGAGTACCTATGAAGATACAATATATAGGGTAGGCATATTATATAGTACTACCCAACTAGACCCTAGGGGCGCCCAAGATATGTATTAGTACATGGAAAGATACCACATATTCCCTCACCATTTGTAAGTGAATGCCAAGACCTTGGGTAAACCCAGACTATGTATAAGTTATAAGCCCCACAGTGTTACAGTGTTAATATAACAAATGTTACTACCCATATCAACATTATAAACCTTTTTTCTTGTGAGTCTACCATATTATAACTCTACAACTAAAATTTCTTATCCTATAGTAGTTATCAGGATGGGTAACATTATTTAAAGATTCCATGGGTGTGTATGAGTGAGAAAAATCACACTCGAAAGAACATGTGTTAACCTATAGGGAATGTCTTTATTCTGAATACCCATTCGGGCACATGGGTGATCCCAATGTAGGGGATCATGTGTCTGTGAGGTAAATTGTGGTTCTTGGTTGGCCCAGAACTGAAAAAGATGTTATGGTGGGGTGTCTGTACTATTAGTGGGGACCATTTTTTACGTTGGTGTCATTGTAGGAACCTCACATGATATGTATTTGTGCTTCCGAGGATGATATATAAGGTCCCCAATGAGGAAATTATTCTCTATATTAAGGGTGAAAGAAACACCCCATAATTTTAAATGGTTAAAATAATAAATAATACTAACCATGTCTGTAACGCCCAGAACCTAGTTACCCAGAGTCAGTGCATTATTACATAACATTGGCATGATCACAAGGAAATCATGTCTCGAATGGCCGATCATTTTTGTATCATTGGAAAAAATATCCACACATAAGTTCAACATTACATCTTGAAAAGAAATACAACATGAATTTATTCCATTAAAACATCCAAGCCTTCTAGATTATTTCTGAAATTTACTCTTAACTAACTTCGTCATATCCTGGGAAAATGAAACATAAGAAAAGGGTAAGATCAAACTCTCAAAAGGGTAATAAATATAGCCGAAGATAAAATAAATATTAACGTGGTGAATAATTGAAACCACAGGCCTTTACCAATAATAATCATGAATACTTTTATGGAAGGAATGTGAGATCAGTAAATAATTCCATAATAAAACATAAAAAATGGTAATCTACTAGTCGAATGACTACATGAAACATCAATATTATTTTTATAATGAGGGAATGTATAATGCCTGATATTATGAAACATTTTGTCAAGGCCTCGACCAAGACGTCTAAAAATGATTAAGGCCTTGGTGAAAACAATATATCAAATTGAGAATGGCCTCAGCCAATTCTACATCTAGTTGTCTCATGATACCTACCGAGGCATCGAAGATCTATAGTGGGCTGCACCAATCATGTACTAAGTCCAATACATTCCTCATATGAAAAATTTGAAATATAACATAAACATTCATATTAATACTAGCATAAAAAATGTCAATAATTTAACCATAAACCGTGAGTGGTATAAAAATAACACATCCACATTCAAACATATCACAAAACCTTCAATACAAAATGGATGTTTTGTACCATAGAAAATCATCTTCAAATAAACTTAAAATCCATCAAAGGATGTTGACATAGATGAAATAAAAAAATTATTTAGAGAAATATCTCTTTCTATATTGAAATTCATTAAGAGTCACATGATTATAAAGAAAAAATTTATTTTGAAAATATTATTATAATCTTTTAAGGGAAGCTTCGATGAAGTTATAATGGTGGAAAATATCCTCACCCACAGTTTAAATTAAAAAAACATTCTTACCTTAGATTTTCCAAAAAGGTCAAAAAGTACCTTCTTTGGAAAATGACAGAAAGATTCCTTTCAAATCATATATGGTCAAATAAGGTTATAAATTACATTAACCCATTGTCTAGTAAATAGTAAAAATGTTTTTGAAAACTATTTTAAGAAGCACAGATGTGGATGATAAAGAGGTCCCAGTAGATAACTACGTAAAAACAACCTCGGATAATGAAGAGATTGTGAAATTAAACCATACCTTGTACATTTCCTTGGTCAAGGGTAGGTTAACCTCCTGTATAATGGTGAAATAATTGTTATTAAATTATACAAGAGTCATATACATTAATATGATATAAAATATGATCTTTTAATATTTCTTTGTTAATAATATCTTAGTATTATTGTCATTTTGAGTGTTAACTGATTATTTTTTCCTTTATATGATTTGTTATGTAATTAATGTTTATTATGAATAAGATGTATATTTTTTATATTAATAATGATATTAAGTCTTTAAACATTATTTTTAATCATCTAATGAAAATTATTCTTGAATGGATATGATGGGAAATGATTCTCATCGCGTTCGTGGTGACGGTAATCCGTACGTACGCACGAGCGACAGTATCATTATTTTCATATTAAAATAATATATAATTGGATGATATATCATATATACACAATAATTATCATGTTATATTTATTATTTAAAACAATTGCGCATCATTATTATACCCATCCAAATAATAATGTATTTAATAACAACTATACCATGAAGTGGAGACGATAAGTTGTACGGACACACGTATGGTGACATGTCATTCAAAGGATGGATAGAATAATGAATATGGTTGTACAATATTTATAATGACATCAATTTATTTGGAATTTACTGGAGTTATTATTTTATAATGTAAACAACAAAGAAAAATGGAATGGAAGAAGAAAGGACTTGAAAGAGATGATGAAATATTTACCTATTTCCGGGCTCTTCCTTTTAATTTGATCAAAATGGCTAATTATGTTGTCTTTATGACTAAAATAATGCATCTATGATTAATAGAGGACAGTTTATAGGGTATTGTGGTAGGTTTTTATCGATCCAAATGGATTTTAAGGTGTGAATTAGAGAGAAGGGTGACTTCCCTTTAATTCGAGGGGTGAGGGGCACCTTAGGGAAAACTAGAAATATTATTTTATAATAAATTAATATTAGGTTTCTAATGTATCAAAAATGTAATATTTAATATATATTGTGGGTATGTGTCAATAACCACTCAACCAATAGGTTTTAGAGATGTTTGGGTCACTATATTAACCTTATCATTTAGATTTAACCCTTAGTTAAGTAGTTTGACATTTACCATGTATCTTTGTATTTTTTTATTATACTGTTAATGAACATAATATATATTTTCTGGAGAACCCAAAGTGGTTCAGTAATGATACACCTTTCATTATATATGTGTTTTTTTCCAAAAACCTAAGATTTTTAGGAATTGAATATCGATTAATAATATAATAGTTGTTTTAAAAATGCTTTTATGTCAATTTTGACACTATTTGGTATTTTGTTTTTTCTAAATTCTTATCAGCATTATTACTTCAAAAAATATCATTTAATCAATTCTAATTTGTCACATTAACCACTAAAATTATTTTATGGCATCAAAACATTCAAATTATATTTATTTTAACATCTATAATACCATTTATTTTATTCTTTCATTAATAAAGAAAATCTTGCATCATCATTGTACCATAAATAAATATCTTTATTTTATGTCTAAAAATTATAAATAAAATATCATGAGGTAGGAAATATTATTAGATTTCTAATGAATTTTTATAGTTGAATAGATCAATTTTATAACATCATATAAAAATTGTTTTACTAAAAGATTTTTTCTTTTGTTGTTTTTGTCTCTACATTAAATTATTTAATACGTAATGTCATTATCACTTCTATGTGGCATCATGGGGTCCCAAAATCGACCCAAGTATGAAAATGGTCGGACATGTATCATCCAATAGGGTTATGAAATGTTTTAGTGTAATTTAATATTATTAGAATATTATTTTTTATCCTTATTTACTGAACTTATCCCTCAAACCACGGTAAATAAAATATTCACTAAAGTAAATATTCCTCATGTACAAAAAATAAAAGTTACTTATTTAAAAAATTTAGACTTCTTGATTCCAAATATGGAATCCATTTTTCAAAATTGAAATTACAGAAGTGTTAGAAATTAATTTAAAATTAATTCCCATTGTCAAAAAAGTGTGTTTTTAATAAATAATAACTGTCAAAAGATTGACACTTGCTTCTGTCTAGTTTAAATGTGAAATTAAATCAAATGACCAGTATTGGATTAAATGGTAAAAATATAATATAATTATACATAAAAACCACTAAATAGTATAATTTATAAGTATAAATTAATTTTATTAAAAACATTGTTTTAAATTAAAATGCAGTATTTTTCACTATTAATCAAAAACTGAATATTTTCAGAAAAATTAAAAAAATCCACCCAAAGATAATTTATATATTCCTAACCAAAAAATGAAGTCCATTTTGAAATAAAAAATTGATAAAATTTCAAAAAGTGGGTAATAATATTCATAAAGGCTAGTTATATTGGTCACGATGTCGTAGAATCTCGAAGTTGCATACAATGCAAGCTATTGCATTATATGAAGGGAATCATACTATAGAAGCATGGGGTGTTAAATTATCCCCTCATTAAAGTAATTTCACCCTCAAAATTTTTAGAATATAACTGCATAAAATTACATGGATTGTTCTTTATCATAAGTTGTCGGGTTCCCATGTTGCCTCTTCCATCTTATGGTTTCTCCATAGAACTTTTATTAGATGAGTCGTTCGGTTTCTCAGCACATGTTATCGTGTTTCATGAATCATGAGTTGCTCTTTTCAATAAGACAGATCGGGTTCTGGTTCAAATTCTTCATAGGTGAGTACTTTTGTCGGGTCAGACATTTATTTTCTCAACAGTGACACGTGGAACACATCATGAACATTAGAGAGACTTGGTGGCATTTCCAAACGGTAAGCTACAGCCCCAATTCGTCCTAGAATTTCAAAAGTTCTGATGTACCTATAACTCAATATACCCTTATTACCTGAATGTATAATACCCTTCCATGGAGATATCTTCAAGAAAACATGATCTTCTACCTAAAAATCCAAATCCTTCCTTTGGTTATCACCATATCTCTTATACCTACTTTGTTCTGCTTTGATGTGTTTTTGAATTACCTTCACCTTTTCCATCACTTCTTATTCCAGTTCTGGACCTATGAGTTTTCTTTCACCAACATCATCCCAATAGGTTGGTGTGTGACATATCTTTCCATATAATGCTTCATATGGTGCCATATGAATACTTTAATGGAAGCTATTGTTATAGTAAAATTATAACAGAGGTAAATATTGATCCCAAACTCCTTGAAAGTCACGTGATAATGATCTCAACAATTATTCTAAGGTATGAATAGTCTGTTCTAACCGTCCATCAGTTTTGGAGAGGTAGGTTGTGCTCAAATGAAGTTCAGTATCCCGGTCTTTCTGAAGAATTTTCCAGAATCTTTATGTAAAACAGGGATCACCATCAGAAACTATCGATAGTGGTACTCCATGAAGTCTCAAAACATGATCAATATATAGTATTTCCAGACCTTCAAGTGGTAAATCTTCAATTATAGCAAGAAAATGAGCTAAAATGGTAATATGATCAACTATGACCCATATTTCATCATTCCTTCAAGGAGTCTTTGGTAGTCTCATTACAAAGACCATCGTAATATTATCCTATTTCCACATAGGTATGGGAATAGGTTGTAAGACTCCTCCAGGATGTTTCCATCAAGCTTTCACTTGTTGACAAACTATACATCTTGACACAATATCAGCAATCTCCCTCTTCATGTTGTCCCAACAAAACATTTCTTCCAAATCACTATAAATTTTGGTGCTCCAAGGGTGAATATAAAAATTGGAGCTATGAAAATCATACAACAATTCTATTTTTGATTAGGTATATCCGGAACAAAAAATATCTTCTGAAATTTCAAAATTCCATCTTCATACACAATGTCACTCAATCTCCCATCATTCACTGCTTTAATCATCCTTTGAAACTCATCAACACAGGTCTGATAACTCTGTATCCTTTCTAGTAATGATGGTTTGCATACTATTTTAAAAATTGTTGACTTTTCACCTTCCATGGTTATTCCCATATCTATCTTTACTATATCCATTTATATATGATCTTTTTCGACTCTCATCTTGTTCAAAACACCATGATCTTTTATTCTCAAAGCATCTGCCACCTTATTTTCCTTCTGTAGGTGGTAGAGTATAGTGAAATCATAATCATTGAGTAGTTCAATCCATCTCCTTTGCCTCATGTTGACTTTTATCTATGGGAAAATATTCATCAAACTCTTGAGATCGGTATATATCTCACATTTTTTACCATATTGATAATGTCTCCATATCATCAAAGAAAGGATTATAGATGCTAACTCAAGATCATGAGTAGTATATTGTTGCTCATGAATTTTCAGTTATCATGATGCATAGGAAATAACTCTATCATTCTGCATAAGGACAAAACCATGCCCTTTCTTTTCTGCATCACTATAAACAACTAACATATCATTTCCCAATGGTAGTGTCAAGATAGGGTCATTGACTAATATTCTCTTCAATTCTTCATAACATTTTTCACACTCTTTTGTCCAATCAAATTTAACCCCTTTTCGTGTGAGCTTTGTTAATGGGTTAGCCGACTGGGAAAAATTCTGGACAAAATGTTAATAATAACATGCTAAACAAATAAAATTTCCTACCTCAAATATACTCTTAGGTGCTGGCCATTTTTGGATTACATTGGCCTTAGAAGGATCAAAATAGATTCCATCCTTGGAGAAAATATGGCCAATAAAAGAAATCACCTAAAGCCAAAATTCACACTTACTGAACATCCCATATAATTCATGTCTTCTCAGAGTCTTAAGGATAATGCACAAGTGATTTTCATGATCTTCGTAGCTTTTAGAGTATACCAAGAAATAATCAGTAAATAACACTAAAATGTCATCAAGATATTCCTTGAAAACTCTATTCATTAGATCCATGAATATAGATGGTGCATTATTCATTCCAAAAGGCATTACTGTAAACTCGTAATGCTCGTACCTGGTTTAAAATTCTATTTTCGGAATGTATTCCTTCTTAACACCTAAATTATGATATCCAGATCGAAGTCCAATCTTTTAAAAGTATTGAGTTCCATGAATTTGGTCGAATAAATCATCAATGCGAGGTAGGGGGATACTTTTTATTTATTGTTATATCATTGATCTCACTATAGTCAATGAAAATCCTCATAGATCCATCTTTATTCTTAACAAAAAAATAGGGGCTCCCCATAGAGTAACACTAGGGAGAATAAATCCATTATTACTCATTTCCTCTTGTTGTTTCTTTTGTTCCACTAATTCCATAGTGGCCATTCTATAAGGGTTAATCGATATGGGGCTTGAACTAGGAATTAAATAAATGGAAAATCAAATTTCTCATTCAGGAGGATTTCCAGGTAAATCCTCTAAAAATACATCAACATACTTATGTATAATCGGTACATCCTCTATTTGAACATTATTTTCCTCATCCACAGTTATTTCATTTTCTTCCTTATCAATAATGGAATTTATTTGAGCTACTAAGGGTGGATCTAGATAAGAATCTGGTGGTGACGTTTCTTCTCTAAAGATATGGTGTTCTTTATCATCATCATCAAAAATATTAACCCCCTTCTTCATATAATAAATTTTTCCATCATGGTACGAAAGCCAATCCATATCAAGGATTATATTAAATTCAATCCTGGGTATGACGATGGGATCAGCAGACAAATAACATTTATATTCCCTAATGGGAACTGATTCAAAAAACATTGTAGCAATGATACTTCCCTTATGAATTTTGAATGACAACTCCATTTTTAAATAAAATTAGAAATACCAAATTTTCTTAGAAAACTGGGATGATATGAAACAATTTGATGATCCAGAATCAAATAAAGCATTGGATAAACTTGAGGAAACCATTAAATTTCCGGCCACCACGTCATTCAGGGATTCAACCTCAGCAGTAGTGATTGAAAAATATTGTCATTGATCCCTTGGCCTTTTCTGAGGTAATTTTCCCTGTCTCTTAGGACATTGATTTTAATAATGTCCCATCTCCCTACAATTTAAGCATCTAACATTGGTATCATCTTTCTTTCCCTTATAATCATCAGTAATATGGCCTTTCTATAGATATTTTTAGCATACTCATTTTCCATTTAGATAGGCACCAGGGTTCTTCCTTCAACAATTATCACATTGTAGAAATTCAATTCTTCCCTTCTTCCCCGTTTCCTTATTTCCTTTCCTAGAGTGTTCACCAGATCTTTTCTCCTCTTTCTTTTCTTTAAAGCCATATGACTTAGATAATTACTTTTCTTTCTTGATAGCACATGAGAAAATATCTTTGTATGATGAGAAGGATTATGATACTAATTATCAATAGAGAAATGGTTTTATCCCATCAAAGAAATATTCAATCTTTCTTATTCGGTTACGTATATAATCTGTAGCATGTCTCACTAACCTTGTAAAGTTATCTTCATACTTTGCGACATTTTCATCCTCCTTTTTCCTAAGACTCGGAAATTTTCGTTCCATATCTGTTCGATGGTATTGAGGAAATTATTTTTCAATAAAAATGTCATTAAACACCCTCTATTCCTTATTTTATAATACATCATCTTCTTTTGTGTTTTCAATCAATTACCACCATTGATCAGCATCTCCAGTGAGGCGGTAAAATGCCATGAAAACATTTTCCCTTTCGTTACTCCCCAAGGCGTGGAATATTTTCACTCAAAAATTTATCCATTGCTCAGATACAGTTGGATTTGTACCACAATTGTATGATTTTGGTTGTTTCCTCATGAATCAGTCTAACATTGATCCTATGTGTTGTGGATCATGGTGCTCCATACGGGTAAGGTTATTCTTCATAACCTGTGTGAGTTGTCCCAGAATAGTGATAAGCTGATCAACACCAATTGTATCACCATCTCCACTATAATTATCTTGAGTAGGCGGTAAATCCCTACATAAAGTGCGTGCATTGATACGATTTCCATTACTTCCACTAGGCTCCATTTCTAAACAATTTCATACACTAGATTAGTTTATAAATCACAATACATAAATCCAAACTTATAAAACACTTAACATAAATTGATTAATTTATGGATATAATCAATAATCATAAAAATGTTTTATTTAAGGAATTATATACTCATAAACCCCTTATAAAAGTTTTTAAGGAAAATGATAATTATCCTAAGAATATACCTCAGGAGTGTCGTAACCAAGAGTGCAGCTAGGCCCGTTGTCGTGCACCAGTTCCTGTTCGAGTCTAGCTTAAAGCAGTGTTTTCAGTTTTTACCCCTAAAAATATCTTTGACAAAGCTACCTCTACCTTCTTATATCCATACATGGATGAATTTTTTGGAAAAATCCAAAAATCATTACATTACCAAAATTCTATTATGTTCTTATATACAAATCCTCAAATTCTATCTTAGTATAATGTTCTCTAATAATATTTTATCTCAATCTAGTTTCCATGGTTTATAATAAACTTCCTATGATACCAAATATAACTCCCCGACCCTACTTACCTAGTGTCGGTGCATTATTACATAACATTGGCCTGATCACAAGGAAATCATGTCTTGCAAGACTGACCAATTTAGTTTTATTCGAAAGAAGATTCATAAATATGTTCAACTTTTAAACAATAAAATAATTACAACATGAATTTATTCCCTTAGAGAAATCCATGCCTCCTCTATTATGCCTGAATGTAACTCACAACTAACTTATTCATATCCTAGGAAAATGAAACATAAGAATGGGGTGAGCTCAGATTCTCAGTAAGGGTAAGCAATACAGCGGAAGATAATATAAATATTAAGCATGGTGAATAATTGAAACCACATGCCTTTACCAATAATAAACATGAATAATTTTATGGAAAGAATATGAGCTGAGTAAATTTTTCCATAATAAAAAAATCATGGTAATTCTACTAGTCAATTGACCACATGAAACATCAATATTATTTTCATAATGAGGGAATGTATAATGCCGAACATTCTGAAACAATTTTTCAAGGCCTCGGCCAAGATGTCTAAAAATAATTAAGGCCTCAGCCAAAACCATATACCAAATTGGGAAAGGCCTTAGCCAATTCCATGTCTATTTGTCCCCTGAGACCTACCGATACATCGAGGAGCTATAGCGGTTTCCACCCGTCACTCACTAAGTCCAATACCTTCCCCATATTGAAAGGTTGAAATATAAAATAAACATTCATATTAAATATAGCATACAAATTGTCTATAATTTAACAATAAAATATGAATGGTATAAAAACAACACATCCACAGTCAAAAATATCAGAAAAACTTCAATACAATATGGATGTTTTGAATCACAATAAATCAACTACAAATAAACTTAAAATCAATCAAAGGATGTAGAAATTGATGAAATCAAACCCTTTTTTATAGAAACATATCTTCCTATTTTGAATTCATTTAAGAGTCACATAATTATAAAGAAATCATTTATTTTGAGAATATTCTTATAAGCTTGTAAGGGAAGCTTCAACAATGTTATAATGTCTGAAAATAGCTGCACCCGCCATATAAGTAAAAAAACATTCTTACCTTAAATTTGTTGAAAAGGTCAAAAAGTACTTTGTTTGGAAAATGATGAAAAGGAAACTTTAAAAACATATAAGGTCAATTAAACGTATAAATGAATTTAACCCATTGACTAGTAACTACTAAAAATGTTTTGAAATAACCTTTTAATAAGCATGGATGTGGATGATAAAGAGATCCCAGTAGACAATTATGTATAAACAGCTTATGATAATGAAGAGATTGTAAAATTAACCCTTAACATGTACTATTACTTGGTCGAGGGTCGGTAAAACTCTTGTATAATGGTTAAATAGTTGTTATTAAATTATACAAGAATCATATACATTAATATTATATCATATATGATCTTTTAATATTGCATTGTTAATAATATCTTAGTATTATTCTCATTTCAGGTGTTAACTGATTCATTTTCATTTATATGATTTGTTATGTAAGTAATTTTTGTTATGGATATGATGTATATTATTCATATTCATAATTATATTAAGTCTTTCAACATCATTTTTAATCATATAATGAACATTATTCTTGAATGGATATGGTGGGGAAGGAATCTCATCGCATTCGAGGAGATGGTAATCCCGACGTACGTACGAGCGTAAATATAATTATTTTGATATTAAAATAATACATAATTGCATTGTATATTATATATACAGAATGATTATATTTTTATATTTATTATTTACATCAATAACACTTCATTATTATACCCATCAAAATAATAATGTATTGAATAACGACTATATCACGACATAGAGATGGTAATCTGTATGCACACACATATGGTGACATGTCAATCAATGAATGGACATAATAATGAATATGGTTGTAACATATTTATAATTACTTCATAGTATATAGAAGATACCAGAGTTATTATTTTAGAATGGAAGCAACAAATAAAGAGGATGTGGAAGAATAAACGAACTTGAAATAGGTGATGAAATATTTATCTCTTCTTCAATTCTTCTTTTTGATTTGAACAAAAAGGGATATTTAGGTTGGATTTATGACTAAAGGAAGCACTCTAGGAAAAATTTAGGATAGTTTAGAGGGTATTTGGGCAGGTTTTGTTCAAGGAAAATGGGTTTGAAGGTTTGAATTAGAGAGAAGGGGTGCCCTTTTAAAAGAGGGGTTTGGGGAACCTTAGGAAAAGATAGAAATATCATTTTATAATAATATAATTTTCGTTTTATAATGGCTCCAAGATGGACTATTTAAAGTATAAGGTGGGGATGGGTCGAAAACCACTCAACCAAAAGGGTTTTAGACAGGTTTGGTTCAATATATTAACCTTATACTCTAGATTAACAATTATTTAAATAGTTTGACATTTACCATGTCTCATTGTAGTTTTATATTTTATGGTTAATAAACTTACTATATAATTCCAAGATAACCCCAAGTGGTTCATTAATGATACACCTATCATTATATATTTTTTCTGGACGATCTATAGATTTTTAGGAATAGTATATCAATTAATAATATAATATTAGTTTTAAAAAGACTTTTACGTCAATTTTGACACTATTTGGTAGTTTGTTATTGCTAAATTCCTATCAGCATTATTACTTAAAAGATATTCATTTAATAAATTTTAAAATTCCATATTAACGACGAAAATTATTTTATGGCATCAAAACATTTAAATTCTATTTATTTTTACATTTATAATACCATTTATTTAATTCTTTCATTAATAAGGAAAATATTGCATCATCATTGTGTCATAAATAAATATATTTATTTTAAGTATAAAAATAAAAAAAAAATATCCTGATGTAGGAAATCATTTTATCTTTCTAATGACTATTTATAGTTTAATATATTATATAACTTTATATAAAAATTGTTTTACTAAAAGATATTTTTTTTTGTATTTTTGTCTCTACTAAAAATTATTTAATATAAAATGTCATTATCACTTCCAAGTAGATCTGTGGGGTCCCAAAATCGCCCCATGGATGAACATGGTCAGAAATGTATTAGCCAATAATGTTAGGATACATGTTATTGTAATTTAATCTTATTATAATATTATTTTTTATCATTATTTACTAGATTTACCACTTTAACCACGGAAAATAAAATATTTACGGAAGTAAATATACCTAATGTCCAAAAGAATAACAGTTACTTATTTACACAATCTGGACCTCCTAATTCCAAATATGGAATCCATTTTTCTAAATTCAAAACACAAAAGTTTCAGAAATTAATTTAAAATTAATTCCCGTTGTGAAAACAAAAATCGTGTTTTTAAGAAATAAAAACTATCAAAAGATTGACACTTCCTTATATCCAGTTTAAATGTGAAATTCCGTCCTATAATAAATATTTGAATAATTAATAAAAATTTAATCTAATTATAATTTAAAACCACTCAATATTATAATTTAGAACTATAAATTATTTTGATTTAAAAAAAATTTTAATTAAAATTTATTATTTTTCACTATTCATTAAAAACTGAATGTTTTCAGGAAAATGCCAAAAATCCACCCTATGATAATTTTGATATTCGAAACCCATAAATGAAGTCGTTTTTAAAGATAAAATTGATATAATTTTAAAAAGTGGTTATTACTATTCATAATGGCTAGTTTGATTGGTCGTGATGTGTTAAAATTTTGATGTTGCATACAACGCAATCTATTGCATTATTCAAAATGAAACATATCATAGAAGCTTGGGGTGTTACATTTTAAATAAGGCGAAAATTATTTTTTCATATCCTACCAGAATAGAACTCCACATCTAAATGATATTTTCATAGAATGGTGATCAAGATGGGTGACCTTCTAAGAGGTTTTCCATGGTGTTTCTGAGTGGGAAAAAACACATTGGAAATAAAATGTGTTGGCATCTCTGGATAGTCATTAGAATACTAAACGTTACTTCTCATTTGAACAAGGAACATCATTCTTTTAGAGAGCCTACCAGATTATAACTCCATAAATAAACATTCTTATCATGGAGTAGTGATTAGAATGGGTAAACATCAAGGAATTTTTATAGTGTCTTTATGAGTGATGAAAAATCACATTTTAATGAACATGTGTTAGTCTATAGAGAAATTAATTAGTCTGATGAACCAATCAGACATGAGGGTGGGCCCTAGGTAGGGGAAAACATGTTTGTGGGGAAACTCATAGTACATGGAAAGCAAATACAAGATGCACATATTATGCTAGGGTGTATGTGATATCACTGGGGTCCAATTGTTATATTGGTATCATAGAAGGAACCAATTTAAAAGTGTGGTTTAACTACCTGGGTTGAGATATAGGGTCCATAATGATTATATTATGCACTAAAATGGGTTGTGAATATAACCCTATAGAATGTTAATGGGGTAAAATGATAAATTTCATTACCCATGTAATCATGATGAGCAATTACTTTTAGAATCCAAACTTATTAGAACTCCATTGCTAAGTGTTATTTTTTTGAGTAGATATTATGATGGTTTACATCCTTGAATGTTTCCCAGGGTGATTGCGAGGGAGGAAAAAGAACTCTAGAAAGAATAATTGATGTCCGGTGGGGACATAAATAAGTCTGATGACCCATTCGAGCATGCGGGTGGGACCCATGATGGGTACTATAGTTATTTGGGACAACTAGTGGAGTCAATGGGTGATGACTAAAGGACCATATTATGGCTGGGTGTTTTTTCTGTCTGTAGGTCCCGGTAGTTATATATGTAAATAAATAGGGTTGAGATTCTTTGATAGACATCGTGTACTCAGGTTACACAACATATACCTCTCTCGTTTTACCCCTTAAGGGTTTTTGGAAATTTTTTACCCAGAATTTTATAATTGAAATAAATATGAGTCTAGTGTGAGTTTTATTCGCTACAGAACATTCTGGTGGAATCGTTGGGCTGTTTTGAGGACCTCTATGTTGTGGTTCAGGGTAATAATGTCATTAAAATAGGGTTTCCTATATTAATTGAATCTATTAGTGTCCTAATAATGATAGATGGAGTGAGACTTGGATGTGGTTATGGATAATTATGGAAGTACATGGTATAGATCTATAGTGTTCCTCAACTAAAGTATCTTGAGATAGTCCACAAATAGAGGGACTGTGTTATGGATGTGGGGTATGGTTATTGGGTGTTTGGGACAACCTAAAGTGACTTGTATAGAAAGTGGTTTTGAGTTTTTCCCTCTATTAATATTGTACATAGTATGCCTATTAGTCCATGAGATGTAAAAAGGTGGGTTATGGAATGTTTTCTCTAAGAGGCAGGTGTTGGCCTAAGAGAAAGTTCATGGATGATGATCCCAAGTGAGATGCATCTTTTTTTCAGAGTTTTTTCACCCCTTGATATATAATTTGACTATATTGTAACCCATTATGAGTTTTTTATACATATAACGTGATATTTGAATCTTTGGAGTGTTTTGAGGACCTCTAAGAGGATGTTCAGGATGACAAAGTCATGAATGATAGGTTTTCCTCCAGAAATTGAATGTGTTATTATCTTAAAAATAGTTCATAGAATGAGACCCATATGTGTGTATTAAAAATTATTTATGGACATGTTATAAGATCTCATATTTCCTCAAATAGTTTAGATTTGGAATGTCCCTAGCTAGCGGTATTATGTAATGATTGTGGATGAAGATATGTAGGGTGTTTGGTCCAAACTAAAGTTACTTTTAGAGGGGAAGGAATTGATGCCAAACCTCTTTAGAGATAGTATATAGTAGGCCTATGAATCCATGATATGTAATAGGATATGTTGTGGGATTTGATTCATTAAGAGGTAGGAATTGTCCTTATTTTCTAATCATGGTCGACGATATCATGTTGGAAGCCTCTACTTATGTTTTTACATTATGGATACTATGTGGGGTTCCATCATTTTATTAATAACCTAGGGGACCCCTGTGATTTTCCTTTTGTGAGATAGCCTCTATAAGGTTAATATGGATGTGGGTAGATGTTGAAAATTATTTTACCCTTAAACCATACTAATCATATGATCTTAATGGGTTATAGACAATGTGATGGGAAATAGAATTAGGTCTGCCCTTTGGATATATTTATTTTAGTTATTATTTATTTATTATGACATGTGTTGGACCTAGACAATAGGGTTTCATCTATTGGGATTATAATAGATGTTATTTTTTAGGAATCCCAAGAACTGTATGATGAGGTAGATTATACTCTAGGATGCTAGGTATAGTTGTGATCTAGTCTCACTTTACATTGGGAGAGGATGTGTAGATCATCTAGAATATAATGATATGGTTGATTTGGTAGTGGATTTTAAGAATCAATGATTAGGATCCTCAATAAGATCTATATGAGTGTGAATATATTATAATTCTTAATATGGTAGGGGTTCCTTTGATATAATTATAGCACTAGGAATTCTCATGTTATAGAAATTGAATATAAATACATGCATAATATTACGAATAACATTGTTTCATGATATTTGAATAGATGTGTGGGATTTTGGGTGGGAGTATAATCCTAAGTATGGATGATTCATGTCCTTAGGTTAATTGTGATATCCCATCAATTGATACCTATGATACAACCATAGATTGGGTGGATACACCCTTGAATGTTTGGATGAGTAAATATGTGATATTGGATGTCCAAGGCATAGACAACATGATCTAGGGGATATATTCTATTTTTTCTTGGGTTTTCCGATAATCAGTATTGCATTAAGATATAAGACTTCTTATGATTTCCCCCTCCATGGAATTAGTTATCAACCTGACATTAATAATTTGTATCTATTAACATGGGGTTTATCCTAAGGGATTACATATAGGGGATTCCTAATGACAAACTAGGGTTAGCTACTCCTCAGTGGTGTTGTGAGAATGGGATACCTAAAGAGAAATATAGATGATAGAGGTTACCCTGAGGCAATTATCATGATTAGAGTGATTTTGGCATTAGGAAGAAGTAGGTTTGAACGGGTCAATGTTGTAGACATGTGGATTGGTAATGGATTTATTATTATTATTTTTTTAGTTTTCTATCACCACAAATTTTCTTATTACATGAATTTTTTTTATGAAAGTGGGTTATAGTATGATAGTTTGGAGAGGCTTAATAAGATACATTTTCCCCTTGTAGGTGCACCTCGGTGTGCTGGTAGACCTTATAGTTATTTTCATGTTGAGAATAAAATATCAATAGTTGGGAAATTTCCTGTATCACATGATCGAGTGGAGCCCCTCGTATGGTGTCCCATAACTAGGCTATATATTATTGAAATTTTTTGGGAGAACTGATATGTATTAGGGTTTGGTTTTGGGTGAGGAGAACTATATATTTATTTGCAGTTTATTTCTCTTAGTATATCTATTACATGGACTTTCATGCTTTTATTTATTGCATTACTAATAGATTATTATTATATCTTTGTACCCTAACTTGTATGATGTTATGTTATATTTTATTTATTTCACAATTAGATATAGGGATATGGTCATCTCATAGTACTAGATTAGGGCCCATCTGTAGGTCAAGAACCTCTAAAATACAAAGAAGTTCTTCTGAGGCCTCGTGTATATTAGGATGGATACTGTATAGAAAGAGTTAGGGAGTGATGTGATTTTTTTAAATGGTTTGGTGACACTTTATTAGGCAGTGATTATTTATGAAAAAATAATTTTTGGAGATTTTTTTTATGTGAACTTGTAATTTTAAGTGTTTCTGTACTGGTTTCAAATATTATTTTAATGGTTGAGAAGATGTTTAGTAAGTATGAAAATTAAAATCCTCATATTATATAATAATGAATCAAAATTCTTATTTGGAATTTATATGTAATTAATTATTTTAATACTATTGAAATAATTATAATTTTTTTAAAATAATGTAATTTATTTAAATTCTTTGAATATAAAATATTACAGATATGGGTAACTAGATATGGATCATGGAAGCATCTACTGATATAATGTTTTTGTGAACAATTGTTATTCCCTAAGGAATCCATTGTTATAGGTTTTGTGTATTTGTTTAGAGACATGGATTTGGTATCCCTCTCATTCATTATTATTCATATTACTGAATTTTTATTTCAATCAAAATAATTTAATGATTATATATATTTATTTTCTGATATTCATATGTGTTATTAGGTAATTATAGAACCAATTAGATATATGTTCGAAACTAGGTGAATATTTCGAACATATATAAAAAATATAATGGAGAGTAAGAAGAGTGTTGAAAAGATAGAATGAGAAACTATAATGAATCATGATATCACATGTGATATGTAGAATGATTAAGAAATAATAATGTAATTAGAAACTATAATATGAATCTAGATTTTATAATCAAACAATTTAATAAGTTCATTATGTAAAAAATACTAAAAATTCAATTCTTATATAATCTATTATAAATTCACTTATCATTACATTATGATTTTATGATTCATTTGATATCTAATTTCAAATTATATCATCATGGATATAAATTGATTTTAATTAAATTGAATTTTATGGAAATGGGTGTCTCGAACCATATAAAGGGTTATCAACGTTTAATGAGTGGTGAATATTTTAAATCCCAATGTTATTTTTATATTTTTATATAGTGATTGTTTTTTCACATCAATGTGAAATTGATTTGAAACGATGTTTTCAAAAAATATAAAATGTTATTTATACTATAAATAAATAATATTGTAAATAAGATAAATACTCTATTTTATCCCCATTAATGTATTAATATTCAATCTAGTACTACATCCACATGTATCTGAGTTGTCCAAATTATCCTTTTATGATATATCTATTTTTGGTAGTTAGTTATAATATTATTTATAATTTTTAATAAGGCGCATTTTAATTCTATAAATTGAAAATTTAAATCAGTTCTTAATAATTATAATTTTCATATACATAATATAAGGATTCATACAAAATTTTTTTCTACCAATATTAATGTGCTCTAATTTATAAAAAATGATTTTATACCATTAGAAAAAGGTGAATATATATTTATTATTTATAAAAGGATAACTAAAGTGATATCAATGATGGAATTTATATTTCATATTCCACATCTTAGAATGTGTTTTCTATGGCTATAAAATTTTTAAAGACCAATGGAGTTTTTAAAAATCCTAAAAAATCTAAAAATGTCAAAAAAATTTAAATATATGATTGTTCAAAAAAATAAAAAAATGGATTTATATTTGCATCCATTCAAATTATGGAATGCTTAATTCAATATAAATTGATTTCATATGTGAATTATAATGTTGTAACATTCAATTGATTTTGGAGGTACACTAGTGAATTGTTCAATAGTATGAAAAATATTCTATAAAAATATGATTCCAAAGTCAAATACTATAAAGATATTGATCTGTATACCATTACCCTTAATGATCCATCTAGTATCATTATTTATTATTAATTTAACAATGGAGTGGTAGAAAATAAAAAGCACAAGGAATATAGTGAAATTTAATTTAATGATTCAAAATATTATTATATTGAAAGAAGATGGAAATCAAAATATTAAGGAGAATAATAATAATAAATTTGAGAAGATAACATCGATAATATATATAAAAAATAAAAAGGAAAAGTTTAAGGTAAATATCCCTTATCAATTATATAAATAGGGATATAATGGTGATTTTATTTTAAATAATCATAATATAAAATATAATACTTATGATTATATAGATGTTTAGATAAGAAATCAAACTACAAAAGGTTATAAAGATTAAAGTTTAAAAATATGTTTTAGTTGTAAATGATATTATTACATTAAGAAATTATAGAATGATATTATTATCAAAAAATAATGATTATTTTAAGGACGATATGTAATAATAATAAATTTGATCGTATCATCATGGAATGTAAACTTTGTTAGATACAAAAAAATAGAAGGCATAACACTCTAGTTATGAGGAAGAAGATGATTAATAAGTGGAGACCTAAATAGACTACGTTCCAATGACGTAACTAAATGGTTTTTTAAAAAAACTTATAGAATGAAATCATGACCTTGATAAAGGAATAAAATAAAAGAAATTAGAATATAATTATTTCTAATGACGATAAAAAATTCAAAAAGGATTAATTAATTAAATCGTAGAATTATTTATGAACATAAATTAAAAACCACTTTGAGAAAAAATATTCTATAAAAAGGTTTTGTTGTTATATTTTAGGATACGGGATAAGAAAATTGTATATTGGAATTTCTATTGAATTAGATATGTAAATAAATGTAGTTGGTGATCTATATTATAATTATCCTATGATTTTGATATTAAAGTTAATGTTTTCATTTTTTAAATATTCAATTGAAAAATGTTTATGAAAATTTGAAAGTGAATAAAATATGTTAGGAGTCTTATGTTAAATTTTTTGTTAGGGATTTTTTTAGAATAAGAATATTTAGAATATTGAAATTTCAATTAGAAGAATATCTAAAAATCATACATCAAAGTAGTCTAACAAGATTATATTTAGTTAAGGAGAATACACCTATTTTGGGTGATTTTTGTGTTGTAGAGGTTGGGATTGAGAAACCCCTATTCTTATACATTTGGTTAACTTATTTAGATATATCATATCATATATAAATTGAAATAAAATTAAAAAAATCATCCCCAAAATGATAGGATTACATCAATTTGGAAGTAATCACATATTATAACATCATTATATATAATACCACACAAAACCATTAATCGTTGATTAATTTTAGATATCTAATATATTTAATGAGCTCCTCATAACACTTTTGATTACCTATAGACATAAATCATTGGAATAGTGAGATAAATAACATGTATGGATAACAAAAGTGAAACATATGAAATATACTCAATGTAAAATTATATATTATCAATTAGCGACCCATGAAGTCATATGTCATGATCCTACCAACTGAGGACCTCATGGATGGGGGTAAAACAAGACTGAAATTACATTCCTACAACCAACACACCATGGGATACAGACTAGAACTGAGTAGGAATATCAAACACAAGGAATGCCTTAGACTAAGGTAAAATACACACACACACACACACAAATATCTCCAAGACCAGACAATCATGAAAGTAAAGTAAAACTTATTGAAATATTATACATACATATATATAATATAATTACAGTAAGAAAAAATGTATTGGTAACAATAGGGTCCAAATAAAGTTCCAGAAAAAAAACATTAAAATATTACATGATACAGAAAAGGAGGGGAATGCTGTCAAATGAAACCATGGCCTATTTAGATCATTATTTTCTACATTCATCCATTGTTACAAGGAATCTGTAAAAATAAATTTCAACCACATAGGGCACAACAATTGTGGGAATATCCCATGAAGGGTTGAGTATACAAATACCCAGTATAAAACCCTAAAATAAAAAACATAAATATTAAAGTGTAGTCAGCTCATCAAATCAAATTATTTTCTATCTGGATAGAAGAAATAAAAATAATGAACCCATAAACTCATAATAGTATATTATTAATAAATAGGTATCATCCATATATCCAGGAAAAGGATTTATTAGCAGGATTCAAGGTAATTCTTATCTATGATAACTCACTCCAAAAGCCATACTGTCACTAAAGGAAGTTATCTAAGAGGTCATAATTATCATTTCTTGACAATGAATGTATATTGTGGAACACTAATATCTCAATATATAGATAGGTAACCACACTGAGGACCCATAGGGGAAACCACAAACTCTATTTGGTAAACCATCTAGATAGGGTATTGATTCCAAGAGCATGGGGGTGACGTCAATACCATTAACCCATCGAAGGATGAAGAAAGAATGATCGATGATCCCACCTAGGACACAAAGTGGGATACACTGAACACTATCCAAGACAAAACCCATAGAGGGGATCAAAATCCTTTTATTGGGATGTAATTCCACATTGTATGATCATTATAATGGATCAAGGGATCACACTAAACTAAACCTATTCAATACTAAAGTTATGAAGGGAAACAATATTCTAAGGGGAAGTTTAGAGCTTATATAAAGGGTATATGGAATTTACCTCTAAACATGGACCTTACCATACATGTTCCCAGGTTCATAAACCCCTTCTTGTCTGCACTATCCATGCCCATGTACTAGGATATGTTCATATACATTTCTGTGTTTGAGTACATGGACGTTCTTATGTACTCTAACCGAGACCATTTTTCTGGCTATGTTCATTCCATTATACCCTCTAAGATACTTGTTGAGAAACCTACATTGGGTCACATGGTGTGTGACATGTTTCATATGATGTGTGATGTTTACTCTATGTTTACGCCCAAGAACTATAGGTGTGTCCCACAATGTTGGAGTTCATAGGACTAGATGTCATGTAAGGTGGGATTTTGAAAAAATCTCGAACCTCTACATGGTTTTTCTCATTTCCATAGATACCACCAATTCTACCATCCATAAGGCCCATAGATCAGAGGTATTTGGAAGACCATGCATGATCCATCATATGTGGCTAGATTCCTTCATTCAATCACCTCATGATACCTCTCATATTTCTCCTAAATGTTGGGATTCCAAAACCCAATATTTGGGATCTCCGAATACAACCCCAACCCACTCTCATCACTACCAATTTAAATTTATATCCATCCCAAAAACACTGTAACATTCCATTATCCCAAAGATCAAAATTTCATAATTCATTTAATGGGTATTTGTTAAACCTACAAAAAAATAAAATACCAACAATGAATTAAAAAAGAATTGAGAGATCAATAAATACAATACAAACATGAAGAAAAATCCGTATAAAATGTTCTTGTTTCCCATGATCCATTATCATATGAGTGAATAACTAAGAGGAAAAATTATAAAATATCATATGCCAATTTTTAGGAGGATAACCTCAAATCCACACAACATGATCAAATCAAGCATAAAAAATTTATAAGAATTGATTCACATTTATTGTGGGATAAATAAAAGGGGATAAATCCACATAATCATCCTTCCATATGTTAGGATACATCTCTAGTAATGATAAAATCATAATTATCAACATTGATGAGATCCTTGAATTCATTTTTTCACTCGAATTCTTTGTGGTAATATAATCATGGATCTATAATAGTGGAATCTACTAATTCTCTGCTAGTTCCTCATCTCTAAATCTCTAGGGTAATGTGGTTAACCATATGGATTTGGTATAAAAATAAAAATTTTAATTATATTTTTTTATAGGGAATAATTGACAAAAAAAATTTATATTAATTAATTTATTTAATATTCCTCCATAGATCATACTAAATTCAAGAACATTATGTTCTCTAGGTCTTTGTAGTTCCTAGGGAAAAAAACCATGTTCTATATTTAAAGTAAATATTAGATTTTTAATTTGATACATTGATTAGGATTTATTCCATTATTCCCAAAAAATAATGTTCTCATGATATAATATATTAAATTTTTTATTATATCAATGCCATGGATCACCAGGCCTCAGAATATTATACTCTCCCATTGCATCAATTTGAGAATATTCCCTAAAATATATTATATTTGTTTAGGAAATAGTCTTAAACATTACATATTTCTGTTATTTTAATCTAGAATTTCCATTATTACAATCTTGTGGAAGTTTTGGTTTTATAGTTTTAGAGGATTAGAGTGAACTCTTACATAGTAAGCTCATACATTACAAGTGAAAACTTCTGTATAATATCATTTTTTCCATAAAACATAATTATTTAAAATAAAACATGATTTATTTTCTTAACAAATCATCATAATTTTTATATTGAAATCATCATTTTCCATGATCAACTTTTAGACATGTTTGAAAACATTTCAAAAACATGGGATGAGCAAAAAAATCTTAGTGATGGATATAAAAAGAATGTAAACCATTAGTTTAGTGAAAAACATAAAATCACAGTAAATGTTTACCTTTATATCAATGTTCTTTGATATAATAATATAAATAAATTTCACATGAAAAATTCACAAATATATTTCTTAGAGAAAATCATTAAACCACATAACATATAGAGACAAAAAATATATCTATCTAGGGACATTATTATACATGTCACTCTTATAAATGGTATTACCATATGGTCGACTTCAATATCTTTCAATCTTATAAATGGACTAAAAATTGGTTCGATTAATACAAAAAATGAATTGTAGGTTTTAACAAAACCATCCAACCTCATAAAAATTTTCAATAAACCATATCATAAACATAAATCCTGAAATACTGAATCATAAAAACATTCTAAAGTAAAATAAACATTACATCATAAAATCAAGAATTTTTTTATAAATATCACACACATAAAAAAAGAAACAATTTAATCTAAAATAACGTGGTAAATTTTAAAATAACGCTTTATATTATTTAGGTGTAATGATAGTATTAAATTATTCTAATTCAATGTCTATTAAAAAACAATTCTTCCATATTTTTGTTAGAAAAATCACAATGTTCCTTTTTTAGAAAAATAAGAAAAATATTTTTGAAACCATTGTTTAAAGATCAACTATGGGTAAAAATAAATATTAACAATTATTTGAGAATATAAAAAAATTGAAATTTTTTTAATAAATAGTAACATGGTATAAAAACAGAATTTTAAGGGAAATCATTAAAAAAATTAAATTTCATGAAAATTTCCCTAAAATTGAGTTCGAATCTTATTGTATCTTATTTATCTTCTTGAATAAAAAAATAAGTTAATTATTTAATTTATTGAGTTTTTTCCTAGATTTTGTATTCCTTTTATTTCAATAGTTATCATGTTATGTAAATTTAATTAATAAATTAATTCACGTGAGAAGTTCTAATAATATTTGGTAATAATCCCAAAATGAAAATGGTATGTAAACTATAGCCTACCTGAATGGCCTGAAGGCCTTTTTTTATTGATTTTTGATAACCCCCCTTTCAAATGATGAGAGGGAAACCATACAAGGCCCATTGGCTTAAGATATTATAAAGACCATAGGATTAAGGGACATTACATGACCCGAATACCTTATATAATTAAACAACACTATAAATACAAGGAAATGACCCTCTCCAACATCTACTTCATGATGGTATCCCTCAAACATTTCATAATCATCCGGCTATGCTTCTCATGTAAGAACATGCTAATCCAAATAGTGTTTCCATTCTCTATCATTCTTCCAAAACATTATAATAATAATAATAAATTAATTATTATTTTTATATATCAACATTAATTTTAAAACTAATCATGAAATATGGTTATGAAAAATAAACTATGTTATACTCATGAAGATGGTTAGTCATACGTATGTATGAGTAAAATTTTCATTTTCCAATGATTTTTTTTGGAAAAGAAGTTAAACATTATTATATGTTTATATAAATAAAAATATATCATAACTATAACATAAATTATTAAAATATAATTATATTTATCATCCTTTTAATGTGGTTATGAACATTGAATCCCATCGCTTTGTGGAGGTGATAGTTCACATGTTTGAACAAATGACATTTTTTATTTTTCAGTGATTGAAACGATATGAAAGTAAATGATAGATTATATTTTCATAATTATGAATATGATATAAATATCATATATAACGATTAATTCCATCATTATAACCATTCATTAATGATGGAGCTGGAAAATCAATTAAATTTGTTCACATGGCAGTAGTCATTGTACACATGAATGATGATCTAATATCCTATTATATTGAAAAGGATATGGATATAGTCCATTAAACTATGATAATATAATTTCAGTATATTTATGTTATTTTATTTATTATTTAATAATTGTTGAATTAGGTTTTTTTGGGATGTGGAATAAGAAATAAAACTAAAATATATAGATAAAAAATATACCTCTTCTTTGGAAAACAACTTTTTCTTAACACCTTAAGTCCTCTAAAATGTATACTCTCATTAAAAAATAAGACATCTAAAATGAAGTGAGGTATAATATTAAGATATTTGGGTAGATGTTATCATAACCAAATTGGATTTTATGTTTTAAGGGTTGAGAAGATGATGTGTCCTTTTATAAGATAGGGTATGTGCCCTTTTGAAATATCTTAGAATATTAAATTAATAAAAATTAATATCAAATTACAAATGTATCAAAAATTATTTATTTCGAATAAAGGATGATTATATGTCCAAATAAACTCATAAAATATTTTTTCTAAAATATTAGGTTACACTTTTGTAATTATCATTTGGTTTTAACCATTCATTAACCTCTTTGATACTTACCATGATAACAATTATTTTTATCCTTTGAGGGTAGTGATAATTACTAAAAATGGAAAAACCCATAAATTCTAAAAAAATATATTATAAACCATATAATTATAATTTGTTTCAATATAAATGTTTTATGAATTTTATCTCATTTAATAAATCATTATTTATTATATAATAACATTTATGTCACTTTTTTGAACTATTCATTACATTGACATTAATAATAACTAGAAACATATTATAAATAGTAACAATTATTATAATACACACATATAATATCAGTTTCATCTATAAAGTTATTTTACTTCATTTGTTATATAAAATTATATTTAATTTAACATTTTTAATACCATTTATTTTATTTCATACTTAATTAAATAATTAAACTATTAGAATTATCTAAGGATTTTATGTAATAATTTCATCAATAATAATTAAAAATATATTACCACTATGAATATAAATATATTACTTTTAAAAATACTATTTATAGTGCAACATATCATAAGTATCACACAATATAAAAAATATTACACATATTAAAAAGTAGAGCATGACATGTTTGACTTTTCTTGAAGCAAATTATTATTAAGGTTATAATCATATTTATATGGAATAAAATTGTAATATAACTGAAAATTGGTGAATTATAGAAGAAATTTATTCAACAAATAAATTGGATCAAGTTTTAGGATAATTCTCTAGTTCTTATCATTTTATTTCTACCCTTAATTGCATGTTTTTCGATTTTTAGTGGTACAGAAAATTTATAATGTTTTTATTCATAATGTCCAAAAATAAAAATGGAAATATTTAATATATTTTCACTTAATAATTTAAAATAAAGAATCCAGTTTTTAAAATTTTAAAAATTAATGTGGTAAAATATAATTTAAAACTAAACCAAAAAAATGTAGCAAAGAAAGTTTTCTAGAAAATTCTGTTTTTATGATAAAAATTTACATATAACAAATAAGGAATAAAGATGATTAAAATTTAATTAATTAGAATATATATAACTAAATAGTACCCGAATGAGCTTGTAAGGGGAGACGATGTGTTAGGGTTCCCTATCGCCACCTATCTTCCACCTTAGATCGACTTCGGATCTGCTCTTCAGCGCTCCATCTCGACGCTTCTTGATGGAGATTTTTCTCCCAGGTGTGGCGTATAATCGTGGGAGCAACTATGGTATTTACCACAATTTACTGGCCTACTTCCTCTTTCCCCTTCTTCTCTGGGTAGGGCTTTTTGGGAGTGTATTGGCTCTTGCGGTCGTCGTTCCTGATCCTCCAGGTTAAAGGTCGACACAATGATTTTGTTGCAGGCTTGGTAGGTTTTTAGCGGGTTGAGGTGGTCTTCAGGTGAGAATGTGAAGGCGGCGATGATATTTTATCTGTTTTTAGGATGGCCTTGTGATTGACTTCCTGATGGTTCGAGGCCTGAGATTATATTCATTCTTCTGGGTGGCTTCAGTTCTATTATGACAACAGTTTGGATGAGATACAGCTAGTTCCTATTTCATTGATGGTTTTTTTATCTATGTGATTCATGTTTTGTTTGGGATGAATTTGATATAATGTGTCCGTGTGATGGTTTGCTGAATTTGGGATTTGGTTGAGGCTATGGTGTGGGCTGTGTGGATTGTTCTTTGGTAAATTTTTGCATTGAAGTGGTGATTTTGGATGTATTTTCTCACTACATTGGAAAAGATGGAAAGGAGGAAAGGTTTTGGTTTCAGTTGTCTATGGCTTAGGTGATTATGAAACAATTTTTCAACATTAAGCTGCTCTAGATGAGGTTCAGGGAAGTGATTTTTTTTTTGTTTCATGGATTATTAGAATCGGATATTTGAGAGGGTTTGACTTTTTCCATCGGTACCAGGCCCATGTTTTTTGGCATGGGACAACTAGCCATTCTGCGATGAGACAATGAAAGTTGGTTTTAATGTTTCTTTATAGGGAGGAGCTGATCTCTTATGGGGAGGGTTGTTCTTGATCTCGAATTTTGGTCTGTTGGGACTCAGTTTGTTATTAAAGTGTTGCTGTCAAGTGTTTACCCCCTTCTTCCCTTAAAAGGGGGTTTTATCAAAATAAAAAAAATGCTGGCCATCGGCCTATTGGAAGGATGGTTCTAACTAAATAGTATATAATTTAATTTTATATCAAATTTGAATCACAAAGTTACTTTTTAAAATTTAAAAAATGAAAACTTTATATAAATACATTTTTTTCATTATTCATAGATGAATTCATCTTTTTAGAAAGATCTCACACTAAATCATTCAAAGATAAGCTTTAACTATTTGATTAAAAAATTAAAATAAATTTTTAAAATAAATTTTCTATAATTTCCATAAATTAATTATAATTTTCACCCATCCAAAAATAAAAAGCATTTTTTATGAAAATATAATTCATTAAGAATAAAATTTCTTCACTAAAAATATAATACTTATTAGAAAAGTATTAAAAAATAAATTAAAATTGAATTATATATTTCATAAATTTTTTTAATATTATTCATTCAATCCAACAAACCGTCTAGTTTATAATGGTCACATTTAAACAATAATATTTCTTTATTTGATTAATCACAGTGTTGTGTTTCATGTATGCTATCAAACATAGTTTTCCATTTTTAATATCTTGGGATGTTACATTCTACCCCATTTAAAAAATTGTTTCCTCACAATTTTGGATTTGTCCTTGTTAACTAAGGTTTAAATTTTAATAATACTTATTTGGAAATCCCACATAATAAAAAGTGTCAATAAAACGTCCACTTGAAAAGATAGAAATTGAAGGGTAAAGGTCCTATAAAGTAACACATGCTATGTTTGAAAGTAAGAGAACATAATTGGGAAGTGAAAACATGATTAAGAGAGAGAAAACTAACTCCCCAGGACTGATGGATAGTGATAGATAACATGTTAATGAAAAATTTTACAATAAAGAAATGTTGAATATATAATTTGTTAATATATGTTGTTTTCTCAGAATTAAAAGTAAACGAATAAATATTTCTTCAATATAATTTTCCTAGAGATGGGAAATTATTTTACAATCTAGAGCAAGAACATAAAAAATATGCTTACTTGAAAATTATAATTTCATCCATTAATAAATTTACACTAAAAGTCCACTTTTCCCACAAATTATGAGTCTTAAAGATGATTTTTTTCAAGAGTACAAAAAAAGATTCGATTTATATTGATCAAAAAATACTAAAAACCATAAATATTTTTTCCATCTATATTAAGAATTGGACCATAACCAAAATTCAATATACAGGATAAGATAATTATCTAAAATTTAATAAACATTTTTATGATGAAAAAATACATTAATCTCAATAATTCAACAGTAATATCCATAGTTCAACATAGGTATTTTGATAATTAAGTACCCCTAAAAGTACAAAAAAATATTATATAATAATATGGAATCCAAAAAAACAGATGGATTTGATCCCATCATATTCCAAGATAGAATTTTCATTTAACTCAAAATTAAATCAATGAATATTAATTGATAATATCCAAATGCAATTTCCAAAACCATATATTCTCTAAAATATGCTAACTATTTCCATAAACAACCTAAATCAAAATAAATGCACAATAAAATCAAATATTATTCCAAAATGGAATTCAAACATTAATACTCAATTAAAATCCCATTTAATATTATAAACCTTAATCAAATATGATTCTCCAAATACTAAATATATTCTGAAATAAAATTAATCAAGTTATAACTAAATAAGTTTCAAACCCCATGGTTATCTATTTGATAAAAAATATGTTCCAAAAATGAACATAACATTTATCCATATATTAGTTTAAATAATAAAAAATTCATACTAATCATAACATCATGTATGCTATTGGTAAGTGATTCACCCTTATCAGCCTTCGATTGTGGGTTCAAACCTCAGAGCCTTACCAAATACAGTGGGGTTTTTCTCGACATGTGGGTTATTCTTTTTCTAAAAACAATATTTTCTATAAGTTAGAGAAACAACCTAAAAAAATAACCATAATATTTTAAACATTAAATAAATTTTTTAACATCAAATTTTATCTCTCACATTTCATTTTATGTCCCTAAAATATAATAACCCATAATTACCTTACAAATAAATGTCTCTAAAAATACCAACAGCCATTATAAAATTTAATAAAATAATGCCTAAAAATGGTTTTAGAAAATATTAATCTTTTATTAAATTGTAAATATAGACACCCATGATGGTATCGATCACTCTTAAGATAATATCTCTTGAATACATTCTAATATTAAATGTTATCTAAACCCTCCTATAATACAAACGATTAGGACCCAAGTTTAAAAATTAAAAATTATTATTATTTTAAACTATAATTAACATTATTATAATATTGATGACCTTTTGGTATATATTTTTATATAATTATAACACAATATTAAATTGTAAACTCATACATTACAATGGATACTTATAAAAAGTATCCATGTTTTCAATAAAACATAAGTATTAAAAGAAACATGATTTATTTTCATGATAAATCATTAAAATTTTGATTTGGACCTCATAATTTTCCCTAATCGTCCATTAAACCCTATGGAAAATCATTTTAAATACTTGGTATGAGAATATAAATCTCAGTAAGGGTCATAAAAAGAAAGGGAACTGTTTGTATAATAAAAACATCAAAAAACATTAAATTCATACCTTTGTCTCATTGTTCATTTATAGAACGATATAAATAAATTCAAATTGAAATAAAATTAAACTTCTTTATCAAATAAACACATTAATACTGATAGAAATAATATATAATGAATATAGGTATATTGGGAGATTATTATAAACATAACTCTTATAAATAGAATAACCATACGGTCAACTTCTATACATGTCACTCATATAAATTGAATAACCATGAAATTGACTCCATACCCAATGAATTTTTTTATAACATAACCACCCATCCTCATAAATATTGTCCAATAACCATATCATAATCACTAATCATGATGCATTTCATCATAAAAAAATTCTTATGGAAAATAATACATTTCTTTTTGGAAAAAACTATTTCCTAGAAATACTACACTCATACAAAAAACATAATATTTGAAAACAGCCTTGTAATATTTTAAATTAATCCAAAAATCATTTAGGTGTCTTAATAGTGCGAAAATCAAATTGTGATATATAAGTTAAAAAAATAGTCCTTCGATATTTTTTACGAAAAGTCACACAGTGCATTTTTAAAAAAATGATAAATAAAATTTTTAATAAATTTTTCTAAGGTGTGAAAAAATGGTAAAAATAAATTTAAAAAATAATAATAGAATACATAAAAAATTGAAAATATTGTTTTAAATTATTAACAGGGAAGAGGAATATAGTTTTAGGGGAAACCATCAAAAATATAATTTTTAAAAGAAAGTCCCTTACCGTGAGTCTGACTCACCACATAATTTATTTATATACATAAATAATTTACTATTTTTAATTGAAAGCTTGATTTATTACATCATGAATGTTTCTTATTCCTTTTATTTTACTTAATACCATGTTATTGACATTATCTATAATAATTTGGTTCACTACAGTAGTTCTGTTGATAATTTGCATATGATCCCAAAATGATATAGGTATTTTTACTACATTCTAGGTGGTCTTTACTCAACCATCTTCAAAATAATATTCATTGAATAATTATAATATTCATGGATCATTTATACTTTTAAATACAACAATTAAATATGGTTAAAAAAATAAACTACACTCCACTCATAGAGCCTGTATGTCGGACTTATACATGAGTGCCATTTTCATTTTCCAATGATAATATTTAAAAAAAATTATTTTTTATTTTATATCTATGGAATGATATTAATATAAAAAATATCATATAAAATCTATAAATATACTTATATATATCATCCATGTGATGTGGTTATGAAAATTGAATCACATCACTTCGTGGAGGTGATAGTTCACAAGTACGCATGAACTACATTATCTAATTTGAATGAATAAAAAGGTAAAAAATTAAATGATATATTAAATTTTAACAATTTAAAATTTGTAATGAATATAATTTATAACCATAAATTTTATAAATATAACCAGACATGAAATACGGTGGTAGAAAACAAATGACATCGATTCGTGAGGCGGTAGTCCTCCATACACACTATTGATGAGTTTGAATCCGATTTGATTGAGAAGAGATTTATATAGTTCATTACACATAAATAATGACATATAATTATATAGAGGATAATTTATTAATTATTTAATCAATGTTGAATATGTTTTTATGTATGTTCAAGAATAAACAAAACTAAAACATATAAATGAAAATTATAACTCTTTTTTGGAAAACCTCTATTTATTAACACCTTATGACCTCTAAAATTAATATTATGCCTAAATATGATATATAAAATTAATGTATGGATTATAGGAAGGTATTTGAAAGGATATTTATTGAATAAAAATTGAAGTGTGAATGATTGAAAAGAATATGTGCCCTTTTACACGAGAGATGAGGGACACACTTGGAATTCTTCAATATATTAAATTAATATAAAATAATATTTAATTTAAAATTTCTCCAAAAAAATTAATTTAGAATAATTTATTTCTATGAGTCTTAAAAATATCTTAATATAATATTTGGATAAATTGTGGTCACACCTTTTCCCTTTAAAGTTAGTTTTAACCATCCTTTAACCTCTTTAACACTTATAGTGATTATAAGGATTTGTACACTATAATAGTCAAGATAATTACTATAAATAGAAAAATGTACCATATATAGACCATGGATATTTTTTAATAAACTAACATGAAAAAATTTTCAAATATAATATTTTTATAGATTTTATATCATTTAATTAATTTTTTATTATAATATAACATTTATGTTAGTTTTATAACTATTCAATACATTGACTTTAATAATATAAATATAAGATTTTAAATCAAAAACATTATTTTAAAACATCCATGAAATTTAATTTTAATCTAGAAAATAATTTTATTTCATTAATTATCTCAAATTATATTTATTTTTATATTTTAAAATCATTTATTTGATTTTTATATTAATTAAATATTTATTGCATCAGCATTATCCAAAAATTTTAGTTAATTAATTATTTACTAAAAATTTAAAATAAATACCATGATGAGGATAAATATATTATATTTAAAAATAATATTAATAGTTGAACATATCCATTGGTTATCAGTATATTAAAAATATAACAATGATTAAAAAAATGGTTTGACACATTCGACTTTTCATTAAATAAAATATTATAATGGTTATAATAATATCCAAATTGCATAAAATAGTCATATAACCAAACCATTAATTATTATTGATAAAAATTACTCATTAAATAATATTGGGACATGTGTTAGGGTCATTTTCTATTCATTTTAATTAAATTTATACCCTTAATTATAGGATTTACCCTTTATTGTGGAAGCAAGAATTACGAGTTACTATTCATAACGTCCAAAAATCAAAGATCCATATTTACAAAATTATGAAATATTAATTATAAATTTGGAATTATTTTTTAAAATTCCAAATATTTAAGTGGTAGGATTTATTCTCAAATTTGACCTAAAAATGCAATGAAAAATAGTTTTCCCGAGAAGTGTTCTTTTATGCTTAAAATGAACTTATACGAAAACAAGTTATAAGGATTATTTAAATACAATTAATTAGATAATATATAACCAAATTTTAATTAATTTTCTTTGAGATCAAATCAAAATAATAAAGGTTCTTTTTAAAATGAAAATAATAACAGTTTTATAAAAATGGTATTTATGAGTATCAATTGAAAAATTAAGTAATTTAGAAAATTCCTAAAGGAGTCATCCTAATATAATTTGGAAATTATTAATTCAAAAATCAAATTCATTTTATAAAAAAAAATTTCTTAAAATTTGATAAACTAATTATAATAATCTCCCATAAAAAGAAATAATTGTTTTTATGAAAATGTATTTTTTGAGGATGAAAATGACATCTCTATAAATATAGTAATTTTTTTAAAAAAATTAATTAATAAATTATAAATTAATTATATATTTCATAATATGGATGATAATATCCACTCCCATAAACTTAATTTCTGGTTTATAATGGTCACATTAAAATAATAATATTTTCTGTTTGTTTAATATCTATGTTGCATATTATGTATCCTATCAAAACAATAGTATTTTTAAATAAATTAGGGTGTTATATTCTTACGTGAAAAAATAATGGATGTTAAATTCTCTATCTATAGGTATTTTCATCCAAAAAATATAAAAAACTATATGAAAAATGGAGTACTGGGCATGTATCTTGGAATCTCTCTCCCAGGTGCTCTCTTAGAAAAACCCCATATTTCCATCAAACATAAACTACGGGAATGATTTCTTATAAATTAAGTTTTCCTACCAATCCTAAATCTATATTGGGTACTCTGTAAGGGTAACTCTTTATTTCATGTCCATCTCACCATAATCGATAATGTGTGATGGGTCATGAAATTAACTACTTCATTGAAAATCAAAGAAGTCCTCATTTAATTTGTCTAAGTATTACTATTGGTCTGATAGGTATGACACCTCACCTATGCTATATAGTATCTAGAAATGGTTTATGAATCTTGGAATAACTTTCTACACCTGTTAAATCTATTTAATCCAGATTTAGGTGACACCCATAATAACATATAGTATCCATCCTCAACCTCTAATAGCCTTTTTCATTCATCCCCATAAATATTATGATATATTTTGGTAGTCTTAATCTATTTTTGGATGATGGGCACATTATCTATCATCAATTGAAAAAACTGTAGAGCCATGAGTGCATACTCCCATAAATAAGTCCAACATAGTGGTGACTTTTAGGGTATCCCATCCAAATCCATGAATGATATCATTCCAATAGTGTAATAGTATCTATTATTGTACGAAAACACCACTAATGATATTTGATCATCAAAACTATTATCCAAATCCCACATTACATCCTAACACATGACCTTCAGAACCTAAATATCCAACTCAGTTTGGCCATCAGTCGGCCAGTAAAATTCTATTCACAAACGCTGTTGATTCTAAAAGGCCTCTAATAATCCTCTCCATAATTGTGGCATGAATCAAACATCATATTATAAAAAAAATCATTAGTGGAACTCCATAAATCTAGTATTTCTCCTACAAAAAATGCATATTATTATCTCTACTGAACTCTACACATGGATTTCTCTGAAGATGGCCAACATGGTGATTCCGTCGATGATCACCTTGACGAGATTGTGTCCTCTAGACATTGGTGGTAGCCCCGTAAAAAAACAATGAATATAATCCCATATCCACAATATCACCTCAAGGGGATAAAATAAACCAATATGAACATGATGCTTAGATTTCACTTATAGATAATTGAGGCATTGAACAATAATATTCTCTACACACTTCTTCATCCCATGCCATTAAAACTAACAATAAATGTCCAAGTACATCATTACTACACCAACATCACTGGTACCATCATCCATCCATGAAAAATAATGACATGCTACCCACATTCAAAAAAACATTCATGAGACTGTCAAGTGGATATATCATCACATAAGGTATCACCGTCAATATAACTATGTTGAGCCCCATTAACATGTTGTTTAAGTGGTGGGGTAACATCCATTAATTGTTTATATATTTCACAACCCATTTCTATCAAAAACAACTATAATGGGGCTAATTAATCTAACATAACACTCAATACATGTGAACAAGAACACCTACTAAGAGCATATTCCACCACATTACCCGTTCCATTAGGGTTGACTATGTTGAGGTCATAATATTTTAGGAACTATATCTATCACCTCTATCTTAGGTTATGAACCATATTTTATATGATGTAGTTCATAATATTTTTGTTATAATAGACAATAAACCACTCACCCATAAGGTAGTGTCACCACATATTCATGGAAATGTTTAACACTGCAAGCTCTAGATCATGGTTTATATAGTTATGAACATTTGGTCTCAATTATAAGGACCCACTGGGAATCACCACTTTACACTTCGTCATAAGATAAACAATTCCAATCCATACGACCTCACAAATCTCTACATACATGACACCCTCCTATGGAAATCTCAATATGGGGGCACACACCAAACTTTACCTCTACTCCGAAAAAACATGTATGAACCTCTCATTCAACCTAATTTGCTTCCCCTTTAGGGTCATATCAGTTAAAGGTGATAATATCTTGGAGAAATCAGGAATAATTATCTGATAGTACTCTACCAACCCATGAAATCTCTACACCCAATGAAAACCTTGGGAGGATCCAAATATAACGCTTCCTCAACCATGGCTGCGTCGACTTCTAAACCTTATACTAAGATGACATGTACCAACAAGTATACCTACCAAATCTAGAACAAAAATTAATATATTTCCATAAAGCTAGTTATGTCATTGTATTTGTAAGAATATAATGAACCATACGTCCCATACATAGATATTACATATAAATAATTTAATATTATTTATTATAATAAAACCTTTATAGAATCATATTGGTTTAGTGACTTTAAAAACAAATAAACATATACCATTATTTCACAAAACATATAAATCGTCTCATTCTTATCCATTCATAACGTGAACCCTTTTGAAATTTCAAATATGATACCTTCTTTTATATACTCAGGAAAATAAACATGAGAAAATGGTGATCTTAGATTCTCAAAATGGGTAAAAAATGGGAGATACATAATAATAAGTTGATCATAATGTTATGAGAAAATGAGCATAACATTTTAAAAGAAAACCATGCATATCAAACATCATAATATTGAATCATGAAATTAAATATTTGTGGCACATAATTCATGAATCATAATATAACCAAAGAACATGATCCATGATAGTATAACAATGGAATCATACATGGAATTTTGGGCATAGATATAAGCTTATAAAATCATATGTCAAGGATACCTATGAAGATAATAATTTCATAACAGTTTTGGGATATTCACCTATGTACCTGCTTCGGGCATGGTATGATCTCGCGTTTACCCTTTAGTTTTGGACTTAGGATGACCATTGGTGTACCCACTTATTGTGATATTTGGATAACCTCCCATGTACCCTCATTCGGTGGGCTTTGTATGACCTAATGTGTATCCTATTATAGTGGGCTTGGGCTGGCCGCCTATATACCATTTTATTGAGGGCTTGGTTTGACCACCCATGAACCCTTTTGTGGTATTGGTATGAGCACAAGTGTACCATTTGAGATCATAGAAAAATTATTATTACCGAATGAATTTTAGTAAGATATAGGTCCCACCTTTCACATTATGAAAATCATAAATATGTGTTCAATAAAAAAATAAATCATTCATCACATCAAAACCCATGTAATGAAATGAAATTCCTAAATATTTAATAATCACATAACTCATGAAAAATGAATAGGTTTCATAAATTTAATTCCATAATTAACATATACCACCCATAAAAATATTAGGGGTGGTATTCTGGGATAAAATCTAAATTAAAGTAAAAGTAACATCAATTTTTTTATCTTAGATTGAAAATAATTTTGAATGATCATCTGAAATAATTATTAAAGAAAATTTAATTTCTTATTTGAAAAAAAATTCAATGAAAATAATATTTATTATTTTAAATTAATCTTAAAGGTATTAAGTAATTATGAAATATAAAATATATACTAATTCCAAATAAGTTTAAAAGATATTCCTTCTATTTTTGTTGAAAAACTGATAAAGAAACTCATTTAGAGAATGAAAAAAATAATCATTTCAATCCCTTATGTAAAAAGTAAAACTAAAGTAAAAATGATTTCAAAATTCATAATATAATAGTAAAAAAGTCATAATAAATTATAGAAAACATTTACATTAATGAATAATAGAGATTAAAGTGAAATTTTAAAAAGAAAATGTTTAACAAAAAATCTCTGATAAATATCATATCATTGATGTGATCATTAATAAAATTAATAAATTATATTTGTTAACTATAAATCCACATTAAAAGTGAAAATTAATCATAATATAATAAAAATTAACCTCACACAAAATCATATATTTACAAAATCAATGAAGTATAAGGTCACCCAAATAATTGGAATTTGGGTTAAGAATATCCTTGCCATTTTATAATATAGTGGATTATATTCCCCATTAGAGTTATAATTTTCAAATGAATCATTTAATAAAATTAATAAAATTATGTTAATTTTATTATATATAAAATGTATGTATATAAACAACACACAAATAATAATTGGTGAATAAGGAATATATCTCACAGAAGAAAAGAAGAGGTGAAGAACCATTACCTCATGTTTCTCTTTAGTTTTGAGTACCATTAAATTATATATTAAATTTTTGAAGAAGGTTATTAATTCAATAAAACACTATATTAAAATTTATAATACCATGTGTTATATTTTTATAACATCTTTCCATTGGTTCATTAATAACATTTCATGATTTTTATTGTTTCATCTGTGTCTATTTCATTGTTTTCATGGTCGGTTCATTTGTCTATAATTATGTATTTTTATGTATAATTAAGGTAAAAAAATTCAATTTTAATGCAATTTTATTAATTAACTTAAATAACTATAAAAGGATAAATAAATCATTTTTATTTCATACAAAAGGATGATTTATTCGATAAAATGTTAATGATAAAAGTTTATTTTATTTTGGAAGTTTTCAAAAATCCTAATATAGTTGAATTTTATTTAATATTATTAGTATATATTAGTTCAAAAATATAAAATAGGTTATAATAAACCTATAAAAAGAGGATTTGAATAATATTTTACTTTTATGACCAGCCATTTTGGAGATAATAGAAAACAAAAAAATCATTATTATGGTATATGATTAAATTGCATAATTTGAACAATAGTTTCATTTCATTGAATAAGATGTCATTATAATTGAAATGGATATGAGATAATTCATTAGAAACATAAATATATACTATATAAATTATTATTTATTTAGCATTCCTTTATGGATGAAAAAATTTATGAGAATGTATATGAAGAAAATAAAATAAGAGTGGTGCTTGGATAAAAATTCCTTTTGAAAATCACATCCTTGAAGGATCCCTTAAAGACCTCAAAAATGTTCATTGAGTGAGATCATATTAACATAGATATTCATATAGTGCAGATGATATGGTTTGGTTGATATATTAGTAGATTCAAGGATTTTTTGGATAAATTCATAGGTTATATATGGTATTTGTATGAGTGAAGAGGTGGCCTTAAGTGATTAAATAATTAATATTTTATATTTAAAGACAACAAAATTCTGATGGAATCAATTTACAAGTATTTGGATGATAATTAATGTATTAAATTATTTTTAGATTATTTAAAAAATTCCAATAACCAATTAATTTTGTAAATTTTTAAGTATTTTACGCTTTGAATTTTTAACTTCAACATGTTAAATTATTTTACCTATAGCACGAAAAATATTTATTTTTACCAATGGAAATTTAATTATGTTTAAAAATTAAAATAAAATTAAACCTTAATTTTTTCATTATGATTCTAAATATGGAATAAATTACACCAAATTAAATTCCCAAAATTGGAAAGGTTATATTTAAATTTAATCCCATTGGCGTAATAAAAATGTGGGTTTTTTATGTGAAATTTTTTAAATGTTTTAGATGTTTATATATCCAATTTATGTGTTAAATTGATTTTAATGACTAAATATTGATTTATTGATAAAATATTTGACTAATTATACTTTATAACCAAGTTAAAATAAAATTTTACATTATAAATTAGATAGATGGAAATTCAAATTTCAATTAAACTATTGTATTTAATACTATTTATTAAAAAAATAAAACATATCTGAAAACAATTAACCCCATGATAACATTGATATCCTGATTTAAAAAATTATTTTTATTTTATCAAATATAATATATAACAGTTTGAAAATTTATTTTTCAAAATAGGTACATTATTAAAAAGTTGAAAATTTACTTTTAAATCAATACATATTTTTTATAATTAACGTTGGATTTATTCTAATATTAATCATTTCAATCAATAATGATTGAATATAAAAAAATATGATTTAATATGTAAAATATAAATTTCATTAATAAATTTCACTAATATTAATTATTTATATTTATTAAGATAAATTGTCATTTTGGGCATAAAAATAGTTTTTTTATAAAAACCTGTCATTTATATTCAATTGGTTTTTTCTCATTTCTAATTTATTGGTAACCAATTAATTCATTTTACAAAAAATATGTGACCTACATTTTAAAATTTTAGTCAGTCTCATTAATTCCTACAATTCCAATAGAATTTTGATAATGGTTATGTTAAAATAATTTATTTTAGAGTTCATTTATTCTCAGTGCATTGTGCAATGTAAACTATAGGAGAGATTAAATTTATTTAAAATAATAAATGTGGTAAAATATTGGGAAATTACATTCTAGCCCCATTAAAATTAATTTATGCCTAAATTTGCATTACGTGTATATAAATGGATGAGGATACCTCTTCCTCATAACATCCTTACCTTTACAAAACACTTCCTCAAATTTGTGGATCTGCAAAAAAAAAATTAACCAGGTGAGTTGTCTTGTTTCATAAAACATTATCTCTAAGATCAATAGTCACTACCAATTTTTAAGTAATATATTTCTCTAATGGTATTACCTCTATGTTTAGTTCATGTGAAAGATTAGGTATTTACTTCATCATGAGAGATATATGGAACACATCATGAACTAATGAGAGATTTAGAGGAAGCGTCTATAAAGGAGCTGCCATCTCGATATAATAAAAAATAATAAAATATTACATCTATAAACCATTGAAATTACACAATTAAAATCAAATGGGGGAATATAAAAATTCCTTTATTGGAAAAATACTTCATAAAATGGTAAATAATTTTGGGTATTAAATATAGGGAATGTAAAAGGTGATGGTCGCTACAAATAAAGGATTCTGATTAGTGAAAAGTGAAAATGTGGACATAAAAGAGAGTTCTAATTATCATGTTTTGATGTAGTATGGTGGAGAACATGGTCATTAGAAGGTTAATGGACACAAAACCATAGGAAAATATTCCTGAAAAAAGGACATTAATATCATCGTAAATGATGGTAATAGGATAACATTTTATTTTAAAATCATTTGAGAAGATTTACATGTTTGATTTCATATCATAAGAACAATATCTCCCATTGTTTTCTCCTCGATCAATCTTTGATTACTTTATTACCCTATGAAATTAATATAAAATTATAATTAATGATGAACAGTTAGATCACAATATCCATAATGATATGAAAACTCATTATTTCTCACTTTAGTTATCATCGTTACAAAATAAAGATCACATGTTATTCAATAATAATAAAAATTCATATGGTTATTTAATACATTAATATCTAAAACCTCATCTAATGTTCAGTAAAAAAATTTGTAAATGGTTACCCTTATGAACATTTTAAATAAAAAAATACAAATGAAGGTCCCTAATTATTAAAAAATATCTTATCATTAATCACAGAAACATCTTTATGTATGTCTTAATTGTGACACACAAAACATGTGATTATTGTTACCATGTATTCTCTTGAAACATGGTAACAACATGAATTACCAAAAAACCATATTGGATACACACATACTTATTTATTCTGTATATAAGTTATTTTGTTAAAACAACTTTTTTAGTTGATGATTTGGTTCATCCTTGTACCAATAGAATATGATTTCATTATTCTATAATCTATGTAAATAATCACATGAAATGTTATAAATAGTGGACTGATAAGATTTTAATATGGCCCATTCATACAAAATAAAACATTAAATTCACAAATATGGATAAAAGTATAAGTATTTCCAAATTATCATGGTTTAGTTCCCCATTATGAATGCCTAATATCTTCTTTTATGATTTTCCCTTAGATTTTATTTTGGACTATAATCAACATTACTTCATGGATTGGGTAACTTGTATGAATAATGCCCAAAATCCTTTAAATTGAAAAACTTATGTGTGTGATGTTTTATTGTATTGATTTCTCATTAATCACATCATCCAATAACTTCTTTCTATCACTTCAGAATTCATCCACTAAATGATTATCCTTTCCACACTTATATCACCCGCTTGTCACTTTTCGGAAATCACCTGAGTGCTTATTACCACATTTATAGCATACAAATACCTGGAATTTCATTCCACCATTTATGTTTTCATAAGAATTTATCTTCCTTTTTTATCAATACTAGAGGTATGGTGGTAATATATATCATCAATTTATACATTTATTACACATAGAATGAATTCTTCGTAGATACTAAATTCGCTTATAGCCAAGGAAATTCAAAGACAGGGTGTAAGGACACTAATGAATAAATCAATTATACTTTTTGGGATGATTATTTACCTAGAATCATACCTTTCACGTCTTGAGAATTATATTCCTTGGTACCAAAATATTCATTATATTTTTTCTTAATCTCAAGGAATTTCTTCTACATCTTTTTTGTAGAATACAATGGACGTACTTACTGAATCTTTATTACATTAAACTCTTCCCATTCCATTGATTAAATTTCTTCGTATTCCATCATGTTCATAATAATATTCCATCACAGATATAATTTTCCTTCCAAATTAAAAATATTCATAATGGCTTTTTCATTCTCTAAACACTGAATTTCTAAAAATATCATTTCCGTGGTACATATCCATTTCTTATATACTAGTGGATTGTTTTAAGCACTAAAATAAGGTGGAAATTTCATTAATGAGGAATCAATAAGATGTTGTTTAATCATTTTCTCATTTTTAATTTCAACATTATTTCTAGGGAGATAAATTTATTTGATAATATCAACATGTTTCTTTATTCCAACTCCGATATCTTTTGGTTTCTTAGGAAGAAAATAATTTCTTTGTCCGTTGCACTCGACATTAACACAACTTCTTAAGGTTCCATCCAATGACTAAACCTAAATTCATTGTGTGGGAATCTATAATCATTTTTCAGAATGATATTATCAAGAAAATAAACTTATAGGATGTCTAAGTCATTAATTCATATTTTTTTAATATATGAAACTTTAGGATTATCCTAGGTTATTTATATTAATCACCAATATAAATCCTTGATGACAGGTTTTAAAGAGTTGATGTATTTAAAAAGCATATCCCCTTGGAGTTTCAAACCAGGAATGTGGTAGCGATCACTGTCTTCCACCAGATCTCAGTCGAGATAATCTCAATATAGTGTTTTTAGGATTTCTACACCGATGTACACTTGTTCCATATCCATATATACTTATATAATCCATGTGGGGATGTTATTTATTTGATACCACTCTCTCAATACATTACCAAAATTCCATGACATTTTCCAAAAACATAACTCATCTTTAGACTTATCCTTAAAGACATCCCAAAACAGATCCTTATAAATATCTCTAGCGATCTCAATAAATAGTAAACATGTTATTTTTCAAAGGATAACAAAACATTTCTCTGAAACCAACTATAAATAAACATAATTTTCAAACATATATATTATATATAAGTGGATGAATATTCAATATTAAAAAAATGAAATTCAAAAAATGTATTGTTTTAGTGTCTTTATAAACATAGTAACATAAATAACTGCTTTCTAAAACATCTACATCATGTTCCACTTATCCCTTTATAATTATAACCCTTTTTACAAATTGTACTTAATACTTTCCATCATATCCTGGGGAAAATTTAATAAAAGGGGGAACATATGGTCATTATTGGTAAAAAATGTAGATATATAAGCCTAACATGATCATAAAGGTATTAGAACATCATAATGACATTTTAAAATAATATCATCCATATTAAAGATCAAAATCTTCAATCATTGAATTACAGATTGTAAGTTTATAAAACATGAATCCTAACATAATCAAACAAGTTGATCCAATATATTATAAAATTGGAATAAGATATGTTATTTTTTGAATACAAAATATCATAGATAATATAATGTTAAGGATACCTACCAATAAATTCATAACATACTTGTCTGGGGATATTAACCATTTTTTGTGCATCAGGCTTAGGATGAGCTCCCATGAACCCTCTAGTTTAAATCATAGGATGACCTTTAATATAACCTATTTTTGTGGGAAAATAATTGAATCCTATATACCCTATTATTTCAGGATTTGGATGACCTCTTATGTACCCTATTGTTATAGGTTTGGGCTATCTACCTATGCACCCTTTTATTGTCGGCATGGGATGACCACCTGTGTACCCGATTGTTGCATGTGTGGGATGGACACCCATATACCCTTTGAAATCATAAAACATTTATCATTACCCAATTCATTATAGGGATATATATATATATATATCAATAATAATATAACTAAAATCATACATATGTCTTCGACAAGAACATAAATCATTCATCACATCAAAACACATGTAAAGAACTGTGTTTCATTAATATTTCATCATGACATAGCTCATGGAAATGGAATGGTTTCATAAATTCCATTATATAATAATCATAAACCAATCATAAAAATATATTGGCTTGTATTCTTAGATAATATCCCCAATAATAAAAAATTAGCATCAAATAATTTTATCTCAAATGGAATGTAATTTTGAATTATCACATAATATAATTCTTATGGAAAATATCGTTTATATATTGAAAAAATTTTATTTTAAAATAAACATGTAATCATGCAATGGAAGAATCAAGGTGCAAATATTTCTTAATGGTGGGAAAATATTTTCATGTTGTATAAGTTAAAAAACATTCCTTCGATATTTTATTGGGAAAAAACAAAGAAAAACATTTAAAAACATTATTTCTAACCATTTTGTAAAAAATAAAAAAATTATTAATAATTATATTAAATTTAATATTATAATATAAAAAAATTGAATGAAATTTTTGAAAAATTTTACATGTATAAAAATGATATTTTTAATAGAAATTTTTAAAAGATGATTTTTAAAATAAAATACCTTGTAAATATCATATCATTGAAGTGAGAATTAATGAAATTAATAAATTATGTGTATTCACTATAAATCAACATAAAATTGAAATAAAACAAATTATAATAAAAATTCATTCAATGAAAAATCATAGCATGACATATTCAATGAAGTAGAAGGTTAACCAATTAAATGAAAATTGGGATAAGAATTCCCATTCCACTTTTTATTAAGTCAGATCGTATTACTAATAAAAGTAATAATTATCAAACATATAATTTCATAATATTTATATAATTAGATTCATGATATTATATATCAAATTGAAGTATATACACCCCACACAAGAAAGAATTGGTGAATAAGGAATATGTATCACAGAAGGAATGGGGAGATGAAAAACCCTTACCTCAGGATTCTATTTAGTTTTTCATACTATAACATCTAAAACAAAAAATTTATAGAATTTTAATAATTAATTCCATAACCATGTTAACATTTAAAAAGCCTTATATTATATTTTTATAACTTCTTACCACCCATTTATAAAAAATATTTCATGATTTTCATTTTTTAATGTGTGTTTATTTCCAGGTTTTCAAGGTCTATTCAATTGGGTATGATTTTTTATTTTATTATTGAGTGGAAGTAAACATTATGATGTAGAATTAAATGGTATTCATGAACTTCCATAATTATAAATAGTCCCATAAATAAATTTTCATTCTTAAATGAGGATGATTCTTTAGATAAAATGTTAATGGTAAATGTTTAGATTATTTTGGAGGTTTTTCCAAAAAACAAAATATAGTTTAAATATATTTTATATTATTAGTATATTATATATCTAGAACATTAAATAGGATATTATATAACAATTTAAAATATTATTTTACTATAATGATTATTTTATGACCATCCTTAAATGCGGTAATTCAAAATTAAAAATCATATTTCACAGAGACAAGTAACAAGAAAAATTTTCAATATAGTTTCATTTCACTGAATACAATGAGATAATAAATGAAATTGATATGATATATTTCATTAGAAACATAATACTCTAGTATATACATAATTCTAGAGTTATAATTCCTTTATTGATGAAGGAGGTGAGTAGAAAGTATTAGAATAAAGGAAATTAAGAGAGGTGGTTTGAGAATATTACATCCTAAAAATCAAATCCTTGAAGAATCCCTTAAGGACCTTGGAAATAGTCCATGGGTGACACCAGTAGAACATGGACTCTAGGGTAGTTGTTAAGATGAGGTTTTAATGACATTTTAGGAGCTTCAAGTATTGCGAGGATAAATTCGGTGGTGTGGGGTTGTAATTATACTTGAGGATGGGCTGTTTTAAGTTATTAAATAATGATTCATTTATATTTAAATACAACCACATTGATGAGGAATTAATTTCCATGATTTTGGATGATAATTAATTTTTAGAGGATGGTAAGGTAATATAAAAACATCTAATAACCATTTTATGTTTTATTTTTTAGGTATTTAAAACTTTTACCTTTCAACTCTAGCCTCTTACACTGTTTTACCTATAACATAGTAAATACTTATTTCTACAACAATAAATTATTAACACCTAAAATTTAAAAATACTATAAAACTAATTTAAATTGTCTAATTCCAAATAAAGAATACATTTTATGAAATTCAATCCACAAAATTAGAAAAATACAATTTTAAATTATTTCCACAGATGGAACGGGAATGTGCATTTTTAATGTAACAAAATTCATAGCATTGAAACGTTTTTATATCCAATTTTAATATGAAATTTCATTAAATTGCATAAAATGTATTTATTTATGTATAATTTAACTAATTACACTTCAAAAACAAATTTGAACTATAATTTTACAGTATAAATTATTTAGAATAAAAGTGGGTTTCCAATTATAATATAGTACATTTCAGTACTTATTAAAATGAAATGTATAATAAAAATCCTAAAATTAAAACTATGATAATTTTGATACCCTGGTATCAAAAATTATGTTCCTTTTTTCAAATAAAGTTTAAAAAATTTTAAACAAAAAATGTTTTAAAATAGGTGTTCTAATAAAATGTGGAAATATTAATTTTTAGAAAAATTTATATTTTAGGCTTAAAATTTGATTTATTCCTATATTAATCCTTTCAATCATTTTGGAAGATTTTTAAAAAATATTGAGAATATAAAATATATTCTTCATTAATATCATTCACAAAAAGTGATTAATTTTATTTTTTAATATAAAATGTTGTTGTGGGCATAAAAACCGTTTCTTTTATAAAAACACTTTCTTTATATGCAATTGTTTTTTATTTTTATTTATATTTTACTTATAACCAATGATTTCAATTGATAAACAATTGTACACTATATTTTTATAATTTAGTTAATCTATTTTGTTCTGATCATTCCGACAACTATGTGATAATGGTTGGGATAAAATAATAATATTTTGGAGTTCGTTTAAGATCAATGTTATTTGAAAAGTAATTAATTGAATAGATTAAATTTTTTTTAAAAAATAAATACCATAAAATACTGGGGTGTTCCAAGGACTGTTCTTAAGTGTTTTGTTCACTCTTCATAAGTCTATGATTACACTATAAATTCATTGATAAATACCACCACAATCTATAATATGAATGGCATAAATATCCGGTTCATGATTCCCATGAACACCACTAAGGTATTTTTCAAGCCAAAAGGCATCACTATGAACTCAAAATGATTTTAGTGACATTATAATTTCATATTGAATATATCCATGTCCTATGATTATAATTTCTAATAAACTAATCAGAGGTCAATCTTTATGAACCATCTCTCTCTCTCAACTAGTCGATGTGTTGATCGTTCCTCGGTATTGGATACTTATTCTACACGATCATCTTTTTGGTGACAGTAATCCACTAACTACTCCAAACCCCCCTCAAATAGTTAGTGAAAATCAATGGGAATGATCACGGGTAATACTAGGTCTGAAAATCCCTTCCTCTACATGTCATTTAACTGTACATTAATCTAATAAAGATCTTTTGGAGCCATCTGACAAAGCTGAGGAAAATTTAATCAATCTAGTCAATAATCGAGAGTATCCTCCCATGTAAGACCTTATAATACTCTTCTTGGTTCTCCTTTCACCCATAAAGTTAATCCTTTTCCATTACCATGAACATGTTATATCATCCACTATAAATAGATTATTTGGGAATGAAAAATCGATATCCATTTCGTTCCTAATATAATTCCTTAAATCCTAATCACTAGGACAAAGAGCTCATAAAGTGATATATCCTCCATTATTCTTATCACACTGTTGATAGAAAAGTGTGATTATTGAGTCACCTCAAATATGATCCTCAGTGTGCAATGTTAGATCCAAGGGAATAACAAAAATCTCTATGTATCAAACTAGAGTAGTGGCATGAAAATGGTGGCTCATGCGTATGTATATCCAAAGTATTACTAAAGTAGAGAAGACATGGACCATACATATAATAATCCTAGGAGTCTCATTTTCATATCCCTATACTAAAAATAGTTTTCCTCATCCCAGACCATGAGCTCCATGATCCTATCATGAACCCCTGGGGGTTGGGCTGGTAATAGGTCAATCCACCTTCATCCTCCAGCTTCTCTATGAACCCCTCTACCATGTCCACCACCCTTCGACCCTCCTTACACTAATTGTTGTATTTATATAATAATTCCATAAACCATCTCCCTATCAGCAATAATATTGTTTGGAAAATCCCATATAAGATGTCATTATCCATTCAAAGAGAAAAATCACATCTCTCATGGCTTTCTATCACCATCTTGAGATCCCATGATAGCGTACCATCAGTCCTATAATAGTCTCTAGAAGCATATATCATGCCTGAATCTCTATGGCTATTTTCAGCTACCAGATTCAATTTTCTCAGCTATTATGTTCTCATTACCATCACCTGCTATTGTCATTTTTTACTTCCTCTAACTATTTACTACTAAATCCCACTCTAGAATACCAATATAGGTGGAAATTAAAACATATATCATTAATACACTAAAATAATAGTGTAGTACCTTTTCTATGGCATGTTCTATGTAAATAAAATCTTGAACCCCATCTAAACTATGACTTGAGAGGTTGGTGAACCTTGGATAGTACTCATACACAATCATACTGTCCAGCTAATACTATACAATCTCTCATTTTCACACTTCTCACAACATGTCTTGATATAAATCCTCCTCAAAAATTAACCCAAAATCATACCATCATAGAACCATATCATCATGTTTCTTATTTATGATACACCACCATCGCCTAGTAGGATCCTAAATAATACTCACCTCTTGGACCACCATATGATCTATAGGTGTACTCAAAAGGCATAAAACTCTTGGGAATACTTTTATCCAATCCTTAATTACATAGGGGAATATATTTCCTTGAAACCTATGAGGTAAATTATAATTAAGCTCAAGGAGTGTGCTATGTATGATCATAACCTAAGATGGTACTTTTGGTGAAAGCTTCTTCCCAATTAGTGGTGGAAAACTAAAAACCCACAATGAGGTACCACCTCCTACACAAGACACTATACAGAACCATCATTACTCAGATGATCATCCTTGTGGCCTTACTGCGTATTAATTTTTGGGTATTATTATAGAGTCAACCCGAAATAAATTCATGATGTAAAATAGTGAAATATTATATATGTGTATCTTACTAAATAAGAACATAAAAACTAAAAACTATTCTTATATGATGCACGTAACAATGTTTTTTTCCTCCAACCAATGCCTGCATATAATGAAGAAAAAATGTGGTTTGTTAGAGTCCTAGTGAATATATATATGTTAGTCACCACAACAAAAATGTATACCATGGACTAATATCTAATCTTAAAATTCCTAAGAAATAATTCCATAAATCATATACTAGTACACATAGATAGAAAATCCGCAAACATCAATCCTTATATAGAACTGACTCCTCTGATACCACTCTATCATGACCCAACCCTGTGGGGATGTTCTATTTGGTGGTAAACTGAGTGTGATAACATAAGCTATACTTCAATAGGTCTAGGGATAGTGACCAATGTCAAGTTGGTATATCATACAATGTGAGGAATTATCCAAATGCACATGTAAACTTTCACAAATCTATAAACCCATTCAAAGATTAATGTGAAGAAGAAATGATACCAAATGCATAAATATATCTATATCCTGCTATCAGAGGTTTAAAAAAAGCATTATAATGAAGAATGTCCAAATACAATACCATCAAAAACTAAAAATGTGACCAAATTTATATGAAGTTGGATACTTATTTAAAATGTTACCATGGTCATTGTATCTCACGATGATTCAGCTACTCTTAGTCTCCTCAATACTCTATCAAATGGTATGCCATCTTTATAAGACATAACAAGTTCGGTCATAGCCTATGCGGTGGTGTGTATAACAACACCCAATAAGATACCACAAAATCACCAAACATTAACCATAAACTGTAATCATCTCATAAACTCAAATAATATCAATCAATATTTTAGGAATACAATAATAAACCTGGATATACTCATAATAGACTCCAAGTATCTAAGAGGTATAATCCATACTTCTAACCACAAGATTCATCTCGGGGAAATAAGGTATCACTTATCTAAGAAAACCCTCTCCATGACATAGGGTATCACTTATGGTGCTCATTTGAGTGATCATTATCATTAGGTATTTCCAAATAACTTACAAGAAATAAATATAAATTTCTCAAAATGGAGATAAGGGATCAAATTCAAAACCTATGGGGGATTTTACAAACCATGAAGGACAAACCTTTTAGATAGCGTATGAAATCACGATGCATAGTGGTCATGCCAATTCTATAAACCCTGCATAGGATGAAAAATGAATTTCATAATATCACAAACTAGTCACATGGATTGATACACTGAACTCTATCAGAGTGAAAAACCATATTGGGGATCATAATACCATGATTAGGATATAATGCCACACTATACCATCAAGGGAGTGGACTACGAGATCTCAATCTATTGAACCAAGTATTTACTGGTGAAATGAATGCATCCAAGATTCCTAATATAAAATTCATGTCACATATAGAGGGTACCTAATGTGTACATTCAAACCAAAAAATTCCTCTATTTGTTCATATCTTCCTTTAACTATGACCATGTACAATGGTTTTGTCCATTTACCATGAAATGTCTATATACCTACCCATATCTGAGTACATGTAAGTTCCTGTGCACTCTAACCATTCCCAAGAGGATGGCCATATCATTGGAAAGATTCCCTTTAGGATTCATGATACTCTACCAACAACGAGTCTCATGGCGTGTGATATATTTCACATAGTTTTTGATGCATTTTATGCATGTAATTCCAAGAGATGTAGGTAGGTACCACATGGAATGTGTTATTTGGACTACAGACCATGTAACAAGTTATTTTATATGAATCCAGGTCCTTTAATCGGTTTTTACCTACTCCTTTTTTTTTTACTAATTCCACCATCCTTAATTTCCATAGATCACAAATCTATGACTCACCATGCCTGATCTACCATTAGTGGTAATAATTTTTCCTTCATTCCACCTACAAAAACTCTCCCATCACACCACTATGACAATATTATAGAACCTTTGATCGATGATCACTAAATAAGAACTTAACCTACATTCATTGCTACACATAACAACATCATCATATATATCCAAATTAAAACCACAATAATGATCTATTGTGCAAAAGATAATTTGTTAAATTGTCATTTACATGGTATTTTTCAATCTTCTAAACAAATAAAATGTTGATGATGATCACACAATTAATAGGGAGAGTAATGAATAAAATATAAACACGAGGAATGAAACATTTACAATGTTCAGTGTCCTTGATCCATTTTAATTAGAATAACAAATGAAGAGGAAAAATTAAAGTAATATCAAATTCATATTTTTATGAAATTAATCATAAATACACAAAACACATTCGACCTAAGAATCAAAATATTATAAGAATTGATTCATATTAGTCATGGGATTAGTAGACGGAGATAAATCCGCATAAAGAAAAATCATTCCTTATGTAAATATTGAACAATAATGCAGAATGAAACTATGTTTTCGTCGTTGGTTAGATCATAGAATTCTTCTATCGCTGTAATACCTTGCATTCCTCTTATCTTTATCCATGATCTCTATTAATGGAAAAGCTCCTCCAATGGATCCCCTCTAAATTTCAGTGGTTATATTGCGAACCTTATGGAATTGACATAAGAAAATATTTACAGAGGATATTAGGATTAGTTGGAATATCATAAAAGAATTATTTACTTTATTAATTTATTTATTATTTTTCCCACGACTACATACAACTCAAGTGTATGATTCCAACCATGGTTATTTCATGACCAGGGAGAAACCTGTAATAAAAATTCAATAACAGCCTCAAATTATTTATTTGAGAATATATTCAAGGATTATTTGATTATTTTACAAAAACTATGTATGAGATATAATATATTAATTTCTTTATTATATAAACATCAGGTATCACTAAGCCTTGTAATATTATGATGTCTCTACACCCAGATTCAAAAAAAAATTAATATATTTAAAACCCTTTTAAAGAAAAAATTGGGGTGTGAAATCATAAAATTGGATAATCATAAAGCACTACATGGTGTTGAAATTTATAATACCAATTGGTCATCAAGTGAAGCATATGATCATAATAGAAACATGTGTCATCAAAATGGAACATGTAATAGAGATATTACAAACATAGAAATGGGGAAAAAATATAATAATGAAACATCATAACATTATGGACAAATCCAACATATAAAGTTTGAATAAATCCTGAATCATGGTTAAATATAACTTATGTATAAAATTTATAAGTTCACAATCTTTTAATGAATATATAATCATGCTCTTGGGTAAAATACCTCATGAAAAAAATCTCATTACCAGATGCATTAGAGGGATACATAATTCCTCTCCCCCGCATCACATTATAAAATATTTATAATTAAGAATACCACATGTAATGGTAAATTTACATCAATTATAACCATGATATGAACCAATGACAATAGAATGGGTTCCAAAAATATATATTATAAAAAGTATAAAAAAATAAACAATGATTTCCCATAAATTGGAAATAAAAGAATTATTTTGGTCAAAAATGTGTACCATTAGAAACAATCTGATAATATTTCCTATAAATAATATGAATTAACATAACATGAATAAATGGGATATTTCAAAAAAAAGGTAGTTATCAAAAAAAACATTACGGTATCTATTAATAAATTTCAATGAAGAAAAAAAATTCATATCCCCATAAGAAAAAAACAAAACAAAAATTTAAATATATTGAGATGAAATTGTTATAATAAATATATTAAATAGAAATAAAAAGATAACATAAACCCAAATGATGATTAGTGTTCAAGTGTTCACCTTACTTACATTATATGGTTTGAAAATAACGTATTAGTAGATCAATTCAATGAATATGATTATAAAACAATATAGAAGGTCAATAAATAAAGGAATATAAGAATATGGGTTGATAATACATAAAATATTTAAAATATGAGTAGATGAAAAGATGTATACCCAAAGTGAATGTTTAAGAGAAAATCGCATTACGATCATTATGCGGTAGGATATAGTCACAGTTAAATGATATTATAATAAAAGAATTATGTAATTCCCCAAAAAATGTCAATAATAAACTGAATAATATATTTAGAATATAAATGGTATAGAAAACATTATAAATATATTTGTAGAAAGTGTTATAATTATAAAGAGTAGGGTTATATGGGATATCCCTTATAGACATGGTAATGAAAGAATAATAGAAAAATCAATGAGAAAAAATTAATGTATTGGTAAATATATATATATATAAATGTAATAAAATAATATAATAATTAATACAAATCATGAAAAGTATTTTAAAGGTGGTTTTTAAAAAGAACGTGTGATTGGGGAAAGAAATAATGGTTGTTTTTTATAAAATAATTTTTGTAACATAAATTGTTTATTGGGAAGGATAATATCCAAAAATGTAGGGGAAATTTATTAATAAACATTAATGTTGTAGAATATGAATAATTAATAGAGAAAGATAAGGAATTGAGAATTTAAAACTAAGTGAATATAGTCTGTGTTGAATTTGAATACAATAGGTCCATTTTGTATTATCAAATTTACAACTCCTATAATATAATGAATTTTTTTCTAAAAACTTATGTATAATTTAATTGAAATCATTTTTTTCCAATAACAATCAATTAAAAATTTCAGGTTATATTGTTAACCTACTTTTATAAAGGTTAAATTATTTAATGTTATGTTGTCATTTAAATTATCTCGTTTTCAATCAAGTTTTTTAGTTTACAACATTATAATCTATCGTTTTTTCAAATTATATCAAAAATAATAAAATATTTTTAAATATATGAATAATATAATATATATTCCATACTAAAATTTCATGATGGTGGTGAAAAGTAAATTGATAAAAACCATATCCTTGGTGGATGAATCCGACCATAATCAAACATGTCAAAATGGGGGAGTAGAGAGATTTATTTACATTAAATGAAATAAAATAGTTACATCATATCATTTTGACCTCAATATTTTATATAATTAATAATTAATTATTTTAAAAAGTTATGAAATTAATTTTTATTTGTAGTGTAGAAAAAATAAGAGAAAAAAAGTAAAGGAGAGTATCGTGGAGTTATATCTTCATTGAATATTATTCCATTTTTGGGGTACCAATGTCTTGAAGGATTAGCGTTTAATTCTACTAGAACAACCCTAATGATACAATGATCCTTAGGTGGAGTGAATATGGTATGGATTGGTATCTAAAAAGTGGAGTAGAAGTTGTTTTATAAGGAAATGGATATGAGATATTAATAATTTTTACGAGGGGTAGTTCAAGAATAATAAATTTAATACACTATTATTTTAAATGTAAATATTATATTAGGGATATTTTTAACATTAGAAATTATATTTTAAAAAAATCAGTTTTTAGGAATTTTTCACCCAATTATCAAAGAATATATTTCATTTGATAATATGATAGAAGAAAATTGAATGAATAATTAATGGAATATCATATATTTTTAAAAATTGTGAATTAGATTTTAGGTTTTGAAATTATGTTTTTTATTTTTACTTGAGGAAATTATTTTATTAAATATATTTTTGTTAAGGCCGCACCAAATTTAATTTTATATGTCATTATTATATCATTAATTCTATAATTATAGCATATTGCTTATGTAAAACTATACTTTTTACTATTAGGCTAAATATTGATTTTTTCCATAAAATAAAAAAAATTCCCCCTCAAACAATTTCAAGATGATGATTTTAAGAAGAAAATCATTTTATTAAAAAAAAAATTGTAACCTTAATTATTAGAATTAATGTCCGAGATTTTAATAAAATATGTTTAAATACACCTTATCAAAAATGAAATTATATATTTCTTGAGTTTCAATGTTGGATACTTGATTTTTAAATTATAATATTTATATATTAATAATTTTTTAGGGTAAATATTATTTACATAAAATTATAGTTTTTTGAGTTCAATTGCTATTCTAAAATTTAAATTAATATTCTAATGATTAGGTTACAATTTCTATCGGTCTGGTTACTGTTCAAAAAAAATATAGTTACTATTACAATGATCAATTTACAATTTCAAATATCATTTTGGTTTTATATTTCTTATAAATACCTTTTATTTATTCTATTCATCATTCAATTTAATTCCTTTAAATATTATATATATTTAATTCTCTAGATATATATTACATAAATAATATTGTCTTTTTTTAATACTATTTGTAAGTGGGATATGTTTAGGAGATCAAAATGATCTAGATTTTTCCATTCTTGTTTTTTTATTTTATTATTTAATTCCAAAATTACTACTTTTATATTTATTAGGTATAATTATTATCTAAATTTAGTTTTATTGATTAATTAAATATTGTATTATTTGTTTTATACATTTTGGTGATTCTTTTTTATTCTACAATATATTCTAAAATGTTATATACTATTTATTTAGAAGGAAAATTACACACATATATTTTTGGGTTATTACATTATTGTAATGTTTTATAATAAAATAAAACATTTCTTTATATTTTCTATATAAATTAACTACTATATTCTTGTATAAACCAATTCAAATTTTGTACGTAGTCATATATTTAATCATATCAAAAACGAAATTAATAAATAAAAATTTATATAAATTACATGTTTATAACCAAAAAATAAAAAATATTATAATATATTTATTTTAAAAAATAAAATTTTAAAAACAAAATTATTTTATTTTATATATTTAAATATCAAAATGTTAAATTGTAAATCCTTAATGAAATTACATCATCATAATTTTTCTTCTTGATAAAAAACTATTTATTTTTACTTTATCATTTCTAACAAAAATTGTTACACTAATTTGGTTATTAATTCATGATACAAATCATCAATTATTGTATCATAATGTTAAAGCTATATATTTTTATTATATATACATGAAATTGTTCTATTTATCTAATGGTATCTATCTAAATAATTATAAAAAAAATATTGATATCATACTTTATAAATATAGAAAAAACTCTACTTTATACAAAATGAGATGCCCCAAACTAGCACTTCAATATTTACTAAAAAATTCCACACTTTTATATATAAATTGAAATTTTATTTCAAAAAATCATTCCTTGAATCAAATTTTTAGGGTATTTGGTAACTAGGAACATTTTAAAACATAATCATGTATGATTCAAAAGAAAAACAAATCATGCCTTCATCATAGACCTCCTATAGGATTATTAAACCATTCCACAAAATTATAATCTACTTGGTAAAGACATCAAGGGAGAGATAGAATCATAGTAAGTGGAATAAATGAGAATCAATGTAAAATCTTTAATGTGAGATGAAAGCATATACATAAGCTAGAAATTGAATCATTATATGGGATAATAATAAGGAAATACATGCCATTGGAATTTGTAATACCATGAGGTCAACATAAAAATTATATGATAATAAGAGAAACATAATTCATGAAAATTGATTAATTAATAATCTTATATTTATCATAAGAATATGGATCATACAATATAATATAACATCATATATATTTTTTCAAATTCCAAAAATAATCAACATTAGCCAAATGTTTAGGTATAATGTATGAATACGAATCATCACTTTCAAAATTTAGAAAAAAAACTAACATCATGTTCATACGTAATAAACATAATAACATTTGATATATAAAATTTCCCAATCCATATTATGGTATATTATTTCATTACCAAATTCCAAATCATAAAATAATCATAATCATTTATTCTAAATTGAATGGAAAATGTACATTGTTCCTAAATTTTATATTAAATCATTAGAAAATAAGGGGTTACATAGCACATAAATATATATTATGAATATGAAAATAAATAAATATTCCATGCCAACGAGCCTAAACCCTAGTTGTACAGTCTCCTTCTTGGAATTCAAAAGACCCATGATCAAATCTGGGTGGGGGAAAATATTCAGGTACCATTACAGCAATGTAGCATGGCACTGTAGCAGTAATATAGTAGCGGTGACTGTAGCAGCGGTGGCACTATAGCGGCAGAAGAACTGTAGCAGGGACTGTAGCGGTGGCTTACTGTAGCAGGTACTGTAACAGTGCTTGTACTGTAGAAATAATGTTCAACAAGGGGTTCTTTTGGGCCAACTGATGGGCTTTCAAGCCCTATTTCTATGCCACATGGCCTTGGGAATTCGGGCTATGTAATGGACCTCTGCCTACCTAGTCTAAAGTGGCTTTTACTTGAAATAAAAAATTGAGTCTTCGGCCGCAACCTTTAAAAAAAGTTCCATAAATATAAAGGTAAAACAATATTTTTTGATACAAGTGTATAATTATAAAATTAGAGATCATATATCTTTTATAGAAAAAGAATATTCATATGAATAAATAATTGGATATTTCATGAAAAATTATATAAAAATAATAACATAGATAAGAATTAATTTCAATTATTTATAAAAATTAATATCCTCATAGTAATAAATTAAAATGGAATGTGAAATAAATTTGGAAGAATTCATTTATATTACTAATTATGAAAATATTAAAGAATATAATATATCCAATAGAAGATTTTGTAAATAGTGTTTTCTTTATGAAAACTATATTATTTTACTTGATAATAGTTGTTATAGATTCAAATAAATATTCATGAAATTTCCAAAAAAATTAACAGGAAATGTGTAATGTGAATAAGGGTATATAATAAAAGAAAATTATTTAAAATAATATTATATTAAAGATAGAATCCCAATTTTATTCTCTAAGAGAGTATACTATTAAAATATTAATAAAGTATGACTTAATCATCTATAGTTTATAAAAAATTTATAATTCTATGAAAATACATAGTAAATATTAATATTAGAATTAATGTATAATTAAAATGTTGTAAAATACAATATAAATTTAATTATGGAATGAGGGGTAATCCAATAGGCTATGATTTGGAAAAATTCCCCTTTTGAACAAGTTATCATCATATTATAGTTTAATCAATAAGAGAAAATATAAAATACCCAAAAATTATCATAAAATAATAAGAATATATTATATTAAACAGTATTGAATTCCTTTAAAATCTTATAAATGAAGATTTTGAAAATAATGTGACATTATTGTGTGAAAAAATGGTTTATATTGTTTCAAGTACATCATTAATCATAAATTAGTAATTGGTAAGGAAAATATCCCAAAAAAAGTTTATTAATTTTTAAATAGTCATCAACATTACTGAATATTGATAAATAATAAATAATAAGTATAAATTAAGAATTTAATACCATGAAAAATAATTTGTGTCAAGTTGCCTTACCTAAGGTCCCTTTTATATCATCAGATTTATGTCTATTTTATAATAAACTTGTGTTTCATTAAGAATGAATGTAACAGTGGATTAAATTATCTTTTTTCACTCTTTATAAATTAAAAGCATTGTATTTTAAATTTTTTATCCTCTTTGTAAATGGTAATCTTGTTTAACATCATGTTTTCTTTTAAAATATCGCATTTTCATTTATGTTTTTCAATTTGGATTCATTGTAAATAATAATTTTTTTAATTACATTTATCAGTAAAAAATATATATGGATATATATATAAATATGATATATATACTAAACTAACCCACCATGAATGTGTATATAAGTAAATCAATAACAACCTTCTCATATATGGGTGAAATATATCATTAATGGTACATTTCAAAAAGGAGGTGGAAAGAGGGCATATATTCATTAAATGAAATATAAAGTTTATACCATATGTTTAAACATTAATATGTTATATAATTATAAATTAAAAAACATAAGAGGTTTGAAAAATAAACTATAATGGGTGATTATAATGAAGAAGAGAAAAAATAAATGAAGTGTATTATCATATTATATATTTCATTGCAACATAATTTTTTTTCTATGGGTATAAATCCTTTAGGTGTTAGGGTAAAATTTATCCAAAATTACCCTAAGGATACTATAATTATTTTGATGACGTAATTTTGTATATATTTGTAATTAATATGTGGATGAGTTGTATTTTCTGTGGAATGGTAGAGTTGGTATTGATTTTTTACGGGAGGGATATTTTCTGGAAATAATATTTAAAAAAACAATCCTTCCAATGTAAAAATTATTATAGTTTTATTTTTTACCTTATGTGTTATATTTTATTTAAATTTAATTTTCTATTAAATTGTGACTAATATAATGGTCATTATATTTAATTATACTAATGTAAAACAAAATGAAGAAATGTTCTATTATTGGAATGAATTACAATTTTAGACTTTGGAAATTTATTTATAGTTTAAAAAAATGTTTATTTTTTTAAATTAGTAATTTAACTTACTGAATATTATTTTTCATCAATCCACACATTCATCAACTTATTAGTTCATTATTATATCATGAATTATGTGACTAGAACACATCTCTTATATGAAAACAATAATTCTAATATTTACATAATAATTTATGTTCATTAGAAACATTTAAAAACATCAGCGCAAAAAAAATTTAAAATTTATAATTCCAAAAATAAAATTAATTTTCTTTAAATTATTTTCTAAAATAAGTAATTTTAATTATTTATTTCAAAATTATAAATTTTCTAAAAAATATGATAAAATATACTTAATCAAAAATAAAATCATGATTTTTCAAAGTTTCTAATTTATATAATTCTTTTATGGGATAATACTATATATATAATTTATTTATGGTAAATATTATTTACATGTAATTATAATATTTTATTTTATATGTTACTATTTTGATAGTAAAATTATTATTTCAATGGACATTAAACTATTTCTAATGGTAGGGTTAATATTCAAAGGGTCATTTGACTATTCTAACAATACTGTTAGTTAAATAAATCTTATAGGTAACTAAATTTCATTCATTAATTATTTAATTAAATTCTTCTCTTGTTTCTTTATTCTTTATTTTACAAATATCAATTACATTATAGATGTTTTGGGTATTTTCTATACAATTGTGCATGTGGAGGATATTTCAACGAGATCATAATGATCAAAATTTCCCTATTATTATTATTATTATTATTATTTACTATCCAATTGTAGATATTTCAGTATTATTGGGTATATTTTTTCTCTAAATGTTATATTCTAATTTAATGGAATATCTTAATGTTGGTCTTTTATTTTGTAGTCCATGTTTTTCATGCTAATCTAAATTCTTAAATGTTAAATTCTATTTCTTTAGAAGGAAAATTTCATATAAACTATTCTAGGTGGTAATATTCTTATAATTTTCTACAATAATGTAGAATATAGATTTTTTAATATAAAATATAGATTATTTCAATTTATTCTCCAAAAAAATTAATTACAGAATACTTTTATTTATCAATTCATATTTGAAAACAATACATATATTAATCTTGGAAGAAAAATAATTAATGTAATTTTTTTGATATAAAATAAATGTTTATATCCATTAAATAAAAATAAATTAATAAAATTTAACTTTTACACATGTATTTTAAAAAAAATCTTATTGGAAAATTTAATTTAATATATCTTGGATTTAAAATAAATAATGTATACATTTTACTTTTCTCTAAATATTAATTACAAATAAAATAGCTATAAATGAAATCAACATATTTATTGTTAAATAACCCATAAGAAGAATATTAAAATGGTTTATGAAAAATATAATATTGTGTATACTATAAATATTTTGTTTTCTTTTAAATATGAATGATATTATATAGTGGGAGCATTAATATTGGTTATCTAATTACACCATTGTCTTAGATTGAGTATGATAATGATGTTTTCTCTCACAAGAACCTCAAAGGGATGAAGAAAAATAAGTTGTCGTTGATTATTTCATAATACAATCAATGAATAGGAAACAAAAAATATATAATATGTTATGATTTTCTCATATAACCAATAATATTAAATATAAGAGTGGATAAATTATATCTATATATATTTTTTCTTAATATAAATTACATGATTTATAAATTTAATTTATGAATTATTAATATAGAATTGTAGTATTGTTATAATAATAATGGAACAATAAACATCATATTATTACTACATAAAAAATAAATAAAATGAAAATATTATAAATAGTTATTGGAGTAATATGATATAATAAATATATATAAATAAATAAATATAGGAAATAATTCTCCAAAATCTGATTCAACAATGAAAATAACACTTTATATAAGCATAATACATTGTTAAAAATTGATAAGTCATGGAATAGACATATGGATTAATTAAAGTAATATGAGAAGCCTGTTAAAAATGTATGGATATTATCAAATGTAATAGTATATGTTTACACTCTATACCCATCTAAAATGTATAAAGTTTTCATCAAAAAAATAATATGTCTATTAGAATTGTAATGTAAATGATACAAGTAACATCTATTATAGTGAAACCATTTTCTTCGGTTTTATTCAATAATTTAATTTCATATAGATATGTGTGAATTTCAATAAAATTGATATATAATAATATATCATTATATAAAAAATATTTATTTTTTATTTTTTTTAAAATTTAGAGATAGTATAATTTTAGACATGTATTTTAACATGGTATATGTATATGGTATATAGTATAATTGTATTAATATTAATGTGTTCTGTAATAACATTTCATATCATTTCATGAATTAATATATATATATATATATTATGAATTAATATATTTTAAAATATTTTCCCCAACCATCTAAGTGTAATATTAATTAAAAAACATAATATATTTTAATTTATTTAAGATCTATTTATGACTCCATATGTTATATAAATTATTAAAAAATGGGTTTTATTTTTATAGGGTTTTAAAACTCAAGAAAATAATGTTTATTATTCAAGTATCTTGGATTAAAATGAAACCATATTGTCAAGAATCAATTTAAAAATATTTAATTTTAATATTTTTATATCATGTTTCAAAATTCCGAACATATAATTAGTTGTTTATTCTTCATTTTTCATTAGAAAAGGAACCTCATTTTCCATATTCAACTCATTACAAAAGTTTCATAACAAGGTCCTTCTCTTAGAATATCTCTTTATAATATCTCTAGGAGGATCTTAAAAAATTAATTATTGAACTTATTTAGGTTCTATATGGTCAGTATGTAAGGAAAGGGTTCCAATCCACCCTCTACTCACATTACATTTTATTTTAAACATCCACTATAGTAATAATTTTCAAATTAAATTACCTATTTACGTATTATTATTTATCTAGTAATATACTAGTTATTTGAGTTATTATGTCCATATCTTACCCACGTCTCTTCCATTTACACAATTTAGAAAAATATCATATTTAGTCATAATCATTTTACATCCCCTTTTATGTGTGTTAAAAAGTTGAGATAAACAGGAAATTTTATGTAATTTTATGGTTACATGGCCATGTTTCTTTTAAATAGAAATATCATAATATTGTTTATTACACAGTAAAAATACTTTTAGGTCAATCCATAATAATTTCTCTTGATTATACATTCATTAATTTCCTTGATGAACCATTCATCCAAACTCATTATAAAAATAATGATTCCATCATTATTCTTATTATAAATATATCTCCTATAACAATTATATATGATACAGTTATAAAATTTGTACTCATTAAGATGTTGTTTTATGTATCCATGCCTCAAATATTTCCTATTGTTATACTTCATTATCATTCATGCATTCATGAAAATATAATGGTTTGTTAAAAATTACTTAAATAATTATAATCATTTTAAATATAAAAAAATGTTAAAGTTTACCATTATCAAAAGAATTTAATTTGAATACCCAATAAAAATTATATTATTGATGGGTATTCAACTAGATAAGATTATTATTCATTTTATTAAGGAAAACAATTATCATTATTACATACTACATTATTATTGATGAAAAAACCTTGTAAACCCCATAATTAATTACAAATATAATATTGATATGATTTTTATTAATATACTTATAATATATATTGATTTCCATTTTTATTATAATATTTAATACAAATAATGTCTTTATCGATCAGTTGTCTAAAAATTCTATGATCCCTCAATTAATAGTATGTCTCACGTGATAAATAATATATGTTAATCGGAGCATCCACACCCAATAAATTGTGATATAGAAGGGCCATTATTATATTTTTACAACTGTACAACAAAATTCAAAACCATTATTTTATTATTCATTAACATGTTATCTATTAGTATTTTATATTTATAATTTATCGTTCTTGGAATTATATTATTTATGGAATGATAACGCTTCGAGCTAACTGGTTCCGTATCTATTTTATCCCATAATAAGACTTTGACCTCACCTCTGTTCATATGTTTCCCTAATTCCACTGGTTACCAATATTAATAATAATTATAATTCTATGTATATAATGAAGATTATTTTTTAAATTAAGTATTTTATTTATATCTTTAAATTTTATGCACTATTTATATATATTATCAATCCTCCTATGTATAAAATACATTTGAACCTATATAAACTCATTCGTAATTTAAATTCAATTTAATAAGAGATCACATACACTAGGTAACAATATTAGGGGGAATTATAGTTGGTATCGGTATATGTTTAATACGGATGAAAATAATTGTATTTGTAAGAATATATGACTTAATATAATTAATTATGAAAATTATAAAAAATATATATAATGAATATTTTATAATTATCTCCTTTTAAAATTATTAAGTAATTTAGATCATGGATTATAGTAGAATTAACATGATCTGAGTGAGTTGTATTTATTATTAAGATATATAATTTCTAAGATAATGCTGTATTCATAAAAAAAGAACCAAGAGAATACCCATGGACAACATCAATATTTTTTGAATTAGTGATATAATAATGATGGATTTGGAAGTGTTTTAATAATTTATAATTTTTTGTAGTTAAATTTTGTTATACAAACACCATTTCAGTATAGAATTAAAAACATATTATCATAAATCTTAAAAAAAACCCATGATTATTTTATAAGGAAACAACATCAGTATTTTAAAGGGACAATTAATTTCATGGTTACATTAAAATAGAATATGGATATAGAAAATACTTTCATATTATGAGGGTTATTATAAAAACTATAAGTTATAATGGTATTTTGCATCCTATAAGTAAATTCTTATCAACAATAGTTATAAATTATGAATACCATGAAATGATAATATGCTAAAATATGGAATTGAAAGTATTAATGATAATATTTCAGTTGAAGTGTTTCCCTAAATAATTAAGTATATATATATAAATAAATTTTACTGGTTTATATATAAAATAAGATGAGAAGGTTGCTGAGTTTGAAGCTAACTTCACATGATTGGTGAGGGGCATTGAAGACAATTTATACTTATTTTACAATAATTTTTCATTAATTAATTTATTTATTAATGTAATTTATATAAAGTGTTATAGCTCTCTGACCATTATCCCATATAATTATTTCATTAAAATTGATATCACAAACAAAAAAATTCCCAACTCATTTAATGGAATTATTTAAATGAAGAGTATTAAAGAACGTTGTGTAGAAAATTTGATACAGAATATGAAATGGGGAGTAAACTATATAGTATAATGAAATTTAAGAAAGAAAACCCTTATAATAGGACTAAATGGATTGGGTGTATAAATATACTATTGAGAATGTGGATACCATGACCAAGATTGAAATGATAAAATAGATGCATGAAATATTAAATGATTCCATTATAGAAAGAATACCCATTATTCTAATCAATATCATAAACAAATGATTCATAATTTACATAATTTTTCACCATCACTAAATCATATTGGCCATGAATTTACATATTAAACCATAATAGTTGAGTTATAACAAAAAAATAAATTTTTAAAATATAATTTATTTACATATTAATGAATATCTTGTTCTAGATAAATTCATTTAGTAATATCATTCATATGAATGGTGCATATCAATTCCATGATATGTAATATGGTTATTGATTTATAACATAAAATATTTATTGGTTTATCTATTTGAATATTTATATTTGAATAATTATTTTACTTTATTAAAGGAATGTTTTTCCTGTAAATTTAATCTTTTTTTATCGAGATTGAATTTAATTTTATTTTGGGAGTAAATTATTGGTCATTTTACAGGGAGAATACTAATTATCTTCGTAATGTGGTTTTAGTAAACCTTATTATTCATCCCAACATAGATTATTTCATTATTTTAAATAATGATATTTATTCTTGGATTTCCTCTTGTGATATGAAAATATTTTTAGCAGAGGATGGGAATGGGTGAATCACTCAAATAATAGATCTTAAGGAAGGAATAAAGATAGTGGATATACCTATTCTACAAGGGTTTTTGGATATCATTCGGGATGAATTTTGAATAACTCTCCAATATTGAGAATTTTATTTTCTTATTAATCTTTTCCTCTAATTTTAAACTATTTTTATGGAAACATATCAATGTGAGCTCATTAATCATGAGAAATAATAAAAATAATCTAATGATCATTGGGAAAAGGTGTCAATTCATCCATTTTTATCACTATAGTTTTATGTTTTATTACATTAAATGGAAATTATTATATACTGATATTATCTATTGACTAGAAATATCAAAATAACATGATGATTATATATAAATATATTTTCCTTCCCTGAATTACTGATGTGTTCGACCTAATATTTTGAATAAAATATTTTTATAAGATTGAATATTGAAATAAATATCATCAGATGATTATAAGGATTGTTAATATCATTATATTAAGTATAATTTCCTATCCAAAATTACAAATTCTTCAAGAAAATATGGATCATCACATAATATTATCCAAGCTTCATGTATTCCATATAACTACGATTTTTTGTGAGGGATGAAAACTGTCATTATAAATAATAAACGCATTTTAAAATAAATACAAAAATAATAAAAATATACTATATGTCTACCATTGTGCAAGACATTTGGAATAGAGTGGTCCACCTTGTCTAGCCGCTTACTCCTTGGTAGATGAAATGCTTGGATTCGCTTTGAGAGATCAGATTCATTGCCACTTATACATACCGGGAAGAGAACATGGTGGCAGATGGTCTCTCTAATAAGAGAATCAACCAAAGCGTTACGTGGATTGATGACCTATAGGTTGAACTTCTTCCTCTCTATGATTGAGATTGTAATAAAATACCATATATCAGACTTTTGTATTTCCTTTCTTTCTTTTAATAAATTTCTTCTTGGTCTTTGACTAAGGCATTACCTTTTAAAAAACTAAAAATATACTATATGTTAGTTACTATTTGGAACCACTTTGACATCTCCATCAGATGTATATATTTTGTATACATGATAATGAAAAATATATTTATAATTATTTTTGATATGTTCTTATCTATACATAACTCATATCCCAAAGGCTGATCAAAGTACAATGAATAGAAAAATATATATATATAGAAACCCCTCATTGGTACTTTGATATAGCACTATATCGATCCCATAGACATATAGTACCAAAAACATTCTACACTAGGCTACCTTTCTAAACCAACAATAAAATCCCAAATAACTGGATGTTTACATAGTTGAACATGTATGGTAGCATATGAGACTTTATGGAAAACAGTATTTTAACTTAAAAAAATTGTGTGATATCATCATGTATGAATTTTGTTGGTTAATGAGTCCACATGATATGGTTACTATAATATTATAAATATAATACATGAAAGCACACATAAAATAATAATAATAAATAGAAATCAACCAAAATATAGGTTTTAATTTTTCATGGATCTAACTGGTCACTATATTTCGTTAAATTATCTTCACCAAATACTATATAGTTGTACTATTAAATATTTATCAGATATCCTCAAGTTGGGATAAGATGGAAAATAACCATTAATCATATATTTCATTTTAAATTATTATACCATTAGGAAATCGTACATGTAGACATCTTTGAGATACGAAAATTGGGAAAATAATCAATACTCACATGGTGTCAGGGTTCCGCAGTCCCCATCCTATTATCTGAAAGATACATATATTTTATTTTCCATGCACCATTCTATATATAATATTTAAAAACTATATTATAAATTGAATATATCATAATATAATTCCTAACATTTCTAAGGAAATAATTGTGTATAATTATGTAAAAAACTAAAATATGGAAGGAAAATTAATATTGAAATTCTCTTAGAATGACCATAATTGGATAGATTACATCATACTAATCTATATAATAATTATTAAAATAGTGGACCCTATCATATAAAATATTACAATTTCCAAAACCTAACAAAAAATCATATAACTGAGTACTCAAAATAAAATCTATTTAGATATAATGTGATCTTCCAATGCATTTTATCCTTTATCATTAATTTAAAAATATTTTGACTAATTTAAATATCACTATTTTTTTATTTCATAAAAATATTCAATGCCTATGAATATTGAATTCTCACTTGCTCGCCTAAAAAATAATGTCAAACAATAAAAAATAAAAATATCTCAATTATATAATCTTATATTATTTATTTAAAGGTTTTCTAGTTACAATATTCCTTATGTCTAACCCTATTAAAAATTTTTCCAAATTATTTCTAAAGAAATAAAATAATAAGACATTCTAAAAATATTTATGGTCAGTTTATTATGTCAATTCTGGTCCTACTATATCCCAAAAAAATTTTAATATTAATTTGGATCCACGAAATACCCATTTGAGATCTATTTTTTTATGAAACCCTTGTGATATTATATTCTTAGAAAGCCTAGATTACCTTCTATCAATTGACGAATTTATGTTTCCCTCGCACAATTAAATGTATATTTTTTAATAATATTCAATAATTAGAAATAACAATTGATGATCAGTTTTCTCTCAAATTTTCTCTTATTTTTAGTGGGGATGTTTAATGTCATTTTTGAGAAGAATTAAAATATTTGATATGTTTGAGTACCATTTGATACTGAAAATATATGAAATGTATTGATAATAGTTATGAATTTTTAGTTAAACATTTTTTATACATTCATATGGTATAAAAATCATTGATGTAAGATACTAGTCAATAAAGGAGATATATCATATATCAAAAAGGCACATTATGTGCTTATAATTATTTGAATAATAATTACCTTCAAATGTATAAAAAAATCATCATAATATTTTTGTCACACATTTTTATAGGATGAAATAAAATCATATTGAATTTATATTGATTAATGCATTGGTGAATCACTCTGATTTTAAGATCATTTCTGATGAGATGTGTATAGATGTGATATATTATAATGATTTATTTATTTGGGGAATGAAAAATAAATATCTTAATAAATTACCTGGAAGATGGATTAAATCATTCATTAGAAACATACGTTAGGGGATCCTAGAGGGGATATTATATCAATTAATATTCTAAATCACTAGAAATGATATTTTTGAAATGAAATTCCATTAGAGAGTTGATATAACAAAACAAAACTAATTATCTATTAAAGATTATTCACGAGATGAAAAAATAAATTCTTATAGTTTTGTGGTTTGTAAAATCCTATATTAACCAGGTACATCCCACTTTGAATTTTGGTTGAACCTCCTCTGGTTGGGTTTTCATTTATTATTTAAACCTTAGAGGGATAAAGTTTTCTTTTGGAATGGAGATATTTTTCTTGAGAAAACGAACAAATTTTAGGGATGTATTTTTTTCTATGAATGGATCCCATGTATAAATAATAATAATGGTTAAAAGGCTTATTTGTGTGTTTCGATTGATTTTGAGGTGGTTCATGTTTTTTCTATAGAATATAGGTTTTTATTTATCTTCTAGACACACTAATATCATGATTTGGCTACGTGATGTGAACATGATTCCAAGAATATATAGTGAACTAGTAAAAATTGATAAAAGTTGACACACTATGAAATTAGTTCACATTGTGAAGGGTTTATTCGTGTTTATTTAAACTGAGGCATATTATTTTTTGTAATATCATAAAAATAGAGAAATCCAAATCGAGAATTTGGTTCACATAATGAATATATTAGGATTAGTGAGATTAACAGTGATGTATTTATGATTTATTTTCATTTCATGATGTATACTCCCTTCTGGAACCCTTGAAAAAATCATTGAAATTTTTTGGGGATTCCATTTTTTAAACATCTTGATATAGGATTTGATCACCTCTAAGCTTCTTTACATTAATTCAACTCATCCTTTAGTTATCCAATATTACAGTGGTCTGATCACTATTTTGTAGTTTAATTTAAATTTAATTTTTTTTTATTTTGTGATATATGTTGTCTTTTATTATCCCTGTTGCCTTCATTTTTCATTGGAGTTCAGTTGAGAGTGTTTATTTGGTCAAAAACGTAAGTTACGTGGTCATGAACGTAATCCTAAAGTCTACTTCAATTTTCTAGGCATGTGAAATAATTGTAATCACACTAGTACACTATTTACATGATCCAAATATTTTATTAAATATATATTTGATATAACATAATTGACTAGACCACTTATTCAGCCCTACTAAGCATATTTTCATTGAGAATGAGTGTGTGGGAACTCTTTCTATGATTTTTACCTTAATGTTTCTATGGATTTTCAATCATGAAATTTAGGTTTTGTCTTAGTAGTACAAATCGATATTTTGTTATGTGGCATCTTGGAAAATCAATTAAGATAAATAGTGACATAGAATGGTTTCATTTTGGTTATTGATCCTATTATAGGATAATATGCCAATTGAAAATATATTCGTGGTTAATAAAATGAGATAGATTAACCAGATATGTAGGGGTTATGAATGGATATGAATGGTATACATGGTATTCTTGTATATATGTTTTCTGATAAGCTTCTTGATGGACTGAATCCCTATCTAAGAGACATAGAACCAATAGTAAATTATAGTACAAGATAACCCACTACTCTACTTGAGATTTACAACTTCTAACATGCACATGGGATAACATAAGTGACCTTATCATTGAAATTATCATGTGTTCTTGTAGGATATTTTTACTTTCCCCTTTGAATGGTATTTGTACCAGGGATGATGTAAGAGACTCCATCATGAGAATTCACTTGGATCCATGTTTTGATTATTAAGAATAGGTACATATGATTTGTCTTGATGCAAGAGGATCATCCCTATGACATAGACACCCAACATAGAGCTGAAGTAGGTTTGACTGTCCTTACGTTTCAACCTATAACTCCAGAGATTAAGTGTTTTTATGTATTATATTAAATGATTAATTAATATTACTATTTAACAATTTATATCAAGAACATTCTATTAGAATGTTTTGGATTTTACATGGTGGTGTTATCCTACATATATATTATCACATCTTTTTGAATCCATTATTTGGTAGCCAAGAAGATTTCATAGACATGTGTTTGGATAAGGGAGAGGGATCATTTTTTATTTTTTCTTACAGGAAGTGTAGGAGAATTGATATGAGACTGGAGTGGGTATTGGGATTGTGGTTTTGGGTGTCTTCCATGGGTTTTTTTTCATTTCTTTTCATTAAATTCAACTTTAAATTTATATATATTCTATCCTATCATTTCATTATTCTATGTATTTTTTGATTGGACAAATAACTTCACTATTTGGTTTATCCTCTAGTGTTTTAAGATTTATTACTCAAATAATTATTATAACCATAATTTAAACTCCATACCAAGAGATATAGTCTCTAAAATTTTTTCTTTATACCCTATCTACTAGTCAGTGGCCTAGGAAATACGAGGAGATGCTCTTGAGGTATATAGAACAACCCAGTTTTTCCACGTGAGAGTGTTCTAGATTAGGGAATTCTAAAAAGTATATTATAGAATCCATGTTTTATTTTGTATTTATTTTCTATTTGTTAAGGGATGAATGAATACTATGAATACTTAAGGACTTTTCAATGAGATTCTGAATCTGTGTGACTATGCGATTTATAGAGGAAAATTTGAGTTTTTGGGATGGGATTTTTGTTCATGTTATTCAATTGACATGTATGATATTACTTCTCCTTTGGTTATTCACATGTTGTGTGATGTAATAGTTTATAGAGATTTATATATGTAGCTCAGTATTATAGGTGATGAGTATACATGCATCATTGTAGGAATGTAGGGATATATATACAAACATATATATATATATATTAAAATTCATTGTTCACGATAGGGTCCAATTTACTTCAGGTGATATATTTTTCCTATATGAAAAGTGAAAATATATATCTATTATATCTGATGAAAAAGGAATAAATAAACAATGACATCATTCCAGTTTTCTTTTTCAGCTATGATTAATGAGTCCATGAGCCAGTGTATGTCTATTTTTTCACCATTAAGGTTGACCTTGATGTTAATAGAGTGTTTTAAGGAGTGAGTGTTTATTTTATATAAATTTCTTCCTTTTCATATTTGAATTCAACACAACGATAATAGAAATGAGAATGCTCTTAATGAAACAGAACAAGATATACCTATGGATCTTGAGAATTACATGGATGATTAAATTCACAAAAGCTTCTTATGGTTCATGTGATCCAGTGAGAGTGAGACCGTTTTCACATAACATTTGTTTTCTGGGAAGAAGAGATATTTACAGCTTCAATATCCACCAATGCTCACTAGTGAGGTTTTTATAATGGTCTCACCCTCAACTGATGGTACCTTAATCCCATGTGCTAGATTTCAGTGGTTCATGGGAAAATCATATTGAAGTCAGAGAGTAAGTGTATAATAAATACTTCCAAGAATATATCTAGATACGAATTTAAGAGGATTTATTTGGAATAATGTTCCATTCACCCATTTGTTGGATGTAGGGTGGTTTGTCATTTCTTGTTAGAACTAGTCTCATGAAGGAGATTTACGAATAGGTTTAGTTATCTAGGAAGTGGTTGGTGACTGCATAGAGTGGGAATAAATATTCTGATTACCAAAAAATATGACCTTCGGAGTTTTAGTAAGGACATCATGTTTTTAGTCAATTTTTTCCTAAGGTTGAGGAAACAACGTATTTGGAAACAAGGAAATTGATGCCCATTATTGTCAGTACATTTTAGATTGTGGGGATGGTCGGTCTAGTGGAATACCGATTGGACCTTCTACAAAACTATATTTCTATGCATGAAAATTTTCACATATCACAGCTTCAATGATATCATCTAGACCCTTCTCATGGGTTATATATTGATAATGACGAGATTGGTGTAAATATTTCATTTGAGTAGAATTCGATATGGATTGTGTACCATAGTGAGATTCCTCTATAAGAAAGTCTATTACTCTATTATGAGTGGATTTGGAGTATGGGTGTGTTCAAGTGGATACAAGGGATATGGAATCTAATATGCAAGCATAGTGATAATACTTTTTTTCAATACCCCATAGTGATTCTTAGAGTAGCTCGTTGATGAGATGTGATATAGTTGGGGGGTACAAGATCCCATATTTTCCAGGTACACCCCTATAGAGTTTTTTTACACCTATACTAGTCGGGTTTTCTTTTCATCATTAATCCATGGTTCCCATACCTTTTTCTCATGGATAATAAGATATATTTGGGGGGAATATCCTAAATTTCATTAATGTGTTTTTTTTTAATTAATAGAGTCATGGTATAAATGTGTCAAAGGATTAAGATGGTTCTCTATGATTTTGAATATTATTAGATGTGGAACAAGTTTTTTCTATAAAATAAAGTTCATTAATTATTTTCTATATACATTCATGTCATAAATGGGTTACATGATGTGAAACTATTTTTAGTTAAATTTCATAAAATAGTACAAATATTGAAATGTTTATTTTTCATGAAATTAGTTAACATTGTGACACACTTTATTGGTGTTAATTTTTCATGAGGTGATTCATTTTCATAGTATCTTATATATTGATATATTTATATCTTAAATATGGTTCATGTCATGAATATATTATGATCAATGGTTTTAACCACGGTACACATATTTATTATTTTTATTTTATTGTCTATCCTCCTCTCTCAAACCCTTAGCCGAAAACTAGTTATTTTTGAGTCATTAATTCCATTCTATATGGCATGGTCTACCATTTGATCCCCATTATGATCCCCAATTTTTTTTCTTCCTTTCGGATCCCTCCATTGTATAGGTGTGATCTCTTTTTATTCCTTAAACCACAATTTAAATCTTTATACTTGCGTGATCTTGGTTTTCCCTTGTTGTTTTCTTTGGCGTGGTTTTTTATTGAAATTTCCTTGATATTTTTTCAATGATTTCCAAAATAAAGGTAGTAGAACTAGATATAAATTTGATGTATTGTTTCAATTAAATTGGTATGTGAAATTTTTTTGATCATGATGGAATGCTATTTGTGAGACCCAATTAATAGATTAAATATATGTTTGATCAAAAGTATGTTCTTAGACATCTCATATGACCCCATTGGGTTTATTATAATTAAAATCATTATTGAATACATTAACATAGAGATACATCCCTTGATGTCATAATGGATCAGGAATTATGAAATTTAGGTTTTTTATAAAAAAATGTAAATTGATATTTTTTCATATTGCAGATTGGAAAACGAATTGAGATAAATGAAATCTTTCCATGGTTTGATTGAAGTGTTTCATCCTATCATAGTAGAATATACCAATTGAGAATATATTATTGGTTAATATAATTAGATGAATTATTGAACTAGTAATGGTATATGTATAACAATGAAATATGCACATGGTTTTCTTGTATATATGTTTTCCAGATGGATGAATGAGTGCTTGGATCACTTTCTCACGATATGTGGAACAGGTCGTTCATCCTAGCATAGGTGAACACACTACATGATCTGAGATTCAACACTTCTGACATTGATTATGTAAGTCGTGAGTGACTCTATCATGGAAATTCACCTGGAATATTGAATGATACAGTTACTTTTCCCTTGGCAGGTTAATCCACCATATTATGACGTAAGAGACTCTAGCATGGAAATTCTCATAGTTCCCATGTGTACTTGTTAATACATGGTAAGGGTGATCATTTATTATATGGGATGTCCAATCACATGATAAGAAACATATTTCATGTAGTCGAAGAAGGTTGGGTTGGCCTTGACTGTCAACTAAGAACTCAAGGGTTCATAGGTATATTTTATATTCTATATTTATTATTTTGTTAATACTGTTTTTTAATGATTTTTTTATACACTTACTATATTAATGGTTTTACATACACAATGTGATTATCCTATTATGTTATACTCACAAACTATCCTAGTTATGGTTGGGTAACTGAGTAGATTGCATGGATGCTAGTTTTGAAAATGGTAAAGGGCCTGGGTTTTTAATATTTCTTACTAATTGAGATGAAACTTGGATACATGGATGACATGGTGATCAGGATCGGGGCCTTTGGTGTTTTCCATTATTATATTTATATTCTCTTATATTACATTCATCCTTACATTTAGATAGATCATATCCTATCATTTCATTATTCTATGTATTTTTTGATAAGCCATTTTCCCTAACTATTTATTTTATCTACAATTGTTGTATATTTTCAGCTATTTTCATTACTCTGATATTTACTTTTTTTCATTATATCATTATACCCAGTGGTATATTCTATCCACTATGATTCCTGAATCCCTGCTTCTAGTCAGAAGCCTCTAGAATGTGGCGATAAATGCTTGAGGTTTAGTAATCAACCCATGTTGGCAACATGAGAGAGTGTTATTTCAAGGTGCGTTGCATGGATAATAGATGAGGATAAAAATATCTCTTTCTATAACTATAATTTGAGATAAATAAGGTCTTCCAACCATAAATCATAGTTTAAGGGGGGTGGTGAGATATTGTTTCTAGATTAAGTGACATCACTGAGCACATTTTCTATCATTTTAATGGATTGTTTAATTATGATGATATAATGAATCATTAGGTGGATAAATATGTAACTATAATAGTTTTTGATGATTATTATAATTACTTTCCTTTAAAAACTCCAACTACTTTCTAGATAAAATAATCCATTTCAAGCCTTAATGATGATTTTTTCCAGATCCTGATGGATTTAATAACCATATTTTAATCATTATTGGATATTATTCTCTGTGATTTAGATAGATTTAATAATTAATTTTCTTAAAGTGGATTCCTTATTAGATTTACAAGCTCACTATTTCTCATCAATATTCCCAAATTATAAAATTCAAACCATATTTATTTTTTTCACATGTGTATCTTTCCAACACACTTTACTACATTATTAAAATGTTCATTACTAGTAGACTTTAACTTATGAATAATAAGATTACCTCCCTTAGTAAATGTGTAATATTAAATTGTATTAGTATATAATATATTCTTGTCACTAAATCAAACTGCATCATCCTTTAATAGAAAATAAATAGAGTAAGAAAGAATTCGATGAATTTAGATTCCTATATGACTATTTATAAAAGAAATTTGGAGTTTATATTCAATATTTAATGAATATATGGATTTTTATGGATTCATTAATCATATGATAATTATTTTATTTTATTTTATAATATCTTTGATCCAAAAATGATTTGTATAATTAAAAATTTTATTCTGTTGGGTTTGTATATAAGGGGATCCTATTTCTTCCTCTCTTCATTAATTTTGAGGATTCAATAAGTAGATATATAACTTTATTGATAAAGTAATGGAAAGGGGGGGTCCATTTATTGTGTGGCTTAGAAACACACTCCAATTTATTTTATATAGATGGTATTCTTATGTTCTACCATTGAGATAGGAGGAATATTGAAAGTATTAAGATAATATTAAAATATTATGTGGGTTTCTTAATAAAATTTATCAGATCTAAGAACTCATATATTTAGTTTAAAAATAATATTTATATTTCATGAAAATCATTCAATCTCAATTATAATTATATTATGGAGAGTTCTATACTATTTAAGTATCTAGGATTTTTATTTTTATAGGGGATGTCAAGGTGAATTATTTATATTGTATTTTATTGTCTATTTGTCATTAATGATTGAAATATAGTCGAAAATATTTATCTACGGTTGGAATAATATTATTGGTCAAGGTTTTGATTATCTCTAAATTTTTCAACACCATTATAGATTATAAGTGTCCATCTTATTTTCACATTATATAGAGTACATATATCAAAAAAATATTTTGAGTAGGTGAATATTTAAAAATAACATGTTCTTAATTCTTAGAATGACTTTTGTAGGACTAGTACATAATGGGTAATTGGCATAATGAACATGTAGATGTTTAAGAGGGAACCTCAGTTTCATAGGACATGGCTTTCCTTAAGATATCTTGTGATCCCCAATTAGATTTATCACTCAAATCCTAGTCTTTTTCCACATTTCCACTCTCAAAATTGATGTAATGATCATAATTGTAGTGCTTGACAATATTAGAATAGGAAATTTCAATATAATATCTTTATTACCCTCAACTTTTGTGTGTCTCTACAGATGATGTATCCCTCCCTTTATATAGTTTTGGTGATAAAATTGTAAAAAATTCTAGAATATTATATATCTATAATATTTTAGATAATTATAACATAATATAGTATACATAGAGTATTAAAAAACTCATAGATATCCACAACCTTTCATAGAGCTCTAGAACTTTCAAGGGCCTTCAAGGCCCAAGGGGGTGTTCTGGAATACACTAGGGAAGTCTGTAATATTTTAAAACTTTTTAGGGATGAAGATATTTCTAGAGGATTCTAGGGAACCCAATCATCGTACCTCCTCTCTATGTGATGTGGTGTAAAATATTATTGAAGTGTAGTTAATTGAAATAACTATATATTATTAATTCCAATATAATAACTACACATAATTTTTTAAACCATGGTAGTTAAATTAATTTGTTTAGTATTTTACCATTATATTATATGTTGACGTTTTATTGATTTCAGGCATGATATTATCTTATAATTTCATATTTTTATTACATATAATATATTTTCATGATAATATACCTATTTTAATGGTTTTTATGTTTTTATAATAAAATGTTTATTAAAATTATTAACTCATTTCTAGGATATATAATATTTATTGTTTTAAGAAATATTATTCCAATAATAGTTGATTAATGAATTGCTATTTGTACAATCAAGAATTTTTTTAATAACTTACTAATTGACTAGATATATTGTGCCTATATTTTTTATCAATTAATTACATTAATATTCTATGATTCATTCACATAGTTTAAGGGGTACTTAATTTTTAGTATTCTTAACTTGATTTCTATATATTCATGATTTGAACTGTTGATGTTTCATTTCTCTTTGAGTTCAACTATTTTTTCTTTTTAAAGGAATAATTTTTAATGACATCTTTTACAACATTATTATTATTTACTTATTTCCAGTTCACATAACATTTTAATATTCATGAATTCATGGGAGATATCATTTCAAACATCTTAATCATTCTTTTTATATTGTTTCTTCTAAATTTTATTATTATTTCTAGATTTTATGTATCTTTATAAATTTTCATAGTCACTTATTATAGTAGGAATATTATATCTAGTGAATATTTCTAGTACATTTCATGTTTATTTCATTTAGTGATTGTGTTTTCTGGATTTAATTATTTATTTAAAGGGGAGAAAAGATTTTATTTCTTATTTTCATGAACATATTGATTTTATTATTTTTAAAAGTGAGAGAATATATGATTTCATGTACCTAGTTCATTCTTTTTTTCATTTTTTAGCGATTGGTTTTTATTTTATCATTTAAAAGGGGAGACTAATTTTTTAATATATGATAAACTTTTAATTGATCTACACACTATAATATGATCATTTTTATCAATAAAAATGGAATATTTCTTATGATCATGTTTTGTAACATTTAAAAGGGGGATAATGTGGACTTATTTATTTCCATTTAATATTTATTTTTATTATTACATCATCTCTCTATATTATCTATTATTTTATTTTAATTTATTATATTACTATTTTTATTAACTTTTTATTTTATTCTATTATAGATTCCATAACTAGTGAATAAAGAACATAGTTTTTTAAATTTTTTTTACTTCCCTATAAATTGATTACAAGAAGAACCAAAAATATAATAATTTCAAATTTCATATTATGTTGGATTTCCAAAAATATTAGGCACATTTTCATCATCCACAATGAATACTATATGGATAATTTTCATATTCAAAATTTAAATTAAATCTATTGAAATATTTCTGTCAAAATTATTCTTTTTTAGATTATTTTTTCTTTATTGTTTTAGAAATATTAAAAGACAATGTTTTTGGATTGAGATGATAATATATGAATTGGAAATGTAATAAAATTATATTAATAAAATTCAATTGAACTAGATGGTGAATATGATTTGTAGAGTCTCTCATGAATTACTATATTTACTGATATCAAGCTCATAAGGAATTTTAGATTTTTCCAAAGTATTATTCTCTATACAGTTCTTGTAGTGTACTCTATGACATCCCAATAACCCGAAAAATATATTTAATGCACCTTACGATGGTTGTGAAACTTTTAAAGATATGATGAAATTTAATTTTTTTCACCTTATTACATTGGATGATCCCAATTAAATGGGAACCATATGAAGGATATTTATAATCCTTACATTCAATTTTCTCATTAATAATTAGAGCAAACCACATGTTGCAGTCTCATTCCCTCACGTATAACGAAGAGAGGTGATAATTAGATCATTTCATTTTAATAATTATAGTTTGGACTTGAGGACTCATATGTTGTTGGAGATTATAGGACTATCAAATTAATTATGAAATTAAAGTATACATTTCATTTCAAAATATGTATAAATACATCTCTTTCATGGTGTTACATATACCAGATCTCAAACATATGATTTAATTGATATAAAAAATATAACTCAACTATAAAAATATTTTAAAATACTAAAAGTTATAAAATTTGGTTTAAACCTTGTGATATCATGATTGTTATGTTCATAACTGGAAAATTAAATTTTCTTTAAATTATTATATTATATGAAAATGTTTTTTTATTAACTATACAATGAGAATTGAAGTTAAATTACTTGTGATTTAATGATATTATAAATTAGTATTCATAAGCATCATAATATGAAATATTATATCACACCAATTTTTTTTATTCCTATTATTTGATGATTGCCTCAATATTCTTTTGATTTTGTACTCTTTTTAAATTAGAATATCATATTTAAATCCATATAAATAATAATTTTATTATTATATATGGTTTATAACTTATATACATATCATTACATTCTATTGTGTCTATTAAATGTTATTTCAATGTTTCAAATGATGATTTCACCGATAACTATAACAAAATGCATTAATGATGGTTTAATTTATGATAAATTATTTTGATATTTGAAAAAAATATGGGTATTTAAATGATTTTTTACTGTATCAATTAATATGGATATAATTATAATATTGTTATATAATTATGTTTGTTTAATTATTATAAGATGTCTTAGAATATTTATATTTATATATAATTATTTTCTATTTTTCATAGGAATAAGAATAAGCTTCAATGACTATGATAAAAAAATGTGGAGTTATATTTGTATGATCATGCTATAATTTATTTTGAATTATCAAATTTTATAAAAAGAAATGGTCAAATTTAATATTTTCTAGTATATATTTTTAATAGTTGGTTAATAGAAAGTAAATATAAATGTTGATAGATAAAATATATATTAAAAAAGAAACTTATAATTTTTTACATTTCATATATTTTTATGGATCTATATTATAACTATAAAGAGGAATGAGAATAAATAAAATTATTAGATAATGAATATTATTATGTTATCAATGTTTGTTGGATGGGATATAATTTTAAAAAATGGATCTATTCTTAATTGTGGCACATTAAAGAATCATTTTCTAAAGGAAGATTCGTCTACAATTTTTTGTTGGACAAAAACTATGTGTTAAATCTTATACAATAGTACCCTAATCTATTTTATCTTTAGTTTTATCAAATTTTACATTGTTCTAATGATGTGGTGACTTATTATTATTATTTTATTAATTATTTTCTTATACTCAGATATGGTGGATGTGTTAACTATAGTTCTTAGTTATCGTGGTCCATAGTAATAGGAAATGTTGTATATGCAGAAATTATTATACGTGTAATGAATTCATGGACATAGATATTTAGATTCCAAGTAAACTTTTCTAAATAGAATCACTGAACTCACAAGGATTGTTGGTGGAGTATACTCGGTGATGTTCTTGTATCATGTAACAACTATAAAACTTTTATGTTTCCTATAATTTACGTTTTATTTTTTACAAAATTTTAAAATTAATTTTTAAAGAAACTCTTAATATATTTAATAATATTTTTTATTAGATATTTTTTTTTAAATAACTCAATTCACCCCATTTTTAGTATTTGATGACATCAATATCGGGACAACCAAAATAGATTCATTTATGGACAAATTTAGTTGAAAATCATTTCCATAAAACATTAAATGGTCCTTGTTCACCAATACCATTTAAAATGTTTTAAAAATAATCCCATTAAATCTTCATTGAGCTATCTATATTTTAAAAACAAGAAGGGGTCCCTAAATTGTAGCCATACTAAACTTCCTGATTTCAAATGAATTAAAAATTCACAAGATGTATCTTGAATATTAGTATTGGAAAATAGTAAGATTATGGGTATCTTTATCAGTCTATAAATATGTCATAAATTTAATAGATCACTATTCTATTTTCAAAAATCAAATTTTTAGTGGCTAATCTATTGTTGAATTTTCTTTAGAGAAGAACAAACCATGACTATGTATTCCATGATATATATAATTAAAGAAATATTTAGAAACTTCAAATGGGTATTCTATTAGAAGTTAATAATATAGTTTTCTTCTGATGGTACATTTTATAGCAGCATTTTAGTGTATAATATTCTTTTTAGTGTAAAACATATATCTACAAATCATCTCCTTGAATGATAAAGGGATATAATCACGAAGAGATGTTTTATATTCTATAATATATATATATATTATCTCAATGATTTCAACTAGGTGATATTTAATAAATAACGAAAAACTGTGACTATCATTCCAAAATGGGATCACATAATTCAAATAGAAAATTCATCATGTATGATTAATGAGAACTAATAAATCATGCATTAAAAAAAGAATAGATATAAGAAAAAGTAGTATAACCTACTTAATCTAAACCTCTTGATAAACCATGACTTATAAAAATAATTACCCCAAAAAATTCATTAACTAGGCTCCAAAAGAATTGTCCAAATATGGTTTTATTAAAAAAATGGTTCTTTATATCAATTTGTACATCCCTTATTTTTTCCCTCGGTATAACAAAAAATTAATAATTATTAATTTGTAAAACATTTCATCTATATTATAAATTTCATAAATATTTTTTTGTCTTAACAATTGACAATGGCCATTTGTAATCTAAAAAGTAGAAAATTGATATTTGGATCACAATGACATTAACAAGGTTGATTCTATTAGAAATAGTTATTTATTTATCCTTCTATAAACTAAACAATTCCATACTTTTTAAAGAAATATAATTTAAGTATATGGCTTTAGGAATAGACTAGAATAAATGAATACCCAAACCAGTGAATGTTGGAGAGACTTATTTAATATTTTGTACTCTAATGGTATGGAATTTAACATGGGTATTAAAGTAATTTAATATAAAAAATCAATTTTTGGACATGTTGATTAACTAGCCTAAAATATCTCCAAAATGATACGAGCCATCATTCAAGAAATAATTATTATCTATTCTCCCTGGAAAAAAAATGACGGTGTTTAAAAAGTGTGAGTGGCCTTTCAATCACCATGATGTTCATATATGACTAAAAAATATTTGATAAACAAGTCGAAGATTCATCATGTTGAGATAATCGTTAGAATAATAATAGGAAATATAGATAGAGTATACAATTTATTGAAACCACTTATATAAGAATATTATCTTCTAGAGAGTTATTCACTAGAATGTATTTTTTTTGTATTTAAATAATATAATTATCTAAACAATGAAAATATTATTAAATCAAGTCCATTAGAGGAACTCAAACATGAAATATTAGTTAAGTGAATCAAAACATTTCATGAAATATATTTTAAGATAATAACTTACATTAATACTATTTATCTTGAGAAAATTGCTAAATTCAATGGTTATAAACAAGAAATATTGTATTTTTCTACCATCGACAAAACCTTACAAATTTATGGAAAAAAATCATTCCTACAACTGAATATAATTTTTTTTAAATAATTATTCTAATTTTTATATAAAATTATTAGATTAGGAATCATTTATTATAGGTGAAGTGGGTGAAAATATTATATGATAAGAAAAATCATAAGAATAAATGAATTTTGAAAATTTGTGTAATTGTATTTCCAAATAAAAATAATAATCTTCATATTGAATTTGTGCACAATATTATAAAGTCATTGAATGAAATAGATTGTAGATCCATATAGGTAAGGGAAAATATATGATATTATATAAAAAGTATCAAACATGACCTCCTCTACATGAGAAATCAGGAGCATTAGTATAACATCAATCATATATCATACCTTCAAAATAGAGTGATGGTTTTTGAGTTATTTATAATATCCCATAATATTCTCCCTATAATCAGTCATTCTAGAAATTATGTTATTTTTGTTCTAAAAATATTTTATAGGTTGGTTTTCTTTTCTAAATTTCAAAATATTATTGAGAAAATATGTTTTCATGTCACCATACCTAAGACATCAGGCCCAAAAATTCTTTATGATTATTTACCTTTTATTTCCCTATTAGAATCTAACTATGAATAAAAACATTCCTTTTGATTAAAGGTGGATATATCACAACCATCATCATGAATATTCTATAACTCATTGTATTCCTTCTCCAAATAATGAATATCAACATCCATGATGTTAAATGTATCTTTGTCCCAAAACTAATTATTTTCCTTTATATTATTCTACTCTTGGACACCAATATAAAGATCAATTGAATAGTCTTTGTTAATCTATATGTCTTGGATAATTTTCCTACATTCAATATGATTAATGAAAACAATTTACAATTCTAAATGGAAATGAAAATTTATAATTCTCTTTAGAAATATTTTTTAGTATAGGATGTTGATTTAAATTTATCTTGAGCAATTTTTTATATTTTTCTTATGCCCATTCTTCAAGAGATTGAATATTGAAACTGATTCTATCAAGAATACTTGACATAGATTTTTTAGCTCTTTTCATACATCTTGTAAAATTGTCTCCATGTAAAGAAACATACAATAAATTATTTATTCCAATACACTCAATAAATTCCCTACTATAATTATCTAGATATGCTATAACTTCTTTCTCATTCATGTCCCTATCCACGTTAATGTTTTTAGTTATTCGCCAAATCCTCTAGATTTGATAATTGATATATCCAATCCTAATCCATAAAATCATTGTACCCTAATAATTGTTTTGATAATATTTTATAAAATAGAAAATATAACTCCTTTAATGGATAAATTTATGAGTAGTCATATATTGTATGTCTTGTGTGGTATGTAATTTACTCACCTTTTTAGAAATAGACATGTAGAGAGTTTCTAATTATTTTCTATATAGATTATTCCCCAATGAATTATAGCCTATATCCGTTATATTTATGCCTTTAAAAATTTTCAAGTTTTTCATAGTTTTTTATGTACCAATCAATAAAGGGTTTTGGTTATGAATTTTTAAATTAATAGTGTTAATTTTAATTGAGTTACCTAGCCTCTAAAAAATATAGTATCAGTCATTTCATTCATTATATTCTGGAATTTTATCCTCATTCCACATGAATATGACTTATTATTCCTCTATAAGCCCTTTGTCTTGAAATTTTTAAATGTTTGAAAGGAGATTTTATGGTTGCGGAAACATTAACATCTTTTTTTATTCTTTCTAGAATAAATTTATCTCATTTAGAAACATCTGTGAAAGGTGTGTGCACATCAATCACATATGTTCCCTTAACTACAAACATCGATTGATCACCCTATTAAAAAACCATATTAATATTGTATGATTGAGGGGAATTCTCTTTATACATGGATTTAATAGTGTGGTCTCCCTTCTATTTGTTGAATTATTAGTCTTCAACCAAGTCACTCTATCTATTTCAACATAGATTTCCATATTTTCTCAGATGCACCTGGATTTCTCTATCATTCTCCTCAAGAGAGTCCCCCATATAACCCTTATTCTAATTTTATTTTCATTTTAATGGTTTTATACTAACAAGTATAGATTTAACCTAATTTCCAAGGTTCTTCACCCCATTAATCTTTATGAAGTCTATCCTCTTGTGGTCAATGTTGTTCTCATTTGTATAAACTTTTCTCATTTCTAGCATGATTTGAAACCCCCTTCCAATTAACATACTGCAAATCCACCTATAATAATGTATGTTACACCTTATTGTCAATTAAATTATTAAGGAACACATTCCCAACTAACTTTTTTAAATTCAAAACCAAGGTAATTCACTTATACATAAATTAGACATCTATCTTATCCCCACTAATACTAAATATAAGTCTCTCTGGAAGGGGGTTATGATGATCTGAACCCAAATGATATTGAGAAAATTAACACAATTTATCTCCAACAATATTCTTTTTCAACTTTAATGGTTACCTAATACGTAATTTACTTTATTATGGACATGTGGATGCTAAATACCCTGATAAATCCATGGAATGTCATCCAGATGTGAGAATTAGGGAGTGTATGTCCATATAGGTTTAAATTCAAATCACAATATAATATTAATATAAACCCTTGATTAATTTATAATATATATATATGATAGAAATAAAAATAAAAATAATGAAACTTTTGGTCAAGCATTTAATGATTAGAATTATTCCAAAATTTTCTTATCCCTATATATAAGATAATAGTTTCTTCATATTATACATATGTAATAGATTATCATCATTAGCCAAAATAAAATTCCATGTAATTTAGAATATATAAGAATCTTGCCTCCTCAAAAGTTCCTCAGTTTTAAAAATTATAGATAACATCCCCTATTCAAATATATAAAGTTATCATTCCCATGTTCTATGAGAGGGATTCCCTCCCCCTAGAAAAATACATGTATTTAAGGCCTCTAAAAACAAAAAACCATTAACATTACATTTATTTAAAATATTATTAATAAATATTATTTAGTTTATTATTAAGAATAACATATCATGGGATATTTAATATTTGAATATAATTTCAGATCCATTATAACACTTACATGATCACTAGGTACCCAATACACCATGATTAGAAAAGCAGTTCCCTCAATTATTTTTTAATAATAAAGAATCCTATAAATTACTACTTTCACATTATATATTCACCTTTTTAAAATCTCAAAGTATCGGTAATATGTGAAAAAACAATTCATTTTTCATGTATAACACATTACAACTAAATGAATAACATGGGGAACAATGTAACATTTTGAATGAGGTGTGGGATATATTAGTTTATATAAATGTATATTAATCCAGATATTACAAATAAAAATTAGATAATTTAAAAGAAAAATTCATATCAAATTACCTTGATATGTTTTTTCTCTTCATACATGATATTATTATCTATTATAATACATTGAAATAAAATAATCATAATTTTCTGGTTTTGTTAAAATATATGAGAAATATGAAGTTATATTAATCTTTATTAAGTTTGAATTATAGTTTCAATTATTTTATTTCATCTCTTCTTGAATGTAAATAAACATTTTAAATCATGATTAATTATTTATCTTTGAACTCAAATGAATTCCCAAAGACTTAATGAAGGTTATAAGGGTGTCTAAGGATTTTTTAGATCCTGATGCCCCGACTATTGGAAAAAAAATCTAGGACACCCAATTTGTAGTAATCATGAACCCTAGTCCATATATTTAGTAGAAACCATGTGGACCAAACCACATGATTTTATTTAAAATGTGTGGTGTGTTTCATTTCACGGTAGAGGGCCACATAGTTTTTCATAATCATATTACTGAGGCAGCATGCCCATGTGACTCATCTCATTCATGTTACATAGGGGGTTTTCACTGTTTGTGTATAGTTAGTCAAACCGTGTGATTATTCCATGTGAGGGGGTCTTGAGGAAAAGACAGGATCATGGTTGGTGCCTGGTTTGGACAATCATGTGGTCAAACTCTGTGAATCATTAATTTTTTGGTGAAAATAACATTTTCATTCCTATATTTATAACTCACAAAACATTATTCCTAACTATTTTTTAGTAGACAGAATCCCCTTTCATATCCTATTAGAGATATATCCACTAGTCCTACCCAAATCATTTAAGCCTCTTCTTTATCATGAATCCATTTATGAAATTATATCTTACATTGGATAGAAAGTGTTATGCTCTTCATTCCTTTAAATGTATTATTCATTTTTATTTCCTTCAAAAAATACATTTTTTTGTGAGTCCATATGACCTATGTTACAGGAATTCATCAATTTCATCCATTTTTATATTATTTAGACGAAAAAAATCTGATATTGGACAAGGATTCTACTATGAGAATAAGGTTAGTGGGGTATGAATTTTCTCTAAAAGAATAATTGTTTATAAGTTTTCTGTAATTATGTGCTTGGAGATTTCACAAGGAATTTCTTCTAGAATTTATACACCTAAAATTTAAATTATTTAAAAGTATCATAAATTACTTTGGACACCTTTAGATACCATTGTAGTTGGAGTCCTCAATGTCAACCACCCAAAGTATGGTGTGTTTCTTATTATGCCTTGGATGGCCTATATTGTTTATCAGTGATATTTATGGATTTTATCTTCATTAATATAAATAAGGTAAGTGGTTTGATTTAAATAAATGAATTATTGATTTTTATATAGAATGTATATGTGTATATATAGCACTAGGCCCTTATCTTTGAAACATGAATTAAAAATTGGTCATATATCATTATTTCACTTTTGCACGTATGATGAAAGGTAATGGAATAAATATAATTATTTTTAACATAAATGATTATTACATGGATGAAAATGAATTATGAAATTATAATTGTTTAATGAGAGTGTTTCATATGGACATGTTCATATGTATACGAATGGTTAGACTTTATCCCTCCTTGTATTACCAAGGGAATGTGTTGAGCACTGAAAACATGAAAACCCTATTCATTGATCCAATTTCTGTGGGATATACCCACCATATAATTTGGTCCATATCATGTACATTATTGACTTAATGTTGTACTGATGATTCACATCACCCTTTTATGGATAATAGAATTCTATCGTTACACTCCTTAGATTCAGCTTGACATCTACAGACATGCGGTGAAATGGATTTACCCTTTTGGGCCCATTTATTCTTAACTAGTGATTATTATGAATGTGATAAATATACATGGTTTAGATCTTTTATAGTGGAATTCATTGGGGTTTTCCATTGGATTAAACTCAAACCCCTATTGTCCGACAACATGAGTTACTACTATGAGTTGCCTCGACCCGTAAGATCAAGGATGCATTTGTTCCCTTTGGATCCTATTTTATATTATCATCATTATTATTCCACGATTACTAGTATATTATAATTATTAACCATTGAGTAATAATTAAATTACTAAATTCAAAGAGCCATCCATCATATTATTATGTTGGTATGGTGGGATAGGTATATGGCCCGAGCATTAAACCTTACTTAATCTTGAGTTATTACAAGATTACACATTGAGGATCTTTTCAGGTTTAGAGTTTTAGAGAATTAGATCATGAAACTTGCATTACATTACACATTAAAAAAAAGTGGTTACATAAAAGACAATATTCAATCTTCCCATCAATGGAAACATAATGAAAATAAAACATGGATTCATTCTTGACACATCCTTGACACTATCATCACATCTTGTACCTTTCCCTTGACCTGTGAAAAAAATTTCAAAAACATGGGATGAGCATAAAAAGCTCAGTAAGGGTTATAAAAATATGGAAAGGAAACATGAGTTCATATATACATAAGAATTAAATCATACTTTACCCATAAAACATAGTCACTTTAACATAACTCATCAAACCATGAATAAATCATATAAATCATAAGACACAAAGGTAACTTGAGGCATTCATAACATTCTTACGTAGGTAGTAACCCTCTTTGTTACGTTTGGAATACCCATCATAGTATATTACCTAAATCTCTTCCGAGAAACCTTAACGTTTCACTCCTTCGCGTTACCCAATGCATTGGAGAGCTATATCGGGCTCACCCACCCTTAGTTTATCACGGAACCACCCGTCTTCATAATAATGCCCATCAACCTCAACATAATCATATCACATAAAACATGCATAAAGGAAACATAACATTCCCACCTTTCAATCACAAGATATCAATACAAAATATTGATATAAAAAAATTATAAAAACCATTTTCAATACCAAAATAATAGCAAAGTAAAACATGATATTTATTTTTCTTTTAAAAAGAAGGTATGGTTTGTAGAGGAAGCTGAAACCCAAATAACAGTCACGGTGGTGGAGAAGTCATTGTCGCCGCATACGTACGACAAAAACATTCCCTTTTGTCGTTTTGTAAAACGGTTCGTATAAAAAAGATTCCTTTTGGATAAACGTAAAATTCAAATGGGTTTATACACCGTATAAAAGAAGGTTGTGTATAAAACAAAATATGCCTCAATGAAAGGAGATTGAGACGAAGTCCCATACAAAGACGGTATCCTTGGTTTAAGGATAAATAAATTACATAATTATGTGTGACAAACGAATACACCAAATATAAGTGGATATTAAGTGTAAAATAATCAAAGGTCATTCAGACATTTTCAAAGGTTGACATATTCAATAACTAAATGTTGAACCCAAAGAAATCGAAATTGGGTTAAGAAGTTCCCTTGACAGCCTAACGTCGTCACATCAAAATGAGTTGATGAGAGATAAAAAGTGTATCTCATCACTTGGACATAAAATTTACATCAATAAGGATATATGAGAACATATCCCAACATAAAAATATGTAAATTAAAAGACCCGACAAAAGAAGTCTTTTAAAAAACAGGAGGGTGAAAGGTTCCCTTACCGACTTGGGTATCTTTGAAACATACAACCCATGAAAGAAGGACAATAAATCATTGATGTAAATACTCATAAACGAAAGTACATTAAACAAAGAGTATAATAATGGGAATTACATACACCACTCAAAGGAAATTGTGGAAAATGTAGCATAAATCTCACGGGAATAAAAGTGAGATGAAAAATCCCTTACGAAAACTCGGTAGCCTAACGTCGCCACGTAAAACATAAAAAAAGTATTGATGAAAGAGAATAGGGTCTCTCATCATATGAACATAAAAATTACTGTAATAGTAATATAATAGAACATCCCAATCACAAAAAATATGAGCTTTAAAGGAATGGCATAAATGAGTGTACTTAAAAAGAAAGAGAGGATTAAGATCCCTTACCTCAAGTCCAACTTGTCTTATTCGTTTCTTTATATTCCGGAATAATAAACTTTGGTCAATTAATAATTGACTAAGTACCTCCTTTAGAGATTATTATTCAGTTCATATCACATATTATAATGTTATAATAATTGTTTAATAATGTTATTTCATATCAGACATTTTTGCCGATGTTTAGTACATGAGTCAAAAATGAACTTGTTTGAAAAAAGATTGCCCATGTAGTTATAAGTAAATAATTTCCAGAATAGTATTAATGATTAAAATATCATATATATCCAGTAAATATTCATTTTATACTATTCCATATCATTTGCAGATAAAAAACAAAAAGCACCGTTCATGGAGACGGTAGGCCATACGTACGCATGAACGCTACTTTCATTTTTTGTCATATTAATGGAATTAAAACAGAATGAGAGAGATATATATATGTTATAATTCCATAATTATATCCATAATTTTGATGTAATATATTACATATATATCCATTATATATATGTACTAATAATATTACATAACATTTTGAGATAAGAAATGAAATGTACCGTTCATGGAGACGGTAAGCCGTACGTACACATGAATGCTACTTCCATTTATATTTCATATTTAATGGAATTAAAACATAATGATACATAATAGTATTTTAATTCCAGTATGGTATCATATATAATATCATTAAATATATCATTTATACGTACCACATATGGTATTAACGTATCAAATCACTTTGAGGGGGCGGTAGTCCGCACTTCCTTAAATGAAGATATCGCGTTTACCCATAATGGAAACTATAAAGGTATTCCCAAAATGAAAAATACAGAATCATAAGGAAAACAAAAACATATTATATATCATATATAAATATAGTGTCATCTTAATGGCCACCTTTGAAGGTGTTAGTAGGATTTTGAACAATCATCATTTCGGGAGGCAGAAATTTGCCATCCGCAGAAACAGTATGTTCTTTAACCATTAGATGTAGGCGTCTGAAAGTGTATCTCTAATCCTTCTTATAACAACATACTAGTATATTTATTATACTGGAGTTGTTACATATGAAATGAATAAAAAGTGTTTAGGGGGTTGGAGAAGCAAAATAAAACAAAAGGACTCAAGTGAAGACATTACCTTAAAATCGGGTAACTCTTTTTGGTTTGAGCTCAAAGGCTTCATTGGGAAGACATCTGCCCAAATTGAGGCTTCAAGGAGTAAGAGAGGGAAGTGGAGAGAGAAAATGGGCAGAGGTTGGCCGAGCCAAATTCTTTGGGAGTGTGGGTAAGGAGGTTGAGGTGGGGGGCCTTTTATAAGAGGAGAGGAGGGGCACTTTTGGAAAGTAAGCAAATGTTACTTTATTTGAAAATAGTATTCGGATTTAAGAGGTCCCACATTGATTTGTTTCAAGGATAAGGTGATAAGGGTTATCAATCCACTCATCCAATAGTTTTTGGAAATTTTTAGTTCTTAGATATTACATTATCTTTCCATTTTATTTAAATCATTAAATAATGAGGTCATCGCTGCATCATCATGATGTCATAAATAATTTAATTTATTTAATGTATAAAAATTATAAAACAAATACTATGATGTAGTAAATCTTTTTAGCTTTTCAATTAATATTTATAGTGAAAAATCTGATTTGTATAACCCCATGTAATAATTGTTTTAGTAAAACATTTCATGTATGTCTCATTTTTACTTTAACTTTAAATAAATAGATATTAATGTCATTTTCCAACCAATGTGGCTTCATAGGGTCCCCAAGTTGACCCATGGGTTGTCTTGGTCGGCCATGACACATCCAATGATGTTAGGACATGTGTCAAGTTCATTTCATATTATTAAAACATTATTTTTACCTTAAACTACACTAATTAACTCTAATCGCGATTAAAAACATAATAAGTTACTATTCACCAAAAAATTATTTTTATCCCATTGAACAACATTTTACTTCTTAATGACAACCAAGTATGTCAGATTTTTTAAATTCAAAACACAAAGATGGAAATTTTTCATTTAAACGGAAAAATCAGTTTTTATAAGTACCACTTAGTGGTTTCACTATTCATCAAAAAATGAAGTTTTTCAGAAAAATCCCAAAAATTCACCCTAAGCTATATTTGATATTCCGAATTCAAAAATGAAGTCTATTTTACAAAATTCAAAACATATAAGTCACATTAATTAATCTAATAATTAATTCCCGCTGTCAGAGCAAATAGCGTGTTTTTATGAAACAATAAGTATCAAAAGATTGACACTAGTTTAAGTCTCTTTTCAAAGTGAAATTAATTCGAACGACCACTATTGGATTAAATGGTAAAAATATATTCTAATTTCACTTTAAACCCAGTTAAAAAGATAATCTAATCATATAAATAAATTAGATTAAAAAGTGGTTTTGAATTAAAATACAACATTTTACACTATTCATTAAAAAAATGAATTTTATCAGAAAGATACCAAAAATTTACACAAAGTAAATTATGATGTCCCAATTCTACAGAAGAGTTTTATTTGGTCCAAAAGGATGTATAAGAGTGAAAAAAACTATATTTAATGAAAGTTCTCCATCAAAAGGTGATAAGTGAACCTTTAGTGAAAACTAGGGCATATACACCTAAAATTGAATTCTTTCCATATTTTATGCCTTTATCTTTTATTGGATAAAAGTAAAAACATTTAAAAACGTATATAATCATATTTTAGTTATTTCTATCCATTCTCGCCAATACAACGGCTACATGTTAACTACCATTTAAAATAATATTATTTTATTATTAGAGTGCAACGTAATATTCCCAAGAAACTCGTTGTTGCGTGTTGGGTATGCCATCGAGAATAGCGTCCCCTTTAAAGTCATATTAATATTTTATTCACAAATATGGATAAATATGAAAATTTCTTATTTTTATTTACCTGGGGTGTTACATCCTTCCCCCCTTTTGGGAATTGCATCCTCACAGTTTTTAAAATTGAGCTTGGAAACATCTTTGAAAGTCCCACATCGGAACAAGAGTCGGTAAAACAATCACTTTAAAATAAAGGAAGATTAGTACAAAGGTCACCCGAGTTAACCCATACTAGGATTCCATGTAGAAAAATATGGACATGTAGGAGAAAACAAAGGGTCAGGTTCTGATGGAGAGTGATAGAAAACATTAACCACAAAGAAAATCACAAACTTGTGATGGGTTAAACGTTATTCGATTCCACAGTAGGAAAAGTTAATAGACAACATTTTTGTTTTAAGTTACATTTTATTGAGGAATTTATTCATATGGAAAAATAATCACTTATCATGTTGACTTTAAACATTTACTAGATTCCTTAATCAAACTCATATTTTTTCCAAAAGAAGAGTATTTATGGAGACTTGTTCGCATTAAGAGTACTATAATCAACTTCTATAGAATCACCTAATCCACAAAATAGAACTATATACTTCCCATGTCTTCAGACTTTAACCAAAACCAAAACCAAAAAAAGGTTAGTACAATATTAGAAAATCCAGAAAAGGATAACCCTTTATAAAAAGAAAATCTATTCTTAATCTCCAAAATTTTTCCAACAAACCCAAAGTTAAACGATGGCCATTCGATAAACAATTTGTCCATAAAATCCTTAAAAGTAAACCCAACTAAATTGAATCCCAAATATTTGAATGATTTAGTCACATAGTCTTCCAAGTTAAATCGTAACATTTATCTCCAAACAACATCAGTTGCTCCTAAAGTCTCGTATTGAAAAGTAATTAACCTAATCACATATACTCCATGATAGGTTAATCATTTTCATAAATAACCCAAAATCAACTTACTATTAATTCATAAAATCATATAACTAAAAAGAATTAGTCAAACTAACCATGGACTTCACGTAGTCCAGTGGTGGGCGACAAATACCAGTCACACTTTGGTCGTGGGTTCGATTCCCGCTGCTTTGTCCAACGCGATGGGTTGTCACACGGTCTGCGTGTTGTCCTTTTTCCAAAACTATATAATTCTCAAATCATTCCCCAAAAAGGGATAAAATCATCAAAAATAACCATAACATAATTTCACCTCAATTTTATCTAATGCCTTTCACTTCAATCATAACATATAGTAACCCATAATTACCTCAAAAGTAACGAACATATAAACCCAAATGGTTCTTTATAAATATGTCCACAAAAGAAAAGATAACTATTACTTGAATAAAATTTTCCTATATTAAACATCCGGGTTAGACATAATATAAAAAGTCTTCTAATGTAACCCCATCATCAAAAGAGAGTTAATACTCTTAATAATTTAACCACAACTCTTGAAGCCCTTATATGTTGACATCTTACTCATTCAACATTCTTCATGATCCCTTAACCATTCCTTTCCAACTTATTCCGAAATACCTCTTTCCTACAAACAAAATCATGAATCATATCCTAAGATTCAAAAATAGGAAAACAATAGTCATGAAATAATACATACCTTTGATTGGTCATTGTCAGTTTCTTCATCCTCAATCGGAATGGAATTAGGTATTGGTAAACTAACATTTGTACGCTCTTGGTGACCCCATTCACGAAACTTCTTCAGAGGACATGTGTTTGCATAATGACCATGCACACCACATTTAAAACATTCAATTGATCCCTCAAAAAGAACTTCTTTCCCTTTCCTCGAGTCAACTGGATGCTTCCTTTTTTTCAGGGCAGGTTCTTGCTTTATGACCTTCATTTCCACATCTATAGCATATTTCTGTCCCTTTGAAACATTTTCCTAGGTGTTTCTTTCCACATCTTTGACACATAGTTTTTTTAACACACTTACCTTTATGATTATTACATGTACTTCCGTAGGGATTTGTTTCTCGCATATATGATTCCTTAGATAAATCACCAAGGTTTAGTTGGTTAATCATGACTCCAGATAGTTGGTTGAGGATAATCACAAGAGTTCTCATTTCAGGTCCCATATCATTCAGTTGCTTTCTCAAAAAACTGTCATAGTTTTCTTCACATCCACTGTTTCTTTGGTGCCTGCTAGATCCATCCATTTACTAAAACCAAAAAGTTCTGTGTGAGTATATCAAAAAAAACCATCATGTACTAATGAGGAAGATAAACACTAAGATATACTTACTCATTCCCTTTATCTAAAACTAGGACTCTTTCAGAAATCCTAACCATTATAGTAATGCCACTTATGCTTAAAGAATACCCTAACCTCTAAAATTATCTAAACCGACCTCTAATACCAACTATAAGGCCCCAGCCTTAAACCTTACTTAATCTTGAGTTATTACAAGATTACACATTGAGGATATTTTCAGGCTTAGAGTTTTACAGAATTAGATCATGAAAATTGCATTACATTCCACATTTAAACAAATTGGTTACATAAAAGACAGTATTCATTCATCCCATCAATGGAAACATAATGAAAATAAAACATGGATTCTTTCTTGACACATCCTTGACACTATCATCACATCTTGTACCTTTCCCTTGACCTGTGAAAAACATTTCAAAAACTTGGGATGAGCATAAAAAGCACAGTAAGGGTTATAAAAATATGGAAAGGAAACATGAGTTCATATATACATAAGAATGAAATCATACTTTACCCATAAAACATAGGCACATTAACATAACTCATCAAACCATGAATAAATCATATAAATCATAAGACACAAAGGTAACTTGAGGCATTCATAACAGTCTTACATAGGGAGTAAGCCTCTTGGTTATGTTTGGAATACCCATCACAGTATATTCCCGAAATCTCTTCAGATAAACCTTAATGTTTCACTCCTTTGCATTACCCAATGCATTGGAGAGCTATATCGGGCTCACCCGCCCTTAGTTTATCACAGAACCACCCGTCTTCTAATAATGCCCAAGAACCTCAACATAATCGTATCACATAAAACATGCATAAAGGAAGCATAACATTTCCACCTTTCAATCACAAGATATCAATACAACATATTGATATAAAAACATTATGAAAACCATTTTCAATACCAAAATAGAAGAAAAGTAAAACATGATATTTATTTTTCTTTTAAAAATAAGGTATGGCTTATAGAGGAAGCTGAAACCCAAATAACGGTCACGGCGGCGGAGAAGTCGTTGTCGCCGCATACGTACGACAAAAACATTCCCTTTTGTCGTTTTGTACAACGCTTCGTATAAAAAAGGTTCCTTTTGGATAAACGTAAAAGTCAAAGGGGTTTATACACCGTATAAAAGAAGGTTGTGTATAAAACAAAATATGCCTCAATGAAAGAAGATTGAGACGAAGTCCCATACAAAGATGGTATCCTTGATTTAAGGATAAATAAATTGCTTAATTATGTGTGACAAACGAATACACCAAATATAAGTGGATATTAATTGTAAAATAATAAAAGGTCATTCACACATTTTCAAAGGATGACATATTCAATAACTACATGTTGAACCCAACGAAATCGAAATTGGGTTAAGAAGTTCCCTTGACAGCCTAACGTTGTCACATCAAAATGAGTTGATGAGAGATAAAAAGTGTATCTCATCACATGGACATAAAATTTACATCAATAAGGATATATGAGAACATATCCCAACATAACAATATGTAAATTAAAATACCCGCCAAAATAAGTCTTTTAAAAAAGAGGAGGGTGAAAGGTTCCCTTACTGACTTGGGTATCTTTCAAACATACACCCCATGAAAGAAGGACAATAAATCATTGATGTAAATACTCATAAAAGAAATTAAACTACACAAAGAGTAGAATAAAGGGTAGTACATACACCACTCAAAGGAAATTGTGGCAAAGGTAGCATAAATCTCACGGGAATAAAAGTGAGATGAAAAATCCCTTACGAAAATTCGGCAGCCTATCGGCGCCAATTAATACTTCAAAAATTGATTGATGAAAGAGAATAGGGTCTCTCATCATATAAACATAAACATTACTATAATAGTAATATAATATAACCTCCCAATCAAAATAAAGATGAACTTTAAAGGAATGACATAAACGAGTGTACTTAAAAAGAAAGAGAGGAGTAGGATCCCTTACCTCAAGTCCAACTTGTCTTGTTCGTTTCATTATATTCCTAAATAATAAACTTTGGTCAATTAATAATTACCTAAGTACCTCCTTTATAGATTATTATTCAGTTCATATCACATATTATAATGTTATAATAATTGTTTAATAATGTTAGTTCATATCAGACGTTTTTTCCGATGTTTGGTACATGAGTCAAAAATGAACTTGTTTGAAAAAAGATTGCCCATGTAGTTATAAGTAAATAATTTCCAGAATAGTATTAATGATTAAAATATCATATATATCCATTAAATATTAATTTCACACTATTCCATATCATTTGGAGATAAAAAATGAAAAGCACCGTTCATGGAGACGGTAGGCCGTACGTACGCATGAACGCTACTTTCATTTTTTTTTCATATTAATGGAATTAAAACAAAATGAGAGAGATATATATATGTTATAATTCCAGAATGATATCCATAATTTTGATGTAATATATTACATATATATCCATTATATATATGTACTTATAATATTACATAACATTTTGAGATAAGAAATGAAATGTACCGTTCATGGAAACGGTAAGCCGTACGTACGCATGAACGCTACTTCCATTTCTATTTCATATTTAATGGAATTAAATCATAATGATAAATAATAGTATTTTAATTCCAGTATGGTATCATATATAATATCATTAAATATATCCTTTTTAAGTACCACATATGGTATTAATGAATCAAATCACTTTGAATGGGCGGTAGTCCGCACTTCCTTAAATGAAGATATCGTGTTTACCCATAATGGACACCATAATGGTATGCAAAAAATGAAAAATACAGAATATTAAGGAAAACATAAAAATATTATATATCATATATAAATATAGTGTCATCTTAATGGCCACCTTTGAAGGTGTTAGAAGAATTTTGAACAATCATCGTTTCGGGAGGCAGAAATTTTCCATTCACAGAAACAGTATGTTATTTAACCATTAAATGTAGGTGTGTTAAAGTGTAGCTAGAATACTTCTTATAAAAACATCTTAGTATATTGATGATACTGGATTTGTTAATAAATAAATTAATAAAAACTGTTTATGGGGTTGGAGAAGAAAAATAAAACAAAAGGACTCAACTGAAGACATTACCTTAAAATCGGGTAACTCCCTTTGGTTTGAGATAAAAGGATTCCTTGGGAAGACTTCTGCCAAAAGTTAGGCTTCAAGGAGTAATATAGGGAAGTGTAGAGAGAAAATGGGCAGAGTTTGGTTGAGCCAAAGGCTTTGGGAGTGTGGTTAAGGAGGTAGAGGTGGGGGCCTTTTATAAGAGGAGAGGAGGGGCACTCTTGGAAAGTAAGCAAATGATACTTTATTTGAAAATGGTATTCGGATTTAAGAAGTCTCCCATTGATGTGTTTCGAGGATAAGGTGATAAGGGCTTGAAATCCACTCATCAAATAGGTTTTGGACATGTGTAGGTCTTAGATATTACATTATCTTTCCATTTTATTTAAATCGTTAAATAATGAGGTCATCGTTGCATCATCATGATTTCATAAATAATTTAATTTATTTAATGTATAAAAATTAAAAAAAATACTAATATATAGGAAATATTTTTAGCTTTCCAATGAATTTTTATAGTCAAAAAGCTGATTTGTATAACCCCATGTAAAAAGTATTTTAGTAAATCATTTCATGTTTGTCTCATTTTTACTTTAACTTTAAATAAAAAGATATTAATGTCATTTTCCAACCTAAGTGGCTTCATGGGGTCCCCAAGTTGACCCATAGGTTGTATTGGTCGGCCATGACACATCCAATGAGGTTAGGACATGTGTAAAGTTCATTTCATATTATTAAAAAATTATTTTTACCTTAAACTACAATAATAACCTCTAATCGCGATTAAAAACTTAATAAGTTACTATTCACCAAAAAAATTATTTTTATCCCATTGAACCAAATTTTACTTCTTAATGACAACCATGTATGTCAGATTTTTTAAATTCAAAACACAAAGATGGAAAATTTTCATTTAAACGGAAAAATCAGTTTTTATAAGTACCACTTATTGGTTTCACTATTCATCAAAAATTGAAGTTTTTCAGAAAAATCCCAAAAATTCACCCTAAGCTATATTTGATATTCCGAATTCAAAAATTAAGTCTATTTTACAAAATTCAAAACATATAAGTCACATTAATTAATATAATAATTAATACCCGCTGTCAGAGCAAATAGTTTGTTTTAATGAAACAATAAGTATCAAAAGATTGACAGTAGTTTTGGTCTATTTTCAAAGTAAAATTAATTCCAACGGCCACTATTGGATTTAATGGTAAAAATATATTCTAATTTCACTTTAAACCCAATTAAAAATGTAACGCCCCGACCCTAGATACCCAGAGTCGGTGCATTATTACATAATATTGGCATGATCACTAGAAAGATCAAATCTCGAAAGACAGATTGGTTTAGTAGCCTTGGAAACACTAGATATATTCATAAGTCTTATATTATATCATAAAATGAAAAACTACTACAACAACATAATGTCTCCACAGTACACACTATTAACCTCTCATAATATACCTGCAGGTCATTCATAACTTACTTCTTCACATCCTGGTATAAATAAAACATAGAAAAGGGGTGACCTCAAATGCCAAGTAAGGATAACAATATAACGGAAACTATCATAAATAAGAATAAACATTTAAGGCAATGTATAACTAAAACAAAAGCCTTTCAAACTTGAACTTTCAACATAGTATGGCTTAAATGTAATGAAATAATTCCATTTACTTATTCACATGGATATTCTACTAATCGAATAATCACATGAAAAATCAATAACCACTTTCATAATGATGGAATGCATAATGCCAGACTATCATAACCACATAGCCTAGGCCTCGTGCCAAGACTACAAATAATATTTTTTCAAGGCCTTGTTCCAAGACACTAGTTTGTCTCATGAGACCTACCGATGCATCTAGGAGCTATAGCGGGCTCCACCAGTCACATATTAAGTCCAATGCATTCCCATATTAAAAGGTTTAAACATAACATAAACATTCGTATTAAAACTAGCATACGAAATGTCAATACTTTAACCATAAACCATGAATGGTATAAAAATAGAACATCCATAGTCAAACAAATCACAAAACCTTCAATATAATATAGAAGTTTTGTATCATAACAAATCAACTTTAAATAAGCGTAAAATCCATCAAAGGATGTTGACATAGATGAAATCAAAATTCTTTTTAAAGAAATATCTCTTTTTATTTTGAAATAATTTAAGATCCATATAAAATAAAACATTTTCTTTGAAAATATTCTTATAAGCTTGTAAGGGAATCTTTGAAGATTTTATAATGGCGGAAAATAGCCGCACCCGCCATATAAGTTAAAAAAACATTCTTACCTTAATTCTGTCAAAAAGGATAAAAAGGACCTTGTTTTGAAAATGACGAAAGATTCCTTTATACACCACTTATAAAAGTCAAAAAGGGTATAAATGACTTTAACTCATATTCTAGTAAATATTAAAAATGTTTTGAAATACATTTTTAAGAATCATGGATGTGGATGATAAAGAGATCCCAGTAGATTATTACGTATAAACAACCTCAGATAATGAAGAGATTGTGAAATAACCATTACCTTGTAATTTTCCTAGGTTGGGGTAGGTTAACCTCCTGTATAATTGTGAAATAATTGTTATTAAATTATAAAATAATCATATATATTAATATGATATCATATATGATCTTTTAATATTGATTTGATAATAATATCTTAGTATTATCGTTGTTTCGGGTGTTAACTTACTTGTTTTCTTTTATATGTTTTGTTACGTAAGACATGTTTGTAAAGGATAGGTTTTATATTATTCATATCCAGAATTATATCATGTCCTAAAACATCATTTTTTAAATCATCAAATGATAATTATACTTGAATGGATATGATGGAGAATGAATCTCATCACGTTCGTGGAGACGGTAGTCCGTACGTACGCACGAGCGACAATATCATTCTTTTGATATTAAAATAATATATAAATGGATGGTATATCATATATAAAGAATAATTAACATGTTATACTTATTATTTACATGAGTTACAAATCATTATTATACCCATCCAAGTAATAATATATTGAATAACAATTACACCACGACGTGGAGACGGTAAGCCGTACGTACGCACGTATGGTGACATGTTATTCAAAGGGTGGGTAGAATACTGAATATGGTTGTACCATATTTATAATAACATCACAGTGTATGTGAGATACTGGAGTTATTATTTTAGAATGGTAAGAACCAAGAAAGAAGAAGTGGAAGAAGAAAGGAACTTAAAAAGGGGTGGTGAAAACATTACCTCTTCTTCGTGTTCTTCCTTTTGGTTTGATCAAAAGGGCTCCATAGGTTGGCTTTCTGATCAAAATAAGGCCACTAGGTTGTAGTGATGGATGTTGGGAGAGTATTTGGGCAGATTTTGGCCGAACCAAAAGACTTTGAAGGTGTGAATAAATGAGAATGAGGAATGCCCTTTTATAAGAGGGGTGAGGGGAACCTTTGGAAAAGCTAGAAATATTAATTTATAACAAATTCATATTCGGTTTCTAATGGCTACAAAGATGATTATTTAAATTTTAAGGTGGGGATAGGTCAAAAACAACTCATCCAATATAATTTAGACAGGTTTGGGTACTTATATTAACCTTATCTTTAAGTATTAACTCTAAGTTAATTAGTTTCACTTTTAAAATGTCTCTTTGTATTTTTATATAATATGGTTAATAAACATACTATATACATCCAAGAGACCCCCAAGTGGTAAATTAATGATGAACATATCATGATATAAGTCTCTTGGTAGAACCTTAGATTTTTACGAATTTAATATCAATTAATAATATAATATTTGTTTTAAGAACTCTTTTATGTCAATTTTGACACTATTCAATAGTTGAATTTTTTGAAACTCATAACATATTTATTACTTAAAAAAAGTCAATTAAATAAATCCTAATATATCATATTATCCTATAAAATTAGTTTAATTCATTAAAAGTTTCATATTATATTTATTTGCGTATTTATAATATCAATTATTTTAATTTTTCACTATTATAGTAATTAATTCATCATCATTGTGTCATAAATAAATTAAATTATTTAATGTATAAAAATTATAAATAAAATATCAATATGTAGGAAATCTTTTTTTCTTGCTAATGAATTTTTATAATCAAAAATACAACATATATAACCCTATGTAAAAATTGTTTTTCTAAAAGATATATGCTTGTGTCATTTTTCTATTCATTTTAACATAATTAAAATAAAGTGTCCCTATCACCTTCATGTGGCACCATGGGGTCCCAAAATCGACCCAAAGATGCCTATGGTCGAACATGTATCACCAAATAAGTCTAGGACACGTTTCAGGGTAATTTAGTATTATTATAATATTATTTTTTAACCCTTATTTACCGGATTTACCCTTAACCATGGTAAATAAAATATTTACCGCAGTAATTAATCAAAATGTCTAAAAATAAAAGTTACCTATTTACACAATTTGGAAATCCTGATTCCAAATATGGAATCCATTTTTCTAAATTCAAAACAAAGAAGTGGCAGAAATTAATTTAAAATTAATTCCCGCTGTTAAAACAAAAAGCGTGTTTTTAAGAGATAATAACTATCAAAAGATTGACACTTTTTTATGTTCGGTTTAATTGTAAAATTATGTCCAATGACCAAAATTATATTAAATGGTAAAAATATATTTTAAATATACTTTAAAACCACTCAAATTCATAATTTATCATTATTAATTATTTTGATTAAAAAAGTTGTTTTTAAATAAAATTTAGTAATTTTCACTATTCATCAAAATATTAAAGTTATCCGAAAAGTACCGAAATTTCACCTTAGGCTAAATTTGATATTCTGAATCCAAAAATTAATTCCATTTTGAAATATAAAATATATATAATTTCAATAAGTAGGTATTACTATTCATAACGGCAAGTTTGATTGGTTATGGTGTGTTAGAACTCGGTGTTGCGTACAACACACGTTATCACATTATTCAAAGAGAAGCGTACCATAGAAGCTTGGGGTGTTACATTTTCCCCTCCTTCAAATAATTTCATCCTCAAAATTTCTATAATACTTATCACATGAAAAGACTCGGTGATTCTTCATCATAAGTTCCTCGGCTTCCCACGTTGCCTCTTCCATCTTATGGTTCTCCACAAAACTTTTACCAGACGCGTCGTCCGATTTCTCAGCACTTGTTCTCTCGTATCAAGAATCTTGACGGGCTCTTCACAATAAGACAGATCAGGTTCTAGTTCTAATTCGTCATAGGTGAGTACATGCGTTGGGTCAGGCATGTATTTCCTCAACAGAGATACGTGGAACACGTCGTGAACTTTGGAGAGACATGGAAACATTGCCAATCGGTAAGCTACAACCCCAATTCGTTCTAGAATTTCAAAGGGTCCGATGTACCTGGGACTCAATTTACCTTTCTTACCAAAACGTATTACTCCCTTCCATGGAGATACCTTCAGGAAAACATGATCACTGACTTGAAATTCCAAATCCTTCCTTTGATTATCGGCATAGCTCTTCTGCCTACTTTGAGCTGCTTTGATGTGATTTTGGATTACCTTCACCTTTTCCACGGTTTCCTCCACCAGTTCTGGGCCTACAATTTTTCTTTCACCAACGTCATCCCAACAGGTTGGTGTACGACATCTCTTTCCGTATAACGCTTTATATGGTGCCATCTGAATACTCGAATGGAAGCTATTGTTATAGGAAAATTATACAAGAGGTAAGTATTGATCCCACATACCCTGAAAGTCAAGTGAGCAAGATCTCAACATGGCTTCTAGGATTTGAATAGTCCGTTCCGATTGTCCATCTGTCTGAGGGTGGTAAGCAGTGCTCAAATGAAGCTCAGTATCAAGTGATTTCTGAAGACTTTTCCAAAATCTTGAAGTAAAACGGGGATCACGATCAGAAAAAATCGATAGGGGTACTCCATGAAGTCTCACAACTTCATTAATATATAGTCTTGCTAGATGTTCCAGGGGTATATCTTCTCTTATAGCAAGAAAATGTGCTGACGTGGTATGACGATCAACAATAACCAATATTGCATCGTTCCTTCTAGGATTCTTTGGTAGCCCCATGACAAAGTCCATCATAATATTGTCCCATTTCCACTCCGGTATGGGAATAGGTTGCATGACTCCTCCAGGTTGTTGCCTTCCATCTTTCACTTGCTGAAAAACCATACATCTTGAAAAAAAATCATCAATCTCCCTCTTCATGTTGTCCCACCAAAAATGTTCCTTCGAATCTCTATACATTTCGGTGCTCCCAGGGTGTATAGAGAAATTGGAACTATGAGCATCATCCAGCAATTCCCTTTTTAGATCAGGTATATTGGGAACACAAAGTCTCTTCCCGAATTTCAAAATTCCATCTTCATATACAAAGTCTCTCAATCTCCCATCATTCACAGCTTTAATCTTATTTTTAAATTCTTCATCATCGGTCTGAGAACTCTTAATCCTTTCTAGTAAAGATGGTTTGGAATCCATTTGAAAAAGAATTGATGTTTCTCCTTCCCTGGTTATTCCCATGTCCATCTTCACTAGATCCATGAAAATTGGATCCCTTTCAATTCTCATATTGTTCAAAAATCCATGGTCTTTTCTGCTCAAAGCATCTGCCACCTTGTTTTCTTTCCCTGGGTGGTAGTGTATCGTACAATCATAATCCTTGAGTAATTCAAGCTATCTCCTTTGTCTCATGTTGAGTTCTTTTTGTGAGAAATATACTTCAAACTCTTATGATCAGTATAAATCTCACATTTTTCACCATAGAGGTAGTGCCTCCATATTTTCAAAGCAAATATCACAGCTGCTAACTCGAGATCATTAGTAGGATAGTTTTGTTCATGAATTTTCAACTGTCGTGATGCATAGGCAATAACTCTATCATTCTGCATAAGGACAGAACCAAGTCCTTTCTTTGATGCATCACAATAAATAACGAACCCATCATTCCCCGATGGTAGAGTCAATATTGGAGAATTGACTAATCCTTTCTTCAGTTCTTCGAAACATTATTCACACTCGTTTTTCCAAACAAATTTAACCCCTTTACGTATGAGCTTCGTTAATGGGTTAGCCAATCGGGCAAAATTCTGGACGAAACGTCGATAATAACCTGCCAAACCATTAAAACTGCGTACCTCAGTTATACTCGTAGGTGCTGGCCATTCTTGGATTGCCTTGGTCTTAGAAGGATCAATAGAGATTCCATCTTTAGAGAAAATATGGCCAAGAAAAGAAATCTCCTGATGCCAGAATTCACACTTGCTAAACTTCCCATATAATTCATTCCTCCTCAGAGTCTTCAAGATAATGCGCAAGTGATTTTCATGATCTTCGTAGGTTTTGGAGTATACCAAGATATCATCAATAAATACAACCACTAATTCATCGGGATACTCCTTGAAAACTCTATTCATCAGATCCATGAATAGAGAGGGTGCATTAGTCAATCCAAAAGGCATTACAGTAAACTTGTAATGCCCGTACCTGGTTCGAAATGCTATCTTCGGAATGTATTCCTTCTTTACACATAACTGATGGTATCCAGATCGAAGGTCAATCTTTGAAAAGTATTGAGCTCCATGCAGTTGGTCAAATAAATCATCAATACGAGGTAGGGGATACTTGTTCATTATCGTTATAGCATTGATCTCCCTGTAGTCGATACATAACCTCATAGATCTATCTTTCTTTTTAACAAAAAGAACAGGGGCTCCCCATGGAGAAACACTAGGGAGAATAAATCCTTTATTACTCAATTCCTCTAGTTGTTTCTTTAGTTCAACTAATTCTACAGTGGCCATTCTATAAGGGGTCTTCGATATGGGCCTTGATCCAGGAATTAAATCAATTGAAAACTCAACTTCTCGTTCTGGAGGATGTCCAGGTAAATCTTCCAGAAATACATCTACAAATTCTTTCACAACAGGTACATCCTCTATTTGAACATTCCTTTCCTCACCGATAGTTATTTCATTCTCTTCCTCCCCAATAATTGAATTAATTTGAGCTACTGGGGGTGGATCTAGATAAGAATTAGGTGGTGACGATTCTGCTGTAAAGATAAGGTGTTCCTTATCATTATCATTGAGAATCGTAACCTCTTTCTTCTTACAATAAATCTTCGCATCATAGTCCGAAACCTAGTCCATACCGAGGATTATATCAAACTCAATCATAGGTATGACGATGAGATCAACATATAAAGAACATTTATGTGCTCTAATGGGGACTGATTCGCAAAACTTTGTTGCAATGATACTTCCCTTAGGAGTTTTAACTGACAACTCCCTTGTTAAATCAAATTGGAAATATCTAATTTTCTTAGAAAACTGGGAAGATATGAAACAATGAGATGATCTAGAATCAAATGATTCATTTGCTAAACTTGAGGAAACCATTAAATTACCTGCCACCATGTCTTTCGGAGCTTCTACCTCAGCAGTAGTGATAGCATAAGCTTGGCCTTGATCCCTTGACATTTTCTAAGGTAAGTTCCCTTGACGCTTAGGACATTCATTTGCATAATGCCCCATCTCCCTGCAATTTTAGCACTGAACATTGGTAGTTTCCTTCTTCCCCTTGCAATCAGGAGCTTGGTGGCCTTTTTTCACCACATTTGAAATAGACGCCCATTCCCTTCAAGAAAGTACCGGGGTGTTTCTTCCCACATTTACCACAGGATGGATATTCAACCTTTCCCTTATTCCCCTTATTTCCATTAGAAAATTGATCAGCAGGTCTCTTCTTCTCTTGCTTTGCTTTAAAGTCATAATACTTAGAGAATTCCTTTTCGGTCTTGATAGCACACGAGACAATGTCTTCGTATGACGAGAAGGATTGTGAGACTAATGCTCGACGGAGAAATGGTTTTAAACCATCAAAGAAACGATCAATCTTAATTCTTTGGTTATGTATATAATCACCAGCGTACCTTACTAACCTTGTAAAGTTAACCTCATACTTTGTGACATTCTCATCCTCCTTCTGTCTCAGACATAGAAATTGCCTTTCCATATCTGCTCGATGGTCGCGAGGAAATTATTTTTCTAAAAACGGATCCTTGAACTCCGTCCATTCCATATTTTATACTTCATCATCATCCTTCGTATTTTGAATCAATGACCACCATTGATCAGCATCTCTAGGGAGGCGGTAAACTGCCATGATAACTTTTTCCCTTTCACTACTCCCCAAAGCCTGAAATATTTTCTCTAGGGAAAATATCCATTGCTCAGCTACTAAGGTATTTTTACTCCCATTGAACGTTGGTGGTTGTTGCCTCATGAATCGAACTAACATTAATCCTCCACGCTGCGGATCAGGGTGCTCCATACGGGTAAGGTTATTATTCATAACCTGAGTAAGTTTTCCCAGTATGTTGATTAGCTGATCGGCACCAGTTGCATCACCAGCTCCACTATAATTATCTTTAGCAGGAGGGAAATCCCTACATGGAGTGCGTTCATTGATACGGTTTCCATTTCTTCCACTAGGCACCATTTCTAAGCAATGGGATAAACTAGATCAGTTTATGAATCAAAATACATAATCCCATACTTATAAAACACTTAACATAAATTGAACTATTTATGGATATATTCCATAATCATAAAAATGTTTTCTTTGAGGAAGTATATACTCATAAACCCTTCATAATGATTTGTAAAGAAAATGAGAGTTATCCTAATCATATCCCACGGGAGTGTCGTAACCAAGAGTGCAGCAAGGCCCGTTGTCGTGCACCAGTTCCCGTTCGAGTCTAGCTCAAATCGGTGTTTTCGGGTTTTACCCCTAGGTACATCTGTGCCAGAGCCGCCTCTACCTGCTCGTATCCAAAAAGGGATGTATTGCTCGGAAAACTCACAAAATCTCTACAATACCAAAATTCTAGGAAGTTCTTCTATACTAATCCTCAAAGCTCATCTTAGGTCTATGTGCTCTAATCAGAGTTTATCTAAATGTAGCTTCCACGGTTTGTACTAAACTTCCTCTGATACCAACTGTAACGCCCCGACCGTAGATACCCAGAGTCGGTGCATTATTACATAATATTGGCATGATCACAAGAAAGATCAAATCTCGAAAGACCTATTGGTTTAGTAGCCTTGGAAACACTAGATATATTCATAAGTCTTATATTACATCATAAAATGAAAAACTACTACAACAACATAATGTCTCTACAGTCCACACTATTAACCCCTCATAATATCCCTGCAGGTCATTCATAACTTACATCTTCACATCCTGGGAAAAATAAAACATAGAAAAGGGGTGAGCTCAAATGCCCAGTAAGGATAACAATATAACAGAAACATTCATAAATAAGAATAAACATTTAAGGCAATGTATAACTAAAACAAAATCCTTTAAAACTTGAACTTTCAACATAGTATGGCATAAATAAAATGAAATAATGCCATTTACTTATTCACATGGATATTCTACTAATCGAATAATCACATGCAAAATCAATAACCACTTTCATAATGATGGAATGCATAATGCCAGACTATCATAACCACATAGCCAAGGCATCGTGCCAAGACTACAAATAAGATTTTGTCAAGGCCTTGTGCCAAGACACTAGTTTGTCTCATGAGACCTACCGATGCATCGAGGAGCTATAGCGGGCTCCACCCGTCAAATATTAAGTCCAATGCATTCCCTTATGAAAAGGTTTAAACATAACATAAACATTCGTATTAAAACTAGCATACGAAATGTCAATACTTGCACCATAAACCATGAATGGTATAAAAATAGAACATCCATAGTCAAACAAATCACAAAACCTTCAATATAATATAGAAGTTTTGTATCATAACAAATCGACTTTAAATAAGCGTAAAATCCATCAAAGGATGTTGACATAGATGAAATCAAAATTCTTTTTGAAGAAATATCTCTTTTTATTTTGAAATCATTTAAGATCCATATAAAATAAAACATTTTCTTTGAAAATATTCTTATAAGATTGTAAGGGATGCTTTGAAGATTTTATAATGGCGGAAAATAGCCGCACCCGCCGTATAAGTTAAAAAAAACATTCTTACCTTAATTCTGTCGAAAAGGTTAAAAAGGACCTTGTTTTGAAAATGACGGAAAGATTCCTTTATAACCCACTTATAAAAGTCAAAAAGGGTATAAATGACTTTAACTAATATTCTAGTAAATAGTAAAAATGTTTTGAAATACATTTTTAAGAAACATGGATGTGGATGATAAAGAGATCCCAGTAGATTATTACGTATAAACAACCTCGGATAATGAAGAGATTGTGAAATAACCCTTACCTTGTACTTTTCCTTGGATGGGGTAGGATAACTTCATGTATATTGGTGAAATAATTGTTATTAAATTATACTTGAATCATATATATTAATATGATATCATACATGATCTTTTAATATTGATTTGATAATAATATCTTAGTATTATCGTTGTTTCGGGTGTTAACTTACTTGTTTCATTTTATATGTTTTGTTACGTAAGACATGTTTGTAAAGGATAGGTTGTATATTATTCATATCCAGAATGATATCATGTCCTCAAACATCATTTTTTAAATCATAAAATGATTATTATACTTGAATGGATATGATGGAGAATGAATCTCATCACGTTCGTGGAGACGGTAGTCCGTACGTACGCACGAGCCACAATATAATTCTTTTGATATTAAAATAATATATAAATGGATGTTATATCATATATACAGAATAATTAACATGTTATAATTATTATTTAAATGAGTTACAAAACATTATTATACCCATCCAAATAATAATATATTGAATAACAATTACACCACGACGTGGAGACGGTAAGTCGTACGTACGCACGTATGGTGACATGTTATTCAAAGGGTGGGTAGAATAATGAATATGGATGTACCATATTTATAATAACATCACAGTATATGTGATATACTGGAGTTATTATTTTATAATGGTAAGAACCAAGAAAGAAGAAGTGGAAGAAGAAAGGAACTTAAAAAGGGGTGGTGAAAACATTACCACTTCTTCGGGTTCTTCCTTTTGATTTGATCAAAAGGGATTCATAGGTTGGCTTTCTGATCAATCTAAGGCCTCTAGGTTGTAGTGAGGGAAGTTGGGAGAGTATTTGGGCAGAGTTTGGCCGATCCAAAAGGCTCTGAAGGTGTGAAGAAATGAGAAGGAGGAGTGCCCTTTTATAAGAGGGGTGAGGGGCACCTTTGGAAAAGCTAGAAATATTAATTTATAATAAATTCATATTCGGTTTATAATGGCTCCAAAGATGATTATTTAAATTTGGAGGTGGGGATAGGTCGAAAAAAACTCAACCAATAGCATTTAGACAGGTTTGAGTACTTATATTAACCTTATCTTTAAGTATTAACTCTAAGTAAATTAGTTTCACTTTTAAAATGTCTCTTTTTATTTTTATATAATATGGTTAATAAACTTACTATATACATCCAAGAGACCCCCGAGTGGTCCATTAATGATGAACCTATCATGATATAAGTCTCTTGGACGAACCTTAGATTTTTAAGAATTTAATATCAATTAATAATATAATATTTGTTTTAAGAACTCTTTTATGTCAATTTTGACACTATTCAATAGTTGATTTTTGTGAAACTTATAACAGATTGATTACTTCAAAAAAAAGTCAATTAAATCAATAATAATATATCATATTATCCTAGAAAAATAGTTTAATTCATTAAAAGTTTAATATTATATTTATTTGTGTATTTATAATATTAATTATTTTAATTTTTCACTATTATAGTAATTAATTCATCATCATTGTGTCATAAATAAATTAAATTATTTAATGTATAAAAATTATAAATAAAATATAAATATGTAGGAAATCGTTTTATCTTTATAATGAATATTTATAATCTAAAATCCAACATATATAACCCTATGTAAAAATTGTTTTTCTAAAAGATATATGCTTGTGTCATTTTTGTATTCATTTTAACATAATTAAAATAAAGTGTCCCTGTCACCTACAAGTGGCCCCATGGGGTCCCAAAATCGACCCAAAGATGCCTATGGTCGAACATGTATCAACAAATAAGGCTAGGACACGTTTTAGTGTAATTTAGTATTATTATAATATTATTTTTTAACCCTTATTTACCGGATTTACCCTTAACCATGGTAAATAAAATATTTACCACAGTAATTATTAAAAATGTCTAAAAATAAAATTTACCTATTTACACAATTTGGACATCCTGATTCCAAATATGGAATCCATTTTTCTAAATTCAAAACACATAATTTTCAGAAATTAATTTAAAATTAATTCCCACTGTTAAAATAAAAAGCGTGTTTTTAAGAGATAATAACTATCAAAAGATTGACACATGTTTATGTTCGGTTTAATTGTAAAATTATGTCCAATGACCAACATTATATTAAATGGTAAAAATATATTCTAAATATACTTTAAAACCACTCAAATTCATAATTTATCACTATTAATTATTTTGATTAAAAAAGTTGTTTTTAATTAAAATTTAGTAATTTTCACTATTCATCAAAATATTAAAGTTATCCGAAAAGTACCAAAATGTCACCTTAGGATACATTCGATATTCCGAATCCAAAAATGAAGTCCATTTTGAAATATAAAATATATATAATTTCAAAAAGTAGGTATTACTATTCATAACGGCAAGTATGATTGGTTATGGTGTGTTGGAACTCCGTGTTGCGTATAACTCACGCTATCACATTATTCAAAGAGAAGCGTACCGTAGAAGATTGGGGTGTTACAAAAAAGCTAATTTAATAATATAAATAAATTATATTAAAAATAGGGTTTGATTTAAATACAACATTTTACACTATTCATTAAAAAATGAACTTTATCAGAAAGATACCAAAATTTTACACAAAGTAAATTCTGATGTCCCAATTTTTAAGAAGAGTTTTATTTGGTCCAAAAGGATGTGTAAGAGTGAACAAAACTATATTTAATGATGGTTCTCCATCAAAAGGCGATAAGTGAACCTTTAGTGAAAACTAGGGCATATACACCTAAAATTTAATTCTTTCCGTATTTTATGCCTTTATCTTTTATTGGAAAAATGTAAAGACATTTAAAAACATATATAATCATATTTTATTTATTTATATCCATTCCCGCCAATACAACAGCTATATGTTAACTACCATTTAAAATAATATTATTTTATTATTAGAGTGCAACGTAAGATTCCCAAGAAACTCATTATTGCATGTTGGGTACGCCATCGAGCATAGCGTCCCCTTTAAAGTCATATTAATATTCTATTCACAAATATGGATAAATATGAAAATGTCATATTCTTTATTAACCTGGGGTGTTACAATATGTGTCACATGAGGAACATGAGCTTAACACGGTTTGTATTAATGTTCCAATTTTAATTTTATATACCCACACAATATTAAAATTCATATTCTTAGATTGGATTATTTATAGATACTATTGATGGTGGCATACTAACATTATCTCACACTCTATCTAGGATATCATTGGTACCTGATCAAATTATATAATTGCATGTGTGGATAAGTGAAGTGTCTTTTTATGGATGGATGACTTATTTTATTATGATATAATCTTGGGAGAATATGACAGAGCTAGTGATAAAGATGCTTGGATAGATTTTTGTTTTTTATTATTATTATATCATGTATGTATGTGTTCCTACAACCATGTATCCCAAATTATTTTTGTTAAACACGTGGAATTAAATTATTTTTTTATATGATATTGATTTAGTTATGTAGATTATTTATTACATAGATGGTTATGATTTTTTATTATACCTTGTTCATTATTATTTTTCTATTATTTATTTATCGATTTATTACACTAATATGTTCCACTCTAATTGTGAGGTTATAGTCTCCCCACCATACCACATTGGACCCTCACATCTAGTCATCATCCTCTAGTATATGGGGAGGCACGCTTGGGGTCTTATGGTCACATGGTTTGGATACTATTATCGGGTGATCCAGGTCTGGATGTCGCAAAGTGGAATCAGTCGGGTGATCCAGGTCTGGATGTCGCAAAGTGGAATCAGTGGGGCTATGATGTCTAATATTACCCATAAGTTCCAGCAGTAGCAGCATCCCACCATCTTTGGGGATGGAGGTGCTCAATCTCATAATTCATGGCTATAAGACATTTTATATAACGACCCATACTTTACATACATTTTTAATACTTCAAAATTGAAGCACATTTATTACAACATATGACAAAACCACAAAGGACCGTATAGGTATAGTGTCTTTAGAAACTGGGAAACATAAACAACTGGTTCATAAATATTCTACAGTGTCTCCCATTTATTTCATCGTATCTAGGTTCGCTTTTAGCATATTCTACTTAATATCCATCTTCCTGACCTGGGGAAAAGAAAACACACAAAAAAGGGTGAGCTCAGATGCTCAGCAAGGGAAAATAAAGGAAATAAAAATCATATCATATCTTCTTGATAATCATAACCTGCAAAAGAGATCACAATATCTTAACATGGAATAAATTATAGAAGTGAAAATGAGATCCCCATAATCATAACATAAAACTTGAAACATTGTGGCATGCACACATAATCATGGAAAATCATTTCTTGTTAGTCATGACTCATTGCCAAGACTATCTTAGCGGACAAAGTCCATTTCTGAACCGAGTTCACTACCCGTTTCAGTCCTGTATCACTGAACTGAAATAACCTTCCGTTCCAGCCATGTCTATATCATGAGATATAAATCTTGACCCAATGAATTGGAGGGAGATATAGGTCCCAACCATCTTATAATGAATCCTTTCTTATGTGTGCTACATAATCATAAAGCATACATCATCGCATAACACATGTAACAAAAATGGGATTCTTGAAACATCATGACATCATAAAACAAATTATATAAGGTAAATGACTTCATAAAAATAATTCCCTCACAACATAATCAAATCAATGTAATAATAGGGATAAAAACAGAACCCTATATTATCTTAGATGGAAAATAATTTTGATAAAACATTTGAACTCCATTCTTGAGTAAAATATCCTTTCTACTTCAAAAACACTTTTCTTTTCTTAACATGTCATACAATTATAAACTAAAATAATTTGATTAAAAATAAACATGAAAACATATAAAAGAAGATTCTTTGAAATAATGTTTTAAAAATCCATTCTTGCCGTATATGTAAAAAAACATTCTTCTCCTACTTTTGTCGGAAAAGTCAAAAAGTACTTCGTACGAAAAAAGAAAAAAGATTCCTTTCATATCTTTTACTAAAAACTCACCGAAGGGTAAAATTGGATTTAAACAATTGTATGTGGATGGAAAAAATGTTACATATTGAGGAAACATGGATGTGGATGATAAAATACACCCTAGTAAATTCCAAAGTATAAACAATCTCAGATAAAAATGAGATTGTGATATTTTCCTTACCTTAGGTCCGATTAGCTTTGTAAATGTCTGAAGCTCCTGTATAATGTTTTAAATAATGTTATTGACGTATTAAAGAATCATACATATTGATATGATATCATATATGGTCATATTCTTAGCTTCTTATTAGTAATATTTCATTGTTACTTGTTACTCGGGTCTTTATTGCCTTTTGTTCTTATGCGTGTTTTTTCGAATAAATTCTTATTCTTCTTTTAAGGTTATAGATAAAATATATCCAGAATGGTATTATTGTAACATATATCATATTTATTCATTCAATTCATTTATATAATTACTATGTAATGATGATCATGTAGAACGAGTGGCATCACATCGTGGAGACGGTATTCCGTACGTACGCAGGAGCGATGATATTGTTCCCATGATCGTGGAATTGTATTTAAGTGTATTTATACTATTTCAATATCAATATCACTTTATAATAATTATATATAGTTACTAATTACACTATTATACCCATCCTTGTAAGGTGATGGTGGAAAATAGATTACACCACGGCGTGGAAACGGTATTCCATACGTACGCACACGCGGTGATTTCATTTTTCCGTAGGATGGATAGAAGGTGAATTAGCGTTGTTTCATATTTATAATAACATATAAGTATGTAAGTAATACTTATGTTATTACTTTATCATGAAACAACAAAATAAGAAGAAGTTGAAGAAGAAAGAAATTGAAAAGATCGGTAATGGATATTACCTCTTCTTTTAAACGCCTCTTTGAATCCTCCACTTAGGGAACAAAGATTGGTCTTTGAAGAATACCATGACCTCTAGGATTATTCTAGGGAAGTGGAGAAGAGATTTTGGCTGGGTTTGGCCGAGCGTGAGTGCTCAAATTGGTGTGAGGACGAGGGGGAAGAGATTCCCTTTTATAAGGGAGGAGAGGGGCACCTTAGGAATATCTCAAAATATTATTTCATATTAAAGTCAAAATCGGTTTATAATGGTTCCAAAGGGTCTTATTTCGACGTTAAAGTGGGGATGGGTCTAAATCCTATCAACCAATAGGATTTAGACAAGTTTAGGTTATTATTTTAACCTTATCAATTAGATTTAACTCTAAGTTAAATAATTTAACTTTTACCGTGTCTTTTTGTTTTCTTACACTATATGGTTAATAAACTTACTATAACATGCCAAACGAACCCCAAATTTTTTATTATTAATATATATATCTTTATCTAAGTCTTTTGGCCGAACCTTAGATTTTTCGGAATAAAATAACAATTATAATATAATATTTGATTTAAAAACTATTTTGTGTCAATTTTGACACTATTTGATATATGATTTTTGTGAAAGTCTTAACAGAATTATATGTTCGAACCAAGTTGATTAAATCAACAATAATATATCATAGTAACTTATAAAATTAGTTTAATTCATAAAAAGTCTGAAATTACATTTATTTTGGTGTTTATAACATCAATTATGTCAATATTTCATTAATAAGATAATTACTGCATCATCATTGTGTCATAAATAAATTAAATTATTTAATGTCTAAAAATTAAAAATAAAATACCATTATGTAAGAAATCTTTTTATATTTCTAATGAATATTTATAGTCGAATTTATCTTATCTATAACCCCATATTAAAAATTATTTACTTATTAAACATTGATTTTAACTATTTTAACTATTACTTAAATAAAATAATATTAAATGTCATAATCTAATCCAAGTGGACCTAAATGGTCATATTATATTCATAAGGTTGTTTTTGGTCGAATTAAACTTATCCAATAGAATTAGGACATGTGTTAGGGTAATAGTAATATCATATTTACCCTTAGTTACCCTATTTACTATTAACCGTGGTAAAAAAATAAAAAGTTACTATTCACCAAAAAATTATTTTTTTCTCATTGAACCACATTTTAATTACTCATATCAACCGTGTCTTTCGGATTTTTGAAATTCCATTCACAGAAGCGGTAAAATTACGTTTTATGCAAAATTCAGTTTTTAACCTACCACATAGTGGTTTCACTATTCATCAAAAATTGAATGTTTTCAGAAAAACACCAAAATTTCACCCTAGAATAATTTCGGTATTCCGAATCCAAAAATGAAGTCCATTTTAAAAAATAAAATTTATAAAATTTCAAAAAGTGCTTATTACTATTCATAATGGCTAGTTTTAATAATATTTTAATAGCATATCTTTGTTTAGTGAAACTCGGTATTGCGTACGACGCAAGCTATCGAGGATGGTCGCGAATTCGTGTAAAGCAAGCAAAGCAAGTGTGTAGTGAAATATTCCTTTGATGATATATATATAACATAAAAACAAAATATTACTCATAAAAATCTCGGGTGTTACATTCTACCCCCCTTAAAAAGAATTTCGCCCTCGAAATTCGTCACTTTGTAACAAACAGATGAGGATACTTTTCCCTCATCATATCCTCAAGCTCCCTTGTAGCTTCTTCTAATTGGTGGTTCCTCCATAAAACTTTCACCAATCGAGTGGTCTTGTTTCGTAGGACTTTTTCGCTACGATCCAGAATCTCTATCGGTTGTTCTTCATAAGAAAGATCTTGCTCCAGCAGTACAACTTCTGAGCTGAGTACATGTGAAGGATCAGGTATGTACTTTCTCAGGAGAGATACATGGAACACATCGTGAACTTGAGAGAGATTCGGTGGAAGCGCCAATCGGTAAGCTACCTTTCCAACACGATCCAGTATTTCGAAGGGACCGATATATCTAGGGCTCAACTTCCCCTTCTTTCCAAATCTCATAACCCTCTTCCAGGGAGATATTTGTAAGAACTCTTTATCACCCACTTCAAACTCTAGGTCTTTTCTTCGGTTGTCGGCATAACTTTTCTATCGACTCTGAGACGCTCTTATGTGTTGTTGAATATAAATGACCTTTTCTGCCATTTCATCAACGAGATCAGGTCCTAATAGCTTTATTTCCGCAACTTCATCCCATCAAGTTGGAGTCCTGTATTTCTTTCCATAGAGAGCTTCATAAGGATCCATCTGAATACTGGAGTGAAAGCTATTATTATAAAAAAATTACACCAAAGGTAGGTGTTGATCCCAACCTAATTTGAAATCCATAGAGCAATCTCTCAACATATCTTCTAGGGTTTGAATTGTTCTCTCAGACTGACCGTCTATCTAAGGATGATAAGCAGTGCTGAAACTCAACTCTGTATCCAGATTATGCTGAAGACTTCGCCAGAACTTCGAGGTAAATCTCGGATCCCGATCAGAGATAATAGAAAGTGGTACTCCATGCAATCTTACCACTTCCTTTACATATATCCTGACATGCTGATCTAGAGAGAAATCCTCTCTAATAGCAATGAAGTGTGCATACTTTGTAAGACGATCAACTATGACCCAGATAGAATTATTGCCTTTGGATGTTTTAGGAAGTCCTGTGACAAAGTCCATAGTGATATTTTCCAATTTCCATTCGGGTATGGGTAATGGTTGTAACATCCCCTTAGACTTCTGTCTCTCAGATTTAACTTGCTGACAAACCAAGCATCGAGAGACATATTCAGCAACATCTCTTTTCATTCCATCCCACCAGAAGTACTCTTTCAGGTCCCTATACATCTTCGTGCTTCCAGGATGAATAGAGAATGATGAACTATGAGCCTCATCCAGTAGCTCCTTCTTTAATTCTGGGATGGGAGGAACACAAACCCGATTCCTGAACATTATTATCCCATCACAATCAAGGTTGAACTCAGGAACATTTCTCACCTTCTTTTGTAACTCGACTTCTTCTTTCTGTGCCTCTTTAATCTTCACATGTATAGACGGTTGAACATTCATTTGAGAAATATAAGATTTTTCCCCTTCCATTATAATTCCAAGATCCATCCTTTGTAAATCCATAAATATTGGATCTTTGGTGATCCTCAACATGGATAAACTAGCATGGTCTTGTCGACTTAATGCATCTGCCACCTTGTTTGCTTTCCCAGGGTGGTAATGGATTGAGAAGTCTTAATCCTTAATCAGCTCCAACCATCTTCTTTGATGCATATTCAGATCCTTTTGTGTGAAAATATACTTTAAACTTTTATGATCAGTATAAATATCACACCTTTCACCATAAAGGTAATTCCTCCAAATCTTTAATGCAAAGATTACCGCAGCTAACTCCAAATCATGAGTTGGGTAATTTTGCTCATGGATTTTCAACTGTCGTGAGGCATAAGCTATCACCATATCATTTTTCATAAGAACACACCCCAATCCCTTCTTTGATGCATCACTATAGATCACAAACCTTTCTCCACTACAAGGCAGTGAGAGCACATGTGCACTGGATAACCTTATTTTCAACTCCTTGAAATTCTCTTCACATTCCTCTGTCCAAACAAACATAACTCCTTTACGAGTCAACTTGTTGAGTGGATTAGATAATCATAAAAAATCTTTCACAAAACTTCTATAATATCCAGCCAAACCAAGAAAACTTCGGATCTCAGTTACTGTTGTTGGTCTCGACCATCTTTCGATAACCTCTGTTTTTGATGGATCCACAGATATCCCCTCTTTTGAGATTATGTGACCAAAAAATGCAACTTTTTGAAGCCAAAATTCACACTTGGTAAATTTGGCATAAAGCTTCTCCTTTCTCAGGGTCTTCAATATAATTCTCGAGTGATCTTCATGCTCTTCCTTGCTCTTTGAATAGACAAGAATATCCTATATAAAGACTACCACAAACTGATCAAGATAGTCTCTAAAGAATCTATTCATTAGATCCATGAATATAGCAGGGGAATTAGTAAGACTAAATGGAATCACTATAAATTCATAGTGTCCATAACTTGTACGGAAAACCATCTTTGGTATATCCTCCCTTTTGACCCTTAATTGATGATACCCTGAATGAAGATCAATCTTTGAAAAGTATTGAGCTCAACGTAGTTGGTCAAATAAGTCATCAATGCGTGGGAGAGGATATTTGTTCTTGATAGTGATCTTGTTAAGTTCTCGATAATCAATGCAGAGTCTCATTGATCAATCTTTCTTCATAACAAATAGAACAGGTGCTCCCCAAGGTGACGCACTAGGGCGTATGAATCCCTTATCAAGATTCTCTTGGAGTTGCTTCTTCAATTCCTACAACTCAATTGGGGCCATTCTATAAGGTGTCTTTGAAATAGGCAAAGCACCCGGTACGAGTTCTATTGAAAACTCAACTTCAGGATTTGGTGGAAGTCTCGGTAATTCCTCCGGAAAGACATCACCAAACTCCCGTACGATGGGCATATTCTTAATCGTGAGTATCTCACCAACCATTTGAGATAAATAACCTTCAATTAGTGGAATCAATACCCATAAAATGGAAGAAATTTCCACTGGAAGGTTATGTTCATCCTTGCATTGATAGACGATCATAGATTGATCTGGAATATGAAATGTGACTTCCCTTATTTGGCAATTGATATGAGCTCCATATAAAGAAAGCCAATCCATGCCAAGAATCACATCAAATTCCACTATAGGAAGGATCACCAGATTTGCAGGAAGCACTTTCCCACAAACTTCGATCGGAGAAGAATTATAAAATTTTGATGCGATTGATGTGCCATTAGGTGTTGTCACAGCTAACTCAACATCTAATTGTTGAGGTAATACGGTGATACCCTTAGAAAATTCTTCAGAAATAAAAGAGTGGGTGGATCCAGAATCAAATAAAACATTTTCTACTTTAGAGTGGATGGTAAGTGTACCTTTCACCACTTTGTTATCGTACTCCACATCGCTGATAGAAATTTCATGTGACTTTCCTTTGTCTTTAGCCTTAAGAGTTTGTTGACGTCGACCATCATCATCAACCCTTGGATTTGGGAATTGATTGGCATAATGCCCCATCTCCTTGCACATGAATTATTGAAGTGTAGTAGGTTCATTCTATGTATCCCGTCCTTTGTTTGCATCATTAGACATCTTCTTCCCATCATCGCGGCATTCATATGCCTGATGACCTTCCATTCCACATTTGAAACATTTACTTGTCCCTTTAAGACAACTCCCTCCATGTTTCTTTCCACACTTTGAGAATAAGGGAAAGCTCATCTTCTTTTCAGTGTGCTCTTTAGATTTTCCTTTGAATTCCATTTTCCTCTTCTTATCAAACCCATATAACTGATGGGATACTCCAATCACCATCTCGACTTTGAGAGCACATCGAACGATTTCCTCGTAGCTATTGAAGTCCCTTATGGCTAACGCCCATCGAAGACTTGGTTTCAAGACACTAAATAATCGATCGATCTTACTCTCAGGATGGATAATAATACCAGAAGCGTACCTTGCAAGTCTTGTAAAATTTGCTTCATAGGTACCAACAGATTCATCATCCCTTTGCTTCAGTTCAAGAAACTCTTTCTCCATCTTTGTTCGGAGAATACGAGGGAAGTACTTATTGAAAAATATGTTCTTGAACTCGTCCCATTCAATGGAATCAATTTCATAACTTTTCCTCGTATTCTTAATAAGATTCCACCATTGATCAGCATCTCCTTCCAAACGATACACTGCTAGGATGACTTTATCATGGTCAAAACATTGATGAACTGAAAATATCTTTTCAGTAGTACTAATCCATTATTCAGCAACTAATGGACCAGTAGACCCGCTGAAAGAAGGTGGACGCTGCCTCATGAAGGATTCAACAGAATGTTGCTCCTTCCTTTGCTCGTTTGGAATTCCTGCATGATTCATAGCTTGAGAATGTTGTGTGAGCATGGCTACAAGATTTTTCATTCCAGCTACCATAACGTTTGGTTGCTCAGGGGGACAATCATTTCATTGCCCGTCGTATTCCGCATTAACACGATTCCTTCGGGTTCCAGCCATTGAATAAAACCAAGAAGAATAGTGTGAGCAACACTAATTATAATAGGAAAACCACATAATTAATAATAAAATTTCACACTTAAGGTCTTATCCTAGGTTATTCGTGGCCATTTCTAAAACACTAAGATTGTGTTCTATGATTAGACTTATCCTTAGGGTTCTTACTAAGGCTTTTATATCCTAGTTTCCAAAGGTTGACTATACCTTTCCTCTGATACCAACTATAATGACCCATACTTTACATATATTTTTAATACTTCAAAATCGAAGCACAATTATTACAACATATGACAAAACCACAAAGGACCATATAGGTATAGTGTCTTTAGAAACTGGGAAACATAAACAACTGGTTCATAAATCTTCTACAGTGTCCCCCATTTATTTAATCATATCTAGGGTCCCTTTTAGCATATTCTACTTAATATCCATCTTCCTGACCTGGGGAAAAGAAAACATACAAAAAAGGGTGAGCTCAAATGCTCATCAAGGGAAATGAAAGGAAATAAAAAACATATCATATCTTCTTGAAAATCATAACCTGCAAAAGAGATCACAATATCGTAACATGGAATAAATTATAGAAGTGAAAATGAGATCCCCATAATCATAACATAAAATTTGAAACTTTGTGGAATGCACACATAATAATGGAAAATCATTTCTTGTTAGTCATGAATCATTTCCAAGACTATCTTAGAGGACAAAGTCCATTTCTGAACTGAGTTCACTCCTCGTTTCAGTCCTGTATCACTGAACCTAAATAACCTTCTGTTCCAGCCATGTCTATCACATGAGATATAAATCTTTACCCAATGGATTGGAGGGAGATATAGGTCCCACCCATCTTATAATGAATCATTTATTATGTCTGCCACATAATCATAAATCATACATCATCACATAATACATCTAACAAAAATGGGATTCTTGAAACATCATGACATAATAAAAAAAATCATATAAGGTAAATGACTTCATAAAAATAATTCCATCACAACATAATCAAATCAATGTAATAATAGGGATAAAAATAGAACCCTATATTATCATAGATGGAAAATAATTTTGATAAAACATTTGAACTCCATTCTTGAGGAAAATATCCTTTCTACTTCAAAAACACTTTTCTTTTCTTAACATGTCATACAATTATAATCTAAAATAAGTTGATTAAAAATAAACTTGAAAATTTATAAAGGAAGATTCTTGGAAATAATGTTTTTAAAAACCATTCTTGCTGTATAAGTAAAAAAAATTCTTCTCGTACTTTTGTCGGAAAAGTCAAAAATTACTTCGTACGAAAAACGACAAAAGATTCCATTCATATCTTCTACTAAAAACTCACCGAAGGTTAAAATTGGATTTAAAAAATTGTACATGTATGGAAGTAATATTAAATATTGAGGAAACATGGATGTGGATGATAAAATACACCCTAGTAAATTCCAAAGTATAAACAATCTCAGATAAAAATGAGATTGTGATATTTCCCTTACCTTAGGTCTGATTTGATTTGTACGTGTCCGAAGCTCCTGTATAATGTTTTAAATAATGTTATTGACGTATTACAGAATCATAAATATTGATATGATATCATATATGGTCATATTCTTAGCTTCTTATTAGTAATATTTCATTGTTACTTGTTACTCGGGTCTTTATTGCCTTTTGTTCTTATGCGTGTTTTGACGAATAAATTCTTATTCTTCTTTTAAGGTTATAGATACCTTATATCCAGAATGGTATTAGTGTAACATATATCATATTTATTCATTCAATTCATTAATATAATTACTATGTAATGATGATCATGTAGAACAGGTCACATCACATCATGGAGACGGTATTCTGTACGTACGCACGAGCGATGATATTGTTCCCATGATCGTGGAATTGTATTTAAGTGTATTTATACTATTTCAGTATCAATATAACTTTATAATAATTATATATAGTTACTCATTACACCATTATACCCATCCTTGTAAGGTGATGGTGGAAAATAGATTACACCACGGCGTTGAGACGGTATTCCATACGTACGCACGTGCGGTGATTTCATTTTTCCATAGGATGGATAGAAGGTTAATTAGGGTTGTTTCATATTTATAATAACATATCAGTATGTAATTAATACTGATGTTATTACTTTATCATGAAACAACTAATGATGAAGATGTTGATGAACAAATAAATTGAAAAGATCGGTAATGGATATTACCTCTTCTTTTAAACGCCTCTTTGAATCCTCCACATAGGGAACGAAGAGTGGTCTTTGAAGAAGTCCAGGACCTCTAGGATTATTCTAGGGAAGTGTATAAGGGATTTTGGCAGGGGTTGGCCGAGCTTGAGTGCTCAAATTGGTGTGAGGAGGAGGGGGAGGAGGTGCCATTTTATAAGGGAGGAGAGGGGCACCTTTGGAATATCTCAAAATAAAATTTTATATTAAATTCAAAATCGGTTTATAATGGTTCCAAAGGGACTTATTTCAAAGTTAAAGTGGGGATGGGTCGAAATACTATCAACCAATAGGATTTAGACATGTTTAGGTTATTATTTTAACCTTATCAATTAGATTTAACTCTGAGTTAAATAATTTAACTTTTACTGTGTCTTTTTGTTTTCTTACACTATATTGTTAATACACTTACTATAACATGTCAAAAGAACCCCAAATTGTTTATGATTAATATATATATCCTTATCTAAGTCATTTGGCCGAACCATATATTTTTAGGAATAAAATAACAATTAACAATATAATATTTGATTTAAAAACTATTTTGTGTCAATTTTGACACTATTTGATATATGATTTTTGTGAAAGTCATAAAAGAATTATATGTTCGAAAAAAGTTGATTAAATCAACACTAATATATCATAGTAACCTATAAAAATAGTGTAATTCATAAAAAGTCTCAAATTACATTTATTTTTGGGTTTATAACATCAATTATGTCAATATATCATTATTAAGATAATTACATCATCATCATTGTGTCATAAATAAATTAAATTATATAATGTCTAAAAATTACAAATAAAATACCATTATGTAAGAAATCTTTTTAGCTTTCTAATGAATATTTATATTCGAATTTATATTATGTATAACCCCATATTAAAAATTATTTACTTATTAAACTTTGATTTTAACTATTTTAACTATTCATTAAATAAAATAATATTAAATGTCATAATCTAATCCAAGTGGACCTAAATGGTCATATTATATTAATAAGGTTTTATTTGGTCGAATTACACTTTTCCAATAGAATTAGGACATGTGTTAGGGTAATAGTAATATCATATTTACCCTTAGTTACCCTATTTACTATTAACCACAGCAAAAAAAGTTAAAAGTTACTATTCACCAAAAAATTATTTATATCTCATTGAACCACATTTTACTTACTGATATCAACCGTTTCTGTCGGATTTTTGAAATTCCATTTATAGAAGCGTTAAAATTAAGTTTTATGCAAAATTCAGTTTTTAACCTACCACTTAGTGGTTTCACTATTCATCAAAAATTGAAAGTTTTCAGAAAAATACCAAAATTTCACCCTAGACTAATTTCGGTATTCCGAATCCAAAAATGAAGTCCATTTTGAAAAATAAAATTTATAAAATTTCAAAAAGTGGTTATTACTATTCATAACAGCTAGTTTTAATAATTTTTTAATAGCATATCGTTGTTTAGTGAAACTCGGTATTACGTATGACGCAAGCTATCGAGGAATGTCGTGATTTCGTGTAAAGAAATCCATGAAAGTTTGTAGTGAAAGATTCCTTTGATGATATATATATATAACATAAAAACAAAATATTACTCATAAAAATCTCGGGTGTTACATTTTAGATATCATTGAGCATCTAGAGACACATCTTAAGAGGAGAGTGAAACTCTCTACAGACATGATTTATAATTTTTCCAAGTGTTGGTGTGATGTGAATTCCCAATTGAGTCTCCATAAAGTCATGTTCTATTCAAAAATTTAAGCCACCTTGTAATATTACTTATTTCTTTAGATTTAAAGAGCTTATTGTGTCATGGATTTAATGCACCTATAGAAGGGTACACAGTTTGTTATAGACTATTCAATAAATATTACCAAGATAAAGTGCATTGCATAAATTCTTACTAGTGATGAAAATTCAAAAGAAAAACATGTTTTGGATGGTATCATGTATTCCATCCTCTCATAGGTCAGTGTCGTTAAACTATCTATCATTTCAAAGATTTTAAACCAATCTATTTTCTTTGAGGATAACATGAGGGGTGTCGGGTGTGATGTGATCACTGTGTTAGTGATAAGACATGGTAATAGTTTTCCACCAGAAAGAAGAGTGTCTATGAGAATCCTAGTCAGAGTAGTATAGGATAGAGTATCTGAAATGGTATCTCTATTATATCCTGTCAGTGTTTAGAGCATGGGAATGTGAAGCCTTAGTGTAATAAACACCCACTAGAGTGCTGAAATTTCATCCAGATGGGTTATCTTTAGATATTATTCAAGGCCTTAAAATCTATTTTTAGGGGAAAATAATCCGCACTAGCTCCACTTTCTGAAGAATATCAATGGCTCCACACCAGGCACGAAGCTAGAATAGCACTAACCGATCAAGCCGGGTAAGAGGTCATGGTCAAGGTATATAGAATTCTGATTTTTAGCACTATTAGAGCTAGCCTTATAAACCTAGTCTAATAATATCTCAGGGTCAGGGATCAGTAAAACTGTAAAATATCTAGTTGATACTTAAGGATTAGATGGAAGGGACCTATATAGTACAAGGTAATATTATGGTAGCCTTCACTCTTTTATCAACACTATTTGATGATAATTCTTCAAACTCCTTTACATTAATATAAACCATGGAAATTATTTCTCTTTGGATTTAATATTTATATAGGTTGATGATCATTGATACACCATTGGGTGTATGACTAGATTGGGTATTCCTTTGCGAGGATTGTTCTCTTGATCAAAGTAGTTACTATTTCGTGTGAAAATTCATTTTCCCTGAGAAGACAGGTTTGGATTTCAAACATAGTATGGAATTTACAGAGCCCTATTATTATCACATTGAGTTTTATCTCCAATGGGTAAATGTTACATTTCATGAAGGTGGAATATATGTACATACTGTTGAATTGAATGTTCAGTTAGATCAATCTAGACTATAGAATCATGGGCTAAGAGGATTAACATCATAGATCACTAGAATTTAATTAAATGATAGGAGTGAATTTCTAATAGGTTTAACAACAATGTTGTATCATTTTATGAGTGTTTTTTTTTGATGATTTAGTAGTATTACAACCCTAGTGGAAGGTATAATTATCAATCAGTCTTATTAAGGAGTGATTTTAGTATCTACTCTTCCTTAATGGATGGATACTGTTAAGCATTACGAGCTCAAGAGGAAGCTGGAGGATTTATTATCTAAAAGAATTAATAGATTTTGTACTTCTCCTTAGGTTTCACCCATTATTTTTACCATGGAATTGGATTTAACTCTCAGGCTATGTGAGGATTTCTGAAAGTTTAACCATCATACGTTTAAGTAATGATATCCATTGACATGCATAGATGATATTTTTGATGGCCTCCAAGGATCTAGAGTGTTTTCTATGATTGAACAGATATTAGTTTATCATCATGTGCATGTCAAGAATTCAAATATATCATGTATGGATTACCAAAGTTGGTATAATTTACATGAGTACCTAGATATGTTGTTCGGTCTAACTAATATGTATTCTGTTTCCATGGACTTGATGAATCGGTTTTACACGCATACCTTGATTCTATAATTGTAGTTTTCAGGGAAGAAATCATGTTATACTCATAGAATCAAAATATTCATTCCAAACACCTTGATATCATTTTGAACATTCCGAGAACGCATAAGTTTTATTCCAAACTCACTAAATTATATCTCTAGATTTACAAGGTTCACTTCATGGATCATATCATATAACAATTAAGAATTTTAATTAACATTGTGAAAGTGATAACATTAGTTTCCTAGGATCATCACATGAATGTTTTTGACATACATAGTTTCTCAGTACTAGCCAGATATTATAGGATTTTAATACCATATTTATCCCTTCTTACAATAATACTTATAAGAATTCAGAAGAAGTGATTTATGATTATCTTTCTATAAGTATGTGAGAATAATTTTCAAGAGTTGAAATGAATACTCACTTATGCACAAATATAGAAACTAACTAAGCCTAGAATAAGATACAAATTATATTGAGATGAATCATACATTATGATTTTAGAGACCCCAAGCATGATGTACATTGACATTACATTACTTTTTCGGAATATTTAATACATGAAAAAATAGACGCCCAAAGATCGTATTATTTTAGTGTCTTTGGAAACTCGGAACGTAATCTTCTAATCATGGTGAAAGATCTTCAACATATCCCATAAAGATATTCCCTTTCGGTTTTCTTATATAAAACCATTCTTTATATCCTGTGGAAAATAAAACAATAAAAGGGTGAGCTAAAATGCTCAGTAAGGGTAAACATAGAGAACATAAAACAATCCACAACCATTTGAATGCAAAAACTTGAACATAAAATATAAAAATCAAAATCTTGAGAAAAGACATAAATAATGCATGTACGTATGTAATATATCATAATGGATCATCAATCATGATAAAATATCACGGGAAGAATGAATTAAATTGTGGAAACCATTAAGCACATGTTATGATTTCCATAGTAGCCAAGGAATTACTGCCATGACCATCTTACTAGAAAATATACCTTTCTGAATCAAGTTCACTCCTCATTTCAGTCCTGTAACACTGAACCTGATTAACTTACCATTCCATCCATGTCTATCTCATGATATATAAATCTTTACCCAACACATATGAGGTAGATATAGATCCCACTCATCTCATAATGAAATCATTCTTACATGTGCCACAAAGTAAACATACATCCTTAATAATAACCCAACAAATAAATGGGGCTTCATAAACATCATCTCATCATTACATAACCCATATAAAAAATGGATATCATTTCATCATAAGAAGAATAAAAACATGTAATTAATAGATACACTATAATTGAAACATAATCATACTAAATAGTGTAATCTTAGATGGAAAAGAGGTTTGACAAAATACTTGAAATGAATTCTTGAGGAAAATATCCTTTCTTCTTCAAAATCATTTTCTTTTCAAAAAATTACATGATATTTTAAAATAAAATGATTTTTTTGAAAATAATCATGAAATTTTGTAGATTAATATTCTTTAAAATAAGGCGTTATGAAACAATAAAAATATGTTCATGCCGTATAAGATAAAAAAACATTATCCTCTTACTTTTGTCAGAAAAGTCAAAAAGTAACTTTTATGGTAATCAAAAGAAATATTCATTTTATAACACGTGGTAAAATTAAAAAATTTTGGAAATAAGGAATTTAAACACACATGAAACCATTTTTAGAAAATATGGACATGAATGATAAATATAACCCTAGTAAATACTTACGAGTAAACAATCTCGGATAAAAAACGAGATTGGAAAAAATAACCCTTACCTTACGTCTGATAGGCGTCGTATGTATCCGAATCTCTTGTATAAAGATTTAAATAATGTCATTGACTTATTAGAAAATCATATTTATTGTTATGATATCATATATAGTTTACTTATGACTTTATATTACCCGTTCTTTTGTAAATTCAATGTAAAAGCAGCGATTTGGGTAAAATTGTTTCATTTATTGTACATGTTTCAACCTGTTGTTCTTGACATTATTATATATATCCTGATTTAATTAATTAAATAATGTATAACATGATTTATATATAATATATATTCATAATATACATATATATATGATAGATCGATAAATGGAATGAAATACACCGTTCATGGAGATGGTAGGCCGTACGTACACAGGAACACTGTTTTCGTTAACTTGTTGAATTGAATGGAATTAAGAAGATGAAATACATATATATAAATAAATCCAATATCATTATTATGTCATATATTTAATTATTATTCATTATATATACTTTATAATCATTCATTAATGGTTAACATGGAGAATAAATCTCATCGCGTCATGGAGACGGTTGTCCATATGCACACACGAGAGATGATATCGATCTCATGATCGTGGAATTTGTATTGAAGTGTATGTTTAATATTTCAGAATAAATATAACTATACAATAATAATATCTAGTTATTTATTTACACCATTATACCCATCCAAGTAAAGTGGTGGTCGAAAACAGATTACAAAATGGTGTGGTGACATTATTCTGTATGTATGCACGCACGGTGATTTCGTTTTCCATAAGATGGATGGAAGGTGAAATAGGGTTGTTTAATATATATAATAACATATCAGTATATAATTAATAATTATTTTATTACTTTATAATGAAACAACTAAAGAATAAGAAGTAGTAGAAGAAAGAAACTTGAGAAAATCGGAAGAAGAGATTACCTCTTCTTCGATGCACCTCCTTTAAGCTTCCTCTTAATGAAGTAGAGAAGGTATTTTGAGAATACCAGAACCTCCAGAATGTTCCTAGGTATGTGTATAAGATAAATGGATAGGGTTTGGCCAAGATTCAAGGATGAAAAGGCTGTGAAGAGAAGAGGGAAGGGGTGCCCTTTTTATAAGGGAGGAGTGGGGTACCTTTGGAAAAACTTAAAATATTATTTTATTATAAAGTCATATTCCGGTTTTAAATAGCTCCAAATCTATTTATATTGAAACTAATGTGGGGAGGGGTCTAAAACCCTTCGAAAAATAGGTTTTAGAGAAGTTTAGGTTTCTATTTTAACGTTATTCATTAGATTTAAATATAATATAAATAATTTAACTTTACCCGTGTCTTCTTGTTTTCTTACACTATATTGTTAATAAACTTACTATAACCAGAAAATAGAACCCCAAGTGGTTAATTATTAATATATATATGTTTATCTATGTCATTTGGCCGAACTGTAGATTTTTTAGGAATATAATAACAATAAATAATATAATATTTGTTTTAAAAACTATTTTATGTCAATTTTGACACTATTTGGTAATTGATTTTTGGGAAAATCCAAAAAGCATGATTAGTTCAAAAATTATAAATAAAATACCATTAGGTAGGAAATCTTTATATCTTTATAATGAATATTTATAGTTTAATTTATCTTATTTATAAACCTATATTAAAAATATTTTAGTTATTAAACTTTGATTTTAATTATTTTAACATTTCATTAAATAAAATAATATTAAATGTCCTAATATAATCCAAGTGGACCTAAATGGTCATATTTTATTCATAAGGTTGTTTTTGGTCAAATTAAAATTAAACAATAGAATTAGGACATGTTTTAGGTTAATAATAATATCATTTTTACCCTTAATTAACCTATTTACTTTTAACCGTGGTAAATAAAAGTAAAAAGTTACTATTCACCCAAACAAATTCGTCTTATTGAACCACATTTTACTCCTTGATATTAACCGTGTCTCTCGGATTTATGAAATCCCACTCACAGAGGCGGTAAAATTATGTTTTATGTAAATTTTGAAATTCTCCTAGGTGATGGGTAAAAGACGTTGAAAAGTTCAATAAAATTTTAATATATCTGAAATTATTATAAAATGACTCAAATGAATTACATTGAACTTTTATTGGTATTATGTATCAATTTTTACTTAAAATAAATTTAAATAAAATAAATAAATAATTAAATAAAAATTTGGTTTTTATATAGTAATCAAGTGTTTTCACTATTCATTAAAATTGAAACTTTTCAGAAAAATACAAAAATTTACCCTAGGATAATTTTGATATTCCGAATCAAAAAATGAAGTCCATTTTGAAGGATAAAATTTATAAAATTGTAAAAATTGGGTATTACTATTCATAACGGCTAGTTCATAACAATATTATAATAATATCTCGTTTAGTGAAACTTGGTATTGCGTATAACACACGCTATCGTGGAAGGTCACAGTTGCATGTAATGAAAGCCATGTCAGGGTTGTGTGTAGTGCAAAATTCATTTTCTGTTGCGTATAATATAATCCAACCATATTTCATTTATACATTGAATATATATATATACACTAAATTTTACGTAAAATAACTTCTATGAACCAAAATTGAAATTGTGTGTAACATGATCCAAGATTAGTGTTGTTTATACTGCAAGCTAATATGGTGTTGTGTATAGAATAAGCTAATTTTGGTGACACGTACAACACAAGACATCAATGTAATTAAAAATAATAATTCTTATAAAATCTCGGGTTGTTACATTCTACCCCCCTTAAAATGAATTTCTCCCTCGAAATTCATCAGGGTTATAAATCGTTTACTACTTGAAATTTTCTTTAATAGAAACCCACATCGTAAAAAGAAATACTAAAGCTTAATTTTAAAAACTAATGTATGAAACATAACGGTTACCCAAATTAACTTATCCCTAGGTTTCCACATAAAAGAACATAGGTGAAAATATGGATATGGACAAGAAATCTAACAATCATGTTCTGATGGAGAGTGGTAGAGAACATGGCTATGAAAAAGCCAATAATCACAAAGCCATAAATTTGTGATGATCTATGGTGCCGTCTGATTCATCAGATATGAGAGTACTATAACAACATTATTGGTTTCCAAGATCAATTCCCTAATTTTGATGAACTTTTACATAAGGAGAAATACTTATTTGATTTTAGTGTAATATCATTGTTGGTCATTCGATGAACAATTTTCACTTCATATCTATTTAAAGAAATGAATCTGAATTTTTCATTCATGAAGTGTTAGAAGATCATGCGATAGAATGATAAGTCATCCCATCTATTTCTATCACAAAAATGTTAGCATATGTTATTAAATATACATAAGTTCATCTATGGTGAGATTATTCATATATGATTCAAAAAATGGACTTATAATTTATCTATCATACCACTTAATAAAATAAAACAAGTTTCTACTAACCAGGGACTTCCTGTAGGCCAGTGGTAGGCGATAAAAGCATGTCACACTTCGGTTGTGGGTTTGATTCCCACATCCTTGTCTGACGCGACAGGTTGACGCCTGTCCTGCAGGTTGTCCTTTTTCTAAAACTATATTATTGTAACATTCCATAACTAAAATTAAAAAAATTTCTAGCCTTATACAATTCTATCTGATGTGCAGCTTAATCCAATCCAACCTTTAAGCTCATCAAAAATACTTCTATCAAATCTTATATTATAAAGAAAACAATTACTAGAAATCTCATTAAACAAGCATGTGAATACCGTCATTTATTCCCCATATAAGATATATCTTATTGGACACATTACAAACATGTGAATGCCTTAATCATGTATTCTTTTGAAAAATGAATACCCATTGAACCTTAATGATAACATGAATTCTGTCAAAAGTTAACACTTTTCACATACCAAAATCCCAAAATTTTTATATAATCAATCCATGATATCACATTGTCCTTGTATCAGCCATGACCTCATCAATACTATAAAACATCTCATTAACTCCTAATCCCTTCATTGTGCGCATATCATCTACTTTCCAAAAAATATATGAATTAACCTTTAATGGTTACCAGTACCATTCAACATATTCCTTCAAATAATTTCCGAAAAACAATAGTGTATCAATCCTTAGATGTGTCTTTACTCCATAGTACCATTAAATTACCTACACAGCATAACTCATGATAAACATACAATCATTCCACCACCATTGTAAACCACTCACTGAGCTTTGTCATTCCATTTATCTCATATATCATTTTTAGTCTCTTCACATTCATCGAAATAAATACTACCCATACGGCCATGGTGATTCTCCTCATGAGATATTACCTTAGGGAATTGGTTTGAATAATGCCCATACATTCCACATTTAAAACATTTAACCATTGTTGATGTCTTAGCAATACCATTATCCTTGTCCATGGGGTTAACTGAACCATTTCCTTTACAATTACTGGCTTTGTGTCCTTCTTTTCCACACCCAATTCAGCTTCTGGTTCCTTTGGAACATTCTCCCTGATGCCTCTTCCCACATGATTTACATGAGGGGAATTGAACTTTCATTACTCTTTGATCATCATGAAACTCCATCTTTCTCTTATTATCTGAGTCGAGATACATACCAAAGTTGAGATTATTGATCATATTATGAGATTACTGATCAGGCATAATAACGATGTTTGGACTTCCAGATCCAATTTCATTTGGTTGATCATGAAGAATATCATTCCATTTTCCATCATATCCTCTATTATTGTGAATATTCTTGTTTCCAGCCATTTTCTAAAACCCAAAAATAATAGTGTGAGTGGAAAAAATCATACTAGGAAAACAGCATAATAATGGGAGAGTACCTTCAATATATAACACGTGAGGTTTAATTCTAATATCATTACCATAATTCTATGACTATAACTTATACGTATACTTAACCTTAGAGACATCCATAGACATAACATAGAAATGTCTCTCGGGATTTCACTAAAGTTATCAAATACTAGTTTCCAAAGCGTAACAAAACATTCACTCTGATACCAAGTGTAGAGACCCTAATCTTGAAGTACATGGACATTAAATTTCTTTTTTGTAATATTTAATACATGACAAAAACCGACGCCCAAAGATCATATCAGTTTATTTTCTTTAGAAACTCGAAACTAAATCTTCTATTCATGGTGAAAGATCTTCAACATCTCCCATAAAGATCTTCCATTTTTTGTTTTCTTACCTTAAAACTTTTTTATATCCAAGGGAAATGAAAACATTAAAATATTGATCTCAAATTCTCAGTAAGGGTAAACATAGAGAATATAAAACAATCCATAACCATTTGAATGCAAAAACTTGAACATAAAATCGAAACATCAAAATCAAGAGCAATGACATAAATCTTGGATATACGTATGGAATATATCATATTGGATCATCAATCATGATAAAATATCATGGTAAGAAAGAATTTATTTGTGGAAACCATTAAGCACATGTTATTATTTCCATAGTAGCTAAGGCATTACTGTCATGACCATCTTATTGGACAACGTCCCTTTCTGAATCGAGTTCACTCCTCATTTCAGTCCTGTAACACTGAACCGGATTAACTTACCATTCCATCCATGTCTATCTCATGAGATATAAATCTATACCCAAGGCATTGTTGGGAGATATAGGTCCCACCCATCTCATAATGAATTCATTCTTATGTGCCCCATGTAATAAACATACATCAATCATAATAACCCAACAAATAAAATGGGCTTCATAAAAATAATCCCATCATTAGATAATCCATATAAAAAAATGGATATCATTTCATCATAAGAAGAATCAAAATATGAAAATAATATAGGCATTATAATTGAAACATAATCATACTAAATAGTGTCATCTTAGATGGAAAATATTTTTGACAAAACACTTGAAATGAATTATTGAGGAAAATATCATTTCTTCTTCAAAATCATTTTCTTTTCACAAAATGCAATGAAATTTTAAAAGAAAAGGATTTAGTTGAAAATAATCATAAAATATTATAGAGTATTATTCTTGAAAATAAGGCATTATGAAACCATAAAAATCCATTCATGTCGTATAAGTTAAAAAAACATTCTCCTCATACTTTTGTTAGAAAAGTAAAAAAGTTCCTTATATAGTAAACAAAATAAAGATTCCTTTCATAACACAAGGTAAAAGTAAAAAAATGGGTCAAAATTAATTAAAAAAATCATGAAACAATTTTTAGAAAATGGGGACATGAATGATAAATAAAACCCTAGTAAATATTTACAAATAAACAATCTCGGATAAAAACGTGATTGGAAAAATTATCCCTTCACTTATGTCCGATATGCTACGTATGTATCCAAAACTCCTGTATAATGATTTAAATAATGTAATTGACTTATTAAAGAATAATATTCATTGTTATGATATAATATATAGTTTACTTATGACTTTATATTACCCATTATTTTGTAAATTCGATGTAAAAGCAGCGATTTGGGTAAAATCGTTTCTTTTATTGTACGTGTTTTGACTTGTTGTTCAGGATATTATTGCATATATCCAGATTTACATAATTCCAGAATGTAAACAATCAATTATATTTAATATATATTCAGCTTATACATATATATATATATGTGATAGATCGATAAATGGAATGAAATACACCGTTCATGGAGACGGTAGGCCGTACGTACGCATGAACGCCGTTTTCGTTTCCTTATTGAATTGAATGGAATTAAGTAGATGACATACATATATACATATATATATATACATAAATCCAGTATCATTATTATGTAATATATTTCATTATTATTCATTATATATACATTATAATTATTCATGAATGGTTAACATGGAGAATGAATCTCATCGTGTCGTGGAGACGGTAGTCTGTACGTACGCACGAGCGATGATATAATTCTCATGGTGGTGGAATTGTATTTAAGTGTATGTATAAAATTTCATCATCAATATAACTTTACAATAATAATATTTATTTATTTATTTACACCATTATACCCATCAAAGTGAGGTGGTGGTCGAAAACAGATTACACCACAGTGTGGAGATGGTATTCTCTACGTACGTACGCGTAGTGATTTCGTTTTCCGTATGATAGATAGAAGGTGAAATAGGATTGTTTCATATTTATAATAACATATCAGTATATAATTAATACTGATGTTATTACTTTATAATGAGACAACTAAAGAAGAAGTAGAAGAAGAATGAAACTTGAGAGAATCAGAAGAAGAGATTACCTCCTCTTCGACGCACCTCTTTTAAGCTTCCTCTTACGGAAGTAGAGTTGGTTTTTTGAGAAGAAAAAAACTTCCAAAAATTTTCTAGGTAAGTGGAGAAGACAAATGGTCCGGTTTTGGCCGAGATTTAAGGCTCAAAAGGGTGTCAAGAGAAGGGGGAATGAGTGCCCTCTTTATAAGGGAGGAGTGGGTCACCTTTGAAAAAACATAAAATATTATTTTAATATAAAGTCATATTCGGTTATTAATAACTCCAAATTAATTTATCTCGAAGATAAGGTGGGGATGGGTCCAAATTATTTCAAAAAATTGGTTTTAGAGAAGTTTAGGTTACTATTTTAACCGTATCTTTTAGATTTAACTCAAAGATAAATAATTTATTTTTTACTGTGTCTTCTTGTTTTCTTACACTATTTGGTAAATAAACAGACTATAACCATACAAACGAACCCCAAGTGGTTAATTATTAATTTATATAACCTTATATATGTCATTTGGCCTAACCTTAGATTTTTAGGAATATAATAACAATTAATAATATAATATTTGTTTTAAAAACTATTTTATGCCAATTTTGACACTATTTGGTAATTGATTTTTGTGAAAATCATAACAACATTATTAGTTGGAAAAAAGGTAATTAAATAAATACTAACTTGTATTATTAACCTATAAATTTAGTTGAATTCATAAAAAGTCTCAAATTACATTTATTGGGGTATTTATAAAATCAATTATTTTAGTATTTCATTATTTATGTAATTACTGCATCACCATTTTGTCATAAATAACATAACTTATTTAATGTCCAAAAATTATAAATAAAATACTATTACGTAGAAAATCCTTTTATCTTTCTAATTAATATTTATAGTCGAATTTATCTTATTTATATCCCTATATTAAAAATATATTAGTTATTAAAGATTGATTTTAACTATTTTAACTCTTCTTTAAATAAAATAATATTAAATGTCCTAATCAAATCCATGTGGACCTAAATGTTCATATTTTATTCCTCAGGTTTTTTTTGGTACAATTAAACTTATCCATTATAATTAGTACATGTGTTAGAGTAATAATAATATCGTTTTTACCCTTAATTACCCTATTTAAATTTAACCGTGGTAAATAAAAGTAAAAAGTCACTAATCACCAAATTTTTTTATTGAACCACATTTCACTCCTTGATATTAATAGTGCCTCTCATATTTCCGAAATTCCACTCACTGAAGCGGTAAAATTAGGTTTTATTTAATTTTTCAAATTCTCCTATAAGGTGGGTAAAAGACGGTGAAAAGTTCAATAAAATCTTAATATATCTAAAATTATTATAAATGACTCATATGAAATACATTGAACTTATATTGGAATTATGTATGAATTATTACATACAATAAGTTTAAATAAAATATATAATTAATTAAATAATAAGTCGGTTTTTAAATAGTAACCCAGTGTTTTCACAATTCATAAAAAATTGAATGTTTTCTGAAAAATTAAAAAAATTCAGCCTAGGATAATTTCGATATTCCAAATCCAAAAATGAAGTCCATTTTGAAAGATAAAATTTATAAAATTTCAAAAAGTGGGTATTACTATTCATAACTGCTAGTTCATAATAATAATATAATAATATCTCATTTAGTGAAACAATTTATTATGTACAACACACGCTATCATGGAAGGTCGCGATTGTGAGTAATGAAATCAAAGTCCGGGTTGTGTGTAGTGAAAGATTAATTTTTTGTTGCGTAAAATATAATCCAACCATATTTCATTTATATATTTAATATATATATATACAATCAATGTTTTATAAAATAACTTCTATCAAACGAACTTGAAATTGTGTGTAACACGATCCAAGATTAGTGTTGTGTATACTGCAAGCTAATACGGTGTTGCGTATATAACAATATAATTTTGGTGTCCCGTAAAACACAAGACATCAATGAAATTAAAAATAATAATTCTCATAAAATCTTGGGTTGTTACAATGATAGGTGTATTTTTGGTGTAGATGGAATGAGTTTTTCTGTATAGGACTTCGAAGTTGAGGTCTCATGTATGTAAATACCAGATGCATGACCTCATGGAGAAAGTAGTTGTCCATCCATTGCATTAATAGAGACACTAATTACTAGGAGAGAACTTTTTGGTGTATACAAGCCAAAAATCCTACAGTATATCATTACATAGTGTGACATTAACCTTGGACACCGGATATGGGTAGAATAACCTTAGTCCTTTTACTTTGATCTTTCCTATATTCCTGGAAAGGGCTATATAGTTATTGATACTATATTATGGAATAAATGGATTAATTATATTCAAGAAAATAGAGAGGAATAGAGGTTAATATATCTTCATTTTGAGATGCATCTGGAGTTTTCATAGAGTTATGAGAATCCTTTTCTTATTTCCTTTATAGTTACCTCATCACTTCTAAATCATATAAAAAGGAAGTAGTTATCATATCCTAAAGGCTTGGGCCTGAGGGATTTTGTTTTAGGTGATGATACTTCATCGAATTTCTCTATTTATGGAGGAAACATCCTGCTTATACTTGGGATGATATGGGTGTCTACTAGAATGAGAGAGGAACTGATACAAGAGTTCCATGATTTACAATGGATAGTGCATCTAGCTATTTCTTAGATATATCATGACATTTGGTGATAGTGTTTGTGTACATGAATGTAATGTCAAATTGAGGATTTTATCCCTATGTGTTCCACTTGTTTGCAGGAGAAGGTGAATCATTAGTGGCTTAATGGCTTGTTACAACTGTTATTAGTCTTGAAATTTTAATGGGATAATGTCACAATGGATTTTGTGTCCAGTTTACTATGGTCTCATTTTGGTAGCAATGCAGTTTGGGTAGGCATGGATAAATATATGAAGGTATCCCACTTCCTTATTATCCAGGTGAAATTCATAGTTGATAATATAGAAACAATATATTTCCATGAGATATTATTTCTATATGGGGTACCTCATACTATATTTTCATGTAGGGGTGATAATTTCATGTCAATGATATCATAGGGGTTATAGAAATCCTTTGGAATGTAGGTGCTTTTGAGTATATCATACCACACATAGATTGAGTGAATGTCATAATAGATGATATAACAATGGATGGATATTCATCTAGTGTTTCTTCTAGATTTTAATGTTTATTGCGAGGAACATATAACTCTCATTGATTTCACATAAAATAACATATGTCCGGAAACCATAAAGAAGGATCCTTATGAGACCTTATATGGTACGTCATTTTGATCAACACTGTTTTGGATTCTGATAGAGGAGGAATCACTACTAGGACCTTGGCTCATCCAAAATACTTTGTAGGTAGTACAACATATCAAGAATCACGTGATTACTACTCAGTATAGATCGAAATATTATACCAATAACTTTATACGCCCACTAATTATTGAGGTTGGGGATCATGTATGGTTGTGTATCTCACCTAGACTGAGACATCGACTGATTTAGAGACATTGCAAATTTTCACCTTATTATTTCTTGCCTTTTGAGATGTTGGAGAGAGTCAGTCAAATACCATATCGTTTGTTGCCACTGTGGAAGAATCATTCCATGCCCAAAATATTTCTCATATTAAAACATCATTGATATCATGCTGACGTATATTATACTTTTGATAATTATGAAATTGAATTGATTGTTGATGATTATTTTTATAAGTTTCATATTTGTATCATTGATCAGATCATGAAGGATATCGAAGGGATATTTATCCCTCTTGTATGAATGATATGGAAGTATGACCATGTAAAATATGGGACATGGTAAAGATAGGATTAGGTTAATACATAGTGGTTGATGTTATTATCATGTGATTCATTACCACTATAAGGGAAACACATGGATGAGTTGCTTCAATGGGTAGAATGTATGATACTAGTTTTTCTTTGAGTGGTGTGAACTTTTAATTCAGGTTTAATTCTCTACCTTGTACCTATTATGAATGCCTAATCAGATCACTATGGTTACAAGGGTTTCTAAGGATAGTTTTTATCCCTATACCTGACTTTTAGATAACACATCTAAGCCATATGGTTAGCAAAAACTATGTATCCAAGGTGGAATAATTTATTTAAATCACCAGGAGTTTTTTACTACACATAAATGGGTTACACGGTTTGTCCTAACCATGCATCCCATGTCGCATGGTCATAAAACTCATTACATACATGATACATAACAGTTTTTAATTGGTTGTGAATGGTTGGTAAAACTATGCACCTTGCACATGTGAGGGTGTTCTTGAGGAAGAAATGGGAACACGGTTGTTACATGGTTTTCCAAACAGTGTGGTAAACCTCTATGTCTCATTAATTTTTGAGAGAAAGGAACATTTTAACCTATATCATTATAACTCACCCCAACTTCTCATTTATTTTTTATAGTGGAATTTAATCCATTTCTTCTCCCACTGGTGAGATCTCTTCCACGCCTAGCCTAGGATTTAAGGCCTCTTCATCATTCGTCATCCTTTTACGATGAAGTATTTCAAATTTTATTTCCACTAGAAAGATATCCATTCCTTTATATCCTTTTTCCATTTTTCTTTACATATATGATTCTATTTTAGTTTAAACTCATATACCATATTTTCTTTGAATTTTTATATTCATAAATTTTCTTCTGATTCAGACACAACCAAGGTTAGATACTAAATGAGGAATCTTCAATGGGCATAAGGTAGTTGGTTTATGACATTTCTCTTAATGTATCATCATTTATAAATTTTATTTTCTATGCACACATTGATTTAACTACGTATTGATTCAAGAAGTCCTACACCTAGGATATAAATTTTGTAATTGTATCCAAGATCCCTAATGAAACATTTATATAAAATTAGAGGTGGAGACATCAATTTCAACCACCCCATATAGGGTGTGTTTTCTGTTATTCAATGGATGTTTTATTTTTTGATTATTTGGGACATATTTGGGTGTGTTCTACATGAACATTAATATGTAAAAAGATTTAAATTAAAAAAATTAATTATTGATTGTTAAATGACAAGTATGTGTGTATAGATATCATATAGAACTTACCTTTGAAACGTGAAATATAATTATTATTTTTCCATGTTATAATTTTCATGCATGTGATGAATGTTAATGGAATAAAACTAATGAATTTTAATTATCATGACTATTACGTAACCAAAAATCACTTATGATATACTAAGTGTATATGGTTCCTATTTCATATAGACATTTTTCTTCATTTTAAGAATGATCGAACTTGACCTCACCTTTGATTCTTAATGGAATTACATAAGCACTTTTAGGACACTATTCTGATTCATTGAGTCAGTTTCCATTTGAGATACCCACCAAGAAATATGGTCTTTTTCTTATTAAATTAAATCCTTGTAATCATAATAATGATTCAATAGAATATATTCTGGATTCTATAATACCTTTGATACACTCCTTATATTTCAACAGACATCTATAGACCTAAGGTTCCATTGATTCACAAGGCCCAGTAATGATTATTATAGTATTACATTATATGGACTCCATGGACTGAGTTAGACTATTTTAAAATGGAATGACTTGGATGTACCACTTGGAATACATTGAAACTCTTATATCCAAACTATATGAGTTATTTCTATGAGTTTTCTCAACCTCTGGGGTCATGGATTCCATGGTTCTCCTTGGGTCCACTTTTATATTATCATCATTATTACTCCATAATTAATGGTCTATTATAATTCTTAACCCCTAACAGTTAATTAAATGAATTCATTCTAAGAGTCATCCATTACAAGCTAAAGCATATATGGTTAGCGAGGTTTCCCTTGAGGAACCAATGTTTGATAGGGGTTAAATATATTTTCCAATTTTAATTTTTATACCTACACACTATTAGAGATTATATTCAAGGAATTAATTATTTATATACACCATTGGTGGTTGCCTACTCAGTTTATCTCACACCCAATATGGTCCACTGTTGGTACCTGTGATGATTAAATTATTGTAGGTGCAGATAAGGGGATACATCTAGCTATGGATGTGTTAATTATTGTCTTAGGATGTGAGATTTGGAGTATATGACCAGTCTAGATTGGTATGATTTGATACTTTTTCGTGTTTTTATTATTTCGATATACCAGTATGTATGTGTGCCTATTTTCATGTATATCTATTTATTTTTTTAGATGCAGGACATTATAATAATATATTATATAATACTAAATTAGTTGAATGGGTTATTTATTTCTTAAATGGTTATTTTCCATGAACTTGATCATTGTTATTATTCAAATATATTTTATTCCATTTATTCCACCTATTTTTTCCTCCCTAACTATGAGTTTATAGTCTCCCAACCATATGACCTTGGACCCTCACTACTATTCAATATCCTTCAGCATACTGGTAGTCTTACATGGGGCCTAACAGAGAACCAGTTTGGCTACTGTTACATGGTGAGATGGGCTAGGATGTCACATAAATCATGGAATTACTTTAGTATGTTGTATATATTAATTTAAATTACATTAATTTTTACATTCTATAGGTAATTGAATAATTTTTTTTTCTATTAGTGATGATATAGATTCATTATTTCCCTAGATTAGATTGATATCCTCAAAATTTGGGGAAATATTTTTGCTGATTATCTATCCCTCAAACCACATTAGCATTCATTGAGATGAAATTTTCATTGGGAATGTATTTTGAGTGTATTTTTAAAACAAATCATTAGGACTTTAGTTAGTTAAGAAGGGATAAAATTGCTAACTAGGGGGATTGGTTTTTTCAAAAATATTAATGGATCAAGGAATGGTCCAAGTCATATCCTAATTTTGAAAGATAAGTTGATTGATTTTTAATAATTCTAGTTGTTTATTTTTTAACAAAATAATTATACTCATAACATATATAAGAAAGTAGTTATCATTACCCTAATGAAAAGTAATAATTAATATTAATGTGAGGAGTATGTTATAGATACGAACTAAAAAATTCTAAAAAATATTTTATCATATTATATCTTGAGAATGAGGTGGATGTAAAAGTTTGAACTACATATTAATTCTGGTTACTCTATATAATATCACTCTAGAAAATAAAATTAGGTTGTTGATTCCTGTAGTAGAAATGGTAATTATGATTTATCTTTAATAAAACATTAATACAATCTATTGATTATTGATAAGGTAAATTTTACATGGGAATATTAATGAAATGAATGATTTTTAAAATTTGACATATTATAAGTTAACTCCCATTAAGGGTGACAATTCACAAGAGTAAATGTTATGTTTCTAGACTAAAGAATAAAATTCATGTTCTTAAAGTTAGAATGTGTATTTAGATAAACATTGATAAATATTGATCCATGCTCTATAAGATTAATGAGATTGGTAAAACCTTTACTATAAAAATTTATTAGAAAATATAGAATGTGACAATACAAGGGGGATTACAATGATGAGTATGAAAAAGACCCCATGCATCCACATCTAAATGATATAAACAAGATTCTATGACCATAAATATTTATCTAAATATAACCTCCATAATTTCTATGTTTGAGATAGCATCAGCAATCTGGTTGGCTTCAATATATGCATGAGTGACATCATGGTTGATTTAGTCATTGTATTGGTGACATTAAATATTATATGCTTACATTATCCATGGATGATTTATATATCAGGCCTTCAATATTCACATTTATAAGGTTGAATAAAACTCTATCTGGAGGAACATATATCTAGTATGAATAGAAAATTAATTAGATTTGATCATTACCCATAATTCATCATCAATTTCATATCTCTTCCAAAATAAATAGTATAATAATCCATTAATGAATTATTTATTAGTGTCAAAGACACCAACAAAACCCGAGGGTCCAGGTTCACCTTAATCCATCCCATCGACATTTATGTTCATCCATAATGGAATTATAGGTATACATATAATGGACTTCATCACCCAATCCTTCATTACCATGCCAGTAACACAAAAAAACCAATATGACATGGTCATAAAATTTATTCTTCATTTAACCTATTTTGATATTTTAGTTAGTCATAACCTCCCAACGAATAATAGTGATTATTTCACATTAAGAGGAGGTTTAAAAAATGATGGTTATTTCATTCTCTTCATATGTTGTCAAAGGACACAATAGCTTTTGTGATCATCATCCCTTGAATTTAGTCACTATGGCTAGCTTTAGTGATAGGACCCACCATCCCTTCAAATCTATTCAAGGTTATTGTGTTGTTAAACCCTACTTGTATGTAACTCCAGATCCTTCATGTTAACATTATATATATATAAATATAATTGATGATATCTTCCTAACTCAAAGAGAGGTGATAGTTAAATGAAATCTTTTTTCCTTATACGCTACAATATGGAATGAATCAACAGCTATTTCTTGCATATTCTCCAAATCAATAGTTTGGATAAAGAATGAATGATATAAATCCTTAATTAGAACATTCAATAGGGAACCATGATAGTTTCATCAAATTTTTATATATACAACTCTATATTATTGAGTAAACCAATGTAATGTGTTAACCATATTATAGTATCCCAATCAATATATTCATACATTTGAACCTCAATCCTAAAATGATATCGAATAAATTCATGGGAAACATCATTAAATTCCCCTTCATCAGTGGGATCGTGCTCTATAGAATGGATTATATCCAAATCCTCTTGTATAGGTGTGGAAAAATATAGTTCTCTCTAAAAATTGGGATTAGATATCACACATACCATTCACCTAGAAAATTTCTTGATATCATGATATGAGTGTATGATGGTTGACCAAATAGCTAAATATATATATGAGGAATAACCATTTTTCAATTTTTTGGTGAATACTTTAGTGAGGAACTCCCAGAATATTTCATTGGATGCAAACATTTTCCAGGTCAGTACTATTAAGAGAGATTCATTAAATATTCTAATGTTCTTAATACCAAAGTCAAAAATATAATTGGGATTTATAAATTCATTCTAATCCACAATAATGAGATTCTATTTTAGGATTCATCCAATTGAGAAAAAATTTATGAACAAAAAATTCATCTCATTAATAGGGTTTTTGATCTATCTATACACTAAGAATTCATATAAAAACATTTAGGTAATAATATAATTGAATAGAAAACATTTCCTTTCTTGTGAAACTATTTTACCTTTCCATGTTTCCTCTTAGAGATGATCCTGGGGTAAATTTTTTCGAGGAAGAACATTTTGATTTTACCCGAGAAGAGGTCTAACTCAAGGTATGTGAAAGAATGTGTAATCTTCTCCCTCTAAAATTTATTGGAAATTTATTATTAATATAGAAAGATATCATTTTCTAAAGAAAATAGAGGATTTTTTCCAACTAATAACATAGAATTCAACTTCTTCATACTAACCAAAAATGAATTTTATGTAAAATATTTTTCTTTTGTCACCTTCCGAAAGAGAAGGATTTCATTGTTATAAATTAGGAGAGAATGTTTGAATATCCCCATAACTACATTGATTTTATCATAAAATCTATATTTAACTATATAATTTTTCAAAAACTAATATATTCATCAACATTGTTAAGGGGGGGGGGGAGAAAAAGTGTCCCCTTTCCTATCCCCCCTAGAGAATTGGAAGAATCCTATGGGGGACCCATTGACAAGGATATAGAGCCTAGAAATTTTAAGAATGGAATTGACCAAATAAGTGGATATACCATAGAATATATTCATTTCGATAATATAAAAAATTAATCCCCATTTAATTCTATCAAAATCACTGGAAACGTCCATTTTTCAAAAATGTATTCCATTATTCATCTTCTAATTCATGATGTTGACACATTATGAGTTAGTGAAATGGTAGTTATGGATGCTCTTTTTGGTGTAAACCCCAAAATTTATTGATTTTACGAAGCCCCTATAAATCAGTCAGAACCTATAATTATTGATTTTTCAAATGATATTTGGAATCATTTTCTTAATTATAATTATCCAAATTCCTTGATGTATTGTACATTTTTCTTTTCTAATATTAAGGAAATGAAGTTGGGGTTCCCTCAATATGGAATAAAATCACGGTTAAAAAACTCTATCAAAACATTTTAGACCTCATCATGAACAATGTACCAATTAAACATAATGAACATATTATTAAATCAATATATTCTTTCCTCACTATCAATGATGAAATAGAATATGGCTTCTTTGATTTCCTTCTCATCATAGGGTTTAGTTCATCTCTTTTTTATTGGGAATCAATACTATATGTAATATTTTCAATAAATTTTTGGGTGTTATCAACCCCTTTATTAAGGTATATGACCATAAAGTATGGAGTCATGTCATTTTATATTTCATTTTATGAGTTATACAGGCACCCATTTATGAGTTGGCATTGACCCCTATTCTAAACTTATTTTCCCTATGCTTGTAATAAAATATTATAATTTATATATCAATGTTGTAGCCATCCTATATTCTATCGATACTGGGCCAAATTAAACTTTTTTATTGAAGATAATGACGTTTGGAGAGGGAAAATACCTCATCATAGGAGGCTATATCATGATTCTAATTTATGTAATGGTAGTGTCATATAATTTGTTTAGAATCCATGATTTCATTCTAAAATATAGAGAAATATTATTTGTTACATTCTTTGACCATCATTTTGTTTTTTTATTGTCTTGGGGGCTATAATATTGAGGTGGTACTAGGGGGATCAATATTCCATGCATTCAGAATGACCTCCATTCATCCAAGCACCACCATACATATATTTTTGAATTTTAAAGTTGAGGTCAAATCATATTCTAATAGTTTATATGTCAACCACAATGAGATTTTTATCAGAATGTCCCTTGGGGATAATGAGGATATAGACCTCAATGGAATCATTCATGTCTTAATCCTGAACAAAACATCTTTCTAGTTCCCTAGATTGACTCTAATAAAGGGTGTATCTAATCGATGGGAAATTACCTCCAACAATGAGGAATTCAACTAGGATGCACCAATTAATCAAGAAAGTTAATTTAGTGCCTACCAACCCAATTAAATGAGTTATTGTTTTTTCATGTCTTGTAACAACATTAAAGTCACCAAGTATAGAACGTTTTTCAGACATCTCTTCTAATACCTTTTCTAAGCCCCTAAAACATCTCTTCTCACTATATAAAAAATGGAGGCATGAAATCACATTGAGAAGAAAACCCCCTATATACAAATATAAACTGAGATATCTTGGAGGGTTTTATTACAATATTTATAATGAATTCTGTCATGCATTAAATGACATAGATTCACAACAAAATTTTCATGGGAGTTTCTCAATACAAAATAGTATCCAAGATATTTCTAGAATATATGTTTCGAGTAGTAAAACATCATTTTTATTTTATTAACACTTAGAAGCATGGTTTTTGAGTTATGAAAAGGATTCTTAAGGATATCAATGTGGGATAATTCCCATGCCATGACAGTTTCAATATAGTGTCTAAATTTTTTAAGGGATAATGTAACTCTTGTTTAAGTCACCTACTCAGATAGAAAATTGATTTTGGTGTTCTTTCTTTAACATTTATTTTTAATATTGAATTTTATACTCCTAATACATCCATCACACTTATCCAGAGGATGTGTGGAATCAACATTGGGGTGAGGGGCCTCTGTGTCCTCAGCCCATAGCCTTCCACTAAAGAGAGTGAATTTGATGGAGGGATGCATAAATCTAATAGATATATCATTAATAATCGCTACTTGGATGTTTTTATTAGGTTAACATGAATTTTTTGTCCCCATCATGGTGGTACCCAATATTCTCAAATGAAGAACAAAATAGACTGAAAACATGTTCTTGGATTTTCTCATATATATATCCCTCTGAGTTATAATAAAACTACTCTTTTAGTTTCTCTTGAAAATGTTCTTCTGTGTTCTGAATAGTAGTCAACCCCAAATTGTGAGATAAAACCACATATTCGAATGGTTTTATAGGAATATCCATTGATGTCATGCGAGGTATAAAATCCTCTTTAGTTGAATCTTCAGTGAAATCCATTGTTAGCATGGGGGTAGATGCATATTCAGACTCATTGTGAAACTCTAGTTTTTAATCCATTCTTCTTTCATTTACAAAATTCATCAATTGATTAGTATTATTTATAGATTTAGTATCCTCCAAATTACATTTTAATTGTATGACCACATCCTGATGAGAGTTACAGTTTAAATTTTTAGAATCATTATTTTTAATGTATTTGCCTTAAAGGGTGGCATTATATTTTGAATGAAAGGTAAAAAATGACTATATATATTATTATGTAGGTTAAATCATAATAAAATGGAGTTTCTCATCATCATTTTAATTTTTAACCCAACTATATTGATTTTAAATAATTCATTCAAATATCTCTAGTAATGCATTATATGACAAATCCATCATTTATAACCAATACCAATGTAGAACAATCCAAACCATTTTTATCTTACTACGAATAGTGGTATGATATTTTTTACTAGAGGGACCTATGGTTGGGGAATAATATTACTTGACTGGTTGTGGTATGTAAAAGGAAAGACTTGTTTGATGCAGATACATGATAGATATAGGAATCAATGAAGAATATATACCAAATGATGTTTATTGATTGAGTCGGATTTAATATTTCAAGATTTAATTTTCATTTATGATGGAAAATTTATTTATAAAGGATTTATATATCCATTATTATTATTATAATGAACAATGATAAATATATTTTTTTATTAATCCAAGATAAATTTATATAAAAACGTTAACTAAACATAACACTATAAAAATTATTTCATTGTTATATTAATAATTTTAATTTAATGGAATATATTACACAATGATTTCTGGATTGATATCAGATCATAAATATAGAAACATTTCATCATTGTAAGAATTAGTTCTCTTATCTTAGATTGGGTTATGATCCTTAAATCAATTATTAGCATGGTAAATGGAGGAAATATAAGTTGTTTAATTTAATATTTAATAAATGAAAATAAAATGAGGAATACATTAAAATTTAGGTAATTTATTTTAACTATTATGGGTATGTTATTGTATTGTAGTAATAATAAATTGATAGGGTAGTAGATATAAAAATAATTTGGTTATTGGAATTGTAATGAAGTCATTACAAATGAATTCAATTAATCGAAAAAAATTCAAATGTATTAATTTAATAATGTAAATATTCATAATTATAGATTTATTTTAATTAAATGGATAAAAATTTCTTTTTTGAACTTCGAAAATCATGTAATTCTAAAATTTTACTATTATTTAGTCAACTTATTTTAAAACAAATATTTTAGAACACTATATTTAAATAATAAACCATATAATAGTATTATAATGTAAAAATGATAACATTTTTTTTTATAATTTTCATGTATAAATATATTTATCATATATAATATATATTATTTTTAAATATTTTACAGAATCGCCCAACTACAACGTGAATTTTAAATGAATAAAATGTACCTTTTCTATTTAAATCTATATTTGATTTAATAGATTGTATATATTTTTAAAATATTTAATTATGGTATTCAAGGATTTTAAATGTAAAAAGATGTTATATTAATCATATATCACTATTTATAAAAACATATGTCACAAACATCCCTAACTATGAATCACTCCTTGGTAAATTTTGAAAACTCATGCGATCGTCAATGGTTTCCTCTAGTAGTCCTTGGGTTGGTGACAATCATAGATAGTATAAAACACACAAATGGAAGGAATTAACCTCATAAACCTAGGAACATAATAAGGAGTACAACAATTCCAATCCATAATATAGAATAAAATCATTATCCCACAATACATTTTAATATCATAAAAAACTCATTCTTGAAAATACATTCCAAATAAACACCTATGGTAGTGGAACCTAAATAAACTCAAGAAATTGAGATATTTATGTATCTTTAATGCAACAAATACCTCTTAAAACCCCAAAAAATAATTTTTTTATATGGGTTATAATATATGTATATATTGAAGGATCATTCCCAATAAATCCACATAAAATGTGAATGTGTAATACTAATGCCTCAGTGAACATATAAAAGAATCAAATAACACTTATATATGATCATATACGTCCCAAGAATTCAATATTTAACTCAAATAAAAATTCATCAATGAATAATAAAATAAAATTGATGGAATGTATCAAGAAGGTACCACAAAACCCCGTCCACATTGGTTATTCACTAAAATTCCTCAATAGAGAATATTTTTTTCTTTTATCCATTCCATATCCAAATAACCACACAATAAAATATCCCTATACCCAAAAAAATAATTCTACATATCCACATAGAAACATACTATATCATAGACGCAACCACATTATAACCATTTAAGAGTATCATGAACTTGAAATACATCATCCTCATTCCAAACTCATATAATAAATGTCATCTACCATCTATCTCATTATTTATCATATCCTCATTCCATCATTATCATGTAACCATCACATCATATAATTATCACTCTAAGTTCTATCCCTCCCAACCTTTGAATCATAAAATCAGGCCATTAAAACTAATACAATGCCGTTAAAATATAGAAGAGTTGATGTAGAGGTTATCCACTCATTCCCTTTTGGAATTGTATTATGGGGGAAACACCCAAAACCGAATGAATTTGGGCATCAGTAAGGTTCCTTGACTCAGATAGGGGTTGTGAGATTTCAAAAAGAAATTATAGCACATCATATAGTCTGAAATAATCCATTCCAAATTATTTCACACCAAAAGAACACTTTTATAACTCGTCATATGAATCACATCACTGCTACCACACACTTACCATTGTTTCCATCAATATTCTATAAGAAATACCATAATCGACACATAAAACAATAAAACAAATCCTAATTTACATTTCAGTAGAGAATTTATTTTATGTATTTCTAGGTTAGCAATTTACTATCCTCATTAAATTTATAATTACATTCATTTATATATAATTTTATCAAATATTTCATTATCCATCACCATCCTTTACATCTACATATTCATTATAACTTTTAATAGTTCACTAATAGAATTTTTTGTAAATTATAGGAATATTTCCATTATCATATTTATCAATACCAACCGAATTCCCTAAATCAATTAAAATAAAACCCAAAAAAATAATCCTCTCTCAAAATCACATCTACTTACACATAATACAATCTAATAGCCTTTATAACAATTTCACTATAAAAGAAAATATATCACTTACCTTCCACGTCAACCACAACATACCTTATATAATAACAACATCACCCATTTAATATCCACTACCATATCAACACCATATAGATTCCTCAATTTAATACAAAAAAAATTATTCCAAGTCCAAAATGAATAAAAAATCTAAAAAACACACAACATGTGAATGTAATACATAATTTCATTAATAAATCATTCCTTTTACACTATAGTAAAATAGTCAAATAGTACCACATTTTGAAATGGAAATAAGATTATTTTTAAATAACTTTATAAAAAAGTATAATATGTGTAAAAATTTATTTAATAATTAATTTTATAATATTATAGAGATTAATTAAAAAAATTAAGGAAAATATTTACATGGTAGAATAATATTTCTGATCGATTAGAAAAACAATGTTTGTTTGCATTAAATAATTATTTCGATATCTTATGTAATTAAGGAAAGGAATATGAAATAAAAACATTAATTAAAGGAAATGAATAAATTAATAGAAAATATATTGTATTTAATATAGAATGAAAATGTAATTTCTCCATCAGATACTAAAACATAAATTTTTTTCATAATGATGAGATTATGAAATAATACCTTAATAATTTGGTTTCTTTTTTAATTAGAATCCCCATGATAGAATAAATAAAAATAAAAATTGAAATATCATTAATATTATTAATGTTATTAATATATAATTTCAAAGTATAATTATAAACATCATATAATCATAATTTGGTGCATAGCATTAAATATGTGTCAATGAATCTCAATTGAGATGAAGGACCCTTTCCTTGGGTCCGACTTCCTTCTCACTTTTTTAAAATCAAATATAATAAATATTTATTAATTTTTCATATATAATAAGATTTTAATCATACATATAATACCATATATTATTTAATTATAACCATTTATCACTTTTCTATTAACAATTTATTATGAAAATCATTATTCCAGGTGATAAATACTTCGTCTTTCATGTATATTTTTGTTCGGTTGTTTTTGTCCTTGTACAAATGATCATGGATCAATATTATCCTAAATTTAAATAATGATATAAATATAATTTATATTCCTTACACACACACACAGATATATATATATAGAATCACCCATAAAATGTATAGATAGAAAAATGAATTACAGAATTCACAGATATAGTAGATTGTACGTACGCATGAACGATGATTCCAATTTTCAACAGACATAATAGAAAGAAAGGTAAATGATAAATCAACATGAACTTTTCATAATTATATAATAAATTATATATATATATATTAAATCTATATTTATTACCATACAAGTAAAGTTGTGTTTAAAATTTAATGACACCTTTATTCGTAGATAGAATATCATTTATACACATTAGTGATGTTTTTGCTTTCCGTAGGATGGAATGACTGTGGATAATGGATATTACATCATAATAACAAAATTAAATATATATAATATTCCTATGATATTATTTTATAATTTATACCATGTATTTATAGAAGTTACTAGAAGAAATGAATATGAAAACACTATGTAAGGATTTATACCTCTTTGTTGAGAAACCTCTTTTGGATTACATCGTAATCCTCAATGGTGTGGAATTATTTAATACCAATATCTATATGATGTGTTTATAATTATGTGATTGTGTTATGGAAGGTAATGTATGATATATAACTCATAAATGGGTTTTTATAATACTGTAAAATTGGTTCCATTTTATACTTGTGGTTAGGGGAACACATGGAATATCATAATTTATTATATTAATATCAATTATTTTTTATAGAAAAGTAAAAAAAATTGAAATATTTTAATTATAGGATGAGGGTAATTATAATTACCATCATCCAATAAAATTCATTCTTATTTTGGGGATGTTTTTACACAATATATTATGGTTTTTACTCCAAAGTACCCCTTTTCACAATGAACACAATATCAATATTTTTACTACAAGAAATATTGGTTAAAAAAATTGTTATAAAATTTTTTTATATGCTTTAAAATAACTGTAAGATCCTATACCAATGTTTTTCCAATCATTTGGAAAAATAACTATTGGTATGAGCCTAAACCATTGGTGTTCAGTGAACTATTGATATAGATCTATTGGAAATTTTAGTATAGCAATAGGTATCCTAGAAATATTGGTATATGAATATACCGATCGTTATATAATAACCATTGGTATAGATATATGAAAATAGTTTTTAAACAATTGTTATAGACCCCCTATTTTCAGAATTTGTAGCACCCAGAACCAACCCAAATAGCCCCCAAAAATCACTTCAGCACCACAAATTCTACAATTACCTACAAAATAAAATCATAGATCAATATAAAAAATGATAACCCAAGAAACCAATTAATTAATTAAAAAATGATAACATGTTTTCAAAATAGCACATACATTCATTTAGATCTGTTCATGAAATATCAAATGTCATAAATATCAGTCAAAGATTTAAATGATCAATTTGTGTGCCTTCACCATCAATATCACCATCGTCACCATAATCCTATAAGTTATCCTTGTCACCATCATCACCATCATCCCCAGCATCATCCACATTAACATCCTCATTGTCCTCATCCCCATAATTATCTCCATTAACATAGCTGGGAATCGCATCATCCTAACCACCACTTGAACCACTTCCCAGTGCATTGTATTGCCAGTTCATCATCAACATATATGAATCAAATGATTTGGAAGTATTCATTATATGTGATGGACATTATACATCCAAAAATCTCACAAATTCATTATTGGATGTTAGAGTTAGTTCACAATATTGTATTATAATTTCTTCCCTCTTATACCTCAACCTGGGATAGTGTTTCCCATGAATTATATTTTTCAAAATCGTTACTACCAAAAATGGCATATAAACAATGCCAATATCTAGTCAGGACAATAATCTTTCCTAGTTGAAATCATACACTTCCATGGTGGCCATCTCCCAAAACCTGATGTAAATGGACATTTGGACCAAATATTTTTTCTTCCTGTGCATCATGGGACTCCAAAGCACAATGATACAAACATTAATGAACAATTTAGTTTAAAATAGATATTTAAATTTGAAATCAGTTACGTAAAACATAAAATTTGTTTTTATTTCCATTAATTTTCCAAGCTTCAATCTTTATCCTTTTTTCTCAAACAAATCCATTTTCCTTAAAGCACACATCCTTAAATATTCAAAATATCCCTCTAAAATGAAATTGAATATAGAAAACCATGATATAAAATAGGTTATTAATAATATATTTCATAACTAAAATCAAAAGGATATACTCGATGAAAGAAAATGATTTTATATAATTATTGATTACATTGTGTAGGTATAATACGTGTTTATTAAAGAAAGAATTTTTATATAATAAATTGGGTGATTTTAGAATATGATTAAATAACTAATTGATAATTTCCCTAAATTTAGAATTTAAGGACTCCTAATTATATATATTTTTTCAATGAATATAAGAAAATTGTCATTATATAGTAATGTAAATGTAATTTATCTATTGAAAAAAATAAATATTAAATACATATATAATATATTAAATTGGAAAGGAGAAATTTTTGATAGAGATTGTTCCTATTTTGTTTTCTCTGTTTCAATGATTTAATATGAAAGGGGTAAAAATAATAAAAATTGAGGAAAATTTATCACTGATATATTTTAATAGTAGTGTATAGTCAATATTGTTTTTATATATACACATGAATGAATTGGATTTATTGTTAATTTAGAAAAATAATTTTAATTTTTAGTTAATATTCGTGTATGTAAGATTATCATAGTTCAAGTATTTATTGTTATTTTTGAGATTTACATGATATAATTTTATTTAGATATTTTAGTTTTAATTTTATTATGTATTCTTTAATTCAATTCAGTTTGGCTAAAATATATTCAATTTCTATTAATCACATACCATTTCAATATGTCCGGCTTATTTTTTCATCTTAATTAACTTTAGTTTATTCTAGATCTATTTTATTTATTTTGATTCACCAATATTATTTTTGTACCTTTTCATTTCAATTTGATTTAGTTTTTTCATCCCTCATATGATTCAATTTGGTATATTTCACTTTATATTCATTTACATAAGATAACATTAATTGGATTTATTTAAATAAAATACAATTTTATTCATTTTATTATTATTTTTTTCATTGTTTATTCACTTTTTTAGATTATGTTTAGACTTGTAAATTTAGGAATTCACTTTTTATATTGGATTCACTTCCTATTAAGTTGGTTTGGTTTCTTCAGATTCCAGAAATTTTAGTTTGGTAGTATAAAATTTTTGTTCATTATGGATTTGGTTATGTTTTGTATTGGTTAGTTTTTTGATGAATTGATTTGGTTTTGTTTTTTCATTATTGGTTTCTGTAGTTTGTTATTTATTAACTTTTTGTATATTTAGGGCTAGTTAAATCATTTATATTTTTTTTTTAATTTAACTATTGATATTTATGTTGTATTTTCATTGTGTATATTTGACAATTTTTGTCGTGTTTGATAAAATTTAATTCTTTATTTATGGATTCTATTATTTTGGTACAATTTTTGTAAATTTTTATGGGCCCATTAAGTTTGATTTAATATAGTTAAATTATATTCTAGTTTAATTTTTTGGGTTTTTTTTATTTTGGTTTGGTTTGTTTAAGGTCAAATTGTTTGAACAATGTTTAGCGTGGTTGGTTTCTATTTGATTTACATTGGATTAGTCATTGTAATTTTCATTCAATTCATATTGGTTATTTTTTATTTTATTTTATTTCTTTTATATTTCATTGTAATCATAGTTAGTTACATTCAATAATGTTTACTTCATGAATGTTGACATCTTTTTATTTATTTTTTTATATTTGTTTAGTTTCAATTGGTTTAATATGGTTCACTATGTTTTTGTAAAATATGGGTTGGTTTAGTATGATATGTTTTGGTTAGATTAAATCTTATTGATTTCATTAACATCCATTCACATCAAACTAGTGGATACAGTAATGTGTAAGAGACATGCCTTTACCAAATGGGGAGATTTTGGCCTAGTGAACACACTAATGTGTAATAATACCTAACATATAGGGAATTATTTAGGAATTTCCCACAAATAAGGTATATTCTATACAAAAGGGTTATTTCAATTGATGAATACAGGTATACTTTAAAACAAACGTGCATACATAAGGGTTTTTTCTTTTCAAAAATCATAAGTGGAAAATCATTCATGGTGCGTCATGTTTCCCATGATACTTGACCCTTAAATATGTATCTAATTATTAATAAATTCATTAATATAAGGGAGAATAATTAATCTAAATCACTATGGAAATTTAAAGGGAACAAAAAAATTATTGGAATATTATATATATTTCAATGATTTGTATTTTTTAGAATCAATGTAATAAAATCACATGAAGCGTGAATAGTGTTTTAAATTGTTTATTTTTATTGATTAAATAGACAGAATTAATATGGGTTGATTGGTCCATTTATTTGATTGAGATCATTGTGTTATAAATGTTTTATTTAGTCTATTTCTGAATTTCATGCTATGTACATTAAAACAATGAGCTAATCGAGACTTATGGATCCCCTACTAAATCAATAAATATTTTTTTATTATATCTAATTTTTTCTGGAATAATTATTCTTTCATTAAAATAGTTATTTTTTCTAAAATCTGATACTTGTTATGGTTCTATTTTGAATTCACTTCATACATGTTGGTTTATGGACACTCTATGTGGTGTTATATTTCCCGTTAAAAACATCAATATGAGAAACTAATTTTAAAAATGATGAATTATTAATCCCAAAGTCAAAACATGATCATAGTTTTTTTATTTTACCAATTCATATAACATTCCCATTTTAAAAATTTTATTTTATGATCCTATCACATATATCAAATATATTACCTTTCTTATTCAAAAAAATTAAAAAAGGAACACTAAGAAAAATAAAATTTTATATTAATTATAACCTCTATGAGATAAACCATAGGGAAAGCTATCAGTGAATTCTAAAGGGATAAAACATGAATATATATTCAAAAAAATATCTACCATTAATCAAAAAATGAATAAAATGATACATAATTTTATGTTGATAGAACCTTATAAGAATTTTGGATACAGTTTTATTTATATAAAATATTTTATATCTTGAAGAAATATTGTCATATTTATGACAAGTTGATACAATATGATATTTATAAAAATGTATTTGAGTCAATGAAACCATCAAAATCATGTTTAAATGATCTGGGAGAATAATACACCCCAAATGTGAAGTGAAGGGATAATTTTTGAAATTTATTCAAAAATTCAACAAGATAATCATTCCAATAAGGAAATTGTAATTTATATCAAAATAATTGTTTCAAATATTATATTTCCAAAGTTATAAATAATTCATCACTTATTTATTGTGAATTTGAGGAACAATTAAAATAATCTACTAGATTTTTTTTCAAAATGAGTGTGATGCCTAATTTATCTCATATTTTGACATCATATTCTTCCCCAATGTGTAGAGGTATTTTGTAGAATCTTTTTTTTATTCTTGAAAATTCCTTAATTTAATTTTCAACAAATAAAAACTATATTAATAAAAATCAATGTAAGTTTCATTCAATAATCTCAAATTTAATACCTTGAACTTGGTTGTCTTTCAATAAGCAATCATTTCCCCATAACATGATACTAGACACTCATTTATGATAGGTGTGGAATCTAAATCCATACCAACACTAGTACAGAATCTACTATTCAACTCATGCTTATATTTTCTACACATCTCAACTAATTCTATTAGCTGTGTTGTCGTCATAGTATTTATATCAGGAAAATTATAATGGAGCTGGTTCCAAAATATTATTTTATATAAATATAATGATAATATAACAATAAATCTAACAACTTATTGACCCATATTTTCACCCAATCATTATCCAAAACATCATTTTGAATTTTCCTCTAGGAGAGTGGCCTAATGGTGGTGATTTCAGAGTATTGGGATAGTATCACAATAAAACTCCTAAATGCATGCCTTATTGTTTCAATCATTTGATTGTCCTCATTGTACTCCACCTTCAGCAATATATTGTGGTTCCACATAGCAGGCATGCATGTACTCCCATTCTACCTAATGGAATATCTAGATGTGAAATAAAAATAAAAATATTATATCATTAAATATTATAATGGAAATAAATTATCGTCAAAAAATTTCTAAGGTTATAGAAATATAACTGAGGTAGTTTGATCAGTGTGTCTCATTGGATCCCAATCCTCTGAAGTAATGCCATCCTAAATAGAAGGAGTGGGACCCAATGTATTATATAGTTTCTCAGAATGTATTGGTGTAGAAATTTATGGATAATGAGTAAATAAGATTAAGTAGAAGGAATTATAAGTAGAAGTGGATGGTATAGTTGTCTTTAGAAATTTATAATATGGATGGTGAGTAGGATCCTTCATCAGATAAGGGGATGATATGCAAGGATGATCATATGAAAATGGTGGGAAAAATATAGGCAACATAAGTATCTCGAGTTCCTCAAACGACATTGTAGAGTCAGAATGTGTGCTTGATGGAATTTTAGATGATGGTACATGGTGTGGTCAGGTATACGGAGTGGTGTGAATAGCTCTAGTACCCCATGAATCATCGAATTTAGTACTAATACCAATAGGCTAGTCAGAAAATAAATGTCACCTAGGTGGTGGATCTGGTTTAAAAGTTAAAAACAAAATTAATCACATGAAATTATATGTTACAGATATATATATATATTTGAAATTAAATACAAACAATTAGAATAAATGGTGGTATTACAATCTCTCTCATTCAGTGATTATTTTTTGTCATATTTTTCCTTCATATCCCTCCATGGATTTTCATTTCCTACATTTGAAAAAAATATGGAATTAATTATAAATCTATAAAAAATGTGTAATATAAATAAGAAATAAGTTGATACATAACATAATTATGTAATACCAATTGTAAAACCAAATAAAATATATGAGGTGATATCACAAAATCATTTTATATTTAGTGGTTAGAATATAAAAAAATAAAATACATTTCATAAAAAAATCAATATATTCAAATTATCGTGTATCTAAATGGTATGATATAGTTTTCTTCTATTTTAAATTTGATAAAATTTATTTTTTAGGTAATTTGGTTCATTTTTTTAAATTTATTAGATCATTTGTCAATTTTTTATGTTAATTAATTTGGTTCATATTTTGTGTTTAGTAATTCATTTTTGTTTAGGTAATTATTTTCATTGGTTTTTATTTTCATTTTAATTAGATAAATATCTATGAATTTAGTTCATCGGGTTTTTTGTTCCAACTAAATTTTCTCTATTTTTCTTGGGTATTTTATGTTTAAATTTATAAAATATTATGTATGTATATTAGATTCTATTTTCATTATTTTAATTATTTTTCCTTCACTTTGGATTTATTTAATTCAATTATTTTACGTTCTAGTTAGTTTTTTTGTTTGGTTTTCTTTGGATTAGATTAATTTGGAGTTTTGGGTTTGTTTTTTTCAGGATAATTCAATAAATTTATTGTATTTGGTTCTATGTATTCTATTTGATTCAAATCATTTTTTGTTAGTTAATTTTGTTTATGTTTGACCTAGTTCTGCATGATGAGGTTGGTTTTGTTTATTTTTTTATATGGGTTGGTTCAGTGCATGCCTATTAGGGATTTATTTAATATTTTTAATGTTAGTTAATTTTTTGTCATTAATGTTGAATTTCATTTAATTAGGTTCAATTTCATTCATTTCTTTTTAACATTAGTTCTGTTTGATATAGTTTAGTGTATTTATTGTCTTCTCGTGTCTTTTTGGGACAAATCAAGTCTTTTCATTTTAATTCAGTTGGTTTGGTCTGATTGGTTTGGTTAAGATATAGATATTATTTTTTATTTCTGTTAGATTTTAGTTTTTAAAGGATTTATTTGATCAGTTCATTTATTTTGATGACAAGTTAGGTCAATTTAGTAATATTCAGTTTTCTTTGGATATAATCAATTTATTTAAATTTAGATTCATTACTGTTGAGTAAGTAATTCCTGGTATATTTAATTTTTTTTGTTTGTTTCAGTTCCATTTTTTAGGTTAGGCCACTTCATGTCAATTTGGTTCTATTTGGTTAACATTAATTTTGATACCTTTCAGCCAATTTTAGTTAGGAACATTTGGATTCTATCAAACCAAATTTATTAGAAAGAACCCAAAACAAACCAAACTGGTTTGAACTAACCCATATAGACATGAAATGAATATAAGAAATCAAAAATAAAAATAGATTAATCAAGATAAAAATAAATTAAATGTGAAAAAATCATCCATGTTTTATGGTCCTCGAATATAAAAATGTATGGTTGATATAATACCCAAGTGATTGGGAATTCACCGATTTAATATTGAAGAAGAATGAAATGAAATAAATAATTGATTATAGATCTCTATGAGTTTGGAAGAAAGTGAAACATTGAATCCTACGACTACTAGGGTTCTGAAATAAAGGGAAAATGAGATGATATTTTATTAAATATTCTCAAAAAATTAGAGAATATTTTTCTACACAAATATATTTCACATGTACCACAAAAATAAATGTGCCTTGAATACCCATTACAGATATACCACAATTGATTCTTGAGAATTTATAATTTTGGTACTCAAATAAATTTTGTTGTAATTAGATTAACAAAAATACGATTTATTACACAAATATAATTTTTTAGAACAAAAATAGATTTATCGTTATAAATATAGAAATTTTCCTCTAAAAATGAATTTGAAATAAAATTAATTTGATTACATAAATATTGATATAATTTTAAATAACATTTATTGAATTAATAAAATCACATTCCATTAATTTAGAAGTTAAATAATATATCTTTTTATTACATATTTTCATAATTATATTTCTATACAATTAAATATCATTTCAACTATATCATTTTCTATTTTTTATCAATTATTATCAATTCCATCATTTTGTTCATGGTTAAACAAAAAAAATTCCCTGTTATACCATTAGTTGATAAAATTGGAAAAAATTAATATCTATTGTAAAAAATTTATATGTTTATCTAATGTTTGAGTTTCTCTCATATTTAAAATTTTATACTCTACTTTCAATTTACCATTTTTTAAATTTAAATTTTATCATTAATGAGATATTTTATTTATAAAAAAACTAAATTGATCCAAGAAACTCCATTATTGTGTTGGAAACTATATATATGTGCTGGAAACTCCAGATTTGTGATGGAAACTCCAAACATGCGACAAAAACTCATAACATGAGGTTCCACAAGGCCTAAAGTTATCTCCAAAATTTGAAGATTCTAGTAACTAGCATTTAGGGTCTGTGGATATCACATACAGATATATTTAAAATATAGTGGAATATAAAAAAAATATCCAATATAAAAGATACAATAAAAAATTCATTGTCAAGTGAAATAATCACACTCAATATTTCATAACAATGTCTCAAAAAATATGATTTAAATCACTGATTAAATCATTAGTTTAATTAATAGTAAAAATTTTGTACAATATTATGAACATTACAACTAAAATGACACTTTTATACATTTCAAAACAATAATTATTAGTATACCATGTGTTACATGGATATACCACAAGTAAAAGATACAACAATACTGGATGGAAATTCTCTAAAGAGATACTTTGTTTTATAAATGTAGAATATTATATTACTATTTGAGTGATAAGTTATGTAGTTAGTGTTTATTTATAATAAATTGATGTGGTAGTACAGAGTACTATTAATAATTATGTTAGATTATGATTTATATTTTATTTATAAAATAATTTGTATATTTAATAAGGACTGTAATTTTTTTATGGTATTCTCAAATTTAGATACAAATTAGTGATGTATTATATTAAGAAAAATTATCATTAACTAAAATAATTCATGGAATATTCTATATTTAAGATATAGAAATAACATATTGATTAATTTTAAGGGGTTTCGTGGAATAATATGCATTATATGGGGGATTCAATTCTTATAGAGTAATGATTAGTGATTTAGAACTATTAGTATAAAATATTAGTGAAATTAGTATGTTTTTATACTTGAAGTATTATTGAGGGTTTATGTATAATTGTAATTGAATGTAATATATTCATGAAGGTTTAGAGGACATAACCTAGAAGAAAACGCGATTCAAATATATCACATCTACCCTATGGTTATGTAATCATTTAAAAACTGATTCAATAATATGTATTTATCTAATAATCAAGAGAATATATATATTTTTTATTCAATAAACCATGATAACATTGATAATTTTTAGATAAGAAATTAAATCAATGGCGTATTTAAATGATCTCAAGATAAATCATATATCATGTGACCTTTATATAATCCCTAACATCATACCATTATCTAATCTCCTCTCACAATTGATGCTCAGATTAATGATTCCTCCAAATGTTTTTACTCAACTACCCATGAAATCATTACAACCTATAATCAAAAGTTATGATCTATACATATAAAATAATTTATCATAAACCACATAGTGTATGTAATTTATGCACAATCTAAATCAAGAACCAATTATGTTTGAAGTAATATGAGATCTCATCTCAAGTTTAAGACACTCCACCCTTATGTATAGATGATATTTTAATAGAATTTACAATTAATATATTAAATTACCATATTATAGAAAAAATAACATATCAAAAAAATAAACATAATGTAATGTATCACATCCAACATCTTATTTCTCACCAAAATAAAATATCAATATATTTTGGGAAATAAATATCATAAAAAATATCAAACTGGATCATCAAGGTGGGATCATGAGTAAATATATAAATTTACCAACAATAATGAATAAAATTATATGATAAATAGTAAAAAAATATAAAATAATGAAATAAAATCAATGCATTAATTAAATCATAAAATGGGAAGTCAAAGATGACCAAAAATTCAAAAAAAAGTTTTATCACTTATCGATCACACTCAACATCCCAACTCTACACACATAATATCAATAAAAATATATATATTATATTAAATTAATGTAAATTTTATGTATGGATGTATTATTGAGACCCTTTCATAAGAAATATTTTACAAATTTTGTATCATCACCACTCCCCTCAAAGCCATCTCTTCTTTTTAAAGAAACCACAAATAAAATCTAGTGAAACTGTGTGATGGGAATACAATATGATGATGTTGGAACTCAAAAATTTATGTTGAATAATAATGGACTGAAAATTGAAACTGGGGATTGGTCATCACGACTGCGGAAGAATATAAAACGTACATGTTGGGATTACTGTCACCAATATTCATATCTAAGGAGGTTCATGCTGATGGATCATTTTGGGGGGAATGTTATACCAACTATTTTTTAAAATAATTATCATATAACATTTATACTAGTTGTTTTAAAAACCAATTTTTATAACAAACAAACTGAATAATATATTCTTATGGTTCATTGAAACCGTCGGTATTGACATCAATATTTCAACTTATACCAACAGTTTTTTGATAATGCTGTTATAGAGTTCATATATTAAAACTATTATTGAAAACCCATTGAAATTATGTATTTTCCAGGCCCATATACCAATGGTTTTTCAAAACCTTTGGTATAGATTCTCTAAAAACCACATGTACCAATGGTCTAATGAAAATCATTGTTATAGGTCCATGGGTATAGCCTATGTTTCCAGTAGTGGTTTACACTCTAATGGTTAGTAATGTTACCATAAAAATACTAGTTACCAATATGTAGATAATGGTTGATATTTTCAACCTTATAAAATGAATTTGGTTTAAGAGAGTTCTTTATGAATTTAAAATTATTTAAAAAATATTTTTTATTATAAAATATCAATAATTTTATTTTTAAAAATACATAAAATATTATAATATAATATTTTTCTAACACATTTAAAATGGTTCCAAATTTATATTTATTACAATATAAGTATCATAATGTATTATTATAATCATCGAATCATATTGTGGTAGTTTTATATATTATTTTATGCCTTATATTTTGGATGAACCCCTTGGTTAAAAGTTATTAACTATAAGTATTTTAATGAATTTTTCATTCATAAAGGGTTATTATTTTACTTATATGGTAACAATTGGATCATATGAGGTATAATGATACCATTTTAAACCATCTATTATCCCCACAATAAAATTAAATTATTTTATTGAATTTTATATAATCTAATAAAATAAAATTTTCATAAAATTTCATTATTATCAATTTTAGACCATTAAATTAATTTGAAGTTAAATATATAATGAAAATGAAGTAATTTGAATATAATAATTTAAAAAACAAAATATTATATATTAATGTATAATTTTTTTTGAAACGTAATATTTCCTCCAAAATAAATTACATTAAATGTTTGAAAAATAATTTATTTTTTTAATTAATTGAATAAATCCTATTTTCAGAATTCTATAAGATTTTAATGAAATAATATAATCACTAAAATTTTTATATAAACTAAAATTTTGATATATACTAACATTATAAAAATAACTACATTATTAAAAAAATAACATTTAATTTTTATTCAAAACTTATTTTTATCCCTATGCGAACATAAAAGATAAGTTTAAATTTAGGAGAGTGATATTGTTATTTTTCATACACAAAATTATAAAAAGGTGATATACAGGTAAAATGGATAAAATTGTTTATAATTTTGAGACATGTATAGAAATGGAAAACAATACACACATCCAAGTGTATAAAGCAAACTGTAATAGAAATTTTAAATCCTTACCCCAAATTTTTAAATGTATTTTATCCATTTTCACTTTTGAGGTGATAACGATTTACTTGGGTAACTATTAATATTGACCAATAGTATAAGATACCTATTTACCGAATATTATCTCCATAATTCCAAATATTGAATAAATTTTTCAAGATTCATTTTTCTATAAGTGGACTAATTAATTATCAAATAATGAGACAAATGCGATGATACCTACTTTAAACAAATCATTTTTGAACATAAAACACGATTTATTATTATCCCATAACATGATAAAATATTATAGGTATGTTCAAGAATATTATTTAATATATAAGAAATACATTTATTTAAATTCATTCACCAATAATAATAAATTTAATGTTTTATTATAAAAACACATTGTTCACATAAAAACTATTTTTCATAAAAACATCTATTTTACACTCAATTTATTTCTAATAATTTGATATATATAATGAATTAATTTTATAAAAATGTAAAACGTAATTTTTTTATAAATTTTTTATTTTTATTTGTAAATACTAATCCAATATCTAGGAGATACCTATCACATTAAATAATAATATTTCAATATTATACCGTCAGTTGTTAAAAACTCAATGTTGCGTGCCAATAAAGATTTTGAGCATAATATTATTAATTTTTAGGGTGTGTATAGTAATGATGATGAACCTACTCATAAACCACCTTCTAATATTTAAAAATAAAGTATCTTATCTACCATACTCAATAAATAATGTGTTCACTCTAATACAATTTTTTCATGAACCATCCTAGGCCACCACTTAACTAGATACCTAGACAATCTTCTAACATGGCCTAAAGATAATTTTGGATCTCTACATGCTAGAAACCTATTTTATGACATCAATATAAATTCATTGGGAATTATTTTTTCATGATAAATAATATCTAATATGTAGATAAATTCTATTGAGAATTCATCATGGTAAGTTCATAAATTTGATATCCATGAAAAATGGAAAAAAAATAAATATAAGTAAAACTTTGGATAATATAAATATGAATCTATTTGAATATAAAAATATTTTAACTAATTTAAAAACATAAATATGAGAATTTCCAAAATGGATTGTATTTAAACAAATCCAAAAATATCAAAAAATCCAATATATAGATGCCCAACTACAATATATAAGTAACCCGAGGTTAACAATCCATATCAACCTATTCATCGGAATCAGAAAGGAAAAAATACATAAAAGATAAAGAATCCTAGGATCATAGTCATATAAGAAATCCAATTGTTCTACAAACACAAAGAGATGTAATTAGGGTGTGAACAAAACATACCTGTAGGATTTCGCTAAAATTATATTTTTGTCCTTTTAGAAAATATAGAAGAAACAATATTATTAAATTAGATATTTTAAAATTAGTGATTATATCATTTTAATTAAATATATGTCTTCATAATTTTCATGTTCTTTTTTATAACAGATAAAAATTTTCAAGAGGCACTAAAAACTCTAAATAATCCATTTTAAAATTTCATTTGAACACCTCTTTTGAAAACAATTTAAATACCTCATTTTATGGAATTATAAAACGACAAATAAAAATAATACCAAAATAAAAAAACCAAGAAAATATGATATAGAGTGTAATGTGAAGAAAAATATGACAATAATAATAAATCAGAGGACTTGGAACTAAATATCATATAAACATAGGTATAGTAGAATCTTAATGTAAAATTTAATTTAGTGGAACATATCAAGATGGAATTATATTAGTAAATGAAAAACTAAACTATTAGTACAATATAATAATTGGTAAAGCAATAGAGTACATATAATCATGCGAAACACCAACACATCTATTGAAGATATCTTATACATACTAAGGTCGATTCATCTATCATCTGGTTGATGCAGTTTTAATTTATAACCAACTAGAATACTATAAACTAAGATCACCAATGGAATACCTCTAGTTTATACTTGTCTAAATCAAGAGTATAAATTTCCATGTCACCTAAAATATTTTTGTAACTACATCTTGATCATTCACTAAAGTTACTTGATTCCAAATTATATTATCAATATAATGTTAGGAATTATGTGTTCCATATTAGATACACACCAGTAATAAAACAAATGGAATAAATGATATATCATACCTTAACCCACCCCCACAAAAAAAATATAAATTCCCCTAATACAATTAATATAAATAATAATATTGATCATGTTCGTCATTAAAATCAGTTAAATCATAATTCAATTATTCTCTATTTAATAACAGAGTTCATTCTTTGGAAATCCATTTGTATAATGTTCTAACCACATCATAAATGATAAAACTAATAATATGTATTCATATTCTCCTTTCAAAATTTATCTAAAGTATATAAACATTTTGAAATTATCATTATATGTTCCAAATGGTTATTTAGATTAGAAATTCAAAATAACACATTGAAATTTAGTTTGTAACCATGTTTTTTAAATCAAGAGACATTTCGAAGAGTATTTTAAACCAAGGGGAAAATACATGAAATCCATTAATACTAAATAACTATAAAGTCAATAAATAACTATGTTACTATGAATTTACAAAAGTACATTATGGATTTAATATCAGTAAACACTTCATAATAATTTTAACATCCTTGGACAAATTTACATCTAAAATGAATCCCTAAATGATAAATCCCAATTGATCCTTTAAATTGATCCCCGAGTGAAATCATTTTAATGTTAAAACTAATACATTTAAATAAACATCCCTTTAATAAAACCCTAAATAAAATATAGAGTAACATAACATAAAAAAAAATACAAAAATTATAATTTAAATAACAAGTATAACATTCATTATAATAAAAATTGGAAAAACATGTATTCCCCAACATTTTCAAGAATGGATAAAGTGAAATCATTATGTACAATGCGGGGATAGTCCAAGATTGATTTAATACACCTTATGAATCCCAAAATCAAGGAATTAAAACTAATTAACATCTTGAGTTCTTCCAATACTAACTCACAACAAAAAAATAAAGGATGATACAAGGTAAAAAATAATATGGATGAGAGAAAAGAGGTGATACATTGAAGAATATGATAAAAATTAGAAAATAATGGGGCCCAAATTAATGAGGGAGGTGTGGAAATCCACACCTAGGTATTCCTAGAAATGTTTTTAAGAATAAGAAGAATAATAAGGTCAATTATAATAAAAATTGTAAAAGGAAAGATGTAACTTTTAAAAAAAATATTTTTTTGGCATGGCACATGGTTTGGTTGTAAGGTTTTCCAAACTGTACCCCAAACATGAACATCTATTGAAATACCATGGAAATGGAATCGTTCGCACTACATAGTGAGGAAAATATTTCAATATATGAATGCATAAAAAATTAATGGGTTTTCATGGTTGGAGTAATGGTTTAGTATGAACCATTCACTAAGCATGCACCTTACAATTCTACATATAATTTTGAAAAAATCATTGAATTTGAAACCCGGTTTCTACATAAGGGATAAATATAGTATAAAAAATAAAACAATTAATAATGTAAATAATGCGTTATCATATAATGGACACATATATATAAAGTATCTACCTCTCAATCAGAATTTCCATTTATAGGGTCTCTAGTGAGATTAGAGTCCTCATATCAGATCATAGTGGGGGATAATATCCCTTTGCCTAGCTAATATCCACAGTAACATTGTATAATAATTTCTATTTAAATTTTTTCCGAAAATACTATAAAATAATTCGTAATTTATAACTCCAATTATCATTATAACACTAATCCATAGCTCTAGTACCACTATTTCTTGACCAATCATGAAAAGGAACCCCTCTTGTGTTAGTAGTGAAGAAGGGTGTGACCCTCAATATCTACCTCTAGTATGCAATGAGTTTATGAATATCATTGAGGTTTTAAAAAACAAAAATGGTGGCCTTAACCTCATATTATAAGTAAGATAATTCTTGTTCAACCAATAAACTCTATAATATAATATAAAACATTATCTGAAAATTAATGTAAATTTCAAATAGAAAATATTTCCAAAATGAATACCCACAAAGAGTGGTACTATAATAAATCTGATAATAAATCGATGTTATGGGGTAGTAATATCAAATTGTGTCATGAAATATCTAATGGAGTACAAATAACTATTTATATAAATGTATGTGTGACTATACTTTTATACTTAGTATGATACTCTTACATTCCACTTATGAATATGTGTAAAAATTTTACTAATTCATCTATAAAGAAAAATCACAAATAACATGATCCTACATCAGTCCATATATTAGATATCCTAACCAAGGCAGTCTCACCCAACATATTTTAAAAGTAAAATGACATATTATCAAAGGAATATTGAAAGAATGTTCCCAAAAACAACATCCCAACTAGTTTGTCAATCTCACACCCCAATAACAAATGTTATGTGCTTCCACCACAATAATTTCAACATAACTATATCATAAACATGACAATATATCCACAAATAGATAATATATATTCATATAACTGCATAATTTTCCATAACCATTCCCCTATCATCATCATAGAAGGTTATTATGAATGTGAGAAAAAAAACTCATCCAATCCTCCTATTATGCATTAACCAATCCATAAATCTCATCCATTATAAAAACATCATTATTTCATTAACATGTCCTCATTAAATCATTCCATTAGAGATATAACCTATTGAAATCATATCCTATGAATAATAATTACATTTCATATTTTCCAATACTATTCTAGGATGATGGTGTTGAGGAGATGGAATAATCATCCAATTTTTACCCCTATAAAACTGATGTTTAAAAAATTAAGATGAATTTAGAAAATTTGTTTATTAAAAGGTTTCACAACAATGGTGGGGAGAATTTAAATCTATAATTAAATCATAACAAATAACATAGTCTCAAAAAATTCGAACCAAAATATTTTAGTCGGACAAAATATGTATATCACCCATACCATCCTTCAAATCCCTCTTATCATGAACTAACCACTACTCACATCTATATGACACAATCTACCCCTATAACAATGCATAAAGAAACAATTCAAAGTTTTATTGTTTACAATACAATATAATTATCTTATTAAACATGGGTATATCTATTGGTAATAATGAATTTTCTATTGGTAAATTGTTTTACAAATAATAATTTTCATTTCACTAAATTTTTGGTAAAAACAGTATAACAAAAAGTTATTGTGATAGATAAAATAGTCATGTTACAATTATAATAACACCAAAAAAATCTTTATATTGATCAAATTGTTTATAAATGGATTTATAGGGAAACTATTTCTGTCGGTAACAAAATTACCAACATCTACTATCTGTTTAAAAATTACATTTCAATACAAATTATAATTATTTTTCCTATAAAAATATAATATTATATTTATTAATTTATAATATATAACACACATGTTTTAATTGTAAAACCGAATATAATTTTCACACATGTTAAAACATAGAAAAATATTGATTATATTAATAATGGAATTTGAATCAAAATTGATCAATACATAGTTGATGTTGATTGATACCAAAAATGACTATAAAAACACAAAATACATGGATCCATCATTGTAGTTTTCATTGTTTCTCCCCCACCACCCATGTCATCTCATGGTTGAAATACTCTAGCACTATCATATCTTGAATTCAATCATCCATAAGCCATCATGTTAGAAGAATGATTACATCTTTCAAATATTATTCATCACCCATAAAGTAGGACACTGGAAGAAACAAACCAAGTCAACTCTACTACCATTGAGAAACCTCAAGTCACATTAATTCCACCCCCTTAAGCTCTACGATCTACATAACACACAATAAAAAAGCATACCTACAAATAATTGAAATTTATATGCATTAATTAAAATAAAATAATAAAAAAATAAGATCTTCATAGAAGGATAATTTTTCATTCATCATAAATGTTGACATCTCAAAAAATCATGTCAGCTCCAATTATAGTGAGGCAGATCAATGTATATGTCTATGAACATGTATAAATAACCTAAATATTAATTGAAAAATAAATTTAATAATTTTATTGATATTTGGGGAATTTATGTGATTCTTAGATTATTCGACATTTATATGAAAAAAAAAATTATGGCTTTTAGATGAAAATTCTCTTGCAAAAATGAAAGATAATTTTAGTAGTTTATATATCAAAAGTAATTATGATAGTTCAAATATATGTTATAAAATTTATATTATAAAATTTATGTCATATCAAAATAGATAACTTAATTAAGACTAATTTCGAATGACTATGGTTATAATCTACCATATAATATTCCAACAACATAGATATTTTAAATTTTTATACATTTCCTAGAGAAATTGTTGCCTGTAAGTTTGTTTCATAGTTATTGTCAAAATAAGAATACTGATAAAAAAAAGTGTGGAATAAAAAACATAATATCAATAAATAATAATAAAAACATCCATATATCATATACTATCATAATCAACATTTAGACCAATTACATACCAGATCAGTACCAAGAATTATCTCAAAATAACACTCCCTCAGTCGGTGAAGATATAATCTACTGCCTATAATCCAGAGAAGAAAAATATATTATAGAATCACATTCATCATTATTATTCAGTTTCCTATTTGAGTGAAAAAATTCTAAATTGGGTATAATAAAATTTTTCCCATACAGCATTAGACATTACAATCAAAAGAACAAAGAAAAACCATAATATTCAATATAGATGAAAAGCAAATCGTGCAAAGATTGAACTGGTACAACCTCATATGTTCGATATGATTCGGTTCTTTCGATATCTACTTGAGTATAAGACTAATCCTTTATCAAATACTAGATTCATCATCACTCCCCCTATTCAAATAAATTTCATGAAATTAAAGAATAGAAACCCAAAAGAGGGAACTGGCCTGACCACCATTTGTTGCCCAGGAGCATGAGAATGAAGAAGCTCCTACTACCAATCAGACCAATATGGATAGATCAATCCCACTCTATGATGGGGGTGACTTCAAGACCTAGTGGGGAAACCATAGAGGACAACAGAATCCACATTTAATTAATACCATTGTTCAGATATTGCCGCTAAAACAGGATACGAAATAGAGAAATTAAAACTGGTTTATGTGTAAATTTTCATACCTCATAGACAGATATAAACGATCACATACATTTTAAGGTTGATAAAAATTTATGGGAATATAAACCTAATAAAAATATAAAAAATTAAAGCTAATCAAAATTGAAATCCCTGTTTTAGATTTACCACACACAACATCACAAACTGATGAAGAACGCTGCCAGATATGAGTGGAGATTGAACTAAGGAGGTAGTGGGATGAAGGTACAGATATTGGTAATGAGAAGTGAGGTGGGATAATGGGAGGTAAGGATATATTAGGGTAGGTAGTATATGAGGTGAGTTGGTGGGGGGAGATAACGAACATAGTACTAGTGTGTGGTTGGTGATATCAATGACGAAGAATAAACAATTTCGGTTGTGTTTTTTTAAACGAGTTTATTTGTTTAATAATATTAAAAAAATATAAAAATAGTAAATAATTAGATAAAATTGAATAAAAATGTTGAAAAATATAAAAAAATATAATATTTTGATTAAATATAAAATTAAAATCAATTATGATATTTTTTAGTAAAATACCAATAAATAAAAATTTATTTTGATCATAAAAATAATATATATATATATATACTATGTATCTATTAATTTGTTATTGAAAAAAATAATTTTTTTCTTATTTTATTGTTTATTGTAACATTTTTTATGGAAAACGATTTTTTTAATTTTCATTAGTAATAAAATATTCATGTGATGGTAAATTTTTTTGTGTTATTATGATAAATAAATAGGATTAAATTTTTGTAAATGATATGTGGGTATTGAACGATCAATACAAAAAAATATATGTGTTCATAAAAATAAATATTGGTATTAAAAATTAATATCAATAAAACATAATATCTTTTGGAAATCCCCATTTTTACCAATTAATATACTATATGTCAATAAATTTATTTCTACATAAGCAATTTTTTGTATTGATTACTTGCCTCAAAACATTAATTATTCACAGAATTTGTAAATATTTAATGTTGAATGATTCATTATCCATCACGATGTTTTACAGTAGTTTTTAAACATTCATTGCATCATTTATTAATTTGTTAACATCCTTTTATTATTAAACTTCATCCCATAGTTCATTATCAAATTCATCGTTACTGGACACATTACATACCACCAATTAACAAAAAACAAATCAACATCAACATATCTCAAAACCACATCCAACAATGAAAAATCCAAGAATAAAAACACCCAAAAAAAGTCCACCGAATCTAAAAAACAATCCACATTATTTCCAAAAAAACCATGATATACTATCCAAAACTAAAACATCAACCCTATAATTTTTAGAAATGTTTCCACATAACATAAAAACATCAGATATAGCCACATAATATTTTAACTAGACCACAATATACATTACTATATAAAAAACTCATTCTAGCTAAAAAAGATAACCAGTTTCTATTATAAAAAACAAAAATAATTCCCATTTGAAAAATGACTTCATGTTAATTTAACACATTTTTATAGAACAACATCAATTCAATTACATATTTCCATTACTAAATTCATTAGCATATTTATTTAATTACAAAATGATATAAGGTGATCCAAAATATAAAATTTTAGTAGCGGTATATTGATCACAGAAAAGAAACGAAAAAATTTATATGACAAAAAACGAACAAAACATATATATATATATATAAGCAATAACGAAGGGGTTATAAAGTACATGTGAATCATCATAAATTTCTTAAATAAATTAATTTTGTTTTTATTTTTCGTATGATAATATATATAATTCCACCAATAAAACTCGAATGAAAGATAATTCAATAATGGAACATGAATAAAAATTAGAATAATTCAACCCCATAAATATTGTGAATATTTGAGAATTAATTCACAATAATTGATGTTATAAGGGTAATCCATTTCCCATATTGATTGGAACCACCTCATGACCTAACTATAGTGAAAATATATAAATCCATACTCCAATAATAAAAAAATAGAAAAACCCTTATACTATAACCTACGGAATGAATATGATAAAATTAAAATCTATAAAAATAAGCTAATGGAAACATGAATTTAAATGGATCCATAACAATGAATTATATGGTGTAAATACATAATGATATTATAAGAGTATGCTATCGGTAGTCAGTGGTCGAATATGGTTTGAAGCAATATAATAAAATTAAAAAAAACATAATTTCATCCACCTATTTGTAGAGAAAATCCGATGGGCCATCACCATTCCATGGTGACTCCAAAAATATCTTCAAAATCCTCAAATATAACATGATCAAAAATTTCGTCCATTATAAATGTACACATCCTCCATAACATCATATCAATTGTAGAACTCCTAAAATTCAATAAAATCATTTCCATTCCATAATCTCCCTTTTCCATTTTTATAAGTATTTCTCAATAATGCCATAGATTTGTAGAAAAAATAATGTTCCACATGAGTGTTAATCCTTTCAATATTTTCCATACTGATTCCTCTATAAATTAATAGATCCAACTATTTATAAAAATAAAATTAACACATCCTGGTGGTATCATCACTTAAGATATATCCTAACAAAATTTTAGAAAATTTTAGACTCATTTGTAAGGGTAACTCAGTAACATGGTTGATACATATGATTCATTACCTAGACAAAAACTCATTTCATAAAGGTGTGGTATCTCTACAAAGCTAAAATTGACTTTTATGCATCTCAACATTTTAGAAATTTAATTATCTACAATATTTTTAGGAAATATTCCCTTAAAACATCTATCCCATTTCAAAATAGGATCCTCAAATCCCAAATCAACAAAAAGCGAAAAAAATCCTTTAAATCATGAGTTTTAATAGGATGGTTCTCAATTCTAAAAAATATACAATAGTCAATGACTACAACTCTAAAAAAGTTTTCACCATGATATCTAAATTTGGTTTTTTTAATATTATAGATCTAAAACATTACCCTCTGCATTAGTAACACCTTAAAACATCATTTTAATTCCCCCACTGCATGACAAATTTAATGTAAATGTATCGAAAAATATGAAATGTTATAATAAATATGTTTGAGGAGATATTAGTTATTTATATATATATATAATTTTATAATAAATATCTAGGAATTGAAAAAAATATTTACTAGTTTATTACATATTTGTCACATTAAATTAAAAATCCTCAATTAATTGTATTCATTTAAAAAATTTCTATAATAGTTATCTTGTCAAATTTCACTTTATATTTTCTCAATTTATGGTTCTTAATATTAGGTTTCGACTATAAAAGAATAATTAATACTGATTTTTAAATCAAGAAATCATTTTCATACATTTTGAGGATCATTTGGAGTCATGTTGTTATATAAGAAGGATATATCACATACATTATAATCACATACAATAAAAAGTGGAAACTTCCTCTTAGGCTTCATTTTTTCAACAAAACAACAATTTTAAAATGAAAAGTATTATATTTACATGAAAAATAATCATCCTTTTAAATATGAGATCATTATTATTTAAAATATTCTACAAATACTATGAGTAATAGTTGAAAAAAGTGATTAATATAAAAATATCATTAATTGGAACATAAAAATATTAAATGTAACCTATCAAACAAATTCAAAACCATGATATCGTATAAGAGACCTTAAAATTATCATAATAAAATTGAACTCACGATTTTTTTTAATTATACATGAATATTTCATTATAGCCAAATGTTTTTCATAAAACAATTTACTAGAAAAAAATTATGGGAAAAATATTTTCTTAAAAATATAATATGTTACTATCAAATGGAATATTAATTGCTTTAAATGAAAGATCATTAGCATACCATTTGAAAAAAAATATTTCCATGGAAACAAATATCAACCATATAATAATTATGTATTTTTATTGGGACATAATAGTATTATAATTCTTAATATAACCCTTATAAAAACACTTATAATATGAAATAGCTACTGTATTATTTCGAATATAATTCTTTAGAGAACATAATCATAACCCAAAAATTTTGAAATATATATTGGGATCTATTGAGTAATGTATTGTTTTTAACAATACATAATAATGTTATTTAAAGGAGGAGATTGTTGAAAATAATAATCTGTCTCTTTATGATAATTTTGATGCTCACAAATACCCTTAATTGTTTTCTAATTATATCGTTTAGTATTTTCCATGAATTTATTAATTTATTTTACTCTTGAAATAAAGCGAATTTATTACATATTCGGGAAATGTTTTAGCGCGTTCTAGAAATACTGTTCATGCCTTACTTATTCGGGATCTACTTTAGCATGTTTTGGAAACACTGTTCGTACCTTACTTTAGGGATCGACTTTAGCGTGTCTTGGAATCACTGTTTATACCCTACACGGATAAACATAGCGTGAGGATGAAAAGTGTGTATATGTTTTGAGATAACAGAAATGTATGGTAAATCAACCATACATTATCAGTAAAGTATGAAAGAAGAACCTTACGTTAGAAAGAAACCTTGCATTTGGGTTATCAACAAATTATGGAAGGAGAATCGTACATAAGTACTAAACATTACGTTTGTTTCTCAAAAGTATGGTTCATCAACCTTAATTTTGTAAACAACCATACGTTTTCGAATGGATCTTTTATCTTTCATCTAATAGTTGGAGAAAAAGTATGGATGATCAACCCTACATTTATGATCAACAATACGTTTGAAGAAAGTAACATGAACCCTATATTTATGTTCAACCTTACGTTTTCAACGCTACATTTGGAGGCCACATCATCAGCCTTATGTTTGGCATCAGAAAGTTTGAAAGACGATATTTTTTATGCAATGGTCAGCAAGATGATTGTTAGGCGGATTTCAATCCGGATTTAATGTCTATTTTAAAATATGACTTAGACTAATTCTATACCGTTTTATCAGTTGGTTAAAGATCGAATTAAAAGGATCTTTTTATGCGAAGTCTTCAGGGAAGTTATGACTACTCTGTAAATTCATATTTTTGAATATCACAAATCAAAAGGTGACTTTTATGGATCTAAATGTGCAGGGGATATGCTAGGCTTTATTATATATATGTTTTCTCTGAAACACCAGGTACAAGAGTGTGGTGATCAATATATTATTCAAAATGGTGGAAAAGAGAGACTGCTTAAAGGCACTCAGTTCTATTGATTCAAAAGGAGTTTCAAACCTCTATTTATTTAAGAAAAAAACTCAATAGAATATTCAATTGTTCTACATCAAATATCTACTATGGATCTACTACTGCTGAAGATGTAAATTATATCTCTATAACCACTACAACCGGATCAACTCAGAACTGCTTTGACATGAATTTCAATATTTCTAGAGACGATGATCCATCTGATGTCAATTGCGTTCTGTTGCAATTGTGAAGATAAACTGGAAAAAATCCTTCTAAAATTAATTTTATCTTGAGTAACCGGCTACTTTTACTAAGATGAGCAGGTCTGTGTTTTAACCAGAATGATTTGTTAGCCTAAAAATTGTAAAGTTGTCGACTTACAATTTTTTAGTTGTTAAAAGGTTTGTGGAAAAGAGGACCAAATAGTGAATACCACCAAGCTCGTGGAGTTGGGCGTTGGTGGAGTGGACTAGGGAAATTATGTTCCCCTACTTTTACTTATTTCACTGCATGATCAAATCTGATAAAGCATAGAGGACAAAACTCGTTCAATCGAAAAGTTAACGAAAAATCTGAAAGACACAATTCACCCCCCCCCCTCTTCTGTATAATATGTATATTCAAGATCCAACAATTGGTATCAGATGTGGAGCTTTTGATAGAGATTTAGCAAGCTAGAAGCATTTAAATATTATAGAATATAGCATCATGACTGATACAAGAGAAGGGATGTCAATGGTCAGAGCACCATATTTTAATGGAGACAACTATGGATACTGGAAATCATTCATGATAATATATTTGAAAAACCTCGGATATAAAATCTATTCACTGATCTGACTCCTTATGAAATTCCTGAAAATCTTAAGACATAGAGTGCTGCTATAGAGGCCGAGTATGATATGAATTCTAAGGATATGAATGCAATCATCTACGGTCTAGGACCAGATGAATTTAATAGTGAATATCTGTGCCCAATAGAATATGAGATGTGGAAAACAATAGTTTTGGCGTATGAAAGAACATGAAATGTGATAAAAATGAGATATGCAACTACCAAATTTAAATTTGATACTTTCAAAATGTTTTAAGGTGAAAGAATTACCCAAATGAATGGAATATTGACAGAAATTTTCAATAATATAACATCTCTAGGAGAACCTATCAATAAGGATGATCAAACATTAAGTGTATGGAGGGTAATTCCTACTCGATGGAATGGTATCTCTGCTATAATCAGACAATCAACACCTGTCAAAAATCTAACCATGAGAGATCTGATTGGTACACTGATGATGTACAAAGCTGAAATGCAAGATGAGGCAAATGAACATAATTTGTACATCAAAAAGTATGATACTACCTTGAAGGTAACGTCACAACAGAAGAATAGAAACATGAAGAATAGATAATTCAAATCTAAATCATAGAGCTCTGACTCATCAAACATAGATAAAGAGCAGGCTCAGTCAGCCAGAAAATTTCGAAAATTTTACAGCAAGAAAATAGACTTCAAAAAATCCTTTAAGAGAGATGATAAGGATGTAGGATGCTATAAATGCAAGAAGATGGGGCATATCAGACCAGATTTCCCACAATTGAAATATGAAAAGAAGAAGAAATTCGTCAAAAGAAAGTACTACGAGCAAAAAGACAAGAAAGCTATGAAAGCCAGTTGGAGTGTATCTGAAGACTCCAGTAGCTCTCCTGAATCAAGCTCAGAGAAAGAAGAAGTCAACCTAAAAGCAAAATGTGTTTCATGGATGAAACCTATGAGGTACACTCATATTACTCCTCTGACTTAAATAATGAATCAAATTATGAATCAAGCTACACAAATGAAAATCTTACAACCTACTTCAATATTCGTGAAGAAATATATGACTCATTATTTAAGAAACATAAGTCACTAATGAACATACATAAAGATGTTTCAGATGAAAGAGATACAATGCTGAAACAACATAAGGAATTAACTAATAAATACAATTCTATTAACAGTAACTATATTAATTTTGAATCAAGAATAAAAACACTACATGATGAAGTAGAATCTTACAAACATGCTTTATTGGTTTATACAAAAGGAGAGAATACAATAAATAAAATTCTTGGAAAAACTGTCATTAAAAAGGAGAGATTTGGAATTGGAAATAAAGGATGAAAACCCATGCTATATAAAAATTATTTTGTTCCTAGATCTAAAAGGGTTAATTGTAACTTTTGTGGGAACAATGGACATAAATCCAAAAACTGTTTCTTAAGAAAACCTCAATTTTTTGGTATTAAGAAAACTTATGTTTCAAAATACTTATATGATTCAGCTGATTTTAAAAGAACAGAACAAATCTGGATACCAAGATCATTACTAGCTAACACCCATGGACCCAACAGAATATGGGTACCAAAGAAATTTTTTTGAATGTCTTTGGAGGTAGAAAGCCACCATAGTAGAAAAGATATATGGTACATAGACAGTGGATGGTCAAGACATATGAGTGGAAACACATTTTATTTTTATTCACTCACACCAAAGGAAAGAGGACTTGTCACATTTGGTAGCAATGCCAAAGGAAAAATCATTGGCATTGGAAATGTTGGAGATCCAAAAATAGTCTCAATCAACAAAGTACTTGCTGTACAAGGATTAAAACACAACCTGATAAGTTTCTCTCAACTTTGTGATGATGGATATACTGTTGATTTTACTAACAATTGTTGTACTATTTCTAAAGATAAACTGTTTAAATTTAATACACCAAGAACTGATAATGTCTATACTTTGGATTTAAATTCCTTGTGTGAAAAACAAGTAAACTGCTTGAGTACTAATGTAAGTGAATCTTGGATCTGGCATAAGAAAATTGGACATTGCAATGTATATGTTTTACATAAATTATCTAAGAAACATCTATTTTCTGATTTTCCTATTCTCAAATTTGAAAGTGATAGATTATGTGATGCATTCCAACTTTTTATGAAACACAAATCATCATTCAAATATATTAATAAATTTTCTACAACTAAACCTCTAGAACTTATCCATATTGAATTGTTTGGACCTTCCAAAGTAGCAAGATTAGCTGGTAAATTATATGTTTATGTATTAGTTGACGATTATTCTAGATTTACTTGGATTTTCTTTTTGAAATTAAAAAGTGAAGCTTTTAATTTATTTGAATGTTTCTTCAAATATGTTCAAAATGGAAAAGGTTTTAATATAATCTCATTGAGAAGTGATCATGGTGGAGAATTTGAGAATCAAAAATTTAATTCCTTTTGCTCAAACATTGGTATTAAACATACCTTCTCTGTAATAAGGTCACCTCAACAGAATGGGATTGTAGAAAGAGGAAATATAAGAATTCACGAAATGGCTAGAACTATGTTTAATGAATATAGACTACCTATATATTTTTGTGCAGAAGCTGTAAATACAGCTTTCTATGTAATTAATAGAGTTTTAATAAGACCTATTTCGAAAAAGACAACCTATGAACTATGGAATAACAGAAAACCTAACGTAAATTACTTTAATTTTTTTGGATGCAAGGTCTACATCTTGAAAACCAAAGATAATCTTGTAAAGTTCAATCCAAAATCTGATGCAGGTATTTTCTTAGGATATCTTCTACCTCCAAAGCATATAAAGTCTATAATAAAAATTCAAGGATTGTTGAAGAATCAGTTCATGTGAAATTTGATGAATCTGATCCCTTTGAGAAAAGGACATATCAAATGGATGAACAAGACTCTAATGATAAAATGAGAGTTGATAACTTATTGAATTATTTTGAAAATGATATAAATGAAATTCAGTCTAGTTCATATGAACATTTTACTAAAGACCCTTTAAATATATTTCCTAGACAGTCTAGAACCCTAAAGAATCACCCTTTAGAAAATGTGATAGGTGGCATAGAAACTGGTATTCAAACTAGGAGAAACATAGGAAACCTAGTGGAATTCTCTGCCTTCCTATCCCAACAAGAATCCAAGACTATAGAAGAATCTTTAGATGATGAAATATGGGTAATAACAATGAAAGATGAATTAAACCATTTTAAAAGAAATGATGTTTGGGAATTAGTGAAAAGAGATAAGAATTATCCAGTAATAGGAACCAAATGGATCTTTAGAAATAAACAGGATGACAAAGGAACAATATCTAGAAATATAGCAATATTAGTAGCTAAAGGATATAATCAAGAAGAAGGAATAGATTATGATGAGAATTTTTCACCTATAGCTATGTTAGAATCCATTAGAATCCTTTTATCCTATTCATATTATATGAATTTTAAATTATTTCAGATGGATGTTAAATCTACCTTTTTAAATGGTTATTTAATGGAGGAATTTTATGTTGAGAAACCTTCTGATTTTGAAAATTCTCAAATACCTGATTCTGTTTTTAAATATACTAAAGATCTTTATGGACTAAACAAGTACCTAGAGCCTGGTATGAAAGATTATTTTTTTTTCTTTTGAAAAATCACTTTACTGTTGGAATGAAAGATACAACACTCTTTAAGAAAACTGTGAAAAATAATGTTTTATTGGTTCAAATTTATGTTGATGATGTAATTTTTGGATGAACTAATAAAACTCTTTGTCATGAATTTTCAAAATTAATGCAATAAAAATTTTAAATGAGTATGATGGGAGAATTAAATTTCTTTTTGGGTCTTCAAATATTTCAAAAATATTTTGGAAATGTTTTAAATCAAAGAAAATACATTGCTGATTTATTTAATAAATTTGGACTTGAAAACAGAAATCCATTTACAACTCCAATATGTATTAATATAAAACATGATTTGGATGAAACTGGGAAATCAGTTGACAACAAGTTATATAGAGTTATGGTTTGTAGTTTGTTATATCTTACTACTAGTAGGCTTGATATAATGTATTCAGTATGTATTTGTGCTAGATTTAAATAAAATCACAAAGAATCTCATTTAATTGCTGTAAAAAGAATTTTTAGATATTTAAAAGGAACTCTTTTTCAATATCTACTTCATCATAAAACATCTGATTTTAATTTTATTTCATATTCTAATGCTAACTTTGTAAGTTGTAGATTAGATAGAAAAAGAACATCAGGAACATTTCACTTTTTAGGAATTCCTTTAGTGTCATGGTCTAGTAAGGAACAACATTCAGTTTCCCTGTCAAGAGCCATGGCAGAATATGTCTCTGCTAGCAGTTGTTGTGCAGAAGTGTTGTGGATGAAAAACACTCTTATGGACTTTGGATTAAATTTTAATAATACACCTATTTTATGTGATAATAAAAATCAAAATAATATTTCAAAAAATCCTATTATTCATTTTAGAACTAAGCATATTGATATAAGGAATCACTTTTTAAGAGATATTGTTATTAAAAAGGATAAATTTATAGAATTTATAAATAAAGAAATTCAATTAGCATTTATATTTACTAAACCACTTCCCACAGAAAGGTTTGATTTTATTAAGGGGGAGCCAGGTTTATTTAATTTTAAATAATTTATTTAAATGTTATTTATTTAATTTTATTTATTTTTTCAAATTTTATTTTGTTTTTGAACATTGTTTAATATTTTTTTATGATTAAATTCTCTGTATGAAAATTTTAATTATTTTTAAAATAAATGTAATGATTAGTGATTACATGAGAATCAAGGCTGTCAGAGCCCTTTCGAATTCGAAACCGTTTATTTTTTCAAACAAAACCCTTTAAAACTAGAAAACCGCATACTTTTTCACACCCTAGATTTTCGAATCTTCAAACACTAAAATCATTTAGCCTTCAGAAATCTACTCAGAAATCGCAAAGACCAAGCGATAAGATGAACCTGAGAGTAGTGACGCGAAGAAGCAAAAGACAGTTGGACGAAAAATTTTGCAAGGTAAAGTTATAGATCTGGAATGGATGTTCGAGACGAATCTGATGTCGAACCATGCTTTATCGTTTAAAAACCGTGAGAAGACTTTCAATAGTGGAATGTCTGAGTTTTTTTATGAGGCATAAATTCATCATTTCATTAGATCAGTTCAGTTTAGTCTATGTGAGGATGAAGACACAATAATTGCAAAGATTGAGGACATAGATTTCCCAATCTCTTCTATTGAAATAGGAAAAAGACTAAATTTCCTGCATGAAGGAGTATACCATTTTTATTTGAATAACATAGGAGATTCTGTGCATAAATCCATGGACTTTATGCCTTTTTTGTTTGGAACATCTACTATTAGGAAAATTATGGTGGAAGATTTAGAACCGGATCAGATGATCCTGGTTTAATTTGTTCAAACTGTAATAGCTACCAGAATGGATGAAATGGAAAATATTTTGTACCCTGATATGTACATAATGTATGTTCTATTAAGTGAAATCATATTAAACTTCCCATGGTACATGGTAAGGTACCTCAATTATTGTTGTCAAAGTGATTTCTGGATGAACTTTTACCCTTTCTTTCGATTTATTTATAGACTGTTGTTCAAGAAGGATATGATGATACTGGTGGATGCTAGAGTTCGTTGCCATCACAGAAAAGTATTCAATGCTGGAACTCTAAGAAAAATTGTCTATTTCTAGATCACCATTAAAGGAAAACTTTTTCCAGTAGGAGCTGACGATGAATCAGAGAGTGATCAGGCTCAACCTACTAAATCCAAGGAGGGACAAGCTGAATAGAGAGTCAGCAATATAGCAAATAGGATCAGATTTAAAGTGGAAGATGCTGAGGAAGAAAGAAGTCAAGAGGGACTTCAATCTCTATGAACTAGACCTATTAATGAGGAAATTAATTCCCCTGCATTGGCAACAATAGGAGCTTTATTTTCTTATACTATAGTAAGAGAAGATGATATTGATAAGTCCACGTAAGATTTTAGTGAAAGGACAACACCAGTAGAGGGATCAGGAGATCAAGAAGAAGCTCAAAGGGAGACTCTGGACCAGATTGTAGCTGATGTTGAAGTTACTCTTCAATGAAAACAAGATAACGAGGCAGATCCTGGTGAGGAAGTGGCCAGACCTCAGGAAACTCTTGAAATTATTTTTCTCAACATTCCAGTGGAAGACAATGATGCTGATGTTTGTGATGAACATCTCCCTGATGCTCCAACAGAGGTACTTCAAGAGGGTTTTTCTGTGGAGGAGTCTGAGGACTCTAAGGAAAAATCGGTGGACCAACCCACTCAGGACAAAGAGAAAGTAAAATCTGATGCTAAATCATTACCTTTTGTACTACTGCATAATCTAGAGCCTGAGAATGAGAATCAAGCACATGGTGCCTCGGATTCAAGGAATAAAGATGTTGAAGAAATGTACAAAAAGTTGTCTCAATTGGAATATGATAATTTCACTCTTAGAAATGCCTTAGACTTAGAACAATTGAGATTTAAAAAGCTGAAGGAGAGTATATTATCAAGGCAAGAAGTTGAAATGATTAAAGAGGATATGTTGAATGAAGATGATATGTTGAAATCTGAAATGGATATGAAGTCAGATTAATCAGGTCTAAATTTTTTTATGGAGAACCAGTTTGCATCAGTTGAAAATAGTATTGTTAGTGGATCAGGTACTTCACCTGATTTAATCAGAAGATTTCAAGATTTCACAGCCGTGATAAGCAACATGAATGACAGGTTGCATGATCTTCAATGTAACAGTGATCCATTATCTGTGTTGCTAGACAATCAGAAATTTTTAGTGGATCAACTGACATCTAGTGAGCCACCAATCAGAACACTGTTAAATCAGATGATAGAGAATCTGTCAGTGTTTATAGAAAAAGCGGAAAGTATGCATGAGTTTTTTAGGGTCAATTTAATCGAGGATATTCATATGACTCCGGAGAATAGATAGCTCATTAAAAAACTTGGAGATGGGATGATGAAGAGACTCAGGGAACAGTTTACAGAAATCAAGTCTGCAATCCAGAGGAGATAGAACCTATTGAATACCTTTCCCAAACCTTGATTCCTGTGTCTATCATTTTCATCTATATACTGCTATTTTTGAATGAAAATTTCCTCCATCGTTTATGTTTTTCTTTCTCTATTTGTTTATTATTGTTTTACATTAACATATGCTAGTATATCAAATTACCTTACTATTAAATAGTTAATTATATCATTTACTAATATTCAGGACAACATCAATCTGTGTTCTATTCCATATTTTATCAATCTTTTTGATATCACAAAAAAGGGTTGAACTATGGATAAACACTACATTTTTAAGTATCTTTTTTTGGAGAAATTTGGTTTTATATTTATATTATTGGGGGAGAAATTGAAAATGGATAAATTTAAGGAAAAATTAATATTGTATTTATCATTTCAAAATTTCATAACTATATGTAATTAATTTTGTAAGTTGATTTCATTAATTATTTTATGGGTTTTGTGATCATCAAAAAGGGGGAGATTGTTGAGAAAAGTATTGTTTTCAACAATACATAATAATGTTATTTAAAGAAGGAGATTATTGAAAAGAATAATCTATTTCTTTATGATAATTTTGATGCTCACAAATACCCTTAATTATTTTCAAATTATTTCATTTAGTATTTTGTAGGAATTTCTTAATTTGTCTTACACTTGAAATTATGAGAATTTATTACTTATTCAGGAACTGTTTTAGCGCGTTCTGGAAACACTGTTCATAACTTACTTTTTCGGGATTATCTTTAGCATGTTCTAGAAACACTCTTCATGCCTTACTTATTCGGGATCTACTTTAGCGTGTCTTGAAATCACTGTTCATACCCTACGTGGATAAACGTAGCGTAAGGATGAAAAGAATGTATACTTTTTGAGATAAGTGAAAAGTATATTTAATCATCCATAGGTTATCAGCAAATTATAAAAAAAGAACCTTACGTTAGGATGGAACCTTATGATTGGGTTATCAACAAAGTATGGAAGAAGAACCATACATGACTACTAAATATAACATTGTTTCTCAAAAGTATGGTTCATCAACCATACTTTTGTAAACAACCATACGTTCTTTGAATGAATCTTTTATCTTTTGTGTGAGAGTTGAAGAAAAAGTATGGATGATAAACCCTACGATTATGATAAACCTTAAGTTTGACGAAATTAACATGAACCATAACTTTATGTTCAACCTTACGTTGTCAACCCTACATTTGAAGGCCATGTCGTCAACCTTATGTTTGGCGTCAGAATGTTTTAAAGACGCTATTTTTTATAAAACGTTCAGAAAGCTGATTGTTAGGCGGATTTCAAGCCAAATTTAAAGTCGATTTTAAAATAAGATATTTAATAATTCAAAGACATTTTATCAATGGATTAAAGGTCGAATTAAAAGTATATTTTTATGCCGAGTCTTCAGGGAAGTTACGACTAGTCTATAAATTAAAATTTTTGAATATCGTGAATCAAAAGGCAAATTTTATGGATCTAAGTGTGCAGGGGATATGCTCAGCTTTATTAAATATATGTTTTCTTTGAAACACCAGGTATGGGAGTGTGGTGATCAATCTATTATTCATAAAGGTGGAAAACAGAGACTGCTTAAAAGCACTCAGTTCTGCTGATTCAAAAGGAGTGTCAAATCTCTGTTTATTTAAGAAGAAGGAACCAGATAGACGATTTAGTTGTTCTACATAAAATATCTAATGTGTATCTAATACTGTTGAAGTTGTGAATTTTATCTCTTTATCTACTCCACCGGATCGACTCAGAACTACTTTGACTTGAAAATCAATATTTTTAGAGACGACGACCTGTCTTCTATTAATTGCATTCTGTTGCAATTGTGAAGATCAACTGGAAAAGTTATTTCTAAAATTCATTTTATCATGAGTAACCAACTTCTCAAACTAACCTAATTAGGTTTCTGTTTGAACCAGAAGGCTTTGTTAGCCTGAAAATTGTAATGGTGTCAACTGCCTGTTTTTCAGTTGTTTGAAGGTCTGTGGAAAAGAGGACCAGATAGGGAAAATCACAAAGCTCGTGGAGTTGAGCGTTGGTGGAGTGGACTAGGGGCATTCTGTTCCCCGTACCACTATACATATATGTGTCCTTGCTTTTACTTCTTCCACTACATGATCAATTCTGTTAAAGCATAGAGGAAATAACTTGTTTAATCGAAGATTTAATGAAAAATCTGAAAGACACAATTCACCCCCCTCTTGTGTATAATCTATATATTCAAGATCCAATAGGATAACCCATAATAATTAACAATACATAGACCATTAAATAAATTAAACACATAAAATAATTCATTTCTATCATAAAACTCAAAAAAATTCTTTTGAAACTATAAGATAAAAGTTTCATATATTTATTTATCCCTTCCTTTTTAAAACACATTTTTAGAAAAATATTACCCATAAAAAGAGGTAAAAAAGTTTATATTTGAATAAATCGTGGATTATTATAACATAATATATACATAGAATAATGTTTTGGATGGAGGGAAAACCATTGTACAATATATACATAAAATTAGAAAATTTTGTTTATCTTTTGTAAATATAGTCAAAACATTCAATATAAAATATATAAAAATATTTCTTTTGAAAACTATTGAAAAAAATTAAACATATTAACAAAATTTAGACTAATATTTTTTAAATATTAATATAAATAAAACCATAATTTTATTCATATAATAATTTTTTGGAAAAAATAGATTTTGAACATAATCCTTTAAATATTTAAAATGATGTTTTACAGTAAAGTGTCACATACCTTGACTCATAAATAAGACACTCATTTTATATATTTATGAATAATAAACATATCTAAATTATTTTCATTACTGATAACATTTTTAAATTTTATTATTTTTTATTTCAGTTATATCTATATTATACTTAATTATACAGTCGATTAATTTCACATCTGATATTTGAGAACATTCAACTTATAAGTCAAAAATGGATTGGGTAGGTTATGTATGGTAAAATGGGAAATTTTTCCATCATATCCAAAATAATAACCATTTATTAATTATTAGTTTTATAAATTCTATACAATTTTATAAATTTAAATTAATTTACTACATGAAAAATAAATAGCATCACTTGGTGGAGGTAGTAGTCCACATATACACAAGAATGATGTTATCATTATTAAATGTAATGAAAGATAATATAATAAATGATAACATATATTTCAATAATAATAATTTTTTAATGAAATTAAAATATATATATATTATTTTTATCATTCAAAAAACCATACTTGTGAGGTGGTGATGAGAAATGAAACACATTGCTTCCTTGTTGTGGTAATCCACATTTATGATTAAGTGATGTTTCCATTTCTCATAAGATGGAAAATTAGGTGAAGAAGGGATATAGAACAATCATAATAAAATTTTATTATATAAATGATATAAAATTTGTTATTTCTTGATTTTTAATAATTATTTAATTGTGATTGAAGAAGAAATAAACCAAAAATTGGTTGATTATGACTTATACATTCTCCTTAGATGGCCTCTTTGGTATAAACATTATTCAATCAAGGTATAATCTTTTGGTGATACTAGGGCCTCTATGAGGTGTGGGGGAATTTTAGAGATATATTATCAAATTGATAATCTAAAATAGAGTTATGAAAATGTGTGAGTAAAAGAGGATAAGTGGTTCCCTTTTATATGTGAAGGGAGGGTCATCTATGGAAATACGTAATGTATTTAATAAAAATAAATTACTTTTCCTGATCTTGGGTCAAATAGTTTACATATTTCACATATATTATGATTTATAGTATAAATAATTTCACCACATTAAATTTGGAAAATATTATTTGATTTTTTCACTCATATCTCTTAGTTTTATCCCCTCATAACACTTTTAATGGTTACAATAATATCCAAAATTTCCACTCAAAAGGAGTTAATAAAGTTACTAAAAATGTAAAAGTTACCAATAAGTAGACAATAGATTTTATTATAGATTGAATAGTATTATCATTGTTTAATATAATATTTTTAATAATTTTAAATGATTAAATATAATATTATTTAACTTAATATATCATTAAATTAATTTTCAGAAGTATTCACAATTTTTTGACATTAATGATTTAAATATAGAAATTTAATTATAATATAATATTTTAAAACATCACAAATATGTTCTATATTCTGTAAAAAAATCTTCAAACATAATAATTCATCAATGATTTATTACTTGTAATGTTTATAAAATCATTTACTTGATTTTTTTATTACTTGAGAAAGAACTATGACGACGTTGCATAAGCATTGAAGCATATTATTACTATTATTAGAAATTTAAAAAATGATAAAAAAATATTAACACATGAAATAAAAATTTTAAACATAATATAACTTCTTTCTATCCTAATGAAAAAATATTAGAGTTATTAAAACAAATAGAGTGACGTTTTTTATCCTTTACATAAAATCATATTAAGGACATTATCAATGGAAAGTTAAAAAATTACACATTTTTGAAAGCTGAATAGCTATAGTTCAAACACACTTATAAATTGAAATAAATATATTTTTTGAGGAGACTTTTAGTCTTATCTCATAGTTCTAACCCAAGTTTACACATTTTACCCTTACCATTATAAGAAATATTTATTATGGATACTATTCAAAATGATAAAAAATAAAAGGGACCTAGTTATAGAATTTTTAAATTTGGATTCCAAATATTGAATCCATTATTAATGATTAAAATAAAAAAAAATGGAAGAAATAAATTTTTGTATAAAAGATTAAAATTCAATATAAAATTGTTTTAAAAAATGCATTTTTAAGACTAATAATGAACATAAACCACAATTATGATTAATAATTATTCCAATGTAATAAATTAGATTAATTATCATTACAAAATAAATATGTAACTTTAATATAAAATTAAAATCATAATGTAACTTTTCTGTTAATTTATTTAGCAATATTAAATGATACTTTCATAAAAACCAATATCCTTCAATAATCACTAATAAATATATTTATTTAGAAAATTCCCAAAAACCACTCTAAACTAATTTTTACATGATGATTTCAATAATCGAGTTCATTTTTTTTATATTAAAATTATAAAATTTAGAAATTATTTTTTTTAACAAAACTATATTATACACCATGCTGAAATTATTTAGAATGGAAATATTTCCTTTTTGATTGAAAAATTTCTTAATATTATTATAGTTAATATAGCTCTAAAATTTTAATTCATGGATAATTATATGGAATTGAATTGATAGATTATCAAATTTACATAGGTTTTTACATTCTCATCCGTTCATTAAATTGGGTCCTTGCATTTTTAGTCTTTATGTAAATAAGTGGGGTTATTTATTCAACATATAATCTTTTTATTAAAATATTGATTAATCAATCATATGGGTTTTCAACAAAAAAATAAAATGGTTAAGAGACAATTTTAAAACACATAATTCCTATGGTAAATAATCTGATTAGGTTATTTCTAATAATAATTGATCTCTTCTAAATAAACTAATTATAGAGGAAAAACATGAGATGAATCGGGAACATACATCCTTAACAAAGAAACATGAAACACATCACGAAACTAGGAAAAACTTTGAGTTAAATAAATTATATTGGAAGATAATCCAATATTACATATGATTTCATATGATTCAATGATTTATGGTCTAAAAATTCTTTATTTTCAATACATATAACACTTTTTAATGGAGATACTTTGGAAAAAATGTGATCGCCTACCACAAATAAAGGTTCTTTCATCCGATTATATGAATATTATTTCTTCCATATCATATTTATTATCATATTATATTTATTTATCTTCTACTTATCAACTATTTTTTAAACAAATTGTTAACCAAATAAACTTATTTCCCTGGGTTCTTGCAATCATGCTAGAGTCTGACACCAATTTCCATATAACTCCTCAAATTATGACATCTATATAATGGATTATAAATAGTTATCATAATAAAATTCAAATAATGATATATTTTATTACCATATTTCATTATAATACAATATATAATAGAGAATAATGTATACAAATATAGGAATCTTTCTCTATAACTTTCTATTAGATTTAGGTTGAAAAGATGCACTGAAATTTAATTCAGTACCCAATATCTTTTGAAGGAATCCCCAAAATTTATTGGTATATTTTGGATCATTATCATATATAAAATAAATAGGGACACCATGTAATCTCAAAATTTATTTAACATAAATTATTTAAATATGACCCAAATACATCCTATGTTGATAAGGAAAAATGTTTATAGATTTTGATAAATAATTAATAATAACTTGTGTCACCTTATTACCTGGAGATATCTATTGTAATACTACATTGAAATCCTTGGATATATTATACCATTTCAATTTGGTAATTGAATAATTCTAAATCATCCCATTTAGCAATTAATGTTTGTATATAAGACAAGTAAAACATTTCATAATAAATTTAGTAATATATTTTTTCATTTCATCCCCTCACCAATGTTCATAAGGATCTATATACATCATATTAATCTTAATATGAATAGAAAATAGATTTATATGAGCTTCACTAAATAATTTATTCTTTCATAGGGAAACATAAGGAACATGTATGAATTTTTTGAATCTAAAAATACCGTATTTTTTAATATATACTTTATTATTTTATATATTTCAATTTTTACTATCTATAAATTTTGTCTCAATATTTTTAACTAAAACCCAAAATATCTAATTTGTGTTTATGTGTTGGATAATTAATCTCTTGTGGTTTCAAGTAATTTGATGGATAAAAAATTACCTATTAATTCTATATCAGAACATAATCAATTCCATTCAAATAATAGTCAATATAAAAAACAAAATTTTTTGGTTTGTAGGGGAAAAACAGAGCAATCACTAAAATTCTCTTAAATTCATTGAAATATTAATTAAATTATTTCATCTAGATGAATAAAAATATTTTCTGATTTTACCCTTTTAGTTGGATATATAACTGAGATATTATTTCAAAAAACAATTATTATTAACCAAATATTCCATGAAAACTATAAATCATTATGAAAATTTTAGGTCTTTAACACTCTTTAAATTTTTATTTTTAATTTGATCAATAGTTATTCTATATTTATTTACAATATATCCAAGGAAAGTAATTTTTTCTAACCATAATTCATATTTACTAAATTTTCCATATAACATTATTTGTTTTATGGTTTTTAGAATAACCCTAAATGACCCTAATGATCTTCATAACTTTTATTATATATTTGGATTTCATCAATAAACATGACCACAAATTTATTAAAAAACCCCTTTGAAAATCTATTAATAAGCTTCATAAATATTTTTGAAGCATTATTCAACCAAAATAGAATGTCCAAGAATTCATAATTCCGACAACTACTATGAAACAACTAGATAATGATTTCATTCTCCTTTACTATCATTTGATGATACCCTGACCAAATAACAACTATAAAAAATACTAATATCCCTAGATATTATCAAGAAAGTCATCATAATGAGGAAATAGTTACCTATTATTCATTGTTATGTTATTTAAAGATCTATAATCAATGAAATTCTCTATGGAACCATCTAAATATTTAGCAATCAAGACATGAACACCCCATGGTAATGATCTAAAACAAATAAAACCTTAATCATGAAACTCCTATAATTGCTTTTTCAATTCCAAAATTTCTACTTGAGTCATTAAATAAGGTGATCATAAATTTTTATTGATATCAAGGACTTATATAATAGTAAATTCAATTTTATAATCCGAAATAATACCTAGAACATCATCCTGAAACACATATTGATATTCATTTCATAAAAAATATCAAAACTTTTAAGAGTTTCCTTCTTCCCGACAATATGTGAAAGATAAAATTCATTTACAAATTTCATAAATTTCATAACTTCTTGATATGTTATCCAAGATATGAATTCATTCATATAAAAAAAATAAAAACCCATTCTAAAAACATTATCTATACAATATATCTAATCAGGATTAATAGGAAACCAATCTATACCCAATATAACACCTAACTATAAAAGGGGAATGAAAATAAGTTCTATAGGTAAAACCCATCCACAGATGATAACCTGGTGATTCTTATATATTTTTCATTAGTATTACCACCTTTTTTACCAAATGTTATAGGTTCAATTAATTAGTTGAAAATTCCAATATATAATCAAATATATCAAAAATAAAAGAACGTTTAAACCCTAAATCAAACATGATATTTGAATAATCTAAATAAAAATGTTATGTACCAGAGACCATTTAGTGTGATTTTATAACATATACTAATGATATTAGTTGAAAATTACTTTTCCACACCAACTTATTTGTGATACTAACGAATGAAATCATTCCTTCCCATCTTCATAAAAATAATAACTTAATGACTCATTATATTTTAATTAGAACATATTACTACTAGATTTTCATTGGTTTTATAATAACTTATTTTGTACTTAGGAGCCTGATTTCAAAAACTTCCATATAATAATCACATCTCAAACATTATAAGACATTTCTTTTGGTTATTTTTACCATAATTATCACTATATGAAAACTAGATTTTCAAGCCTTTAGATTTCCTTCATGGGTGATTTCCCATTACCTAAAACATGGACCTATTTTTATACTTGTTTTCATATATTAAAATATCATCGAAATACTCTCTTTTAAACTTATATAAAAATAAAAAAAAGTTTATCTTAAATTGAATACATGATAAGACAATTCTATTTAATATTTTTGGTTCAATACTGAGTTAAACCAATTAATTTTACTATCAATATCATGAATAATTTTTTTCACATCTTTCCAATCAAGTGATGTTTTATTAATATGTTTCTACCAAATTTCATCCTTTCACAATTCCTATATATTTTTACATTATAAGTGAAAAAATATTAGGAAGATACTTTTTTGGGGTAATATTCTTAAATTTATCTCATTATAAGACATTAATATCCTATCAATCTGTAATATTCTTAACAAGTGACTAATAATGACAAACATCACATTCAAAATGGTATTTAATAAGACATGACAAAATATTTTATAACCAACCCATGACATTGAATATTTTTTCATGGTATTTAACTTAACCCTTATCAATTACAAGGTCAGATGATCTATCAAATGATGGAAATCATTTCATGATGAAATTATATACAATGGAAATGTTCCTCAATAATAAACATAGATTATATCTCACTTGGATTCCACCACAATTGATAACTTATTGAGAGACTAGATTTTCCTATATAGATATTACATTATTCTTTATGAATATTCACTACATTACATAAAAACATGCCTAAAGATTTTGATCCTTTAGTTTATTTAGAAGCATGAAAATAAAATCAACTAGTTTATAGGTAAAATACATCATCTCACACTTCATTATTCATAACTATTAGCCTTCTTAGACATATCATATGTAACACATTTATTGATAACATGTAAAAAGTAAATAAAAGAAATGGTGATATCATATACTAATTAAGGTTAAAATGTGATATATGTAATCATAACATGAACATAATGTAATTAGAAATGAGAATAACATTTGAAAACCATACTCTGTATATAAAATATTATAATCTTGAGTGATGGAAAATTTATTGGCTGTTTATAATACATGAAACATAAGGGAATAAAATAGCATGATCCATGGGAGAATAATTTTTTATAAGACATATAATTGTTGAATGTATATAATAATATAAAACCTTATTCCCATGCTACAGAACAAGACATTTATAAAATTATAGGTTTGGGATAACCACCCATGTACCAACATCAGGCTTGGGCTAAACACATGTATACCCTATTTTTAGATCTTGGGCTAACCAACCATATACCCTCCTTTTCAATATTTGGATGACTACCTATGTACCCTCGAAGCTCGTGTGACATATATCAATACCCATTGCATTGCAGGGAGATGTAGGTCTCACCCATATCATAATGAAAATCATATTTATGTTTCACATAATATTATAAAAAATTAATCATATAAAAATCCATTAAATTTAATGCGGTTCATAAACATTTCAGCAAATCAAAAACAATAAAAAAAAATAGAGATTTTTCATAACCATTTCATTATTTCATCATAGCATCACTCATGAAAAATAATCAGGTTTCATAATAATTCCATCACGGTATAACCCAAGGAAGATAATCAAGTTTAATAAATATCTTATCATCACAAACTATATAAATATAAAATAATAATGTTGTCCCTTGTTTATATCCCCATAAAATCATATTTTACATCAAAGGATGTCATCTTAGATGGAAAATGATTTTTATAGATCTATAAAACATTTCCTAAAGAAAATATAGTTTTCATTGAAAATCACATTTTAAGAAATAAAACATTTTCAGAATATTATTCCTTGGAAATAACATTGAAAACATATAAAGTAGGATTTAAAAATAATTAAAAACATTTATTTAGGAAAATATCCTTTTTTCTATGAAAATATATTTTTATGACCTAAAAATCATTCAAAATATTTTTCATATTGAATTCATTTACAAACTACTGAAAAAATACCCAATTATTAATTAAAACATTTTATTTGAAAATAAATTTAAAAAATTAAAAAGTAATCTTTAAATAATTTAGTGGTTTAATAAGGCCCCAGCCTTAAACCTTACTTAATATTGAATTAAATGAATAATTCACATTGAGGATCTTTTCAGGTTTAAAGTTTTAGAGAATTAGAACATAACGATTATATCTCAAAAGATTATAAATTAGACACTTCTACTAAGTTTACATATAATAAAAACTCTTAAAAAGAAACATTCCTACTACCATGTTTTATATAGCATGACTTTACCTTGATACCATCCTTAACATTATTCCACATTAAGTACTGTGAAAAACATTTCAAAAAAAAACTTGGGGTGAGCATAAAAAGCACAGTAAGTGATACACAAAGAATGAAAACCGTTAGTTTATCAAAACAACAAGTAAACCATGTATACATTATCAAAGTAATACTTTTCAACTTTATGAAGTAGTAAAAACTCTTCACTGAATAAAATATCATTACTTACCCTTTTGTAACCAAAAGATTACCATAAACTCCATATAAAGATCACATAACATATAAAGGTATCTTGGGACATAAACATACCTAAGTGGAAAACCATATGGTCGACTTCCACACATATCACTTAACAGAATAGCCATACGGCCGACTTCCAAACCCAATGCATTGGAGGTTATAACGTAACCACCCGTCCTGGTATTCACGGCACCACCCATCATTTGTCCAATTACCATTATAAAATCATAAGACCTAAAACAAATATAATTGAAAGAAAACATCTCCACAATTTGATCACAATATATCACATAAATATATTGATATAACAAATCCATTATAAAAACCATTTTCAATACCAAGATACATAAAAGAGTATATGGTATTTATTTCATTTTAAAAACTTTACGGCTTGTTGAGGAAGCCAAATAGTACTCGTGGCGGTAGAAAAGGGTCGTTGTCACCACGTACATTAAAAGAAACATTCCTTTTTGTCATTTAGTAAAACTCTTAGTTGAAAAAGATTCATTTTGTATAAAAGTAAAAGTCAAAGGGGTTTATACACCGTATAGAAGAAAGTTTTGTATGAAATGAAATATGCCTCAATTAAAGGAGATTGAGACGAAGTCCCTTACAAAGATCATTTTTAAATAAAATAGATCTACTATGTGTATTCACTATAATTACACATAAAGAAAGTAAAAATACAAGATAGGACATAATAATATCACGACATAATTTGAAAGTAGGAGATTAACCCAAAGAACGAAAATTGGGTTAAGAAGTTCCCTTACCTCGGGTCCGACTTGACTCGATCGTTCTTTAAAGTCCTGAATAATAAACTTGAGTTAATTTATGCTTTATTAATAACCTTTTTTTAAATTCATTTTTACTTTTATATCACTTATTACCATGTTATAAACATTATGTAATCATTTATGTTAATAATTTTTGTTTTGTCGATATTTGGTTCTTAAGTCCAAAGTGGATTTCTTACAATTACATGTTGTTCGAGTGGTCAAAGGTTCATTATATCCAGAATTATATTCATGATTCAGATATCATATATATAATATATATCTAGCATATACATTTGTTTATTATATTACATAATCATTTAGAGGTAAGAAATGAAATGCACAGTTCATGGAGACGGTAATCTGTACGTACGCATGAACTCTACTTTCATTTCTATGTCATATTAATTGAATTAAAACTAAATGAGAGATATGTATATTTTTATTTAAAGAATTATATTAATCATTTATATGTATCATACATCATATATATCCAGTATATATATGTACTTATAATAGTACATTACATTTGGGGATAAGAAATGAAATTCATCGTTCATGGAGACGGTAAGCCGTACATACACATGAACGCTACTTTCATTTCAATATCATACTTTAATGGAAAGAAATAATAATTATATAAAGGTATATTATAATTCCAGAATAAAATCATATATAATAACTTTAAATCCATCCTTTATACGTACCACATATGGTATTAACGAATCAAATCATTTTGTGGGGGCGGTAGTCTGCACTTCCTAAAATGAAGATATCGCGTTTACTGATAATGGAATCCATAAAGGTATGCCATAAATGAAAAATAAAGAAGCTTAAGGAAAACAAAGAAATATGATATATCATATATAAATAGAGTGACATCTTATTGGCCACCATTAAAGGAGTTAAAAGAAGATTGAACAATCATCGTTTCATGAGGCAGAAATTCACCAAACACAGAAACAGTATGTTCTTTAACCATTAAATGGAGGTGTGGGTAGGTGTAGCTCTAATACTTCTTATAACATCATCCTAGTATATTTAAGATACTTTTTTGTGTTACAAAATAAAGGAATAAAAAGAGTTTAGAGGGTTGGAGAAGCAAAATAAAACAAAAGAACACAAGAGAAAACACTACCTTTAAAAAGGGTAACTCTTTTTGATTTGATCTCGAAGGCTTCCTTGGGGAGACTTATTCCCGATGTGAGGCTTCTAGGAGTAAGATAGGGATGTGGAGAGACAAAATGGGCTGGGGTTGGCCGATCCAAAGGCTTTAGAGGTGTGTGTAAGGAGGTAGAGGTGGGGGCCTTTTATAAGAGGAGAGGAGGGGCACTCTTGGAAAGGTATAAAAGGTTACATTATTTTCAAATTATTTTAGGAGTTGAAAGGTATCACATTGATTTATTTCTATTATAATGTTATATGGGTTATAAATATACTCATCCAATAAGACTTTTATAAGTGTATGTTATATTTTTAACATTATCTTTTCATTTTATTTATATCCTTTATTAATGAGATAATCGTTGCATCATCATGATGTCATCAATAATTTAATTTATTTAAGGTCTCAAAATTATAAAAAAAATATCATGATGTAGTGAATCATTTTAGATTTCCAATGAATATTTATATTCAAAGATATAACTTTTATAACCCCATTTAAAAATCGTTTTAGTAAAACAACTCATGTTTGTGTCATTTTTACTTTAAATAAAAGGCATTAATGTCTTTATCATACCCATGTGGCTCCATGGGGTCCCAAAAATCGACCCAGGGGTTGTATTGGTCGGCCATGACACATCCAATAATGGTAAGACATGTTTCAAGTTCATTTCATGTTATTAAAACATTATTCTTACCTTAAATTATACTAATTACCTCTAATCGCGATTAAAAACATAATGTTACTATTCACCAAAAAATTATTTTAATCCCATTGAACCACATTTTACTTATTAATTAAAACCATGTATTCTAGATTTTTGAAATTCAAAACACAGAGGTGGTAAAATTTCATTTCAATGGAAAAATCAGTTTTTATAAGTACCACTTAGTGGATTCACTATTCATCAAAAATTGAAGTTTTTCATAAAAATACCAAAACTTCACCCTAAGATATATTTGATATTCCAAATAAAAAAAATGATGCCTATTTTACAAAATTCAAAATGAATAAGTTACATTAATTAATTTAATAAATAATTCCCGCTGTCAGAGAAAATAGCATGTTTTTATAAAACAACAAGTATCAAAAGATTGATACTAGTTTAAGTCCAATTTCGAAGTGAAATTAATTCCAATGACCACTATTGGATGAAATGGTAAAAATATATTCTAATTGAAATTTAAAACCAATTCAAAAGAGAATCTCATAATATAAATAAATTATATTAAAAAAAGTTTTTGAATTAAAATACAACATTTTTCACTATTTATTAAAAATGAACTTTATCGGACAAATACCAAAAATTCACACAAAGTAAATTTTGATGTCCCTATTCTAAAGAGGAATTTTATTTGGTCCAATAGAATTTATAAGAGTTACCAAAACTATATTTATAGATGGTTCGCCATCAAATAGTGATAAGTCGACCTTTAGTGAATGTTAGAGTATATATGCTTAAAATTAAATTCTTTTCATATTTTAAGCCTTTATACTTTATTGGATAAATGTAAAAACATATAACAAACATATATAATCAAATTTTAGTTATTTCCATTCATTCCCGCAAATACAACGGCTACGTGTTAACTACCATTTAAAATAATATTATTTTATTACTAGTGTGCAACGTAAGATTTCAGACAAACTCATTGTAGCATATCGGGTATGCTATCGAACATAGCTACCCCTTTAAAGTAAAATTAATATTAAATTCTAAAATATTAATAAATATGAAAATGTATTATTCATTATTTACCTGGGATGTTACATCCTTCCCCCCTTTTGAGAATTTCATCCTCACAATTTTATTCACTTATCAAAATAAGTGGGGGTATTTATACCTCATAGCATTTTCATATTCACACGTTTCCTCATTAACTATATGGTTTTTCCAAAAAACCTTTACCTGGTGAATTACTTTATTCCACAACACATGCTCTCTATGGTCAAGAATCTGGACTGGTTGTTCTTCATAAGATATATTTTCATCCAGCTGAACTACCTTTGGGCTCAAAACATGAAATGAATCTGGCATATACTTTCTCAACAACGAAACATGAAAAACATTTTGTACCTGAGATAAACTCAGAGGTAAATCCACTCGTTAAGAAACAAATCCAACTTTATCCAGAATTTCATATGGTTCAATGAACCTTGGAATCAGATTTCCTTTATTACCAAATCGCATCACACTTTTCCATGGAGAAACATTGAGAAAAACATGATCACCTACCTCGAAAGATAGATCCTTCCTCCGGTTATCCGAATAACTCGTCTGCCTGCTCTAAGCTGTTCTCATGTGTTTCTGAATCAACTGAACTTTTTCTGCCATCTCTTCTACCAATTCTGGTCACATTAGCTTCCTTTCACCCACTTCATCCCAGAAAGCTGGAGTTCGACACCGCTTCCCATATAATGCCTCAAACGGTGGCATCTGTATACTAGAATGAAAACTGTAATTATATGAAAACTCAACCAAAGAAAGATGTTGGTCCCAATTTCCTTGATAATACATAGAACAAGCTCGTAGCATATCCTCCATGGTTTGATTTATTTGTTCTGACTGCCCATCAGATTACGGATGAAAAGCTGTACTAAAATATAATTCAGTACCCAACGACTTCTGAAGGCCTTTCCAAAGTTAGAAGTAAACCTGGGATCACGATCGGACACAATGGAGAGGGGAACTCAATTTTAACTGACTATCTCTTTAAGATACAATCGAGAAAGTTGATCTAGAGAGAAAGAATCTCTAATAGGAAGGAAATGAGTATATTTAGTCAATCAATCAACAATAACCGAGATTTCATTATTACCTAGAGATTTCCTCGGTAATCCCACAAAAACGTCGATGGATAAATTTTCTAATTTCCACTCTGGCACCGGTAAAGGCTGAAGCATCTCTTTCGGTAACTGCCACTCTGTTCTAACCTGATGAAAAGTCAAACACTTCAGAGTAAAATCATCAATATCACTTTTCATTCCATCCCACTAGTAATACTCCCGAATATCTCTATACATCTTAGTACTACCCTTCTGAACTAGCTCATCCTTTTTCTACAACTCACTGTCTTGCTTTTGTGCTTGCTTAATTCAGTCTGATAGAGATGATGTCCCTGATACCTAAAACAAAACAGATGAACTTCCTTCACCAACATCTTCTATGAAAAAGTTCATCAAATCTAAAACCAAAGGATCTCATTCCAAACGTAGCATGGTGAATAAAGCATTACTTTTTCGACTCAAAGCATCAGCCACATTATTTTCTTTTCTTGGATGGTAATGAATTGTACAATCATAATCCCTGATTAATTCTTGCCATCTCCTCTGTCTCATGTTCAATTATTTATGAGTGAATATATACTTTAAACTTTTGTGATCAGTATATATTTCATACATTACTCCATAAAAATGATGCCTTTAAATTTTTTAATAAAAAACAACAGCAGCTAATTCCAAATCATGTGTTGGGTAATTTACCTCATGAATTTTCAACTGGCGTGAAGCATGAGCAATTACCTGATCATTCTGCATAAGGACAAAACCATGTTCTTTCAATGAAGCATCACTGTAGATAACAAACTCACCATTCTTGGAAGGAAGTTCCAAAACTGGAGCATTCACCAATCTTCTTTTCAACTCCTAAAAACAATAATCACATTCTTTTTTCCAGATAAACTAAACACACTTCTGAGTTTGCTTAGTAATTGGACTAGATAACCATTAAAAATTTCTAACAAAACTTCGGTAATATCCTCCCAAACCAAGGAATCAATGAATCTCAGTTACATTGGTGGGTCTTGGGCATTCATCAACAACTTTTGTTTTCACAGGATCAACAGTTATCCCATCATTAGAAACAATATGACCAAGGAAAGAAATTTGTTGCAACCAAAACTAACACTTGTTGAATTTCCCATACAATTTCTTTTCTTTTAAGGTTTTAAAAAGAACCCTTAAATGTCTTTCATGATCCTCTTTATTTTTAGAAAATACCAAAATATCATCAATAAAAACAACCAACATTTTTTACCTGAGTCAACTGATCCGTCACTGCAAAAAACTGTTTAGTTCAGATTCTGACCATCTTAGGATACTGATTTGATAGGAAATTTCCCTCTGTATGCCTTCCCAGAAAATCTATTCTGTTTCCTCTATGAAAAACCATTCTTAACACAGAAATATCTTAGGCGAAGAAACATGGTAATCTTCAAATTCTATATCATTTCAATTTGACCATAAAAAATATTTTTGGATAATCATTTAATAGAATTATAACTCCTAATGTTATCTAAACCGACCTCTGAAACCAACTATAAGTCCCCGGCCTTAAACCTTACTAAATATTGAATTAAATGAATAATTCACAATGATGATATTTTCAGGTTTAGAGTTTTAGATAATTAAGACATAAATATTACATCTCAAATGATTACAAAGTAAAAACTTCTATTAAGTTTCCATAGAATAAAAACTCTTAAAAAGAAACATGTCTAGTTCTATGTTTTATATAGCATTACTTTCCCTTGATCCCATCCTTTACCTTATTCCACATTATGTCTTGTGAAAAACATTTCAAAAAAAACTTGGGGTGAGTATAAAAATCTCAGTAAGGGATACACAAATAATGAAAACCATTAGTTTATCAAAACAACTAGTAAACCATGTTTACTTTATCAGAGTAATAATTTTCCCCTTTATGAAGTAGTAAAAACACTTCATTGAATATAAGATCATTACATTCCCTTTTTTAACCAAAAGATTACCATAAAACCCATATAAAGATCACATAACATCTAAATGTAACTTGGGACATAAACATTATTAAGTGGAATAACCATATGGTTGACTTCCACACATATCACTTAATGGAATAGCAATACGGCAGACTTCCATACCCAATGCATTGAAGGTTATAACGTAACCACCCGTCCTAGTATTCACGGCACTAACCGTCATATGTTTTATCACGTAACGGCCTGTCTAATTACCATTATAAAATCATAAGACATAAAACAAATATAATGGAAAGAAAACATTTCCACTCTTTGATCACAATATATCACTTAAATATATTGACATAAAAAATCCATTATAAAAACCATTTTCAATTCCATGATACATAAAAGAGTATATGGTATTTATTTCGTTTTAAAAACATTACGGCTTGTTGAGGAAGCTAAATAATACTCGTGAGGGCGGAAAAGGGTCATTGTCACCACGTACGTTAAAAGAAAAATTCCTTTTTGTCGTTTAGTATAACTCTTCGTAGAAAAAGATTCCTTTTTTATAAAATTAAAAGTAAAAGGTGTTTATACACCGTATAGAAGAAAGTTGGGTATAAAACGAAATATGCTTCAATGAAATGAAATTGAGTCGAAGTCCCTTACAAAGATAATTTTTAAATAAAATATATCTATTATGAGTATTCATTATAAGTACAAATAAAGAATGTACAAATACAAGAGAGGATATAATAATATCATGACATAATTTGAAAGTATGAGATTAACCCAAAGAACTAAAATTGGGTTAAGAAGTTCCCTTACCTCGGGTCCGACTTGACTCGATTGTTCGTTAACGTCCTGAATAATAAAATTGAGTTAATTTATACTTTCTTAATAACCTTTTTTAAGTTCATTATTACTTTTATATAACTTATTACCGTGTTATAAACATTATGAAATCATTTAAGTTAATAATGTTTGTTTGGTCTATATTTGGTTCTTAAGTCAAAAGTGGACTTCTTACAATTAAATGTTGTTCGTGTGGTCAAAGGTTCATTATATCCAGAACGATATTCATGATTCGGATATCATATATATCATATATATCCAGAATTTACATGTATTTATAATATTACATAATCATTTATATGTAAGAAATAAAATGCACCGTTCATGGAGACGGTAATCCGTACGTACGCATGAACGCTACTTTCATTGCTATGTCATATTAATGGAATTAAAACTAAATGAGAGATATGTATATTTTAATTCCAGAATAATATTCATCATTTATATGTAACATAGATCATATATATCCATTATATATATGTACTTATAATAGTACATTACATTTGGGGATAAGAAATGAAATGCACCGTTCATGGAGATGGTAAGTCGTACGTACGGATGAACGCTACATTCATTTATATCTCATACTTTAATGGAATGAAATAATAATGATATAAAGGTATATTATAAATCTAGTATAACATCATATATAATAACTTTAAATCCATCCATTATACGTACCACATATGGTATTAACGAATCAAATCACTTTGAGGGGGCGGTAGTCCGCACTTCCTAAAATGAAGATATCACGAATACCCATAATGGAAGCCATAAAGGTATTCAATAAATGAAAAATAAAGAATCTTAAGGGAAAAATAAACATATTATATATTATATATAAATATAGTTATATCATAATGGACACCATTAAAGGTGTTAAAATAATATTGAACAATCATCGTTTCGTGAGGTAGAAATTCTCCAAACACAGAAACAGTATGTTCTTTAACCATTAGATGGATGTGTGTGTAGGTGTAGCTTGAATCCTTCTTTTAACAATATCCTAGTATATTTAAGATACTTTATTTGTTTAAAAATAAAGGAATTAAAAGATTTTAGAGGGTTGGATAAGCAAAATAAAACAAAATAACACAATAGAAAACACTGCCTTTAAAATGGGTAACTATTTTTAATTTGTGATCAATGGTTTTCTTGGGAAGACTTCTGCACAATGTGAGGCTTCTAAGAGTAAGAGAGGGATGTGGGGAGACAAAATAGGCAGGGTTTGGCCGAGACAAAGGCTTTAGAGGTGTCTGTAAGGAGGTAGAGGTGGGTGCCTTTTATAAGGGGAGAGGTGGGGCACTCTTGGAAGGGTATAAAAGGTTACATTATTTTAAAATGCGTTTCGGATTTAAAAGGTCCCAAGTTGATTTATTTAGAGGATATGGTGATAATGGTTCGAAATATAATCATCCAATAGGTCTTTGACAAGTGTAAGTTATAGTTTTAACATTATCTTTTCATTTTATTTAAATCCTTTATTAATGAGGTAATCGTTGCATCATCATGATGTCATACATAATTTAATTTATTTAATGTCTAAAAATTATAAAACAAATATCATGATGTAGTAAATATTCTTAGCTTTCCAATTAATATTTATAGTCAAAACGATGACATGTATAACCCCATTTAAAAATCTTTTTATTAAAACAACTCATGTTTGTGTCATTTTTAATTTTACTTTAAATAAAAGGCATTAATGTCTTTATCTTACCCAAGTGGCTCCATGGGGTCCCAAAAATCGACCCATGGGTCTTCTTGGTCGGCCATGACACATCAAATAAGGTTAGGAAATGTTTTAAGTTCATTTCATATTATTAAAACATTATTCTTACCTTAAATTACAATAATTACCTCTAATCGCGATTAAAAACATAAAAGTTACTATTCACCAAAAAATTATTTTAATCTCGTTGAACAAAATTTTACTTCTTAATGAAAACCATGTATGTCAGATTTTTGAAATTCAAAACACAGAGGTTGTAAAATTTCATTTAAACGGAAAAATCAGTATTTATAATTACAACTTAGTGGTTTCACTATTCATCAAAATTTGAAGTTTTTCAGAAAAATACAAAAACTTCTCCCTAAGCTATATTTGATATTCTGAATTCAAAAATGATGTCTATTTTACAATATTCAAAACATATAAGTTACATTAATTAATTTAATAATTAATTCCCGTTGTGAGAGCACATAGCGTGTTTTTATGAAACAATAAATATCAAAAGATTGACACTAGTTTAAGTCCAATTTTGAAGTGAAATTAATTCCAAAGACCACTATTAGATTAAATGGTAAAAATATATTCTAATTGAACTTTAAAACCAATTAAAAATATTATCTAATCATATAAATAAATTATATTAAAAAGATGTTTCGAATTAAAATACAACAGTTTTCACTATTCATTAAAAAAATGAACTTTATCGGAAAAATACCAAAAATTCACACAAAGTAAATTTTGATGTGCATATTTTAATGAAGTATTTGATTTGGTCAAATAGAATTTATAAGAGTGACCAAAACAATATTTATAGATGGTTTTCCATCAAAAGGTGTTAAGTCGACCTTTAGTGAATGTTAGAGTATTTATGCCTAAAATTGAATTCTTTTCGTATTTTAAGCCTTTATCCTTTATTTGATAAATGTAAAAACATGTAACAAACATATATAATCCTATTTTAGTATTTTCCATTAATTCTATCTAACACAACGGATACGTGTTAACTACCATTTAAAATAAAATTATTTTTTTACTAGTGTGCAACGTAAGATTTCAAAGAAACACTTTGTTGCGTATCGGGTACGCTATCGAACATAGAAACCCCTTTAAAGTAAAATTAATATTCAATTATAAAATATTAATAAATATGAAAATGTATTATTCTTTATTTACCTGGGATGTTACATCCTTCCACCCTTTTAGGAATTGTATCCTCGCAATTTTATTCACTTATCAAAATAAGTGGGGGTATTTATCCCTCATAGAATTTTCAGATTCCCACGTTGCCTCTTTAACCATATGGTTTTTCCACAAAACCTTTACCTGGTGAATTACCTTATTCCACAACACTTTCTCTCTATGGTCATGAAACAGGACTGGTTTTTCTTCATAAGATAGATTCTCTTTCAACTGAACTACCTCTCGGCTCAGAACATGAGATGAATCTGGCATATAATTTCTCAACATCGAAACATGAAAAAAATTGTTTACCTGAGAAAAACTCGGAGGTAAAGCCACTCGGTAATCAACTGATCCAACTTTCTTCAGAATTTCATATGGTCCAATGAAACTTGGACTCATCTTTCCTTTATTACCAAATCGCATCACACTTTTTCACGGAAAAACCTTTAGAAAAACCTGATCACCTACCTCGAAAGATAGATCCTTCCTCTGGTTATCCGTATAACTCTTCTGCCTGCTCTGAGCTTTTTTCATGTGTTTCTGAATCAACTGAACTTTTTCTGCCATCTCTTCGACCAATTATAGTCCCAACAACTTCCTTTCACCCACTTCATCCCAGAAAGTTGGAGTTCGACACCGCTTCCCGTATAATGCCTCAAACGGTGGCATCTGTATACTAGAATGAAAATTGTTATTATATGAAAACTCAAACAAATAAATATGTTGGTCCTAACTTCCCTGATAATCCATAGAACAAGCTCCAAGCATATCCTCTAAGGTCTGAATTGTTCGTTCTGACTGCCTATCTAATTGCGGATGAAAAGCTGTACTAAAATTTAATTCAGTACCCAACAACTTCTGAAGGCCTTTCCAAAGGTAAGAAGTAATCCTGGGATCATGATTGGACACAATGGAGAGGGGAACTCCATGTAACCTGACTATCTCTTTAAGATACAGTCGAGAATGTTGATATAGAGAGAAATTATCTCAAATAGGAAGGAAATCGGCAGATTTAGTCAATCGATCAACAATAACCTAGATTGCATTATTACCTCGAGATGTCCTCGGTAACCCCACAACAAATTCCATGAATACATTATTCCATTTCCACTCTGGCACCGGTAAGGGCTGAAGCATCCCTTTCAGTAACTACCACTGTACTTTAACCTGGTGACAAGTCAAACACTTCACAATAAAATCAGAAATATCCCTTTTCATTCCGTCCCACCAGTAATAGTCCCAAAGATCTTTATACCTCTTATTACTTCCCTTCTGAACCATCTCTACCTATTTCTACAACTCACTGTCTTGCTTCTGTGCTTGCTTAATTCTGTCTAATAGAGATGATCACACTGATACCTGAAACAAAACAGAAGAACATCCTTCACCAAAAACTTCTATGCCAAAGTTCATCAAATAAAAAACCAAAGGATCTCATTCCAAACATAGCATGGTTAATGAAGCATTACTTTTTCAACTCAAATCATCATCCACTTTATTTGCTTTTCCTGGATGGTAATGAATTGTACAATCACAATCCTTGATTAATATTAGCCATCTCCTTTGTCTCATGTTCAATTCTTTCTGAGTGAATATATACTTTAAACTTTTGTGATCAGTATATATTTCACACTTTACTCCATACAAATGATGTCTCCAAATTTTTTAAGCAAAAACAACAGCAGCTAATTCCAAATCATGTGTATGGTAATTTACCTCATGATTTTTCAACTGGTGTGAATCATAATCAATTACCTGATCAGTCTGCATAAAGACACAACCATGTCCTTTCAATGAAGCATCACTGTAGATAACAAACTCACCATTCCTAGAAGGAAGTACCAAAACTGGAACATTCACCAATCATCTTTTCAACTCCTAAAAACAATCATCACATTCTTTTGGTCAGATAAACTAAACACCCTTCTGAGTTAGCTTGGTCATTGGACTAGATAACCGTGAAAAATTTCTAACAATCCTTCAGAAATAGCCTCCCAAACCAAGGAATCTACGAATCTCAATTACATTTGTGGGTCTTGGCCATTCTTCCACAACCTTTGTTTTCGCAGGATCAATAGTTATCCCATATTTAGAAAGAATATGACCCAGGAAAGAAATTTTTTGCAACCAAAACTCATACTTGTTTAATTTCCCATACCATTTCATTTCTTTTATGGTTTTTAAAAGAACCCTTAAATTTATTTCATGCCCCTCTTTACTTTTAGAAAACACCAAAATATCATCAATAAAAAAATCAAACATTTTCACCTGAGTCAACTGAGCCATCACTGCAACAAACTATTTAGATATGATTCTGACCATCTCAGGATACTGATTTGAAAGGTCATTTCCCTCTGTATGCCTTCCGAGAAAATCTGTTCTGTTTCCACTATGAAAAACCATTATTAACACAGAAATATTTTAGTTGAAGCAACATGGTAATCTTTAAATGCTATATCATTTCAATTTGACCATAAAAAATATTTTTGGATAATCATTTAATATAATTATAACTCCTAAAGTTATATAAACTGACCTTTGATACAAACTTCAAGGCCCCGGCCTTAAGCCTTACTTAATATTGAATTAAATGAATAATTCACATTGAGGATCATTTCAGGTTTAGAGTTTTAAAGAATAAGGAAATAACTATTACATCTCAAATGATTAAAAAGTTGACAATTATACTAAGTTTCTATAGAATAAAAATCCTTAAAAAGAAACATGTCTAGTTCCATGTTTTATATAACATGAATTTCCCTTGATCCCATCCTTGACACTATTCCACATTAAGTCCTATGAAAAACATTTCAAAAAAACATGGGGTGAGCATAAAAAGCTCAGTAAGGGATACAAAAAGAATGAAAATCGTTAGTTTATCGAAACAACAAGTAAACCATGTATACTTTATCAAAGTAATAATTTTCACCATTATGATGTAGTAAAAACTCTTCACTGAATAAAAGATCATTACTTACCCTTTTGTAACCAAAATATTACCATAAAACCCATATAAAGATCACATAACATATAAAGGTAACTTGGCACATAAACATACTTATGTGGAATAACCATACGGTTGAATTCCACACATATCACTTAATGGAATAGCCATACGACCGACTTCCATACCCAATGCATTGGAGGTTATAATGTAACCACACGTCCAGGTATTCACGGCACCACCCGTCATATGGTTTATCACGTAACCACCCGTCAAATGTCCAAGTAACATTATAAAATTATAAGTCATAAAACAAATATAATGGAAAGAAAACATTTCCACACGTTGATCACAATATATCACTTAAATATATTGATATAAAAAATCCATTATAAAAACCATTTTCAATACCAAGATACATAAAAAAGTATATGGTATTTATTTCATTTTAAAAACATTACGGCTTGTTGAGGAATCCAAATAATACTCGCGGCGGCGGAAAAGGGTCATTGTCACCGCGTACGTTAAAAGAAACATTCCTTTTTGTCATTTAGTCAAACTATTTATAGAAAAAGATTCCTTTTGTATAAAAGTAAAACTCAAAGGGGTTTATACACTGTTTAGAAGAAAGTTGTGTATAAAACAAAATATGCCTCAATGAAAGGAGATTGAGACGAAGTCCCTTACAAAGATCATTTTTAAATAAAATAGATCTATTATGTGTATTCACTATAAGTACACATAATGAAATTATAAATACAAGATAGGACATAATAATATCATGACACAATTTTAATGTAGGAGATTAACCAAAAGAACGAAAATTGGGTTAAAAAGTTCCCTTACCTCGGGTCCGACTTGACTCGATCGTCCTTTAACATCCTGAATAATAAACTTGAGTTAATTTCTACTTGCTTAATAACATTTTTTAAGTTCATTATTACTTTTATATCACTTATTAACATTTTATAAACATTATTTAATAATTTAAGTTAATAATGATTGTTTTGTCGATATTTGGTTCTTAAGTCAAAAGTGGACTTCTTACAATTACATGTTGTACATGTGGTCAAAGGTTCATTATATCCAAAATGATATTCATGATTTGGATATCATATATATAATATATATATATATCATATATATGTATTTATAATAATACATAATCATTTAGAGGTATGAAATGAAATGCACCGTTCATGGAGACAGTAATTCGTACGTACGCATGAACACTACTTTCATTTCTATGTCATATTAATGAAAATAAAACTAAATGAGAGATATGTATATTTTAATTCCAGAATTATATTCATCATTTATTTGTAAAATACATCATATATATCCATTATATATATGTACTTATAATAGTACATTACATTTTGGGATAAGAAATGAAATGCACCGTTCATGGAGACGGTAAGCCGTACGTACGCATGAACGCTAATTTCATTTTTATCTCATACATTAATGGAAAGAAATAATAATGATATAAAGGTATATTATAATTCCATTATAATATGATATATAATTACATTAAATCCATCCTTTATACGTACTGCATATGGTATTAATGAATCAAATCACTTTGATGGGGCGGTAGTCCGCACTACCTAAAATGAAGATATCGCATATACCCATATTGGAATCCGTAATGGTATGCCATAAATGAAAAATACATAAGCTTAAGGAAAACATAAACATATTATATATCATATATAAATTTAGTTACATCTTAATGGCCACCATTAAAGGTGTTAAAAGAAGATTGAACATTCATTTTTTCGTGAGGTAGAAATTCACCAAACACAGAAACAGTATTTTCTTTAACCATTAGACCGAGGTGTGTGTAAATGTATCTCTAATATTTATTATAACAACATACTAGTATATATAAGATACTGGTTTTGTTTAATAATAATGTAATAAAATGAGTTTAGAGGGTTGTAGAAGCTAAATAAAACAAAATAACACGAGAGAAAACACTACTTTTAAAACGGGTAACTCTTTTTGATTTGAGCTCAAAGGATTCCTTGGGAAGACTTCTGCCCAATGTGAGGATTCTAGGAGTAAGATAGGGATGTGGAGAGACAAAATGGGAAGGGGTTGGCCGAGACAAAAGGTTTAGAGGTGTGTGTAAGGAGGTAGAGGTGGGGGCCTTTTATAGGAGGAGAGGAGGGGCACTCTTCGAAAGGTATAAAAGGTTACTTTATTTTCAAATGAGTTTCGGATTTGAAAGGTCCCACATTGATGTATTTCTAGTATAAGGTGATAAGGGTTCGAAATATACTCATACAATAGGTATTTGACATGTGTAAGGTACAATTTTAACATTATCATTTCATTTTATTTAAATCCTTTATTAAAAGGTAATCTCTGCATCATCATGATGTCATAAATAGTTTAATTTATTTAATGTCTAAAAATTATAAGACAAATATCATGATGTAGGATATCTTCTTATATTTCCAATTAATATTTATAGTAAAAAATATGACTTGTATAACCCCATTTAAAAATAGTTTTAGTAAAACAACTTATGTTTGTGTCATTTTTACTTTTACTTTAAATAAAAGGCATTAATGTCTTTATCTTACCCAAGTGGGTCCATGGGGTCCCAAAAATCAACCCATGGGTTGTCTTGGTCGGCCATGACATATCCAATAAGGGTAGACATGTGTCAAGTTCATTTCATTTTACTAAAACATTATCCATACCTTAAATTACACTAATTACCTCTAATCGCGATTAAAAACATAAAAGTTACTATTCACCAAAAAATTATTTTAATCCCATTGAACAACATTTTACTTCTTAATGACAACCATATATGTTGGATTTTTGAAATTCAAAACCCAGAGGTGGTAAAATTTCATTTAAACGGAAAAATCATTTTTTATAATACCACTTAGTGGTTAAACTATTCATCAAAAATTGAAGTTTTTCAGAAAAATACCAAAACTTCACCCTAAGCTATATTTGATATTCCGAAATCAAAAATGATGTCTATTTTACAAAATTCAAAACATATAACTTACATTTATTAATTAAATAATTAATTCCTGCTCTCATAGGAAAAAGCGTGTTTTTATTAAACAATAAGTATCAAAAGATTGACACTAGTTTAAGTCCAATTTCGAAGTAAAATTAATTCCAATGACCACTATTGGATTAAATGGAAAAAAATATATTCTAATTGAAAATTAAAACCAATTCAAAATATAATCTAATCATATAAATAAATTAGATTAAAAAGAGGGTTTGAATTAAAATACAACATTTTTCACTATTCATTAAAAAATGAACTTTATGGGAAAAATAAAAAAAAATCACACAAAGTAAATTTTTATGTCCCTGTTGTAAATAAGAATTTTATTTGGTACAATAAAATTTATATGTTTGACCAAAACTATATTTATAGACGGTTTTCCATCAAAACGTGATAAGTATACCTTTAGTGAATGTTAGAGTATATATGCCTAAAATTGATTTTTTTGGTATTTTAAGCCTTTATCCTTTGTTGGATAAATGTAAAAACATTTAACAAACATATATAATCATATTTTAGTTATTTCCATTCATTCCCGCCAATACAACAGCTACCCGTTAACTACCATTTAAAATAATATTATTTTATTACTAGTGTGCAACGTAAGCTTTCAAAGAAACTCTTTGTTGCGTATCAGGTACGCTATCGAACATAGAAACACCTTTAAAATAAAATTAATATTCAATTCTAAAATATTAATAAATATGAAAATATAATATTTTTTATTTACCTGGGATGTTACAAGTTATGATACTGGGAAATATTATTCCTGCAATGTATATTAAAAAAATTATTTTCAAATTTTTTGTAAAATCCAAACATGTATTATTTTGAAATCAAAATGATGATTACATTAAAAAAATTAAAACATTGGTAAAAATTTAATTTCTAAATAATATAATGATAATAACACATTTTTTATAATATTTTTTTAAAAAATATGGTTTTTGAAGGTAACATATTTTCAGTGGAAGTGAGAAATAAATTATGAATTTATGAAAAAAATATTATTTATTATTTTATATGAAAAATATTGGTAAAATGGCTATATTACGTAAAAATATCATGAATAACCATATTATAAGAATATTCATGAGGTTTTTAGAGTTGTATTATAATATTTTATCATAAAAAACATAGTCATAAAAAATCCTGATAAATGATGAGACTGTAACATAAATAGATTACCTCTTTGGAAACATTGTATCATAAGAAACATAAATGAAAACCATTAATTGAAATATAAAATATAATTATATTATATAAATTCATAGTATTACATGTCAATGTAGATTTATATTCACCTTGTAAAAGTTGATAGGTGTATTACATAAGAAATTTCTCAAGAAAAGAAAAATTGAGATAAAATCACTTAATGATTTCGTAAATTTGAAACTATAAACACAATAAATAATATATCATAAAATTATATTATAAATCACCATAATTTTTAGTAGAATAATCGTATTATAAATTAAAGTTAATCATATACACCACATAAAATAAACACGTGTTTAATATGGAATTTGTCTCGCATTAATTAAAAGTGAGACAAAAATATATTACCCATTTAGAAATATTTTGAATTGTAAGCACGAATAAATAATAACATATAATGAAACATTAAATATCATTAAAATAATAGTATTCATGAAATGAAAATTCAAAGGGGAGTTATATAAAACACAAAAAAGTGGTGAATTTTTATGTGCCTCCTATAAATAAATGTGAGAATATAAATATCTTACATTAAGTCTTAACTTTCGTAGTACACATTCAAAACTTTTATTTGATAAAAATAAGTGTATTATAAATATATTATTGAACAGTATTTATATATATAATATCATATATTATTTTCTATGACCTTTTATTACCCTATTATTAACAATTCCATGTTACTGTTTTATTTTGGGTAATAAACACTTTGGTATTTGTATATGTTTTTGATTTTTAAATTTTTAGTTCCTCTTATTTTTATCGAAATTTAATAATTTAAATAATGTTAACAATTAATTAAATATCATATATATTCATTATATATATTTTTAGGATAATTTGAAAATAATTGTGATAGAAAATGAAATACATCATTTATAGACACTGTAAGTCGTATGTATGCATGAACACAGTATCCATTTTTTTAAAATTAAAAGAATTTAAATAATATATTATAATTAAAGAATAATTTCTATGTTATATATACAACAAAATTTTCATTTTACACATTTTTATTACCTTCTACTTAAATCGTGAATGAATCACATTGATTCACGAGGCAGTAGTTTGTCGTACACATGAGTGATGTTATGATATTGTAACCAAATGGAAAGCATGGTGGTACGTGTGATAAAATAATTCTAGAAAAATAATACTATAACAAATATAATATATATACTTATATCAGAATTCCATAATAATTTTTAATCATGAGAAGTGGTAATGGAAAATCGAATGACATCGGTTCAGGAGGTAGTAGTTTGTCGTACACACAAATGATGATTTCGTAACTAATTTGATAGAAGTTGAGATTTTTGTAGGTCATGGACATTACATAACAAAATTTTAGTACATTGTATATTATTATTTTATTATATCAATATGTTATAAAAAATATTTATGGAGTTGGTGTAAGAAATAAAATAGAAATTCCTATTGATGAATGTTACCTATTCTTTAGGTATCCTATTTAGGTTTTCACAAAAAACCTTATTAAATTAGATTTATTTCCAAAATAAGGCTTCTATGATGATAGGAATGAATTTAAGAAGTTATTTGGGTGCTAAATTTCTGAAAAAAATGATTTTAATATGTGAATAACATAGGAGAGAGGGTAACCATATATGAGTTAGGTGAGTGGCACACTTGTAATTTATGAAGAGAAGAAGGTGTACCCAAGTTATTATCTTGAAACAAGGTTAAAAAATATAATATTATCTAGAATATAATATAAAAGGACGAAATATGTCTATAACTTGGGTTTTTACACATTATTATTATTATTTTTAAGCCTCAATCATTTTGTTTACCACCACCCCCATAAACCCATTTTCACCTTAACCCTGGAAAATAATTAATATTTTTCTATTAACTATGGTTAGAAATTATGATGAAATTATTATATAATATAAATTATTATGATTTAAAACATGGAATACAATTTTTAAATTCAATTCACATAATTTAGAAAAGTCAATTTAAATTTAATCCCACGGATGCGATGAGAAATCAGGTTCTCCAATAGAAGGTTATCAAAAGTATTCAAATTTATTATATCACAATTCAGTATAAAAATGATTCTAATGAAATAAATTGTATTATTATATATAACATATATAGTTTAACAATATACCCAATTTAAAATTTAATTTATCTTTAAGAATAACTTAAATAAAAATACATTTTTCTATTAAAATTCATTATTTTTCAATATTCATCGAAAAATGAAACTTTTCAAAAAAAACCCCCCACAAATTACCATAAGATAATTTTTATATCCCAATTTCAAAAATGGATTTAAAGTTTTAAAATAAATTTTATTGTTAAATAAATAATTGTAAAATAAGTGCATCAAAGGCATCAAAACATATTTTCAGAAAAAGATTGTAATCTGTGTAAAATTGGATTTATTATTTTTTCTTTTATAGAAAACTAATAAGATAGAAATTTAAAATATTATTAAATATATAATATAAACATTTAATTTAAATAATTCAAAAAAATTTATTTGTTTAATTTACTAATTTAATATGAGATTAGGTGAACTAAAATAGTTTTTCCTAAAATGATTTCTTTTAATTTCAATTTTATTTTAATTTTATCACTAATTTATCGATCACCAAATAATTAATTATATATACATTATTAAAAATATATATTTTTATAATACAGATAATCCTATTCATATTAATTATTCCAATGTCTTTGTGATGACTATCATATTAAATAAAAAAAATTTAATAGTATGTTAGATTTCGTTTAAAATCGGTTTTGTAAGTAATGAAAGATAAACTCTGTATTATGTGTAACAATAGCCGATAATATTATTTCATGAAATTATAGATAAAATTTTTATTCTTTGTAAAAAAATTCAAAGACATTGTTTTTTATAATGTATGAAGAACTTATTGTTTCGTGTGTTGTAAAATATTCAAATGATTAAATATATTCTAAAAATTATTTCACTAAATCATTAGGTTTTACATTATACCCCCCTTAAAAGGAATTAAACCGTTAAAATTCATATCATTCATCATATGTTTAACATATGAACATTACTTCATATAAACCCACATCGTAAAATTGGTTAACAAAAATCCTCTTGAAAAAGAGAAAGAGATGTGTGCAAGAATTCTAATGTAATACTTTATAGGTTTCCAAATTGATGACCATGAGTGGGAAGTTAAAACACGGGCCTATAAGAGAATACTAACTCAAAAATATTAATGGAGTGTAATAGAGAACATGTCTAGGATAAAATTATCAAACACACAAACACAAACCAATGAGGCATGAAGAAGGTCATTGATATCTTCAAAAATTATGATTACATGAAAACACTTTATTTAAAGATCCTTTTACAAATTTTGGTGCATTTATATTCCATTTAGACAAAGAATATATTATAATGTACTTATATGTTATATTTTTATTTCATAAGAATGATTTCATCCTTTTAATATTTATTGTTCAATTTTCACTTCATCTATTTATATAAGAGATGAAGTTTTCATGTCTGATGCACTAAATGAGATCTATAATAATTCATTCTTACTATATCTAGTTAAATAATGTTTTTTAAATATTATCCAATATAGGAAAATATTTATATGTTGAAGTAATATATTAACCTAAAAACATAATTTAATGTTCCACTTAAACAATTCCATAAATGGATATCATTATATCCATTAAAAATTAAAAATTTATAAATAATGTCACTAAATTCTTTAAAAAGAACTTATTTCTAATCCCCTCCAACAACATGATATATCGATTAATTATCACAACACAAAAATGTGAATACCATCATAATGTATTCTATTAAATCATGGAAATAACTTGAATGACCATATAACCTTATTGAAAACATACTAGATTTCTTATTCCTTAAATTAAACATAGAGTATTAGATATATTCCTTAAATATAAAAATGGTGTATAAAAATGATTGAATAGACTACCATATCATAAAAATCATTAATTAGTTCCAACGTAATCAGAAAAATTCAATTTAGTTATTTAGATCCAAAATATCTTTAAACAAACATAATTATCCCAACATATTAAACATTTTAAGGGTTATATTTCCATAATCAAAATATCACATTACTATTAAATTACTTTTCTAGTCCATCAGTACCATTTAACATATTTTTGAAAATACTTACTTAAAAACTTATAATGAGAAACCATTATATATTTCATGATTCATATAACATAATCCTTGGATTAAAATACATTAATACTTCAATAATATAACTTCATTTCCAAACCATTAGCTATGGTTCATTATTTTATTCATCTATGACTATTTCTTTTCATATGTAATTCATAGTCTCTTCATCATTAATAGGAAAATCATTACTCATATAACCTTGTTGATTCTATTTATGAGATTTCAATATAGTACATTGATTTTCATAATGCCCATAATTTCCAAATTTTAAACATTCATCCTTTCTTAATACATTATGGACACAAATATTCTCATCCATTATGTCAGCTAAACTTTTGATTTTCACTTCATAGTTACTTTCTCTGTGACCTTCTTTTCCAAGACCAAAATATATTATCATCACTTTGAGACATTCTCCTGAGTGATTCATCCAAAATTCTCAATATATAAGAATCCAAATCTTTTTTCCTCCATGGTCTCCACTATCTAAACCCTCAGCAAAATCTATCCTTCTATTATTTTATGACTCGGATAGTTAGTTAATGTTAACATTGTTAATCATGTTTTGTGATAACTAATTATACATAATCATGATATCCTTTACTCCAGTCATCATCCCATTTGAATGATCAATAGAAATTTTATATAAAATTTAATGTTAACCCAGTTCCATAGAGTCCCGCCATTGACTAAACTAAAAAATCATATTGTTAGAAACAATAATCATAATGTAAGACCACATAATCAGGAAAATCACTTAGAGGATTTCTAAATCATGACACAATCATTTTAATCTATAATACCTTAGGATTGCACTTGGTCATTCATAATCATCATTTATTCAGATCCTTTGGGATGGTTTGTAATGATTTTAGGAATTTACAAATCATATACCCCAGGAGTGAAAAACATGGTGTTCATTAAGGCATGTTGTCTTACACCAGGTGACAAATGAGTCTAGGTCAACACAGCCTTTTTTATATATTAACCCTTCCTACCTCTATTCCAAAGAAATATCCACTTGTAATATCTATATAAGGATTTAATTTCATAGAATCTACTCAATCTATCCTTTCACAAAATTATAATATATTTTCCATTACATTGACTAAGACTTAGACTTATCATTAGGTACATCCCTAATCATATCCTTAGCAATATCCCAAGGGATGGTACAAAATTTTTCTAATACATGTTTCTAATGGTTAACTAAATATTTCATTGGGCACCAACTATAGCAACCCAGGATTATCATATATATGTATTACATCATTTTTTATTAATATTCAATAAATTACACAAACAAACTCTTGATAACAATAATATTTTAGTGATTTTTAAAACATGAAAACAAAAAAAAAATAGTTCATAGGTAAACTACATAATCTCCTACAAAATTATTAATAACTAGTACCCTTCTTAAACTTATCATAAGTAATACATTTCATCATAAGTTGGGGAAATTAATAATAATAAAGGGTGATCTCAGATGATCAATAAGTGTAAAAAATAAAGATACATAGGAATAAAATGAGAATAATGGTATGTTAATATTATCGTAACAGTTAACAATAATTCAATACTTATAAAATATGTGAACCTTGATTCGTGGAATAAATATTATTTTTTCATAACACATGAAACATTTGCGAATAAATTCACATAATCTATAAGAGAATAACACTAGAATATGATATAAAATTTTCATATAAACATAATCATATAAATCACTTTCAAAATCAATTTCACATTGAAATTATTTACGTACAATATTAAAATTTCACAAATATTAAGGAAAAAATTATAATTACATAGAAAATTCAAAAAAATATTGTAATTTTGAATTCATTGACAGTTTGTGATAGTGGAAAATATTTTTTAGGTCATAAATATTAAGAACAATGTTTTTTTTTCACATGTTATATAAAATAAAAACTTTCATTGTTTAGATAAATACATGAATATTCCTTTCAAGATAATTTTTTTAAAAAAAAATGGAAACAATTTCTTTTAAAAGTCACAAGATAATAATAATACATTTTTAATACATAATTATAAAACATGGTTTTGGAAGAAAATGTATTTCCAACTTGAGATAGAAATAAATTTATATTATATTGAATTGTTTTATAAATAATTTTATGTGCAAAGGAGTGTAAAATATTATTATTAATTGAAAATATCATGATAAAACATATTACAGTATAAATCATGAGTTTCTTGAGAGATGGATCATAACATTTTATCATCAGAAACATAATCCAAAATAATCCTGATAAATGTTGCGATTATAATATAAAATCACTACCACATTGGAAAATTTATATCATAATACCCATAAAGGTAAAATGTTAAATTAATCCTAAAATATAATGAGGATAAATAGATTCATGATATTATATTTTAAATGTTATGTATGAACACCTTGTAAAAGATGATAAGTGTTTGACATTATAGATGTCTCCAAGAAGGTAAATTAAGACAAAAATATCCCACCTCTTGGGAAATTTTGTAACGATAATCCACATGAAATACTGATCATAATTTAGATGTATTAATAACAATAATTTTTAGTATAGTAATAACAAATTAAATTCATTGGTTGTATATACACCACATAAAATAAATATGTGGTGAATATGGCATTTGTCGCATATAAAATAAAAGTGATATGGAAATCTCTTATCTCATTAGTAATCATTAGAATTATAAGACATAAAAAATAATAACATCAAATAAAACATTAAATATAATTAAAATAATATTATTCATTTTATATCATGTCAAACGGGTTGTATATACACCACATAAAATAAATTATTGGTGAATATTCTTATGTCTCCCATAAATAAAAAAAGGAACTAGAAATCCATTACCTTAAGTCTTAAATTCCATCATACATGTAAAACATCCTATTTAATAAATATAAATTTATTATACATATATTCAAAAATGTATATTTATCACACCATATTTTTGTATGAACATTTATTACATATTTATTAATAATTCCATGTTAAAGTGACGTTTTGGGTAATAACTGATTTGTTTTTCATATATATTTTGAGATGATATTTTTTTGGTCCTATTAAACTGATATTGTTTTAATCATATAAATAATTCTAAAAATGATTGAAATATATTATATATTCATTATATATATATATATATATATATTAATACTTAAAATTTAGGGATTGAAAAATATGTATATTATCCATAGAGATGGTAGTTCGTATAAACACATGAATATTGTTTCAATTTTCTTGTCGGAATAAAATTAAGAAAAATAAATGATATATTATCATTAAATTTTATCTTATATTTCTTATATAAAACATATTTTCATTTATATCATCTTTATTACCTTTAATGTAAAGCATGAATGAATCACATTGCTTCTCAGGGTGGTAGATCGTTGTACACACAAGCGATATTATCATATTCCCATAAAATGGAAAGCATAATGGTAATGTATGTGTGATATAATATTTTCATAAGAATAATAATATCATATATTTCATATATATATATATAGTAATTTACAACACTGAGAAGTGTTAATGGAAAAAAGAATGACATTGGTTCGTGAAGTGGTAGTCCTCTGTATACGTGAACAATGAATTTGTATCTCATTTGATGTAAGTTGTGATGTTTGTATGTTGTTCCATTAACATAACAACATATTGGTTTTTTTATTTAATTATGTTACTATTTTATCATTTAATAATATAAATTTAAGGATATTGAGGATGAAAAAAAAACAAAAATTCTTGTTGATGAATGTTACATCTTCTTCGGGTATCCTCCATAGGTTTGAAACAAATTCATTCTCAGGATGGATTTATATGAGAAATCAGTCTTATAGAATTATAGGATGGATGTTATGAAGTTATATTTTTACATATTTTACAAAATAAAATAGTTTTAAGGTGTTAATAATTGAGGATAGGGGTTGGATTTAATAAGTGAGGTGAGTGGAACCCTTTAAAAATTTTAAAAGAAAAAGGTGTACCCACAATTTCTATCATGCCACAATGTTCCACAATAGACCATTATCTATAATAGAATATCTATGGTCAATATATGGCTGTAGGACTTATATTTAAAAATATTTGGATTATTTTTAATCCTTATCTTATTAGTGTATCCCACTAGTAATGTAATTTTTATCTTATCTGTGGTAAATAATTTTTAATTTTTTTACTATTAATTTCAGTAAAAAATTAATTTTAAATTATTGGATAATATAAAATATTCTTATTCAAAATAGAGAAACATTTTTTTTAATTCCATTCAAAGATGTTTCAAAATTTTATTTAAAATTAATCCCACTGATGTGATGAGAAAACTAGTTTTAAAAGAGAAAATGTTCTAATGTTTACAATGTTTTGATATCAAAATTCAATATGAAAATGATCCCAATGACATAAATCGGATTAATGGATATATAATTGATAAAATTTAATTTAAAACCATATTTAGTTGATGTTTTATTTATAAATAATATAAATTAAAATGTAGTTTTAATTTAAAATTTAGTAGTTTTCACTATTCATCAATAAATGAATGTTCACATAAAAATACCAAAAAATTAACCTATGTTAATTTTAAAATAATGATATCAAAATGATGTTTATTTTCTAAAATAGTGTTTCTAAAAGTGTTAAATGTTAATTTTATTGTATGTTCATTAAAGGTGACAAAACTACATATTAGATAAATACAATTTAAGTATAAAATTAGATTTATTCTAATTTTTTGTATAGATGAAACATAAAGATAGTATTAAACATTTTAATAAATATATTATATATAAATTTCATTTTATTAATTCAATAAAAGTGATTCATTTAATTTATTAAGGTAAAATGCGTTTATATGCACACAAATAGTTTTTCATAAAATGATTTCTTTTATTTTTAGAAGGTTTTTATTTTCATTTCAAATAACATTATCCGCAATGAATTATTTATAAATACATGGTATGACCATTTATTTTCATAATCTATATAATCATATTTATAATCATTAGTACAACTATTAGGTGATAACTATCATATTAAATAATAATTTTTTAATAGTGTGTCGTATTTCCTTTAAACTCGAAGTTGCATGTAACACAAGATAAAATCGATATTGTGTGTAATGCAAGATAAAAATATTATTTTTTATAACACAAGATAATATGTGTATTGAGTTTAAAAAAATCCATACATACTGTTGGGTTTAATAGAATATAAACTCATTGTTGCGTGTAATGTAAAATATCAAAGGTTTTAATATATTTGAAAAAATATTGCATAATGTCTTTGCGAATTAAAAATGATTTTTCAAATAAACCATAATAATAAAAAACATAAATGTTGGGATTATAACCATTATTGGTCATTTATTTGTAAGTTTGTTATTCTATTTGTTCCTTCTTACTTCAACATATATTTTTTTCAATGGAAATTTTTTTGAACATATATTGTTTTGATCTAGAAACATAGTAATCTTCAATTTTTTGTATCGTAAGAACCACAAATTAAAATATCTTAATTGTAGGTACATACATTATCACAGCCACTAAAATTACAAAAACCTTTCCATCGGTACAAACTATAAGTACACGATGATAATATAATTCATAATCAGGAGTTTTCAATAAATATTTTATTTTCTTATATTTAAAGGATCATTAAATTTTAATTATTTTTAATTAGGTCATAAATCTTAAAAACAAATCATATTCATTACAAACTATACACATTCACTCGGTGCACATTTTTTCCAAAGTAAAATACTTTTAAGATTGATGATTTTTTGTTTTGAAGACTAATCATTATGATTTTCAACATAACATCGTCGTTGTTCTGAAACATCCTTAAATATTATGAAAAACATTTGAAAATATTAGATGAGCACAAAAATCATATACTGTGACATATAAAAAGATAAAAATAATCTCTTTAGTCCATTTAAAAATAAAGATATATAATAGAGTTTTATTTAACATAATAATCTTTGATCTAAATTAATAATTTATATACAAATTAAATCATCTTTATTGGAAAATGTTTTTCAAAAAAACATTTTATAAGAAAAAAGTGAAAATCAAAATCTTATTGGATTATTAAAGGGAATATTTATTCCTTTAAACAATATATCATTATATTAAGTTATGAAATCCAAATATTATTATTAAATATAGTTTAAAATAATATAAATTTTATATAATTTTTTTGTGACATCATCTTTATAGAACCCTTACTAGAACTCTTAAAATTCAATAACCAGCTCGAATAATTTGAACATAATTATTTGGAGAACATAAAAAATTCACAATGCATTAAAAATATGTATCGCCACAAAAAATAATTATAATAAATTTCCCAGGACATTCACATACATGAAACACCTATAATATTTCATTTATATTAAGTAAATCTGAAAAAATATACTTCTGAGGCCCAAAGAAAAATATTTTCAAATATAGATATATATTTTTCCATTACAACAACATTATCAAAAAAAATAATACCTAATTTAAAGTGAATAATGGTTTTTTGGAATAACTTTTGGATTATTATAATGGAATCAAAAAAATAATGGTTTCATTGTTGAGTAAATTCATCAGTGTTGTATACGTAAAAATATAACAGTTTTTTTTCTATTTATAAATAAAGTCAAAAAGTACAGTACAAAATACATAAAAAGATTCATTTAAAATAACTTTGAAATAAAGTACAATGATTCATAAATTTTATTTTACAATTTAGTTATTTAACTATAAAAACATACATTTATGGATGATAACAATATGTACATGGAGGAAATATATTTAAAAATAAGTCTTTTTAACCTATAAAATGTGTTTTAAGGTGAAGTGTCCCTTACCTCAAGTATAACATGTAATGTACATTCTTTATCTTCTAAGATAATAAAATTATATTAAATAGTATTTTTTTAATAACATTTTTCATATTTATTAATCTTTTTATTTTAGTTATATTCATGTTATAATTATTTACCTTATAGATTTAGTTCACATCAGACGTTTAAGAACATTCATCTTGTATGTCTAAAATGGATAGGGTAGGTTGACTATGATAAAAAGGGTCATGGTTAAATAATATCTCGAATCTTAATCATGAAATAATCTTCTTGTTTATACATTACATAAATTTTTATAACCATCCAGTTAAGGCATGCATGAAAAATTAATCACCTCATTTTTGGGAGGTGGTAGTCCACGTGTGTGCATAAATGACATTATCATTTTTCAATGGATAGAAAGGTAAGATAACATGTGATATAAAATAATTCTATATATTTAATAATTTCATAAAAATTATATATATATATATAATCTATCACAATAACCATCTTTTTGAAATGGTGATGAAAAAGCAACACATCGCTTCTTGGGGTTGGTAATCGACCCACATCCAAAATCGATACATTCATCTCTCATCCAATGGAAAGAGATATGAAAATTATTTTTAACATAATATTAATAACATTTAAATATAATTAATATGCTTATTATTGCATTTATTCATGTTTAAATAACATTTGGAGGAGGTAGAATAAGACATAAACTTGAAATAAGTCGGTTTTGACTTATAACTTCTCAAAGTATAAACTCTTTAGATTACACATTTAGCCTTATAGGGCAGGTATATTGGTGAATAAAAGTCCTCTATGACATGTTGGGGGATTATTGGGAGTGATTTTTTAGTTATTTGTGAACTATTGTTCTCAATAGTTGAGAGGAATAAAGGGGATGAGGTACACTTTTTTAAATTAAAGGAGGTGCACCCATGGAAATAATTAATGTATTCAATTAATATAAATTAATCTTTAGGTCCATATAGATCATAATTGATTTATTTAGAAGATAGTATGATTATGAGCCAATTTAATCTCAATTATAAAAATTTGGACAAGTTTATTTTATGTTTTTTCCCTATTATTAAGTTTTAGCAGCTAATTAACAAATTCGAAAATTACAATGATATCAATGTTTTTACTCTATAGAAGTCAAGAAAGTTACTAAAAATTAAAAATGACTCATAATTAGAAAATGGATGATATTTTAAACCATTTACCATTATGTTCTACAAATATACTTTTCCAATGAATTTTAAATCGTAAAAAAAATATTATTTAACATAATATTTTATTAAAGGCATCATTCATACTATTCACATAGTTTGACATTAATAAAGACACGATTGTATTGGAATTAGAATATAAACATTAACCACTCCAAAAATGAGTTAAATTTATCTATGTTTTTATAAAAAATATTTCATCAAATATTTTTTATATTTAATGTTTTTAAAACCCATTTATTTTATTTTTTTATTACTTTGACAAACACTAGGTTAACATTTCGTAAAAATTAAATATAATTATTTCATCGCTAAAATTTATAAATTAATTACCATAAAAAATAATTATTCATATTTAATATAGCCATTTATAAATGAAGATATCTGATGAGACCTTTATGCATTTCATTTTTTCAGGTCCCTTTTGGGATTTATTGTGTATTCATTACTTTAAAATGACATTAATTTCGATAATAATTACACAATAGAATATGTAAATCAATATTTTTCGAATGATAATTTTTATTTTATTTCCTAAATTATCATTTTATAATTCTTTTAATTATTTAATTAGGTTTGTCTTATTTAACTATTGTTTAAGTGATATTTATTATCATTTCCATATTTTTATTTATTTGTGTGAATTGTGTATTGAATATATATCACTTTTTGTTTTTAGTAATAATATAATAATTAGTTAATTATTATTTAATTTATAATATTATTTCTCGAAGTAATTTAATTAACAGTGACATTAATTATAACTCAACTCTTTTTATATTTCATATTTTCTTGTATTAATTAATTAATTAATTAACTAATATTTTACTCTTTTTATGTGGTTTTTTTTAATATTTAATCATTATTTGTTTTAAAAAATTAATGTGGGTATTTATTTTATTGAACCAATGCTTAACCACTGAATGCTTCCAAGATTATCCTCGCTATAAAAATCTGAACGAGGACTAATATGTGTTACCCTAGTTGAATTTGGCCTCAGTCCACCCATGAAAATGATGGAGTTAGAGGATGATGTTGATTCATTAGAAAATATGATTATAACCTTTTCTGATCAACCTCCTTCCACTGAATTTGGTTGATTCCTAAAGAAGATGACCCATTTAAAGCATCTATGAGATGCCCGATGAATCCAATTGAAGACGTCGCCAATAAACCAATTTGTGCTTCTTATTGAAGTGTCCTTATAACAAACTTGATCCATACATTCTGATCTATAATATCTGACAAATATGAGTTTTAAGGTGACCGCTGGGTATTAATTTGATGATGGATGACCCCCATATCTCATTATAATTGGATGAGGAACCTCCGGAGGTTGAACGAGATGATGCGAAGCTCGAATGAAGATGAAGTTGGGACCTCAAACACTCTATGTGCACTGACTGCGAGGTATAAGGGATTAGGGTCCATTTTTTTGATCATTTTACCCAATTAAGTAGTGGGGTGAATTGTTTTTTTTCTTATTCAATGAATACAATCCTCATTTTGGGAATTTATGGATGAACCTTTGGCGGTTGACATGGTGAATAAATGGTTTAAGCGTTGTTGGTTCTGGATGAATCCATCAATGATGAGTAGGTTGTTGCAATCTACTGCATGTATTTTAGTAAACTAAATTTATAGTGATAATAGTTAATAATTATTGAGGACATTGGGTTTAGGTTGGAGCATATTCTGACTTTAATTTGTTTTAACGAAAATTTGTTTTTATAGGAATCTCTTTTGAATAGAAACCTACAACTTGGACATTAGCCAATGAAATTAAATACCTAGAGAACAGAACACAAGGGGTAGATACAGACAAATTTTTATTTTATAGGGGAGAGTTTAGGTATACTAGAGTGTGGAAAACAACAAAAAACCAACATGATTTTGAGATGAATAGAAATTCTATTCTAACATAGAATATGCCTCTCTATTTTTGTGAATCTTATTTTCTTCATCAGATATAATGATTTTCTCAAATTCAGTTGTTGTTTCTACCCTTTTCATGTATAATTGAATATTTTTAAGGGTTTTGGTAATGAATGAGTTGATACTTCTCTTACATGATTCATGCATAGTTTATTTCATTGAGTTCTTTTTTCTTCCTAGTTTTATTCAGTTCCAATATATTCCTTATCTTGAGATGTATTGACAAATTATATTAGAGTATAATTTCACAATTCATTGAAGTTAGAGCAGTAATTGGTGTTTTAAATAGTAAATTGATTCTTCAAGATGATGATGATCAATGAGTTCAATGTTTTTGAATATTTGCCTCTTGTATTGATTTGTATGTTGAATTATGTGATCGAGGATGTGTTTAGAGAAGATATTAGTAAATATACTAATTATCCTTCTGAGGTCATAGCTGAAAAATCTATTAATGATCAATTTTATGTATTTTTTTGAATATAAGTCCACACATGGTCTTGAATGTGTAGGTAATTTTTATTACCAAATTAGTATATAAATTTCACATGACCATGAATTGGTCCATCCAAACCCAAACATTTCTGTTGAAAGAGTTTCTCCAGCTGATTTTCAAATTTCACACCTCTCTCATATTTCCAACATGGAAACAACTTCATGTTCTCACCACACTTAGAATTTAACGATTATTTTTATTGTTTATCCTATAAAAAGTGATCTTTTTAAAGGATGAGGATAAGTTGTTGATTATTTTTTATTCTTTAGTAACTGATAATGAGTAATCCCATCCTGTTTAACGTGTAAAAAGTCATATTCTAACATGTTTTTAAGATCTATATATCAAGTCTATTACCGCTGATATAAATTGTGTACAACCATTTTTTTCAGTTCATGAACATATAGAATTATTAGGGAATCTTTAGAAGTTTTACTTGGAAACATAAAATATATGAACATTGTCTGTAGTAGGTAATATTCTAAAATATTTGTGTCATTTTCTAACTCTTCTTCATTCAAAAAATCAAATGATGATATTTTTGTTCAAAATTTCAATAAATTTATTGATGATCTTGAGAAATATTTTTCTACACCAGCTATTGAAGTTGTTTTGGGGGATCAACCTATGTATAATAGTGGTATGGATTAAGAGAGTGTTGCAACTATTTGTAAAACAGTAAGTGGAAGCGTCTAAGAAGTGATGTAGTTCCTTCTATTTAAAATACAAGGTGGATTATTTATGTGTTAAATTTACAATGTAATGATCTTAACCCCAACACTAGGTGTGGTAGATGGTTGGATTATAGAACCATAGAATATTTTGGAAGAGTGATCTGAAAAGATGGTGTTTTTAAAAGCACTAATGGAGCACTCATTTGTTTCAAAATTATTAATGACATGAAAACCAGAAATGATTCATACCATCTGATTGATCATAGATATAAAATATTAAGGCATAAAATCTGGATAAAAACATTAAATTTAGCATTTCATGTGAGGAAAACAATGATTATTTTTATTTCATTTATATTTTCATTTGATTGAATAAATTTCTATGGCTCGGTTGTTTTCCGCTCTCAATTATAACATAAGACATCCATTTTTTACTTGGCCTCATTTGGATGACTTTTCTAGAATTGAATTGATGATCTTTATTCCCTGTATTTTACTACATTCTTGGAAGAGCCCAAGTGTTAATTAATTATGAAGGAGATAATTTTTCGAAGAAAATTAGATAGCATTTCCTTAACACTTCTCTATGTTTATGTTTTATTTAGAACCATATATTCCATAAAAATATATTTGACTTCTTTACAATGAATGTCATAAATTTGTGATATCATTCAACTTTATCTAGTTCACAATGGGGAGGTTTCATTACTGATATGAAATTATTAAAGCTCAATTTCATGGGAGTTATAGTTTATATTATATATTAATATTTTTAAAAAATATTTTTCAATAAAATCCAATCATTGTTGGTGTGGGGTGCATTAATTAGTTATAGATTTTATATTTAAGTAATTTTATGTAATGAATTAACCATGTTAAATATACTAGTCATTTCTAATATTTTTTAATATTTAAATGTTGAATCTATTCTTAGTATGCTCATCTTGGTTCTTTCATTACAAACCTTTTAAAATTAAATTTTTAGAATTCATCCTCTTTAAAAATTATATGATTATGTGCTCAAATTATAATGTAGTTACTAATAGGTATTCTTGTGCATGTTGTGTTAGTTTAATTTGATGTTTAAAAATAATTTTTTATCATTTTTGTGACCCATAAACCTGGAAAATGCACTAATTATTTGAAAATATTTGTGAACATTTGTTTTATTAATTGTTCTTCCACCATGAGTGTAAAAATGATTAATGTTTTAGGTTTTACATGTGAGGAATTCCTTTTAATTTGTTAAATTTCAATTTATTCTGATCCCACAAAAAAACCTTAATTTTATTTTTGAAATTGTATGTTTTATGAATCCCTTAGTAACTTTCATTTGATGAAATTTTTTCTCAAATTTGAGGGTTTTGTTACCACTCTAAGGAGGTTAGGCTTTAATATATCTTGGATTTAGTTGAGTAAATCAATTTTCTTTTATTCTTGGAAAAAATGTATTTCAGATAAATATTTGGAATATTCCATACGATTGTTATTAACTTTTAACATTTTGATTTGAATTTAACTCATAAGATATGCATCTAAATATATTATTAAATGATAATAATAATCCAAGATGAACTCATTATTTTAACCACATTTGTTCTTTATTAATTATTCATTAAATCATTGGATGAGTAATTTATTCCACGAAAAACATTCACACCACCTCATTGTTTCAGACACATTCACAGTGGCGCCAGAGAATCATGCATGCATCTTCTATTTCGACACATTCCCATAGTGCAAAGGTGACAAATTTTCTTCACTTTTATCAGATATGTATGATCCTTGATCAAAATGAGAAGATGAGATGTTGATTCCCCTTTTTATGGATTACTCTGTCGAGTTCATTTCATATTCAATGAATCCATCATAGATTAAGTCATTTTTGTGGAACTTCTTCCTGGGTCCATAGCAATGTGGATGTTGGTTAAATAAGTTGCTTCAATCTTGATAGGATAGCAACCATCAGTTAGAAGAGTAGTCGCATTAGGAATATCTTCTTATGTTTGGACATTGTGTATATTGGGTAGTAGTGAATCTTCCCCATTTGGTCGGAATCTCATATAAGGCATCTTATGCCTAGAACACAAAGCATCATGTAATGCTCACATGTAAATTAACCCTAAGGGAGTTAGTCTTCTAACAGTTTTTACCTCATTAATCACATGTTTATTTCATGGGGTAGGTATTCTGGACTAGGTCACAAGTTTAACAACATGTGGAGATGGGCACAATGTTCAAGTCATATGGGGACAGGTCGGGTGTGGTTTTTGACTCTTACAGGGACATAATTGGAATCAATTTTAAAGATTATAGGGACATTTTAGGAAAATTTATAAATAATTTATTTAATATCTGAAGAAATAAATACCTTGGATTAAGAAATTTATTTTTTGATGACTTTTAATCATCCAAATTCGCCATTCCAAATTGAATTCATTGTGCTTATGAGGATCTGAGGTTATAATCCTTCTAGTGGTGATCCACATGTTCTCTAGTGGTCTTAGATAAACACAACTCATTCTTTGGCTATTAGAATGGAGAACTAAATTTCTTGGATTATTCTTTCTCTATCACTCATTTTTTGATCATGGAGAAATTCTCTCTTGGTGTTCTCGTACTTGAGAGGGATATATGAGGACGAGTCGAGAGGGAATTTATTGAGCTCAAAAATTAACTTTTCCCAAAATTAGAGTTGGTTTCAAATTCATTACACAATAGATTTACCCACCTATTTATAGAACTGAGATTTTAGTTACAAAATTTAATTGCATAAAAAACATTAAATTAAATTATAACCATTAATGAATTATCATGCCACAAAATAATTATAATAATTTTATTATTTTATGGTTCTCCAACTAGAAGAAAATAAAAAATTAATATTTATTATCTGATAAATAATTATTTTTTCACTGGACATGGTATTTATCCAATTGAACTCCTCTTTAATTTATTGATCACCTAAGTAAATATATTATTCTCATAAATAAATATTTTATTCATAAACATGAATACTAATATTTATTAAATATTCCATAAAATAAATATATTTTATTCATAATCTAGTGAGTAAATATTTATATAATTTATGGGATCAATATAACTTGAATAAAATTATTCCTTAGTCTTGAGAATAATATTTATTTTATTAATTAAATTCAAATAGAATTTAAAATGGAGAAACATAATCACTTACTTTGTGACCCTATAATATTCTTTCTCATTGGAATTAGTTATGATAGACTACTGTTAGGATTACTGTCTAGTAATGGGTCAAGACACCCAAGAGAATGAATGTAATGTTGCAATGACAACAACCACATACAAACGTTCACTGTGTATTATAATCCCTTTTTAAAAATATCTCAAGAACCAAGTTTCATGAGTGTGTCATCATTATATACAATCGATACATCATTCTTTGACTATCTGAATTAACCTCGCCATTATTCCATAGCCATGAAATTTAGGGAGATGATTTTTTTTTCAATAAAAGGTATGAGATATCTATTTTCATAAAGATTTAAGGGACAAATCCATCATTTACTTATCCATTAATAACATGTAATCTGTGACACACCCAATGTACCCTACTTCCTGCCAATATATGTCATGACAATTTTCATCAGAAAATCAAAGTGCACGATTCATGACATGAATTAATGATAATATTCAAGTCTAAGGACCATTATATATGCTCAAAAATACAATGATCGGATGAAAAAAACATTATAAATTCTTAAAGGTGGGTCTATTCTCAAAATATTATGTCTTGGATATTACAATGTGAGAACAACATGAGACGAAGTCTCATCTTTTTATGAGTACTTGAACCTAAAATTCTGTAAATTATATGTCCTATAATAGTTTTTTATCCATCCACAGAACTATATTATGAATATTTTTATATCACTTCAAGGATCTCATTAGAACTGGGAAGTACTATGACGTCATCAATGCGAAAAATACTCTAGGAAATTATTAAATTAAATTCCGGTAGAAAAATAAAAAAATATGCTCTAAAATGTTTACTTTAATATTTAGAACATCAAATATTCATGTAATCAATGTAAAAATATTTATTTCTAGGACACCAACTCTAATAATTAACCCCATGGGTGTTATTTCTATAAGGATTTTTACCACATGAATCACATGTATATTTCATGGGGTAGTTATTCTGGACCAGGTAAAATGGTTGACATCTTTTGGACATGGGAAGATGGTTAAACTCATGTTTGGATAGCTTGGGTGCATGTTTAGTTCCTTTTTGGGACATAATGGGTTATTTTTATTTTTTTTGGACTGAAAGATTGAGAAAATGTATAACGTATTGTGGGGATATGTTGGGTGAATGTTTAATTTCTTTTGAGGTTTGGTTGGTGCAGGTTTAATGAAAATGAAGAAAGTTTGGGAGATCAGAATTCCCAATTGAGGCAGACCAAGGAGTTGCATCCCTAGGAGGGAAGATGTCACACCTAGGTTGATGGTTCAGAATGAAATATTTATGCAGATCTAGGAGGTGTATCCCTGTGAAGGAAGATGTCAGACTTGGGTAAAGGATTAGAATTCACTTTAAAGGTGGATCGGGAGGTGTGTTCCAATAGGGGGATATTTCACACCTAATTGTATGGATCATAACACCCTATTGAGGTGGATTCGGGAGGTTTGTCCCTAGAAGGGATGTTGTCACACATGGGTTTACCATTAATGAAAACAAACAATTGAGGATGATCAATGATGTGGATCATAATTCCCTAATGAGGTGGATCTAGAGGTGTGTTCGGAGGAGGGAAGATTTCACACCTGAGTTGATGGATCAGAACACCTTATTGAGTTAGACCCATGAGGTGTGTCCCTAAGAGTACGTCATCACAGAATGGTTTACTATTTTTGGGATTGAACCTCTTAGAGGTGCCCTACATACCATCTATAAGAGATAGGAATGAAAAACATTGTAGTTTGATACCACAAATTAAGGTCGTGTGATTTGACCAATCTATGCAATTTAACTTCATACATTAAGGAATCTAATGTAATAGAGAGTGATTTTATATGGACTGGTGTGGGGATTACACAAGAAAGTTTCCCTTTTCAACATGATATTTCTTCAGAGAGATGGTGTGGGATTATGTGTAGAAGCTTCCTAATGCACAATTCTATCACATGATAGAAGAAGAGATGTGTAACATCCTGACCCAAATGAACATTAAAACCAATAGTCATACTGGTCGCCTAATGGCTTCAGGCGTGTCTCTCCATATGTGAGAGGATTCTGACTAGTAGTACATGTGTAAGAACCCGGATCATTTTTTCAGGTATGGATCTTGATTTCGGTTTTTTATAAAAATGAAGTAATTTGAATTTTTGAAGTACACACTGTGTACTCTTGAGTACACTCCATGTACTCGGTTTCCACATGTATTTGTATACTGTCCATTTGACAGCAGAGTACAAGGCCATGTATGTTGACCTGGAAAAATACCTAAAGCAGGGGATGGTTAAGGCTTTTACATGGCATGTACATTAAATGAAAATGCAATGTACTTTTCTTAATTGATTATTCAGAGTAGGGTCGCATCTCATTTCCAGAAAAAAAAAATTCTCCTTTTTTTTGTACAAGAGTGTGATGAACAATTGAATAACTTTGACCTCCTCCTGTTCCTCCATCCAAGCTCCAATTGAGACGCTGCTCAGTGCGTTGGATTCCCACCAGTGAGTTCCTCATTTTCCTTGATACTCTCTTCCATATTTTTCCTCTATCATGAGTTATCGAGGGTTGATCATTTTTACCCTTTCCATATATCTACATCATTCTAGTACAATTCAAGGTTGTACATTCTAGTGTGATCACTGTACAACAACAAGGAAGGTGGTTTGTGAGTTTCATTGTTTGAATTTTTATTATAATGCTCAACGTGGTGGAAACCCATGCATAGGGTTTTTGGTCTCATAGAATTTAACTTTGTTTAAGACATGTTCTGGTGTGTTTGATTGATAAAGGGTTATTGGTTATGTATAATGTTTTTTACCTTGATTATGGGTTTATTTCCCTTGTTTCATTTATTGTTGGTCGTTGGGTATAGAAATCATTTTAGGATTTATTTGTTTTCCATGCATTGTGTTTTTAGGATGGAGTTATTGTTTAATTGGGATGCATGTGTTTCACATTGTGAAAGTATTGCTAAGTGGAATTGACTGAGATAGATTTTTGAGGTTAGGTATTTTATATGTAATTGTTATTATGTTGACCCATAGGTATTGACTGTGAGAGCTTCCAAGTGGACATTGACCAGAGGGGTTAGACTTTGAGAGATACCTAGAGGGTCATTACTAAATGAATGTTGGACCATAGGGTATTAACTGCGAGAGCTGATAGGGGTAATTATATTTTTTTTTGCCATGAATAACAATGGGTTATTGTCCGTGAGAGATACCCAAGAGGTTGTTTTCATTTGATTAGTGCTATGTCAAACCAAAAGGGTTAGACCATGAGATCTTTCCTAGAGGGTTATTGTGAATAATTGATTGATTGTTAGGAGTCTACCAAGCCAATGCACTTTCTTGGAATCAGTATAACTTTTTTGTTTAGATGGTCTTCTGAGATGTATTTTGAAATCATTATACAAAGGAATATAGATCATAGGCTAGACTTAAGGTTATATAATTCAACAGTTTGAATATTTAATAAATGTGAATGAATATAATTGGAAACAGTATGATTGTTTACTTTTAAGTACTTCCTAGTTTATTGCTTCATTTTCCATATTTCCCACTACATATATTAATTTAAAGTTAAACATGAATCTTTTGGTGTTTTCTTAATATGATTCATCTCACACCCTGTTTGGGCCATGCATTTGGTCCCAAACAGATTATATGGTTGCAAGTATAGATAAGGGAATGCACCCTTCTTCATCAGATACTTGATTGCTGTTGGAGCTGGAGAGCATGGGACCAAGATGTGGCTTATAATGTTGTTGTAATTTACTATTTTTTGTATCCTAGTTTCAGTGTTTTATTTAAAACATTGTTACTTGTTTGGCTGCTTTCCTAGACACATTTGACATGCATCGTTTATTTATATATGTTGAAGTTGTTTATAGTATCAGTCTTCCATTGTTTAATAATGTTGTATGGTATTACTACATCTGCTATTTTTTATTATCTGTTTCTGTTTTTCTAATCTTCCAATGAAGGAATATTTTCCCCACTATCACACCCAAGGCCCTCATTACTAGTTTGAGGCCTTTGGAATTCAGGGAAATTTACTTGAGGCCATGTGACCATCTAAGTACGGGGAACCATTGGGTGGCACTCAAAACCGGGATGTTACAAAGTTGTATCATAAGTGTTTATTTTCATCATTATTTTACTATTTGGACCCCATAGAAAGGTATTGGAGGGAATAGGTAGCTTGTAATAAGATGTGTCTGAGAGTATCAAACCCATGTATATGTAATATCCAATTTACCTTGAAAAATTTCAATTTTTCAGGTTTTGCAATTGTTATAGTGTATTTGATTTCACTGTTGGGTGATTCAATTGTTTTGTGTTGTTATCATTGATATTATTGAGGTTATAATTCTATTACAACCCAATTATATGAAAATAGTCCATCTCATGCGTCATATTGTCACTCAATAAAGATCACATGTCATGCATTTTTGTCATGCCATTTAGGTTTCATTTATGATTGAATGATGTTGTTATAGATGTTTTTATTGATATACATGTTGATGTGAAATATGCCATGATAAAATACATTCTATTTTGATTGGGTATTGGAATATGTAAATTTTCATATGTATGGACCTCATACTTTGGTCCCCGAGGTGCCATGGGCCCACTTGGATCAGAATATGGTGGATAATGTGTAAAATTTTGATGAATGTTTTCATGTTATGATGTGTAAAAGGGTTATAAACTTTGATTCACGGGGAGTATGGGCTCTCACGGGTCATAACTTTTCATGCATTCGATAAATTTTAATTTTTTAAGGGTTCCAGCGAAGTTTTAGAGGCTTACTATTGATAAACCCAGACAATGCAGTGTTTGATGCTATGATGACATGCCATGTGTTCAACTGTTCTAGTAGAAAATTTTTTTCTTAAGTTCAAACCGTATACTATATGTATACGCCATTTAGTCTTATCATTGTGAATCCCTTTTTGATCATAGCTATGGGGTTGTGATACATTTGGTAGAACAGGTCATGTCTGGATTTTCCACGACCTATTGTCAAAACCCTGTATCCAGACATGTGATAAACGACATGGTTGGTTGAAACATATGTTGAACAGATCATCTCCCATTCATGAATGTTGTGTAGAGTCGATCGTGTCTCTGAAGGTGCGACTAATGAAATGGGTGGTAAGATCTTAACCAATACACGCCATGTCTAGGGTGAACACGCTATGTACTGTAACCCATGAGAGAACCATGTGGATCGTGCCATTTAAAATAACTAGAGAAGGAATGAAAATTCAAGTACATGTTATGTCTTAGGAGGAACATTCTTTTTATAGGGGTGTTACATGACCAGGTTTGGCAGAGGTACACACCAAGTTAAAAGAATAAGGGAATACATGGTGCCATGTTTATATAGGCTGTGTAACTATGTTTTATAAATCATGAATGTTTTCATTATCGTGTTATATTGTTGAAATTATATGTTTCAATACTTGATAATATTAAACTGAGTTGTACGCCTGATACTTTAGAGTCTTTCTAACAATACGTCCTCTGGTAGTACACCAGGTGTTGGGTGATGACCAAAAACCTGAAAGGTTAGATCAGGGGCTAGCAACAAATCCTCCCATCATGCCATCTTGGAACCATCTATTATACCAGACACATGTACTGATGCATGGTTCTGTGATGGCTTTATGAGGATTATGTAGAACATTCAGGGAAAACTGCCTCCTTCCCCAACAATAGAAGTGTAGATTTGGGTGTTCTAATAGCAGTATCCTCCCACTTTCACAGGGGATGGAGGACCATAGGCTACAGAGTCAAGGTTGGGGGCCTTTATTTCTATCTTTGATTATCTCAAGGTGCCTTAGGAGAGGAGGGTGATTCTTATGACTTACATGCTTCCTGATTCTTCCAAGAGATCGTGGGATGTTATCACACAAGTCGGATGTCATTAAGATACGGATTGGAATGTGTTTTAGAAGAATTTCTATAACTATTTCTATCCCGAAACTTTGAGGGCTGATGAAGCCTGATATGTCATTTAATTGGAGTAGGGAACTCTTTCAGTGATGGAGTACTCTTCTCATTTCACAGAGCTTTAGCACATCACACTTGATTTAGGAGGTGAAAAGTTATCACTAGCTAGGAGGTTTGAGGATGGTCTCAAATATGACATCTGATCAGAGGTGAATGTATTCAGTCTGACTTCGTTGATGGATATAGTGATTCATGCGCAGATTACCAAGCACATATGAGGGATTTTGGTGCTATGATCAAGGGTGGTTCAGCATCCAGGGTCAGTACTCCTTCGTCTGATAGTAGTAAGTGTCGCAGGGATCATTTTCATGGTGACTCTAGTATCAGGTATGTATCAACATGTAAACAAGTGAGGTGATATTAGTGTCAGAAGAGTGGGAACGCAGAAATTTAGTGCCCTAGAGACCTAGTTGAGTTCCGAATATGCAGAAAGATTGATCACCTTAATAATTTTTTCTATTCTTCTCACTATAATATAGTGAGAGGATGTCAGTTATAACTCCACATTCAGGAGCAGGACCACCCATTTCTCCGTTGATAGGGAACTCGAGTTCATCAAGCCGTTCAGGCCGAATAGGTGGTTGTGGCTATGATATTCAGGTTACAGGGTTTCAAAAACAACATGGTGTATCAGCTCAGGATAGTTAGGCATGGTCACCAGGCTGTGGTACTCGTTAAAATTTGGTACTGGATTAGACCTAGCAGGAGAAGGATCACAGAACCTCTATGTTAAAAGGTATGATTCTAGTTACCTTAGTTTTAGATTCTACACTTTTTTGATACTGGGGATTCCCATAGTTTCATATTTGTCTCTATTATAGAAATCCTTGGGCTATGTATCTTTACTTCTAAGAATTCTATGATTCTATACACTCTATTGAGGATTTATACGGCTATTGTTACATCAGTTCAAGGAGTTCCCGCTTTAGTTTGGCGGGTGTTACTTCTTATGAGACCTCCATGTCTTAGAGATTATAGGATTAAATTTCATTCTCAGAATGGAATATTAATTATACACTTAGGCCTTTGTTGATTGATATCGTTGTAGTGTGAGTTACACATCACCAAAGTGCAGATATTTTCTAATCAAGGGTAGATGGTATGTTTAGGATAGTAGAGATGGACCCGAGTATCATTGGTTGGGAGTAGTTATAGCCTAGATTTCTATTTTATATCTAGATGACCAGGGGACATCATAGATGGACTTTCCTATATTGGTTGATCATTTCAGATATATCTTCGTGGATGACTTTACAGGTTTCCCTCCAGAGAAAGAGGTAAATTTGTTTATTGGTCTTATTCTAGGAGTCATATCGGGGTCCATTTCTCCTTATTGGATGGATACACCAATGTTACATGATCTCAAGAAGCAGTTGAAGGAGTTTCCTAAAAAGGTATTCATACGACCCACTACATCCCTATGGAGTTCACCTGCTCTTTTTTTAAAAAATGTGGATGGAATCCTCAAAATTTTTGTGGATTATCAGAAGATAAACCAATTGACGGTCGAGATTTGGATATACCTTACCGAGGATTGATTTTCTCTTTGATTAGCTTTAAGGATCCTGGGTGTTCTTGAAAATTGACTTGATAACCGGTAATCATTAGTTGCACATTAAATAATCAGATATACTAATTACATCATATATACCAATGAGGGCCGACCACTGAACATGTTTGAACCACGGGGCATGACTCAAAATGATATCTGTTGGACTTCTGGAATGTTGGCCCAGGACAATAGGCGGGAAATAGTCCATGCATCCATAATGTTAGGGCTTCCTCCAGATGTGAAAGAGTATGAGGGTCCGAATAAGGGGCACGCAAAGCATGGAATGTGGAGTGATGGTTTGTTCGAATAGAATCCAACACTGTCGAAATTACACTACCATGGTGGAATCACATTAGATGGACGCATCAGCTAATCATGGATCATTCGTTCTTTTCGAATGGACCTATTTGGAGAGGGATTCGTCGCTTCCCAATGTTAACTTGGGGAATCTCGAACTTGTTGAGTCCCAAATTGCAGTTACATGGTTCCCCACAAGGGGTCAGGCCAAGGGACTATGATTAAGAGGAACATGATTTATGATTCTTAGGGCTGGACCCTAGGAGAAATGACTTGGTGTCTCTACATATCCCATGAGGATGTGAATCAAGTCATATGTAGTTATTGAGTCACAGTGTGGTCAAATACCAACACTGGCAGGGAGAATCCTCTCAAGAGTGGAAACTAATGAATCCCATGATTAATATAGGTCATCCTGAACTTGTTCAGGGTAGAGCCATAGTTTATTGTCATGCATTGAGGACATGTGGACTCGTGCATTTTAACGTCATATGATAGGATGTGGAATGAAATGGAATATCCCAGGAAGGGAATATTTGGTTTAGGGAGTCCGTATGACACCACGCATCCACGTAGGAAACTCTTCAGGTCGAGGGACCAAGAGTGAAAATTAGGCTGGGCCCAAAGCAAAGTGGTCAAGCATTCCTATGTATCCCATGAAGATGGAAATAAATCCATACTTAGTTCTGAAAGCATAGTTTAAAGTCATCCAGGACAAGGAAAGGCATGTATGGCCTTTTTGTTCGAGTACACATCCTATCAGAACTATTATTCCTAAGTGATTCATCCTCGATGTGGGAAACAAGTAGTGATGATGGGAATTTCCTAGCACAGGAAGGAACACGCTAGGGAAGATGGGTCGCTAGGAGAATGATGTCCCAATGATGATGACCCACCAATATAATGCACCTAAATTCACTTAGGAGTAAAGCCGAGTAAGTTGGAATTCTACTTGAACATCAGGAAGTAGAAATACATGAATCATGATTCTAGTGATATAGACAAAAATTATGGCGGTGTGATGATATGGGATAGCTATTGACCATGTTCGAAACACAGAATCCATATCACGTTCGCCTGAAATGGGGACATACAAATGAGGGTCGACTGTTGACCGTGCTCGAAACACATGACCTGGTGAAAATGTTGTCTAAGATCATTGGGGATGTTGGCCAGAAACAGTAGGTGAGCACAAGAAGTATGAGACCAGGTCGTGAAGGGGGTCTATCTAGATTAGAGGAGGGTGAGGATCCAAATAGCGAGGTCACGAAGCTTTGACATGGAATGAGGGGAATGTATATATAAAAATTCCACATTTCGGGCTCTTTGTCAAAATGTATCTGAATATGGCAACGAGACACATTATATAGAGGTATTCGAGTCCCTTCCCATAGGGGGTTCTTTGTTTAGGGTCGTATAGTTAAGACCATTGATGGTGGGAAATGCGGGAGACACATGGTGAGGTGATTATAAAACCTGACGTGAATGGGAACCTGGGGTTCCAATAACCACGTGTTCTCTGGGAAGGTTCTAGGTCAAGGGACCAAAAATTAGAGTTATGCTGGACCCAAGGCAAGGTGCACAAGCAATTTTATGTACCCCATGAGGATGGGGATCAAGCTACACAATGTTCTATGAGGTGGCACAGTAAGGTACCAATGCCAGGGATCAAAGGGGCGTGTGGTTGTGGCCCTCGCACCAAAAGAAGCGGTATTTGATGTATCATGTTTGTCCTTTAAGGTTAATGATTTTGTTTTGTGAATCGACAAGCCTATTATATCAAGTACTTGCATTCCAACAAGAATCAAGAAGTATGAAGGCATTTCCAATTGGTGTGGAGCGTGACCGATACCAAACATGATGTCCCCTAGAGTGAGGACATCACTATGCAATTTTTTTCTTCGTCGTGCGGCGAAGATGACAATGTCAAAGTTTTAGGTCATGTGATGTGACCATGAATTCATTTTAACATCGTGCAGTGTATACGTAGTGGAGATAATGCTATGTGGGGAATGTGTACGGTGCAGTAAAACATAACCGACTTGAATGGGGACACAATCACATATCACACCGTACACAATTCCAAGAAAGGAACCTCGGGATAAGGGGCCTAAATAGAGGTTAAAGGGTAAGGGGTAGGAGAAAATAGCTCCCAATTGAGGTGGACCAAAAAATGAGACGTTCGGGTGGTACTAAATATCACATAAGGATGGGAATCAAGCTATACGTAGATCTACAATGGGGCAGTATGAAATGATCTTAGTTTAGGATCTTAGAACTCGGACCAGGGAGAAGCAGGACTATCCCAAGTAAAGGCATACCTATACCCAATCCCTAAGCTTACTTGAGTTGAACTCGGTGTAGGAAACAAGGGAGGATAAGTTATTTTCAACACATGAGATATATGCAAGGGGGAATCGGTGATACCCCAAGCGATTTCCTTATAGTGGATTTTTCCCTCATAATGTGCATATGCCCATTGAGGAATAGTACAAATAGTTTCAAAGTTCTACTTAGACATGATGAGGTGGAGAAGGATGTGAATCATGTAACCGACATTTTGGGATTTATGGGGTTAAGGTGACGAGGGAGGAAGACTGTTGACCATGTTTGAAACACAACATCTATATCAACATAGACTATAATGGGGACAAACAAAATAGGTCGACCGCGAACCATATTTGCAACGTGGGACTTGTATCTATTTCTATCTGAGAGCCTCAAGGATGTTGGACAATAATGGTTGAAGAGACCTTATGCCTAGCATCAATGCCACATGGGGGTTCCCATCAGGTATGAAAGGTTATGGATGCCCTAACTAAGTGGAACACAAAGCCTAAAAATGGGTGGAAGCATATCCGAGTAGAGTACGACGTTCTAGGCATTAAACCAGAGTACCCTTAGGAACGTTGGTCAATCTCCGAAGGGGACCGAGGGGCTCATCTTTGGAGTGTCCGATTTGAACAGATGAGGATAGCACAAGGGGACGGAAAACACTCAGGAGAAAGGGGTACATGACATGGATGTTATAAACCCGGCCTGAATGAGGATATAATCCCGTACCACACCTTATATCCCTTTCATGGAAGAATGTGGGTCGAGGGGCCAAGATGGGGTTAGACATGAAGATGAGATGCTTATGCGATCCTACGTATCCCATGAGGATGGGAATTACGCCACACGTAGTTCTAGAAACACACATAGTGGTAAGATACCCTAATGAGGGGGGTGTACAACATTTATAGTAACCCGGCATGAATGAGGACATAATCCGATACCACACCTCACACTCTAGGTAAGAACTTGGGCCAGGGCCCGAGAAGGCCAAAGGGCCTGAGGCTGGGCCTCGGTCGTGAAGGCCCGACTAGTTCACAGTTTAACATATTGCGGGAGGGAAAAAGAGATGACTAAGATGTCCCACATAAGGGAGGTGTACGGAATGGAGAATAACCCGACGTGAATGAGGAAATAATCCTTACCACACCGTACAATCCAGGTAAGAACATGGGTCGGGGCCCGAGAAGGCCAAGGTACCCGAGGCTGGACCTCGGTCAGGAAGGCCCGACTAGTTCACAATTTAAAATCTTGCGGGGATGAAGAAGCGAGGATAAGGTATCTCATCTAGGGATGTATACGACATGACCAGTAACCCAACATGAATGAGGAAAAAATCCCATACCACAACGTAAAATCCCCTAAGAGAGAACTTGGGATGGGGGCCCGAAAAGGCCAAGGGACCTAAGACTGGGCCTCGGATGTGAAGGCCATATTCCCCCTTGAACTGTTACTGCCTCATCACAGATCCTAGTCCCATGTGAGATGTACTCAGTGTGGGAAAAAAGGATTCGATCTCGGCTCTCCCCGTCATACAGGGCTTGATAGATGGCATTGCACAATGGTTGTTCGTCACTTAGAGATAGAATGGGAAAAAATGAACCACTACACTCTGTGCTTGGAATATATTGGGGTGGTCCTAATGACACATGATAGATGTTGACCATGTTCGAAACACAATGTCCCTATAGTGACCTGAAATGGGAGAAACAAATGAGCATCGACCATTGACCATATTCGAAAAGTGGGACTTGTGTCGGCTTGTTGCTCAACATCTGTGAGGGAGTTGGCCAGATGTGGTAAGAGATCCCTTAAGCCTAGAATCCATACCATTAGGGGGCCCTTCTAGACGAGAGATATGATAGAGTCCCAATCAATGGAGTGGGTGAATCATAGCAATACCCATCTATGAAGGAGGCGAACTTCTATAGGAAGTGGGATGTATGGTCAAATCAAGATTAACTTGATGTGAATTGGGGGAAACGACTGTACCACACAATATGTCTTGACCAGATGGGAAGATTATGGCATTTGAGCTGGGCCAACAGATGAAATGTTCTGGCATTCCTACGTATCCCATGAGGATGGGAATCAAGCCATATGTAGTTCTTGAAGGCCATGCAGTTTAACCTTGTGCAGTGAGGAAGTGGGGGGATAGAAGAACATGAGTGGTAACATGGTGTGACCGTTATATCACGGCATGATTGGGGCTAAGGAAGCCTACACCATATCATGCAATGATCCTTCGAGAGAACTATTCCAAGGGGGTACTCAAAGAGAATAGTTCGGGGCTTGGTTCAAGACGAGGCATCTGAGCGTTCGTAAATATCCCATGAGGATGGGAATCGATCCGTACATAGTTCTCAAAATGAAGTTTTAATTTCATGCAAGGTGATGCATAGTTTAAAGTCGTGTAGGACTGGATAATTTAATGTCATGTGGGACCGGAATGTTGTTTAAGGTAATGCGGGACCAGCATACAGTTTAGGATCTTGCAGGACCATCCAGTTTATGGTTGGGCTGGACCATCCAGTTTAAGGTCATGCAGGACTAGTAGGATCAGGAAATTTGTTGCTTGATTAACTAGGCATTGGTGGGAGGAGTTATACGCTCACTATCCATGGTCACCAGGGAGTATGCTCCATTGGGGTAAACCCTGTGAACTGTGTAATGTCCTTCCCATTTAGGCTCTAGCTTTGGTAGTTTCCTGCTAGGGATCATTGGCACTCGGAGGGACAATACCATGTCTCCTTGCAGAAAAGAGTGGAGCCGAACCTTATTTGTTGAAGGCTCTAGCTATCTTATTCTGATTTCTTTCCAGATTGTGCAGGGGACGGAGCATATTCTCGTCAAGTTCATCCAATTCAGCTAGATGAATTTTTGACACCTTATATGGTGCCTGTTGGTCATAGAATATTGTGCATAATGAATGCAGCTGGATCTCGATGGGCAGGACAACCTCTGCTCCGTACACCAGGAAAAATGTGGTCACCTGGGGGGATTTACGAGTCATCGTCTAATAGGCCCAGAGGTCATTGGGATGCTTGTCTGACCATCTCTTCTTGTTCTGACCAGCCACATTCAAAAAAATGTTAGAGAGGGTTTTGTTGAACGCCAAGATCTTTCCATTCACCTATCAGTAGTAGCAGGAGGTATGGTTCGAATGGATGTTGTACATGGCATAAAATTTCTTCATCTTGGCTTCTCGGATTTTGGTTCCATTATCGGTGAGGATGACGTGAGGGAATATAAATCAGTGGATGATGTTGGAGCTTACAAAGTAGATGAAATAATGGTACTTGACCTCCTTGAGGGGATCTACCTCTACCCACTTGGAAATGTAATCTGTGGTGGTTATAATGAACCAGCACTGGCCAGTTATCGCCAATGGGTATGGTCCCATGACATTGAGTCCCCACACTATAAACATACAAGATTACTTGGTAGAGTAAAGAGATTCTAGTGTCCGATGCATGAAGTTAGCATGAATTTGGCATGTGTGACATCTCTTGGCAAACTGGATGCAATCTTGGATCATGGATGGCCAGAAGTACACCAGTCTTTGGATATGACGGAACAGCTTCAGGCTAGCCTGGTGGGCACTGCCATAATAGGCATGAACCACCTGCATGACCTAAGAAATCTCGACTCCTTGGATGCAACGGAGGATAGCACCATCGAACACGTGCTTGTAGAGTATTTTCTCAAGACTGGGACAACTCAGGTTGGTAAACTGCATGGCTCGATGTTCGATTCGATCATGCTCATCCTGATCAGCAGGGAGGCAACCATTTTGGAGATACTCGACAAAAGGGTCTCTCTAGTCAGTAGTCGCTTCAACCACTACATCTGATGAACCCGGGGTACCTAACGTGGAAGCTCCAGTGGAAAGACAACTTACCCATAGGCCGTCGTCATCCTCCAGGATTATGAGATCAATGACTCTCTAATGCGAGACATGTTTAATCAGATCATCATGCTTAGGTTCTAAAAGTGATGAATCCAGACCGGCTAGGGAATCCGCTCGACCGTTCTGAGATTGATGGACATGAGTAACTTCCGGCCGAGATGGAAACTGGGCCATCAGCTAGAGGGTGCGCTCCAACAACGGTGAAAGCTTTGGATTTCTGACGATGTAGTCACAGTTGATATTCTTGTTTACTAGTAAGAGATAACCTTTCACATGAGAAAGGGGTACATCGATCTCGAGGGTCAGCTTGAGGCCAGTAATAAGAGCCAGATACTCTGCTTCATTTTTGGTGCAGCCTTCTGACAATAGGAATGAGTATGGAAGAAAGTCTTATGCCAGGGCAATATAGACAATACCCAGGACTACCCTATTGATTCAGGGATCATTGATCCTCTTACCGGTGGAGCTCCGAGAGGCACCATAAAAGTGTGTCTGCCAACACGGGATAGAATGATCTATCGAGAGGATTGACTATTCGTGAAAATCCAAGTCTAGGGACTGGTCCCTAGTGGTCAAATGGGAAGCTAGGAAGTCTGCCAATTCCTGCCCCTTGATATCTTTATGGGGGAAAAACCTGATATCGAACTGCTAGAGAATTACTGCCCATCATACAAGATGACTGGTTAGTATGGGGCGGTTCAGAATGTACTTCAAATAGTCTACCTGAGACACCAGTTGTCCCTAATTGTGCTAAAAGTAGTGTCGTAACATCTATATTAAGAATACCAGCTCAATGAAGCTCTTTTTGATGAGGGAGTACCTGGTCTACATATTTAGGAGCATGTGGATGAGGTAGTAGAGTCGGTTCTCCATCCTCTCAATGTTCTTCTGGGCGACAAGGGCGTCGAGATATCATTCCAGGGCAGTCACATACACGATCAGTGGTTTTCCAGAGACGGGTCGTATTCAGACTAGGAGATGGAGTAGATACTACTTAATTCCATCGAATACGGTCTGGCACTCTTCTTCCAATTCGTAGGTAGATCCTTTCTTCAGGAAACGAGAAAAGGGATTACACATTCTAGAAATATTTTCAATGAATCGGTGTATGTAGGCTAAGTAAATTTGAAAACCTCGAAGCTTTCGAATATTTCTTGGAGGAGGCATCTGACTGATTTCCTTGATCTTCTCTGGGTCGATCTCGATGCCCTGGTACCTGACAAAAAATCCAAGAAACATCCCAGAGGTGACCCGGAAGGCATAATTCAATGGGTTCATCTTCAGGTGGCAGGAATCAAGGAAGCCAAACACTTTCTCAATGTCCATGAGATGGTCTTGGTGATGGTGAGATTTGAGCACCAGATCATCAAAATAGCATTCCACCAATGTCCTATGGATTGGTTTGAATATGCGGTGCAAGTCCTGTTGATAGGTGGCACCTGCATTCGTTAGGACGAAAGGGAATAACCAGGTAACAAAATGTACCTTGGGTTGCCCTGAAACTGTGTAGACTTCTCATCCTCAGTGGCCATCCAGATTTGATTATATCCAGAGTAACCATCCATGAATGAGAGGTCTTGGAATCCAGCTGTAGCGTTGATCAACAATTCTATCACTGGAAGGGGAAAATCATCCTTTAGAAAGTGACAGTTGAGATCCTGGAAGTCAATGTAGAATTTGATATGTCTATTCCTCTTCCAGACTTGCATAATGATAGATAGAAACTTGGGTTATTGGACCTCCTTAAAGAAGTTGGCTCTGATGAGCTTTTCATTTTTGGCCTCAACCATGGCACCTTGAGAGGGGTGCATCTTCCAGGGGGGATGCTTGAACCCACAATGATTTTCCAGGAGATCGAAGCGGTGGGTGGCTACCTAAGGATCTAATCTTGTAATCTTGTCATAACTCTAGGAAAACACATCATAGTGTTGTTTCATGAAATCTATGTATCGTTGCTACTCCTCGAGGGACATGGTGGCACTAATCAATGTGGGTCTCATATCTTCCTCCCTACCAAGGTCCACCTATACTAGTTCATAAACTGTGCAAGAGACGCCTTCTTCAATGGTAGGGGGAGTATCCTCTAGATCCTCTTATTTTCTTGCGGATGTTGGATTCACAGAGAATGAATCATCCTCCAGGTCAAAAGAACCTGACAGGAGGTTGGTACTAGGATAGACAGTAGTGGAAAACACATCAGGAGATTTATGTGCCGCTAAAACCATAGCAATGAAGGTAGTCGATCCAATCCCATCTATTCATTATCCCAAGGGTCCACACTGGATGATATCAATGCAATAGTGGCTCATTGGCTTGAGCCCGTTGATTCCAGCCTGACAAAATAGACACGTGTGGTGTACTTCTGTTGCCATGGGGAGGACATCCCGATATCGTGATGGGGTAGGAGGTTCCAGGATCACCTAATCCTGGTTTGTGTAGGAGTAAGAGGTGATTTTCCGCCGTCGCTTGGACCCAGGAATATTCCTTCCTCTTGTACCTGATACGAAAAAGAATTTCCCCATGTCGAGGGTCGTGGATTCTAATCAATTGATTGGGAATACATGGGCGTCATCTAGACCTACCCATGGGTCATTTGTGACCATGGCAGGCTCAGTATCACGTGCCATAATCTACTTATCCTTTCTCTTGTAATAGACACCATCTAGGTAACGAGCTACACAAGAGTCAAAAAAATATGCATCACCTTGAAGTATGCCTACTCAACCATTTAGGGAGTACTTGAGGCACTTGTGATACAACAAGGAAACCACCGTGTGTAGGTGGATCCATGGTTTGTCCTTCAATGCATTGAATGCAGTGTCCTGGGAGACAACCGTAAACTCGGCTGTGGCAACTAGGCCACCGAGCTAGGTCTTCAAACGGATCTTGATGACCGGGGTCTACTCTGTCCAGTCATATCCCTAGATTCTTAAATCGAAGGGTGTCAGTTCATCCTCGGATAACCCCAACTTTTGTTGCGTCCTTGTCGGGATAAGGATGATACCGGATCCGGTTTTAACAATATAGTGGCGAACCTCCACAACGTTAAATTGACCGGTAATGAATAGCGGGAGAATGTTACCCTGTATGAGAGAGCCTTCATCTTCTTCTGAGAATGAAATGATGGCCTGAAATTCGGCGTTCTCCACTGATTCAACTTGAAAGGCTTCTACAGCTGCTACTTCAGTATCAAACTAGAGGGGGCTTCTTCAAGCCTTAGCGAGGGCTTCACGCATATATGACGATAATAGAAGAGATTCAGGGATATAAGGACTTTATGGGATGTCTGAAATCTTCTTGAGCACATCATACTTCCATTCCTCGCACGAACTTCTACTTACAGGAGGCCTCTCTTGATTAAAGACATGGCGGGCCTTGCCGGTTGGACCGGCGGCTGGCTGCTGCTACGCATATCTCGTTGCTCACTAGCCATAGCCCGGAAAGTGTCTATTGTATGAGGACTACACGACTGAGATCGGCCTATATCAGGGAAAGGATTCCTGTGGTCTAGAGGAGGTAGCTCTGCCTAGTCCAGTAGCACAAACGGTGGTGGAGGCGGTCCTGACGACATCGGATGAAGAGGCTACCCGTGCTGAGTTCTGCGCTGGGACTGTTGTCTAGTCTTAGTGGCATGAACGAATTGGCTGGAGGTGGCAACTGATGTGTCGTGATGACCCATATGGCCACGGTTCCACCGATGTTGGTGTTTACTAGGGACGTTAGAGAGGTTCACCCAACACCCCCCCCCCCTAATTGGGAGTCATATAAGGATTTACCAACTCCATTGTATTAACTGAATCATACCCTTGATTTTCTCTTGAAGAGACATCCACTTATGGGCGGATTCTGGGAGGGATCCCCATATCAAGGGGCATGAAGTCCCCGAGAGTGCAGGAAGACGACGTCATTGGAGGGGCACTTTGCTTTTTTCTTGTGCCGCAGATGCTTTCTCTTCTGGGAAGAGGCCGACTGAGATGATGATGCAGAAGTGTTGGCCGCAACTTTTGATGGATCTGGCTGATTTAGGCAAGCCCGAATGATTCCATGGGAATGAAAACCTGTCTTGAAAGCCATCCAATCATAATTATTCTAGGAAATGAGGTTATAAACTGGATTCCGCTTGCCTTTGTTGTCGCTTCCACTATCTGAGCTTACAAAGACACCCGCCACTTGTGCCGAGGCCGGGCCCAGCCTGACTATTTTGTTATCAACCTGGTCTTGGAGCCAGTCTTTAAACACATAGAACTGCTTCATGGTGAACCTCATAATCTGATGATAAGGGTAGTAGTTTGGCCGATCATTAAGATCTGCCTCTTCCGTCTTTCTACACTTAGGCAAGCATACAATCCCCTGCTCTAAGGAGATATGGAAGTAAACTGGGACCTGATTTTCGTTGAATGAGTAGGTCTGGTTTATCATGTCCGGGAAGTATACCCATGGAGCCTAGCCCTAATGTGGATCTGGAAGGGCCTGTCGAGGAGGCGGACCCTGAGTGTCCCTCCTAGGTGGTGGCAGCGCAATCCGTGGGGCGGCTGCCGATTCTGAGGATGCTACTAAACCGGAGGCCGCACCTAAGTTAGAATGCCTCTATGAGTCTACGAGGATGGTTCCACTAGTATAATTTATAGATTACTATGGGCTTCTATTTTGGCCATCATGATGGGCTCGGCTCTGGCAGATCCCCTCCCTAGAATTACATGGGGGAAGAAACGTGCATGTATGGTCTACTGCAGGGATTCCTCCAGGCGCTATGTGTTATCCAAAAAGTCTCAGAATCCTCATGTATAGTTCTTTGTGATCAGAGAAGGAACCAGTTCCATCTTGAAATTCCATACACATATCATCAGTAATTTCTCCTGAGCCAGTGGCTTGTCAATGGAGTATGTGATACCCTTCCACCGGGCGATAAATTATGTGACTCCCCCATCTGGCCTTTTCTTGCACTTGAAGAGGTCTACGATACTTTTTTTCCAAGTGATAGAGCTGAACTAGTAGTGGAATTACCTGCAAATGTCCTCCTAGCTGGTCACAGATCCGATGGGAAGATGGTTTTACCAGACGAATGTCGACCCCTCCAACTTCATAACAAAACATTCCGAGCTTTGCAGCCTCCTGCTGCGTTGAGTCCCTAACATGGACCCACACCATGAGTTGAAGTTTCAAGGTGCTGCAGCGGGTCCCTCGTCCAGTTAAAGGGGGAGAAGGTGGGATTCCTGAAGCCTAGAGGCGCTGACATATCATCCACCCATGCCGGTTATGGCTTGCCATCAGGTGGAATGTCCACCTGCCGCGTTTCCAATTCTTCCCAACGGGCAATAAGTCCATCCATTAGATCATCCAGGTGGGGGTCCCAGTATTGACGTGGATACCTAACTAAGAGAACATTTGTGGGTTCTTCAACATGGTATATATGATTTTTTTTCTCATGGAGGGGATGGTGGAGAGACTTACATGGAAGTTTAGGGAACCTAGGCCAGATTCCTTGGGATTTCGCGCCATTCAAGAGGGTTTGGTGAGACATACCACACCCTCTTGTCATGAGATATGACTTCAGCACAATCTGCAAGGAGTGGTATGATCAGGGTTTCATGGGGGCAGCTCGCTAAGGGGTAGTATTCACTACCCCTGACGCCCCGAACATGGATCACCTAGTTGGGTTATTGCTCTGCAGCGCATGTCAACCAACCTCTTCTTCTCAGCAAGCTGCTGGCGCAACGTGGCTTTCTCAGGGTCCTCCTGCGTATTCTGCACTGAAGCAAATAGGTTGGAGAACTTGACATCTCTGACATTCTCCTTGCCCATACTTGCATTCCTGCCATGTACAAATGCCTTGGTGGGCATATGGAGACATAGGAGGTTCCTCTACTGATGAGTAATCCTCCTCGATGGGTCCAACAGTGGTGTAAAACCCTGAAGGGGTAAGTCTCCATCTAGAAGATCTATCTCGTTCTCGTCATCCACCAGGACGACCATATTGACTGTGACCCTTCCTGGGGGAATGTACTCAATATTGAATAGCGAGTCAGGTTGCCCCCATATAATACTGAAGAGGAGGGTAGCATACTACACTTATCCATGGATTTTCACATGGGGGGTATCCTCCCTAATAATTTTGCAGAGTACCTTGATACTCTGAATGCATTGCTGCTGGAGGGCCTCACGACGACCTGGTGACTCAGGGCATTGGGCCACAGGGAGTGCTGCCAGACCGACTAAACGGAATTGCTCACTGATGTCTTCGAAATGCATTTGGCTACTTGGTTAAACCACACGCTGATGACAGAGACTGAAATGTTTTACCCAGAGGGTTTAGAAGAAACACTCAACTTCGTCCAAAGTGAGGGACTCCGGTATGCAGAAATTATGCGCAGCCACGGGCCAGAACTTCTTAGGGATGTGGACCACTGCAAGGATGCTCCAGAAGCTCCTCGGCTCAAATTTAGGGTCGGAAACTTTATTTCCCCACTTTTCAACTGGGGGTGGCTAGGGAACTGGCAGCGATAATGAGGCAGAACACTGGGATGGCTGGTCGGCCAGTGGCGAATACGGAGAACGGGATGACTGTCCACCAATTCTCAGGCTTTCCTTCGAAGAGTGCAGTGACCTGGCCACTACATTGCGATTAGAAGAGATGATGACCGTTGTTCCGGGATTAGAATCCAGGGCTGATGGTGATAGGCTATGATGCTTCTGGCCTGCAATTGGTCCCCAAAATAGCTCTTTCTGATCTTTTTTGGAAGTTGAAAGAGCTTCCGGCAGCGATGGTGGTGATTGCACGACTGTAACCTGTGGGGTCACCAGATTTTATTCATCCTGGATAAACCTATGGAGGGAGGAGAGAATCTTGTGGACCTTGCATTTTGAGAGCCCCAAGATGATGCGCCTTGTTCCTTCCCTAGCCCTTGGCTCGGATTAGCGATGGGAGGGTTCCCGAGATTAGTAGTACTCCGCATCATATTCTGAGAAGAGGACTTGTTTGATCTCCATCCAGGCCTTCCCATGATTCTTCATGTGGTGGCAATGACCCGCCTTCCTCCCCATGGGTGGTTGCTTGGGACAAGGGTGATTTATGACATGGGGTCCTTCGGCCTCACTACTGTTGGGGTGGAGAGGGTTTCCACCCGAGAAATCCAGCATTTGTGGTGCACTAGGACAAATGTCGAAGGGGACATGGGGAGGACCTCCATGAATAGCGCTAGTGAAGTAAAAACCTATGCTGGAACTGGTAGAAGCATGGGGAGGACCTCTATGCTTGGTGTGGGTGGAGCGAGGATGGCCCTCATCCCTCTAGTTTCCTAGGTGAGGAGGACCTTCACTAGCTACGGAGAGGATGTAGGGAGGATCCCCCGTTGGAGAGAGACCAGATGTAAAATTTCACTACACCGGCGGTCGACGACTGGAGAAATGACTCCATACCCAGTGTAATGGGCATAGGGGATGCTTCCATGCCGAGCATCACTGCCGCGGGGTAGACCTTCATTCGGATTGGGGTTAGCACAGGGTGGACCACCATGCTGAATCTCGAAGTGGGGAAGACCCACACTCTCTGTGGTGGTGGAACAAGGATGAGCTCGGTACGGGGTGGCATCACTGCGAGTTGGCTCACGGTGACCACTGCTAATGCATGCGACCAGGAGAGTCAACCTAGCCTGCCCGTGGGGCGGTTGGGTCCTCGATCCCAGTTGGGCGTATAAGCACCCCTGATCAGTGTATGTAGGGACTTGACGGTATGAATCGGCGGTGGCTCGGGCCATAATAGTCATCGACCTTGATGCCCCTTGGCAGGCATCCTCCTTAGCTAATGGCCGACGCTAGCATCGAGTCAGATGAACCGAGGTTGGTGGTGTAGGTTCATAGCTTACCTGCTCCTCCTTCGGCAAGACCAGGCGGTGGCACTGACGCGGCCGAGTGGGAGCCCTTGCTGGGAGCCCCGAGATCGGGTCTCTGATCGGGCTAGGTAGGATGTCGCCTACCTCATCAGCGTAAGTAAGAGAGTCATCAAAGAACTCTGAGGATAGGCTCCCAAAGCAGTTGTATGTTAGAGTGGGGAGCAATGGCTCACTGCATGGCCCTCGGTGGCAGTGTTAACGGCGAAGCGCAGATGCCTCCAGATCCAAGTGGGCGATATCCTGGGTTGGTATTATACCATTCTCTTCATAAAATCACATGCTGTCATTAATTACCCTTCATTGGATAACATTAGATTGTGAGATAGGGCATGGGTGCCCCACGGTCGTGGGCGCAGAGGTCGTCGCGGAAGTGGTGAAGCCATGAAGAACGACTGTGATGGCGTTGCCCCAGCCCCTTCGTAGATGGTCAGGTAGTGATTGTGTTCCTGAGGCAACAACATGATTTGTGAGAATCAGGATGATGAACATGTCAGTGCTGGAAAAAAAATCAATGACCCATGCCTCAACAATATCCCGTCCTCCCTGATCGGTAAGATGCATCCACACTGACAAAATTGTAGAACGGGATGTCCAAAGTTCTAATGCACTAACTTCTGGAGAGTTTCACGTGAGGCCCGCTATTTTCATGGCAGAACCCGGTGCCAGAAGTCTGGATCCGGTGATACGTCAATCTTTTGATGCCCCGAACGTTACTAATCACCATTTTGGGGAGAATAATTTCACATGAGGTTCCCCATTTTCTGTTTCCTATGATTTCACTGGGGAGCACGCATCCTTCTTCTTGAGTATTACAGGCGCAAAATTTGTTGCCCCACATTCCTGGTTTCCAAAGGCGGGCGACATCCATAACTTATTTTGGGACGTTTTCTCCTGGATCCAAATGGGATTATTGGATTTCGGTTCTTCCTTCCGTGGATTCCTCCTAATAACTTTTCACCTAGTCTGGGTCTCCCTCCTATATTTAATATGTTGTTCATGAAAATATTATTAGGGCCATATCTTCATGGACACCCATTAATTACACTTCTTCTGTCGGGACATTCCAAGAGGTCCAGTTAGGGTAGCAATCTTTGGTTAGGGGAGAAGTCTCGTGGGGCATCACTGGTGTGTCTGGACTCTGGATATTGGTGTGTCTGTCTTCTGTCCAAATATTATAGGGCTTCTCAAGGTTGTGGAAGCCCAAGAAATCCCACATCAAACATGAGGAATCGTATTCCATGGGAATGTATCTGAGGTTTTCCTCAGATTCCAATGTTTAACACAGGGTATGCCGCATGTTTAATATCTTGCAGAGATGGTTATTCCAAAGGTGTGTAGTCTGAGGTTTTTCTCACAAATCTAACGTTTATCAGGTGGTGGGTTGATAGTTTAATGTCTTGCAGATATGGAAGGGGGAATAGAGTGGCATGATCCCACCAGTATGTGGTGGCCCGGGTAAGAATCAGGATGAATGATTGAAGGTTCCGTGAAGTGGATTTTCAATGGAATGGAACTGTTATGAGGATGGAGATGGTTTTGGGTTGGAGCATCAAAGAGGCTTTCTATGTATCCCTGTGGCAAGAAATAAAAGTCCACATAGTTCATATGACAACAGATTTCCACTAGATTGGGTCACAACGTCTTACGACTGGATGAGGTCGCAACGACTTACCACTGGATGGGGTCGCAACAGCTTACCGCTGGATGGGTTGACAATGGATTAATGCCGAATCGAGTGTCAAAAACATACCACTAAAATAGGACCACCGTTTAATGTCATGTGGGAAGGGTGTGAATCGATGTGAAGGAGGACCTGGGGTCCAACGATGTTGGGCATGATCCTCAGGGAGGCTTCCTACATACCATGCCTTAAAAACGATCAATGTCTTCATAGTTGGGAATTAAATGTGGTTTTTGAACCAATTTAAAGGTGTGTCGAAACAACTAGGTGTTGGGCTTGAACCTCAAAGAGGATTCCTATGTACCTTGCATTGGCAAGGATCAAAGACCTTGTAATTCTCGATTGAGTGGAGGGGGGCTCGGTACACCGATGTGGGGTAGTCGGGACCAATAGATGGTGGGCATTAACCTCTTGGAAGCTTTCTACGAACCTTGCGTTGGAATAGATCAAAGACCTTATAGTTCGGGTGGAGGTGGGGGGCTTACACTCTAGGCTGCTCGAGGTGTTTTTTTAACATACGTGAGAATGATTGGAACGACCGGGTGTTGGCCTTGAACCTCATGGAATATTCCTACATACCATGCCTTGGAAAGGATCAAATACCATGCAGTTCAGGTTGAGGTGTGGGTCTTACACTCTAGGCTACCCAAGGTGTTTGGTGAACAGATGTGAAGATGGTCGGAACGACCGGGTGTGGTAATTGAACCTTGTGGAGGATTCCTATGTACACTACCTTGGAAAGGATCAATACCATGTAGTTCATATGGTGTTGTGGGGCTTACACTCTAGGCTGCCCAAGGATTTTGGGGAACCGATGTGAAGATGGTCGGAATGACTGGGTATTGGGATTGAACCTCGTGGAGGATTCCTACATACCCTACCTTTGAATCGATCAAAGACCATGCAGTTCATATGGGTGTCGGAACAACTTGGTTTTGGGCTTGAACCTCAGAGAGGATTCATATGTACCTTGCCTTGGCAAGGATCAAAGACCACGTAGTTCTCATGGATGTGGGGATTACAATCTATGCTGCCCAAGGTGTTGGTGAACCGATGTGAAGAGAGGTCAGAATGACCAGGTGTTGTGCTTGAACCTCATGGATACTTCCTACGTACCCTACCTTGGAAAGAATCAAAGTCCACGTAGTTAAGGATGGGTGTGGGGATTACACTCCTGGCTGCCCATGTTTTTGGGCTTGAACCTCATGGAGGCTTCCTATTTACCTAGTATTGGCAAGGATCAAAGCCCTCATAGTTCATGGGTGTGGGGATTAAACTCTGAGGCTTCCCATGGTGTTGGCCTTGAACCTCGTAGAGGCATCCTACGATCCTTGCATTCGCAAGGATCAAAGACCATGCAGCTCAGATGAAGGTGTGGGGATTACCCTCTAGGATTCCCAAGGTGTTTGGTGAACTGACGTGAAGATGGTCGGAATGACCGGGTGTTGGGCATGAACCTCGTGGAGGCTTCCTACGTACCCTGCCTTGGAAAAGATCAAAGACCTTGTAGTTTAGGTCTGTTGGGTGGGTGTCATGTGGGGTATATGCTTTGAGGCAGCCCGCGGAAGATGTCATGTTCGGTGTTCCCTCTAAGCCCACGTGATACATGCTCGGTGTGAGAAATAAGTGGTAGCAGAGACCTGATGATCACGTTGTGAAAGGTGAATCCAAGGGACGTGGAGTGGGGATTACGCTCTAGGTGGACCAAATAGGAATCATGGGTTTATGCGTGGTTAGCAGCCCGAGATGCTGGGACTTACTCTAGGTTGGAGGCCCGATGGTGAGCAATCCCAACAAGAGAGGGATTTAGAACCCACAAAGAGCGGAGGAGCATAGATGCTACCTCCGGCAAGGACTAAAATAGGCTAACACCAAGATGGCCACCCTCCCCTTGCATACAAACATCACTCCCATAAAGAGGATATTATCACTTATGGAGACTAGTTGGAGAATGTCCAATGTGTGAGCACCCTACGTGCGAGTAACGGGGTGAGGTCATAGTTTAAAGTCGTGTGTTAAGGTCAGTGGTTCATGGCAGATTAATGTCCTTCATCTCGAATGAGGTGGGTTTGTTCCACACCCCTAGGAGTTACATAACTGGTACCCTATATTATTTGGTGTAGAGAGGGGACAGGAAAAGCCTTCGTGAGGGGGTGTAATGGAGAGAACCATTGAGGGGCCCACATTAGCTTGGCTATGCAAAGAAGCAATAGCCATTAGCGAGCCTATGTAGAGAAGCATAAGGAGAGGAAACTCAAGGAGCGGTATCTTCCAAAGGACATTGAAATCACATTGTGTAAACCTGGAGGGCCACACGGGAAAAGGAATTTCCAAGCAGAGGGGTTCATAGGTAGGGGCCTTGTGAAGCTCTGTTTCTCCGTGTGGTTGACGGCACTTGAGAAGGGGCGTGCTTCGCGAAGTGGGGCACCTTAGCATAATCCTGGGGCAGAGGTGCATATGGGAGGTGCTTCACGAAGTGAAAAGGCATTCACAGAGCACTGCCTCATGGGGAAATGGTGCCTCAGGAAGCACAGTGGTGTGATGAAATGTGCTTTACGAAGTATAGTGACCCCTCCTTATCATGTGGATCATGTGTACATGAAGGGTGTTTCGTGAATCATAAATGCCCCACGACGACCCGGGTCTACTTGGGGATCCCCATCCTTCGCGAAGGCCATTGGGCTTCACAAAAGGCATCCCTCTCGGAAGAGGGGATCAAAACGAGACAAAGTGGAGGCACTTTACGGAGCAGAAGTACCTCGCACAACTCATGGTTCGCAGAGCAGAAGGATGCTTCGCGATTCGGGAACTGTGAACTCGAAAGGTCTGATTGTCCCTTATTTGGGATCATGGGGAACACAATATTTATAGTCAATATGCACCATGAATCAGATCCTAAGCGGCTCAAAGAGGTATTTGGTAACTTCGCGGAAGGCTCGGGAACGTCAACTGCGTTCGCAGAGCATCCCGCATCCTTGCTTCGTGGCGGGCTCGGATACATCAAATGCATTCGCGGAGAATCCCCTATTCTTGCTTCGCGGAGGGCTCGCGAATGTCAAATGCGTTTGCGGAGTATCCTGCCACCTTGCTTCACGGAGTGATCATGAACGTCAACTGCGTTTCTAGAGTGTCTCACCTCCTTGCATCGCGGCAGGCTCGTGAATGTAAAATGCGTTCACAGGGCGTCCCTCATCCTTGCTTCGTGATGGGCTCTCAAACGTCAAATGCATTCGCGGAGTGTCCTGCCTCCTTGATTTTCGGTGGTCATGGTAATGGGGGGACTCTATGAAATAGATTTTCGAGGCAAAAATGATGCCTTCATTTTGTCTTCTTCTCTATCCTGAATTTTGGCACCAACATCAGTGTTTTCTAAAATTTGTGGATTTTATTTATTATCCTATGATTTTTTAAATTAATTTTTATACAATTTTTACTCTTTGAAAACATTTTTAAAGTATATTATTTCCATTTACTAAACAAGGCTATTCTAGACCATTTTAACACAAATACAAAAAGAATGTTTCATTTTATCTTATTCTACACGATCATATTTTCCCACCATCATATCACCTTAATGAATTAAACATTTCATTATACATTTATATGGTTATTTTAGAAGAAAAACTTTTTTATATTAACTGCATGGGGATTAAAACATGTGCGAGTTTTTTTGTTATTAGGAACCAATTAACATCAATGTGGTGTATATACAATCCATTTGACATGTAATATCACGATTTATTCATTTTTCAAATAATTTAAGTTTTGTTAAATACTATCACTTCATGAGTCATATAACTCAAACAATTCAATGTGGTATAGGAAACTATTATTATTTTACAAACAATGAAGTCTTTTGACATGTAGACACGGTGGGGGCCTAATTATTGATGGACCCTCACTGCATCAGTAATATCATAAGATGAAATTATTTAGAAAAAAATTGGGTTTTATCCACAATGATTAATCTATATTTTGAAATCAAATGACCATAGTGATTCATCGATAAGATACTAGATTTCCAAAAATTATGAATTCTCTTAATTCAGCTTTCAACTATTATTTACTAGTAGATTTCTACTATGACATAATCTATGGATGAATTTTATTATTAGTTTATTGATAAAATAGAATGTGTTTTCAGTTATTTAACCTTCCATATTTATTATGATCATTGATTCATTATTTATTCCACTATACGTAACCCTTACTAATCATTTGAACTCACCCATTAATTTATTCTCATTTCCCCATGTTATGAAGTTTAAATGATTGAATGTGTTTTAGGTTACAAATTAAATTCATTTGTTAAGTTTTTTTAAAAACAATATAACAAGTTTACCACGTATTTTTTTTCAAATACCACTAAATTATTCTGTAGGATAGGATATTAACATTGTTTATATGAAAATGTAATAATGAAAGGAACCGCCTTTGGAATATTGGAGTCGTGGTCATTACAGTTGGTATCAGATGATGTTCAATATAAACCGTGGGATAATAAATTTTGGAAACAAAATATTTGGATACATAACACAATTATAAATATTGAGGATAATCAAAGAAGAACATCACAAATCAAAAATGTTTATGAGTATGAGGTTAGCTATTCATGAACTATTCATTTTGTTTTAAGTATTTCACTAGTTCTGACATTGTACAATATACTCCATGTTGTTATGATCTAATATTGTGTATGAATTACTAGAAGAAGAAATTTTTATAATATAAATTCATGTAATATATGTAGAATTTCCCACTTAATAAATATAATAGTTTCAAAGTTGGAGCTACAGCTGAAGATGAAACAATTATAACAGATTTGGAGCAACTGATTCAAGTTTTGAGAAATAAGCATCCCCATATGGAGTGTCCTGATCCAAAATGTGTTGTAATAGTGTTAATGTTATTCATGAAACAAATACCTCCACAATAAAATTGGAATATAAATTCATTTTTAGTTGACCAATGGATAAGTTCTTTAGAGAATATATTTCATGCTTTGAGGAGTAATGAAAGGGAAATGTTTTTCAAGGAAGTTTATCACATCTCGGGAGATGTGAATCAATGGTTGTTATTGATTGAATACACTAAGGATGATGATGAAATAGAAAACATGTAATAGAATGATTTTAAGTATATTTTTATTGAAAAATATATCCTTCGCTAACTAAGAGCAGATATGGAGAGAAAATTTATAAGTCGAAGACAAATGGAGGATGATATTTCTTCTATGTATGAAGCCAAATTTACTTGATTATAAATAAATTATTTGGTAAACATATAAAACCCAATTAGTAATATTGATCATTTCTTTGGTGGGTTAATGACATTCCTCCAAAGGGAACTGGTCCCCTAAACACTGTAATCATACAAACATATATTTTCATGTGCTATCACAAAAGGGAAATAATTATCTATGTATTATTACATTAAATGAAATCAATATATGAATAGAATGATGGAAAAATATATTGAAAAAGTGAAAAATGGAAATAAGGACATTCCCACATATGATAATTGTGGAATTAAACACCCTGGTACATACATGGATGGGAATGTGAGTGTGTTACAAGTGTGGAGAGAAAGGCCACCATACTTGTGGGTTCAATGGAATTAATGAATCTTAAAATGAACAATTTTTAAAATGTATGGAGATGGTAAACAATTGAATATAATTCCCTATGTGTCAAGGGAATATACCTTAGAAGAAGAAAAGTGATTTTAGACATGATTATGTGGTTAATACATTCCTATTTGAATAATTATTGTATTTGTGTTCTAGGATTCAATAAATCTGTTGTAAAATTATAATGTATGCTATATTCTAATTATAATAATCTAGATATATATAAATAATTTGCTTAAGTGCATCTTCTTTAATTATTTTTATGCATGATTGTTTTCCTTATGATTTTATGTAGATAATGGTATTCAAATATTTTCATTAACCTATGATTGGAATCTAATTTTGGAAAATTAGTTATATTTTTACTAAATTATTGGAATTTAAGTTTGGGCAGATGTATTTTAACAGAAATTACATACAGAATAGATTAATTCGAACATTAGTTATTATTGGATTACAACATGTTCTTACCATTTGGGTTTCAGTGAATTTTTAATGGCTGATGGAATGAGTTTTGGATCCAATGAATATTTAAAGTACTTCATGTATGAAAAATCCAACATGACTATCCATTTACTGACATAATATCTAAAGGGAAAATAGATCTAAAAACATATAAATGATAATATTATTATTATGAAATATAAATAAATCTGTAAGATTATTTTCTAAACTACATATCTGGATTTTAATATAATTTCCCAACACTGAAGATTAATTCGGAACAAAAACACCATTCTTTTAATTTTCTTACCAAGAAATCAATAGACCCTCTATCCCATCATATATTGATAGTTTTGTGATGGTAAACATTTTGATTACCTTATTCTCTATCACTCTCCATCAGAACAGGTCGGTTTTTTTCTATTCTGTGTGTCTATTTTCACCTCAAAAAACTGTTATCCTATTTGAAATCCTAAATTTTTAGGGGTCTTCACATTCCATTTCCCTCTTATTAAGTAGATATTTATGTTAACATTATTCACAATGTGGGTATCCAATATAGGTGTTTTAATGTATCATCAATTTTTAATAGAAGTATCTTTCAAATTGTTAGGATAAAACTTATTGATGGTGGGGAGAATGTAACACCTCTATATAATATTTTATTCCTCTATGTAATGTTAATATTTCAAATATAACATTGCACACCACACCCATCTTAAACAAAAAATAAAATATTATTATTTAATAACCATTTAATTATTGGGAATGAATAATATTAACAATATTATAAATTTTATATATAATATAATCAATTTAATTTCTACAATTTAACCTATGTTTTTTCCAAACATGATATAAGAAAAACCCAATTTTATGTATTAATGACATATTTTCATTATAGAATGTTTTATCACCTTTTGATGGAGAAATTGATTTAATTTTGGTTTAGACACTTTTATAAATTATATATTACAAATGAAACAACTTATTTTAGAGTGGAATATCATAATTTACATTGGATTAATTTTTGGTATTTTTATGATAAGTATCATGTTTTGATGAATAGTTTAAATAATAAATTTGAATTGAAAAAAACCTTTTTTTCAAAATAATTATAATGGTAAATTACATTTTTCACTGTTTTTAACGTATAATATGATAAAAATTTTATAGTTTAATATAAATTAGTAATTTGAATCAATTTTACATTGAATTTGTAGATTAAAAAATTTCAATATTTTGGATGATATAACTTTAAGAACCCATCTTCTTGATCGGTAAATATGATTAATTTCAAATTAATTTTATAAAATTATATGACTTGAGTTTTTCAAAATGGATTCAGTATTCTGAATCATAAGGTCCAAATATTTTAAATACATCCTTTTTATTTTTGGAAAATATGAATTGTAACTTTTGATTTTTTTTAAAAAATACAATAGTTGAGGATAAATAGAGTTATTAAGGGTATGAATAATAATATAAGTATTATAAAATTACCCTAAATATTATGAAAATTTTATTCGGTTTGTTAATTTTGACCAAATATATCCTTGGGAATATTTTATGGAATCTTCGATCCACTTGGATGACTATAACCATTTTATTGTATTCTATTCTAATGAATGTCAAATATGTCATGCCCTTGTTTTGAAAGAACTATTACTCTTTATATATGGTTCCTCAAAATATGCATTAGGGTGTAAATAGTAAAATGAATGGAATAATTTTAATCATTACAGTGATAATTTATTTTTAATTTTTATTGAACAAATAATTAACACCCACACTCTTATTAGATTCTAGATCACTCACATTTCATCTATTAGGAATTGAAAATTAATTTATATTAATTTAATATTTTGAGTGTTTCCTACACAGCCCACCTAAAATATAAAAGAGAACTTACTCCCTCACCTCTTTTCAACACCATGATCTTTATATGTTAACCTTATCATACACATTCCCCTTCCAAAAATCCATTGGCATGTTATGGAGGGTTTGGATATTCCAAAATACCAACCATAAATACATTAACAAGAGATCTATATGAATCCCACTGACAAATAGGTAATCATTTTTACTAACTCATTCATGTTCATTTTATCTTCTACATAATATTCAAGTTTTTTTTTCATGTTAATGTAATAAATCCAATATCATACATATGATGATGTTTTATTATTATTATGGCAGAACTGTATTCCACATTTTATCAATACTATGATAAAAGAAAGCATCGTATGTGTGTTTGTATATCATTCTGTCACCACGATATGGTGTAATATGTTTTTCATCCGTATTTTTCATGGATTTTATAATGATAGAATAAATTGATATTTATGGTACTTATAAAATGATATCGATTCTTTCTAATTATCATATCTTCCAAATCCTTACCATTTCACTATTAGGAGAATAATATCATCACTTTTTCGTATGTAAGACCAACTATCTCTATGATTTGGTGAGTTTAATTTCACATAATAATAATTCAATAATGATTATAAGAATCTATATATTGATTAAACATGAATGTTATAATATTAATATAATTATTGTGATTTTTTATCTATATAATATGTAAAATAATAAACATTCATTAAAAGACATGCATATAAAAATGAAGAAATTAAAACATGAAACTAGGGTAATAATGAAATATTATTAACTAATAGTAGATAAAATGATAATGTAACATGTAATAAAAATATAAATGGTTCTATTATAAATTAATCAAATAATATAAACCATTATACATTAGGTTAACGAATGTATAACCGAAAGGAAGTTTGAGGTATGTGTTTTCCAGTATCACCTTTTACTTATATGCGATATATGTTGTATTGGACAATTATTTCATTTATGTTGTGTAAATTTTTTCCTAATTTTTATTTATTACATTATGAATAACTTTTTTTTAATGGTAAATAATAATTTAATTTAATTTTCTTCGTTCTAGGAGAAAACAATTCAACGGATCACAAAGTGTAAAGGGCTTAATTCACAAACAAATCATTAATCTAGACTTTTTTGGTTTATATATCCATCAGGGATTAATTTACTTCGATGTCAGTGTTTTCTAAAATGGGTCTAAAATAATTTTTAATATTACCCTTTGATTTTTAAATTCGTATTATTTATTTTTTGACTCATTATAAATTTTTTTGAATGGTATATTTTAACAATTTCTAAATAAGGTTATGTGGGACTTTTCTTAAAAAAAAATATAGAGGGACTATTTCCTTTTGAATTATATGGCATGAGTAGATTTTCTAAGCATCATATAACATTAATTATTTAAAGAATACATTGAGATTTTATTTGGCTATTTTAAATGAACATGTTTGATGATTTAGTCATAAGGGACCTTTATTTGTTATTATACACCAATTCACTTCCATGTAGTGTATATAATATTCCATTGACATGTAAAATCCTTATTTAGTCATTCATAATAGTATATATAGTTATATTAAATGAAACATTTCTTGAGGATTATAATTCTATCATTTCAATGTTGTATGGGAAACATTGACTATTTAATATGTAATGAATACGTTGGACTTGTAGACCAGGGTGGTCCGAGTTATAAATACCTCTTCAATGCATTAGTATTCTAATGAGACAACAATATTGGCCCAAATGGGGTGCTTACCCACAATTAATAAATTGTATTGTGAAAGGTATTAACATTAGTGATAAATGTGCTAGATATGTGAAGACTAATAATTTAGACACCCAAGATTTCCGTAAAAAGTCAGTACATTACTTTTTCAGAATAAGTAATACATAACAAGAACCAACACAGAAGGACCATAATAGTTTAGTGTCTTTGGTAACTCGGAACATAATCTTCTAATCATGGTGAATGATCTTAACATCTCCCATAAAGATCTCCCCCTTTTTTTTCTTACCTAAAACCTTTCTTTAAATCCTGGGGAAAAGAAAACATATAAAGGGTGAGTTCAAATTCTCAGTAAGGGTATGCTTGGAGAAAATAAATCAAATAATATACATTTTATCTTAAAAAAACATGAACCTAATGTTTAAAAATAAAAATCATGAGAAATAAATCATAGAAGTACATAAGGAATAGATCATAAAGGAACATTAATCATGATAAAATAGCATGGGAATAAAACATGTAATTTTGGAAACCATTAATCACATGTTATGATTTCTATAGTAGCCAAAACATTACTGCCAAGACCATCATAGTGGACAAAGTCCCTTACTGAATCGAGTTCACTCGTCGTTCCAGTCCTGTATCACTAAACCAGATAAACTTGTGATTCAATCCATGTATATCTCATGAGATATAAATATTTACCCAATTAATTGGAGTCAGATATATGTCCCACCCATCTCATAATGAAATCATTCTTACTTGTGCCACAAAATAAACATAAATCATTCATCATAACCCAAAGTGAAAATTGGGTTTCATAAAACATCATCCCATCATAACATAATCCATATAAAACAAATGGATATAATTTCATAATAAGAAGAATCAAACCATGTAAAAAATAGAGACATTATACTAGAAACATTATGATACTAAATAATTTCATCTCAGATGGAATATAGTTTTGACAAAACTCTTGAAATGAATTCTTGAGGAAAATATCCTTCCTTCTTCAAATTCATTTTCATTTCAAAAAATGCAATGAAATTTTAAAGCGAAGGAAATTGTTTAAAATAATTATAAAATCGTGTTGATTAATCTTCAATAAAATAAGGCGTTATGAAACCATAAAAATCTATTCGTACCGTATAAGTTAAAAAAACATTCTCCTAGTACTTTTAACAAAAAAGTCAACAAGAACCACGTATGCTAAACAAAAGATAGATTCATTCCATAAAACAAAGTAAAAGACATATAGGGGTAAAAATAACTTTAACAATACATGGATAAATATTAAACACTTTATGAAAAACATTTTCATGGACATGGATGAAAAATATAACCCCAGTAAATACTTACGTATAAGAAATCTCAGATAAAATGAGATTGATTAATTATCCATTACCTGACGTATGATATGGTTTGTATATATCCAAACTTCCTCTATAATTATTTAAATAATGTCATTGACTTATTCTAGAATCATATTAATTCTTATGATATCATATATGATTCACTTAGGTATTTATATTACCCATTCATTGGTCAATTCCATATTAAATTAATGTTTTGGGTAATATTCTTTTCATTTATCATATGTCTCTGGGCTTTTTGTTCATGATATTATTATTAATTATATCATGACTTACTAACTACCAGAATGTAAAATATAATTTATATATCATATATATTCTATATATATGTATAATATACAGATAAATGAAATAAAACACACTGTTCATGGAGACGGTAGGCCGTACGTACGCATGAACGCTATTTTTCATTCCTTATTGACATGAATGGATGTAGGTAAATTAAATATAAATAAATCCATTGTAATTAATATGTCATATATTTCATGATTTTTTTTATATATTCTTTATAATCATTCTTGAATGGTTAACTTGGAGAATGAATCCCATCGCGTCCGGGAAACTGTAATCCATACGTACGCATGAGTGATGATATCATTACCATAATTATTGAATGAAATTAGAGTGGATGATATAATATCTCAGAATTAGTATCATGTTGTAATAATAATATATATTTATTCTTTACACCCTTATACCCATCCGAGTAAGGTGGTGGTGGAAAAACATATTACACCAAGGCGTGGAGACGGTATTCCATACATACACACACGCGTGGTGATTTCATTTTCCGTAGGATAGATAGAAGGTGAAATAGTGTTTTTTCATATTTATAATAACATATAAGTATATAAGAAATACTTATGTTATTAATTTATAATGAAAAAACTAAATAACAGGATGCTGAAGAAGAAAGAAATATGAAAGAATCGGTATAAGAGATTACCTCTTCTTCGAAGTGTCTCCTTTAAACTTACTCTTAGGGCACTAAAGATTGTCTTTGAAGTGAACCATGACCTATAGTATCTTTATAGGTAAGTGGAGAAGAGAAATGGGCATATTTGGGCCCATATTTAAGGATAAATGTGGTTTGAGGATGATAAGGAGGATGTGCCCTTTTATAAGGGAGGAGAGACGCATCGTTGGAAACATAGGAAATATTAATTTATAAAAAATTCAATCCCACTTAAAAACATACAAAATAAATCACATTAGAATATGAGATGACATAGGGTTGTAATCTAATCAACAAAAAAATTTAAACATGTTTGGAGTTTATTTTAAACCTTATCAATTTTATTTATCCTTATTTAATCTATTTAAATTTATTTGTGATAATAAAATACTAATTTTTAAATTGTTATAAATACTTAATTATGTGTTGTTAATTTTACATAATTAGAAAATTTTTTACATTTTAGACCATATTATTTTCAATTTGTAATTTTTAATTATTCTTTTGATTTTTAATAAATTTAATAATATGTTATGTTTATAAAATATCAATAGTGTCAATTTTGACACTATTCAATTATTTGAATTTAAATAAAATAAAAGAGATGATATATTCAATCCAAAATATTTAATATATTCCTAACATGTCATAAGAATTTATAAAATTAGTTTAGAACATTAAATAGTTCATATAATATTTATTTTAATATTTTTAAAACCATTTATTTAATATTTCGCTTAATAAAATAATTACTACACCATTTTTGTATAATTATTTAATATATATATTTTATGCATAAAAATTAAAAATAAAATCATATAATTATGATAAATCTATTTCCTTTCATAATAATACTTTTACTCGAATTTATCATCTTATAATCACTACAATTAAACGGTTATATTTATTAAATTATGAAGGTGACAACCTTGACATCATTTAAAATAAAATAATAAAAGTGTCGTAATCGCATTTATTAGGCTCCAAATGGTCATTTATTCGACTATTGGATGATTATGGTTTCCATGTACAAGAAAAATAAGTTTCATCAGGTTTTTGTGCCTTCTATGGTCACTATTAGTTTAATAAAAACAATATTATTGATTTTTCTCTAAATAAACAATTTATGCATCACTGTTGTGCCACCATTAATGTCAATTGTTTAATCCATAAAAATTCTAAATAAATTCTCATTATGTATATAATTGTTTTATATTTCCGAAGTCTATTTATATTCAGGGTTTTATGATGTTTAGCACTAAATTAAAATTATTACACTTATAAGATATAAGAGAGTGACATGTTGTCACTTTCTTTGGTTATAATAATAACTGCATCATTTTCATGTTCAAAAGTCCATGAAATGAATCAATTTATACCCTTAGGTGTTATTTGTTGACTTTTATTCATCCAATATAATTTTGGTAGGTGTTAGGGTAATTTTATAATCTTATTTTTACCCTTAATTACATGATTTACCTTTAATTGTAGTAAATAAAATTTACCGTAGTTACTATTCATAATGTCTAAAAATAAAAAGTATCCTATTAACATAATGTTTACCTATTGATTCCAAATATGGAATCCATTTTTCAAAATTCAAAACACAGAAGTGGTAGTAATTAATTTAATATTAATCCTGTAGTTAAGAAAATGGGTTTTAAAAGTTAAAACGTTGCAAAAGATATAAATGTTTTTACTTACGAAATCAGTGTAAAATTAATTCTAATGAATTAAATTATATTAAATGGTAAAAATATATTCTATTTATACTTTAAAACCATTAAATATTATAATTTAACCATATAAATTATCTCGATGAAAAAAGTTGGTTTTAATTAAAATTTAGCGTATTTTTACTATTCATCAAAATAAGAAACTTATCAGAAAAATATAAAAAATTTAACAAAAGTAAATTTTTATATCCTCAATCAAAAGAAGAATTTTATTTTTTCAAATTTAACTTATAAACATGTCAAAAACTAAATTTAATGTGGGTGCGCCATCAAAAGGCGGAAAAACTGCAATATTTGAAAAATACTTTCTTTAACCGAAATATTAATTTTGTTCTCATACCATGTTATATAAAAAGTGTAAGATAATGTCATAAAATTCAAAATTTAGTTACAAATATTCATAATGGAATGTTCATAATAATAGTATAACAATATATCGTTGTTTAGTGAAACTCAGTATTGCGTACAACTCACGCTATTCATGAATGTTTCTCTTGCATGCAACACAAGCAAAGAATAGTGTTTGCGTATAATATAAGCTAATATGTTGTTGCGTGTATCACAATATAATTTTGGTGTAGCGTAAAACACAATACATCAATGAAATTAAAAGAATATTGTTCATAAATTCATGGGGTGTTACATTCTACCCCCTTAAAATGAATTTCGCCCTCGAAATTTGTCGTGGTTATAAATGGTTTACTAATTGAAAGCTTCTTTAATAGAAACCCACATCATAAAAAGCAATACCAAAGAATAACTTAAAAAACTAAATTATGAAACGTAACAGTTACCCAAATTAACTAATCACTAGGTTTCCATATAGGATAACATAGTTAAAAATATGGATATGGAAGAGAAATCTAACCATCATGTTCTGATGGAGAGTGGTAGAGAACATGGCTATGAAAAATCCAACAATCACAAAGCTATAAATTTGTGATGATCTAAGGTACTATCTGATTAATCAGATATAATGGCAATATGACATCATTTTTGGATTTCAAGATCCTTTCCCTAAAGTTGAAAGAATATGAATTAGAATAAATAATTTCTTGATTTTCGTACAATCTCACCGTTGGTCGTTCATTGAACAATTTCCACTTCATCTCTTAAAGAAATGAAGTTGAATTTGTCATTCATGAAGTGTTAGTAGATCATGCGATAGAATGATAGGTCATTCCATCTGTCTTAAACAAAAACTTAGAAAACGTTATTGTTTCCGACCCTTTTGTCGGGGTGCGTGCATCCGTCCATCCATGGAGGATCAACGCGCTGCACTATTTCCCCGCATTCCCTCTTTCCAAAGGCGGGCAGCATTCACTCTTTATTCAGGTACGTCTGCTCCTTGATCGAAGCGGGATGATGGGATGTCGGTTCTTCCTTCTATGGATTCCTCCTAGGAAGTCATCACCTTGTCCATGTATCCCTCATAGATTTATTACGTTGTTCATGAAACTCTTCCCAGTACCATGTTTCCATGGCCGCCGGTTAATTACACTGCTTCTGTCGGGACATTCCAAAGGGTCCGGTCAGGGCAGCAACCTTCAGTCGGGGGAGTAGTCACGTTGAGGCATCAGTAGCATGTCTAGATGCTGGGGACCTGGCATGTCTATCTATTATCCCTGGTCACAGGGCATCTCGAGGGCGTGGAAGCCCGAGGCATCCCACATCGAGTGTGGGGGATTATATGCCATAGACTTATATCTAAGGTTTTACTCATCTTCCTATGTTTAACACAGGGTATGCCACGAGTTTAACGTCCAACGGAGAATTATCAGCCCGATTAGAGCATTAGCTAGAATGGATCGGATTGAGGGATTTCCCTAGAAGGGGTGCAGATACCGGGACCAGCCCATGGGCGACTGTGAAGAGTAGCGGACCGACATGGTCTCACCGGGATAGGACGGTCCGGGTAAGAATTAGGGTGGATGATGGATGGATGAATGATGTGGAGGTGGGAATGGAAAGGGACCATCGCAAGGGCGACGGTGAAGTTGGTCTTGAGCCTAGAAGAGACCTCCTATGTATCACCGTGGTAGGGAATCAAAGTCTGTGTAGTTCGGTATGGTGTCGGTGGACTATCGTGAAGGTGGACCTTGGTCCAATGGATGTCATCAACGAACCAATGTAAAGGTGGACCTTGGTCCGATGCGTCAGCGAACCGACATGAAGTTGGACCACGGTCCGATGAGCATCGTCAGCGAACCGACGTGAAGGTAGACATTGATCCAATGGTGGTGGGCTTGAACCTCTGAGAGGATTCCTATATACCATGCCATGACATGGATCAAGTACCACGTAGTTCAAAGGGGCTTCATCAGCAAACCGACGTGGAGGTGGACCTTGGTCCGATGGGTGGTGGGCTTGAACCTCACGGAGGCTTCCTACGTACCATGCCTTGACATGGATCAAAGACCATGTAGTTTAGGTTGGACACCGAAAGGCTGACGTGAATGAGGAGGACCAGGGGGTCCCAGTGGTGCTGGGCTTGGACCTCGTGGAGGCTTCCTACATACCATGCCTTAGCACGGATCATAGACCATGTAGTTCAAAGGGGTTTCGTCGGCGAACCGACGTGAAGGTGAACCTAGGGGTCCACCTGTGGTGGGTGTCAGCAATCCGATGTGAAGAAGGGACCTTGGTCCGATGGGAGATGGGCTTGAACCTCAGGAAGGCTTCCTACGTACCATGCCTTGACATGGATCAAAGTCCTCGTAGTTCGGGTTGGTCACAACGGCTTGCCATCGGACTGGAATGCAGTTTAACGTCATGCCGGACGAGGATGAACTCGACATGAAAAAATGATGGGTGGGCTTGAACATCGGGAAGGATTTTTACGTACCATGCCTTGACATGGATCAATGACCACGTAGTTCATATGATGGAATTTCTCAGCGAACCAATGTGAAGGTGGACCTTGGTCCAATGAGGGATGGGCTTGAACCTCGGGGAGGCTTCCTACGTACCATGCCTTGACATGGATCAAATCCCTCGTAGTTCAAATGGTTTCATCGGTAAACTGACGTGAAAGTAGACTCAGGGGTCCACTAGTGGTGGTCTTGAACCTCGTGAAGGCTTCCTATGTACCATGCCTTGACATGGATCAAAGAACTCGTAGTTCAAATTGATGTAATACATTTTAAAGTCATGCGGGACGGTGGTGAACCGACGTGAAAGAGGTCAGGACGACCGGGTGGTGGGCTTAAAACTTGTAGAGGCTTCCTACATACCACTCCTTGACATGGATCAAAGTCCTCGTAGTTCGGTTGGGCGTGCAGTTTAACGTCATGCTGGACGAGGGAATACAGTTTAACATCATGCTGGATGAGGTGTTGTCATGGCTGATGCTTACTCTAAGCCCACGTGAGTCGTGCTCGGTGTGAGAAACAAGAGGCAGCAGAGACCTGACGATCACACCGCGAAGGGTGCATTCGTGAGAAGCGAAGAGGTTCTTAGGTGTTAGGCGGCCCATGGTGCTGGGACTTACTCTAGGATGGAGGCCCGAAGTGCGGCAAAGTGCAGCGAAAGAGGGATTTGGGACTAATGATGGGAGGTGCCTCATTCCCTATCGCGCCCTCCCCCAACCTTGGTAGTGGGGAAGTATGGGGATGCAGGGGTGAAACCTTCTGCAAGAGGGGCTAGGGTCTTATACCAAGGTGGTTTCCCTTCTCCTGAGAACATACGCCTCTCCAATAAGGAAGATATCATCCCTTGTGGGGGGGGGGGGGTGATTCCACTCCCGTGGAGACGAGTGGCGTAAAAAATGTTCGAGCTAGGGGGGCCCTTCGAGCGGGGCACTAGGTTGGGTAATAGTTTAACATCATCTATTGAGGACGTGGTGCTTGGAAGTTTAACGTCCTGCAGCTCGGACGAGATGGGTTCACTCCACACCCCTAGGACATACATAACTGGTACCCTTTGCTCCTTGGGAGAGGGAAGGTACCAGTAAGGCCGTAGTAAAGGGGGGTCATAGAGCGAACCATCAAGAGGTCCAGGTTAGCGTGGCTATGCGAAGAAGCAATATCCGTTAGCGTGCCTATGCGAAGAAGCATTAGGTGAAGCAACGCTACGAGTGGTGTTGTCCGTGGGACTTTGAAATCACATCGTGCATACCTAGAGGGTCGCACGGGAAGAGGAATTTATAAGTAGAGGAGTGTTATTTGTGAAGAGGAGTGCCTTGGCCTTAGCATGGGGTAGAGGTGTCGATGGGGGGTGCTTCGCGAAGTGGAATAGTATTCGCGGAGTACTGCCTCGTGAAGAGGAGGTGCCTCGCGAAGCACGGTGGTGCAAAGCAGTGTGCTTCGCGATGTGTAGCGATCCTGCCTTATCATGGGAATCACTAGTACAGGATGGGTGTTTCGCAAAGCATAAATGCTCTACCGCTTCCCGGGTTCCCTTGGGAATCCCCCTCCTTCGCGAATGCCCTTGAGCTTCTCGAAGGGCATCCCTCTCGGAAGAGGGGCTCAAAACGAGACAAAGAGAAGGCATCACGCGACGTAGAAGTACCTTGTCGAGCTCATGATTCCCGGGGGAAAAGAGTGCTTCGCGATTTGTGAGAGTAGAAGCCGAAATGTCGGATTGTCCGTCCCTAAGACTCAGGGGGTGCCCAGTATTTATAAGCAAGGGGCGCCATGAAGTTGAACTCCCGCGCCGCCTCAGGTGCTTCGCGGCGCGCTCGCGAACATCAAATTTGTTCACGGAGAGGTACCTCCTCGAGTGCTTCGCGGTGGGATTGCGAACGTCAAATTAGTTCATGGAGAGGTACCACCTCTGATGCTTCGCGGCGGGCTCGCGAACGTCAAATTCCTTCGAGGAGAGGTACCGCCTCCGGGGCTTTGCGTCACCACGATGCTCGGGGCACTTCGCGTCGGTGCTTCACGAGGCAGCGTATGGGCCGTCTTTTTCGTCCCTTCCTTTCGTGCAATATTTTGGTGCCAACAAATGCCCCCTCTCAGACTTGGATCCGCGAAGGGCTGAAGGGTCTATGTCTGAGGGAATATCGCCAAAATCGGTGGTGGTTCGCGATGTGACTTCGCAAAGAGGGCCCACGATGCTGACTGGGGCCACGGATCCGGATGCGCCACGATTCTCTGCTCGAGCATGGCGCGCCACGATGCTCCGGGGTCACCGCCTATAAATATGTGGGTCGACCTCTATTTTCTTCACATGATTTTCTTGTCTTCTTTTGCTCTCGATATCATGAAGCTCCGCGTACTATGTGCCTACTCTCCGTAAATCGAGCTTCGCGGCGAACCGCGGGTCTCTGACTCCGCGACCATGCCAAGCGAACTCCTGTTTTCTGGCCTAGGCCAGACTCCACGGCTTGGTCTTGCGACTGACCTTCGCGAGCCGTCTTCGCGATCCAGATTTGCGATCCGTTCTGGAAAACTCTTTTCTGAGTGCCGGAACCGAAACAGCCCATCGAGAAGCTGTATTGAGGGGCGCTTGCAGATGCCGCCCGTCGGGATGAGAAGGACAACTGTCCAGGCCTTGGGGAGATGGTCTGAAGCCACTCGGACCACGTTTCTTTCACAGATCTTCTATAGGAGGGTCAGAAGAATTAACCGCAGTGTAGAAAGCTTCCATTGTACGGCTTCGGGTTGAGGGATGGCGTCTTCATCCCTGAGGCGAGTAGGGATGAACCGGTTTTCTGGTTTAGGAGCACACCATGTCAGCACCAATGGTTTAGGGCGGCCAATGGCCATGCGCAGGAGGACTTCACACCCGTTACCGCCGTCTGTCTCTACAACCACGTGAACAATATTGATGGGAAGCCACTTCAACCGGAGACGTCCCCTCCTTTCTACCGTACCATGCTGAAGGCGGCTTTGCAGGATTCGAAGAAAGGATGGTCCAATGAGTGGGACCTGCGCCAGGGTGGCAACTTTACTAATTACTGGACTTGGGCCTATTGGGCAGGTGCCTCATGCGAGGATTTTGGGGCCAAGCTGAGGAGAGTGGGGTAATATGAGGCGGCATGGGCCCCGCAATTGCACATTTACCAACTGAAACAACTGATGCCGGAATTGCTGAGCAGATGGTCATCTAGGACCAATACCTTTCACCTGCATCACAGGGAGGTGGGCATCAGCCTGTGGGATGTCCACCAGAGTTTTGGGGTTCCGATCATGGGGGCCGTGTATGATGAGTTCCTACCCATCATGAGCACGTGGGAGGATATAGAGACAATGTTGGGACTGGCGTCAGTGCTGATGTCATTCGTCCCTGGAGAGGACAAGGAGGCAGTGAGGGATGTCCACTTTATGAAATGGTTCAAGTGCTTCCTGAATTTCCTAGAGAATCGAGAGTTCCCTCCGAGGCCTCAAACTTGTCCGAGAGCGGCCCAACGGGTTAAGGAGAACTTGTATTGGCGGGTCTTGGAGGACAGCCAATGGAAGACTTGGGGTTTCAGTGTCAACACCGAACAATAGCCGATAGTTAAGATGGAGTCGTTAATCGTGGCTCTCATCTATGGTTGGATCCTACCAGTGAGGGATACAAGCATGTGGGTGCGGACCAGCTCGTTTATTATGGAGTCCATGTTGGCCATGGGGCAGCGGGTCAATCTGGGGATTCCATTACTCGCCAAGATGTATAGAATGCTGCGGCACATTAGCGAGGGAATGAAGCCTCCATGGATATGCGTTCCCTTCCACATTCTGTATGGGTGGATTGCGGCGCACATCAGGGGGATCTATGAGTATCCAAACCCTATTTTGCCGCCGGGATCAAACTTCTGCCCCTACATCCTGAATGTGGTCGGGAGCTTCTCATTCAAACTAACTGTGCCTATGGTGCTGAATCGGGTGTGGAGGGCGAATGAGTTTAATTTACACCCCTTCCCATTGCCGATGGGGATAATTACTGACGACGGGCGGGGAACAGAAGAACACCGGGCTTACCTCCTGGCCTATCGAGGCGGAGTTTTGGTGGCACGAGTGGATCGTGAGCCACTATGAAAACCATACCCCCCGCATCGGTTTGCGAGGCAGTTCCGGTGCCTCTAGCGGCTGACCCTACAGGTCTACTGGGAGGTGCGTCACGAGGAGAACCCGTGTGTGATGAGGTAGCTGTGGCTCATGTTCACACAGGAAGATGGGAAGATGCGAATCACATTGCCTCCATCCACTGTCGCTTTCAGATTGGTGAGGGAGTATGCCATTAGTTGGGAAGATGCTTACCCAGGGGAGATGCTGAAGCAGCCAACTATTTGGGTCGGTGATGGTGGGCCTCCATTATCTCGAGGTCGGGGTCGGAGGGCAGCTAGGGCCTCTCGCGGTGTCGGTGCTCCCATGGCGGTGAGACCTGCACCGGCCGATGGTGTGGCAGCAGCGGTGGATCCGGTGATTCCGGAAGAGCAGGGCCATCCGGAGGGGCGGCCACTGAGAGGATTTCATAGGATATCCACTCAGGCTCTAGGGAAGCGGTTGTGCCATATCGACATGGTAGAGGATGTCGTATTCCCGAAAGCCTGGGAAATTTGGGATGTCAACTGGCAATTCCTCAGCCCACCCGAGATATGGGCGCACTTGAATCGCCTCGGGATGGAGTTACCGGGAATAGGCCCAGTCCGGGCTGGTTTCATGGCGTCTCCGGCGGAGGCAAAGAAATACTTGGACGAGATGGAGGATTACATTTACTCTAGTGGTGTCCCTCGCCCAATGACAGACCGGGTGAGGGTACTGCTGAAACGAACGGTCCCCCCATAGTTATCGGTCGCTGATCTAAGGGAGTGTTTCCCCCTTCTGGAAGAATCAAGGACTCCTCTCGGGTGGATATGGCTGGAGGAGGGAGCCCATTGGAGGAGGGTGAAGTCAGAGACCAAGACTCAAATTCTGATGACTTCATAGTGGCTGTCGAGGTAGCATTTCGAACTTCTTTGTTTATGGTACGTTCTCAGGACATCATGGATTTCTCACCGACGTTTGAGCCTTTCAAGGGAAAATAGTTTGCAGGCCTCGTTCTCGCCCCTTGGTGGGTGATGATGCGGGACCTTCAGAACCTGCGCCTATGGCTGCGTCCAGTTCCGCGTCTGGTGGGACACGAGCACCCGAGGTGGCTCCTCCAGAATCTCCAGACCTTCCAACAGTATACGGAGGGCCTCGCCTCGGGGTCCCGTCAGTATCAGCTCAAGAGCATCACCAGGAGGTCGATCTCTATAAGTTTCCTATACCGGTTTCCTTGTCATCATATGTAGACTATGCCAACTAATGTTTATGTCCCTCTCTGTCGTACAGTTCTCCGACTGGCGTGGGCTGCTGCGGCAAGACTAGTCGGGATGTCTGGTGGCGTCCCTCCTAGGGGCATGCTGGTGATGGTGGCGATAGTCCCCCCATCTCCCTGAGCTTTAATACACGTCATCACTGGTGGGACCACCACCAGGGTCATGCCTGAGGTCATGGAGGTGGACTCCGATGAAGAGGATCGGCCGGCCGATCCCACTCCTGTCGCGCCTGCTTTGGTTCCAGATGTCGCGCCAGATTCAACGCCAGATGCAGATCCCGCCAAGGACTTCCTGCATGCGTATCCTGCATACGAGCCTGCCAATCGTGCAGACTGGGACGAAATGGCCTCCGATGAGGAAGACAGCAGCATAGTCCACTGCCGGTTGTGGAAGATGATCATTCTCTTCAACAAGGACACCCCACAAGCGCTATGGGTGGAAAAAATGGACAGACTTCGCTCACGGCTGTGCGAAATGTGCACTGGGGGAGTGTATTCCCAACGTCCCCATGCGCTCATATGAGATCTTATGGTTGAGAAGATCTGGGTGCATGATCGTGGGCTCAGCGTGGGCTAGCAGCGGAGGAAGGCGACAAACATCACGAAGCTCCGGGAGGCTGAAAGCGAGGCCCAACAGCTACAGACCCGGGCGAATGAGCACTCAGACTCTCTTAATAAGCAATTTGAGCGGATCTCCCGATTGAAGGCCTAGCTAGCAGAGGAAAAGGAGCTTATAAGGCAGGCTTCTGGAAAGATGGCTGCCATTCAGGCTGAGGTAGAGAGCACTAGAGCCAAGGCTGACAAACTGTGCCCCGCTGCTGCTGAGGAGGAGCGGGAGGTGAGTTAGCGGCAGCAAGCCTTGGATGCCACAAGCCAACGGGTGGCAGAGCTGCAATTCTATTTTGATGGGGTCAACCCGTCCATGGGGGGAGTCGACCCCCGGGTATTTTAACAAACCAAAAACCTTTTATTGGTACTTTCGTGATTCAATTAATTCCTTCTTTGTATTGAATGTCATACCGCACACGATTTCCACTGTTTGAATTGCCTCGTTACATCCCAACAATGTTTGCGGGACATTTGGCGATAATTCCCCAAGCCCACGTGGGTTGAGCCTAATGTGAGAAACATGAGATAGTTTCCTTCTCGTCCCCCCTAACATAGGAGTGGAGACCACGCTACGGGCATCTAGGATTTGGATTACCAGTCCGGATTTCCAAAAGATGAGAGAGGCTGGACCGGAGAAGGAACTTTTCAGAACAGCCGAATTACCATTTCTTCGGCGTGCCCTCATGGACGAACGGTGTAACACTAGGGGCACTGGAATCAGTCCAAACAGACGGAAACAGGAAGTGTGAATTATGATGCCCCAGATTCGGAGCATTGTTGGGATGGCGTGACAATAAGGGACAACCATTAACCCTGGAAGAAAAGCAGTATCCTTACTGCGTTATCCTGTAATGGGGAAAAAAATGAGGGTCAACTGTTGACCATATTCGAAACACGGGACCATGTCACAAATATTGTCGGTCAATATTTGGGGACATTGACCCAGGATAGTTTGCGAACCATAAGTCAAACATCCATACTGTTAGGGGGTCCTTCCAAACATGACCAGTCTTCCAGAACATTGTCCCAGGATGGTAGGTGAGCCGATGCGGCATGAAACAAGGCCGTTATAGGGTCCCGTTAGACATGAAAGGGGACAAGGGTCCGAATAAGGGGCACACAAAGTGTGGAATATGGAGTGATGGTTTGTCCAAACAGAATCCAACAATTAGGTAGTTACACCACCGTGGTGGGAGTACGCCAGATGGGTGCGTTGTCTTGGTCATGGATCATCCCTTCTTTGGGACAGGTCCTCTCTAGCGAGGGGTCCGACCAGGGGGCCGAAAAGGGGAAGGATGGGATTAATGATTTCTATGGGCTGGACCCTAGGGAAAATACTAGGGTGTATCTACGTATCCAATGAGGATGGGAATCAAGCCATACGTAGTTCTAGAAGCGTATTTTAACGTCATGTGGGACGATGAGAAGCCTAACCAAGTTGGTACACATCCCTCCAAAACTACTAAGCCCATTTGAGTCATGATGAGTGTGGGAAACAAGAAGTAGTGGTGGGACTTTCCCTAAATAGAAAAGGGAAGGATAGGGTGAAGGGACTCTTGTTGAATACCAACCCCATGATACTAACACGCCCATGTGGCACACTTCGATGCGTGAAGAGATAGAGCCAAATATGCTGGAATTCCACATGAACATGAGGAAGTGGAAATGTATGAATCATGTCGCTCGAGAGTTGGATCACAATGACGGCGGTGTGATGATAGAGGATAACTGTTCACCGTGGTGGAAACGCAGCGTCCATATCGCGTTAGCCTAGAATGGGGACAAACAAATAAAGGTTGAACGCTGACCATGGTGGAAACATGGGACCATGTCGCAAATGTTGGCAAAGATCCTTAGGGACGTTGGCTCGAAATGATTGAAGGGCCCTTAAGTCCAGCATCCATGGAGCACCCTTAAGCCTAGTATCCATGTCATCTGAGGGTCCTTTTGGATGTGAAAGTGGATGATGATCCAAATAGAGATCTCACAAAGCTTGGTCATGGGACGAAGGGAATGTCCCCATGAAAGTTCCACACTTCGGGCTTTGTCAAAACACATCTGAGTATGACAATGAGACGTATTAGATAGAGGGAGGAAACATAAGAGGCACATGGTGGAGTAACTCAAACACCTGGAGTGAATGGGAATGGGGGGTGTGTGCGGTGCGATGAATGACCCGACGCGAATGAGGACACAATCCCATATCACACCGCATGACCTCCTTAGGAGTGGTTTTAGGTAAAGGGACCGAAATCGAAAGTTAGGCTGGGCCCGTGGGGAAGTGCCTATGCACTCCTACATATCTCATAAGGATGAAAATCAAGCCTCATGTAGTTTTTGATGGATCTTAGTTTATGGTCATAGAGCTCGGACCATGAATGGGTAAAGGGAGCAGGGGACACATGGCAACAAAACCTGACATGAATGAGGACATAAGCCCTACTTACCATGCGTTCTCTGAAGAAATGCTCGAGTCGAGGGACCAAACACAAAGGATAGGCTGGGCTCGTGGGGAAGTGCCCGGGCGCTCCTACATATCTCATAAGGATGAGAATCAAGCCGTACGTAGTTCTGAAAGGTGACATGGTAAGATACCAGTTCCAGGGAAAAAAGGGACTGCGGGCATGGAACTTGCACTAAAAGAAGAGGAATTTGATAAATCTTCTTTTTTCCTTTAAGGTGAGTGGTTTTTTTTGTGAAGCGACATGCCTAGAGTATTAGGCCGTGGTGTCGCCACAAGAATCAAGATGTGATAGGCATTGAAAAATGGCATGGCAGGTGACCAATACCCAACGTGATGTCCTCTATAATGAGGTTATCAAAACGCGGTGTCGTTTTTCGTCGTGCGGCCAGGACGATAATGTCACAGTTTAGGGTCGTGTGATAGGACCAAGCATGCATTTTATCGTCATGCAGTGCAGACGTAGAAGAGACGATGCTAGGCGGGTAATGTGTATGGTGTCGTGCGACATAACTGATGTGGATGGGGACATGATCCCTCATCACATCGTACATAGTCCCGAGAGGGGATCCCCAGGAAGAGGGGCCGACATAGGGGTGAGAGTTGAATTGGGATAGATCAGCTCCCAAACGAGCTCGACCCAAAGACAAGGAGTCCGGGCGGTCCTACGTATCCCAGGAGGATGGGAATCAAGTTGAACGTAGTTCCGGATGGATCTTAGTTTATGGTCTTAGAGCTCGGACCATGAATGGTAACAACTTCCCAAGTTAGTGCGGCCGTCAACCCGATCCCTAAGCCCACGTGAGTTAAACCCGGTGTGGGAAACAAGGGGGGGGGGAATCCTCATCGCAATACTTGGGGCGTCCATCAGAGGGGAGTCGGGAGAGAGGCCCGAAGGACACCTTTGATGCCTCTTGTTTCCCCAACGTGCAGACGTGCACGGAGGAAAAGTACCAAGAGTTACGAGACTCTACTTGGACACAATGAAGTGATGAAGGGTGTGAATTGTGTACCCGAAATTTTGGGCTTAATGGTTGGTGTGGCGATAGTGGAAAACTCTTAACCATGGTGGAAATGCAGCGTCCATATCGTGTTAGCCTGAGGTGGGAACAACAAACGAGCATCGACTGCTGACCATATTCGCAACGTGGGATTTTATCAATTTGTTGTCCAAAACCTTTGGGGCGTTGGCCTGTAACAGTAGGAGAGCCCTTGGGCGTAGTATCCAGGCCGTTCTTGGGGGTCCCTCCGGGTTTGAAAGATGGTGGAAGCCCTGATGCAGGGATACTCAAAGCTTGGAAAGCGGGTGCAGACGTGTTCGAGTAAAGATTGTCATTCTAGGTAATAAACCAAAGTCCCCTTAGGCGCATTGGTGAACCGCCAGAAAGGGTCAATGAAACAGCTCAGGAGGGAGAGGTACATGGCGTGGTCCTTACTAGACCGACGTGAATGAGGACACAATCCCACACCACACCATATAATCCTCCCATGGAGGAAGGGTAGACAAAGGGGCCAAGGTGGGATGAAGATTCCCGCGAGATGGGGCTGGACCCAAATCCTAGACATTCAGGTGGTCTTACGTATCCCATGAGGATGGGAATCAAGCCATGCGTAGATCTCTAGATGTAGTTTAACGTCATATGAGATGAGGAGGCGAGTAATATACCCCCAAACAAGAGAGGTGTACGGTACGGAGAATAAACCGACGTGAATGAGGACATAATCCCACACCACACCATACACTCCTATAAGAGAGGGCCTGGGCTGAGGCCCGAAAAGGCCAAGGGGCCTGATGGTTAGGCATTGGTCCGGAAGGCCTGACCTGCTTGCAGTTTAACATCTTGCAGTGGGGACGAGGGCCAGGGGCCAAATGAGGCCAAGGGGCCTGAGGCTGGGCCTTGTGAGGGAAGGCGTACTGCATGGTACATGATCCCGACGTGAATGAGGACATAATCCCACACCACACCGTACACCTCGGGTAAGAGGTTGGGTGAAGGGGCCCGAGAAGGCCGAGGGGCCTAAGGTCAGGCATCGGTCAGGAAGGACTGGATGGTTTGCAGTTTAGCGTCTTACGTGAGGACGGGGAAAGAGTCAACTGTATCTAATCTGGTGGTGTGTACGACATGGAATGTAACCTGATGTGAATGATGACGTAATCCTACACCATGCCGTACATTCCTTATAAGAGAATCGGGGCTGTGGGCCCGACCGCTAGCACCACCTGAAGGGAAGTTTGTCACTTCGGGATGTGGTAGAACGAATCACTGCACTCGATGTTTGGGACATCTCGGGGTGGACCCGAAGATCCAGGACACTGTTGACCATGTTCGAAACACAACGTTCCTATGGTGACGTAATATGGGAACAACAAATGAGCATCGACCAATGAAAAAATTAGCAACGCGGGACTTGTATCGGCTTGTTGCTTGAAAACCCTCAGGGGAGTTGGCCTGTATCGGTAGGAGACCCCTTGGGCGTAGTATCCAGGCTGTTCTTGGGGGTCCCTTCGGGTGTGAAAAATGATTGAATCCTAATCAAGGAGTGGGTGAAGCATAGCTGTATCCATCCATGAAAAAGGTGAACATCTCCAGGTGGGACGTGTTGCCGGGTCGAGGCCTGCTCAATGTGAGTTGGCGAAAAAGTGTACACCCTTCCATACGTAGTTCCTGAAGGCCATGCAGTTTAGCATCATGCAGTGAGGACGTGGGGGGATAGAAGAACGGGAGTGGGAACATGGTGCAACCCTTACAATCCTTGTATGAGCGGGGTTGTATGAGCGAGTCTAAGAAAGAATACTCTTTGTTATGCAAGGATCCTCCAAGGAAACTATTCCCAGGGGGAATAGTGGAAGAGAAAAGCTTGGGGCTGGGCACAAGACGAGGTGTCCGAGAATTCCTATGTATCCCATTAAGATGTGAATCAATCCAAATGTAGTTCTTAAAGCATAGTTTAGCGTTGTTATGGATGAAAATGTGTCTCAACTGTGTATATGTATGGTATAGCGGGTATCCTGACGTGGATGAGGATGTAATCCCACACCACATCGTACAATCCAATTAGAGATCTAGAGTCGACACAAGACAAGGGGCCAGAGGCTGAGCCTCAGTCAGGAAGGCCTGACTGGCATGCAGTTTAACGTGTTATAGTAAGGACAGGGGCCGGGGGCCCGAGGAGTCCAAGGGGCCTGAGGTTGAGCATCGGTCAAGAAGGCATGACTGGCTTGCTGTTTAACGTCTTACAATAAGGACAGGGGCCGGGGCCCGAGGAGGCCAAGGGGCCTGAGGCTGAGCCTCAGTCCGGAAGGCCTGACTGGCTTGCAGTTTAATGTCTTGCAGTAAGGACGAGGGGAGATCTTATTTAATGGTCATAGAGCTCAGACCATTTTGCAGTTTATCGTCCTGTAGGACAGCGGTGCAGTTTAAGGTCATGGAGGACCATATAGTTTAAGGTTGTGTTGCACCATAATGTGCAGTTTAAGGTCGTCCGTGACCCTCTAGGATCATGAAAATTACCGCTTGAGGATCCTGGCATTGGTGGGAGGAGTTACGCGCTCACCATCCGTGGTCACCAAGGAGTACGCCTTGTTGGGGTAAACCTTATGGATGATATAAGACCCTTCCCATTTGGGTTCTAGCTTGGGTGGTTTCTTAATGGGGATCATTGGTGCTTGAAGGTCCAGTACTAGGTCGCCTTATAGAAAAGAACAGAGGCGAACCTTCTTGTTGAATGACCTCACTATCTTATCCTGATGCCTTTCCAGATTGTGCAGGGCACGAAGCCAGTTCTCGTCCAGTGCATTTAATTCAGATAGATGGATTTCGGCCACCTCATCTGATGCCTGGTGATCATAGACTGCAGTGCGTAATGATGGTAGATGGATCTCAATGGGTAGGACGTCCTCATCCCCATACACCAGGGAATATGGGGTCACTTGGGTAGAGTTGCCAGTCGTCGTCCGATAAGCCCATAGGGCGTTGGGGAGCTTGTCCGGTCAACATTTCTTGTTCTGACAAAACATCTTCTTCAAAATGTTAGAGAGGGTTTTGTTGAACGCCTCGATCTGTCCGTTTTCCTACACGTGGTAGCGGGAGGTATGGTTCGAACGGATGTCATACTTGGCGTACAATTTCATCAGTTCAGCCGCTCGGATGTTGGTGTCGTTATCGATGAGGACGGCGTGAGGGACCCCAAACCGGTGGATAATATTGGAGCTCACAATGTTGACGATCGAATGGGCCTTGAACTCATTGAGTGGAACTGCCTCCACCCACTTGGAAAAGAAATATGTAGTAGTCAGGATGAACCTACACTGGCGAGCTGTTGCCTGTGGATATGGTCCCACTACATCATGTCCCCATTGCGCAAATGGCCAAGAGTACTAGGTGGGGTGGAGGGGCTCCGGCGGCCGATGCAGGAAGTTGGCGTGAACTTGGAACATATGGCATCTCTTGACATACTCGATACAATCATGGATCACTGAGGGCCAGAAGTACCCCAACCTCCGAATTTGATGGGACATCTTCGGCCCAGTTTGATGGGCGCCACAGGAACCAATGTGAACCTCTTGCATAACTTCATGAATCTCTACTCCTTGAATGCAACAGAGAAGGACGCTATCCAAGCTCCGCTTATAAAGGATCTGTTCAAGACTGGGGCTGCTCTGGAGGGTAAATTACAGCGCGCGACGTTGGATTCACTCGCGCTCGGCCCGATTGTCTGGGAGGCGACCATTTTGGAGATACTCGACAAAAGGTGCCCTCCAGTCGAGAGTGGCTTCAACCCCTGTTTCTGATGAACCCGAGACCCCGGACGTAGACGGTCCGTCGGTGAGATGACTTACCCGCAGGCCATCATTTTCCTCTTGGGTGATGGGGGAATTGATTCTCCGGTGTGCCACATGTATGATCAAATCATTATGCTCGGGTTCTGCGAGCGACGCGGCTAAGCCAACCAAGGCGTCTGCTTGACCATTCCATGACCGTGGGAGATGGGTAATCTATGGTCGAAAGGAGAACTGGGCCATTAGGAGGAGTGTGTACTCTAGCAACGGTACAAGATCCTGCTTCCTGACGATGTAGTCTCCATTGACCTGTTTGATTACCAGGTTGGAATCTCCTTTCACATGTAGATGGGGCACGTCAATCTCAAGGGCCAACTCGAGGCTGGTGATGAGAGCCTAGTACTCTACCTCGTTGTTCAGACAGCCTTCTGACAATATGAAGGAGTATGGCAGGATGGTTTGCACCGGGGAAATGAAGACAATACCCAGGCCCACTATGTTGAGCTTAGGATCATTGAGCCTCCTTCCGGTGGGGCTTCAGGAGGCACCATCGAAATGCATTTTCCAACACGGGACGACATGATCAACTGAGAGGATCGTCTCATCAGGAAAATATAGGTCCAGGGATTGATCCACAGAGGATGGATGGGCAGCTAAAAAGTCTGCCACCGCTTTTCCCTTAATGTCCTTCTAAGGTACGAACCTGATATCAAACTGCTGGAGAATCGCCGCCCACCGTGCTAGTCATCCAGTCAGTATGGGGCAGTTCAGGATGTACTTCAGTGGGTCTACCCAGGATACTAATTGTGCCTCATGGTGCTGTAGGTAATGCCGCAACTTCTGTATGGCGAAGATGAGCGTAAGGCAGCTATTTTTGATAGGGGAGTATCTGACCTCTGTATCGAGAAGCATGCAGATGAGATAGTATAGACTGTTCTCAATACACTCGTTATTCTTCTGGGCGAGCAGTGCACTGAGGGATCTTTCTTGGGCGGTCACGTAAAGGACCAGTGGATTTCCGAAGATGGGCGGCATCAAAACCAGAGGTTGGAGCAGATACTGCTTGATTTCCTCGAAGGCGGTCCAACACTCCTCATCCCATTCATAGGCGGCACCCTTCTTCATGAACCGGGAAAAGGGATTACAGTTTCTGGACAGATTCGCGCTGAATTGGCGTATATAGGCTAAGTGGCTTTGGAGGCCTCGAAGTTCCCGAATGTTGCTTGGGGGAGGTATTTGGCTGGTGGCCTTGATCTTCTCTGGGTCGATCTCAATGCCTCGGTATCTAACAATAAAGCACAAAATCTTCCCAGAGGTGACCCCGAAGGCACACTTCAACAGGTTCATCTTCAGGTGACGGGAATGGAGGAAACCGAACACCTTCTCAAGGTCTTTGAGATGGTCCTAGCGCTGACATTATTTGACCTCTAGTTCATCTACGTAGCATTACAGCAGCGTCCCGAGAATCAGCTTGAATATGCGATGCATGGCCCTATGATAAGTGGCATCTGCATTTTTCAAGCTGAAGGGAATAACCTGGTAGCAAAAGGTACCTTGGGGAGCACAGAGGCAGTGGACTCCTCGTCCTTAGGGGCCATCCGGATCTGGTTGTACCCGGAATACCCATCCATGAAAGGGAGATCTTGGACCCCGGATGTGGCATCAATCAATAACTCTGTCACCAGGAGTGGGAAGTCATCCTTTGGGCAGTGGCAATTAAGGTCGTGGAAGTCGATGCTGATTCTGATCTGCCCATTCTTCTTCCTGACTGGAACAATGTTGGCAAGACACTTGGGGTACTGGAATTCCTTAACGATGTTGGCTTTGATAAGATTGTCAACATCGGCCTCAACCATAGCACAATTAGAAGGGTGCATCTTCCTGGGAGGCTGCTTAAACCCACGATGGTTTGCCGGGAGGCCCAGACGGTAAACAGATACCTGTGGATCTAGTCATGGAATCTCGTTGTAACTCTAGGAAAACACATCACGATGTTGTTTGAGTAAGTCTACGTACTACTTCCGCTCCTCGGGGGACCTGGATGCACTGATCAATGTGGGTTTCAGATCTGCCTCACTACCAAGGTTCACCTGTACCAGTTCATCAACCATGGTAGAGACGCCTTCCTCAAAGGTGGGGGGAGCATCCTCCACTTCTTCCTCTCCACCCGTGGGGGGATTTCGCGCGACGGGAGATACTTTTGGGCTATCAAAGCCTGAGGGAAATCTGGTGCCGGCTTGGGAAGCAGTGGTCATCATATCAAGAGACTCACTCGCCATTGAGACCATAGCAATGAAGGCAGTCGACCCTATCCCATATGGCCTTTAGCATAAGGGGCCACGTTTGATGATATCAAAGCAGTGGTGATGTGTCAGCCTGAGTCGGTTGATTCCAGCCCGGCGGAAGAGACATGTATGGCGTACCGCCGTTGTCATAATCTTGACATTTTGGTACCGTACAGTGGTAGGAGGTTCCGGGATCCCATGCACCTGGTTGATGTAGGAGTACGAGGTGATTTCCCGCCGCCGCTTGGACACGGGAACATGCCTTCCTTGCGTACCCAAAACAAAAAACCACTGCCCCATGTCGGGGGTCGTGGCCTCCAATCGGTGGATCGGGAGGATGTAGGCGTCATCCATGCTTTCCTATGGATCACTTGTGACTAGGGCTGATTCATCCTCACTTACTAGGATTTTCTTATCCTTACTCTTGTAATAATTAGCATCCAGATAGTGGGCCTCACAAGAGGCGAAAGGAGACACATCTCCTTGGATCATGCCTACTTGACCGTTGAGAGAGTACTTGAGGCACTGGTGATACGACAAAGGGACCGCTGCATGCAGATGGAGCCATGGACTACCCATCAATGCGTTGTAAGCGGTGTCCTGAGAGACGACCATGAACTCAGTGCTGGTAATTACGCGACCGAACTGACTCTTCAGGGGGATCTTGTTGACTGGGGTTTGCTCAGTCCTGTTGTACCCCTGGATTCTGAGATCAGAGGGAGTTAAATCACCTTCAGACAGACCCATATTTCGCAATGTCCGAGTCGGAATTAGGTTGATTCTGGAACCCGTGTCAATGAGGTATCAGTGGACTTCCACACCATTGGAGTGGCCAGTGATGTACACCAGGTGAATATGACCCTGTATAGGAGGGTCCTCATTTTTACAGTAGAACGAGATAACCGCCTGACAATCGGCGTTCTCAATTGTCTCATCATGGAAGGCTTCTGCAACTGCTACCTTCGTCTCCAACTCGAGGGGGCTCCTTAAGGCCTCGGAAAGTGCCTCGTGCATTTCAGATGACAAGAAAAGGTCTTCAAGGATGGAAATCCTTCCTGGAATGCCGACCATGTGGTTCAGGACGTCATACATTCATGCCAAATGCGAACCTCTGATTACAGGAGGTCGTTCGGCAGTTGGAGGCATAGCGGGTCCTTCCGGTTGATCCGGCGGTTGGCCAAAACTACGTACATCCTGCTGCCTACTAGTTGAATCCTAGAGAGTAGTCGCCGGACTAGGATTGGAAAGTGGAAACTGGCCTGTAGCCGGGAAATACTGACTGTGATACGAACGAGGCAACTCTCAATGATCTATTAGAAAAAACAGTGGTGGAGGTAGAGCTGAGGGCGTTAGATGGGGTTGCGCGTGCTGAGCTCTGCGCTGAGCATGTTGTCTTATCTCAATAGCATGCACGGCTTGGCTGAAAGTTCCCACTAAAGTGACTCGACAGCCGACATGGTTGTGGTTCCGCTGACGTTGACATCGGCTGGGGACGTTGGGGAGGCTTGTCTAGCGTTCCCCTTCGTCGGGAGTCATATACGGCTTTACCAGCTCCACGGTGTTAACTGAAGCGTACCCCTGGCTGTCGCTCGACGAGTCATCTACCACCGGGTGGATTCTTGGAGGAATCCCCATTCCAGTGGGCATAAATTCGCTGAGAGTGTGGGATAACAACGACACTGGTGGAGCGCATTGTTTCTTCTTGCGTCGTTGCTGCTTTCCCTTTTGGGAAGAGGTCGATTGTGAAGGAGATGCGGAGGTACTGGCTACTTCTTCTGAAGGTTCCGGCTGCTTTAGGCGCGCCCAGATGATACCATGGGAACGTGTGATGGTTTTTCGAGCCATCCAGTCATCGTATTTCCCGGTTCCGTGGCTGGGAACCTGCTGCCACTCGCCTTTGCTGTCGCAACCGATCTCTGAGCCTGCAAATACACCCGCCACTTGTTTTGGCGCCTGGCCCAACCTGACTATGTTGTTGTTGACCTATTTTTGAAGCCATTCTTTAAACACATAGCATTACTTTAGGGTGTGCCCTAGAATCCGATGATAAGGACATTAGTTGGGGAGATCGGTGAGATTCGCCTCTTCAGGCCTTCGACAGTTGGGTAGGAGCACAATACCTTTCTCTAGAGAACTTCAGAAGTAGACAGGGACCTGATTTTTGTTTAATGAATAAGTCTGGTTCCTTTTATCCAGATAGGAGGACCTGAGGGCCTGGCCCTGACGAGGGGCCGGAGGGGTCTTCCGAGGAGGCGGCACCTGATTGTCTCACCTAGGTGGAGGTGGCACATTGCGCGGGGGAAACTGTCGATTCTGAGGCGGTCGCTGCTGGGCAGGAGCCTGCGCTTGAGGCGGAGGACCTCTACGGGGTTGCAGGGATGGGGCCGCTGGCAGTAATTCTAGCTACCTGGGGGCTTCTATTTGGGCCACCGCGGTGGGTTCGGCTATGGTAGTCCTCTTGGCTGGGATCATAGAGGGTAGCGAACGTGCCTGACTAGCCCGTTGCAGAGCCTCCTCAAGGCGTTGCTCCTTATCAGAGAAATCCAGGAATCCTCCATTGTAGTTTTGGGTAATTAGGGAGGGTACCAACTCCGTTTTAACGTTCCCTACACACATCGTCAGTAATTGCTCCTGAGTCAGTGGCATATCAAAGTAGTACGTACGTCCCTTCCACCCGGTGATGAAATCTGTTACTCACTCATTAAGACATTTCTTATACTTGAAGAGGTCTGCAATGCTGGTCTTCGGCATGGTGGAGAAGAACTGGTATAGGAACTGTCGGCGAAGATCCTCCCAACCGGTCACCGATCCGATAGGGAGCTGGCTGTACCAGACGAATGTGGGACCTTCTAATGTCTCCACGAAACATCGGATCTTGGCGGCTTCATGCTGGGCCGGGGTCCCTAGCATGGGGCCACACCTGGAAGGAAAATGATCCAAGTGTTGCGGCAGTTCCCCTATCCCGTTGAAGGGCGAGAAAGTGGGGTTCCCAAAACCTGGGGGTGTGGGCATATCATCCACCCACGCGGGATACGTCTTAACATCCGGTGGGACCGCCACCTGCCGCATTTCCAACGATTCGAGGCGGGCTATGAGTGCCTCTATAAGATAATCCAGGTGGAGGTCCATGTCTTGACGGGGATCCCTAATCAAAAGTTCGTTTCCAGGTTATTCAACCCGATAGATGGCTTCGGCAGCTCGTGGATCGACTGGCGGAACGGCCTGTGGGGCGACTAGGGGAGCCCGGACTGGATTCTTCAGATTTCCCCATCGTTTAGGGGGGTTTGGTGAGACGTATCGCGCCTTCTTGCCGTAAGTTTCAGCTTCTGCCCTGTCTGCGTAAGTATAATGATCAGGGTTTCCCGAAGGTATCTCACCGGCGGGAGATTTGTCCTTCCCCTAGTGCCCCGGCTTGGGATTACCATAGTCGAGTCGTGGCTCTGCGGCGTGCTCATCCAAGAGTTCGTCAACCATCCTCTTCTGCTCAGCAAGTTGCTGGTGTAACGTGGCCTTCTTGGGATCTTTGTCCGTTTTCTTCACAGAGGCAGACAGGTCGGAGTGCTTGATAGTTCCGACGTGCTCCTTACCCTTGTTGGCATTTTGACCGATTACCAGTGACTCGGTGGGTATTGGGAGGCCTAAAAGGTTCCTCTTCTGACGGGTAACCCTCCCTGATGGGTCCAATAGTGGAGGTACTCCCTCGAAGGGTAAATCTCCATCAAGAAATTCAAGCTCATCTTACTTTTCCACTATGTCATCCATGTGGACCGCGACCCCTCTCGAGGGCATGTCCTCAATGTTCCATAACAAATCGGGCTACCTTCAGATAGTGTTAAAGAGGAGAGAGGCATAGTGTCCCCAACCACGGACGTGCACATGGGGGGTAGCTTCCCTGACGACTCTGCGGAGTACTTTGAAAATCTGAACAAATTTCCGTTGAAGGGCGCTCTGACGGCCTGGTGACTCAGGGTGCTGGGCCCCAATGAGTCCGACCGAATCGATCAGGCGGAATTGCTCTCCAATTTCTTCGAAGTGCTCTCGACTTCTGGGGTACATCACCCTCTTGTAACGAAGGTGGAAGTGTGTCGCCCATATTGTTCGACAAAAGCACCCCACTTCTTCAGGGGTACGGGACTCTGTTGAGCGAATGTTCAGCGCCGCCGTCGGCCAGAACTTCTCTGGGAAGTGATCTGCTTCGAGAATACTCCAGAACCACCTGGGTTCGGACTCGAGGTCTGGCACTATATTGCACCACTCGTCAACCGGGGGCGGGTGAGGGACCAGTAGCAGTACCGAGGCGGAGCTCTGGGATAGTAAACTCAGCGGCGGAGAATATGGCGAACGAGCTGACTGGCCGCCGAATTCCAGGCCATCCTTTGAAGAGTGAGGTGACCTGGCCACGATATCACGATACGATGGGCTGATAGCCACATCTTCCAGCACAGGAGTCACGTTTGTCGATGATAGGTCATGTCGTTGCTCTACCGTCGTTGGTCCCCATAATAGCTCTTCGTGATCTCTGGTAGAGGTAGAGGGCGCTTCTGGTGACAATGGTGGTGATTAGACGGTCGAGTCCTGTGGAATTTCCACAATTTCCTCCTCCCGGATGTACCTACGAAGAGGGGTGGGAATCTGGTGGACCTCACATTCTGGGAGAATGAGGCTAAGATGCCTGGTCCCTACCCCAGTCCTTGATGCGGAGGATCGGGGAGAAGGTTCCATCGTTGAGTCGCATTCCGCTTCAGAATCCGAGAAGTGGGCGGGTATGATCTCCACCCGGGACTTCCCAGGACTCTTCTTGTGGCGGCGACGACAGTCTCTCCTACCCCGGGGTGGCTCCTCGGGACAGGGTTGATTCCCAACATGTAGTCTCGGGGCGGCGCTGGCACCATGGCGGAGAGGGCCCCCGCTCGAGATAGCCGAGGTGAAAGGGGCACCAGGGAAAATGTCGAAGGTTACATGGGGAGGACCTCCATGGAAAGAACCCATGTGGGTGGAGCCTCTGTTGGAATCGGCATGAGCATGGGGAGGACATCCATGGTGGATGCGGGCGGAGCGAGGCTAACCATCACACCCCAACTTGCCGGGGTGAGGAGGACCATCGCCAGTTCCAGAGAGGAAGTAGGGAGGACCCCTACATTGGAGAAGGACCGGATGGACAGTGCCTTCAGATCGGCGGTCGGGGGCAGGAGGATGGACTCCATACCCTGTATAGTGGGCGCTTTAAAGGTTTCTGTGCCGAGCATCACTGCCACGAGGAGGTATTCTTTTGGGATGGGGGTAGCACGAGGCATAACCCTTTGACGAGCTTCGGAGTAGGGAAATCCCACGCTCTGTGGAATGGTGGTACGGAGAGGACCTCCATATGGAGTGACGTCACCACGGATTGGTTCACGGTAATCATCGCCCGGGCCTACGACCCCAAGAGTCAAACCAGCCTGCCCGTGGGGCGGCTGGGGCCTCGATCCTGGTCGGGTGAAGGAGTTCCACTGCTCAGTGTATGCAGTAACTCCATGACGTGCGTCAGCGGTGTCTCAGGGCACTATAGCTATTGACCTTGATGTATCTGGGCGAGCGTCCTCAGCCCGAGCCCGGTGCTGATGTCGGGTCAGACGAGCTGGCGCAGGTGGTGCAGGGGCATGGCTTGCCTGCTCTTCCTGCGGATTCAGACGGCGGCGCTGACGTGGTCGAATGAGAGCCCCTACCTGGAGCCCTTGGGTGGGGACCCTAATCGGGCCGAGACGGACGTCACCCGTCTCGTCAGCATAAGGCGAGGAGTCGTCAAGGCGTCCTGGGGAAATGCTCCTGAAACGATTGAATGTTGGGATGGGGAGCAAGGTCTCCATGCGCGGCCTGTTAGGGAGGCGTTGACGGCGGGGCCTGGATGCCTCCAGGTCCAGGCGAGCCATATCCTGAGTTGGGATGACCCCTTCTTCCTCGTACCTGTGTACAAGGATGTTGATCACCCTTCTCTGGATGATCTCTTATGGGGAGAGGGGACGTGGGCGCCCCATATTTACAGATGTAGAGGTTGTCGTGGCTGTAGCGGAGCCATGCGGGGTTGTTGTGCCGGTGTTTCCCCTGCCCCTGCGTAGGCGAGCGGGTGGTGATCGTGTCTCCGTAACAACAACCTGGTTCCTGAGAAATGAAGGGATCAACTCATCAGCACTGCGAGGAAAAGGATTGACAACCAGTTCCCCAGCGTCCTTCCATTCTCCAAGTCTGTAAGAAGGATCCACGCCAACACGTCGCAGAACGAAGTTCCCCACGTTCCACTACCCCAACATCTAGTGAGTTTCATGCCAGGCCCGCTATTTTCTTTGCGGGACCAGGCGCCGGATATCTGGATCTGATGACACGTCAATCTACCGGTGTCTCGAACGCTACTAATCTCCACATTGAGGAGAAGAATTTCGGTTCGGGGTCACCATTTCTGTTTCCGACGCTTTCGTCGGGGTGCGCGCATATGTCCATCCGCGGAGGATCAATGCGCTACATGGTTTCCCCGCATTCCCGCATTCCAAAGGTGGGAGACATTCGCTCCTTTTTCAGGTACGTCTGCTCCTTTATCGAAATGGGATGATGGGATGTCAGTTAATCCTTCCGTGGATTCCTCCTTGGAAGTCGTCACCTAGTCCGGGTCTCCCTTATAGATTTAATACGTTGTTCATGAAACTCTTCCCAGTACAATGTTTCCATGGGCGCCAGTTAATTACACTACTTCTATTGGGACATTCCAAAGGGTCCGGTCAGGGAAACAACCTTAAATCGGGGGAGTAGTCACATTGAGTCATCAGTAACATGTCTGGATGATGGGGACCTGGCATGTATGTCTATTATTCCTGGTCACAGGGCTTCTCGAGGGCATGGAAGCCCGAGGAATCCCACATCAAATGTGGGGAATTATATTCCATAGACATATATCTGAGGTTTTCCTCAGATTCCTATGCTTAACACATGGTATGTCGCGAGTTTAACGTACAACGGAGATGGATCAACCAGATTAGAGCATTTACTAGAATGGATCGGATTGAGGGATTTCCCTAAAAGGGGTGCTGATACCGGGACCAGCCCATGGGCGGCTGTGAGAAGGAGAGGACCGACATGGTCTCATCGGGATATGATGGTCCGGGTGAGAATCAGGGTGGATGATGGATGGATGAATGAAGTGGATGGGGGAATGGAAAGGGACCATCGCAAGGGCGACGTTGAAGTTGGGCTTGATCCTCGAAGAGACCTCCTACGTATCCCCGTGGCAGGGAATCAAAGTCTGCGTAGTTCGGGATGGTGCCGGTGAACTGACTTGAAGGTGGACCTTGGTCTGATGGATGTCGTCAGCGAACCAACATAAAGGTGGACCTTGGTCCGATGTGTCAGCGAACCGACGTGAAGGTGGACCTTGATCCAATGGCGGTGGGATTGAACCTCCGAGAGGCTTCCTATGTACCATGCCGTGACATGGATCAAAGACCTCGTAGTTCAAAGGGGCTTCATCGGCGAACCGACGTGGAGGTGGACCTTGGTCCGATGGGTGGTGGGATTGAACCTCAAGGAGGCTTCCAACGTACCATGCCTTGACATGGATCAAAGACAACATAGTTCAGGTTGGATGCCGGAAGGCCGACGTGAATGAGGAGGACATGGGGGGTCCCAGTGGTTGTGGGCTTGGACCTCGTGGAGGCTTCCTTCGTACCATGCCATAGCACGGATCAAAGACCACGTAGTTCAATGGAATTTCGTCAGAGAACCGATGTGAAGGTGAACCCGGGGGGTCCACTAATGGTGGGTGTCAGCAAACCGACGTGAAGAAGGGACCTTCGTCCGATGGGAGATCGGATTGAACCTCAGAGAGGCTTCCTACGTACCATGCCTTGACATGGATCAAAGTCCTCATAGTTTGGGTTGGTCACAACGGCTTGCCGTCAGACTGGAATGTAGTTTAACTTCATACGGGACAAGGATGAACTCGGCGTGAAAAAATGATGGGTGGGCTTGAACCTCGGGAAGGCTCCCTACGTACCATGCTTTGACATGGATCAAAGACAACGCAGTTCATATGATGGAAGTCGTCAGCGAACCGACGTGAAGGTGGACTTGAACCTCGTAGAGGCTTCTTACGTACCATGCCTTGACATGGATCAAAGTCCTTGTAGTTTGGTTGGGCGTGCAGTTTAACATCATGCTGGACGAGGTCATACAATTTAACGTTTTGCTGGACGAGGTGTTGTCATGGCCAATACTTACTCTAAGCTCACGTGAGTCATGCTCAGTGTGAGAAACAAGAGACAGCAGTGCCCTGACGATCACGCCGCGAAGGGTGCGTTCGTGAGAAGCGAAGAGGGGATTACATGTTAGACGGCCCATGGTGCTGGGACTTACTCCAGGATGAAGGCCCGAAGTGCGGCAAAGCATAGCGAAAGAGAGATTTCAGACCAATGATGGGAGGTCCCTCGTTCCCTATCGCGCCCTCCCCCGACATTGGTATTGGTGAAGTACGGAGTTGCAGGGGTGCAGCCTTTCGCAAGAGGGGATAGGGGATTATACCATGGTGGTTTCCCTTCTCCTGAAAAAATACGCCACATCAATAAGAAGATATCATCCCTTGTGGGGGGGGGGGGGGATGATTACACTCCCATGGAGACGAGTGGCGTAGAAAATGTTCGAGCTTGGGGGACCCTTCGAGCGGGGCACGAGGTTGGGTCACTATTTAACGTCATGTGTTGAGGACGTGGTGCTTGGCAGTTTAACGTCTTGCAGCTCAGACGAGATGGGTTCACTCCACACCCCTTGGACATACATAACTAGTACCCTTTGCTCCTTGGGGGAGGGAAGGTACCAGTAAGGCTGTAGTAAAGGGGGGTCGTAGAGCGAACCATCGAGAGGTCCACGTTAGCGTGGCTATCCAAAGAAGCAATAGACGTTAGCGTGCCTATGCGAATAAGAATTAGACGAAGCAACGCTACGAGTGGTGTTGTCCGTGGGACTTTAAAATCACATCGTGAAAACCTAGAGGGTCTCACGGGAAGAGTAATTGCTAAGCAGGGGAGTGTGCTTCGCGAAGAGGAGTGCCTTGGACTTAGCATGGGGCCGAGGTGTGATTGGGGGGTGCTTCGCAAAGTGGAAAAGTATTCATGGAGCACTGCCTCGTGAAGAGGATGTGCCTCGTGAAGCAGGGTTCTGCGATGCAGTGTGCTTCATGATGTGTAGCGATCCTGCCTTAGCATGGGAATCACTAGTACAGGATGGGTGCTTCGTGAAGCATAAACGTTCTGCTGCTGCCCGGGTTCCCTTGGGAATCCCCCTCCTTCGCGAATTCCCTTGAGCTTCACGAAGGGCATCTATTTCGGAAGAGGGGCTCAAAATGAGACAAAGAGAAGGCGTCACGCGAAGTAGAAGTACCTCGCGGAAGTCATGATTCTCAGGGGTAAAGAGTGCTTCGCGATTCGGGAGAGGAGAAGCCGAATGGTCGCATTGTTCATCCCTGGGACTCAGGGGAGCCCAGTATTTATAGTCAAGGAGTGCCGCAAAGCCGAACTCCCGCGCTGCCTCAGGTGCTTCGCGGTGCGCTCGCGAACATCAAATTCGTTCCCGGAGAGGTGCAGCCTACGGTGCTTCGCGGTGGGCTCGCGAACGTCAAATTCATTCATGGAGAGGTACCACCTCCGCTGCTTCACGGCGGGCTCGCGAACATCATATTCGTTCGCGAAGAGGTACCGCCTCCGGAGCATCGCGGGACCGCGATGCTCGGGGCACTTCGCATTAGTGCTTCGTGAGGCAGTGTACGGACCGACTTTTTCATCGATTCCTTTCGTGAAATATTTTATCGCCAACAGTTATTAAATATATGTAAGTCCATCTATAGTGAGATTAATCATACATGGTTCCTAAAATGGACTTATAATTCTTATATCATACAACATAATAAAAAAATACTAATTTATTCTAACTAGGGACTTCCAGTAGGATAGTGGTATGTGATAAAGGAATGTCGGTCTTCGGTTGTGGGTTCGATTCTCACAACCTTGTCCGACACGATTGTTGATTCATGTCCTATGGGTTGTCCTTTTTCTAGAACTACACTATTATAACATACACAAATAGTTTAAAAAATATTTCAATCCTTAAACAATTCTATCTGATGTCCAACATAATCCATTCCAACCTTAAGTCTTATCGAAAACACTTCTGTCCAATCTTATAGTTTAAAGAAAACTATTACAAGAAATGTCATCAACCAAGCATGTTAATAGCATCATTTATCATACGATATATCTTGTTGGTCTCATTCCAAACATGGGAATACATTAATCATGTATTCCCTTGGAACATAAATTACCATAAGCCCATAGTGAAAACATGAATTCATTCAAAAGTTATCTCTTTCCACGTTCCAAAATCCCAAAATTTCTATATACTCAAACAATGATATCACATTGTCCTTATATCAGTAATGAACTGAATAATACTATCAAACATCTCATTATATCCATATCTGTTCATTATGTGCATATCATCTACATTCTAAAAATATATGAATAACCATTCATGGTTAGAGGTACCATTCAACATATACCTTCAAATACTTTAGGGAAAACAATAGTGTAACAATACATAGATGTGTATTTATTCCATAGTACCATTACCTATAAAAAATAACTCTTTATAAACACAAATCATTCCACTACCTTCTTAAACCATTGAACGAGCTTCAAGAATTCATTCATCTCACATATCTTTTGTAGTCTCTTTATCATCATCAATATAAATACTACCCATATGACCATGATGATTCTCGTCATGAGACTTTCTCTTACGACATTGGTTTTCATAATTCCCACACATTCCACATTTAAAACATTTAACCGTTGTTGATGTCTTAGCAATACCAGTATCCTGTTCCATGGTGTTAACTAAACATTTTTTTTGCAATTACTGGATTTGTGTCCTTATTTTCCACACCCAAAGCATCTTCATATTCCTTTTAAACATTCTCCCTGATACCTCTTCCCAAATGATTTACATGAGGGGAATTGAACTTTCTATCCTCTATGATCATCATGAAACTCCACCTTTCTATTATTAGCTGAGTTGGGATACTTACCAATGTTGAGATTATTAATCAGATTATGAGATTGCTGATTAGGAATAATAACGATGTTTGGACTTCCGAATCCCATATCATTTGGTTGATCATGAATAATATCATTTCATTGTCCTCACATCCTCCATTATCATGAATCATCCTGTTTCCATCGATATTCTAAAACCCAAAAAGAATAGTGTGGGAGGAAAAATCATGCTTGGAAAACAACATAATAATATGGGAGAACCTTCAATATATAACATCTTAGGGTTAATTTTAAGATTGTTACCATAATTCTAGGAATATAAACTATACATATACATAACCCTAGAGACATCCCTAGACTTATCTTAGAAATATCTCTAGGGATTCCACTAAAGTTTTCGTGTCCTAGTTTCCAAAGGATAACTAAACCTTTCCTCTGATACGAACTATAGAGACCCAAAGCATGCCATACATGGACATTATATTACTTTTTCATAATAAATAATATATAATAATAACCAACACTCAAGGACCGTAATAGTTTAGTGTCCTTGGAAACTCAGAACGTAATCTTCTAATCATGGTGAAAGATCTTCAACATCTCCCATAATGATCTTCCCCTTCTGTTTTCTTACCTAAAACCTTTCTGTAAATCCAGGGGAAAAAAAACATATAAAGGGTGATCTAAAATTCTCAGTAAGGGTAAGCATGGAGAAAATAAAACTATTCTTATACATTTGATCTTAACAAATCATGAACATAATTTTTAAACATCAAAATCTTGAGAAATAAATCTTGGCAGCACATAAGGCACAGATCATAAAGGAACATTAATCATGATAAAACAGCATGGGAATAAAACATGTAATTGTGGGAACCAATAAGAACATGTTATGATTTCTATAGTAGCCAAGGAATTGATTCCAAGACCATCATAGTGGAAAAAGTCCCTTACCAAATCGAGTTCACTCCTCATTCCAGTCCTGAATCACTCAACCATATTAACTTTCCGTTCCAGCCATGTCTATCTCATGAGATATAAATCTTTACCTAATGTATTGGAAGAAGATATAGGGCCTACAAATATCCTAATGAAATAATTCTTACTTGATCCACATAATAAACATAAATCATTCATCATAACCCAAAGAGTAAAATGGGTTTCATAAAACATCATCCCATCATAACATAATCCATATAAAAAATGGATATAATTTAATAATAATAAGAATAAAACCATTTAAATAATAGATACATTATACTTGAATCATAATCATATTAAATAATTTAATCTTAGATGGAAACTAGTTTTGAAAAAACACTTCTAATGAATTCTTGAGGAAAATTTCCTTTCTTCTTCAAAATCATTTTATTTTCAAAAAATGCAATGAAATTTTAAAAGAGAAGGATTTTGTTGAAAATAATCATTATATATTGTATAGTAATATTAATTAAAATATTGTGTTACGGAACCATAAAAATCTATTCATGCCGTATAAATTAAAAAAACATTCTCCTCATATTTTTAACGGAAATGTCAAAAGTTACCACGTATGGTAAAAAAAGAGAGATTCCTTCAATAACAGAAATTAAAAGACAATCATGGGTAAAAATGTCTTTAAACATACATGGAAGAATATTAAATACATTATGAAAAACATTTGTATTGACATGGATGAAAAATATAACCCCAGTAAATACTTACGTATAAGCAATCTCGGATAAAAATGAGATTGCAAAATTATCCCTTACCTTAGGTCTGATATGATTTGTACGTAGCCGAACATCTTGTATAATTATTTAAATAATTTAATTGAATTATTCCAGAATCATTTTCATTCCTATTATATCATATATGATTCCCTTAGATATTTATATTACCCGTTCTTTTGTCAATTCCATGTTAAAGCAATGTTTTAGGTAATATTCTTTTTATTTATCGTACGTGTTTGGACTAGTTGTTCTTGATATTACTGTCACTTATATCTTGATTTACTTAATTAGAGAATGTAAAACATGATTTATATATCATATATAATCAGTATATAAATATATAATATATAGATAAATGAAATGAAACACACTGTTCTTGGAGACAGTAGGCCGTACGTACGGATGAACGTTGTTTTCCATTCCTTATTGACTTGAATGGAAGTAAGTAAATAACATATACATAAATCCAGAAAATTTAATATGTTATATATTTCATGATTATTTATTATATATACATTATAATAATTCTTTAATGGTCAACTTGGATAATGAATCTCTTCGTGTCGTGGAGACGGTAATCCGTACGTATGCACGAGCGATGATATCGTTCCCATAATTATTGAATGGAATTAGAGAGGATGATATAAAATCTAAGAATTAGTATCATGTTATAATAATCATATATATTAATTCTTTACACCCTTATACCCATCCATGTAAAGTGGTGGTGGAAAAATAGATTACACCACGTCGTAGAGACGGTATTCCATATTTATGCACGTGCGGTGATTTCGTTTTCTGTAGGATGGATAGAACCTGAAATAGAGTTGTTTCATATTTATAATAACAAATATGTATATAAGTAATAATTATATTATTAATTTATAATGAAACAACTAAAGATGATAATGTTTAAGAAGAAAGAAACTTGAATGAATCAGTAGAAGAGATTACCTCTTCTTCGATGTGCCTCCATTAAACTTACTCTTAGGGCAATAAAGTTGGTCATTGAAGAATAAAAAGACCTATATAATGTTTCTATTGAAGTGGAGAAGAGAAATGGGTAGTGTTTGGCTGTTTTTGAAATATCAAAGTGGGGTGAGGGGGAGATGGAGGAGGTGCCCTTTTACAAGGGAGGAGAGGGGCACCTTTGGAAACATAAGAAATAATAATTTATAATAAATTAAAACCCCATGTAAAGACATCCAAAATGAATCATATTCAAATTTGAGATGAGATAGTGTTGTAATCTCATCATCCAATAAAATTTAGACATGTTTGGAGTTTATTTTAAACCATATCAATTTTCATTATCCATATTTAATCTATTTAAATTTATTTGTGATAATAAAATTCTAATTTTTAAATTGTTATAAATACTTACTTATGTGTTGTGAATTTTCCATAATTTTATAAATTATTAAATTTTAGAACATATAATTTTTAATTTGTAAATTTTAATTATTTTTGTGATTTTTAAACAATTTAATAATATGTTATTTTTATAAAATATCAATAGTGTCAATTTTGACACTATTTAATTATTTGAATTTAACTAAAATACACAGAGAAGATATATTCGATCAAAAATATTTTATAGATTCCTATCATTTCATATGAATCTATAAAATCAGTTTATAACATTAAATAGTTAATATAATAATTATTTTAATATTTTTAATACCATTTATTTGATATTTATCTTAATAAAATAATTACTGCAACATTTTTTAAAATTATGTGTTATATCTATTTTTTGCATAAAAATTATAAATAAAATCCTCTGATAATTGTAAATCTATTAAAGTTCAGAATAATACAATTACTTGAAATTATCATCTTAAAATAACGACATGTAAATTGTTATATTTATTAAATTATAAAGGTTACAACTTTGACATCATTTAAAATAAAATAATATAAGTGTCGCAATTACTTTTATATGGCTCCAAATGGTCACATATTAAACCATTGGATGATTATGGTTTACATGTATAGGACCAATAAGGTTTGGTCAGGATTTTGTGCATTTTATGGTCACTATTAGTTTAATAAAAACTGTATTATTGATTTTTAACATAATAAACAATTTCTGCATCACTATTGTGTCCCCATTAATGACAATTATTTAATCCATAAAAACTCTAAATAAATTATCATGAAGTATATAATTATAGTAGATTTCTGGAAACTATTTATATTCTAGGTTTTATGAAATTTATCACTAAATGAAATTATTACACTTATAAGATATAAGAGAGTGACATGTTGTCACCTTCTTTGGTTTTAATAATAATTACATCATTTTCATGGTCCAAAGTCCATGAAATGAATCTATTTCGACCCTTAGGTTATATGGGTCAACTTTTATTCATCCAATAGAATTTTGGCAGGTGTTAGGGTAATTTCATAATCTTATTTTCACCCTTAATTACCCGATTTACCTTTAATTGTAGTAAATAAAATTTACAGTAGTTACTATTCGTAACGTCTAAAAATAAAAAGTAACCTATTAACATATTTTGGACCAACTGATTTCAATTATGGAATATATTTTTCAAAATTCAAAGCATATATGTTGCAGTAATTAATTTAAATTTAATCCCATTGTTAAGAAAACGGGTTTTAAAAGTTAAATCGTTGCAAAAGATTGAATTGTTTTTACATATAAATTCAGTGTAAAATTAATGATAGTGACTTAAATAATATTAAATTGTAAAAATATATTATATTTATACTTTAAAACCATTCAATATTATAATTTAACTATATAATTTATCTCGATGAAAAAAATTTATTTTTAAATAAAATTTTGCGTATTTTTACTATTCATCAAAATTAGAAACTTATCAGAAAAATATAAAAAAATAATACAATGTAAATTTTTATGCACTCATTCCAAGGAAAAATTTTATTTTGTCAAATAAAACTTATAAAAATGTCAAAAAATAAATTTAATGTGGGTGCACAATCAAAAGGTGGAAAAACTGCATTTTTTTAAAATTATTATTTTACCTGAAAAAATTTATTTTGTTCTCATACCTTGTTCTATAAAATGTGTAAGATAATGTCATAAAATTAAAAATTTAGTTACTACTATTCATAATGGCTATTTCATAATTGTATTACATTAATATATCGTTGTTTAGTGAAACTCAGTATTGCGTACAACACATGCTACTGAGGAAGGCTTCTCTTGCGTGCAACACAAGCCATGAATAAAGTTTGCGTATAATATAAGAGAATACGGTTTTGCGTATTACACAAGATAATTTTGGTGTAGCGTAAAACACAATACATAAATCAAATTAAAAGAATATTTCTCATAAAATATCGGGGTGTTACAAATAATAAATCAATGCTTTCATTCAGTTTTTTGTTTTACAAATCTGGAAGATTTTAACTATGAAAAATATTTATTGTTGCATTTCATTATCAATTTATTTATGAAATGGAATTTGATTTCAGTTATTTACCTTTACATCTTGATTTTTTTCATTGATTTAGTATTGTTTCCTGTATGTTTAACCCTTACTTTTCATTTTTACTCACCCTTATATTTATTATCTTTTCCACATGTTATGAACGTGAAATGTTTCTATCCATCTAAGGATATAAATTATTTTCTATTTATATGTATTTGATTACCAATGTAAAAGGGTATAATATATGTATTGAGTATTCAATAATACTAAAATATTTAGTCCATTTGGATATAAATCTTGAATTTATGATAATATAATAATGAAAATCTGTAGCTTAAGGCTATTATAGTTGCGATCATTACAAGTTGTGTACCAAAATCATTGTTTCGAAACTTTTTTTAAGAAAACTGCTTGAAAATATTATGTATGATCTTATTGTGTCTAGAAAGTGGATCCTACAAACGCAATAGTGAGGAATATGCGTGTTTAATGAACATAATCAAGTAATATGTCGGAAATTTCACCAATAATGGAAATTCAAAAGGAAAACTAATTACACCTAGTCAAATCAATAACTTGAAGATTATTTTAATTTAAAATTTTTTTAGATGGATTGAAATAAAATTTTCATTTTTTTATAAGTATTCCAGAGGTTTTTCATATTAATTTATTAAATAATTATTATATTGTTTTTAAAATGAAAACTCCTTAGTTTTTACAGTATCAATAAATTATAACGTAATTGAAGTTAAATTAGAATCCTCATTTTCTCAAAAACATTCATGCTTAATTTCCTTTTTTGTCGGGAATATTTCAATTGGAATTAGAGACTACTCTCTTCTAACATACATTCATTTCTAAAGATTACTAGGAATGGGTTATTCAAGGATATACCTAAACTAGAATAATAGAATGAAAAATTCTATAACCCATGTCAAAATTGAAAACAACATAAAATTACATTCAAATAACAGAAATATGGTTCAAATTCTCACAACCTAGAGTTTGATCACATGGATTAGGTTATAACCTATAGAGTTTATAGGTTAAATGAAAAGTAATATATGTGTTCATTATTAGATGTATTTTATAAATATAATTTTGTATTCATTCTATCTTTCCAAGAAAATATTATTAATGTTTTTCAAGGATTTCTGATTCTATAGAAAATATTAGTGGACTAATAAGTAAAACCAGAAGAAGTTATCATGGATGTGAGACTCAAATTTAATTATTTTAATCATTATTCAAACTACATAACTATAATATTAAATTTTATTTTTTTGCACCCCAAAACTAAATGGTTTAGTAGAGAGAATAAATTGAAACCATTATGAAATTTCATGGACCATTCTCAATGAGCATTATTTTCCTATTTATTTTGGGGTAAAAACTGTGAATATTGGTTTTAATATAATCAATTGATTTCTTATAGGATAAATTTTATAGAAAAATACTTTTGAAATTTCGTTGGAATAATATCAATGTTTAATTACATTAGAGTTTTTTTTTTCAACGTATTTTTTCTCATTATAAAGGATTAAACTGAAACAATTTCAGCCAAGAGTAATGGAGGAATTTTCCTAGGATATTTTACAACCATTAAGCTATACATTGTATCCAATAAAGGAACTATGATTGTGGAATAATCATTACATTTCATGTTTAATGATGTTGATACACATGAGCCTAGGATTTCTCTATTAATCCTTGATTATGATAAATATAATCTATATATAATTATGAACCATCCGATAGTTCTATATAACATATAAAAAATTTCTAGTTCAGATGAATATATTGAACCCAAACTAATAAATGAAATTGTAATTTCTAAAAATTCAATTTCTAGAAACATTATTACTGATTGATATCACCTCTTAAATGTTGTATTTGGAGACCTAAATTGTGGACGAAAATCATGAGATTTTATTTAAAATTAGAAGGAACATGAACTTTATTTTAAAATTTTGATCTTAATAACAACAATGATTAAAATAATGCTTTCATATGGGTAATGGATATGAAAGACCAAGTCGATAAATTTGAATGGAATAAATTCTGTGAACTAGTTCATGGACATAAATATATTCACACTATTAGAACAGAGTGGCTATGTAGAAACAAAGATGATGAGTCAGTGAAAATAATAAGAAATAATGTTTGATTGGTTTCATAATGGTATAGTCAAGAATAAGGTATTGAAAATGAGAATATTTTTCCCTAGAATCTATAATGGGATCCCTCAAAGTGTTTCTTGTATATGAATCACATTTGTGTTTAAAACAATATCAAATGAATGTTATTGGAGAATTAATTAATGATGATATTATTGAGTAATTTTTTGAACCCCCTCAAGAGTCAATAACCATAAATTATCATATATATTTTTCAAAATTAACAAAATAATCATATTGTATATAACATGATCCATTATATTGGTATATTAAGCTGTACATTTTTTATTAAATTAATTTCAAAAGTTTTTTAGTTAAAAAAATATGTTTTGATGATATTAGTTTTTGATGTTTATTAACTTAATTTTTTTAAAAAAATTAACAAATGATGCAAATTTATTTTTAAATGATTTTAGTAGGAGAACATAAATTTATAATTAGAATTAATTTTTTGTAAAATAAATAATTATTTATTATAAATCAAATAAAGTACAAAAAATATTTATTAATAATTTTTACATGGAAAATATTAAAGGTAGTGATAATCCCATGTCAATTATGTACTCATTGGTTGCTAATAATACTAGGAAATCGGTTGACTAAAAAACATAAAAATGCACTATTATAAGATTAGTGTATTTAAATTAAAGCCAAACGATATAATGTTTAGTTCTTGTATATGTTCCTATTTTCAATAAAATTAAAATGAATCACATCTATAAGATATGAATATATTTTTCATATAACTTAATAATAAAACCATGATAGGATTACATTACTCATCAGAATAATTATTTTATTTGGATAGTAATTTAGATGCATATTTTTGTGGTTGTATGATAAATAAAAACATATCATTTGGAATATGTGAGTTCTTGGAAAATTTTCTAACATCATGGTGTAGGAATAAGTATAAAACTTTGATATTATCCATTATTGAAGTTGTGTACATATATATAGGTAGTTTTTATGCACAAATTATGTAGATGAAATAAACATTATTATACTATAGATATCATTTAGAACATGTACCGATGAATTTTTCTATTACTAGCATGATAAATATTTCCCATAATATTTTATATAATTCCATGAAAATAATATTGATATAATATATCACTTTCTGAGATATCATTACTAGATAATTGAACAAACTCAAGAATTGATCAGTACTAATTATTACGTTTTAGGTATATTTAAAAATCCATTGAATATTTAGGGATTAAATTATTTCATAAATGAATTGGAAATGATAAATTATGTATAATCGTTCTAGATTATTTTCATTAGTTAATTAAAATTTTATAAAATTTATCCCATATTTTCAATTATTTTTCTAGTAGTTATTGTGACTATTAATTCTAAATTTCATTAGGATGATGATGAGTTTTTATTCATATGGTCATCATATGTAACCTTATCACATTCTCATGTGGTAATAATTATCATTAATTATTAACCCACATGATCACTATGACTACTATGAAAGAGGTTCACATATTTAGTATGTACTTACCAAAAATAACATGATACTAGGGTTTGAACGCCCACTATTAATTTTTTATTAACATGGAAACTGTTCTTATATATTTTTAATGATCCATGGGCATTAGACTTAACATGTCTATTTACTTTCAATATTTCATTAAAAATGTATTTTTTTGGATTTATTTTTTCTATATTATTTTTTAACACATAATTATTTAAATTAAAATTTTAATCAGAATGTCAATAGCTCCCTATATATTCATTTATATCCCCACTAAAAGTTTAAGATCAAATGAGTAGACAATTTTATAGAATCTTAGTCTTGTCACTCCTTTTGTCTAAAACCTCTCTGTTTACCTCATATCTTTAAACTGTCAAATATTTCACCCCGAATCAAATTTCTAGGATGATGTGAATCCTGGAAACCAATTTGCTAGTTCAATAACCTATATCAATGAATTTTAAAAACTTATAATCAAGCTTGAGTGAATCAATAAATTCAAATAGTTTACATTTTAATGATTGACCAATATCAGTGGAAAAAGTAGATGATGATAAATGGTTTAGGTTAGGCTAATTGGAAGTTTAGAACATGATTCAAAAACAAGGATGAGGTCAATGGGTTGATGAAAATTGTAGGCATTTCATTCCAAATATAATGAAATAGATTTATTTGAACCATGATTTTTTCCACAGATAAAAGTGGGATACAATTGAATTAAGGATAAATGGTGTAGATGTTGGATTTTCATCAATGAACATGGAAAAGTGTTTGGGTGTGTCGTATACTGATGGTTAAGAACATTATCAAAGTTAATATTTACTTAACCATCTACACTATGAATTTTAGAATGCCTTGTATGAGCTCACTGTGAATGGAACTCCTAGAAGACCGACTAATGATGAGTTTATTGGTGAATGTAAGCTCAAAGTTATGTTTATTCATTATTTTATATGTTAAATAAAAGTATAAATGATTATCATAAGTTATAAAGTGATTTTTTCCTATTTTTGAGGAATAGTGATGTTCAAATTAGTATTTATAGATTTTTTATAAGGCAATGATTATGGTATGAAATCCAAATTAAATATTTTGTTTCTTACTATATTCTAAGAATATTTATGTGTCAATATAACAAAATTGTTTATATCCTAATGGATATGATATTATTCCTACTAATAATACTTTTTTTCATACTCAATATATTAATAAGAACATGAAAGTCAATGAGAATATAGAGAATAATAATTGGTATCTGACCATGAGAAACTATATATATAGTATCATCTAGTAGAGTTTTCTATTAGACCATGGGATCTGGTAGATCCATTTCTTGAACCTGATTAGGTTGTGGGGTCATTATATGATAATGCTTCTATAGTAAAATAATTAAATTTTTTGCAGATAAAGGAAAATATGTAGTTGTTGAAGTAAAAGAAGTTGTTGTTGTTGTATAAGTGGAAGAAGAAATAGAGGCTGTAGAACTTAATGAAGAAATTAGGTTATCTTATAGTGATGATCTAGAATGGGAATAATAATTTTGGTCTAATAGAGATAGGTATAGAATAGATAGGTATCAATCTATTAGGATTACCCCAATACAAACTATACCTAATGAACCTTATAACAGGGAGAAGTCTCTTAAATCATCTGTATTGTGCATTGAATATCTTAATTCTGGTAGTGATGATAAAAGTGGTAGTCCACCTGAACATGGTGGACATGCCACACTATCTATTCATATATATTTGGAATGATATTTGACTGTTGAGATTGATATTCATGAAGGAATTAATGATTCCCAACATGATATTGATAAGGATTTTGATGGGGATTCAGATAATGATAAAGTTAAAGTTTTTACCAGAGGATTTTATGATATATAGTCTGATAAATGATTTACATGAGGTAGATAGTAAGCATATGGCTGGTGATCAATATACATTAACTCTAGAACCCCTCATTCTATCATCTTCATATATATATATTAAGATGATTTACCTGTGCTTAAATCACATATATTACAGATATAGATAAATGTGTTTGATTATATTCAAAACACTTCGTAGAATGTGTGATAAGTTGTTATTTCTAAAGTAGTTACTTTGGTTATTGATCATATCCTTCCTAAATTTAATATCATCATATAGAAGATTGAAAATGAGATTTCATACAATAGAGATCATATTGGTTCTCCTCAAGATGATCTATCAATCATAATGATTTAGTTATACTAGTGGTTCATGAATGTAGTGTTTTAACCTTCTCAAATATGTTAATCTCCTTATATTCATTCATTTGTTGATGCATTACATATAAAATAGTTTCATAGTGATGAGTTGAAAGTTATTTTTTGAAAATTGCAACAAGTTTCATTAATCTATGTATGATGGGTTTCAAACCAATATTTCTAAGACCCAAACATTAGTTTTTTAGGATTATAATCAATCTAGTTTGTACAATTAAAAAATAAATATTGAGATTGATTATTTCTTAAATAGGATGTTTATATTGGATTATTTGAAATGAATTTTTAGAAATATTGATTTAGATTTAATATCTTCTCTGGTGAAATATGATTTGAAGTCACAATTTGTCAATAACAATGTTATGAATCCTATTTTGGAAGCTTCCATGGAGAATAAATCTAATTTTGATAGATCTTTGGAACATGGATCTTGGGTTTATGAGAGTTTACCTAGTTGATAGAAACCTAAAATTATACATCTTAGATAGATTTCATAGACCCTTCATTTATTCCTTTATTTCATCCCACTACCTCCATTAAAACAAATTCTTTTGGCCACACTCATTTAAAATCCTTTTATCAGCTTACACCAGTTCCTTGGAATGTATTTATTAGAGCCCATACCTCGTAATTAGCTCATGAGACTACTTATACTCCAACCTCTACAATAAATGGAAATGGTTTTATCCATCCTATAGTAATGATAGATAATCTTAATTCAAATTTAGATTAGGATTACTTATTATGATTTATTTGAATCATTTTGAATCCTTTTTGTACTATCTATTTGTTTCTTAATTCCATAATCCTTTCATTAACCTTTTCCTTTTTCATTATTACATGTTTTCATTATTTATTTATAATATCAAAATGAGGATTAATGTGATAAATATAAATTCATTCAATTTAGGGGAAACACTTTGCATGACATCAATAACATATTAAATAGTTATTCTAATCGTGTATACAATTTATCTCAATTTAAATTTCATCATTTTTAATCATCAATGGGGTATTGATTTTATAGATCAACACGTCCTTATTTTAATGACTCCAAAAAAAATTAACTTTTGATAAATGGTCTCTATTTGTTTATTTAGAAAGAGGTTTACTAAAAATGAAATAAAAAATGGATAATTCTGGCACTTACAATTCCACCTTACCATATCAAGGTCAAGTGAATTTATCTCTTTACCACACATTATGATTCACCTTACTAAATGCATGCAATGTTTTTATATTGAGTAAAAAGAACAAATTTTTTATAAGTAACGAGATTTCCACACATTGAAGACTTAACATTCCATACAATGAGAATCACATTCACACATGTAAAATTAATGTAAAGTGCAATTTAGTGCACCTCACCTCATGAATGAAAAATCCTACCGCATGAGTAATGCAAGTTACAATGCCACAATATATAATTTTTCATAAAATATTATGCAGATCGTGTATTCTATTTTATTGAGTGAATGAATAAAAATATTGACACATGATGTTATACATATACTTCACGTACGAATGAGATCACCGTATAATGAATTGTATTGAATGCATAATTGAGTCATAATATATTATAGTTTCAAGATTCATTAATCTTAACTAACCATACTTTAGGTAAATACAAATTACGATGTCTAACATAGTTGTATAACATTTAAAATATATAATGTCTAGTTTTGAATCATTAAAAATTAGCATTTGAATTTAATAAATAATGATTATTCACTAATGGATACCTATAATGAATATATATTTAAATAAAATGGTTAGATTATGAATAAAATAAATGTTATTCCATTGAAAACATTTTCCCCCCATAGAAAATAATAGAGGTTCGTTACATGATCTCCATTGCAATAGTGAAGGCTTCACAACACAATGTTTTCCATAATATTCTTATAAAAATCATTAAAAAACCATCAATGATGGATTCCAGAAACATTGAACATATACAGCTATTAATATTGAAAAACATTACCTTTTCCCATATCTAATCACATTCAATTTCAGTTTATAGTTTTTATTTATGATTAGTTTAGTTTTACTTTTTTTATATATGAAATAAAGTCTCTTATACATAACTAGAAAGAGCTCGACACTCACTATCAAATTTATTCATTTATATACCTATTAAAATTGTATATAAGATCATTTGTAACATTTACATATTTTTATGTAATGTGTTACTAGGGAATAGTATCTATGCATAGTTAGTCTTATATAATATAAATTCTAAAACGTAATCATGGTGTTGGATCAATGTTATTGTTCAATAAAATTCTTGGAAGCATGTGATTATTTTATAATGTGGAATATGTAATAACATGTGACCTAAACCCTTTTTTATATTCTATTGTACGTTTTTATAGTTTTTCATTTTATACTAAAAATCGATTTCCTTTCTTAAACTATAAATATAAATCACATAGATAGCTAGTCTTCATTTGTGTTTTGTATAGATAATTTGATCAATTAATTTTTTTTAAATGTTAATATGGTTTCAAGGGTTATTTTAAAAACATTATCCCACTTATGAGAAATTATTTGAAAAATAAAATTTATAAATTTCTACTATTTTGAATATATTAGAATTATTATTAAATTGTACATTTATTATTTAAAAATAGAATTTATTTTCTACTAAATTCAATCACCTCCTTAGTTACTCACTCCGACCAATAATGATACATCTCATTCTTTAAAAGATAGAAATTTTTTCACTAATGGTTGGAATCGCTTAATGATTAACATATTACGTGGATTTAAATGAGATATAAACACTATCATATACAATTACATATAATATTAATTGATTTACATACTAGGTTTGATACCATTAAGGTATGAATCATGGTATAACTGAATAGAACACTACCTTGTTTGGATATGGTTTTTTCATTAAAAACGCTATTTTATCTCCCAATAATGATTTATGGATGGAAACAAAAACGTTCACATGACACATCAATTTTAATGGGTTCACCATTAAGTGGGAGAATTAATTGATCTTACAGAGGTAGTTTTTCAACGTAAAAAATCTACTATAAGACACTGATATTATATTGTTCGGATTTAACTCAATATCCTTCCTAGTTCACTACTTTTCACGCTTGTAATTATCTCTACTATCTCAACTATGGTGTGATCCCCCCTCTAAAATATTCTTCCATTTATTTCATGGATTAATATTTCTTTATCCCATTTAGTGTGTCATGATTCTCAAATTCCTACCATATGAAGAACATAAAAGTACAAAAAATATATGTTAATTCTCTTTTGGGACATGTAACATTTAATTTCATGAATCCTTTTCACAACATTCATGAAAATCCACATTTTGTTTGGAAATTTTATTTTTTATGATTAGAATAATTACTTTAGCATAATATTTTAGATTCTCATGGAAATCCCAACTTTTATATAAATTTTGATTTTTATCATAACTAGAATATTCATATAGACAGAAGTCCCTTTTCTTTTTGAAACTATTGTTTTCAGAACTATAGCATGTAAGAATTTCATTTACATAACACGTACATTATTTCAAATCCCTGATATTTTAAAAGGGTTAAAATCCAAAAAATGGGGTGGTATCGACCAATATATTTTAATGAGAAACCCTTAATGTACCTTCCTTGCACACAACCAAATTTCACACAACATTTCTGGATTATAGAAGATTAATTATTGACCATAGGAATTAAAATGAAACTAAATACAATCATGATTCATCCTTAATTATTTAGTGGGTTCATTTAAATACGTCTACATTTCACAACTCCAAAATTCATGAAATTTAAATAAAACAAAAATAAATTTCATCTTCCATATTTATATCAGGCAGTATTGAATCACCACATGTGAACAACATCATAAATTTCATTCACCTATTTGAGGAAAGATATAATTCTTCATAATAAATATATTTTTATTTAAAAAATCATTTCCTTCAAATTTAATTGGTGAAATATTTATCAAACACTATGAAACACCATCACCTTATAAATCATCTTCCTAAAAAACTTTCAGATCATCCATACCTCGATTCTTTTATTTCATGTATAGCTTCAACCCATTTATGAAGATAAATTCATCAAGATATTTTAGGCATCCACTATCATAATGAAAATAAAATATACTTTATTATGAAAATTTTTGGAACATAAAAAATGAATTTATCATCCAAAAAGTTCCACAAAAACAAATAACACAAAACCCAACAAATTCATTTTGAGGAATTTTTTTCAAACATTATCTCCTCTTCCCAATGCCCTCCCAGTATCTATTTCCTTATCTAGAACAATTTATATATGAATTAAAAACACTATTATTCTTAAAATTCATGTTATCTTTTAATTATGGGACCAATGAACTCTGAAATAGAGTTACCACCCAAGTGATGCTCCACACAAACTCATCCAATCTTGTCTATGACTATTTAAAGCATGTATAATATACCAAGATTCAACATCACGCCATTCATGATAAATAAATAATTATAAACAAATATAATTATTATTATTTTATTAAAAATAATAATAATTAATCGAATAATCATTGGTCATCGTACTCACATTGAAACCTTAACCAACTACCAACAAAAGGACTTTTGAACACTCTTGCTGACTTCTCATCTAAAATCAATATCATCCAACACTCATCCAACCTTAAATTTCAACCAATTTACTAAAAAACCCAAAATAAAGTGGTTCAATTAATTACCTTAACTTATATAATGATGTACGGTGTGTGAACACCTTTCATATTCATCCTACAAAAACTATACTTTGAACCACCATTGAAAAAAAATTATTTCACCATGATCAACTAAAATTATCACTTGAATCCTAATGGAATCGAATAATAAATCATTCAAAACCATTACTAAACAAAAACTGAGCCAATAAAATGCATACCAAAAATGAAATCTCATTAGAACACATTTGGATTCATCCTCGCTCAAGGGGAATCAATGGAAGGATGTGGGAGTAGAGGGAGAATCTAAATGGAATCTCATGATCTCCCCATATTGTGTAAATCATGATACTTGAACCCCAAAATATAAAATGGACCCCACTAAGAACAAACACCCAAACACCATTCATATTGTGAACCCGTTGTTCATATCATCACTATTCCACATAAATGGCAAAAAATCCATCCTGATACATTTTAAATGTGATGCACTCATTCATGGCATGGAATATGACTGGGGTACCTACACACCAGTGTAAATGTCACATTTTCATCGTCAATTACCCATTCATAGTGTGAATAACATTTATAAGGATATTTACCCAGTATAAACATTACTCTTCGAATAAATGAATCCTTAATGGCATAAATAGACTGTAGCCAAAAAGTTATTATAGCCATAATAGCTAAACCGTCAATATGGGCCGCTCATGAACCTAATAAAACAATACAGCCATGTTCTACTTATAAAAAATTAAAGGAATTTTTACACATTTAGATTAATAATCTAGATCCCTGTTCACAAAATAAACATCTCGCCATATCTGAAAATTAAATACCTTTGGGAATTCAAAATACCTTACCACATGGGTCATTATAACTTGATTCAATATTATTTTAATGATTTTTCTGTAAATTTATCTATGTGAAATTTATTATTGCAGCAACTATATATGTAATTTTTTTATAATTTGTTTTCTATTTAAAATTTCATAGTTTATAAAATGTGTTTAACTTGTTGATGTTAATTTGATTATTTTTTTAATATCTCCAATATTTTCATAAAATGAGCATTTAAAATGTAGGAATTCAAATGTAATTATTGAAAATGGGTTTTTTGAAGAAATGTTTGGTGACATCTCAGGCCCGGATCATAGAAAAGTGACTAGTTAGGTTGTATAAACTAACTCAAGTGCATCTCCATGTATATCTGAGGATACATACTAGTTTTTAGGATATATGATGGTATGATGGGATACTATACCAACATTATCAAAGATAAATAATAATAAATAATGGAAATAAGAAAAGTAACAGTATTATAAAATCTATCTAAGTAATAAAAATTGATATAAAGAAGTAAATATTATGTTATGAACATTATATCATGGGGATAAAAATATGAAATAGGAAAAAAATGGTAGTAGCATTAAAAATATATCTATAATCATAAAACCCACGTAATCCTCTTTTACAAACACTAAAAGAGATTACACTTACATAGTTGTATTCCTTGTTACCAAAAATTGGCTAGATCTAGGTGTGAGTAAAACATATTAGGACACCGCCATTATTGTCTATTACAAGTCCATAATAGAAATATAATTTGTAATAATGTACAGACACAATAATTAAATATATGTAAAGTAAATAAAACAACATCATGATAAAGCTCCACCTGGGTTACCCGACTAACCCCACCTTCATTAACCTAAATAGACATCTCGAAGAATATGATCTATTAATTTTTCCAAGGGAATGATGAAAATAGCATAGTAAACCACATATAATTACAATAGTGATCCTTAAAATAAAAATGGTATCCATAAATTTTATAATTCACTCCTACTCTGTGTGATCATCTATGATGTTGTCAATTTGGTATTGAGTGTAATACTATGGGTGAAACCTTGTAATTATAACCATAGGGTTTTCTAACCGATATCAAAAATAATGTACACTGTATCATTAGTATAGAATTTATTAGAATACATGGATATAACCCAATGAATTTAATGTTTAGGGACGTGTAGATGAATCTAGAGACCTCATTCCAGGGACTCTAAATTTCTGAATATTGACACTAAATCATCTGTGTCAAGATAATGAATTATATAACATAATACATTGACTAAATATAATTTGGGTTCACCAATTATATTTATTAATGAGTTATTTGGCATCCAATGAGTTTGGTTAAAGAATTCCAGGTTAGGAATCTATTGATTTTTCAAGGAATCCACACCTTAAATAGTGTGAGGATGGTCCATAGTAGCAGACAAGAATATGTTTTATATTTCCATAAGTTCAAATGAATTCTCCATTTCATTTAATAGTACAAAGTTTTTAATTAAAAATGCCCACTGTATAGTGAAAATCAAAAGACACCCTAAGGGGTGGTTGGGTTAGTTAAGAAAAGTATAATTTTATGGACATTTAAACAATGTCACATTAACGAGTTGTCCAAGTTGAGGTTAATAACATCCAAAAATATTAATGGTTCTCATAGAAGATCTTTATTATAGATGAGGATACAAAATAAATTAGTTATATATTCAAGGGAAATGTGTGGAAAATTTGGTGTGTGGCACAATGGTTCAAGTTATAAACTTAAATAATATTAGAGAAAAGGGATACAACACCTTATTAGGCCCCATATAATAATCCTCATATGTAATCAAAAAAAAAATTGTCTATAATGAAAGAAATTAGAAGATAAAAAGATCCCTAAAAAGTGTATATTTATTGTACATGGTGGAAGATATTTAGACAAACATTAATGTGGGAAAAAAAGATAACATAGTGTTATCATTAAAAAGGTTATTCCAAATGGACTAATGGTGAAATAATATGAGGTGTAATATAGGTGAGCCACCAAATAGATACATGTACAAGTGGGAGATATCACAATGAGTTATTGTACAAAAAAATAATAATGGAGGAAATAAGATATAAATCATTATGGCGGAATAATAATTTCTATACATTCTAAAAGGGTTCACAGTTTGGATACAAGAATGTACAAAAAAATGAACATACAATGTAGTAACTATCCTGGACCATCACACCTTACTTAATTTAGGTTTGTGTGTTGGAAAACATTGAAAAAAAATGTTATATGAAACTATAATAAACTTATCACCTTTAATGGTTAATAGGGACCATTTGCATAATTTATAAAACTACTCTCATCTCATTACTAGGCTACAAGTTTAATTCACATTGTTAGAAAAACATTTCAAAAACTATTTTCATCACCTCGCTCCAGAAAAAACCCAAACTCGGGGCTCCTAACCTTTCTAAATGATCCAGAAAATCTCTATACCACCGTGGAATCACCAATGAAGGAAAAATTAATGGGATTAAATAGAATTAAAATAATTATAACCATATTTAATAGGGTGTATCTTAAAAAAATACCCTCCATAATTGAAATAATCATCGAGATTCACTTTTATGTGTGGTTGAGCTGTGCATAAGAAGAACACCATCCCCAGAACATGTAAGTCCTACTGTAATTCCCACATCTACTCTATTAATTTTTTTTTCATCATACCTGAACAAGAGAGAATATTTTGGTTTGATTATTTTTCATTCTATGATCAATTATATGAACTAGACACTCCTTAAAAGAGCTATCTGTATCTAGATTGATTTATTTGTGATTCTAGGAAAGAGATGATTCCGAGTAAAAATATAGATGGTGAGAAACATAGAGGACATGTTGCATATATCAATACCATTAAGGAGGATATATCTGATATAATATCAGTCTGACCCTCTCCATAATATCAATAGGCCCAAAATAGGTATGTGACATTTTTACCTACTTCCAAAACCATTGATGATGCAATCTAGTGGAGACGATCAAGAAGAATTGATCCCCTTACTCAAACTCAAAAGATTGCTGATAGTGACCAACATAAGAAATGTTTCTAGACTATATCATTTTTATGCTTCTTATGATTAGTTTTACAGACTCTAATTTCACCAAATTTTAACCTGGTTCTAGCAACACTACATTCCTATCCTCTTACCATCACATAGGTGAATGAAACTACTTTCCGTATAGTTCATTCGAACGAGTCATATAAATAGTGAAACATATACTATTATTATATGTGATCTCATTATGTTGTTTGTTATTTTCCTATCAGACTCCACGATCAAGGGAAAACATGAAATATGTAGTCCAGTATCAAAATATTGTTCTCTAAATAACCATAATTTTGAGGGTTGAATGATATACTAAAAAGTATATATGAACCAAGATCACTTTACAACCCCTACCAGAATAGTGAATGAAACCAATAATACTTATCTAATATAATGTTTCATGAATTTCAAACAAGTCACATGATATTTTGAACATATATCCACCAAATAACATCTCCTATGAATGTATCCTTAAAATGATAGTTGTGGGTGACCTTCTTCAGCTGGTTCGTGATCACCAATGTGAAATCACTATCTGGGGGTGAATTTGGAAAAACCATCAAGAAAAAAATGGTTATATTATCCGATTTAAATTCCGTAATATATATTAGATATGATATAATCATAGGATTTTTGTTTTTTTATTTCACCTTACGATAGTTGAAAACCTATTAAACAAATCCTATGATCTTCTTTTTCGTCATGGGCTTGCAGTACTGGTGGAATAAGTAATGAAACTATTTATGAGTTTGGGATGTACTACACAATTAGAAGCCAATTATTCATGAATTAGATCCTCAATAAAAACTATATGAACCCAAACACACAAATTTATTTTCATTACTTTATCTATATTAACAAGAAACCATATAGGGGGCCCTCACCTAAGAAACATTCCCTCATGATGATGGCTTTGGGATTGGAATGCCTTCTAATATGTGATTTATATAGATGTATTATGTAACTAATTATTCTATTAGCATATGATACTTATGAAATTGGTGATATTCTTAATTCATTTCATAATGAAGATCCACCAATATACATTCAATAAAATATTCATAAACAACTTGAGTATAAGTGTTATAGATAAATGTATTGGAAAAAAAATTCATTCCCATAGAATGTAGGTAAGATCAATTTTGATTGTATAAATATATAAAAACCACAAAACTTTATAGAAGCTCATGTCTGGATAATAGAAGTATTTGAGGCTCTTATTGTCCATGTGAACCCTGAGCCTCTCTAATATCATATAATATATCTATTAATGCGAAGCATAAAAAACATATGCTAACCCAAAGGGCTACGTTTAGTAATTATTCTTATAAGTAATCAAAATAATAGACTTGTATATTAATACTAATTCACCTTGAATCATAGTAGGTACCGGCCTATGACATTATATATCATAAAACATTTATTTATCCTCTTCAATGGTTGGAAAAAATCAGGATTAGTGATGATATGAAACTTCATTTAAACTCATTAAAAGCTTAATTAGAAGCTTCATACCATATGAAAATTACACCCTTCTTGGTAAATCCTATACTCTGTTCTTCTTGTTTATATATGTTCTAGAGGAATCAATGATATAAACATTACCATCTAAAGAATCATTGACTGTTAAAAACATTCCTTGGTTTCTCTAAAGAAATTTTGTCTCCCACATTCTCTATATCCACAGAATCCCATAATTATAATATTATGTGACCCAAGAAGTGAACAATATTGATCAAAAGATTTAATTTAGTGATATTTTCATAGATCATATGCTCTATTAATATACCCAATAAGATTTTGAGTTGTTTGGAATGATCTCAATTATTCTTATAGTCTACTAAGATTTTATCAACAATGGCATCCTTATATTGGTGGTTAACTAGATCCATAAATACTGTAACTAGAGAAAGTGTGTTCATATTATTTAACGACATCACCAGATATTTTTAATGTCTATAAAAATTTGAAAAATTATTCATGTTATATCAGAGTGAATTACCATCACCTGATGATAGCCATATCTCAAATAAAATATCAACAAGACCCTAGATCTATGGAGTTGGTCGAAGAGATCATCTATATGAGTAATTGGGTTGTTTTTATTAACTATAATGTAACTCCTAACCCTTGTAACCTAGAGTTGGTTGATAATTTATTAAATTTCCATAAGATTGAAGGAATCACATCCTAATGTACTAAATACCTTACTAGTTTTTTCAAATAGGATATATACATAGAACTTATTTTACCATTGAAAAAACTAAATACAATAGAATAATTCATTTGGAAACACAGCTATTCTCCTTAGTCAGACCTGCATATCAATCATAATAATCCTCTTGACATACTATAGAAAAATAAAAATTATAAAGGGGTGAGCTTACATGCTATGTAAGGGTTATGTACAACATAATCAATTATAAATAATAAATGAAAACTATTATAATTTAAATAACTAAAACACATTCCATTTAACAAATAAGTTGAGAGCAATATGTCTGGAATAAAACGTGATGAAATAAAATGATATAAATAATATATTCATATAGAAAGATTATCATGGATATTATACTAATATAATAATCACATTGTAATAAATAAAAAATCTCCTAAATACATGATGCATAATTCCAGACATCTAAAACATATCATTGAGGCTTTGGGTAAGTCATCTAAAAATAAATGGTTAAGGCCTCATCGAAAACCAAATCTTGTTTATCTCATGAGACATATCGATTAATATATTGGCTATAAATAGCACCATTAATGAAATATTAATACCCATACATTCCTCATTTTAAATCGGTGATACATAATCAATATATATATTTGTGTTGATAATTTTTTAAAAATAAAAATAAATTTCCCCATTAGGTAAACATAATCACATACCATCTAATGTAATACAGTGAATTTTATCTAAATGTTATACCAACTATAAAAATAATCAATAACCATTTCATAAATTATGGTATATGGTGTCATATGATATAAAGTTCAATGAATCATAAGTTTAAACAAAACATGTTGACATAGATGAAAATACATTAAACAAGGTTATTGAAAAATTCGTGAGGAAATTACTCTTTTAACTTTGAAAAAAATTTATTTTAAAAATTACATGAAATTATAACAGAATGAAATTTATTTTAAAATATTCATGAAAACTATTTAAGGGATATTTAAATAATCATTTTGTAATGATATTGGGAAATTATGTTGACATCTTATATTGTAAAAACATGCATTTTGTATTTATTTCAGAAAAATCTCAAAGAACCTTGTATAGAAAATGAAAAAATATTTCTTTTGAAACATTTTATAAAAATTACATCATTATAATAAATAAAAAATTAATTAGAGGATAATAAATACATTTGGGTCAATAAATATACAAAATTGATACATGGATGGAAATTAGAGTTTTAAGTGAAAATTTTAAATATATAGTATTTCAAAAAAATTCCCTAATAAATTTAATATAATTGAAGGGTACATTAATCAAATGAATAAAATATATGTATTAAGTGTAAATAAAATGAAACAATTGTAAATAAAACCTTATATATTAATAATTTAATTCACATATAATCTTAGGAAGAAAAAATCATGAAATTTTAACATCGAACCAATGAATATAAATTGGGTTGAGAATTCCCCTACAACTTTGTAATTTGTAAAACCATATGACCATAAAAGTAATAATTGTAAATTGAAACATTTAATACAATGAATATAATTGAATTCATGACATTATATATCAAATATTAGTACATACACCACACATGAGGATGAAATTTTGAATACAACATATATCTCACAGAAGTAAAAGTGAGACAAGAAACCCCTAAACTAAAGATTCCCAATAAGGTAAAATTATTAAAACACATGTATAATGGTTTAAAGAATGATATAAATTCATTAAATAACATTATTTATTTTTATAATACCTTTTATTATAATTTTATAACATATTACTCGTTATTCATTAATAATATTTAATTATTTTTATTGTTTTGGGTGTATTCCTTTCATGGTTTCATGGTTGGTTCATTTGCATATAATTGTGGATTTTAATTTCAAATGGAAATTAAAAAAAAAGGATGAATTAAATGGAATTCATGAAATAAAATATGTTTTTTTGGACTATTTTTAATTTTTTCTTACAAATGGATGATTATTTTGATAATACATTAATGATAAATGTTTTCTAAACGGTCTTCCGGAAAATTACCAAATAGTTTCAATTAACTTACTATTATGTATAAATATTAGTTCCACAATGTGAAAAAAGATATATTATAAATATATAAATAATATTTAACAACAATAATAGTTTTATGAACATCCATGACAGTGGTAATGGAAAACGAACAAAAACATTATTCATAGAGATTCTTAATCACCATAATTTGGATAATAGTTTTGTTTCATTGAATAATATGATGTAAAAAATGTAAGGATATAAGATAACACGTAATAAAAAATAACAATACATTATGTAAATTATTATGGAATTATTTTCCAATATAGATAAATTATATAGGGATAATTTTGAAGAAGAAATCAAAATAAGAGAGTTGTTTTGTGAAACAAAATTCCTCTTATGTATTACCTCCTTGGAGGATTCTTTTAGGAGATTAGATTTGGTATTATGTAGATAATAGGGAAAAATGGACATGGGGATGGTGAAGAGGAGATTTATTTATTGACAATATAGTAGATTCAAGGATTTTGGCATAACATATAGTTGTGAGGGTTGGTATTTATACTTGGGGAGAGGTGGGATTGAGTGATTAAATGATGATTATTTTATGTTTAATGACAACCACAATGATGAGGAATTAATTAACAATAATTTTTTTGATAATTAATGTTTTAAGAGATTTTTACTATTTAGAAATAACTAAAACCCTTATTAATGTTGTATTTGTTATATATTTTATACTTTTATTTTTTAATTTTAACCGTTTTCATTATTTTACATGTACTTTAGTAAATAATTTTTTTAGCATGGTAAATTATTTTTAAAAAAATTAAAATAACAATAACACCTAATTATGAGCATATAATTCCATATATGGAGTCAATTTAAATAAATTCAATTAAAAAAATTCAGAAATTTATATTTATAAATAATCATACATACACAATGAAAAAGTTTGTTTTTATTGTGATCATTTCAAATGACTAAAATGTTTTTATATTAAATTTATATTTTAAATGATTTACAATGACCTAAATTGGTATAATTATTCTATAATTTAACTAATTATACATTAAAACCAATATAAAATATAATTTAAATATATAAATAAATTTTATGAAAATCACATTTAATTAAAATTTCGTAATATTCCTTACTCATCAAAAAATTAAAATTCATTGAAAAATATTAAAAAATCACACTAAGATAATTTTTATATTAATATTTAAAAAATATAGAATATTTTTTCTAATAAAATTTGCAAATTTTTCAATATTTATTTTTAAAACATGTGATCTATTGAAATGTAAAGAAATTTCCCCTTGGAAAAATTTAACTTTTTTATGCTAAAATGTTGATTTATTTATTATATTAAAACTATGAAACTTATTGGATGTATTTAAAAACATTTTATTCAATATATAATATATAAATTTCACTAATACATTTATGTAATATTTATTAATTTAATTTATTAAGAAAAAGTGAAATTATGTGCAAAAAAATTTTCTATATAAAAAACACATCCTTTATGGTTATTTGGTTTTCAATTTTATTTATAATTAAATTTTTTATAGTGAGTAAATTTTACAAACATATTTTAAACTATATTTTAACATTTTATCTATACTAAATCAATCTTCCAATTCCAATATCCATGTGATAACTATGATAATTAAATAATAATATTTAATCATTTTTAGGTATGATGTTCTATGTAACGTATGTTATCAATGAAATTAAATTTATTTTAGAAGATACATACGATAAAATCCTAGGGTATTACATTCTCCAATCATTCGATAAATTTCATACTCTCAATTTGAAATTTTACTACAAAAATTATATCTTGTTACTTGATTTTTTTGTGGTAACCCCACTTTTTAAATAGGGTTAACAAAACATGACTTTAATAAGATGGAAAAGGGAAATGTGATGGTCACCAAAAAAATTGGCTTTTGCATAGTATAATAATAGTGTAAAGTGAAAACTGGGGCATGTAAGTGAAATATAACTATCATTTTCTGGTGTAGAGTGATATAAAACATGGTCATTTTAATGTATTGGTTATTAGTATTATTCATCACATGATTCTAAATCCTTAAAGATGAATTACTATTTTACAATCCTTATATATCTCATTATATTTATAACTATATAATCATTGATAAAATAATTCTTAAATCCAAATACACATTAACCTTAATCAATCTATTTCATTTTTAAAATATCAACTATGCTTCAAAATCTTATTCTATTATAACTCCTTGCATTTATTTTCCATTTTTATTATCTTCATCATCAACAGTATAAAAATTACATTTATAACCTTGAAGATTCTCTATATTGGTTTCCCACTAGGACATATATTCCCCAAATTCAAATACACTGCACATTTTCAACATTCATTTGTCGATAACATCATATAAATTTTATAATTAATAACTTTTAATTTTTACTCATAAATTAAGGGATTTAGATCATTCTTACCACTACAAAAAACTACATGTTCTATGAAGAAAGTCACTTGGATGTTTCATGTAAAATTCTCCAAATATATGAAATTGGGTCTTCTTTTCTCCATGATATTCACCACTCAATCAAGCCGAAAACATTAATCTTACTCTTTTTCAGTGACTAATATTGTCGGTTATGCTTTATGTTTTTATACATATATCCTGCAATTGATTATAAATAATCAAATTTCCTAATAGTAACAATCCCTTTTGTTTTTTCATAAACATATTGACTATGTTATTCCATATTAACCTGTTTCCTTCTAGTTCCATCCACTGAGTTAAATAAATCACCGTGTGATCAACACTAATCATAAATTTCTATGACGTAGAAATGAAGAATCGTTTATAGGATGTATGATTTAAAATAGGTTATCCATGGTCATTACCAAATCTATATGATATTATCTTATACATAGAAATATCCTAGATGTTATTAAATGGGTTATATTCTATAATCCATGTTTTCTTCAATCAATTTCTCAATGTTTCTCCTAAACATTCTTGAATACCAATAGTAATGTATCCAACCCTATTAGCCTAGAATTAGTGGTTAATTTATTACACTGGGAGATGATACGAGGAATCTCATCCCTAATGAATGAACAATTTACTAATTTTAGAAAACTTTATATATAAACAGATTTTATATTATAATTGAAGACAAAAAAATATGACATTCAAATTCCATTGGGAACAAATTTATTCCCATATCTTCTCAATTTATATCAATCAAAATAGTGCACTTGATATCCTAGGTGAAAATAAAACATAACAAAGGGGTGAGATCAAATTATAGGTAAGGGATATATAGAGGTGAATCTATCATCAATAAGAAATATAGTTTTTGAAAATGTAAATAAATAAAACATATTCCATTTTATCAATAACTTGAGTATAATATGGCTTGAATAAAAGGTGATAAAATATTATCAAATATATAATAAATTGATGTATAAAACATTACCATGGATATTATTATAATCTAATTATCAAAAGTTAATCGAAAAATAATCACATAATGATGTAATTCTAAATTCAGGTCATATAAATCTTAACGTTGAGGCCCTGAAAAATATATTTGATAAATAATGGGTAAGGCCTTGGCCAAAACCCAATATGGTTTGTCTTATGAGACATATTTATGAATAGATAAGATATAGTGGGACCCTTCAATCAATTAAATTTTCCAGTACATTTCTTATGTTAATGTGCTGAAACATAATAAATATATAATTTTTTTTTGAAACTAGCATACAAAATGTAAATAGAATTCCACTATAAGAAAACATGATCGCATCCCATCTAGAGTAATATGGTGAATGGAATGAAAATAATACATCCCCAATTTAACTAATAAATAACCATTTAATAAAATATTTTAGATTTTATAATAATAGATTAAACTAAATAGTTCAAAAAACATAAAAAAATATTTTGATATAGATGAAACCACTCTAAATGATAACATTGAAATATTCTTTAGGAAAATACACTTTTCATATTGATAAAAATTGATTTTAAAAAAGATATGTAGTTATAAAAAGAGAGAAATATATTTATAAATAATCGTGTATTATTTTAAAATTATTTTTAATGAATAAGGGTGTTATGATGGCAGAAAATCAAATCCTACCATATATGTTAAAGTCATACCTTTTGTATTTTTTCCAAGAAATTATCAAACAACCTTGTTTAGAAAAAAATACACAATATATAATTAAAACCATTTTGTAAAAAGTAAAATATGAAAACATATAACATTAAAAAATAATAATAGTATGAAAAAAAATTGAAAACTATTTTATAACATACGGTCATGGATGAAAAAGATAGTTTTAATATAAATATTTTTAAAATAGTTTTTTAATGAAATTCCCTTGTAAATATCATATCATTGGAGGGATAATTAATAAAATAAACATACTATGTGTATTCAATTTAAATAAAAAAATTAATTTTAAATTATAGATAATATGATCAAAACTTATTTATATTTTTGCTTAGTATTACATAATAAAGGATGCAGAACATAAAGCTGTAGAATGGAAAATGGGTTAGTAATTCCATTACCACTTTGTATCAGTCGAATTTTATGCCAATAAATTTTGAAATTGTCAAATGAAAATTTTAATACAATTCATATAATTATATTTATAATATTATATATTAAAGGACACTATATACACCACACATATGGAATACGTGGTGATTAAGTTATATATCTCACAAAACTAAATGTTAGATGAGAATCCTCTTACCCCACACTTCCCTTTAGTATAATGTTAATTTACATAACATATTATGGTTTAAATAATTTTTTTAATCCATTATATATATACTCATATTTATATTACATTATATGATCCTTTTATAAAATCATACCATCCTTTAATTAATAATATTTCAATATTTGCATTGTTTCTAGTACATTCATTTCATGGTCAGTTCATTTATATATAACTATTTATTTTCATTTCAAATTGAAATAAAACTCCAAAAGTGAAAGGGAATGGTATTAATTAACATTAATATGTATAAATATTTCAATTTATCTTTTATATTTCTTAAATTATGATGACTCATTATATAATAAGTTAATGGTAAATGTCAAGATTATTTTGGTGGTTTTTCTAGACATCACGAACTAGTTTTGTTTTATTGTATATTGTGTTTATATATTAGTTTTATAATATTAAATATGTTATAAAATACATATTATAATATTTTTCACCTGAATAATAATTTTATGGACATCGATGAGTGAGTAAATGGAAAATTAACAAAAGTATTATTCATAGAGATGATTAATCACCATAATTGAGACAATGGTTTATTTTCATTGAATAAGAGGACATAATAAAAGGTGTGGATATAAGATATTTCATTAGTAAAATAAAATTACAATATGTAAGTTATTATTGAATTTTTATGCCTCTATGGATAAAATTTATTAGGAGAAAGTGAAAAACATAAGGGAGATGTTTTGAGAATACTAACTCTTGAATATCAACTCCTTAATAGACCCCTTAAGGACCATGGATTTCGTCTTTTGGAGATACCATAATAACACTGATGTGTGAAGAGTTTTTTGGGAGTGATGTTCTCAAATAATTTTAGAGAATAAATTATTTTAGGTCAAAATGGGGTGGTGATAGATGGTATTTATACGCGAGGAGCGGAGAGTTAATGTTCTTGAATAATGATTTTTTTTAAAACCAACCACATTGATATGGAATTAATGTCCATGATTTTGGATGATAATTAATGTTTTAAAGTCTATTTAGTGTCTATAAATTCCTCAAAACCAATTTATTATTGTCATTTTAGGTATTTTATGCCTTTAAGCGTGAAACATTTTTTTTCCATTTTTCAAAAGCTGGTTTTTTGGTTCCCGGTATCCGTACAAACAGTCCCCAAAATCAGTAATTCAAAACTCAAATTCAATCCAAGTCACCTCCATCAAACGCCATGCACCACACCTCGAGTCTTGAACCCATCATCACACGATGCCTTCTCTGCATCGCCATCACTGTAGGATGAATGACATCACACTGCATCACTTCATGCACATCATCACTGCTGGTTTCCGGTGAGACCGTCAGAAGCATCATAACTGGAACGTCCTCCGAAGAACACCACCGATCATTAACACCACCACAAATCCAATGACACTGACAGGAAAAAAAATACCCACCTCACCTTAGCAAGCTCAAACACCATTACAAAAGTGACATCTCTAGAACAATGAATGAAAACAGAATAATCACCGCAGTTCCAAAACCACATCAAATCATCATCACCACCACATTACAAAATAGAAAGTCGTAGATCATCGGGGAGAAATGACTCCGCCCGAAGAAAACCCATTCCGTCGCCAGACTTGTCGACATGACAAGAAACACCAAAACATAACCACATACCTGATTAAATAACCTTCTCCTAGAACAAAAACATTAGTATCCAAGCGTGCCCCGTCACCACCTAAATGGCATAAACACCAAATCCAGCACAAAACAAAAAATGATTGAAGCAAAACTCGTCGCCGCCTTCAGAAAGGCTCCCTATGACCAGATATACTAAAAGCACAAACACTAGAGACAGAACACGATGAAAACCCCATAACTCAGCACAGATCCTGCACCCTGGGGCATAATCACACCTCCAAAATCTAGAATAGGTGGATCAATGATGCGAAAAGCCGAGGATGATGACGAGTCTGTGCGAGCTAGGAGCTACCACACCATGAGCGCAACGATCGGGGAGCCAAGAAGAGAGCATCATGTGTGGAAGGAAGGTGGTAGTGGATGGGAAACCAAATCATCGATGATCGCTTTATGGGGAAGGTATTTTATGCCTTTACCTTTGAAGTTTATCCTTTTTCATTATTTTACATATACTACTATAAATAATTTTTTTTACTATGGAAATTTAATTTATTTATAAAAATGAAAATGATATTTAAAACCAACTTATACATTCTAATTTGAAATATGTAATCCATTTTTGGAAATTATATTCACATAACTAAAAGATGTATATTTAAAAATAATCAAACCAACATAAAAAAGTGTGGGTTTTAAAGTGAAAAGTTCAATACATTGAATTGTTTTTATATAAAATTTCATTCTGAAATTTATTCTGATGACCTAAAATGTAATTATTAAGTAAAATTGATCTAATTATAATTTGAAACATACTTAAAAAAAGATTTATATAAATAATAAATTAGAGGAGAATGTATTTTTAAATTTAAATTCCTGATTTTTCAATATTCATGATGAAATTAAACTTATTATAAAATTACCGAATTTTCACCCAAGATATAATTTAGATATTAATATTTAAAAAATAATGTTTATTTTGTTAAAAAATATTTTTAAAATTTTCAACATTTAGTTTTAATATAGGTGCTTCATTAAAAGATAGAAAAATTGTCTCTTAGAAAAATATAAATTTGTGTTCATAAAATTTCACTAATTTTTAATATATATCAAGTTAAACATATCAAATTATTTAAAAAAATTATTTATTATATTATATATAAATTTTATTATGATATTTCATTAATATTCATATTTAATTAATTTAAATGAAATTTCTATGTGGGAATAAAAATAGTTTTTTATAAAAACATATTCTTTAATTTGAATTGGTTTTCATTTTTATTTCTTATTAATAGGAAACCAATGTATTCATTTTATAGACTTATGTAATAAAAATTTTCATTATTTTGTTAATATCATTCATCCCCACTACTCCTACAGCTTAGTGACAACAATCATAATAAAATAATAATATTATGTCGCTTTATGCTTTGTGTTTCATATAACATATGATATAAATGAAATTGAATTTATTTAAGGAGATAGAAAACATTAAATATTTGGTTGTTAAAAATAAAATGACATAACTATCATAAAGACACTCATAACCATGGTGTACCATCCTCCTTCTTGGTGAAAATTTTAGGTGAACCCCATGTATAAGTAATGGGTCATATTAAACATTTTGATTTTAGGTCCCCTAACAACATTTTGTGTTCCTAAATATCAGTTGGATCCATCACGTATGGAAAAATATATACTGGTTCTACTCATTCAACATGATTAATGATTAACTCTAGTTATCTATTACTTTGTAACCAATTAAAGAAATTATGAAAGGCATCTTTGAATTGATCTACCAGTAGAGGAAGGATAGAATGTCACAAACCCCAAAAATCAAGATAAAGGCCAAACATTTAGACAATATTCTGCTCATTCGCTGATAATCAATTGAATATCTACTTATTTGAACATCTCATTATCCCTTTAAAATAAAGATACTACCATCATGTGAGGAAAATGACTCCATCCAGCTAACAATCTATACGGTCTCGAAGAGGAACTAACTAGTATATCCCCTGAATTAGGTCAAATCATGTAATCTCAAGGATAAAAATCTTCCATAGGAAAGGGTATAATTATATATTGATAGAAAACTACATGCATCAAAAAACACAATCTAACCATATTATTAATCTTGTGTCAAAATACATCAACCTATAGTAGTATTGAATCTTGTGAACAAGACTTAATATTAATTCTATATGTATCAAAAATTATGATGTTCATATATTAAACAAAGGAGGTACTAATGTAAAGTAGAATAAAATATTACTTTTTATTTATAAATGTCGTAATATTCAAGTACTTCGGTGTAGGATACACTACATATATCTTGGTCTAACTATAGACCAAAGATATAACCTAAACTCCTTGGTGTGGTCTTCTCTTTGGCACTAAACATCATGTATTTGGGTTCATAGACCTCAATAAACTCTCTGGCCTAAACGGCCAGTAGTACTTCAACATCATGATTTTCATGGATCCACATATTCAACTAAAAAATCTATAACAAATGTAAATCCTCTGGTACTAGGCACTAGTGGGAAGGTCCTATACAATTTTTATAGACTTCACATTTTTTTCATGATCTCCATAATCTACATGGTATTTTATATATAGGGGGTTCATGTGAACCTACCTTCCATATTAATGATAGACCAAATAACCATTAGGGTGTAGACTCTAGCAGACACATCTCTCATCATAAGTCTCAAAGAGACACTTATTACCACTAGATTAATAAATTACCTTCTAAGGTATTATACCACCATCCATGTCCCAGCATATTATGTTAAATTACACTTGGATATATGGTTTTTGGTCCCCGTATTTAAGATAGTTGTTATTTGAAAGATGCTCACCTGATATTGGATGGTTTTCTTGATACCATAATCAAATAATATCCTTCTAGGTAACTCATCACCATCAACAGTGAGTGAAATGAACTAGATATCTGTGAATCGAGATGAATAATCCATAATGGACATAATACCCTACACCACATTCATGAAATTTAAGCATTATTATTTGACATTTTTGGGAAAGAATATATATAAAATGTAGTATGAAAGTCCCTTTATACCATGACATGATGTTAATAAGCCAGTGTAGGAACATCCCACAATCCCATGGAAGATATACCGAGTAAATACACATTTAGCCCCACCCTCTATTTAAGAGTCACCTCCTTATGTTAAAAAATCATTACTGTAGCATCTATCACATACTTCATAGTACAGGGACCCTATTTCATAGAAAAGGTAATTATGTGTTTCTATTAAAGTTTCCATGTCGGCTCTGGAATGGTTTGTGTAGGTCATAGAGCTCCCTTAATGGAATGCATTACAAATATAAAAACCTCTCAATTCTATGAATCAACACTCAGTATAAGAATTTTAGGTTGTAGTATGGGTGTGTTGTAGGTTATAGTACAAGTGGTTCATATCCCACTACCTCAATAGGACTGTCATTGAAATATTCCAAGTGATTGACAGTGAGGTTATCATCGAGGAATATATCAACAACTAAAAATAAATTCCTAGGAGGGGATAAAAAGAATAAAATATTTTAGGTATAAAAAACAACGGTAAAATACCATACTAAAAGAGACACACTAACCCATATACCAATTCTATTGTCTAATCAAAATATGATTTTGCAATATTAAATTTAAACATTTGGTTATTTTGGGTGAAATTTACATGTTATAGAGTAAAACACTCTTTATGTTACAATTTTAATACACGTTTAATGGAAATCCATTTTCCTCAGATTATAGAATTTTTAAGTCTTCATGAAATGGTTTATTTATACCGTTTTTACTTCCCTTGATATACAAACATATGTTTTAATGTTTTAATTGTAACTCCACATACATACTACCATCCATGTAACATTGGGTATTATAATGTATCAAGTAAATGTAAAATGTTTTTGTTTTATAGGTTTTTAGTCCAAATTTATAAAAGCATTGTAATATAAATAGAAATTTGACATCCATTTAATTGAAGCCACCTAAATGGTTTATCACATATAACCATGGTTCCATAGATTTATCCATGTTATTTTCTATATATGTGGTAATCATCAGAATAAATGGGAAGAAACAATATATTTTGATGAAATTAATTTTTGTTACCATATTTTTTCATTTCCTTTTAGAAACATTTGAGATTACAAACATAGAAATCAATGAACATACAAAAAGATGCTATTAAAATGTACAATGAGATATCAATGGCAGGGAATAATCACTACATATAAATCAATAGATTATTTTAATGATGCATGATCTAATTATCCATTATTATACTAGAAAAAGTGTGAAAATACATTAAACTTTAACATCATAAATCTTGTGAATCATGCAATTCTGAAAATTATACCGCTATAATAAGAAAAAATATAAACAAAAAACCTATGAAAATATATATATTCCATGAAAATATTGTGAGATACAACAAATAACGATTTATTTCCATGTTCTAACACTTCCATGTCTCTTACCTACCGGCCCCAAATTTTAATTCAAAGGAATATAAGTTTTTTAAACCACATTGTGATGTGATAGGCCTAGTTCATTGAAAACTGAAATGTATTTTTTTTTTCCAAAGGCCTAAAGCATTCCTCCTCATATGCCAATAGCTTCCAACTAGTATTAAGGGTTTATGGTTGTATGATGGTTAGAGTATACCGACATTATTTGACTCATTCATTGAAAAATAATAAATTATGTCATTTGGAATCATAAATTGAACATATAATACATTTATCTAATAAACTATCAACACATTGTACTAAATAGTATCCTATAGAAAAAATGTCATGGAGACACAATATATGATGTAAGAAATATATAGTACAATGAATAAAAATAGATTCACCTAGAAAAAAGGGGGAACGACTAAAAACACCTTTCTCCTTGAGAATCATAAGCATTGAGTCGGTTCACTTCTCCCGACCCTAATGGATATAAATTTACATACCTAGAAGCTATCATTTATACATACCTACTACAATTAAATGTTTCTAGTAACAAGCTACATCCTAATGAGGGTGTGATTACAACTATGTCAGCCATAAAGTGTTATGTTTAATGCAATTAAAGTTATTGAATTTAATATTTCATAGTTTAAAAGTATCATAAATAAAAGTAAAAAATATTAAATAGGAATATGGATCCTAATGAGATACCTAAATGAGCCTATATGCTTCTACCTAAGCTTAATGAAGTTAATAATATGATAATTAAATTATCCCATGAACCAATAGAAATTTTCTAGGAATCCATTTATAATATCTCCAAGGTATGTTTAGATGGATCATTGTATCCATAACATTTAAAATTTGAGTTGACTCATGGTGATCATCTGTGATATTGATTCTTTTGTTTTGAGATTAATAAAAGTGGTGAACCCATATAATTCTAGAACTAATGGTTTCTAAATAAGATTGAGAAAAAAAATTTCTAGGTAATATTAGGATAATATTGATTGTAATCTAAGGAGGTAATTTAATACATTCCGTTTCGGATGATATAAAGGTGAATCCTAAGATCTCATCACCAGAATTCTATGTTTTTACAGATTGCGGGTGAATCATCTATATCATGAAATGGAATTTATAAATCTCATACATTTACCAAATAAATGTTTTTTTTGTGACACATGGAACTCCCTTTGATGAATCATGTGGCTTCTAATTATATCTCTCAATTAATTGGTATTAAGAATTGATGGCTTAATCAAGGAAGTCCCCATCTTAAACAACGTGAGCAGTGTCCATAGAAGTAGTCAAACATAAGTGGTAATTAGTCATTTGATCATGAGAATAATCTATTCTTTTAAAAAAATCAATTATAACATTCCATAGAAAGTGACAAGAAAAACTCACCCTAAGTGGTGGATTTTTTTATAAGAAAAACATAGTTGTTATGTAAATTTAAAAAAAATCCTCATTAATAAAAATTGTATGTTGTTTTAAATAATATACAATGACATAAAAGGTTATCATGTAACATCTATTTCAAGTACTATGTGACTATTTATGTGATTTAAAAATTTAAGATGAATCATAAGTAAATCTCATCATGTGGAAACCATTTCATGTTAAAGACATCAATACTTTTAAGGAAAAGTAATGACAACCTACCTAGGGCCAATTTAAGGATCGACATCCGATATTGACATCATATTTTCCATAAAATATAAAAATATAAATTCCACAAAAACTCCAAAAAATATGGTATGATATTATGACATAGTGGCATATATTTAGATGAAAAGATAAATTGATAAAAAATTCTAATAGATTTTTTTCCACACTACGACTATTCTATCATTAACAATTGTAATGAAAATAGAGGTGGAACAGAAGAGATACACTAAAAATATCAAAAAGGAAGCGGTAGAGCTCCAAATGATTTATTGAAAAAAATTTAAGAATAGAAGATAAAATAAGTTTTAAATGTTTAAGGGGAAAATGATTATTTATAGCATTCTTAAGGGGGTGCATGGTTTGACTGCACGCTTGGTTAAGCCTTGTGCAAACTATGAATCACTACAATCACGGAGCATCACTACTCACATTGATTAAGGGAACAATTCGAAAAACCATGTGAACATAATTATATATGGACATGTAATATATTATAGACTATTCATAGTTTATCGGACACATTTTCATAGTTTATCAAACCATGGTCCTTATTTTTCTCTGAATCTTGGTTTACATGCAAGTGTAACCAAATTGTGTGGCTCATTATTTTTCAATGAAACACAAAATTAGGGTTCTACAAGTTTTTGAATGATTCTAAATTTACCTCTTTTCCAATGGGTAAATCTTTTATGAAAAAAGAATATTGTATAATTAAAAGGATTTTTACTACAATAATAACTAGAGATAATATTATTAGAAAGGTTTATTAGATTCATGTATCAGTTTTAATATGATTCTGAGAAAGTTTTATTTTTTATTTCAATAAATGATTAAAATCATATTTTTAAATACTGAATTTCAAACTATTAATAATATATATATATTTGAAAAATGACGATGGATGGACTCTTTGGTGAAATATTACTTGGTTTTTTAATACATCACATTACGTACACTACATGGAATCTTTCAATTAAATGAATTTTTGGGATTACTTTATGTGTTTTATATTTTATGGAATGTTCATACAATGGGATTTGATGATATTGGTTGATTTTAAACATGGATTATGAAGATATTTTATTTAATTATTTGTGTTTATTTTTTATAACTTGTTTTTTAGAAATCCTAGTACTTCCTCTGAATCATGTGACATTTTTTTAGTTTTGAAAGATTTAATTTGATTTAGTTGTTCATTCCATTAATTATTCCATAATAAGTTTTCTCTCTGTTTTAAATTCTCTTATTTTTATTTTCATGGAATTCTAATATATGGATGAACCAAATAAATATTTACTATACATTTTCAATGTGTTGAATTTTAATTACATGATAGAAATAATTCTCATCATGTATTTTTTTTAAATATGGATTATGTTTATATTCCTTGGGGATCATGAATTCCATTTAGGCCATGCCATATAACATCTCATGTAGCAAGAAAATGGGTGACCTAGGTCTGTTCTTTACATTTTAAAGTTCATATTTTTATTGTAACATCCCATGTAAGTAATGAATAATATATATTTTTTCTATGTCTACTAATGAATTAGATAGTGTTTTAGAGGCTTAAAATGAGAATAAATCCAATCTAAAGCATGGAATACACTAATATTTTTAAAAGATTGTTTTACTACATTTTGATGGAAAACCATTTTTAAATCTATATTTTGAAAATTTTATAAGCTATATTTTTCAAAATAAACTTATCCTTTATGATTGGGAGATTGAAATTTACTTTGGATAAATTTTTTGTATTTTTCTGATAAGGTTCTTTTTTAATGAATAGTGAAAAATGTTGTATTTTAATTCAAAACCCTTTTTAATCTTTTTGTTTATATGATTATATTATCTTTTTAATTGGTTTTAAAGTGAAATTAGAATATATTTTAACCATTTAATCCAATGTTGGTCATTGTAATTAATTTCACTTTGAAATTGAACTTAAACTAGTGTCAATCTTTTGATACTTATTGTTTCATAAAAACACACTATTTTCTATGACAGCGGGAATTAATTATTAAATTAATTAATGTAACTTATATGTTTTGAATTTTTTAAAATAGACATAATTTTTGAATTCTGAATATAAAATATAGCTTAGGGTGAAGTTTTGATATTTTTCTGAAAAACTAAAATTTTTTATAAATAGTGAAACCACTAAGTGGTACTTAAAAACTGATTTGTCGTTTAAATGAAATTTTACCACCTCTGTGTTTTGAATTTCAAAAATCAGACATACATGGTTGTCATTAATTTGAAAAATGTGGTTCCATGGGATAAAAATAATTTTTTTGGTGAATAGTAACTTTTAAGTTTTTTAATCGCGATTAGAGGTAAGTAGTGTAATTTAAGGTATGAATAATGTTTTAATAATATGAAATGAATATGACACATGTACTACCCTTATTGGATGTGTCAAGGCCGACCAAGACAATCCGTGGGTCAACTTGGGGACCCCATGAAGCCACTTTGGAAGGAAAATGGCATTAATATCTTTTTATTTTATGTTAAAGTAAAAATGTCACAAACATGAGTTATTTTACTAAAACAATTTTTAAATGGGGTTATGAAAGTAATATTTTTGACTATAAATAGTAGTTGGAAATCTATAACGATTTCCAAAATCATAGTATTTTTCTATAATTTTTAGACCATAAATAAATTAAATTATTTTTGACACCATGATGATGCAGCGATTACCTCATTATTTAACGATTTAAATAAAATGAAAAAATAATGTAAAATATAAGACCTACACTTGTCGAAAACCTATTGGATGGGTGTATTTAGAACCCTTATCACCTTATCCTTTAAATTTATAATTGTGGGACCTTTATTATCCGAAAATCATTTTATAGAAAAGTATCTTTTCTTAACTTTCCATGAGTGCCCCTCCTCTCCTCTTATAAAAGGCCCCCACCTCTACCACCTTTCCCACACTTCCAATGCCTTTGGCTCGTCCAAAACCTGCCCATTTCTTCTCTCCACATCCCTATATAACTCTTAGATGCCTCAATTTTGTCAGAAGTCTTCCCAAGGAAGTCTTTGAGCTCAAATCAAAAAGAGTTACCCGATTTAAAGGTAGTGTCTTCTATTGTGTTCTTATGTTTTATTTTTCTTCTCCAACCCCCTAAAATATTTTTATTATTTTATTTTGTAACAAAACGAGTATCTAACATATACTAGGATGTTTTCATTAGAAGGATTCAAGATACACTTATATACACCTACATCTAATGGTTATAGAACATACTGTTTCCGTGGATGGAGAATTTCTGCCTCACGAAATGATGATTGTTCAATATTTTTTTATCACCTTCAAAGGTGGACATTAAGATGAAAATATATTTATATATGATATATAATATGTTTTTGTTCTACTTAATCTTCTTTATTTTTCATTTATGGGATTCCTTTATGGTTTCCATTATGGGTAAACACGATATCTTCATTTTTGGAAGTGCGGACTACCGCCCCCTCAAAGTGATTTGATTCGTTAATTACATATGTGGGATGTATAAAGGATGTAATTAATGATGTTATAGATGATATTATACTGGAATTATAATATACTTGTATATCATTATGATTCCATTCCATAAAATATGAAATAGAAATGAAAGTAGAGTTCATGCGTACGTACGGCTTACCATCTCCATGAACGGTGCATTTCATTTCTTACCTCTAAACGTTATGTAATATTATAAATGAATGTATATACTGGATATATATGATATATATGATATCTACATAATGAGTATAACCCTGGATATAATGGATACATGAACAACATGTAATTATAAAGAGTTTATTTTTTACTCAAGTACCAATGATCGTTAAAACGACCGTTATTAACATAAATAATTACATAGTGTTCATGACATGGTAATAAGTGATATAAAAGGAATAATGAACATTAAAAAGGTTCTTAAGCAAGTAGAAATTAACTCAAGTTTATTATTCAGGAGGTTAATAAATGATCAAGTCAAGTCGGACATGAGGTATGGGACTTCGTCTCAATATCCTTTCATTAAGGCATATTTTGTTTTATACACAACCTTCTTTTATACGGTGTATAAACCCCTTTTACTTTTACATTTATCCAAAAAGGAATCTTTTTTTATATGAAGCTTTTTACTAAATGACAAAATGGAATGATTTTGTCATACGTATGCGGCGACAATGACTTCTCCGCCGCCGTGACCATTATTTGAGTTTCAGCTTCCTCTACAGGCCATACATTTTTTAAAAGAAAAATAAATACACTATTTTACTTTTCTTTTATTTTGGTATTGAAAATGGTTTTCATAATGTTTTTATTATATCAATGTGTTGTATTGATATATTGTGATTGAAATGTAGAAATGTTATGTTTCCTTTATGCATGTTTTATGTGATACGATTATGTTATGGTTCTTGGGAATTGTTTTCAAGATGGGTGGTTCCGTGATAAAATAAGGGCGGGTGAGCCCGATATAGATCTCCAATTAATTGGGTAACGCATGGGGATTAAACGTTGAGGATTCTCCGGAGAGATTTAGGGAATATACTGTTATGGGTATTCCAAACGTAACCAAGAGGGTTACTCCCTATGTAAGAATGTTATGAATGCCTCATGTTACCTTTATGTATTATGATTTCTATGATTTATTCATGATTTGATGAGGTATGTTAAAGTGATTATGTTTTATGAGTATAGTATGATTTCATCAATTCTTGTGTATACATGTACTCATGTTTCCTTTCCATATTTTTATATCCCTTACTGAGATTTTTATTCACATCCCATGTTTTTGAAATGTTTTTCATAGGTCAAGGGAAGGGTATATGATATGATGATAGTGTCAAGGAAGTGTCAAGAAAAAATCTATGTTTTATGTTAAATATGTTTCCGTTGATGGAAAAAATGAATACTATCTTTTATGTAACCACTTTGTTTAAATATGGAATGTAATGGAAGTTTTGTGATCTAATTCTCTAAAACTCTAAACCTGAAAAGATCCTCAATGTGTAATCTTGTAATAACTCAAGATTAATAATGGTTTAAGGCTGGGGCCTTATAGTTGTTATCAGAGGACGGTTTAGACAACTTTAGGAGTTAGAAAATTGTTAAATTATAAATTAATTTATGGTATGACTGAAATGATATAGAATTTAAATATTACCATGATGCTTCACGTAAGGTATTTCTGTGTTAGGAATGGTTTTTCGTAGAGGAAAAAAGAGAAGCTTTTTGGGAAGGCATACTGAGGGAAATGACCTCCCAAATCGGCATTCTGAGATGTTCAGAATCAGAATTGAGCAGTTTACTACAGTGATGGCTCAGTTGAATCATGTGATAAATGGTGGTTGTGTTATTGATGATATTTTGGTAATTTCTAAAAGTAATGAGGAGCATGAAAGACATTTAAGGGTTACATTGAAAACCTTAAAAGAAAAGAAACTGAATGGAAAATTAACAAGTGTAAGTTTTGGTTACAACAAATTTATTTCCTAGGTCACATTGTTTCTAAAGATGGGATAACTGTTGATCCTGCAAAAACAATGGTTGTTGAAGAATGTCCAAGAGCCACAAATGTAACAGAGATTCATAGTATCCTTTGTTTGGAAGGCTATTATTGAAGGTTTGTTAGAAATTTTTCACAATTATCTAGTCTAATGACTAAGCTATCTCGGAAGGGTGTTATGTTTATCTGGACAAAAGAATGTGATGATTGTTTTCAGGAATTGAAAAGAAGATTGGTGAATGCTCCAGTTTTGGCACTACCTTCCAGGAATGGTGAGTTTGTTATATACAGTGACGCTTCATTAAAAGGACTTGGTTGTGTCCTAATGCAGAATGATCAGGTAATTTCTTATGCCTCATGACAGTTGAAAACTCATGAGGTAAATTACCCTACACATGATTTGGAATTAGCTGCTGTTGTTTTCTCTTTAAAAATTTGGAGGTATCATTTTTATGGAGTAAAGTGTGAAATATATACCTATCAGAAAAGTTTAAAGTATATATTCACTCAGAAATAATTTAACATGAGATAGAGGAGATGTCTATAATTAATCAAGTATTATGATTGTAAAATTTATTACAATCCGAGAAAAGCAAATAAAGTGGCTGATGATTTGAGTCAAAAAAGTAATTATTCATTAACGATGTTGCGTTTGGAACGTGATCCTTTGGTTAAGGATTTAAAGAACTTTGGCATAGAAGTTGTTGGTGCAGTATGTTCTTCTATTTTGTTTCAGGTATCAGTGAAATATTCTCTATCAGACAGAATTAAGCAAGCATAGAAGCATAACAGTGGGTTGTAGAAAAAGGTAGAGCTGGTTCTGAAGGGTAAGTTTCCCGAATTCAACATTGATAATGGTTGTGTTTTGAGATTTGGTAAGAGATTCGGTGTGCCTTGTGATTCATATTTGAAGAGAGAGTTGTTATTTGAAGATCATAGTTCTCCGTTTTCAGTTCATCCTGGCATTACTAATATGTACAGAGATCTTCAAGAGTATTACTGGTGGGACGGAATGAAAAGGGGTATTGCTGATTTTACTACGAAGTGTTTCACTTGTCAGTAGGTTAAAGCAGAGCGACAGTTACCGAAAGGGTTGTATCAGCCTTTACCAGTGTCAGAGTGGAAATGGGAATATATATCCGTGGACTTTGTTGTGGGATTGCCGAAGACACCTCGAGGTAATAATGCAATCTGGGTTATTGTTGATCGCTTGACTAAATCCGCTCATTTCCTTGCTATATGAGATACTTTTTCCCTAGATCAACTATCCCATTTGTATCTTAAAGAGATATTCAGGTTACATGTAGTTTCACACTCCATTGTATCTGACCGTGATCTGAGGTTCACTTCTAACTTTGGTAAATGCCTTCAGAAGTCGTTGGGTACTGAATTAAATTTTAGTACAGCTTTTCATCCTCAATCATATGGGAAGTCAGAACGAACAATTCAGACTTTGGATGATATTCTACGTGCTTGTTTGATAGATTATCAGGGAATTTGGGACCAATATCTTTCATTGGTTGAATTTTAATATAATAACATTTTTCATTCCAGTATACAGATGGCACCATTTGAGGCGTTATATGGGAAGCGGTGTCGAACTCCAACTTTCTGGGATGAAGTAGGTGAAAGGAAGATGATGGGACCAGAATTGGTAGAGGTGTTGGCAGAAAAAGTTCAGCTAATAAATAAACACATGAGAATGGCTCAGAGCAGGCAGAAGAGTTATGCGGATAACCGGAAGAAGGATCTATCTTTTGAGGTAGGTGATAATTTTTTTCTCAAAGTCTCACCATGGAAAAGTGTGATGCGAATTGGTAAGAAAGGAAAGCTAAATCCAAGGTTCATTGGACCATATGAAATTATGGAGAGAGTTGGATCAGTTTCTTGCCGAGTGGCATTACCTCTAAGATTATCTCAGGTACACAATGTTTTTCATGTTTCAATGTTAAAGAAGTACATGCCAGATCCATCTCTTGTTTTGAGTCCAAAGGTAGTTCAGTTGGAAGAGAATATATCTTATGAGGAACAACCGGTCCAGATTCTGGAACATAGAGAGAATGTGTTACAGAATAAGGTGATTCATCAGGTAAAGGTTTTGTGGAAAAACCACATGGTTTAAGAGGAAACATGGGAATCTGAAAATGCAATGAGGGCTAAATACCCCCACTTATTCGATAAGTAAATAAATTGTAGGGAAGAAATTTTATAAAGGGGGGATGGATGTAACATCCCTAGTATGTAATTAATAATTGATATTTTTATGTATGTCTACTAATGAATTAGACAGTGTTTTAGAGGCTTAAAATGAGAATAAATCCAATCTTAAGCATGGAAGACACTAATATTTTTAAAAGACTGTTTTACTGCCTTTTGATGGTAAAACATTTTCAAATCTATATTTTGACAATTTTATAAGCTATATTTGTCAAAATAAACTTATTCTTTATGATTGGTACATTGAAATTTACTTTAGATAAATTTCTGGTATTTTTATGATAATGTTCTTTTTTAATGAATAGTGAAAAATGTTGTATTTTAATTCAAAACCTCTTTTTAATGTAATTTGATGATATGATTATATTATCTTTTTAATTGGTTTTAATGTGAAATTAGAATTTATTTTAACCATTTAATCCAATGGTGGTCATTGGAATTAATTTCACATTGAAATTGAACTTAAACAAGTGTGAATCTTTTGATACTTATTGTTTCATAAAAACACGCTATTTTCTCTGACAGTGGGAATTAATTATTAAATTAATTAATGTAACTTATATGTTTTGAATTTTGTAAAATAGACATAATTTTTGAATTTGGAATATCAAATATTGATTAGGGTGAAGTTTTGGTATTTTTCTGAAAAACATCAATTTTTGATGAATAGTGAAACCACTAAGTGGTACTTAAAAACTGATTATACATTTAAATGAAATTTTACCACCACTATGTTTTGAATTTCAAAAATCTGACATACATGTTTTTCATTAATAAGTAAAATGTGGTTCAATGGGATTAAAATATTTTTTAGTGAATAGTAACTTTTATGTTTTTTAATCGCGATTAGAGGTAATTAGTGTAATTTAAGATAGGAATGATGTTTTAATAATATGAAATGAACTTTACACAAGTCCTACCCTTATTGGATGTTTCATGGCCGACCAATAAAATCCATGTGTCAACTTGGGGACCCCATGGACCCACTTTTGAAGGAAAATGACATTAATATCTTTTTATTTAATGTTAAAGTAAAAAGGTCACAAACATGAGTTTTTTTTATTAAAACAATTTTTAAATGGGGTTATACAAGTCATATTTTATACTATAAATATTCATTGAAAAGAGATGAAGATTTCCTACATCATATTATTTTTTTTATAATTTTTACACATTATATAAATTAAATTATTTATGACACCATGATGATGCAGCGATTACATCATTATTTAACGATTTAAATAAAATGAAAATATAATGTAAAATATAAGACCTAAACTATTCAAAAACATATTGGATGAGTGGATTTCGAACCCTTATCACCTTATCCTCGAAAATTATAATTTTGGGACCTTTATTATTCGAAAACCATTTTATTGAAAAGTATCATTTCTTAACCTTCCAAGAGTGCCCCTCCTCTTCTATTATAAAAGGCCCCCACCTCTACCACCTTACCCCCACTTCCAAAGCCTTTGGCTCGGCCACTTCTTTCCCATTGTGTCTCTCCACATCCATATATAACTCCTAGAAGCCTCAATTTGGGCAGCAGTCTTCCCAAGGAAGCCTTTTAGATCAAATGAAAAAGAGTTACCCGATTTAAAGGTAGTGTCTTCTATTATATTCTAATGTTTTATTTTGCTTCTCCAACACCCTAAACTCTTTTTATTCATTTCTTTTGTAACAACACCAGCATCGTCCGTATACTAGGATGTTTTTATAAGAAGGATTCGAGCTACACTTACACACACCTACATCGAATGGTAAAAGAACATACTGTTTCCGTGGATGGCGAATTTCTGTCTCACGAAACGATGATTGTTCAATATTCTTTTAACACCATCAAAGGCGGACATTAAGATGACACTATATTTATATATGATATATAATATGTTTATTTATTACTTAATCTTCTGTATTTTTCATTTATGACATACCTTTATGGTTTCCATTATGGGTAAATGTGATATCTTCATTTTAGGAAGTGCGGACTACCACCCCCTCAAAGGGATTTGATTCGTTATTTCCATATGTGGGATGTATAAAGGATGTAATTAATGATTTTGTATATGATATTATACTGGAATTATAATATACCTCTATATCATTATTATTACATTCCATAAAATAAAAAATAGGAATCAAAGTAGCGTTCATGCGTACGTACGGCTTACCATCTCCATGAACGGTGCATTTCATTTCTTATCTCTAAACGTTATGTAATATTATAAATGCATGTATATACTGGATATATATGATATATATGATATCTAAATCATGAGTATAACTCTGGATATAATGGATACATGAACAAATTGTAATTATAAAGAGTTTATTTTTGACTCAAGTACCAATGATCATTAAATCAACCGTTATTAACTTAAATAATTACATAGTGTTCATGACATGGTAATAAGTGATATAAAAGGAAAAATGAATTTGAAAATTGTTCTTAAGCAAGTTGAAATTAACTCAAGTTTATTTTTCAGGAGCTTAAAAAACGATCGAGTCATGTCGGACCCGAGGTATGAGACTTCGTCTCAATCTCCATTAATTGAGGCATATTTTGTTTTATACACAACCTTCTTTTATACGGTGTATAAACGCCTTTGAATTTTACGTTTATCCAAAAAGGAATATTTTTATACAAATATTTTTACTAAACGACAAAATGGAATGTTTTTGTCGTACATATGCGGCGACAATGATTTCTCCGCCGTCGTGACCATTATTTGAGTTTCGGCTTCCTCTACAAGCCATACAATTTTTTTAAAAGAAAAATAAATACCCTATTTTACTTTTCTTTTATTATAGTATTGAAAATGTTTTTCATAATGTTTTTATTATATCAATGTGTTGTATTGATATCTTGTGACTGAAATGTGGAAATGTTATGTTTCCTTTATGCATGTTTTATGTGATACGATTATGTTATTTTTCTTGGGAATTGTTTGGAAGACGGGTGGTTCTGTGATAAACTAAGGGAGGGTGAGCCTGATATAGCTCTCCATTGCATTGGGTAATGCGAAGGGGTTAAACGTTGAGGTTTATCCAAAGTTATTTAGGGAATATACTATGATGGGTATTCCAAATATAACCAAGAGGGTTACACCCTACGTAAGAATGTTATGAATGCATAAAGTTACCTTTATATCTTATGATTTCATTGATTTATTCATAATTTGATGACGTATGTTAAAGTTCTTATGTTTTATGAGCAGAGTATGATTTCATTAATTCTTGTGTATATATGTACTCATGTTCCCTTTCCATATTTTTATATCCCTTACTGAGCTTTCTATGCTCATCCCATGTTTTTGAAATGTTTTTCACAGGTCATGGGAAGGGTACATGATATAATGATAGTGTCATGGAAGTTTTAAGAAAGAATCCATGTTTTAATTTAAATATTTTTTCATTTATGGGAAAAATGAATATTATATTTTATGTAACCACTTTGTTTAAATGTGGAATGTAATGCATGATTTATTATCTAATTCTCTAAAACTCTAAACCTGAAAAGATCCTCAATGTATAATCTTGTAATAACTCAAGATTAAGTAAGGCTTAAGGCTGGGGCCTTATATTTATATATCAATTTTTAATATTTATAGTAATAGTGGTGTGACTAAAATCACTTTTTTAATGATCATATATAAAATTAAAAATAAATAATTTAATAAATAATACACATACATAAAAAATTAATATTTTAATAATACAAATCCTATGGAATCACCCACATTATAACCTACTGTTACCACCACCATCTGTGAGATCATTTACTTCCACCTATGTATCGGGACACCATGAAGATGTCACACGCTGAATAAGAATCCTCAGTCCGGCACACCAAATTGAACCATATGATAGACTAATACCTAATAGATCAAGAAGAGGGTGAAATACATTGATGGATAATGTGAGGTATCCATTCCTAGAATGATGAAACTCAATCCATCACTATACTAATAACAAGGAAATTGTACATGACTCCCAAAGACAGTATTACCCACTCAAATAGACATCCACACAACCTACTTTATAGTGTAACACCATCAAAACATCATCGTGATGATATTTTGAAAACTATGTGGTGAATAATTGTCATAATAATAGAATGGGGATGAAGATAAAGTTCCCTATAGAGGAATAAATATGAGGAAAATATCAATATAAATACCTTATCAAATCATCCAATCCAATAATTGAACCCAATTTATATTATAATGTAAATTGGTATGTTGTGGGGCTAATTAGTCAACTGAATACAGTGGCACTGTTTCCCAGAACATGGACTTAACCATTGAATAATAAAATAACCATTACTTCAATAGGCTTCTATCCAGTAGTGGATAACAAACAATTATAGAGATGATAATATGAAATTCATAGGAGAGACAAAGTCCCTAACAATTCTATCAATTCCCACACAATTATTAGTATACCTTAAAAAATTAATGAGAAATTAAATGGTGAATGGTGAAAAGATTATTTTCATAACTGTTGAGTTATTCCAACATGTAGAGTCATACATCCACACTTTGTGGAATGACCCCTCTATGGTATAACATTATCCACCCTCACCAATAATAGCATTGTAATTAAACATTACTCAAACCAATAACCAAAATGTCCTCTAATGACATATTGACCTAAGAATCTATAGTTTCATCCAAAAATATATGGTTTATAGATTTTATATAATATAAAATAATATTATTTAATTATTAAAAATTCAGATATAATTTTTCATTAATTAAATAATCATATATTAAATGGGTATTTTTTTTAATATTTTTATTTCAATAGTTTTTTTAAATTTTGTAGATCATTCATTAAATTTCTTAGAGTGATCAAAATTTAAAAATTATTTTTTTCAGTATTTTGTAATTTTGTAATTTTTTTATTAAAATAGAACAATTACTGAATATAATCAATGGAGTGTATGATGTTAATGTTATTAAAATATTCATTTAGTTATATTATGATTTTAAATTCAATTTAAAGGACAATGATTTTCATCACAATGAACTACATGGAATAATAACCTGATTTTTATTAGATTATTTATGTATTATATTACCCTTTGAGTTTCTCATCAATATATTTTTACTAATATATAAGTTCACATTTTAAATCTCTTTTATATTAGAATTTATTTTAATTAGTATATTTTGATAAAAAAATATGATGATGGAATAATAGTGTTGTCCTAGAAAATCTTCATGAGATTGACCATATGTTTTTCAATATCGTTCATTTTTATGTTAATAAAACATTTATTGAAATTTATCTCATGGAAAATATATCCATAAATGTGGTGATATTTCTCAAGAACTGTATCACATAAAAAACCTATTTTCCAATAAATTACACTAAATTTTATATATTTTTAATATATGTATATATCAATTATTATTATTCAATAGATGCGTAGAAGTTTACAAATATTATTCATCTATATGATTTGTTAACAATGTTAATGATTCTATAAGGGAAGAAAATATATTGAATGAAGAATTTTTTTATAAAAAATTCTTCACTAAATTGATCAACAAAATGAAGATTATTTCCACTTATCACAAAGAAATCAAAGATATATCGTTAGGTAAAAAAAATAAAAGAAAATTATATTGTATTATAGTTAGATTTTATATTAATGATCTCAAGGATTTAGAGAGGAATAATATTATATATTTACCACTCAAATGTATAGTTCACTGTTTAAATAGGTTGTCATTATATATATTGAAACTAATAAATTTGTTGGATATTATGATTATTTGGATGAATTTTGATGAGATTTTATATTAAATGAAATTACAAATGATTCTCACATTATTGAAAATTTTAAATGAGTACCACTATACCTATCTCTTTCTTTAGAAGAACACAATAATAAGGTGGTTGAATTTGAAGCAATGATGAAGGGGAGTTACAGCCTTTATCTAACCCTAAGAAACCTACTACATGAGGCACTGATTAATGATGAAAAATTAAGATTTAAGATAAATGAGTGATGTAAAATTTTAATGTACCATATATGTTCTATTGTTTTAAACTATTTAAAATTTACTCTAACGTATTAACCATTTTCTATTTACAGAAAACATGGATGTCATTAGTATTTGTAGAAGAAGAATATGATGAAGAGAATATAATTAAGCTCCCAGGGGCCCTATATAAAGATATAAATTTTGTTAGCTAGACTAATTATAGAGGAATATTTTTATATTGAATTATATTTTTTAGTTCTTTTCATGTTAATCATTTCAATAACTTTCCCTTTTCTAAAATTTTAAATAAATTCACAATGGGGAAGACCCGAGAAGTTAAAGGGAAGAGCGAAGAAGTAGTGGCCAAAAAATAATAAGGCTCATTCTTTGTCCTACTCCCAAAATTTATTTTACACATCTTTTATAAGTGTATATAACTACAATATTCTGTCCATAGAGTCTTATATAACCTGTATAAATGGATAAATAGTATAAAGAATGAATCTTTGTGTTTGATTGTGAATACATTCTATCCTCTTGTGGACTAGGGATTCCCATCGAGATTTTATTGACTAAGGGAATTAAAAATTCATTACCTACTTGGAATTTCAAACCAAGGATTGTCCATTTTATTTCCATTTCATTTATCTTCATAATAATTTTTTATTCAAGAAAGCACTTATGATTTATAAAATTATTTTTTATGATGTGTCCAATGCTTATGGGGAGCATTCAAAAAATATAGAAGGTGTTTGTTTTTCATATAACTAAATTTTATTTTTTAAAATTTTTCTTAAATTATTTTATAAATTATATTATGAATTTTGGATGATTAATGTGGATTCATTAATTTTAAAGTAAATTTTAAATTTTAAATTAATAAATAATTTTAACCTATATTATTTATATAATTTTTCTAAGTGAAAAATTAATAACTATTATATTAATAGTACCCTTCTATAAGATTGGATTAATATGTAAGGGACAACCTGTGGTTTATTTCATGTGTATAGGTTGAGTGTTTTTTTAAATATCATGTTTGGGTAGTCTGGTTCATGTGAAAATGTTGTTTGAAAACTATGTGAGGGTTTACTCATGTATGGGTGATCTTAATTTTTCATGAGGGTATTATGGATAACAACAAGTGGGTAGCTATATTTAGGTAATTATTGATTTATCTAAATATATCACATATGGGGTGGACAATTGTACAAGGTTAAAACATATTTCCCTTATATAGAGACGTTTAGTTTCCTATAGGAAATGACATGAATGTTATGTAAGGTTAGTTTCAATATTCCTTTCACCACCACATATTAGTCGCATAGAGTAATTTTATTTTTTTATAAAAAAAATTTGTTGTATTTTCTTATTCAAATAACAGATTGAAATTAAAGTAATTAATGGAAAAAATTATAGAAAATTTTATTTTTCGATCTATTTTGATAATGATTTGAAAAAATCATGAATGAAATAAATTTGAAGTGTTTTAAAGTGATTCTTTTGAAGGACCATAAATTAAACCACATAAATTTTTTAATTAAATAGAAAGTAATTTATAGTCCTAGTTGATGATTCTCAAATATCTAGAAAACATATCTATTATCCAAGAACTGATGAATCTGTTTCATTTGACATTCAAAATTTATTTCTAGAATTTATATGACTGAAACTCCTTCATTAAATATCTTCTAGTCATCATTGTGTTTTTTTATTCATTCCACGCATTCATAGGCCACAATCATTTTCATCTTCTATATACTTTGTTCTTGCTTGTTTTATAAAGAATGTTTCTTCCAGATATGGGACCTAAATACTCTCATTTATTTATGGTGTGTGATTTTAAAATGATTTATATTTATTTTGAAGGATTAATTCCATTAACAATAATTTATAATTATATATATAAATAATAAACGCTAGAATGATTATCTTATAATCATGATATTGATAAAATAAAATAAAATATCATTACAATGAATATTTTAGGATACTTATAAAATGTTTCTTTATGTAAAAAATGAAATAGGATTATTTCACTAGTCATAAGTTTTATTCTTTTAATAGAAATAAACAAATATAATGAATAAGTTATATCAAATTAATGATTTTAAATAACTTTCTTTTGTTTTTCTTGGTTATTAGAAATTATCACAAGCTAGTGAATGGAGTTATTTACCATTCTATAAATTATCTAAAAATATAAAAACAGTAATCACATGATATATATTTTCATTTGATAATCTCAAAAAATAAATATGAGAGAGAAACCAAATTTCACATATAATATCACTATTTCAATAATCTTGAAATTTTAAAATGTGGAAAAAAATTTCACATTCTATAAAAATATTAGATATAATTATATAATAATATAATAATAACTAATCAGAGAAGTAAATTATGATACATTATTAATAATAATATTATTGTTTAGGAAATAGAAATACTATAATGTGTTGATTAAGTACAATTTGTTAATCTATAAATATCATACTACATATAAATTTTTATTTATTAGGATAATCATATTCCATACATATTATTCAACCACTAAAAATTAAAACATACATTGTATTTATCCAATGTTAAACCTTAATTTTATATTCATTTGTAACCTAATAATTTTCTATGAAATTGAAATGAATAAATACAAAAAACTGTTAAACTGCTAAATAATTGTGAGGAAAATATTTTTTTTATTTATGGTAATTAATATTATGTATTGGATAATGTAGAATGTTAATGATAATTAATATATCATTTGGGAAATTAAATAACTTATTTATTTTTTATCATATATTGATTATATTTTCTTTATTTTGACCATTTTTTAGGTGAAGTGATATATATGTATAGAAGTACTTATTTTTTATTTTTATGCATTGTTAATTTATTGAAAAGGATAAAAATAATTATTATATTGATATAATATAATGGAAAAGACATGAGAATATTAACTACTACTCATCTTAGAATAGTTTCAACATGAGAATAATTATATAATAATAATTTATTATTTTATGGATATTTTTCGATACTGCCTATAGGATTCCATGTTGATGAAAAACTATGTCTAATAAAATTGTTAATACAATATGGAAATAAAATGGTTTATGTTGGAGAAAACGTTTTTGGGGATAAATGAGACCATTCATGTGATTCAGAGGCTTGAATACATTGATTTCATTTCCATATTTTCCCTTATTTTGTATAAAATTTATTTAATATGTATATAGTCTCTAGATATTTGGATCCATAACATAATTTATTAATAACCTAATGTGGTTTGATTAATTGATCTGAAATGGGCTGTAAGATTTAGCATATACTTATGGTATGTAATTTTAAGGATCTTGGGGATGTACTGATGGTCAATATAGGTGGTGACTTGAAAAATTGTACAATTTTCAATGTTATTGTAATAACACTAAGGTGGCCAATAGGATTTGAGTGTGTTTCCTATTAATTTATATCTAATACATTTATTTATGATTTGGTAATGTCCGAATAGTCTGATGTTACATAAATGATGGCTTTCAACTGGCTAATGAAATTTAACTCTATAAATATCATGTAAATCATTATTGTGGTATACTTGGCTGAGTCCTAGAATATCTAGATTAGTTATAAAATAGTAATATAATTCATTAAAGAATGGGGGTTGTTATTTGATTTTAAATGATGCTGAAATACATGAAAATAAAAGCAAGATAATTTAGTATACTAAATTTACTGAATTAAAAGATTATTTATTTGACCTATAAAATAAAAATTGGTCAATATCAATTAATTCATAATTAATAAATTAATATATATCATTATTATAATAGTCTTATTTTAGATATAGACCTTAGAAATGAAACTCAAGGGTCCTGTGTGATGATAATGAAATATGTGTCTAAGTCTAGGTAATTTCCTTTTGCATGGATGTGAATGAAATTTTTCAATATTCTTGGATTTCATATAATACCCATCATAGATTAGTTGGTAAAGTGATATCCAAATGAAACAAACTAAAATTAAAAAAGGATATTATATATAACAGTATGTATGGTACGAAACACCAAACCTGTAAGGAAATATAATATATAGAGACTATAAATTATATTTAATATTTTAAATAGATTCAATATATTATATATTTTATAATACATGTAACATTTATTTTAGATTGCATTTCACACAATGGGTTTCTTTCAGGGCCTACATTATATGTAAAAAATGAATCATAATGAATAATATTAATATAATTTTCTCAAAAAAACTATCTCATAGAATTTAAATTGGCGGTTAAAAATACTAATAGATAAATTATGAAAATATATAGTTTGATTCATTGAATACCATGTAATTAGAAACAAATATAGAAAATCAAAAGATATAAATGAAATGTTTTTATAAATAACTATTTCTATGATCCAAATGAATTATATCTTAATAAATTTAATTAAATATTATAATTGGATGATATTAACCATATATAAATTATATATACAATAAATTATTTCTGACATTTTTTCAATAGATTTTATAGGCATATGATAATTAAAAGTATAATTTTACGGATAAAATTTATATTTTTCTAAAGGTAGTCATACCACCTTTTAATGAAGAACCTATATTACAAAAATTGAATCTTTTATAAACAATATTTACCAAAATATAATTCATTTTTCAATTTCCAATCTCAAAATTAACTTAGGGTTTTATTATATTGTTCTGAAATATTACAATTTTGATGAATAGTGAAAAAGATAGAATATTAATTGAAAATTGATTTTTCATATTAATACATTAAGGTGTTATATTATATATATTTTTAAAAGAATTATGAAATAAATTTTAAATATAATTATATAATTTATTTCAATGTAGACATTTCGAAATTTTTATTAGATATAGAAGATTTGTAAATTTTTTAACATTTAGATTTTAAAAACTAACTTTATCATACCATATGTTGGATTAATATTGAAAATTTTTCTATCAATTTTGTGACAGAGATTTGTAAAAAATGGATGGAATATTTTTAATAATAAAAATTTAAAAATTCAAATGAGATCAATTTATTTCTTAACTAAAAATATTAATGAATGAAATTAAAATTATTTACATCCTTAAAATGAAAAACTAGCTTAACAAGGAAGATCTCCCCAAACCAATTTATTCAAATGTAAAAAATTGATATTATTTACATATATTGACAATAAACTCCCTTTTATAGAATATTTATCACTGTTGGTGGCACCACATATAAGGATGTTCTCCCAACAGTGTTTACCTTTTTATATTTACAAGAATGTTATTCATCCTCCACTATAAAATGGACCCCCCACTTATTTACACATATCAACACATTTGGATCATCCTACCCCTGAAAAAATAATATCCCAATTCCTATATCCTCATTTTAAAGGCCTCTCTTTTTACCAAAAGAAATCCAAGGAAGTCCTTTTGTGCAAACCAAAGGTGTATTCCTGAACAAGATGCAATGTTATTCAATGTTCACATCAGATTTATATTATTCTACAACACTTAAATTATTATTATATATTTGATATAAATAACCTCATTATCTTCAATATCATGATATGTTTTTATTTCAAGTTTATTACCTACACTCACACACACTTCCATCAAATGGGTGAAATAATAAAACCCAAAATTATTAATATGATCATGGATCTCGTATAAGTTAATAAAATTCATAAAACCATTATATATGATGTTAAATTAGATCAACCAAAAATTAATTATACATTAAGGTATTTTAAAGCCACTTTTTTACATATGTGTGATAAATTTCATATTCACCACTTACTTATTTCATGTGGTGTGTATACCGAATCTTTTTCAACTCAGGGTTTTTAAGAATTTTCTTCTAATATAATAATACCAGAGTTTTTAACATGGAAATTTCCAACTAGGAAAAGTTATCTTGAAATCTAAATTTCATTTTCGATTCTTCACATTCTCTTAAAACAATCACATTATCATAATATTTTTGTATTATAAATTATATTTCATTATAAAATCTATGTTTATTTATATTGTATTTGATTATTTCCTAAACCATAATCCACTTTTTTATATATGGATTTTATATTTTAAATTATATGATTATGTATGGAAATATTAATAAATCCATATGTTTAATTCAGTAAATATATTTGATAAAAAAATATAAATATTTAATAACGAAATCAATTATTTGATATATGGGGAATTATTTAGACCTATATACCATGGTTTGAGGACTGGTTAATATAGTCCTAGATTGGTTGGGTATTAGTTAATGCAATACCTATTGGGTTAAATGATAGATAATGCAAGCCCCATGATGCGTCAATAATTTCATGGGATGAATAAGTTGGCCAAATAAAATGGGTTTTTACATGTTATGTTTTAAACAAACTTGAGGATATAAACTAATGGTAAATGCCTAATGTTCATTGGAATCAAGACATCCAATTATTATGTATTTCTATTATTATGAATTCATTAATTATTATACAGTGATTTTTTATTTTACATTATCTATGGATACATTTTAGTTATCAGTTTATTGATTAAATGGTAAGTGTGTTTAGTTATTTAAATATTTTTACTGACTATTTCATAGGAAGTTACTTAAATGGAATGTGTTTTTGTTTAATTACTATTTTATTATTTATTATTCATTTTTAATTCATGATATTTTAGGCTATACATAACCCTTACTATGAATTTGAGCTAACAATATTTTTCTTCCTTTCCCCTTGTTATGTAGAATAAATATTTGAATAATTTTTCAAGAATTATTTTCCTTTAATTTAAGTATGTATCATGTTTTATTTTTTATTTCACAATATCATATGAGTATCATCTATGTAATCTTATTTTCCAAAATGACTAAACTGATAGGTACTTCAACATTTTATTCATTATAATCAAGACAATGTAATAAATCAAGGAACTAGCTCAGAGAGTATTGGATTGGGGTGTTATTGTTGGTATTATAGGGAGTATTTTTAGAAAACATGGAAACATGATTTATTAAAAAATATATTAAGAAACATATACCTATGATATACATTGAAGATACATGTATAAGAACATCCTAGTGATTTGGTAATGTATATTTTACGTGGAACATATTAGAAATATATCCTCTTCTAGATTATGTAAGATACATGGCTCTTGAATAGATATAACTATGTGTAATAACTATAAAAAGGTGTGTAGGTCCAAACTCAATAATAACCTAGTACATCTAATCAATCTATTCTATGAACCTCATATGACACTCTCATTGGATAAGCTTTGGTTAATTACCAATTTCTTTACAAACCACTATTAAGGATTTGAATGTAATGATATCCCTAACAATAACATGTTTATTATTATGAGATAAGTTATTAAATTATTCCAAATTTATGATATGTGATTCCATATGTCTGGGATTATAAATTTTGATATATAATTCTATGATCTATTCTACTATATTCAATTATTTATAATTGGAGCATCGAAGGAATAATGGTAACAATACACATGGACAATTTGGTTGTTTCACAAAAAAAAAAGACGATATATATTGTATTTAAATTTAAAAAGTTACAAATGTATTAGGGAATATTAATCAAGTTATGATGAATAACCCATCCTGGATGGAGAAACCTATTCCACAATAGTATTCTCCAATGTTGGATATTTTTACAGGACTGAGGCCCCAATCATTTGTTGTGACTAATGACCGATTATAAACTAATAAAAGTATTATGTATACTTATAATATATTCATGGAATTGGGATATGGTGAAAATAAAGTAGTTAAACCTTATATGTATTATCCCAATCGAAATGTTGATCAGTTTTTGTAATTGATCCAGAATACTAGGGAGGAATAGAAAATAAAACGCATGGAATTGAATGATTTTAAGGACACATATTTTTAAAAGTTTTTCCCTCAGGAAGAAATAAACAGAGATGAAGATAAACTTCTTTATTAAAAATAATAAGGAGTAAAAAATTGTTTAAAAATTTTAAGGTATCTTTATAAGGTTATAACATTATGCTATTGATTTTATATGCAACACGATGTGCAATATTGTTAAATTATATGAAGTTAATAATCCATTTATCTGAATGGAACCAGTGTCTCAATTTAGTTATTCATAAAATGAAATAATTTTTTGTGATATCAAGATAGAGAATGAATTATACATGTTTGAGTTTTATAAAGGGAAGAAAGAGAAGAAGTGGAAAATATAGAAAATAAAAAATATAGGGAATAAGGAGATGAATGAATTTCCAATATGTGATAACTAGGTGGAAATTCATTATGGTAAATGTTTTATGAATTTTATAATTGTTATAAGTGTTGATAAAAAGGTCACCAAGTTAAATAATGCATGTGTAAGATGGAAAACAAATATATTAAAGGTTTTATGTGAAGGGAGATAGTGCACTAAGAAAATAAATACCCAATGATTTAAGGGAATATAGCTATTAAGAAGCTAATGGATAAAATTTAATCTTATGTTATTGGTAAAACTGAAGCAGAATGATTAATATTCAAATGTTTCATTTCAAGAAATATTTCATCCAAATATTTCATCAGTGATTTATTGGTTATAGTAATTTTTATGTTTGTAAGGATTATATTGTTTTATATTTTCATTAAATATTATAAATAATTTATTTAATGGTATTAAGATAATTTATTTAGTAGAATGTTAAATATATTGTAAAACACATCGTTGATAGGAATTTAAGATTTAATATGTTCTTAATATTGAGAGAATGATTTTGGATAAAGATGTGATTCTTATAGATTCATTAAATTGGATACTAATAACTACCCTAGAAAGGATTCTAAGTTATTGGATCATATTATTTCAGAAAAATTATGAATTTATTAAATGGATTATGTTGTGATTTATATGTATTTTTAGTGATTGATGCAATAATTCTCCCTATGATGCAACTTCCAATAAGAGTTGAATTAAAAATAGATCAAGGAACAACCAGAGAGCCATATCCTTATTATGAAATAAAAATGTATCATGTAATTATATTTCCTTACATTTTTATAGTGTGAAAGAATTCATCAACTCCAGGAAAAGGGTTTTAATATTAAAATGTGTCATATTATAATACGTTTTTATTATATCAATAACCTTTTTATATTCTTCTATTTTAGGGATTTTTGGTCATCAATTTTAAGATAAAAATTTTCTCTATTACTCTTTAATAGAACATTACATTCATATTTCTCCTACATGTTAATTTTTCCACAAATATTATCCTTTTTGAAAGCCGAGTTTTTATTATGACCTTAACAGTTAACTTTTCTTATTTTTAATAAATAGTGTTATTAACCCTATAAACGAAGAATGATTTATAAAAACAGTATATTTTCAAATATAAAATCCTTGATTACTAAGATCATGTTTAAATTGTGAGGATGTAATTTATTGATGGTGGTGACAATGGAACACATCAAAATTATAAAAAATGTAAATTATATTTGATATAGTGTATGACACACAACATCATGAACATAAGGGATTATAGTATCATAAGACTATACAATAAATTTAAAATTTTCAATAGATTTAATATATTCCATACATTTCAATTCATGCAAGATTTATTTTAGCTTGTGTTTCACACAATGTGTTTCTTCGATGGCATGCGTTATTGGGATGAATGAATCATACCGAATACTATTAATATTGTTATTTAAAATGAAAATTATCTCCATTATGATAAATTGGTGTTTAAAATATTATAAAATAACATATGATAAAATATATTCTAATTCATTATTTATTAATTAACTAGAAGCAAACATAAAAATTGAATATAAAGGAAATGTTTTTATAAAAACCCATTTTTATGCTCTAATGAAATTGTATATTAAAAAATAAAATAAATTTTTATTAGTATATGATTTTTATTAAATATCTATATATTTTTTATAAAAAATTTATTTTTTTAAATTTTTCCAATAGATTTGATATTTATATGATAAAAAAAATTACAATTTTACACATAAAAATCTATTTTTTCTAAATGTGGTTTTGTTTCTTTTTAATGGAGAGTATATTTAAAAAAAATTATTCTTATATAAATATTATTTTTCAAAATAAATTTATTTCCAGGAATATAAATTTTAAAATTATCGTATGTGATGTTTTTATTTTTTTTTTAAATTTTTTAATTTTTGATTAATAGTCAAAAATACTAGATTTTTATTTCAAAACATACATTCTATATAAATAGTTTATATTTATTAATTATATTTTCAATTGGATTTATGGAATAATTAAGTAAATTGTAAATATATTAGTACAATATATGATACTGGAATCATTTTTAAATTCAATTTATATATATAAACATGGTAAACATGTTAGCATTTACACTTTAAGACGCTGCTTTCTCATCCTGTCTATAGGATTATTTTAAATTTAATTTCGACCAATTATATGATTTTAATTTATAAAAATGATTCCATATTTAAAATTATAATAACTAATAATTTTAAATAATATAAAATTTATTTTTTCCAAAAATATTTGGGAGACAATTTGAAATTAATTACAAAAATTAAGAAAAAACGAGCTTAATAAGGGACTAACCAAAATCATAAGGGGAAAACGACATAAAAAATGTCCAAAAAAAAATTTCTAGAAACATTTATAACATGTATTATATTTTTAAATATATGTATTTATTTTATGAACATGATGTTAGTGATGCCTCCCAATAGTGTTTACATCTGTTTGTTTACAAGAATGTCATTCATCCTCCACTATAAAAAGGTACCCAGCCATGCCACTTATTCAGACCTATCATGGCTATTGGATCATCCATTACCTGGCCAAATAAATTATTAAAATACCTACCATAATATGGAATCCTCAATTTTGGATTTAACAAAACCAAGGTAGTCCTTGGGTTCAAACCAAAGGGAGTCATCAGAAGAAGAAGTAACGTTCTTCAACAAGTACATTGGTTTTATTTATTTCAACACCCAATAAATTATTATTATATATCTATTATATAATAATAATAATATCATTAAATTAATTATATGTTATTATATCATGTTTATGAACTACATTCACACACATTCCGTCAAATGGAATAAAAAATCATTGTTTATGTGTACGGTGGACTACAACCGAAAAAAACAATTGTCATTAATTTTTCAATTACCTCATTTAATGGTTGGGAATATGGATGGATTAATATTTTATATATGATATATATCATATTTATATTGACTTTATGTTTCATTAATTCTTCTATAAAACATAATGTAATGATTATCTTTTTGTGGGAATGTGATAACATTATTTGTGTATGTGTGGACTACTAGTTCCTCAAAGTGATTTGATTCATCAAGATGTTTTATGGAATGTATTAAGGATGGTTTTTATAAAAACATATAATTTATATTACATAAAAATTATAATTTAATTAAAATATATAAATATATATCAATTTCCTTTTATTCTTCTTATACTAACATAAAATCTAAACAGTGTTCATGCATACGTAAGACATATAGTCTCCATGAATAATGTATTTAATTTCCTATCTTTATATTATATGGATTATAATAAATAAATATAACCATAATATATATTATATTTACATCATGGTTAAAATTATTATGATTACTAAATCATGATCTATGTAATAAGAACAAAAATAAAGAGTCAAAACATACTCGAAAAAATATGCAATTATCACCCATAAAAGGGAATATAATTTATGATTATTTAAAATTGAATAATAAGATATTTTAAGATGAAATATAATATTATAAATTAGAATATAGTTTTTAAATAAGATAATAAAATTTTTAAATCCATTATACATGTTTTTAATGTATGTTCACCCAAAACAAAGCATAAGATGAGGTATTTTATTCTGAATTTTTACAAATGTGAGAAAAATGTCATATTTACCACAAACATTTTTTTATGTATTTACTACCCATTTTTATATATTACACCATGAATGATTTTATATTTATGGTACATAAGTTTTAAATTTGATATATATCAATACACATGATTTTAATTGGAAAATTACCAACTGGTAAAAGTTATATTTCAATCTCAATTTCTTTTGTGAGTATTAACTTTTTCCTAAAAATTCACCTTATAATATAAACATTTATTGGAAATTATATTTCTATGTGATATCTATGTTATTTTTTTATTGATATCATTATTTTATAAATTATATTCTATTTTTTTTCATATGGAGTTTAGTTTTACAATTATTTAATTAACATGGGAAATTTTGAAAAATATGTTTATTAAATACAATAAAGATATTTGATGATAAAGGGTATTATTTATTAATTAAATCAATTTTTTTATATATTATGATTTCATTAGAGTTGTATGACATGGGTTGGGGACTATTTAATGCAATCCCTAGGGGGTTCAGTATAGTTAATTTTATCCCAATGTGTTTGGAGTTGGACAAGGAAATCCATGTGATGAATTAATAGTCTTATTAGATGAATTAGTTTTCCAAATTTGATTGGTTTTGACCCATTATGTTTTACACTATATTGAGGATATATAATGAAGGCAAAGGTATCATGTTACATGATAACATTACATTAAATAACTATTAATAGAATTTATTTATAATTCATTTATTTTTATTATCCCTGATATTTTTTATTTCCATTATATATAGTTGTATTTTTAATCTCAATTAATTTATTAAATGAATTTTTTGTTCAATTATATACATTATCGTAATTATTATTCCCTCTTGTATAATATAAATTTCGTGTTTGTTTTCTTATTTATCTTTCTATATTAAGGATTCATTGTTAATTACTGATATTTTATACTATATATAACCCTTACTTGGCATTTTTGGTCACCCTTATTAAGTTACCCATCCCTAGGTTATGAAGAATAAATCATTGGATATGATTTTATGGATAATTCCCATTTCATTTTATTATGTGTCATGTTTTAATTTATATTTATCAATGTAATATGAGTATCATGTACGTATTATGATTTTCCAAAACATATAATCTGATCAATCATTTGAGATTTGATTCCGTGAAATAATGCCAATTGTATAATATTAGGCATTATGTCTAGGATTCTGGGGTTAGGTCATTACACCAAATGTATTTGGGGTGTTCTCACTGCCATATATAAGGAATGAGAAGGTATTGTAAACATCCACCTCCCCCTTACACTGCCATAATATTTAGTATGGTTAATTGTATACCAAGAAACAATTTCTATGGATATATAGTAGATTTCTATATAGGTTATGATGGCTCTTCGTTTAACTATACATGTACGTTTGGGGTGTAACTACATTATGTGTAGCACGCACATGTATCTAGATGTGGTGTCTATAATTAATTATGACATTAATTTCTTATTTTGTGATTTATTGTGTTATAATACATTTAATTGTTCTATGGTGACATCCATAATACTTCCATGTTATTATAATGATCGTTGAATGAGGAATTTTATGGGATGATGAAAGGGATATATAGGCTATTGACAATAGAAATGATTTTCAGAAAAAAAAGACAGTTTTTGTTAGGGATAACACCCAAATCATATTATGGATTACATTAAGTAATAAATGGATGGAAAAAGGATGTGTGGAATTTGGTCATTATAAGAAAAACAGAGCAAATTGAGTGTGACATGCCTTCATTTAAATATATGTTTTTTATATAAAATGATATAATTATATGTGTTATATAACAACCCTACACTTTATTTAGATTTATAAATTTCTTATTACATAGATTTTCACATAATATACATCAATATATCAAGATGGATATTTTTATTAGGGGTTGGAAAAATTACATAAAAACATAAAATATGAAATACAACATCGTTATTTAAAAATAATTTGACATGAATGACTCACTCGTTCATAATTTACATAACATTGGATAACCAGAGGATATACATAAGAAAGGGTGTGATATATATGGTAATAAACAATTCATAACATGAGGAAGAGAATACATATTAAACAATATGTATATTAATGGAGGATAAAAGGAATATAAACATAAATGCTCGATATACATGATAATCATGACATGGAAATTTTGAAACAACATACATCATAATATTTGTATGAGTCATGGATTATTTCAAAGATATTATCATGACTAAATCCTTATTTCACATAAATTATCTTGATTACGCACTCAATGAACATGAATTAGCATTAGTAAAACCGCATTTCATATGATGTATCATGATACTAAACATTACCTAATGTATTGAAGCACCATTAGGGAACACCCTTCATAAAAATTTCATTTAATGAATAAGTGTGCTACATATATCATTACACATGGAATAATTCAACCTAATAAGTAATTCCATGATCAAGTAATGAGTAATATATACTTTTAAGACCCTAATAATGATGTATATGATCATAAATGTGAATACCCTTTGTAGATAAATGGGATTGGCATTCACTACATGATAGAAAATCATAGCACAAATATGGAAGCACAATGGAATCAAAGATAGTAATGGGATCATGTAGCATTATACATCAATACATGAAATGTAATTTATGATAAATAATATAAAAGAGGTTCTTGAATGGGAAGGAGGGGAGAGAAATCCCTTACGGAATTTTGGCATGATAACAGTTGTATATAAAGGATCTGGGATGGAAAAATAAGGGTGGAAAGAAGATATCATTATTTATAAACCAAATTGATGTTAAGGGGAGTATGTATGATAATATCCCAATATATGAAAATTTTAATTAAAAAGAATATAACAAATGGTGTTCTTGCTAATAGAAGGAGGTTAAGGACCCCTTACATGGATGCATAACTCCAAAGGCTTGAGAGAGGATTCTCATGAGATTTCAGTAGCCTTTGGAGGACTCTAGGGAGAAGGGGTAATAGGGTGGTCAAACTTAAAAGAGTTTTAGTGAAGAATAAATGGATCTTAGGTGGGATTATATAAGAATGGAATGAGAATTCCTTATTATTTTGGTTTTGGACCCTACATAATAAAATAATCAAAACCACAAACCATCCCATGGCCTTTTCCCTTGGTTTCTAGAAACAGAGAGTGGTATAAATAATTTTATATGTCTAATGGATGAATATAGTAAAATATTTCCCTTACATATGTGTAGGTGTGTCATACATTCAAGGAAATGATTTTAAAATCATAAAATAAATTATATGTTTTGTAAAATTCACTAGAGTTTATAAAATAAATCAAAAAAACATAAAATTTTATTTTGTAATGGAAAAAATATATTTGACTGAAAATAGCTTTTATATTATTCATTACATCATTATTGGGAAATTATGATGTCATAAAACATATTTTATATTTACATGACCTTTTATTTTTATCCAAGAATACAATTGTCTTGGAAAATTATGAAAAACTCACTATTGTAAAATATCAAAATGAAAATTTCTAAAATAATATAAAATGTATATAAATAATTTTCTAAATATGTGAATTTTAACATCTAAATTAAAAACAGATATTTAATGATAATTGACAGTATTTGACAAAAAGAGTTTTTAAACATTATTTAAAATTAGTTTTGACAACATAATAATTATTTGATTAGTTATATTTAATAATAGTAAATAAAAAATAAAAATTTATAAAAATATTATTTATTTCCTAAAATAAATTACTTCATTAAAAATATAATTATTAATTGAATATCTATATTAACCAAAAACAGCATTTGTGAATTAAAAAGTAATTATAAAGTTACAATAATAGAATAAAAGTACATTCAATACTGTATACAAAAATAATTTACAAAATCATAATAATGGGGTCTTGTTACAAATTCATTTATTACACCCACATACACCCTAAGGTCAGGTATGTGATGGTGGGAGTGTCATGGGGCCATTTGGTGAACATGGATTGGGTTATGACCTCGATGATCTGGAACTTCTCCTATAAATGTTTTCATTCATGCTAATGTTTGTGGATATCATATTTGTATTAGTATAGATTAAATCCCAAAGATTATATCACTTTTTGATTTTCTAATAAATGGGCTTCATATTGTATGATCCTCCTGGTTGATGACAACAATGCATTTTTTGTGAAAAAAGAAATTATTAAACCCCTATATTTATAATAGTCGCGTGATCATTTTTCAATGGCTATATTATAAATAATAATGATACTTAATGTTCATTAAAATAAAACTATATATAATAAAGAAAATAAGATCATGTTTCTTCTATATCCATTATACATTTAATCGAAATAAATGTAATTTTATTCCTCACTGATCGGGTCATTAAAACCTTCCACCCTTAAGAAATAATGAAATCGAAATTTCCCTTTTCCATTGTAAAACATATGAGGGAAACCATCCTTCATCACCTCCTCCAGTTTTCACATTGCTTCATTAGAAATATGGTTTATCAACAACACATTGATGAGGGTATTTCTCTTCTTTTGAAGAAATTTCCCTCTATGATATAAGTTCTTCAACAGCTTCCCCATATAAGAATTTTAATCTCCAATGTTACCACCTCTAGATTCAGTACATGTGTTGGGTCTGGGATGTACTTCCTTAAGAGGGATATGTGAAATACATCATGTACTTTAGATAGGTTTTTATGGAGCGCTCGTTTATAGGTCACTTATTCAATGTGATCAAGGATATCAAAAGTGCTGATGATATATGGAATAAGCTTTCCCATATTCTCAAATCACATTTTACTCTTACATGGAGATATGGGGAGTAATAAGATGTCTCCAAAATAAAACTCTACATCACGTTGGCAATTGATATCATAGCTCTTTTATCAGGTTTTAGTAGTGTTGATATGTTGCAATATTGTCTTAACCTTCTATACCATTTCTTCATCCATTTTAGGACCTAGGAGTTTTCATTCGACTACTTTATCACAACATGTTTGTGTACAATACCTATTCCTATGAACGAAATCATAGGTATCCATTCTGATGATCAAATGGAAAATGATTTTGTTAGAGAACTACACCAAAAGAATCTGTTGGTCTCTTCCACATATGAAATATATTTAGAAAGATCTCAACATGTCCTCAATTGTATGGATATTCCACTCTAATTGGCCATTAGTTTGATGGTGACAAGATGCAATAATGTAATGTACAGTGTTTAGATCATTATTGATACTTTTCCAAAAAATAGAGTTGAATCATGGATCACAATCAGACATAATTGATAGTGGAACTCCATGTAGCCTTACAACTTCTCTGGAATATATCTGTGTGAGTTAATCCAATGATAAATCCCCTTCAATCAAAACTATGTGTGTAGAATTTATAAGAAGATCCCAAAAAACACATATTGAATTACTTCATTTGTATTTTTTCATATTTTCATAGACAAATTCCATGGTGGTGTCTTCCCATTTTCATGTTGGTATAGTTAATAGTTGAATCATCCCCTTTGAATTCTGCCTCTAATCTTTCACTTGCTGACATAAAAAGAACATTGATGTATATTTTGTGATATCCTTATTCATGTCATCCCACTAATAGGGCTCTCATATATCTCAATACAACCTTTTTCTTGCTGGGAGAGTAGAGACATTCAAACTATTTTCATCACCCAAGAGTTATTTCTTAATCTCAGGATTTGATGAAACACATAGTATCAACCTAAATCTCACAATTCTTTCTTTATTAACATTTTTCTAAGAATTTACATTTTCAATTTGTTTCCATTTTCTCCAAAATTCCCACATCATCTTTTTGAGCATCCTTTAACCATTAAATAGAGGTAATTGAGAAATCAATTGTGAAATTATTGATGATATTCCTTTATTTATTATTCTCATGACCATATTCTTCAATTCTAAGAAGGTGTGATCCATTTCAATTCGAATCTATGATATAATTTCTGGTTCCTTTCAACTTAGAGAATTTACAACCTTGTTAGCCTTCCTACTATGGTATTGGAATGAGGATTCATAATCCTTAATGAACTCTAACCAACATAGTTGGTGTATATTTATCACTTTTTATTTCAATATATATTTAAGACGTTTTTTGATCCCTATATATTTCATAATTCCTCCCAAAGAGAGAATTCCACGATATTTTCATCAAAAAATAACACATATTCTAACTCTAGATAATGAGTATTTTAGTTTGGCTAATGAGTTATCAACTACCTTTAGGTATAGGATATCAACAAAAATCTGAATCCCTTTTTTACAGAATCATTTAAATTACAAAAGATCCCCATGTATGGTTAATTTTAACACATGGACAATGATAAGCCTCTTTTTTATCTCTATAAATCTTTCTTCACATTCATAATTTAGGAAAACATGACTCTATTCTGAGTTAGTTTAGTAAATGTTTTTTGACACTCCTGAGAAAATTCTTAAAAATCATTGATAATTTATAGTTAACCGAAGGATTCTATGAATATTCATCATATATGTTGGCCTCTTCCATCCCTCTATTGCTTTTTTCTTGGAATTATCTATATATATCCCATTTTTAGTGATGATATGCCCCTAGAACGAGAATTATTTCAACCAGATCGCACACTTGATGAACTTTGTAGATAACATCTTCATTCACAAGGTCTACAACACTATGTTGAGATGATCTTCATGATCTGACTTGGGTTTTGAATACAATATAATATCATCAATGAATGCTACCACAAATTTATCAAGCTAATGTATAAAAACCTTATTCCTCTATTCCATAATGATTTTTTTGTGTCCAAATAGAATCACTATGAACTTATAATCCATGTACCATGTTTGGAATGTAGTATTGGGGATATACTCCTTCACTATTACTTAATAATATCATTACTGTATATCCTACTTGGAGGAGTATTGTTCTCATTTAGTTTATCGAACAATTCTTCATTTCATGGAAAAGGATACTTATTCTTTATCCTGAATTTCTTTACCTCATGATAATCAACTCAAAGACACATTGACCCACCCATATTTATTTGAATAGGAATGGTTCACCCTTATGGTGAAGAAAGTGGGAATATAAACTCATTACATAGATTCTCGTATAGTTTTTTTCTTTAGTTCCTCATGTCCTACAACAACTATTCTATATGGACTCTTATATATTGGCAATGCCCTGTGTATAAGATCAATCGATAATTCAATATATATTATTAGAGGAAGACGAAGAAATTACTCATGAAATACATCAGTATAATCCCTCTCAATAGTAATTTCATTGAGTTTGGTTCCTTATTTATAATGAATCATCTGATCATGATATGCATGGTCATAGGGCGGTGATATCCATGATTGGGATAATAGTATAGAATTAGATTTATTTTCATCCTTACACATATATAGAATCAGGGGTCAATTATCTATATGGAGAGTGATTTCCCTCTCATGGAAATATGTGTTTTCTCTATATAGGAATATCCAATCCACTCCTCAAATTGCATAAAATTATTCCCAGGGATGTATAACAAGGTTTGCTGGGATGTTCAATCCAAAAAAAATTAACAAAAAAATAGATTATCTCCCAATATTATAAAAAATTCACGTTTGGATTGTTTTTTGTCATAATTCCAAAAGTAATTTTAATTATACATAAATAATTTTGTAAATATAGGAATTTTCACTTTTAATTTAAGACCCGTCATTTATTGAAAATTGATGGGTTTTAACAAAAATAGTTTTTAAACCATAATAAAAATTATTTTTGACTTCATAAGAATTATATAATAATTCATATTTAATAAAATTAATTTTAAAATATTATTTCATTAGAATATATTTTATTTCAAAAATAAAATAATTCATTAAGAAATAAGTTTTCCAAATGAATAGGTAAATTTATAAATAATAATATTATTTTCATTAAAAATCATTTAAAATGTAACAATAATATAATTAAAATATATTCATTATTCTATAAAAAAATAATGTACATAATAATAATTTTATGGTCTTGATACATATGCATTTATAATATAAGCATAATACTTAAGAGTAAGGTGTGTGAAGGTGGGGCGTTCATGGGGTCGCTCGGTGAACATGGGTTGGGTAATGATCAGGATAAGCTTGAACTTCTCCCATAAAAGGGTTTTCTTGTTATTAAGTTATTCAATCTCAGCTTGGGCTAGGCATAGGTAAATCCCTTTAAATTCTATGTCCCTTTGATGCTCTGATAAATTTGAATCATAGGTTATGATCCTACTGGTTGATACCATCAATTCCATTATCTAAGCCAAAAGAATTTGTTAAAACTCTATATATAGACTAGATATTTGATCATTGTTCAGTGGATATATTATAATTGGTAATGACACTTCATGGTCATCTAAATATAATAATATATAATAAAAAAATAAGTTTATGTACATTCTATATATTTAATACATTTAATCAAAAGAAAGGAAATTTTATTAATAAATTATCAGGTCATGCTGTATTACTTAGTTATTTATCCACAGTGAGGATAGTAATTATATTATTTCACGATTTAGTTATTATTTATAATCATTTATTTATTCACTAGGCTATAGTATACCTCTTTCATATTTTGTATGAGAGGTTTTGTGAAGGGGTGGATCCAAATATTTTTACATGTTATGATCACCCTTAATATATATGTACTATTATTAAATTACACAATAGTTGGTTTATGATTGAGATAAATGTTTATAGATTGAAAAGTTATTTATGAGGTATTATAGATTCGTGGTCACTTTCAAGGATAACATTTAGTACCTTAATTTTGATTCTGTTTATGTATTTCCTTAAATTAATTTATTGGGATGGTTTGAATTTCATTATGATATGGGAGTTGGTTGTTAATTTTTTATATTATATATTATAATTAAATTTATATTGAGGGTAATACCCCCCCCCCATGAGTGTTATTTATACACCTATAGTGATATCCTCTATCCCATGGACAAATGAATGTGCATTAAGGGTTCATTATCTCCTATTATTTATTTTCATCAAAACAATTTTACATATATAGGGAGGGGGTTGTATAAATTTTGTATAAAATCTAAGAGTGGATAGATATGATGGGGTTTAGAGGGTGAGTATACTTGGGTTTTCATATCAAAATTTTTAGGTACGCTAAGTATATTCTATAAATAAGAGACCCCATCTAAAGGAAAAAAAATTAGGGGCCCATATATTCCAATGTAAACACCATTGAATTAACAAATCTTGATAATAAAAGTGACGATGCATTCATGGTAGAGACCTTGGAGTGAATCATGCAAAAAAAGTTTTTCTTCTGATGAAAAAATTATGTAGAAAATTTTAATTTAGTTAAAATTCCAATTTTTAAATTTACTATAAATAACATGTGTCTCAATTAATGATTCCTTATAGACAACTCTTTTGTATGAATAACTTATTTTGATAATAATGGAATGTTTATGCTGAATATATATATAAATATGTTCATTAATCCTCTATATATTATAGATGGAAAATTAATAATCTCACAAGAAGAATCTTATAAAACTAGTCTTGATCAATGTGATCAATGATTGGGGTGAATAAGTTTTATGGAGTTTCATTTTTATAATATTGAATCAATATTTTCCTTTTTTAGGGAGTAATGACTCTACTGAAACACATTGTTCATGTACAACCACATAAACATAATAATATATATGTTAAAATGATCATTGAGAGTAGCTAGTCTTTGATACGATTTAGAAACTATCGAAAATTAAATAGTTAACTAGAAAAAATAATATTTCAAGGATTAAATTTAGTAAGGTAAATTGATAAATTTTATTGTACTATAGTTTATTGATAGTGCGTGTGCATGTTGCACATAAAATATGGCAAAATATGCATTTGAAAAAAGGAACACATATATTGGTCTTCAACATGTCATCATGATGTTTCTTAAATTCTACACAGTTTCCCTTTAATTTGTTATATCCTCTTACTCTTCAATTTATTTCACAACAGTGTGCATGAAACTCACATATTCTCATTATTTTCTCTATTCAACTCACATTTTTACCCTACACACATACTAATTTTCAATAACTATAAATTATATATTGCGCAGTAATGGTTACCTCTTCTATTTAATCTTTATCAAATTATTTATGAAACCCATAAAATAATCATGAATTAATATATTCATAAATCATTTATAGTTTCTTCACAATAACTTCCAAAAAAATATCTTCCATGACTGAATGAAATTGTATATAAAAAAATTAAAAAAGGATGCTTTTTTATTCTCCATTAATAAAATTACATTTAAATGAAATCCTCAAGAATTAGTTAAATTTATTGGTTAGATATGAGATCATAACATCTACAATCATGAAATTTTTCCTAACAAATACCCTTCAAACTGAGTCTCACACAATTTATATTCATTTTAAAATCCACCAAATAAAATTATAAAGAATATATTCATGCCAAATATATGATATATTATCCTCTATTAATGAAATAATAAATTCAAAATAACTATCTTCTATATTCCCATTAAACATAATCAAACAAAACCTTGTAAAGGTTAACTTCATGACCAACTCATCCAGTCAATCATCATTTTCAAGCATAAATCGCAATGAAAAACACAAGTTTCTCATCATCATTTCTTCAGTACGTGGCCATAATTTAACTATATCATTCTTATTTTATCTCACTTATTCCATCATCCAGAAGACTCATTTATAATAATCGTTATAGTCATTATCACGATCATTTAACATTAGAAGATCACCTTATCTTGAATCACTATATTTAAATCACAATATATCCCTCTACCATGACACTCATTGTTTCTCTTGCTCCCTTATATGATATCTCATTACAATGTTTCATTAATAAATTCCATATTTTGGTATCATAACCCTTCAACAAGGTTTGGAGCTATAACATGTGGTAACATGCCCCTTTATGAAGTCACAACAATTTAATCCACCACCACACTACCTGAGGTATAGTCACACAACCCCAAAACATGATCATGCAACATTATTTATGAACACAGTACTCTAATACATGTTTAAACAACAAAACATAAGGTCAAAGTACTGCAATTCATGTTTGTGCAACATAACATATTATCACACTACTACAAGACACAGTCGTACTAAATAACATATGACCATACACTTTCATCCCATTGAAGGTCAGTGTCATGTCCTTGTAATAGCATATTGATTTATTCTTTGAAAACAAATGATAACACAATAATCCATTCCACAATTCATATACCATCTTACTCACCTCTTTCATTTAAAAAAACACCCACGGCCATAAAAATCTCCAACATTGAATTTTTTTGTGAACCCATGATTATACATCTCCAAAACACTAAAAAAATAAACAGATCACTATATAATAATTATATTCCTATGTGATAAATATTAGTGTTATAAATAAGATTGATTGAATAGAAAACAATTTTTTAATAAATAGGTGGTCAACAAGCATTCCAAAATTATTTCATCATCACATATTCACAATTAAAATTAACACTAACCATTAAATAAATTGTTCTTTCACCAACTTTAAGAAACTATTAAAGAAATTCCAAACATGTTGACTTCATATCATACAACATTAAAAAAATTTATTAGTCAATATACATTAATGGATAAATTCTTGTTTTTATTTTTCGTCCACCAAATACTATTATATCATATTAAATAATGAGATAGGGGTAAACCAACATCACTATTTTTTGTAATGAATGAGGTTAAACACCTATCTTCAATAATTGATTCCAAAATTATAAATTAGAATATGACTAGGTCAAGACATTATAAAAGCACCCTTTTTTGTAAAAACAATAATAAAATTATTTTCTATCCCTAATCACCATGATAAAATGATATTTAATATAAATTTTATTGGGTATTGAAACATTTTGTAAGATTAATTTAAAAATTAATAGCACTATTATTATCATGAATAATAATAAATGGAAACATCAACACAACATTCAAATAATATAATTATATCATCACCAATATTAACTATTATATGGAATGAGTTTAAGAAAAATAATCTTCTTAACCCATTCTTAAATTGAAAAAACATTACTTATTCGCATGATAACACACACACACCATTTACAAATGAATAACAATTCCCATGATTTTGATATTCAATCACCAATACGACCTTACCCATCAATATAAATATAGAAACATATATTAATCATTATAGCACAACCATATTTAAACATGAAATCAATTTTCCTTTAATATATCAGTGATTTATTTTTGTACATACAAGATGGTCCCATTTTGGTGGAATTTTAATTCTAGAACAGTGTTTGAATACATACAATAAATATCTCTTTATTTTTGTAATATTTAATAATTTACTAAATTCAATTATAAATTCATTAGGAGAAATATCATTTTCATGATCATATTTTGATTACATTGTTCCCAATGAAATGATAATCCAAAGTAGGATTATAATTTATTATTATAAACATTTTAAACAATTCCTTAGAACACTTCTCTTGATAATGGAATACATGTCCTTTTTTCTAGTGTCACACCACTCCCTTCCACTAACTGGTTCCTGAACTGAAGGATCACTATAGTACATTAGGTTTGCCTCGGCATACCTCCAAGTCTTCTGACTTCGATTACAGGTTTATATTGTTGTACTGGGGAGATAAATTTCTTATCTGAGTGAAAAATAGATAAAAATAATTCCAATAAGATATAGAACCTAGATAAATGGTAAATATTCAAGAAGAAATGTGCTATAAAAAACATTCTGTGATGATTGAGACAATCTAGTACATTAAATGAAGTTATAAAATAGATGATTTATACTAAAATATAAATGAATCCAAATAAATATAATAAAATATAAAATGGGTCCATGTACTAGTTAAATCCAAACATCTATATTCCATCACAATAAACAAGAAAAAACTAAGTAGCATACTCCTCTACAAACCATTACATGAAATCATGTAATATATAATCAGGTACTTAATTGCTATGGTTTCCTATGAATGGTGTGAGTAAAACTAAATAGAAAACCACCAATTAATTACCTTAAATTACCAGTCTATAATAGTTTAGATATATATTCACATGATAAAAAGTATACATATAGTCATTAAAACATTTAAAACAAAAAATAAAAAAAAACAACGAACATGGGTGATGGTTTTGAAGTCACCTAGTAAGGATCCATGTATCACTGAGATGGGGAGTGGGTGAATAAGTGATATTTTTTATTTTTTATATTTCCTTTCAAGTTAAAGAACCTTCATCTCATGTTAAGGATCTCCTTCTTGTCGAAACACAATCAAAACACACATCCCCGTGAAAAAATAATTCACAAGGTTTACTACTAAATTAGAATAGCATGTCCTTAGTATGGTATATAGACAATATTGTACCACATAGTCCAATAAATAAATAATAATTTAATGTGGAATACAACAATTAGGATATTCCCATTCAATCGTGTAGTACTTGGTAGATAATCCTCATGTCTTTGTGCACCCTATTATCATAAATAGGGTCATGCAATATCTATGTGCTTCTTGAAAAACCTTCACAAATGTTATCTTCAAAAACAAATCTTATCATTCTTATCTAGAATATGATTGGATATTCCTAGACTTTGTAATAATAATTTTTCATATACCCCAATCATATATTGATCCTCTTGAAAGAAATTCTCCCTTAAAATGGGTACTGAAATCATCATCTCGTAGATATATTCTGCAAAGCTCATTCACAAAGGTCCCATTTTTATATACCACTCTAGTTTATAGAGATTTTTAGTTTGCAAATCCCACTAGATCTTAGAGATAGCTATTTTTCTAAGCAGTGATTGGTCTTTAAGAAGTCCACTTCATTCAAAAATATCAATTCCTCTACCAAAATCTCTTTTCCTTCATGGAGCTCAATTCCTTGATAGAGCTTGCTTTCTATGAAAACCTTCATCACAATTAGAGTGTGTTAAAATTATCTTTAAGTCTCTCAAAAATTATCCATGGGTTTGGGTACTATTTATAGGCCATTCCCACAGACTGTAGAACCTTCTAGCCACATCATCCCCACGTCATCACCAAACAGTTGAACTTCAAAATTTCCACTGATAATCACCCTGTTTCCCAAAGAACCATGTCTATTTTTTGGATTTTCAAAGCAGATCATAATTTCAAAGTGATACATCAAATAATTTTCCCCAATGCGATGATCTTTCTTCATTTATGTTTCCATAAATCTCTATTTTCCTTTTCACCACAAAAATTAACCACTTACAATGCACTTCACTACCGCAATTCTCTTTTGCAAAACTTATCACGTCTATCATTAACGAAACTCACCGTAGTCAAAAATAACACCATCAAATATCTTTCTTTTTCTATAAAATACTCTTCATAAAGCCTATCATCACTAAACTAATTCCTTTTCCATATTTTTATGAGATATTCAAAAGTTCTAAAAATGGATTCGTCAATACAATCCATGTTGATTGAAAGCAAATTTTATGTTATTTTCCTACCTAAATCTTGCATCACGAGTTCTCATAACAAGTTATGATATTTTTTAAATACAAAACATCATAGTATCATATGATTACAGTTGAAATATTGTTACATTTCTATCTTTTATCACCCACTTATAGAAGGTGAATTGATTTCCATTCTTCTGAAACTTCATTGATAATAAAATAAAATATATTATGCATCCAAAAACACTATCAGCTAACTAGGTCCCAACAGGGTTCACCTTTGGAACAATACATGACTACCTTTTCCAGTTTTAATATATCTATGAGAACATCATGGTGATTTTGCCAAACCATTACCCAAATGTGAAAATATACATGTTCATTGAAAAAAAAGTAGAACCTATGGGTAATATACCCATCCTTAGTGACCCAATGTCCACCAAGGGGAAATTCTATAATGTTTAACCATAAATACCATCATACATTTAGGGTTATATTCACCATAGGGTTAAACATAAAATATTATCTACCCATGGTCTATATTCACCAAAGGTTTGACCATAAAACATAATCTTCTTGTGGGATGTGTCCACCCTTGGTTTAACTATTAAATAATGTCCACTATGTTTCCTTGTTCACCCCATGTGTCATCATAAAGAAATAAAATCTCATTACATTATTTTAAAATGTAATACCACTACTAAATTTTTTTATATTTCATAAAAATCTATTCATTTAAAAATATCACAATTTCCAAAAAACAGTTTTCAATTTATGATTTTGAAAAAAAATTCCCAAACAGAACATGCGTCTCATCAATCCCATAAAACATTATTTTATCAAAAACCATCCCAATTTACTAATTCCATTTCCAATTATTTAGAAGTTAAAATATTCAAAATACAATTTCTATTTCTATTTTTAAAAAATATTAATTTGCTTATTAATTCACAGTTCTTATTTCAAACTTGTGTTCTATATTTTACTAAAGCACCGCACCTGGGTTGCTTTTAATTTGGGAAATGGAAGTCTAATGGGAAATTAAAAAAATGAAGAAATTTCTAAAATATAATATTTAAATGAGGCACATGTGAAGAAAATCAAGGTCCACTACATAATAACACTATAAAAATTATGTCTCAAATATGGATTAATTTTAAGGACACCACCTAAATAATTTGTAATATTTACAATTTTAACTCTTTTCATGAAAACGATTCGACCAATATCATCTATGGGAAACAACCAACTGTCAACCACCCACTCCCAAATATCACATCCAAACCCATTATTAATTTATTATAAAAAATTAAAATTCATATATAACCATCATATAATTTTCCAATCCAAATTACATATGCATAAAAGGTAAATCAATAACTAGATAATCACATTGTACTCAAGAAAAGACCAATGATCCACTTGAGGTTTGTGCCAACATCTATTCACCCCCATAGTCTAAATACCTCTCAACCAAAATTGATAACATATATAATGAAATTTAATTTAGCTTAAAAAGTAATAAAACTCATACATATACTTATATAAGATAAAAATATGGGCGATAGAGCGTATAAATTTTCTTAGTGTTTCCTAAATCTATACTGCTTGGAAGCCCCATCATATTAGGAAAATTCCATAATTCTGAAGTGGAATCATCTTCTAAATACCTTACTAGAAACCCATCTTACATCCAGTATCTTCTTATTTCATTTGGCCAACATTTGACCCCAAACCCATATCTAGAAATACCTCATATAGGTGTCAAATCCACTGTCATACAATCATGAAACCAAGTTATCTAAAATACATAACCAGTAACATAAATCATAAACTCTTCTAGAATTTCGACCTTGGTCTAGAAATTGGGTTTTAAAACCTCCACACCTTATAACTACTCATCATAGAGATGTAAGTCTACATAGCACCATGTACAAAAAAAACATTCCTAGATATCTACTCTATGATACATGGTACAGAAAAAACTGATTGTCGGGATTTTCTCTAGATATTCACATGACAAACAACAGAAATTAAACTAAAACATTGAAAATATTCTCAGCCCATTCCTAACAGATTGAATCATTTTATAGAATTCCATAATGACACCATATTTTTTGTGGAATTCATGAACTCCTAAAACATTATATATCTCACCTCACTAATAGAAACTAGTATTCAACATCATTCCATCACCACAAGTCTATTCCGTCAATATCATGGTATTACAACCAAGATAATTACAATATATGTCATTTCTTTCACATTCCTCACCATAAGCTAATGCAGAAAAACTTCCACTAAACATTGAGAAAATTATCACCTACATCTATCTTCGTGTATCATCTTGGTTGTCCCCAAAAAATTGATCCATCGGCATATAGTTCTCTTCATCATAGGGATTAACCTATGTTATCCAAATATGAAAAATAATACACCTCATCTAAAGAATTTCGTAACAAAATCGCACTTCATGATCTATGGATGCGCATGAAAGACACCTCGACCCACTAAAAAAATCCATTCCCAAAAAACTGAATAGATACAATCACAACCCCTATTTTTAATTCTTGACCAAAAATAATGACTCAAATCTATATGAATTATGCATCATTAAACATAATTGTATTGTAAAAATTTCCGGATCGACACCCAAAAAGTGATTTACACATCCCCAACAATCCTGAACATAGTTCCATAAATCCTTGAGGCCTCTCATGATATTACATACATGTCGAATGACATTTATAACTACTTTACAATGATATTACATAATTGAAACATAAACTACCCATTTACAAAATCATGTCATACCATGAGAATTGATGTTCCACCAACACCATAAGTGAATGCATCCGTCGAATTCACTGAGAAATATAGATTTACTCTGATCCAGTAACTCATCTGCATCATAATTCTATAAAATCCACATAACGACCAAATCCACCCCCACACCTATGGGTAAGATAACCATTACTAATATATTGATCCCCATAATAGATTATTCCTTTCATCATTCTTGTAAACCTATTTTTGATATCCACGACACATGCTCCATCCATCACCAATAACAGTGCCAATATGGGAATGAGGCTAATCACCCCAAACCATCATAATGAATGGTAACCCAATAATCCGGACCATATCATGGGAATATTACCCTTGGATATCACTAAAATCCCACATACAATGATAGTAATACCATAAAATTTCTGATGGGGTACTCAACCCATTCTTTCTTGTCCATTTTCTCTGCAATAGAACCAGACAAAATGAACCTCGTTGGAACCAAACACATGTCTCTCCACCTGATCTTTACTCATGAATTTTTTACATCAACCTAAGATGTTTTTTAAGGGTTTGACAAGAGGTAAGCCATTTTATCACACTTGATCCATCAAAAATCCAATTCCCAGTAATGGATCATCATAATTCATACCCTAATGCCCTAGGGACCCATGTCCACAATCCCAACAACAGACACAGGTTAGTCCACATATTTTATACTGGGTTTCCTGATAACTTATGCTTCATGAGATTACACTACCACACCACCCAATAACAACCCCAATGACACATTTCATCTCTAATGCCCAATTTCACCTAACATTACACCAATGCTAAGTGATTTGATACACTTTCTCAACCCAATTAGGAAAAACTATCTCAAGGTCCGACGATCCAGATTTCATCAAAACAAGAATTTCATGACAAATACATTATCCAAGACACTCCCTCATACCCATTCATGGAATGAATATAACACCAACTTCACTCTCTAAAATAGCAATCAAACTAATATATATCCATCCAAACGGACATTCATAAATAGAGAGTCATTATTAAGTTCCAATAGTTTACATTAATTGTATCTCCATACACTATAATGTTCATACGATGTCAACTGGGTAGGAATTCTATTGGAAAATCCATTTAAAAGCATCGGTGCTACTGAAGCACCATCACTTTTGGAGTTTCACATTTCAAATGTATAGTTAATTTCCATATGACTTAAACCAGACCCAATTTGAGGGCTTTCTTTTATCACATGCACTCTATGATTGAATCAACACATACACACCTGTTGAACTGCGCTTTTTTTGATGTAACAATAGAACCAAACATGACTAAGACTAAATTTCCCAAAAAATACAACGCTTCAATAGTCAATAAGGAATTTAGTTAGAAATCACTTGAAAATAAAGGATTCTCATAAAAAATAAGTAATCTATCGTAAATGAAATATGAAATTGGTATTACCCTTCATGTACCAATGATATAAAAAAACATCCACCCCTATATCATTCACTATAATGAACTTATTGGAATGGTTTGTACATATCATAGGTTACCCTCAACTTCCACAATGTATCTACTTCCTATCTAGTATTCACATGTAATGATAGTTACTAGGATCTCCCACCTAGAACACCCATCATGCCATGTATCTCATAATTCCAAACTATAGAGTTCAAAATAACTGTTTCACAATGTCACATGAACAATAATTCTCTAAAAACCCACTATAGGGTTCCACATAAAGGATTGAATCCTGACCATACAAATTATTCCTAATCGAGGAACAGTCAACAAGTTGGTCGTCCACCCATAACAAGTCACATGTTTTATATCACATGATAAAAAAAATTCATTATGATTTCTCAAATCCCCAATGACACATAAATAGTGAGTAACACCAATATACAACTCATAAAACATCATATATATATAAAGGCCTCCCATATCTTTCACAACTATTTTTTTATACACTTGAATTTTGAAAAAAATGTTCTGTTAAATAAAATTTCAATTAAATGTTTTAGATTGAAAGTGTAAAAATTTATACATGAAATTCATTTAGATGATTCCACGTAAAAACCAAAACATGTTATACCATTATTTATTTATTACAATTTAATTATCACTATTGTGTCTTAGATAAATAATATTTAAAATATAATTTATAGAGTAAATACACATTCTGTTGTAGTGGGAGATATATTTAGATGTGTTCTTATATGAATCATTAAATAATAATAACACTATAGGTATTTTATCCCATCATAGGATCAGTTATGTAATATTACAACATGAAATTATATAAAATCATTGTATAAATGGTATTAGACACATTAAATAATTGACCCAAGTCTTTCTATAGGTAAAATATTAGTGGAAATAAAAAAAACTAGGTGATACCTACATGCTGAATATAATTCATGAAAAACCCTTCTACTACCATGCTATGAAAATATATGATATTATTTAAAATAATAACCTCGAAAATATTGTACATCACTGAAGGAGAAATTAGGTCAATAATAAAAATTTATCAATATAAACAATACTACCATTCCTGGAAACGTGAATATTTATTATATATTAGGTGGAATATCCTAGGATCTAGTATCATACCATGTCTATAACATGATCATATTATACTATCTACCTATCTTAAATAGTAAGATAAAATAAAACCAAATATGATAAAAAAAATTAGAATTCCCCACCCCGTACAATTGATTTTTTTCCTAGCTGGTGAAATACTAAAATACATAAGGGGGAAACCCAGTGTGCTTGTGTCCAATGACTAAAATAAATATTCAATGATGGTAAAATGGGAATTTTATACATTCTTATACTAGTAAAACAATAACATAAAATAATACAAAACAGATGCAATAACCAAATAAATAGTAAATAGAAAAGAAGGAAAGTGCCAAAAATATAAACTAAACTATTTAACAATGAATAAATCTATAAAATAAATTCCTTAGATTCAGAAATGAGTATACACTGAAAACAATATAAAAAAATGGGTATAATATTCCAAAATTACTAAAAACAGTTTCATGTCCAAGCTTGGTACCGACACCAATGATATATCCAAACATCCTCCCCAAAACCAAGTTTCAAACTCATGCCCCATCATATAACTGAATTAAATAAACATCTATATAGATACCCATGTCCTATGTAGTTGTGGGTAGGGTCTCAATAAAAAACATTACACCAATATTAATGGTATCTCTAAAATAACTTGTCCATAACAATTTGTGTGACTATTTTTAATATTAACAATAAAAAAATATATCGATAAAACATTGAAAAAAAACAAACACTTATCCCGAGGGGGGTATTTCACTTCAAGAATGATATATTCCTTCTTTTTCTAATTATGGTTTCAATAAAAGCAATTAATTATGACTATGCCAACCCATTTATGGAACTAGGTTAATATACATATCTCGTGTATAATCCAATGAACACATAGATATTATATGAATTCACAGGGAACCATTATATACCTAAGGTCTATCCTCACCTTGGGATTAATCATAAATACTTGCATCCAAATATGGATCACTTTTACACAAGTTTTAGAAATAAAAAATCATTCATCTTGGGGATGTGTCCATAACAATATTATCCATAAACTAGTGCCTACCAAGGGGCTATGTTGACATTATGTTTTACTATAATCAAAGAAAATCCATTTCCATTATTTTAATAAAACCACCTAAACATGAATTTTCTATTTAAAAAATGGATTAATTTATAAATATTATAATTTTAATAAAACCCATTTCAATTTATCACATAAAAATTATTTTTAAAATACCACATGCATTTCATCTAATAAATTACCATTTCTATTCCTAAAATCGAATCAATTTTCGAATTCCTATTCATAAAATTTTGAAATTAGCTTATATGAAAATAAATAAAAATATCAATTTTTATGAAAAATTTCTTTTATTATCAATTCATAATTCATATTTATAAACCTTATTATATTTATACCAAGGAACCCAATTAGTGGTTCCCTATGATTTGGAAAAAAGGTATTCAAATGGAATTTATTCTATGGTGATGTTAATCCTGCATAATAAAATTTATACTAAGTGGATTAATGGCCATGTATTCATCAACACATAATGAATCACTATAAATTAAGGAAGTAATATCTCTCAATTATAAAGGGACCACCTACCATGTTTATAAAATTTTCAATTTGAACACTAATCCTGACTACTTGTCACCGAAGCACATCGAAATGAAATTTTCAACACTCAACTACCCATGATCTAATATCACCTAAACTAAAAAAAATTAATTAAATATAATAAAATTATATTATTTTATGAACCTACCACTAATTAACTAATGAAAACCACCAAGGAATAAGAGTAAAATATTTTCATGAAAACACTTTCTAGAACCAAGATTAGACCAATAATCTTATAAAGGTACATGATAACTTTCGAGAAATATCTCAAAAAAATACCATTAATGAAAAATAAAACTATAAAAAATGACATATAATTTATCACAAAAACATATAACAACGCGTCGAGTTACCTCCAATTAAAATATTGCAGATAGTGGAAGGAGATTGTCTTGGGATATCCTTATTATAATCAAAATTTTATCCCTCTTATCCCAAGACTATTACACAATCCTATGGTTGAACTATCTCTTAAATAACTAAATAAGAGAGGCATGTATTAGATAGTGGAAAATAGGAGAATATGGGAGATCATAGGGAGTTGAAACATACCAATCATCACTATAAATCACCAAACACAATCGATGATAAATGGAGAACCATGTAAAGAGAGGGTATGGCCTCTTGGTTCCATGTAATCAAAAATAAATTTGAAATAAAGGGATTACACTCTAAAATCATGGGGTGTTTTACTATAAATATGACCCGTAAATCTACACTCGATGTTTGGTTTCAATAGGTAGTGACTCATGCCACTACCTGCCTCCACCTGAGGGCTAGTGGACCCCATTAAGCCTATAGGCCATATTTTTAGGCCACCAGTTCGATGGTGTCATGTCGATGTCTTTATGGTGGTTTCTTAATGTATCCATATCCAACGAGCCTATCTATGATTCTTTCCATTTTCCTTAGTCCACCTCCCAACCTGGAAAACTCATCAAAAAACACCCCATATAGGAGTTTAAACATTCCGTATACGCACATAAATCATGGTTAAATGAACGAAAATCCACTATCAATGAACTAATACTCTCGATGAATTTGGACCATATATGTACATTGAGTTTCCCGATGCCTTTAGATAAATCTTTAAGCCAACAATGTATTAAATATCAGCCATCATAGCCAATTAAAATTAATAATTCCATTATTCAGAATGTATATCACATATTTCTTCATCATTTATTTAAAATATAATGTTATACATATAAATAATAACAAGAATGTATGCCATTTTATAATCATTCATCTAGATATTACATTCCACTATTAATTTTCATATATTAAAATCCTCAAAAAATGTATCCTGATTAGAGTACCATGATCTCAAAGATCCTTTCAACCCATATTAAGCCTCCGTTAACCCTAGAAATTAACTCTCATCTAAACTAATAAAAGAACCACATGGTTTCTCAACACAAAACCACCCTTTGAATTCAGTATTAAATATCTAAAAATTTAAATCAATTTTCCATTTTTAATATTACTTTAGTGTAGTAATAACAACAAATATTATAATGGATAAAAGCAATGAAAATGAGGGAAATGTGTCATAAAATTCCAATCATTCGACATATAAATATCCCTCATACTAAAATATCCTATTGTTTCTCACAATTTATTCATTTAATTCAATTTGTTATTATAACACTAACCATTCCATAAAAAAATTATTTTTAGTAGTCTGTATTAAAATCTCCCCCAATTCATTATTTTCTATAGGTTCATGTTCATCGTTCATAGAAGAAATTCATTCTTGATTCTACATTTCTTATTCAAAATTGGTTGGATCAACTTGTGAAAACAAATTGGAATGTTCGCCCCTCAATATTCTTTTGGTTCAAACATGATTTCTTCGATATCCAATAATATTTTTTATATCCTCTTGCATTCTCATTGTTGTATTGAGAGAATGAAATTTTCCCCGATCACCTGAAATGTATAAACCAAATTAATTATATTATAAAACATTTATATCATTATTTATATTATAAAATATATCATTATATATGAACTTCCTTTGATATATGATACTGATTGAAAAATAATCCTTTCAGAATATCATTGCACTTTAAAAACACTAGGGTCAAATATCTACCAGTTCACATTTTATCAAATCTGAATCCTCTACCATTTCTAGTGTATATATGGAAAATAAAGTCATTACATATTTGGTCAAATAAACTGTTAATTTAAAATCTCATTTTTATAATTCAAGGGATTCCAAAAATGACTATGTACACAAAAAATCTGGTCTTCATAAAAATATATAATATGTATAACTATAAAAAAAATTATTGAGAAGAAATTATTTTTAATGTGTAATATGACATTTATATCTTATCAATGAAAAATTTTATAAGTATCATGTTCAATTAACATGTTTTTTAGCGAAACTAACAAATAATATATCATTTCATTCAGCCACACTATTTATTTATGGTGTTTATTTTTCCTTAAAATATTGATGGATACCATGCTTCTCAAGAGAAACATGAAAAAATCCATTTAAAATTCAACTATATTTTTTTTATAACCTTCATTGACTACCCAAGTTCATTTTCATCACTTGTCCTGAAACATTTGAACATCTTGAGTGTCCCTAATTTTTTTCATAAAAATAAAATACTTTTAATATGAGTAAAATCATCCATAAATTAAATTAAATAATTATTTATATTGTACGATCATGTTCTCAGGGGTCATAATATTTCTAAATTAATATGATCTAATTGATGATATGTATGTATCTCAACATCACATATGAAGAATTTTAATATTTATCATCAGGGAATGTTGAACAACATTAATATATGTTTCTTATCATATCTGGAATGACTCAAACATTTAATCTATGTGTCTACATGTTCTTGATTCTTAATAAAATATGTTTAATCCATCAATGTCAAAATTGATTTTCTTCAATTATACTAAGATAACTTGAATTCTGAGAATAAATATCCTTTAAAACAAATTTATATTTGTTCACATTATTATTGTCAGAAATTCTGATACTCAAATATTTTGATAATACTACAATCTTTATAGATTATAACCAAATGATCTGAGTTTGAATTTTCAACATTTATTATGTGTTATTAATTGAAAATACATCAATTATGATTCAATTCCAGGTTAAATAGTTACTCATGACGGACCATATAAAACTATGACATAGTTGGAAATTATATTTAAATATGGTGATTATTTCAATATTCCCATTTCGATATATAATGTAAATCAATACAAAATTATTAGATTGAATTTTATGTTAATAAAAATAAATCACTATGAAAAAAAATTTAATTCTTTTTTAAATATAGGTTTAAATTTTAAAAAGTCCAAAAGTGATGTTCCATCCATTCTTACTATGATAACCATGGATACTAACATTCTGTTACCCCTACATTAAGAACCTTCTATGAAATTGTCGTTATAGAGACCGTCCATTTATAATAATATGATTACTTCTCACATTCACATGTCAACCTTACCACATTCCATTTTCATTGTATGTATACCTACATTGATCACCATCGACTAACCATTATTTCTCCACAATTCCACATATAGAAAATCTATCTACCACATGAAAAAATATTATTGACCATTCCATCACATATAGTATATAAATACCTATTATGGATCCCTCATTTCATCCCCGTATAATATTTTGGAACACTAATTCTGTCCTTCACAATAACAATGTTTACCACAATATATTCTGTTATCTACTTAGCATGCCTCTGTTATGTTTCTATAAATAGACCCCAAGCCTCCACTACTAATAAGGAACAAAAACCTAGTTGATAGAATCATGAATATGATGTTGAGGTTGTGAGATGCTAGTTATGTTTCCAAAACCACAAATCTACTTCCACCTCAATGAAAATTAGAGTGGAAAAAAACATACTAGTGCCATCCTTTTCTATAACCGACAAATTTGGGATAATGATTGAGTGAAGAAACCATTCTAGGAAATCCTCGATTATACATTTATCCAATATGAGCTCCTCATATATGGAGGTTGAGATCCCACCATTGTTGACATGTCTGAACAACCTCTAAGGGGTATTAGAAATTTGACTCATTCGAAGGGAGATCATAGCTTACCAAAACTAGTTCCATACCAAAAAGGACTAATATGACTTCAAATTCTAAAGGAAATAATTTATTTATTCAGACTAAATATTTTTAAAAGATCCCTAAACCATTAAATGAACCACTAATGGGTGTAAGTGTCAAACATGAGGTAAGATAGAAAATCCAACCCACTAAGTAACAAAGTGACACTAATAATATATGGTTAGTATAAACTATAGGAAACATGAGTTACAAATAATAGAAGTAGATAAAATATCATGGGAAAAAAAATAATTCCTAGGAACTAAAAAAATAAATAATGGTCATCATCTAAATACCAGGCCCATTTTCCCTTCTAAATTACCTACTGTGATGTGAAACATCAAAACACTGTAACATAAAAAGGAAATAGGGTTGGATTGTGTCATCAATAAAAATTACATAAAAGTCCATACATTCCCATAATTTAGGAAGCATGTCAAATATCCAATAGAATATAATCCCAATACCTATGTAAAGCATATATTACTGAATTCAATGAAGATCCATGTGCATGTTGTGAGGAGGGAAGAAATATTTCTTTGAAGCCATCTATAAATGGAATTGACATGCTAGAAGAAAGAGTGACTATTGAAATGATTTTTTAGAAAACACCCATATATTTGAGAGTTAGTCATTTATTATTATTATTTATTATAAAAACTATGATGATGGATCACTAGACCATTAATTGTTTTTCCTAGAGAATTGTATAATTTTCCACATATGGATGTATTATGATAATTCAATTAACTAACACCTATATGGAACTTAATGGTTTTAGTTATTATATATTTCTTCTGTTTTTAAATTTTAGTTTATTTTACTTATTATCAACATTAAACACACAATCCATATGAACTTAATTCACTACATGTGATAGCATACTGTGGTTGAATTCAAGGGAGAATAATGGTACACAATCATTAGGATAAGAAATGGTATTAAATATAGTGAATATTATATTTCCCTATATGAACCAATATATCCTGATAAAAGTAATAAATTGGATTCAATTTAAGAAATGATAGATAGAAACCAATTGAATAATAATTCAATAAGTGAAATAAGGAATGATCTAAGGATGGACGAGTACATCATAAATTGAAATTAGAACAAAAAAAATCACTTACAGATTCTTTAAATTTGAACTCAAAAAATAATATACAAATGCACACATGAAAATTTCTTCTTCAGAGATAATTCGAATTTGATATTTTACAATATTTTCTCTAGTTCAAGAATAATTTTGTTGAACTCCCTGCAACATGCATGCATCATTCCTAGAATTATAATTCGAAGGAAAATATATGATGTAATATTAATTTAAAAATTATTTTAAATGAAAACATACAGATCTTTCCACCTTATTAGTTTTGATCAATAAGTTGATAGAACTATGATGGAATGGATCAGAACTCTCAAGAATGCATTATTAGTGGAAATGGAGTTTATCACCATTCAATTATCTGACTATCCCTACATAGTTTAATCCTCCAAAAGGGCTACAATATAAAACTAAATAATGGATAGTAATATAGATAATTATAATAAGACATTGAGAGAAATGTATGTACCAAATTTCAATATTAACAATATGCAATTAAAACTATGTTATCCACTAGATTATAACTCAAAAATAGAATTATAGGAACCCTACTTAAGTTGTAGGGACTATCTACGGATGTCCCCATTAATTAGACAAAACGATTTATAAATGTTTTTAATGGAATCATGAATATATGTGTCATTGTTCCTCAACATAGTTGGATAGATTTTCCATTATCACATGACATGGTATGCAAGGAGTGGCTCTAAAATCACCAGCCAGGGGAAGAAACATAATGGTAATATCTATAGAATAATTTCCCCTAAAAATTATTTTCCACATCATGATGTGATCACCTTTGATAGTAGATTTATAGAATCATACAAAAAAATAGAGAAAATATTTTTGATGTATATGAGAGATTCCTGAAACTAATGATGTACTTCCCACACAATCCATATAAATAAATTTACTTCTTAGTATTATTCTTCCTTTTATTAATGGATATTGACCAGAACTTATATGATTTTTAATTAGATGGAGAACTAATAGATAATTCACTAGTTTAAGTAAGAGAAATCATTGAGAGGAGTTCAAAAAATTCTCAAAAATTTTATACCGCAACAGAATTAAGAGGACTACATGAGGTATAGAGTTCCAAATAAACATTATTAAAAAATAAAATTAAATAACTAACTTTCCCAGGGAGATAATTAACTATGAACAATTTATAGGAATGATCACCCACTAAACCAACAATGGTCTTCCAATATTTTATTCACATGTACAATTCATTGACTTATACCCTCAAGTCATTGGATCCTAAATTTTTTATAGAGTGTACCAGAGGAAAATATAGAGTATTCATAGTGGTAACAATGGATTTATAGAATTTCTCACTTACCAATTTGGAACTAGGAACCAAAAAATTTAAAATTCAACATATCAATAGGATTATTAACAACCTTTTCAGTTCCCTCTATTTGAAGTATATAATTCGAAAAAACTATAAAATACCAGCAAGGAATATCATATGAAATATTGATAAAATAAATTTTTTCACATATAGTAGAATCTCAAAATAGTTAGTAAACTTCCATCACCACCCTTGGGATATATTTGAATGAATTTAATTGAAAATGAAACTAGAACCAGACCACCATCTATAATATTGAATGTTAAAAGTCATGTTAGATTCCTTCTAGGAAAATGAAAAAACCCTCTGGAAAAAGTTGAGTTCCATTACATTATGAAGTGAAAAATAACAATATTATAGTAAAGGATGAACCTTGGAAGTTTATTTTAAAACGGATCATCAAAAAGAATAAGAAATATCATTTTGAGAAAAAGAATATTGGTATGATCTAGTAAATGAAAAATCAAAAGAAAAATGGAAAACTGTGTAATTTATAAAAAAAACCCCCAAATACCTTCCATTTAAGAATTAATGAACCTAGGGAAATCATATAAAAATCACTATAATTATATATCATTGATGTATTAAAAAATAGAGATAAATGTCTCCCTATTGGAATCCATTCACTATATTCCAAGGTAACTAAAATCCATTAATGAAATCTGAACAAAATAGAATTATTTTAGAAAGAAAATAAATGGTTTGGATAGGTAATAATGTTACTTGTATGTTTACTAATAAATAACTCAAAAATTCATTGATCCATATAACTTATATATTCCCTACAAAATTGGTAGGCTCACTTTTTATAATGAACTATGTGACATCAGAGATTAAATTAATGTGGTACCTTATTCCATTTATTCTAATTTATATATAGGTAAAAATAAAATCACATTAGTTGTTGTAAAAAATTATAATATAGACACATTCTACTCATTATGTGCCTATAGAGACATCTTTATATGTGTAAAATGGTACCCATTCACTACTGATTTTTACATTTTGATCTCGGATAAAGACTAAAGATACAATATTTAACCCATCATCTTGGGTGGGCCACTTATCAAAATGGGTATGTGAATTATTAATATTAATAAATAGTTTCCATAATATTTGATAATGAAATAATGAATATTAATATATAGGATTAAATAAAATACCCTAATGATGATTAAATGTTTTTACTGTATCCCAATTTAAAGTGTCATGTTTTCATTAAAAAAGGATAGAATTTTGGATGATTGATTTTTTTTGAAAGACATTGAAACCACATGATTTTTCTAAAATTAAATTTATAAATATTTGTGATCAATAATATATTTTAATTTTTGATCATTTTAAAAGAAAAGGTTTAATGTATTTAGATAATCCACAAGAATTTAAAAATTGCATGTTAATTGTAACTGTATAGGACCTAAGAAATCAGGAAATGTTTTTTGAGAATCATAATTATACCCATCTGGCAGAAAATGATTGAACCTACGGTTTAGGAAATTTAAGAAAACAAGTATTCCCAAGAAGATAAATATCTAGAAAAGGGCCAGAATCTAGCAGAAGCACCCATACTTCAAATTAAAGAAAAAAATATTTCCATGAAAGGAAAACCTAGAAAAATGTCTTACACATTAAAGAAATTTTTTTGTTCCACTCTTTAATAATGATAATAATTATTAGTAAGAATCATTTCTTGTGTATTGACTATTATATAGTAAGTATCATTCTTCAATATGATATAGTTAATATTGTGGGACATGATTCATATAACCCATTCAAGGTGATAGGAATGAAGATATTTTTTGGTGATGATCCTTGGAAAGATCCTATTAAAGAGTCTAATCTACGACATGATTCCATCATGTGAAGAAAGCCAAGTTTTATACTTCCTCCTCATTTTCTAGTTCATTATTTTTTATTTTGACTTTCCTAAAAAATTATCTTGCTTCCCTTAATGGGAATTAAACTATATGTGTGTCTAAACCATGTTTTGGGAGAGGTATTGGGTTGTTTTAAGAATTAAATATCATTTCCATTAAAAAAAATAAAAAACAATTATGAAACATAATTTCAATACTATTTTTAGAACCTTTACATTGTATTATTTGTTTTTTTAGATTTTGTATTGAAGGTAAATAAAAAAATAAAAATTTCAAAAAATAAAAAGTAAAAAAAATATTTTATTAATTTTTTTTATAAATATGTTAATATCTATTTTGTATAATTTAATTTTGATTCACACGGATTTCATAATCAATATCAATGATGTCATACCAAGTTCAAAAGATTAATTTTAACATGGATTAATTCATTGATTCTAAAATTAAGAGACATAGATTATTGTTGAGTGGGAATTTTCACTTCTTTTGTGGAAGTTTTTGCTTAGAATAAAGGGATATAATGTGAGTGAATATAATTTTATGGAATAAATTTTATAACATTAGGTCACTAGAATATTGAGGGTAATATTAGGTAACTTTTCCTCTATGAGATATACCAACATTGAGAGGCAACATACATAAAAATGAAAAAATTCCATTGAATATTGAATTAAATTGTGTGATTGGGTTCCCCTGGTGTGTCTCTTAGAAAAGGGAACTATGAAAATTTCCATAATTAAATAAATAAATTTTTAATCTGAGTAAGTACTATGTATAGTACTTTTCAAAAAATTATGGTTGGGAAAATAATTCAAAAGGGCCTTATAAAAATGAGTTCATTTAGGTGAGGGGAATATTTAACCCATAAAGGGGGGAAATTAACCATTAGAAAATTCATTTTATTTTTAAAAATGAAGTTGAAAATAAAATATTGGTAAGAAGAAATAGTGGAAATAAGGAATAATGGATTTTTTTGTTATCACATATATTCAAATTTATTATAATTTTCTATACTCCTGAACTGAAACATTACTTAAATTGACATGGGGTAGTAATTTGATTCGTATATGAGGCAAGAAAATTTTATTAATGGAAAATCCTTCGTTTACTTCTTATATAGCTGGTACATTTAGATATTGTATGTTTTTATTTTTATTTTTATTTTTGAAAAATTTAAAATCATTGATAATATTTCATAGGAGTTCAATAGTATGTGTGTGAGGGAGTGGTGTGAGGTGGATTTTTTATATATATATTGTCTCTTATTAATTGAAAATACCCCAATTATATTTCAATTAGTATGTAAATATAAATTTTTTATTACCTATATGAAATTTGAACATATTTGGAAATTGTCTCAAAATATGATGAATATTGATATATTTGTATTTTGATATAAATGTTTATTCTATGTAAAATTATTAGAGTGAATTTTAAATAATGAAAAACATTTTAAATTGAGAAAAATGTAAATTGTTTTATTATATATCTTGAAAATTTATAATACTCGAAATTTAACATTAAATCCACTATCACTATGATAATCGTGGGTACTAACCTTAAGATACCCATTACTTTGAGATCTTTATAGGAAGTTGTAGGTATTTAGACAATTCCTTAAACTAACCATGAGTAACACACATAGTCACATTCCCACCCGACTGCACCACATTCAAATGGTAATTATACCTACAAGGAATTCCATCAACTGAGCATGTGTGCTAAAAATTCCAATAAACGAAAAATTATTCATCCAACAATAATTATTTTTTAAAATATGAATCCAAACCCATGGTTGGCATACCTTGCATGAACCCCTCATTTCATCATCATCGCTTGGTTTGAACATTGACCTTGTACTTCTGGTTATGCATTATTACAACAATATTTTCCCACATCTTCCTACCCTAACAATACTATGTGGCCAAAAATATAGCTCAATCCTCTACTTCCCTTGAATAATAATAACATAGTTGACTGGAGAGAGAATACAATCTAGCGGATGGGTGATACTTCAGGTGTTTCAACAATCATTCATCAACCACCACATTAGGGATAATAATGGGGCCACCTACCCTACTAGATCCGTCTTTTGCTTCCACTCAGGGATTTTGGATGATTATGGATTGAATCCACATTTACATTGATGATTAGTTTATACTCTAATACAATCTAATATCTACATTGAAAATGTCTGAGATCCAATAGAACGTACAAAAAGTGAATCCAACCTTCTTGCACAAAATGTGAGGGAGAATTGGTATTCAACTCTATCTCCAAGGAAGTTTCTTCTCTCTAACTCTAGAGCCTCATAATAAAGTAATAATATCCCATGTAAATATGAATGAAATTTAAGTGAAGCTACAATCTAAATAATTCGATAGGCTCCCATCACCATTAAAGAAAATAGTGGGTGATTTTTAGTGTCAAAACATATGTAATAAAGATGATACAACCTTCTGAGAAATGTAGGACCCATTATAATATATGGTTGGAATTTTCCAGCCAATGATAGAAATTATGAGTTATATATACTACTAGTTTATAATATCTCTTGGGTAAAAAAAATAAAGCCAAGTAACTAAAAAAATAACAAGGACCATCAACTAAATCGGAATACCAATTTTGCCTTATAACACACCAACTAGGTTGTGAAGAATCAGAATACTCCACCATTAAATGAACATTGGGTTGGATCATGGGGGAACACTAATGCATTAAAATGTTAACTAGAACATTCATTTTTTATTTTTTCAACCATCCAGGAGAATGTAAATCTACTCCAAATTAAAATTTAATATTTTTGAATTATATGATAAAAATATACCTCCAATGTTGAGGGAAGAAGGATAGTGAAGCATTTATCTGTAAAATTAATTCACTTACTGGAAGAAAGGGGTATGGAAGAACTCTCTCCTTTGGAAATATCCCATATTAACAGTTGTGACCCTTGTATTATTTTTATTTATCATAAAACATCCCATGATAGAACTCTAGGATATTTGTGAATTTTCAAAGGAGAATACACTCTTTTTACCCATTTATGAATTCAGATAATTAAATGAATTAACTCCTCCCTAGATCTTAATGTTTATAATAACTATATGTTTTTTCAAGTGTTGGATTTTAAATTGTTATATATATAATTGGCACTATACACCCATGAAAAATAGATTTAATCCATTTGTTTGATAGAAATTAGTGGTGGAATTCAATGGTGAATGGAGGTATCTAATCACTAGGCATGGAAATGGCCGAAAATATAGTGATTATAATATTTCCGTATCATAATAGAAATATCATGATAATAGTAATCAATAGGATTTAATTTATGAAATCATGGATAAAAACCAATTCAATACTTATTAAATATGCGAATGAGGGAATGATCGACCAATGGACAACTACTTCTTAAATTGGCAACATATCCAATCAATTTTAGTAACTACATCATTAAATTTGAACCAATAAAATAATAATTTAACACACAAACACACCAATGACTTCTCTATAAATAATATGAGATCAAATTATAATATATTTTATTATGTTCAAAAATCCTTTTTTCTGAGCACCCCATGACTGGTGTTCATAAACATAATTCATTCAAATGATGTTGTGAAACAGTCAAAAAATTGAGTTTCAATCCATCAAGTACTAATGAAATCTTAGATATCAATTTGATTCCAATAACAGTATATCCAAAGCATTTGATTCTAAGAGAATGATCACTTCAAAAATACTATATTTCTTAATTTTAGTTTTTTTATATTCAAAATCATCATCAAATCCTTATTCATCTCTAAATAATAAACACCATCCAAGATATAGGTTCATTCTCCTTTTGTAGTATTGAGTATATTATCAACTACTTGTTCCTTAAATATTCTCATTTATAAATTATCCTAGTTTTGTAATTTTTTCATTATAGTTTCTTTTATTGTTTTAGAAAGAAAACACATCCTTTTTCAAGGTTTCTAGGATGAAGACACCTCTGAAAAAAAGTTTCCTAATTTCAAAATATATTTTTAATCCTTAAATTATATTATTTTGATTTTGTTGATTTTTTTATATGAATGGGATGAAGCATCCTAAAACTATTTATAAATTACCTCATTGATCCATTATAATGATTATGATTAAACCAATATATTTTTGATGCATGTCCAATGCCTATACAGTACTATATATATCTATAAAAATCATAATTTACATTGAGAATTACTTGTTTTATAGGAAAATAAATCTATATTCAAACATATATACAAACGTAGATCATTTATATGTTTTTATTAACAAAATATTATTAGACCCCTATCATAATCTTGTTCAAATTATGATTATTATCGTCCTTAACATTGTCTCCAGTTTTAGTTTTTTAATCAAAGGTGCATTTACCATTAATTAAAAAAATGGAATTCACATGATTTAGCTACATACATAGTATTTTGTGATTATATCTTATTTTTAGATCCTTTATTGTAACTTTTTCATTGCTATCAAACATTGGGGATAATGTTTTATTTTATTTATATGGTTTAAACTCTATAGAGCATTCTCCAACATAGGAAATTGAATTTTTGATGACAGAGGTTCATTATTGAACATCAAATAGATTCAATTACAAAAGATCAAATTCTTTTCCATAGACTATAATATATTTTTAATTCATTATAATGTTATTTTAGTATTAGTTAAGTAATTTCTCAATGTTGTCAATCATTTATATCAATATTTATTTTTAGTAATCATTCACTATTTCTTAGTTTTCAATTAGATGACCATTTTTTTACATCTTACTAATTATCACTTGATTTTAAATTTTCATGAGATATTCAATCAATTATAGTTTTAGCATGAAATCCATTTCATTTTCATTTTATAATTCTTAAATGATAACAATTTCATCACTAGTAAAATACAAATCATTTACCTTTTCAATAATTAACATCTTGACACCATTATAATTTGAATATAAAACTTCTACATCTTCTTCAATATAAACATTTTTATAACATTTGATTTAAAAAAATTAATTTTGGATTTACATAATTTCTTATTCTTTAATTTTGTAATGGTTAGTGGGTTTACTTCATTTTATAGTGATCTTCTTAGTCTTATATCTTATTCATCACAATTATCATCTTCCTTTAGTCTTAGAAAATTTTACACAAAATTTACAAGGGAATTATAATTAAATCACATCAATGGTAACTTACTTTTATACTTGACTATTGGAATTTTTTTAATTTATACAAAATAAAGACATTAATATATTGATAGTCTTACTTTCTTTAGCTACAATATCAGAATTAATGACCTTTTTATCACTAATAAATCTCTTTTACATATCATACACAGTAACATTGAAGGTGATTTCATCATTATCCATTACCTTTATTTGTATATCATTATGGTTTCTCGCATCATGTCTACTAAGAATGAAACAGAAATCATCTATAGATGTTTTGTTATACTCTTTATGTTGCAATGATGAACTTTGGCTTAAAATTAATAATGAATAATTCAAATTTTCATGTCAATAACTATAATGTCTATATATTTTTATCTTTTTTATGTTATGGTTATTAAAATATCATTATCCATTGTTAATAACTCACTAAAAAATTCATCATAAGAATTTTGTAATTTTAATATCTCACTATCCAAATTTGTAACATTGTCTTAATTAATTTTGTGTTCCCTTTGTAAATTATCTATAAATTACTGATCATAAATTTTGCAGCTCCAATTACCTTAACCAATAAAGATTAAATCTATGATAGGGAGGACAAAATAATATTTATGGATTGTCAATTATTATAAAGATAACAATTATTTATAGATGTTTAAGGAGCACCCATAGTAGTGGGGGTGAGACCATTTACATCAGCATCAAGAACATCATAACAAATTTAAAATAGATAGGTTCACATTATATACATAATGATATTATAGTTATTCCAATTAAATAGTGGGATCACATAAATAATAATTGAATTCAAAGAATCCATGTAAATATTATAATGATTATTTATCCTATAAAAACATATTTTCAACCATGGATCCTATAGTTGATAAAAATTGAGAGGTCGTGTCATTATATAAATTACTACTTAGGGGTTAGGTTGTATTTAGTGTTATTACTTATAATTTTCCCTTATTTTAAAATAAATTCTTCTCTGATTAGGGGGTAATGACACATTTTAAACACAACACCTACGAACACCCATATAACTTAGTTAATTAGCTAGGATCAATAATAAATATGATTATATACTAATTGGAATGATTTGGAAACGATTTAAAACCACATTGCCAATTTAAAAAAATCCATTGTGGTTTATAGAAAGTATTATATGTCAATAAATATCAATTATCTATATTTTATTAATATTTCATGTGATCTTTTCATAGAAAATAATATAATGAATAATTTGTTTCCCAATTGAATTAATATTCACAAATATGATTGAACATGAAATCATTGTTCATATTAAACTCTTCAGACATTCCATTCTTTTTTTATATACTAATCTTATTATATTTTTTGGAGAACAAAATTCTAGAACATCAACTCTTCTTCTTGTCTCTTTTTTCTTCTCACATTCATATAATATACACATATGGATATGTAAAAACTATAATATATATATCATATAGTGATGGTTAAATGATTTCATTTCACTTATTTCAAATATTTGTGGAACTGAATAAATAATTTTTATTTTGTTACCCTAGAAATCTTGGAACTAGTCTTTAAAATAACATCCATAAGAAAAAACATCCAAATAGAATATAACATCATATAAAACAGTATAATTGATACAGCCACATTAATATCTGTTAACAATTCATTTCTCTTAAATTAAATACTCATGCACGAATTAAAGAATTTATTGTATACATATAAGACCAATCAAACAATAATATTTTCATTTTTTACTCATAAATAACATAAAATATTCATCTCAATCACTCTATGGTAATTTCACAATGAAACATATGAAATTATCAAGTGTTTATCCATACAGGAAAAATAAATTTTCAACATTTTTTCATGGAATGATACATGTCATGAAAAACTCATCAACTTTTCGGTCAAACAAAAATTAAAAACAATTTATGAAGTTGAACTTCATAGCCAACTTATCCAGTGTATCTTCTTCTTCATGTGGAAGCTAATATAAAAAAATATTCCCTTTATATTTAATTTGGTGAACCAGAATAGTTTCATTGAATCAATCATCTTTTATCTATCTTTTTTCATTATCTATGATATTCTATTTTAAGAATAATGATAGTCTTTATAATAAGTTTTAATCATTAGAATGTAAACATAAAAAGCTTTCCATATTTAATTCATGGTAACTACTACTAACATGTGAATATTCTTCACTCTTACAAATTCATATGGCATCTCCGTAGATTGATTGGTTAGTCAATTCCATATTGTGGTCAAACATCCTTTCTTGTGGTAGAAAATCTATAATGTTTGGTCCCATGACCATTAATGTTCCCGTTGTACTCTAACACATGATCACACCACATGAAATATAGCTTCAATACTCTAATACATGGTCCCATAACATAATGTATGGTTTCACTACTCCAATAAACATTTACACCTCATAACATATGGTTTCAAATATCTAAATAAGCGTTGAAAATCATAACATAAATATATAAATCTCGAATTCATTGTCTCACCCAACAACATATTGTAATCGTTCATCATATCATGATATTTTATTGATTTCACATTTTTTATCATACAAATTTATTTTCTGAAAAAAATCGTACTCCATAATAAATTCTTGTTTTTCTACACTATCTTATTCACTTATTTCATGAGGAAAAAAATAAAACCCTCTTGTTCTTAATAGACACTCCTTGTGTACCTTCCCAGTTAAATAATGAATATGAAATTTTCATATTTATTAATATTTTTAAATTAATTACTAATTTTACTTTAATGGGGATGCTATGTTTGATGGAATACTTGATACACAACAACATGTTTCTTTGAAATCATATGTTGCACACAATGCTGAGTCATACTAAAAAATAATAATAAATATTATTCTAAATGAAAGTTAACGCCTAGCCATTTTATTAGTGGGAATGGATTGAACTAACTATAATATGAATATATATGTTTATTAAATGTTTTTTACATTTATTGAATAGATTTTAGAGGCTTAAAAATAGAATAAATCTAATTTTAAGCCTAAATACTCTAATATTATTTAAAAGGTCTATCTACCTCCATCTGAGGGAGAAGCATATAAAAATATAGATTTTGTCACTTTAAAATGTTATATTTGAAAAAAACTATATTTCTTTATAATTGAGACATCAAAATTTACTTTGGGAAAATTTTTGGTATTTCTCTAATAAACATCATTTTTTATGAATATTGAAAAATACTGTATTTTAATTCAACACTACCTTTTGATATTACTTATTTATACAGTTATATTATCTTTTTTAATGGTTTTAAATTTTAATTAGATTATATTTTTACCATTTAATCCAATTTTTGTCATTGAAATTAACTTCTCTTTGATATTAGACAAAAACAAGTATCAATCTTTGGATAGTTATTGTTTCTTATAAACACGCTATTTGTTTTAACAACGGGAATTAATTTTAAATTAATGAATGCAACATCTATGTTTTTAATTTGGTAAAATAGAAATAATTTTTTAATTCATCATATCAAATATATCATAGGCTGAATTTTTGTTATTTTTCAGAAAAACATCAATTTTTGATGAATACTAAAACCACTAAATAGTAGTTAAAAAACCAACTTTTTCATTTAAATGAAATTTTACTACATTTGTGAGCATTATTATGCAAATAAACATACATGGTTTTTATTAGAGAGTAAAATGTGGTTCAATAAGATGACAATAAATTTTGGTGAATAGTAAGTTCTGACTTTTATTTATCGCTGTTAAAGTTAAATAGGGTAATTCAATGTAAAGAAATTATAATAACACAAAATTAACATAAAAATTGTCCTAAAATTATTTAATGAGTTATTTCTGGCCATCGTCAACCTTGGGTCGATTTTTGGTCTCTATGGAGCTACTTGGGAGTGATAATGACACTTTAGATTAATTAATTTAATGTAAAAAAACAAGAATAACGAAAACAAATATCTTTTATCAAATTAATTTTTACATGGGGTTATTTAAGTTATCTATTATAGTATAAATATTCATTACAAAGTTAAAAAAATTTCCTACATCATGGTCTTTATTTTATAATTTTTAGACATCCAATAATTAAAATTATTTATGACACAAAATCAATGCAGTATTTTCCACATTAATAAATGATTTAAAATAAATAATATTATAAATATTAAAATAATATCCAAAACCTATCCAGTTTTTATTTGAGGAATTTATTTCGACCATGATTCATCTAATATTCGATGTTAATTATTTTTTTACCTTTAGAAACCGAAAATCATTATATAATAAAATAATATTTTCACACTTCCCTAAAGAACCCCTCATCCCCCTTATAAAAAGCCCTCACATCCATCCCATTACTCAAACCTCTCAAGGCCCTTGTCTGGTACAAACCCTGACCAAATAAGCTCTCAAGATTCCCATGTTCCTCCTAAAAGTCTTACCATATGCAGAAGTCACTTCAAGTGGTCATTTTTGTTCAAACCAAAGAGAGTTACCCGAATTAATGGTAAAAAATTCCTTTAATTTATTTTATTTTATTTACTTCTCCAACCCATAAACTCTTTTCATTATAGTATTTTATTACAAAACCTTTATCCTAAATATATTAGAATGTTTTTATGAAAATAATTCTAACTAGACTAACACATAAATCCATCTAATGGGTAAAGAACATACTGTTTCTATGGATGGAAAACTAACGCCTCAAGAAAAGATGATTGTTAAAATATCTCCTACCACCTCACATGGTGGACATTAAGATGTCACTATTTTAATATATCATATATATTATGTTTATTTTTCTTTATGCTTATGTATTTTACTTTTATATAAAACCAGTATGGTTTTCATTATGGGTAAAAGCGATAATTTCATTTGAGGAATTGCGGACTACCGCCCCTCAAATTGATATGTCTTGTTAATGCCATATGTGGGACATATAAAAGATGTATTTAATGATATTATATTTGATATTATACTGGAATTATAATATACTTATTTATAATTATATTTTAATTCCACTAAATTAAGAAATAGAAATGAAAGTAGCATTCATGCGTACATATGGTTTACCGTCTCCATGAACAATGCCTTTCATTTATTACCTCAAAATGTTATGTAAAATTAAAAATACATGTATATAATAGATATATATGATATATATGATATCTAAATCATGAATATAATTCGGGATATAATGAAATTCTGACCATGTGAATAACATGTAATTATAAGAAGTCGATTTTTTACTCATGTACCAAATATCGACAAAACAATCGTTATTAACTTAAATGATTACATAGTGTTTATAACTTAGTAAAAAGTAATATAAAAGGAATAATTAAATTTAAAATTCTTATTAATAAAGTATAAATTAACTTATGATTATTATTCAGGATAAATAGTGAACAAACGAGTCATGTCTGACACGAGGTAATGGCTTTCTTATCTCACTTTTAATTCTGTGATATTTCCATTATTTTCCACTAATTCATTGAATGTGGTGTATTTTTTACTTCATTTTGATATTTATTATCATTATCCCCTTTATATTCATGTAATTCTTTGAATCATTTGGTGGTTATTAACTTTTGATCATACGACTCGATTGATTACAATGTGGTAAGGGATTTTCATCTCAGTTTTTATTCACGTAAGATTCATGCTATATTTTCCACTATTTAATATTTGTGGGGTATTTACTGCCCATGATTTTATTGATTGTGTAATATATTTAAATTTATGGGTATTTCAATTTTCATTTTATGATCCTTCTTTCATGGGTTGTACGTTTTGTAAGTTACCAAATTTGAATGGGAAACTATTATCCCAATTTTTATTCAATTGGTTAATCTTTTAATTCATAATTTTGCCATTCTATGATTATGTGTGGAATAATTATTTATTTATTTATGTTTTAATTTACACCCCAATTTTTTTGTATATACTTTTGATACACATAATCACTCAATTTATAAATTCTCAATTCATTGATATTAACATGATAAGAGTAATTTTATCTCAATTTCCATTCATTGATTTAAACATCTAAGTCATTGGTTTTTTCTTGAAAAGAAAATTTTTGAATTTTATAAGATTTATTTACACTAAATATCCAATCATATTGAGTGTATTATTATTTTTCAAACATTATTATGTAATTGATTTATCCTTAATCTAAGGACACCATTTTTTTAAGGGAATTCATCTCCATTTACATTCCATTGAGACTTCATTGTTGTTATGCACCAATTCACTCTTATGTGGTGTATATAATGTCCTTTAGAATATTATATCAGGAATACCTTTTTTTATTTTAAAATTTCTGATTAAATGTTATTCCAAAATTATTTGTATTCAAGCATCTCTCATTTTGTTAAGAACTATTTAACTTAAATATTGTTTTAATGATTTATTCTTCTAAATCATTCAAATTAATGTATATGTTTTCAAAATGGTTTTTAGTATTTTTTATATGGAAATTAATGTTTTAAAATGTTAATTCCATTAAAATCATCAATGTTTTATGGGCACATTAATTCGAAAATCCCTTTACTAAATGTTTAAAATGGTATTAAAAATGGTTTGATAAAGTGTTGTCTATTTAAATATATTGAATTAATATATTGGTATTGTAATGTGGAAATGTTATCTTTAATTTATGCTTTTGTTATGTGTAATGATTATGTTATGGTTATTTGGAATTGTTTATTTAAACTAGAGGTTCTGTTATAATCCTAGGGCGGGTGAGCCCGAGATAGCTCTCCAATGCATTGGGTAATGTGACATAGGTAAAAGTAAATGTTTATCCTAAGAGATTTAGGGAATATAATGTTATGGGTATACCAAATGTGACTCCCTATTTGGTTGTGATAGCTATAATGTATGTATGTTATAAATTACATAAGTTACCTTTATGATTTATGATTTCTGTATGTTATTCATAAATATTATGATTTCACGAGGTATGTTATGTTGAATAGTATGGTTTCATTGTTTTTTATTTATTGATAGACTAATTTTTATTTTCATTATTTTACAACCCTTACTGAGATATTTATTCTCATCCCATTTTTCATAGGACATAAAGATGAATGGGTTCAATGATGAGATAAAGTAAAAGTCATGATGTCTAAGACATAGAACTAGACATGTCTCTTTTTTTCAAGTGTTTTTTTATTTTATAAAAAATGGATACTGTGTAGTAGTGCCTACATGTAATATTCAAGATATAATGTAATAGTTGTGGTCTAATTGTCTAAAACTCTAAACCTGAAAATATCATCAATGAGAATTATTGACATAATTCATGATTATGTAATGTTTATGACCGAGTCCTTATAGTTGGTATGAATGGTTAGTTTAGAAAACTTTAGGGATTATGAGTTTTCATTAGACATGTGGTTTGTCCCTTTCTCTATTATTTCAGTTAAATCCTTGTTTTTTAACATTTTAAAATCAAGGAAAGTAAGTTACAAAAGGAATGAGGAGGATCTCAAATGACATTCCTATCTCTTCTTGATGTCATTCTTGCCATAATTTTTGGAAATTATTGTTCGGGTGATTGTGAAACATTTTCAGGCATACAACTCACATGAAAGAAGTTGTTTGTGATATCAAAAACCTACACTATAACTCGTTATCATCGTGGATCATGGGTTGCATTTATAAAAATACTAGTTTCATAATATTCTCATATTTTCAAGAAAGGTATAAATTATCAAGGCATTTTCAAATATTTTACCATATCACATGATTTTGAAACATATTATGATTTTTAAAAAGTTGATGAATTAGGACACCCTTATGAAACCTATTTATATTTTATTTTAAAATATTTTCTCTCATAAAATACATATAGTATTTTGAAAGGACCAATAATTGAAATATTCTACTCAATTTTGGATTGACTGTTTTATAGATATCATGTTTTATCAGAAATTTTGAAATTACTAGTCATACACGATTATTTCCCAAAAATAATTTTCTGTGAAAACCCATATGAACCATGTAGTACAAGGTGTATTTGGATGGAGGAATAAAATTATTTTGAAGGATCTCTAAAAAATTGTTACAATGCATGGACCTTCTATATAGGTGAACAAGATGACAATGAAACCAAGTAGACACCATGATCTAGGTATTATGTTCTTTATTTTGGGGATCGTTTTATTTTATCAGATGGTGGTGAAATTAATAAAAATAAAAATTTATATAAGACTTAAAGAATTAACAAGTTGAGATCATAATGAATTATTAATAAAATGAGACATATAAGGAAACCATTGAGGTTTAAACATGTTAGGATTATTTTGAGTTTTATAAAAAGTACAACACACAGACCATGCGACAACCCTTCCGGTTGGACAAAGCTGTTGGGAATCGAACCCCCAACCAAAGTGCGAATGATATTTATCACTTACCACTAGACTATGTGAATTCCCTAGTTAGTATGACTAATTATTTTTGGTAGATGATTTTTTGAATAAATAATAAGTTGATTATGGGTTATCTAGGGAAATGATTAACCTATCATGGAGAATATGTGATTAGGTTAATTAATATTCAATATGAGGCTTTAAGAGTAACAGATGTTATTTGGAGATAAATGTTAACATTTATCATGGAAGACTATGTGATTAAATCCTTTTGAGATTTGGGGTTCAATAATTGTTTGGATTATTTTGATAAATTTTATGGAAAAATGTGTATTGAATGGATTTTCATGATCTTTGGGTATATTTTGTTGAATTTTGGAGATTAATAGTTTTATTTATTTTTATAAAGGATTATCCTTTTTAGGGATTATATGATTTCTTACTAACCCTTTTGGTTTTAGTTGATGTTTAAAGACGTGAGTAATATATAGTAATTCTTTTGTTAGAGGATAGATCATCTAGACATCAGGCTCTTTAAACCTATGATGCCCAAGATCAATGTCGTCAGATCATGCTCCCCCTCCCGATCGGAGGGGGAGGCTCGTGTTCATCGGCATCTGATAATGAGGTTGTTTGTTCCTTACCCTTCCCTAGGATTTCTCTCTCCCCAGAAGCCCCAGATTTATTCCCGGAGGCAACGCTGTAATCTATGCTTCCAGAAGAGCATAATAGCACTAAGGAGCTTCTCTAATTTACATTTGTGGCTTGATTTTTTCCTCATAGACCCTCGGTTGAAGTGGATTCTAGTTTTATCAATGATTCGTGGAAGCTGAAGGAGTGGGCAGTCATCGGGTTACTGGACCGAAGACACATTATGGTACGTTTCGGATCAAAGGAGGATTTGGTTTCCTCTTGGTCTAGGGATCCCCGGATGTGCGAGAAATATTATTTATTTTTATTCTAGTGGAGATTTGACTCTCACATGTAGCGGGATCCCTATTCGATTAAATCATGGGTTAGTCTCCCTGGCCTTCCGCTTTCATTTCAAAATCCATCTATTCTCGGTTCCATTGGTAATATGATTGGGAGGTATTTTTTCTCGGATCAATGGACTGAGGCTGTGACACACCCAATTTGCCCACCGATTTGTGTTGAGGCCGACGTCGCCCAGCTACCTTTGCGTTGTGTCTGGATTTCCGATGGGAAGGAATTCCGCTGGATGCAAGAGGTTTTCTTTGAATCGTGGATGATGTACTGTGTTGGTTGTAGACGATTTAGGAACCTGGAGGCCTTTTTCCACAATTACATGGTTGGTGTTTCCTCTCGGGCGGTGGAGACACAGTTTAGTGGTGGCAGTGACCTTGGCATTAATGAGAGGGTGCTTCAGGCGAATGTGAAGGATGGCTCTGGGATGGTTCTGGCTGGGTCTGAGACTGTGAATGGAGATCTGGGATCTACTAGGGAACCCTCACTATGTTCCGATGCTGGAGTTTCTTCTGGGAATGGAACTTGTTTTGAGGCTCCCTGCACTGATTTTTCAATTGTTCAGGATACATCTAATGGGAATTTGTAGAGGGAGATGAGGCTTTATCTTGCTGTTGTTGTTCCAAGGCCTAGTTGTAGTATGAAGGTAGTGGATATGTCTTTGAACCAAACTGTGTTGCGGGTTTTTGATAGGTTGAGAGGTGACCTTAGTGTTGAGTATCGAACTGCAATAGATGGTGCAGGCCATATGCATTTGGTTCCTATTCCTCAGGTGTATTTAGCCAATTTGGTTATGGATTCTAAGAATATGTGTGTCCCTATGACCTGCAACGTGTTTGATAATATGGACTCTGAGGAGCTTCCGCTGATGCTGGAAGTTCTAAATATGACTAAAAATGTTGTCCTGCAGGATGTTGTCACTAATACAGGAGGAGACGAGGAAGCGGCAGTGGAGAGGGAGCCTTCTGTTGATCTTAATATTCCACATCGTGAGGAAAACATGAAATGTCTTTCAATGATTGATACTTATAGAGTTTTTGAGACAGAGTGAGGAGGAAATAAGGGATTCAAAGAAGAGCATGCCTTTGGAAAATGGGGGGACCATTCAGATAGTGAAAAGGAGAATAAAAGTGGCCGGACCCAACTCTCCTATAGTGAGATTTTTCTGGAAGAGAAGAAGAATGTTTCGAGGAATGATAATGTTGAGACTGCTCCACCAAGGAGGAATTAAATGATGGATTTCTCCTCTATGCCGAAAAAGATTACTACTGGGTCCTCTGCTAGCAAGGGAAAAGGTATACAGTCCTATATAGAGCTATTATATTTGGAAAAGTTAAATCTTAGAAGGAAGTATGTCAAGGATCTGACATAATTTGACAGCTCATAGTGTGATTCGACTACTGCAGATGAAGCAATGGATCTTGGTTATAGAGATGGGAAGGATTTCTATGATATTTAGCTGGTTTTTATGGATTGTGTTGTTCCTTTTATGTACTTTTATTTTATTTTAACAAATGTTCAGATACTTTGTCTCTGGCTGAGCTTTCCTAGTATTCTTTTGTGGATTATCTGATTCTCTAAAAGAGGATTCTTGTGCTTTTGATGAGACATGTCTTTTTGAATGATCATTGTTTGGAGAAAAGATTAGTTTTTTGTAGAAACTTATCAAATTAAGAAACTCTACTTATTGTTAAGTATATTTCTTTATGTTGTTATTTTATTTAGTAAATTACATCCTAAAAATTATGAAATGGAATGTAAAACAAAAATGTTATTGGTTAACATTTTTTACTGTGTAATCAAAGACTGTTTGACACATCATATGTCTATGATTTTCTGGTGGTTAACATTCTCCTAATCATGTTTTCTATCACTCTCCATCAGACCATGATTAATTTTTTTCCTTTCCATTTCCATGATTTCCAACATGGAATTCTGGTATAGGTCATCTTGGGTGACCTTTTTACTTGTCTTTATTTATTTTAATGTGATTGTTTTATTGACTCTTTTTCGAATGTGGGACTTTTATTGATGTTTCGGAGGCCAATTTTAAAATTGTGAGGACGCAATTCCCAAGAGGAGGGAAGGATATAACATCCTAGGTAAATAAGGAATATGTCATTTTCAAATGTTTTTAAAATTTGTAAATTAATTATTAATTTTACTTTAAAGGGGATTCAATGTTTGATGGTATACCTGATACACTACACTGGGTTTTTTGAAATCTTATGTTGCACACAATGGAGAGTCATATTGAAAAATAATAATATAATATTATTTTAAATGGTAGATAACGCCTAGACGTTATAAGTGTGGGAATGGACCGAAATAAAAACAATATAAATCTACATGTTTGGGAAATGTTTTTACATTTATCCAATAAATTTTAGAGGGTTAAAATAAAAAATAATCTGATTTTAAGCATAAATACTCTAATATTTTTTAAAAGGCCGATTTTCAACATTTTGAGAGAGAACTTGCTTTGAATATATTTTTGATCACTTTTATATATTTTATTTGACCAAATAAAATTCTTCTTTAGAATGAGGACATCAAAATTTACTTTGAGATGTTTTTTGGTATATTTCTGATAAAATTCATTTTTTATGGATAGGAAAAAATACTATATTTTAATTCATAACTAACATTTAATTTAACTTATTTATATGGATAGATTATATTTTGATATAGATTTAATGTGTAATTAGATTTTATTTTTACAATTTAATATAATGTTCATCATTTGAATTAATTTCACTTTGAAATTGGATATAAACAAGTATTAGTCTATTGAAATTTAATGTTTCTTAAAAACACGCTAATTGTTTTAACAAGGGGAATTGATTTTAACATAATCAATACAAAATATATATTTTTAATTTGGTAAAATAGACATCATTTTTGAATTCAGAATATCAAATTTAACTTTTGCTAACGTTTTGGTCTTTTGTTTTGAAAAACATCAATTTTTGATGAATAGTGATAACCACTAAGTAGAAGTTAAAAACTAACATTTTCATTTAAATGAAATTTTACTACTTCTGTGAATTGGATTATAAAAAGACGACATACATGGTTTTTATTAGTAAGTAAAATGTGGTTCAATAAGATGATAATAATTTTTGGTGAATAGTAACTTTTGACTTTTACTTACTGGGGATAAAGGTAAATAGGGTAATTCATGGTAATAATAATAATAATAATAATAAATTACCATAAAAATATTCCTAACATTATTTAATGAGTAATGGATGACCATGGTCATCCTTGGATCGATTTTGGGTCCCCATGGAGCCATATGGGAGTGATAATGACACTTTAGATTAATTAAATTAAAGTAAAAAACAAAAATGACAAAAACAAATAGCTTTTAGTACATTAATTTTTACATTTGGTTATATAAGGTATATTTTTGACTATAAATATTAATTATAATTATAAAAATATTTCCTACCTCATGGTATTTATTTTAAAAAAATTAACATCCAATAATTAAAATTATTTATGACACCAAAATAATGCAGTATTTACCTTCTTAGTAAATGATTTAAATAAATAAGATTATAAATATTAAAATAACATCCAAAACCTGTCCAATTATAATTAGATGGATTTAATTCATTCATGATTCATATTATAATTGACCTTAATGAGTTTTGGACTTTTAGAAACCGAAAAAAATTATATAATAATATACTATTTTCCTACATTCCTAAAGAACCCCTCCTCCCGCTTATAAAAAACCCTTACTTCTAACCCATTTCTCACACCTCTAAAGCACCTTGTATCATCCAAACCCAGACCAAATAATCTTTAAATATTCCAATCCTCCTCCTAGAATCCTTACTATAGGCATAATGGACATCAATAGTTTCTTTTGGATCAATCCAAAGGGAGTTACCCGAATTAAAGGTAACAATTTGTCTTAAATTATTTTCTTTTATTTAAATTCTCCAAACCCTAAACTCCTTTCATTACATTCGTTTATAACAACCCAAACATCCTAAATATAAATGGATTTTGTTATTAGGAGTATTATAACTACACTTATACACACCTCCATCTAATGGGTAAGGAACATACTGTTTCCGTGGATGGCAAACTAACCCCTCACGAAATGATGATTGTTCAATTATCTCCAACCACCTTTCATGGTGGAAATTAATATGGAACTATATTTATATATGATATATATTATGTTTATGTATTCTTTGTGATTCGGTATTTTTCATTTAAAGCATACCATTATGGTTTCCATTATTGGTTAACGTGATAATTTTATTTGTGGTAGTGCGGACTACAACCCCTCAAAGTGATATGACTCATTAATGCCATATGTGGGACATATAAAGAATGAAGTTAATGATATTATATATGATATAATACTGGAATTATAATATACTGATGTATCATTATTTTTAATTCCATTATAATAAGAAATAGAAATGAAAGTAGCATTCATGCGTACGTATGGCTTACCGTCTCCATAAATGGTGCATTTCATTTATCACATCCAAATGTTATGAACTATTAAAAATACATGTATATACTGGATATATATGATATACATGATATCTAAATAATTAATATCATTCTAGATATAATAATGTTTTTACCATGGCAACAAATTGTAAATATAAGAAGTCCATTTTTTACTCAAGTACCAAATATCGAGCAGACAAACGTTATTAACTTAAATGATTAAATTATTTTTAAAACATGGAAATAAGTTATACAAAAGGAATAATAAAATTGAAAAATATTATAAATCATAAATTAACATAAATTTATTATTCACGAATAACAAGGAACAAATGAGTCAAGTCGGACACGAGTTACGGGATTTCTTATATCACTTTTAATTCTGTGAGATATCAATTGTTCAACACTAATTTATTGAATGTGGTGTATTTTTATTACCATTGGATTCATATTATCATGAACCATTTTATATTTATGTTATTCTGTGAATAATTTGGTGGTTATTAACTTTTTGTCACATGACTCGAATGATTACAACGTGGTAAGCGATACTCATCTCACATTTTATTTTCTTGAGATTCATGATATATTTTCCACTATTTCATTTTTTTTGTGGTGTATGTACTACCCATGTTTTTATTAATTGTGTAATATAATTCAATTTATTATTATTTGAATTTTCATTTTATGATCCTTGTTTCATGGGTTGTATGTTTCGTATGATACCAAATCTTAATGGGAACCTTTTAACCCAATTTCCATTCCTTGGGTTAATCTTCTAATTCATAATTATGTAATGCTATGATTATGTGTGGAATCATTATTTAATTATGTATGTTGTAATTTACACTCCCCTTTGTGTGTGTGTATTTTTCATTCACCTAATAACTCAATTTAAAAATTCTCCAGTCTTCGATATGAACATGATAAGCGTAATTTTATCTCAATTTAAATTCATTGTGTTAAACATCCAAGTCATTGGTTTTGTCTTAAAAAGAACATGTTTGAATTTTATATGATTTATTTAAACTGAGAATCAAATAATATTAAGTGTATTTATATTTGTTACACATTATTATGTAATTGATTTATCCTTAATCTAAGGACATAGTTTTTATAAGGGATTTCCTCTAAATTTACATTCCACTAAGACTTCATTGTTTTTATGCACAAATTCACACTTATGTGGTGTATATATAGTCCTTTGGAATATTATATCATGAATTACTTTATTCTTAATATATTATAATGTTCTGAATAAATGTTATTCCACAATTATTTGTATTCACGCGTCTCTCATGTTGTTAAGAACACTTTTACTAAAATATTTTATTAATGATTTATTCATCTAAATATTTCTCATTAATGTCAATGTTTTCAAAATGGTTTTTAGTATTTATATATATGGACATGAATGTTTTAAAATCTTAATTCCTTTAAAATCATAAAATTTGTATGGGACACTTTGATTCAAAAATATCTTTATTAAATGTTTTAAATGGATTTGAATTTTTTTTGATAAAGCATTATCTATTTTAATATCTTGAATTGATATATTGTGATTATAATGTGGAAAATTTATCTTTCCGTTATGTTTGTGTTATGTGTTATGATTATGTTATGGTTACTGGGAATTTTTTATGTATAGGGGTGGTTCCGTGATAAACCTAGGTTGGGGGAGCCCAAGATAGCCCTACAACGCTTTGGGTAACGTGACGAAGGTAAAAGGTAATGTTTATCCTAAGAGATTTAGGGAATATACTGTGAGAGGTATTCCAACTGTGACTCTCTATGTTGTTGTGATAGCTACAATGTAATAATGTTATGAATGAAATAAGTTACCTTTATGATATATGATTTCTTCATGTTATTCATAAATCATATTATTTCATGAGGCATGTTATGATTTAAAAGTATGGTTTCGTTGATTTGTATTTATTGATGGAAAAATGTTTACATTAATTATTTTATAACCCTTACTGATCTATTTAAGCTAATCCCACTTTTTAAAATGTTTTTCACATGTCATAAAGATGAATAGGGTCAATGATGAGATCAAGTCATGCTGTCTAAAACATATAACTTGAAAGATCATTTTTTTTCAAGAGTTTTTTCTTATTGTTTGAAAAATAGATACTGGTTAATAGTGTCTACATATAATATTAAAGTAATTATGTAATAGTTATGGCCTAAATCTCAAAAAATATAAACTTGAAAACATCTTCAATGTGAATTAATGACATAATTCAAGATTATGTAATGTTTATGGCTAGGTCCTTATAAATAGTGTTTTGGAGAATCTATAGATAGAAGTATCAGGTATTTGATTCAAATTGTGATAGAAAATGTTATTTGGAGGAGGTGGGTATAGCCACCCAATCGATTTCACTAGTTGTGATTATGATTTTTATTTTTTCCTTATAGTAGTGGATATTGCTTTATAGATATTAAATACATTAATCAATAATTTTGGCAATGTTTCAACATAATTTTTATATAATGTTCCATTCTTAGTCTGAATGATCGGATTGTGTGCCATGTGATATTCAATGAGGCCAAAATGAATTTATTTTTCTAGTAAATAGTAATTTTAAAAAAGTTGTGACAGTTTGTATATGAAATATATATTTTTTACTAAAAATTGAAATTTTGAAAACTAATTTGGGATATTTTTTTCCTTAAAATGGGAATTTTAATGTCAACATGTTATAGAGATAGATAAAATTTTATATTGAATGGTTTTCTAACCTATTTGATATTAAATAAAATTGACAAATCATTTAAAAATTGTGTTTATTAATTGATCTCTTTATCCTAGTAGACCTAATGAGATGTTTTCAGTAGAACATATGAGATTATTATTAAATTATTATTCAATCTTGTTAATTTCCAATGTTCATGACAAGTTAGCCATGGTATGTTATTAATAATATTAATTAAATTTTAATCTTGATTGTTATGCAATTTTTTTATTTTGTGTTACATTAAATTCATAATAAGACATGAATACGATATGTAATTTTGGGAAAATATTATGATTTAAAAATTTTAACTATGAGTATATTTTAATTTGGTAGCATGCTAATCTAAAATTTTCCAAGTGATTTATATAATCATTTCTCACAAATAATGATTTATAAATTTAATTAAATTTTTTCATGTGACATCATGATATTTCCTTCTTTGTGATTACTAAATGTAATGTTTTCTTAAATACTGATTGATATTCATTTTTCTGGGTATAATATTGTTCTTTCAACCTTTTGGGACTATATCATTTTAATGAGGAATTATATTTGGAAATGTGTGATAAATATCATGATTTATTTGATGATTCATAATTAATGGAATTATAATTATTTTAGAGGTATCTCACCCTATTGATTGTTTTTAAGTGCATTGATAATGATTCAGGGATATATTATATATTCATATAGTGTGCTTATATTGTACATGGTGTGGTGAGATTTTTCAGAACTATCTCAAGGAGTTGGTTAATTACACTACTTCCTTCCACTATCCTCCCTAGTTTTATTTTAAATTATCAAAGAAAATAATTTTTTGAATTATATATAATGTTACAATATGAAATTTTTTCATATCCATTCGTTGTCGATCAAGTGGGATATTCTTAGGGGAGAGCATTAAAAAAATATGCTATTTTAAAATGGTGTTTCAATTTATGGAATTAATTTTTAAAATTTTTTGAAATGTTTTTTCCAAGGCCTGGAATTCATCGAGAGTTCTATTTTTTTTAATTATTTTTTTTAAAAAAAAATTTGTAAAAAAATTAAATTTTATACATCATTATTTATAACATTTTCAAATGTGAATACTTAATATCAATAATATTAAACTCACCATTATATCAGACTGTTTACCTATGTAAGAGTAAAACCTTGTTTATAAATTATTCTTAAATGGATATGTGTTTTTTATGATTTTTTATTGGTACATTGGTTCCTATATAATGGTAGTTGAAAATCATTTTGAGGATGATCACATGTTTGTGTAATATTATATCAGGGTGAGGGTATTTTTTTAAAACCAAATATCTGATGTTTCTTGTATGAAATGAGGGATTAATTTTAAAATCTCATATTTTGGTGACTAGATTGATAATAGAAAAATAAATTACAATTATATGAAGCTTTTAAATCAGGTGAGATCCATTAACTGATTGATTCATAGATTTATTTTTCACATACCCTTAAATAGTTCATGTGGGTTGTGTAAATGGAATATAATTTTTTTTGAAAATCGTTTTGTATTTCCTTATTCGACTTGTAGTAATAAATGATTCATTTTAATGGAATAAATTATAATAAATTATAGTTTTAGATATTGTAATACATGTAGTTGATAAAATATTGAACTTCCTTTATTTTAATTATTAAAAAATGAGTATTGGGAATAAATTAAATGGGTCTATAGATTCATTTTTATTAATTATAAATAAATTCTAATCCTTGATCTACTATTCACTAATACATATAAAATGTATTTATTATCAATTAAAATCAATTTGAATATCTTATTAGAGTGTCATGAATTATTCCTTAGGTGAGGATCATAATAAATACATTATTCAAGACCTTAAATCCATCATCAAGTGTTCTGAGTTCCTTCTTCTCATTCATAAGCTGTGAACATTCTCATCTTCTCTATTATTTTGTCTTATTGATGCATTGAGTAATTATAATTCTTTTTGGAGGATCTATATCCTATCTATTATTTGTGAAGGTGTTATTTTATCATTATTTAGATATTTATAGATAAATTAATGTGATTAAACCTAATAATATAAAAATATTGAAATGGATTTCTTGTGGAATGATTATCATATAATAATAAAATTAGAAAAGGAATAAAAAAGTATTAAAATGATTATTATTGGACATTACTAATTTATTAATATTTTTATTATTTAATGAAAATTAATAGATGAATTTTTAATCCTATAGATATTATTCCTTCCTTAGGAATAAATTCACATAGTGAATAAATTATACCCTATTATTGATTTAGAATTTCATGCTTCGTTTAGTCATGTTTTTTTATAAATTCTCACTGACTGATGAATGATAATTTAATATCATTTTTGAATTTATCTATAGATGATAAAAAAATAATCATATGGAACATATTTTTATTTTATTTTCAATATAATTATAAAGGAGAGATAAAATAAATTATTTCAAAAAAAATATCCCTATTCAAATAACCTGAGAATTGTAAATGGAAATGTCATTAATTTCATAGACATATAAAAATTGATTATATAATAATATGGAAATAATTATAGGCATAAATATAAAATATCGGAATCTTATGAATTAGAGTACTGGTCATGAAATAGAAAGAGTATCAAGGGTAGTTTAAATAAAATTTAATTATCCATTAATCAAATGTTTCACATAGTTGTTCATTTATCAATATAGTCAATTGTAATAGATTTTATTCTTCCCTTGAGAATAAAAAATACATTGGATTAATCACATGTTTTATTTTAAGGTCTTAAAATTTTTTAACATCAATAAATTCTATAAGAGGGAAAAAGAAAATTGTATTTTAAAATGTGAAACTGATTACTAATAATGTAAGGAATATTTTCCTTAATTATATAAATTAATGTATTGAAATATGAATTTTCCCGAAATAATAATAATTAATATTAAATTTTCGTAATTTAATTAATTGTTTGTTTTGTGATCTCATGTTGATTACATTTTCTTGATTTTGTCGCTTATATTCTATTTGGTATTAGGATATATATATATATATATATGGTTGGAAGTATATGTTGTTGATTTTCTATCGTGGATAATTTTTTAAAATGGATAAAATAATATTAATTTGATTATATATATGTAACTACATCAATGTTCTATGATATATTCTTCTAATTTTGAAATTTTTTAATTATGGAAATAATGTTCGAAGCATGATTATTTCATTTATAATTATTATTAGATACATTTTATAGGTTTACATAATATGGAAAATCAATTCACAATAAACCAGATAATTCAAGATGTGATTAACATGGTTTCTTATTAAATAATAAATTTTTGTTGCTGAATGAGGCCATTATTGGTTGAAAGTGGATATCTCACCTCGATGTTATTAACAAATATTACTTTTTGTGAAGAAATTTTAATTAATAAATATTTTTTTACCTCAATATTTATATACGTGATGTGAATGAATTATAACCTTTTGTTGTTGGAATAATTTTCAAGAAATGAGTTTGATTCTTGAAGCTATACATATATCATGAAATTGGTTAGTGACTTGGGGCTGTAGTGATAGTCGATTCCATTAATTGAGGAATATATTTTACTATACACAAAGGTATGGGAATAAAATATGGTGGACATGATAGGTTTTGGGAAGTAAATCCCAATAAATATCATTAATAATTTTTAATTCATACATGATTCATAAATGACCATATTCTATTTATATAATAGGTTTTAACTAAATGATAAAGCATTACCATCTTCATGATATGTGCATATTTTATGTGGCATCTCAGGATGAGTATTATTTTTCAAATAAATTTTAAAAAATAGTTAATTAGTTTCTAGAAGACAGTGATTGGTTCTTGGATTTAAATAATTATGAAATAAATGAGAATAAAAGTAAGATAATTTATGGTGCTAAAGGAATTATCCTAAACGATTAAATATCTAAATTGTGAAATAAAAATGTGTCAATGAGAATTAATTACAAACGTATTAATTAAAATTTAATTTGTTTCTTGTATAATTGTTTTCAATGTAGACCTTAATAGGGCATGTTCCTGTTTAATGTAAAATAAAAAGTAGATTATTCCAAGGCTAGGTAATTCCACATAGTTTGGTTGTGAGTGATATTATTTTATATATACTAATTTCATATGTGACACCACTGATATCATGAGTGATTGAATTTATAACATCTAAATATCCCATAATCACCATTATTATATAATATAAATATCCATATACAAGACTATACTAGCTTACGATATAGTGTTCATTCCAACCCATGATGTGAAGGCTCATAGTTTTACTGTAAATGTATATGTGACCTATAATAGATTATAGTAAAAAATATAAATGTGTCTGCATTTGGTGGTTCTGGGACCACATGGATTCACATTTATGGGTTGTGATTTCATGTGGAATAATTCATTTACTTGGGTTATGGTGGTATTCATACTGCTACCCATTTAACATTGATATGTTTGCATGAGGTGAAGGATGAGATGACAAGATATAAATATAGAAAAATTAAAACATTATATGTAGGTCCATGCGGGGGGATAATGTTGATAGTGTTAAGGATTGACTCACATCAATGATGAATTGACGTATATATGGGATTCTCACAGGTTGTGTGGAATTGGTTGTGGAGAGTGAAAACCCATAAGGGAAGTGGAATCAACTTACCTTCACACATATATATATATTTATTTATATATTCCTCTATATATAGAATGATTTATTCTCATTTTTACTTGGCTAGTGACCTATAGTGAGGATGGGAAAATTATTATTACTAGTTTATTTGATGATTTCATAAAATTCTATATTCATTCGGCTTTAGTAATCTAGTTTCACATTTTTATGAGAGGTCTTATAGATAATCCTACTGATTATACTAGTTATTATAACATTATATACATATATAATGTTCGTGGTCAATAGTAGTTGGATGCTGATAGAGTTTGGTGTCACTATATTAAGGATATTTTTAAGATTTTTTGGATGTTTTTCTTCCACTTTGAGGAATTATATTTGTAGTTTCAATACTTTTATTTTATGTACGAAATTTCATCTATATGTTGGCATTGTTTATATTTCTTTATGATATGGTATTTTCTTGTTTTTTTTGTGTCATCTTATATCTTATATTTATATTTACTTTCAGGGTAATTCCTCCCATATGTGTCTTAGTTTTTATCAGGGTTAGTCTCAAAACTATGGCATATTTTTAGTTTTCTATGGGGTTCATTATCACCCATTCATATTTATTAGCACTATCGTGGAACCTTTTGTAGGAGGGGGTCATGACATGTTTTTATATATATGTTATTACAGGTTTCAAAACTGGCAGCATTTAGATTTTAACTCAAGGATATTATTGGGAAAATAACCTCTAAATGTATATTTTCATCTATTTTTTTATTAAAAATTTTATTCTAAATCTGTTAATATGAAATAAAGGGTAGTTATATCTCAGGTGTGGTGTTGTAAAAAACGGTATATGGATTTTATTATTTCTTTTGTGTTTTTTTATTTTTTTTTATTTTTTTATTTTTAATAACATTCACCTGTGATGAATATCCACTATCATATTTCACTACTATATTTTATTGAGATAATTTTTTTGATTTTTAAGAAAAATAATATTAAATGGTCAATTTTATTGAGGTCATTTCGAAATATTGAGTTTCTAAAAAAAATTATTTGAATAATTTTTAAAATTAATTCCCATAAAACATTGAGTCAAATTAAATTTTCATACCTATCAATTATTGGGAACCATTTTTTTCATATTCAATATAATACCATAACATTATTAATATAATCATAGAATTTTTCTATGAAATATGACATGTGCTTATTACTCTTTTAAATTATTAGAGTTCATGAAATATTACTAATATAAATAAATAAGTACTTTGTCATCAAAATATATAATCTAGAGATATTAGATTTACATCATCCCTTATTTATCTATAGATTAAATGAAATTTCATAATAGAATATGCCACATTGAAAACTAATTTTTACTTTCCTACCATTACTCCTAATGAATTTCACTACATAATATAAATTTCATTGTGAGGGAAATCCCTATCATGTGTGTTATTTAGGAAGAATCTCATTTCATGGTGTCTATAAATATTATGTTTAGTGGACAAAGAACCAGCCTAATCCATTATCATTATTTTTTCATAATTTATATTAACATATTAAAAAAAGTTAAAAAATATAGATGAAATTTAATGAATAATTTTTCATACTCTTATGACTCATATACCCCTCAAAAATCATGGTAATTTATTGTATTTAATTGAATATATTTTAGTTTCATCTCACACTCCGTTGAAAAATATATAATTTGGATAATTCCAATCATTGAATTTATTTATTAACACATAGACATTTACAAAAATATATTGTGTGGTGTGTATATTTTAATTTAAATTGAGTGAGGAATTTTTTTTTGATTGACTTTAATATACCCCTATTTGTTTAAGAGTTTATCCCCCTATTTTCAAACATTGATTTTTTTAATGATTCTACCCACCAACACATAACCACTAAATCACCTAAAAAATTCCTAACGACTGAATATATTTTTATGTATTCTGGTGTAAACATATGATAATTTTCAAAATAAAATGTTTATTTATAAATTTTACCTATATGAGAATAAATATTGATTAAATTTCACATGAGTGTAGTGTGACATGAAATTTTATGTGAGCTATGTTGTGGTAAAGCCATGGTGGGATTTTTTAGGCTGAAGAAATTTAAATATTATTGATAAAATTAAGAGTAATTTTTTCTATATATGATACTTTATGAAATTATATTTTCTCAAACTAATTTCGAATGATTCACAATTTTGATTTAGGTGTGTATTTTGATTTACATATTTTATTTTCTGTTAGGAGTGAATAATATTAGGTGTGGGAGTGTGACCGTGCAACAAATTCTCAAATATTTTAAACCCTAAAAATTAGATATACATATTTTATGTTGTTTATTAACTAATAATATAATAATTTTCTATTTAAATTAAAATTTAATTCATTACATAAAAATACAATTAAAATTCAATTTTACTATTTTCAAATTTTTTCATGGAAAAACAACAGTTTCGTATTTCTTTAAAATCATTATCTACTATTTCCAAAATTAAAAAAAATAGTATTCAATGATTATTAGAAATAACATGATTCAACTATACCAATTGATGAATAAAAATAAAGGATTCCAAAAGAAACAATATGAGAAGGGCTATAAAATCAATCAATAATTATCAATAATATTAATTTTTCCCACTAATAAAAAATATTATACACAAATGACGTAAATAAATTTAAGGAGATATATATTAGGTTATTAAAAGGTATCATTGATTGATACTACTCAACATTCATCCATTTTAATGGATGTGATAAATAGGAAACTCTTGAATGGTAATTTAGAAATTTGTCGAGCCAAGACATTTCATCTACAATAATTCAATCCTAGAATTTTCAATACATGTCTAATTGTGATAATTTTTTTAAGAAAATAGTAATGATTTTTTGGAAAAATTTCATAGGAGATATATTTATAATATAATCAGTTTATTTTTTCCAAACATTCATGAACTTAATGTGAACATAATTTTATAGAATTGTTTCCATATCTATTAATTATAATTATACACCTCCCTATATATTCAAAAGTTTCCCATTTTCAATACCTAAGGAGGTGATTTTACCTTTTTAATTGTATTATAAATTATTAATAGAACATAGTTTTTTTACTTGTATATTTATTTTGAATAAATTTTTTACTTACCCCACTAAATATCTATCATATCCATTATTGTCAAAAACTAACTCTAATTTTTGTTTTAGGGGGGATTAGATATGTTTTTAGTTTTTTTATTTTAAATGTCTTTCTGTAATTTTATTCTATAAATTCAGAAATATTTAAAATTATTTTGTTTTTCAATGGATATAGTTTCCCATGTATTTTATTCTCATTCCATGTTAATATTTATTACATCACTTCCTTAAATATGTAATTCTCATATTGGATTTTATCTTAGACATTGTTTTTAGAAAATATGTATTCTATATTAATATTAGAATAGTTTTATCATACATATAATGTTTTAGGTGTAGGATATACATTATTCAAATAGAAGGGTGTATACAGAACGGTCTTCATCTCTACATGGAGTGAAATAATGAGGTTGTATTACTTTTAAAATATAATTATTTACATCAATGTAAACCCCAAATAACTAGTACCACCTTTTTATTATCATATGTATACATTTCATTCGTTTCTGTGTTTTTTATTCAGATATTTTTTTAATATATTATATGAATATTTTTAAATTCCAATTATATTACTATTCAATTTTAGTGGAATATTTTTAAAATAATTAGCTACATTAATGGAATAATGTTTTTTTGAGTGACCTCATTAGGATTTCATCGCTAGGTATTAAACTGTACTTAATACCTTGGTAAATATTAAATTTATTATATAGGGATATCAGAAATATATTACTATAAATTTTTTATTTTTTTATAATTTGAAATTTAAAATTTGATTTCTATTATCCATGAGGGGATAATGAATCAAATTTCATTTTATGATCCCAATAAGAAGGCATATATGTGAAAAAATTATAAGACATAATCTTATGGTGTTGTTCTGAGGAGAGTGTGTATAGGTATGAAAAAACATATTAATTAATACAGACAATTTTTATTCATCAATCATGTGAGTGGAATTTCCTAGTCAAATAAACTCAAATGTTCATTATTTGTGTAAAATGAAGTAATATGTTAATTATTTCCATAACCCAATACACACTAATCCATTTTTATAAAATTAATCCTAATATAAGGGACGTAGAAATTTAAAAATAGGTAGGTGAATAAATTATAAATTAAAATAAACTAACTAACTATAGCTAATCAACCACTATCCCCCGAACTTTATTTCTAATTATGAGAATGAAAAATGAAATGAATTAATGATCAAACATTCATATTCCCCAGAAATCTCTTCTAGATAATGTCCCTTTATTTAAGTCCCCATAACCATGGATTTAGAGATCATAGTGGACTGATGGGATACTAAAATCCTAATGAATAAAATATAATTTAAAAAAATGAAATTCAATAATAAATTATAAAAAAAATTATATTATCGGTAGCCTTTGGATTACATTATTTTTTTAGGGAAAATATTTCTAAAATTCACACTATCATCTCAATCTGAATATAATTTTATTGTCGAGTAGAAATTTTCCATTTAACCCATATATTCTTCCCCATACACAAACTAAATAGTCATGATCGATTCAGAAAATCATATCACAAATATCTATAAAATTCAATACTTATCAAAATCCCTTCATCTACTAATTTATTTAGATGATAACAATGTGGATGATCTATTATAGACTTCCATAATTTTTTTTATTAAGTAAATTGGGTTTTCATATGTATTTTTCATTTTTTTATATTATTTCCAAAGTGAAGTTGAACCATTATAATTCCCAATAGTATCCATTTACATATTTTGATTAGAGTTTTTGGACACAACACAATTTACCCAACTATCGATGTTGATATTTGAAATTTCATAATGGAGAATCTGAAATGGAAAAATTTCCATCCAGGTAAATTTCAGAATATCAATTCAAATCCATGACAGAATAGAAATTGTTTTCAAAATTTATGATTTTCACACACCGAATTTAATGCAGAATGATCCTTTAACATTTATAGATGATTTTTTGAGATTTATGACACAACCACCTTCCAGAATACAGATATCTTCACACAAAAAATTCCATGTATCCCTTATGGCACATAAATACCCATTTATCCCCTCATTATTGGTATTTTTACATGGAATTCTATGACAATTCTATCAACTCATCAAGCATATATCTTTTTGAACTGGTATGCCTAGGAAATATATTCGTATAGTAAGGTATCTTATGTGAGTTATATCACATAACTCATTTAATGATTTTTATTGTGTTTGAGACACAATTCCAAAAACTCGCATCCATAATGACATCATTTTCACTAAAATGATATTTTTTGTGCAAATTATGGATTTTAGAGACCCATAACATTAATGAAATCCTTTCTATCTCTATATTTAGAAATAATTTTGACTATAAAACTAAATATAATGAAACTGCATTTTTTATAAACTCTAAATGTTCAAGAAAAAGACACCAAGAACCAACGTTTCATTCCTACATTCATGAAACATGGTATCATAAAAAATGAGTGATCAAGCGCCCTACATTTCTTTAATATAATCATACAACTTACAAATCCATATACATAACCTATTTAATGGACCCTTATTCCCAGTACATGTACACTATGCATGGGAATGACAGTCTACTTTCATTATACTCTAAATAATATAATCACTCGAATAAGCCTTCCACAAGTGTTAACCTGGAAACAAAAAAAAATGTCTATAATTCTATCATGATCTCTCCAAGCACCTAATGAGCACCCAAACCACCAAATATGTGCATATACTATTCATGAATGCATTAATTTAAATTTACCTAATTCCCCAAATAATTGATTATTATGTCTTTGAATCTTAATGCATAAGCCCCACTACAAATCTCATATTCTCTCTATCATCGTTAACTAAATACTCAAAAAAATTATTAAATTGTAATATCATCCTTAGAAGAATATGTTAAAATTAAACCTTGACTTATATGATGTGCATAATATTCATTTTATGATAATATTCATATACTCTATGTGATAATAAAATTATTTATCATTTTTAGTCTTTATATGATCACCCCATCATTTGGGTTTCCAGACATGGGTGTAATCTGTATATATTCTCTCTCAGCTCCCTTAAAGTATAAGGGAATCCTATTATAGGTAATCCATAGTCAAGAAATCATCAGACCCCCACTCTTTAACTCATTTATTCATTTTTTCCAATAATATATTTCATTGTAAAAGAGATTAGACTATATCATTTCCCTTAGTCAGATATGTTAAACTACACAATTTCTTTATATGAAGAGAACATGATGCATAGTGAAACTAGAAAATGATTCTCCAATTGAAGAATATATGATGAATCATTTGATAAACTTTATATAATTTCCATATCATTTAGGTATCTAAAATTGTGATCTATTTATCACCCCTTGTTGTTGATCCCTACATGATACAAGCATCATTACCTTATGATGTTAAACCCAATGGTGTGTTCTGGTAACTAGACATGAAAATGTATACTTACACTTAATGGGGTTTCATTATTGTACAATTATATATATGTAGAATCCCACTATATTGTTCAATCATATCTTCTTAAGAACCTTGTTTCCCATATACAATGAGATTCCATGGGTAACGAGCCTGATGTGACCTTACCATCCCCAAAACAACATTCTCATAACCATTTGAACACCATTTAGGAGGTATTATTTCCAAATACTAATAATATTTTTAGTTAATATTGACTCAATCACTATACCATCTATGAGTCCCCATTATAATTTAGTGTTCACATAGGGAAGAACTCTATTACTGATACATATGTGATAGAATATGTGGGACCATCAGCGTTTGACTTTTAATTTTTCATTAACCCATGTGAGAAGAGTCTATATGGTATCATCCCCATAGTATGTTAGACCTGTAGCTTACCCATACATGTTGAGAACTATTGGTACCATCCCTATTGTAATTTAATCCAATTAATTTCCCATGCAAGATGAGAATTTGAAAAACCACCCCCACTAGACATCAATCTTATAACCAAAAAATATCTGACTAGAATATGTGTGATCAACACCACTGTACATTAACCTTTTATCAAACCAAACATGATGATAATATATGGGAGAACTAGCATTGGAAATTAAAGCTTTGATAGACCCACACATGAATATATTTTTTAGGACTATCACCACATTACTTTAAATATGCAATGAACCAATATATAAATAGAATATGTTGACCGCCCCCATAGGACATTAATCCCATGGACCTAAATTAAAATTTTAGTGTATTTGGAACCCCACCTGAGGCATTAGAAATGTATCCATAGTTTATCATCCAAAGGATACTTATGTGATGAGTCAATTAAGCTTATGTGACAACAAGAGTATCACTTTTACCTTTACTAAGTGATCAGCCAAAGATTACACATAATATTAGGATAATGAGATGAATTATTTGATTATACCATGAATCCTATGTGATGATTATAGGATCACTCTATTCTACACATAGAAGAAAAGCTTAATATTCTTCCTTGTTTGAAGTGAATAATATTCCTTCAATGATGGTCAAGGGAAGACTTATGTGATGATCCTATTCTTATTTATGTGATGAGAACAATATGCCTTATGTTAATAACATGAGTATCCACTTGTGATGAACTAGGGATTCCATTGAAAATGAGCCTTCGATTCCTTATGTGATGATTATAAGTTTACCTATGTGATAAGAGTAGTATTCCATAGGATTTAGGCATGATAATTTGTATATGATTAATATTTGATATGGACATGTCCTATCCTAGGGAAGATATTTTCATATACGAAAAATAGATGATGACGTATTATCACACATGAGTACAACTCATCCTCTCCCATGGACTATATTTACACTACTATGGTAGGTAGGGTTATAATTTATTGGTGTTCTCATGAAGACGAAACTCAGATATCGATTCAGGAGAACATCATCATTCTATAATGGAGTCCAAAACTAGAAAGAAAACTCATTAATGGAATCTATAGAATGATTTTCTTCATCCTATTTCTCAGTTTTGGTCAAGTATTTGTCACCATCTAAAACATTGGTGATGGTCAAACACAATTATAAATAAGGAATATTGGACCAAAGGATTAAGAAACGTCCAAGGACACCACATTTGATGTGAAAGAGGGAGTTAGAGGAATCATCAAAAAAATGATTCTTTTTGGAAGTGTAGATGAACTATACATAAGTAATTGATGAGATTAACATAGCTCTCAACATTTTTAGGTTTGAAGATATACACTAATTTAGTTCTTTAAATAAGCCATATTACACTTATTTATCTTATAGATGTTCTTAACCCAACATCTTCGAAACTTTTATGCACCACATGTATCATATAATTTACTATAATTATGTGGAAATGAGGACTCTTAGACTCATGTAAAATCATGTTTCTTATCAAAATTCACATTCATGGAGCGATGAATGAAAACAATTTCATATTCCATTTTCATACATAGAATAATGTAAATTAAAACATTTAATATATGAATTATTCAAGTCTAATTTTGATTGATTTAAAATAACAAGTACCACATTAATGAAGACATTGTGAAATTTAATTACTATTTTATAAATCAATATATTAAAAAAATTTCAATAAAAAAATGAGTATAACAATAACAATATTATTTTAACATTTAATTTAAATCCTGAAGGAACAATAGTACACTTAGGGACACAAAGCCAAAATGGTGAACAACAATAAATAAATAAGAAGATAATAGGATTACAATGGTCTTTAATAGTGAGTCTTAAGGGAATACCATTTTTAGAAAGTATTTTTCCCTTGGGATGAATTCATCCCAAACATGAAAAATAAATATTAAATCTTGGGTAGGTGTGGAATCAATAAATTCATCCACTTTATTCCCCTCATTCTTAGTATAGATGATATCAAGGGGATTAGTTATTGGGACCTTACTCCTTCATATAAGATACCTAATGGACAATGTGGTGGAACTAAAGAAAATAATTGAATTATAAATTATTGTATAATGTGTTCCAATAGACTCAAAAATAATACTATAATTAATAGAATGTTAAGTACCTATTGAAATAATAAGAGACTCGACATGAACAGAGGCACTATTAAAAAAAATTAGACAATGATATGATATCAGAGCCTCTTTGATCAGGAATAATTCCACCTACCCACTTTATTTTTGAAACTAAAATACCCATCAGTAATGATATTAAATGAAATATTGGGATTCTAATATTGAATGAAATGTCCCTAGAGGACAATAGTTCCCCAAAATAAGAATTACATCCAACCAAAAGTGAGAATAGGGATAGAGCCTCTAAATATTTTGAATCGGGTGGGTTATGACTAATACAGATCTTATATTTTTAAAATAATGTATGATATTGAGTATGATGTCCCTAAATATGAATTATTTATCCATACATTTCCAATGATGAAACAAACTACCAAAAAATTGGATACTCTCCCCATCATCTGAGTTCCACATATATTACCACCATGGACCCAATTGTTGAAGAAAAGGGGTGTCCATAGCCACATAGGAGAGTATATTCGTGATGATTTTGAAGGAATTCTAGACCATACACACCCATTCTACTTAAAAAATTGTACCAGTGTCTCTTCTCATTGAGAACTAGAAAAAGTTAATTTGGAATCAATGTAAAAACTTAATTCCTTAAATTATCCTTAGTTTGAAGACAATAATTCCAAGGGATCCATTATAGAATGTTGATATTTATTGGGAAATCCTTGAACAAAAGTTTCTCAACATAATAAAAAAGGAAAGCAGAAGCTAACACCACTCTATAATAATCCTTCATGAAAAAAAAACTTTTTTAAGAGACTATTAAGACACACTTATCAAGATCCATATCCGGATTGATACTCTTAAAAATATCACACTTTCTTTTTTGGGGATAGAATGAATGAAACTCAGGTTCATGAAAGAGTTTCTAAATCATATGTTTTGTATAAGACATTTATGGAATCCCGAAATATTCTCTATCATATTAGGAAACTAGAACCTCATATCACCCCAACCGAATATCCATTTAGTGTTACTTAGAGATTCCAATAATTGAGTTTGGATTGATTAGTATAGTGTAGATTCCTTCAATCATGAAAATTCTAGATTTATCACATTCATTATTGTAGTAGACCATCCCCTGAGTGTGCACTCCTATATCATCTTCCTTGCAAACATATCATGAAATCACTAAATAAGATTGTGAAATTTCCTAACATTTATTACACCATCCCTTGTTGTTCTTTCCGACCTATTCCAAGACACCCAATGGTGTGTTCCTTAATAATTAGTATCCAAAAAAATAGAATAAATTATGTTTTTGATACTCTTAATTTCACTATTGTGAACCATGAAAAATTAAGGCACATGCATAAGAATATTGGAGATCATGTAGATTTCTTGGGTGATTATACCTCTAGAATATAGGAAATGGTTTTTCGTTTCCATGATGATCCCTACGATTTTACTAGTCACCCAATTGATATAATGAACATAGTGTCTATGTGAGGTGATCAGATCACCCATACACTCCATTATAAATCTTTACTATTAATTACAAAAAAACATAAAAACATGATTCATTTCATTTAACAATGTAATTATAGTTTTTATACCTTAATATAAATCAATTATTTACTTGATTTTTAGAAAAATTAGTGGATTAATTATCAATGAAAAGTGGTTAATAATTTGGTAAATGATGGTTCTCACCACTAAGATATCAATATTTATCTGTAGAAAAGTATTAGTTAAATGATATCTCAGTATTTCATTAATAAATGAAATAATATATTTATCTATGATAATATACCCTAGCCATATTAGAAACTATTGAATATTTAAAATGAAATAGAAAGAATCCTTATCAACATAATGATGATGATGAATTATAAGGGTAATATACATTGATTATAAATGGATATTTATTGGAAATAGAAAATGAATACATTACATTCTGATGGATGAGAACCAAAAATAATAAAAAAAATCCACTCATGGAATTTGGACTATTTTACACACCAATTTAACAGACATTAGGTATACAAAATCTCTTTCTTGTGAAATATATGGGTTGGTATTATTTGATATAATGGTTAACATATAATAAAAATCATGATTAAACCACTAAAAAATGTTTAACACTCAAAAAACGACATCATCATCATCAATTATTAGAAAATGACCCCCCTAATTAGAAACAATACATCCAATATATGAAAAATTCAAAATGTACATTGAGATTTAGAGAATTATGTTTTTTTCTATGGAAATATTCATTCATTATTATAACTTATAAATTTGGTATAATCAAAGGTAATGATGATATTTAATTTATATTATAATAAATAATATATACTAATTAAGTGGAGAAATCTTATATTGAAATAAAAAAGATTTAGATTGTTTTTCATAAAAAGTAATATAATAGATTAATCCCCCTAACCTAGATACATAGACACTTCAAACCATAGAATAATCTATATAGAACCTTAAAACATATTGTAAGGACTCTTGGGAGATAAATTGACAAGAGAGCCATTCATTATGGTTTTAGATTGAATTAGAATAGGAGGGTGGGTGGGTATTAATATAAAATATTGTATAATTGTTCATTAATTTTTTGAGAATGTATTTAGAAATATATACTTTGTGATATTCAAAACCATTGGACATTCTATTTTTTTAATTCCTACTATATTACATTTGAAGAATTTTTTCTGATATATATTATTTTGAAAACTAAAATCTATTTTTTAATATTACATCATCCATGTAATTTTAATTTTTAAATAATATAATGATTAAAGAACCATAATTTTCATTTTAGAATTTAGAATTTTAGTTTTTGGTTAATAAATTGAAAATCATATATTTTAATATTCTTTAACATATTAAATTATTTAAGGTGATCTATTTAATAATACTAATTATAACTTCTCTTTTTACATCATATAAAGGTAACAATTAAACTCATATATGCAGACCGCATTTTAATATTACCACGAATAATATATTATTTTTACAATTATAATAAATAATCAATATTTTAAAATTTCAATATGATAATTGGACCTTTCATGAACATTTATTCAAAATAATATTTTATATATAATGAATTTATTTATTAAATAAATCCATTTGTGTGTTTTAAAATCATTTGTTGTGTGAAAAAAAATTTAAAACCTTTTTTTTAAACATTATATTTTTCTAAAAATGGATTTATGAAATTTCATTCTAATTCAATAATCAAAATAATTTTGTTCTTATTAACGATTATAGTATTACAAAATTCTGTTATTTCTTTTATCGGATAGTTGTATGTTGAGCAAAATAGTTACATTAATATTACAATAATCACAATACTATTCCAAAGGTCAAATCCAAAATGTTTAAATTATAAAAACAAGATATTTTATGAAATATTTCCCCATAAATAAATTTAATTTTTTGATGTCGTTTTTACATTCAACAATAATTTTAAACAAACAGTAATATATTGGTTAAATATTATTATTTTATGTGAAAATTATTTCATAACTATTGAATTGGAGGGTATTAATTGAATTAAACACATTAATATATATATATAAACATATATATTATACCTAATAAAAATTTATAAATTAATTCTTAATAATTAGGAATTCAATTTTTAGTAATGTCATGTTATTCTTCATAAGTTATTTTTCTAATTATTTACAATTTTTTGTTTGAAAAAAATATTTAATTTTTACTAAAATTAGAAATTTTATTTAATAAAATACATAAATTTTTGAAATTAAAATATCAAAATTATATTTTGGTTAATTTTTGATACTTTGGAGAAAAGATTGATTTTTTAGTGAATGGTGAAAAATAAATATTTTTATTCAATGCTATATTTTTTTAATCATTTTAAAAGTTCCATTTTATTGTAAAAAAATCCAATAGAAATTAGTTCTATTAAAATATGAATAACCCTATTTTGATAATTTTAATAAATTTTATTGATGACTTTGGTATAAAAATATTATACTAAATAGGCAATTTTTTGAAAAGCTTTTTTTCATCATTTTTTTCTTTTATCTTAAATTATTTTCATCCACTTCCAGAATTTAAACCCAGAAAAATATAGTTTATATTTTCAATTAGGATTAAATAAATATGATAAATATTTTCCTTTTATTCTAGTTTAATGTGAATCATAAATAAAATAAACATACTAAGGTAATGGTAAAATGTGTTGAGTTAAAACTAATTTAATAATTATTAAAATTAATTAACGTAGTTGAATTTATTCAATTAGATGATTATATATCATCCATTATAACACCAAAAGTTTTTTATAAAATTTTTATCGTTAAATAAGTTTATTTCTTCAATAGATTTCATTACACTAAAAACCGATTTTATACAAACAGTATAAAATTATTAAATTATTTGGTTTTGTTTATCACGTAGACATTTGATTGGTGGGTATGAATAGTAATAATTGAATTATAGAAAATATAATATATTTTCTAAAAAATTATTTCATTATTTATCAAATCACTAGAATAAATAACATAATTTATTAGAAATAATAAGTGATGTTTTTTCTTAAAAATTATTATTTATGCACTAAATAAATTTTTATATTAATTAATTAAATTTTTCTTTATTGGTGAATTATTTTAAGAACATTTATTTATTATTTATCTGATATAATTTTTAAATCATGATGAAAATTTCATTCCATACATAGATTACTAGTAAATCGAATTTTACATATAAAAAATTATTTTTACACAAAATTAGTCTTTATCTAATTTTGAAAAAATAATTTAAAAATAATTTCATGCATTTATATAAATTAAATAAGATATAAATAATTAAATATTTATCTTTATGACGTTAAATTTTTTTTAATTGGTCACTTTTATTTTCATTAATTGTAATTGTAACCCCAATGAAATTTATCAACTCAACAATAGGTAAATCTATTTTATGTTGATTTAAAATAATTGATAACCCCATGAGTTTTCATCTTAATTTTCATTAAATGAAATTAACTTGACCCTTACCACCTTAGTGTCAATATTGTGTTTTTAATGGAAAATATTCCAAGATAATTACTTATATATTATTTAAAATAAATAATGTTACGAAAAGTCACTCCCTTTGTTTTTAATATTTCATATCTTTCCACATGTGAGAAAAAAATTTATAATTGAATAAATGTTTATATAATGATATTAATATAATTAATTTCATTTTTGAAGTTCATATTACGTTTTAATACTTATTTAGTTATCATAATTACTTATACAACACTGATATAGTATATTTACATTTAACTAAAAATATATTATATAAATTTAAAAATATTGAAAGATAGATAATTTGAATTAATTGAAATGGTTGAATAATTTAATATATATAGGATATGTTATAGTGGTTTCAAAGATTTATATATTAATTCCCCCTTATCTCGATGTATTCTAAATTAAATTAAATGATTCCTGTCAAAATTTACTATTGTGATATTATGAAAATATTATTTTATTAACAAAAATTAATAATAGTAACAAAATTAAAATATGAAAAGGTTCATATGATGTGTTATAAAAATTCCTAAATTGGCCATTTCTGTTCCAATAGTTACCTAATAATAAAAAAATAATACCCTTTAATGTGGAAAACACTGTTAACTTGGTTAATATTAAAATTGGTTAACTAAGGGTTAATAAAAATGATAATGCCTAAACATACCCACAAACAAGAATAAATTATATTGTATGATGATATTATATCCATATCATGAATTATATTTGAATTCCGAGCCAGTTTCATTAATATATCTTATTAATGAATTTATATTAATTTAATATTTCTAGAAATTCAAAATTTTACCCTAACCTTTATAATAAAAGGGAATAACCAACCTTACTTATTAAATCTATGTTGGGACTTATATATAAACCATAAACTTCTAATTTCATGTATGGAAATCCCTATAAAAATTTGATAGGTTTTTTCCTACCCAAGAGTAAAATCCTATAACCCTTTATAGTAGATCTAAAGGAGTTGTTTAAAAGAAGAGTTAATCACTATACCCGATAAATTTCTTTTCATAATCATATTTTACTACACTAAATATATGGTATCTACCATAAAAAAAACTTATATATCCTCATTATGATTTAATTTTTATATTATTATGAAAATAATATTATACACCATCTTTACCATCAAATGATAAGTTGAAGTATCACTTATGAACACATACAACTTACTATCTCTACATAGTGATGCAATCCATTTTTCATCTCCATATTTTATGGATGGGTATTATGAAAGTTTTAATGTATATATATGAATTTTATAACATAATTATAATATCATATCTTCCTACTTACGATCTTATCTTTTGGGAAACGATATGGGAGTTCATTCTTAAGTGTGGACTACCACCTCTACAAAGCAAGGAGATTATTTTTTATTTTTATTCTAATTGGATGGTAATGAAGAATAATTTTCTGGAAAAGTATTATTTATCTTATATAATAATTGTAATATAAAATTTGAATAAATATTTACATTTATTTATTTTATCCATTGAAAAATGAAAACATTGTTCATTTATATGTACGACCTCCCGTCTCCATGAATGAGGTAATTCAGTTTTTATCTGTAAATATTATGGAAAAATATTAATATATATATAATTAATATATATTTATTTATGTCATGATTAACATTATGGAAGTTATTTAACAAGGATAAATATTAATGGACCATAACAACTGAACTGAAAAAATAATGATAAACAAAATGGTTAACATCCAGAATTAATGATTTTATTATGGAATTATTCACATAAGGGGTGTTGAAATTATATAAATGGGTAATCTATAATATTTTATGTTTTTATAAGAATCTCATACAAATTGAAAATAAATATTATTTTTTTAATGGTGGATAGTGAGCATTTAAAATAATGAGAACTCTAGGTAAGTGGATTTTTCTTACTATCTCATTGTTTATCTGGATTGTTTACGATTATGATTTACTGATGTTATATTATAAAAATTATTCAAACAATTCTATTGAATTATCATCCAATATGTTAATTTCTAATTATTCTGTGTTTTCTATCAATTTCTATATATTAAGATGTCAAGTAAAAAAATTATTGTTAAGGAAAATAAACTTTATTTCTCTCTTTAGTCAACAAACACATTTATTACATCTACAAGTTTATTTAAAAATGAATTCAAGAATATTTTTAACATTTAACTATGATTTCTAATCTCATTTTACACATTCTTTTTCATTTTAAAAAATTGTCTGAAATTAATATTCGTTTCATTTTCCAAACAAGTTACTTTGTGATTTTTCTGATAAGAGTATATAAGGAATATTTTTTTAACTTATACCGAATGAAAAAAATTTACTACCATAACGAATAATAAAATTTTGATAATTAATTAATATTATTATGTGGTTATTTTTTAATAAAATGTCTTACTTTATAATTGTGTAGTTTATATAAATAAATAATTTTAGAAAAATAATGTTTATATTCCTGAAAAATGTTTTTAATGATCTTATTATGATGTTTCCATTCACCAACAAAAACAAGAAAAAGTTATTATAATTTACCATGTATATTATCTGAGGATACCATAAATGTTATTTATAATTATGTTTATTAAAAAAAATTGGAAATTTTTTATGTAACACTTTTCTTTTCTATGTGTTATACTATAGTGAAATGATGATATGTTTATAAGTAATGAAAGGTTTGTTGCACCATTTCACTTTCATGGGTTTTGATATAATGAATGTTTCATAATATTATTTCTCGATTTTCTATGATATTCATTATGTAATGGGTTGGACCTATATCTCCCTCTAATTCATTGGGTGAAGATATATATATCATGTGATAAATAGTTCTGGAATGGAGAGTGAACCTAGTTTCATAATTGAATTTTTTTCACTATGATATTTTGTGGTGCGAAACATTTTTAATACGATGGTTTTTGTAGTGAACACATTCCACTATAATTGTATTATTAATGATACATAAAAATTAAGGAAATGATTTTCTATGTTTATTTATATTCCAAAAATCTATGTATTATTCCATTGTTTTTTTCTCATGGTTCATGTTCTTTAATTATTTTATGATTCATGTTTTTTGAAATACAATGATTTATTCCATTGCATTATATTATGATCAGTTATATAGATGGTATGGTATTAAAATTTTAATATCTTATTATAATATCATTTTCTCATGTTATTTTCACATTATCATTGTTATCTCTATTGTTTACCATTATCAAACATCATAGATATCCCTTTCATATGTTTTATTTCCATAGGGTATGAGGAATGGTTTTATATTTGATATGTCTAAGAATGATTCTAATTATGAATGAATATGTTTGACATAATGTATATACTTTTTAAAACCGTTTTTATGATTCCATGTTTTTGAATATACTAGATCTATTTGATTTTGGGGTGGATAAATATATTATGTCATGAATATTCATCTATTAATTTGCATTATCTATGTATGAATAGTATGTGTTTTTATAGTTAATATAATAGAAATGTTTTGTTCACCCTTATAAACAATGATGAAAAAAATCTTGTAAGAACCAAAGGTATAAGAATATATATATGATAAAATCAAAAAGTTTTGATAAAGTTCATGAATGACCTTTGTTGAACAATAGGGTTCATAAAATAAAAATGATTGATTTAGGAATTCTATAAAATTCATTATTATGTGGTTTTCCACTACAATTATTATATTTCACACATTGTTTCATGGTTTTATTCAATAGATAGAACCTAGAAAATTCGTATTAATGATGAATTTTATTGAAAATGCAATGATTTAACTCATTAAAAACCATATTTTATTGGTGCATGAATAAAAAATCATAATTATATTCTCAGAAAACATTCTCATGCTGTATGTCATGATGAGATTCCAAATAAGATATTGATGGAACAAAATTTTTTTGAATCCTTCATGGGGTAATGTATGTATTATATTAGTGGGACCACTAATAAACTATCCATTGAAAAATGGATCGATGCTATTGAAAATATATTTTCAATTATTTTTTTTGGGAAATGAGAGAGTTATTATGGATATTTCTCATTAATAAGGTCATGTATATCAATGGTGGAATCTTATAAAGAACATGATGAAATGAAAATAAATATAATATATGGGGTTAAATGAATTTAAAAGATTATTTTTCATTAATTACATTCCTCATATTCTTCATTAATAAATATTGAAATAATAACTTGCGATGAATTAGAATGATTTAGAATCTATTGGTACTTATAAGGAAAATTTCATGAAACATGTGAATAATGGGTATTGTATTTTTATCCATTTTGAATGTATTGTTGAATGATTTTTAAGTTTATTAAACTAATTTTATGAAGGGTGATATCTATAAGGTCATCCAATAGTGATTAAATAATTATTTTTTGTTGTCTCAAGTTGGATATGGAGATTGGAGTTACCCATCAATATCATTTTTTTCAAAATAATATAAATGGTTGAATTCAATGAAAATTCAAAAAAATGTAGAGATAGTACTCTGATCCTTCCTTTATGTAGGACGTGTGGATTAAAAAATAAGAGAAATTTTATTAATGGAACTTGTTAATTTTGATATTGTGAATTGAATTTCATCAAGAAATTAATTGTAAATACTATTTGGAGATGTTATCTAATTATGATAACAAAATAAATTCTTAACAGAATGATGAAACCACACTCCATTAATTTTAATTGATGGAGTATGTAAATTATAATTAACAATTTGAAAATCTAACGGTTAATGATGATGATGTTTGACACCAACAAACTCTTAATCCTAGATACAAAGGGATATATCATGTGATCATTATTTTTGATGAGGGGTACAATAATGAAATTGTGAAAGGTACACTTACCATCCACTATAAAATTTTAAATGTTTAATTTTATTATGGATATAAAATATCAATATAAAAATAATTTTATAGGGGTATTAATGTACTACCTAAATTATTATATGTTGATTTTGAAGTAAAAAACACTAATGGTGTGATGATTTCATCCCCTGATTATGATTCTTCTCCAATTAATGTTTATGTGAATGTTTTTCTTGAAAATATTTTCATTCTTCATCTAGTTGAATTTTATGTTATTATAGTAATGGGTTTTTCTTCATTACATAAATCTGACATCAATTTCTGTGGAAGGTAATTTTGAATTTATATTTCGAGTCATCCTTTGATTAAATATCAGTTTGAAAAAAATGTACATTAGATAGAGATTATATTTATTTTATGAATCATTATTCCTGTTAAAATGGGTTTTCATCATACATGGTTATTTAGAAAATTTGTGTCAAATATAATCCTATTATGATGGATGATAATGAAGTTTTTTCTAATTATTTCTCATGTCTTCCACTAAATCGTGAAGTTGAGTTTTAAATAGAGCTCATACATGGTGAAACACCTATTTCCATTACTCCATATATAATGGACCAATTTATTCTCCGGAATTAATTAATAATCCATTAAAGAATCATGAAAATATATTCATTAGTTTATTTGTGTCACCTTGGGGTGCAATAGTTCTATTTGTTTTAAATAAATATGGATCATTGAAACCTTGAATTGATTATAGATAACATTAAAAGGTCATCTTCGACAAAAAATATATTCTACCATTTATTTATGACTTGTTTGGTCAATTTCATAGACCTCAATACTTTTCCAGCAATGATATTCATTATGGAAAGCATCAATTGGGGGTTAAGAAGTAGGATATACCCAACGAAACAATCTGTATAATGTATAGACATAATGAAGTTATAGTGATTCCATTAGGTCGTACTAATTCATCCTTAATCATCATGTATTTAATGAATACAATATTTATATAATACCATGATTGTATTTTAGTAGTATTTGAAGGAAATATTATGATTTATTCAATGATATATGAAGATAATGAATATCATTTTAGAATTGTACTAAATACCCAGTGGAATGAGAATCATTATAAAGAATTTACCATGTATGAATTTTCTCTTTGGATCTTTTCATTATCAGTTTATATAATCTCATATGACGGTATATCAGTACACCCTTCATATAAAATTTTGTTAACTCTTTCCCACACTAACCATTATGAATGATATCTATAATTGTTTTGGTTTCTGTTGAAATTATTTTTACATTGTGGAGAATTTTTCTTCACCATCCAATCCACTTACAATGTTTACTCATATAAGAGTAATGTTTATATAGATGGATGAATGTGGGGAATGTTTTAAAGAATTAAAAATAAGTCTAGTCATTGATCCTTTTCATACAAAACCATATAGTGGATAAGGGTTTATAATATTAAATGATGTATAATGGAAGTAAATAGGTTGCTTCCTCGTGCATGACAATATATTCATATAATTTTCCAAGAAATAATTGGTGTTTAATGTGAAAAACAAACCAAATAATGATTTAGAGTCAGCTATGGTAATTTTTATATTAAATATATAAAGGGATTATATGGATTGATAATGGTTTCAAATATATAAGAATCACCCAACAAGAATGTATATATTCACATAGAATGTGTTGAATATGAAGCATAAAAGATGGTATGGGCTTATTAATGATTATTTATCAAGAAAAAATTACAAACCTGAAAATATAAAAATGTTGAAAATATTAGGTGTTGAAAGGAACATGAAATATTATCTGTTATTAGGATCATAAAATATCAAATATTTATGGATTTGAAAAAGGATAAAGTTATTAATATTAATGGAAAGGGTACAAATACTATCTGTTCAAATGGGGTTTTAACCATCTATTCATATGATTATTAGAGGGCATAGATGGAAGATATGGTGCTACAAAAAAATATCATAAATTAACATAAGATCTACCTTGATCATAATAAAATGATAATATTTCAGAACTACAGATGTGTTCTATCTATACAACATTTGAAGTTGGTGTTGTTAGAGGAGTCTCATTGTTCTTGATTCTCTATACATCAGGGATGTACAAATATATGTTCAAATTAGAAATATTATTTCTAGTGAGATGTATTGAAAATAGATATTGTAGAGAAGGTATCTTGATGCATGATATGTCATAGAATTGAGGTTTATAGGTAAATTCTTAGAGGTTTATTACAACTATTTCCCATACTAGAATAGAAATAGGAAAACATCACCAATGATTTTGTTATCAGAGACATCTGAGTGAAATCTTTCCCTTAAATTCTCTCCATAAGTGTTTCTAGGGGGTTCTTCATTGGGGGAGGCTATCACGCTGCTATTTGGACTCATCTCCCATGTTTCCCTTCCTCCTTTTGGCCTTTTACACTTGTGGTGATTTCTTTATGGTTTGTTATTTTTCATTTTTTTCTTTTGAAAGTTTGTTTTTCGATTGGAGTAGGATTTTCAAAAGGGGTTTGCATTCCATTTGTGGTTTTGATGCTCTATTGAAACCCGTACATCATTAAACAACTGCTCTGGCCTTCAGATCCTTCACTGCAATCCTAGTTTTATTGATGTACTAGATTCCTATAGGCATTGGGATGCACAATCCGTTTTTTTCGGTTCTCAAGGAAATACATCTTATGCTGGACTAAATCTGTGATCTGTTGTTCTTCATTTCGTGGTTGTTAAGTGAGGTTTTTTGGATAGTTTCCTTCTCCACTAGCGATGACTTTTTCACATCAGTTTAGTGGTTTTGGTGTTTTCTTCTATGTTGATTCATTAATTGATCCTTTCACTCCCCTCACATCAAACTCCTTTCACTGTTCTCTTATTCACCTAGTTTCATTGGTTGCAGGTAGTCTTTGGTATGTGTGTTCATTTGTCCATGGGGTCCCAGAAGGGGGTTCAAGTTCTTGTCTCGTGATATGGAGGATCTTAGTTGTTGATGTTATTTATTCGAGATGGTAATGGTTGGAAGGTCTGATCTCTCTTCAAGATTTGTGGTAAATTTTGGTTTGGTTCTATTTTTTAGGCTCTCTCATTGGTGAAGTTATAAAATGACTTTCATCAATCTTCAATATGTTTTTTGGTTCTTTGTCATCATCGGTGATTATTGGGGTGGTGGTGAGGACTCCTTGTTGTTGGTTCTCATGGTGTTCCTGTGGCGACAACTATGGATGCGAGGTGGATGTATAACTACTGGTGAGGCACATGGTCATTATTCGTATAATGCAGTCATGAAAGTGTTGTGATTCCTGAGTGAGTATGCTGGTGCATTTTTATCCCAATGTGATTTATGGGTGTTTTTTGAAATTTAAATTTGGGGTTTTTGTGGTGGTTGGGTGCTTTGAATTTTTTTTGATATTTTGAACTAAGTTGTGTTATTAAGTCTTTAATCATGACAGTATATTAGATTTTAGTCATATTATGAGTTTTTAATGTGGAAGATACCTCACACAATACAAGGAGAAGCTCCAGATGAGGATTCAGAGTAGGAAACCTTCAACATTGCATACTGATTCAAATTTTGATGTTCAAGAGGGTATGCAGTCTTCCTCAGTACCAAGCACATGCAACCTTACACGAGACAACTTGTCATGCATCCATGTAAAGGTGAATATTTGAAATGACTATATAGATACTTTAGAGGGGGAGTTTATATAGTATCGATCTCGGATGACTCCTTAAATTTTTTTATCTATATGAAATTGTTTGGGTTTACACTTATCCTTTAAAAGTGTTTCTTGGAAAATAAAAAAAATGGATTGTGGGTGTGATTTTTCATCGACATCCACAAAACATCTAAAGTATATATTAATATATTGGCTATATTATATCAACTTGAAAATTTATCATACATACATTCCACTAGTTAATATTCCTTAATTGATCAACTTACTAGGTCATACATCAAAGATGTTGTAAGATTTCATGTTGTCATACAAATCAATTATATCTAATCGGGAGCCAAGTCCGTCTTTGAATTCTTAGAGAAGTATTAATTGGGATATAAATACAATGTTATGTTTCAAAACTACTTATCATCATCAGAGAGATGGTTAGTTTGATAGAACCTTTTATACTCTATAATATACGTTGAGAAAATACTTTATAGATTTCAATGGTTGTTTGGATCAACACCATCCTTTGGTGAAATTTATTTTAATAATATATTTCACTACATCATTCAAATAGATCCTTATAAATCCATCAATGGTAAGAAGTGTGGTTCATCAACATGAGAGAATGAATTTATAGAAATATATTTATTAGGCCATTATCTATGTAATGAAATATAAGATAAGTTTAGGTCCATTAAAGGACACATAAGTGCAGCTGAAGGTCGATAAAAATGATATGCTAAAAATAATGGGAATGTTATTGAACATGAATTGGGTGATGAGGTATTTGTATTAATACCTCCTTAGAAGAGGTGATGATATTTTAAAATAATGGAATACTAATCCATAGGTAGATTTTCAATTTTTAAATTCATTATGGTATAGAGACGATATCATATAAATGGATTCTTTCATCTAATCTCTCTCATGTTCGTGATGTGTTACATTTATCCTTCTTAAGGAAGTATAGAACTGATACTTCACATGTACAAAACCCAATGTTTAATCCACTATGGAATGATATGTCTAATTATGAAATATGAGTAGATATCAGGGATCATAGATAGAATTTTATAGAAATCATGACTACTTACCTACATGGTGTTTTATGGAGGAACCTCAAATTTGTGGTAGCTATATGGGAACATAATTATGAAATGATTTATAATTATCCTTATATGTTGGTATCATAGTGATGAATTTTTCTGTAGAAATTTATTTTATGGTGGTTAGAATGTACAAACCATATATTTTTGTGAAATATTTCTATTCATCATATTCATGAAATTTTTTTAATTAATAGGTGATAAATAAACAAAATGAAATTAAATAAAATACGTAATAACCCCCATCCCCTCACCAACCATAGGCAAATTCCCTAACTGATGTGGCCTGAAATAGTGAATCTCGGGTGATTTCCATTCAATAAAGTCAACCACCTCAGACATAATTATGCATCCAGTGTAAAGAAACACCTCAACCATGCTAGAAAAAATAACTAAAGATAGGTAGTGCATAACCTTATTCCTTTCCCTCCATGTATGGAGTACATGATCATTGAAATTGAGGTAACATTTTCATTTTTGATAACATAATAAATTTACCAAGGATGATGTCCATACCCTTACAAGAAATTGTGATCAATGATGATGTATGTTTCAACTTTAGAAATATCTATACCCTTTTGCCTGCAAAACTTATGACCAGTGAGCATCACCATAGCCTCAATTAAAAGGGATGTCCCCTAGCCAAATCTAGCCGAGAATGCTATGTAAATTCATCCACTAGCTTCACACACCACTCCACCCCCAGATGAGTTCCCCAAGACTCATTAACCGTCCACTTTCAACTTCAAATCTTTTTATTTATTTGATAGATTTTGTTTCACACAAATATGAATTTAGGCGAACCAAGTAACATTATTAAATTAATATGTATCCAATATCACATATTCATTGGATTAAAAGTTATAAATAGTAATAAATAAATTATTATATTTATATAGTATACAACTTTTTGAAATGAGGGAATTAGTTATAAAATAATTTTTATTTAAAAACTTATTTAAAAATAAATGTGTTCCTTCTTTTTGTAAAAATATTTTTATTCACGCAATGTATTATTAAATTTATAAATTATTTTAAAAATTATTTTTGAATGATTTTATTGAAATATAAATACTATTCAGTAGATAAAATGGTTTATACATTCAAAAAATGATTCTCTATATATATGGTGAAAATAAATATAGATTTACACTAAGGAAATTATTTTTATAAAAATATATTTATGTCACATTTTGTGACCATTAAAATTGATTTATTCCATTTATATTTATTTAAAAAGATTAAATTAATTAAATATATTTATTTAAGAGGTTCAAATTTCTTTAATATTCCCCTATTATTTTTGGAATACGTATATAGTAACTATGTTATAATTTATCGACTCATTAAATGTTAAAATCATATAAATCTAGATTTTAAATAATTGGTAAGTCCATAATTGTTCATCCTAAATCTTATTGGGCTCATGTAATTTGACCAAGACACCTTACAATTATCATTGAGTAGTTTAATAGAAATTTTTCAATGAAAATGGCTTATATATTATTTAAATTAATAAAATATACAATGGGAAACTTTCATTATTTTTAATATCTTTTATGTGTCCAAATAGGGAAAAAGGTGGGTTTTTTTACGTTTTAAATTTCTTTTCCAAAAAACGGTTATGGAAAAAATATTTTTAAAAATGAACCCGAAAGGCGGCATCCTAGATGTCACCTTTTCTTTTCAAGTGCAAGGTGGCATCCGTGATGCCTCATTTCCCCTAAAATATGTTTATAAAAAATTTATTTTATTTTTATTTTTTTTGTTTTTTTTGTTCATATATATATATAAACAAAAAAATCAGCAAAATTTCACTGCAATTAAAGATCCAGTGCTATGGCCATTACTGCATTCTAGATTCTGACAGAAACATTTACCAAGGCCCCCCTTTTATATGGGGGTTTCCCTGAAAATCATTCTGCATTTTCGATGTGGGATTCAAGTTCTCCCTTTCCTGCGCAGTACATTCTGCATTTCCGATGTGGGATTCTGTCTAAAGTATGTGACTTTGAAATACAATAAAATATAAACTATGAGGCCAATATAAATGAAATTTTAGTCATTGATTAAACATTTAATAAATAGTTGATAACAAAAATAATTTCTTCAAAAATGTTGATGAAAAATAATATATAACCTTTCAAAACCGCCTACGTGAAACATAAAAATGTTTCAAGTATGTGAATTTGAAAGACTATAAAATATAAACTATAAAAAAAATATAATTGAAACATTAAACATTGATTAAACATATAATAAATAGATTAAAACAAAAGGAATTTCCAAAAAATGTTGATGAATTGTAATTTATAAGCTTTCAAAACCGCCTATTTGAAACTTAAAATTTTTCAATTACGTGAATTGGAAAGACCATAAAACATAAAATAGAAGATCAATATTACTGAAATGTTAAACAATGATTAAACATATAAGAAATAGTTGAAAACAAAAGTAATTTCTAAATTTTTTTAAAGAAAAATAATTTATATGCTTTTAAAACCGCCTATGTGAAACTTAAAAATGTTTCAAGTACGTGACTCTGAAAGATTATAATTATATTACTATTTAACTATATAATTATTATATAATTAATATTTATATTAATAATTAACTAAATAATTATTATATATGTAATAATTAATGAGTAATAATTAATAATTAATAATTAATTACTAATAATTTAATGAATGGTTATAATTAATTTTTATATTACTAATTATAATGAATAATTATAATTAATATTTATATTACAAATTAACTAATTAATAATTAATAATTAATAATTACTAATTAATTAGTTATAATTATTTATTATATTTATAATTAACTATATAATTATTATATTTGTAATAATTATATTACTAATAAATTATTATATAATTAATGATAATATTACTAATTAACTAATTATTTATGAAATATTTAATTATTAATAATTACTAATTAAAAACTATAATAATTATATTTAATAATAATATTACAAATTAACTAAATAAATATTTTATAATTAATAATTATATTACTAATTAACTAATTAATTATTATATAAATAATAGTTATATAAATAATCAACTAAATATTTACTGTAGAAGTAATAATTAATCAGTAATAATTAATAATTATAATTAATATTAATAATTAATATTTATAATTAATATTTATAATTAATATTTATAATTAATATTTATATTACTAATTAATAATTAATTATTAATAATTACTTATTAGTAATTAATAATTAATAATTACTTATTAATAACTAATCATTAATAATTATATATATAAATGTAATTAAAAGATATATTACTAATTTACTAATTAATTAATATATAATTAATAATTATAAAACTAATGAACTAACTAACTATTATATAATTAATTATTAATTATTAATAAATAATATTTTTAATTAATAATAATAATTAATATTTATATTAATAATTAAATAATTACTAATTACTAATTACTAATTAATAATTACTAATTAATAATTAATAATTATAATGAATAAATGTAATTAAAAATTATATTACTATTTTAGTAATTTATTATTATATAATTAATAATAATATATCAAATTAACTAACTAATTTTTATATAATTAATTATTAATAATTACTAATTAACAGCTATAATGAATAATTATAATGAATATTTATATTACTAATTAATAATTAATAATTATAATGAATAATTAAAATTAAAGATCATATTAAAAATTTAATAATTAATTATTATATAATTAATAATAATATTACTAATTAACTAATTAATATTTACATAATTAATTATTAATAATTACTAATTAATAATTATAATTATTAGTTATAATTAATTATCATATTTATAATTAACTAATTAATTTTTATATAATTAATAATGATATTACTAAATAAATAATTATTTATTATATACTTAATAATTATATAATTAATCAATAAATTACTAATTAAAAATTATATAATTAATAACTAAAAATTAATAATTAATAATTAATAGTTATAATAAATAATTATAATGAATAATTATAATGATTAATTATAATGAATAATTATATTACTAATTAAAAACTTAATTATTATATAATAATTTTTAATAATTACTAATTAACAATTCTAATGAATAATTATTTTACTAATTAACTAATTAACTATTATATAATTAATAATTAAATTACTAATTAACTAATTAATTATTATATAATAATTTTTAATAAATACAAATTAATAATTATAATGAATAATTATAATTTATAACTATATTACTATTTAAATAATTATAAAAAAGATCTCGACTCTATCTTTCTCAAAAAATTAACTAATTAAATATTATATAACTAATAATTATATTACTAAGAAACTAATTAGTTATAATATAATTAATTATTAATAGAAACTAATTAAAAAAATTACAAATTATATAGTTAATAATTATATTACTAATCAACTAATTAATTATCATATAATTAATAATTATCTTTCTAAGTAACTAATTAATTATTAAATAATTAATAATTATATTACTAATTTAGTAATTATATTAGTTATTAATTAATTAATTATTATATAATTTATAATTATATTACTAATTAACTAATTAACTATTATATAATTAATAATTATATTACCAATTAACTAATTAATAATTATATAATAATTTTGATTAATTACTAATTATTAATTATAATTGATAAATAAAATTTATAATTATATTACTAATTAACTAATTAACTATTATAAACTAAATAATTATATTACTAATCAGTTGGTTAATTATTATATAATTAATTATTAACAATTACTATTTAAATATTTAATTATTATATTATTAATTATTAATATTATTAATTTAATAATTAAATAAATTATTATATGTTTAATACATGTTTTAACATTAAAATATATCGGTATTATGGTTTATATTTTATAGTCTTTCAAAACCACATACTTTAAACATTTTTATGTTTCAAGTATGTGGTTTTAAAAGCTTATAAATTATTTTTCATGAAAATTTATTTGAATTCTTATTATTTTCGACTTTTTGTTATATATTTAATCCATGTTTTATGTTTCATTTATATCTTTCTTAATGTTTATATTTTATAAGCATTCAATGTCATGGGCTTGAAACATTTTTATGTTTCAGATTGTTCGTTTTGAAAGCTTATAAATTATTTTTCATCAATATTTTTTACTAAATACATTTTAATTTCAACTATTTGTTTTATGTTTAATCCATGTATTAAGTTTAATTTATATTGGTCTTATAATTTATATTTTATAAGCTTTCAAAATCATGTACTTGAAACTTATTATGTTTCAAGTATGTATTTTTGAAAGCATGTAAATTATTTTTTATCATAATTTTTTATGAAATTATTTTTTTGCAACTATTTTTATATGTTTAATCCATGTTTTAAGTTTCATTTATTTTGGCCTTATAGATTATATTTTATAGTCTTTCAAACTCACATACATGAAACAGAATCCCAAATCAGAAATGCAGCATGTTCTGTGTAGGAAATGGAGAACAAGAATCCCACATCGGAAATGCAGAATGATTTTTAGGGTAAGCTCTCTCATAAAAAGGAGCCCTGGGTGTGAACTTATGTCAGAATCCAGAATGCTGTAATGGAAGTACTGCTAGATTTTACATAGTAGATAAATTCTACCGATTTTTTTTTGTTTTTTGTTTTTTTGTTTATATATATATATATATAAACAAAACAAAACAAATAAAATAAAAATAAAAATAAAAAATTTCTAGAAAAAATATTTTTTTTCTGTTTTAAGGGAAAGGTGGCATCGTGGTTGCCGCCTTTTTGGTGTATTTTAAAAAATATTTTTAACCTAGACTATTTTTAAAAAAAATTGAAAATAACTTATTTAAAAAAAACTCGAAAAAGTTAAGCAATGAATCAATTTAAGTGTTAATTATTCGCTTAAATTATTTTCATGACATAGTTTTTTTAGTTTTTAGAAATTATAAAATGAAAATCATTACTTATGAAACAGTAATTTCTATATTTAATATAAAACATAATAAATTATTTTTAAAATATTAAACGTGATATAATTTTTCTGAGTTAATTTTGTCCAATATCCCCCATCCCCTCACCAACCATATACAAATGCCATGACTAATGTGGCCTGAAATAGTTATTCTCAAGTGATTTCCCTTCAATAAAGTCAACCCCTTCAGAGATAATGCTTCATACAATGTGAATGAACACCTCCACAGTGCTAGAAAAATTTACAAAGGATAGGTAGTCCACAACCTTGTTTTTTTTCCTCCAAGTATGGAGCACATGGTTATTGCTATTGAGGTTTAATTATCATTTCTTGATAACCTAATAAATTTTTCCAAGGATTATTTTTATACCCTTTCAAGGAATTGTGAGCAAAAATGGAGTCTGTTTGAACTTTTAGAAATATCTATACCCTTTTGGCTGCAAAACATATGACCAGTGAGCATCTCCATAGCCTCCACTTAAAGGGATTTCCCCTAGCCAAATCTGGCCAAGAATTCTAAGTTAACTGATCTACTAGCATCACACACCACTCTACCTCCATATGAGTTCTCCAAGACTCATTAACCATCCACGTTCAACTTCAAATCATTTGAATTCATTTGATAGATTGTGTTGCACACAATATGAATTTATGCGAACCATGTGACATTATTAAATTAATATGTGTCCAATATCGCATAGTCATTGGATTAAAAGGTATAAATAGTAATAAATAAATTATTAAATTTATATAGTATACAAATTTTTGAAATGAGTGAATTAGTAATAAAATAATTTTTATTTAACAACATGTTTAAAAATAAATGTGTTCCTTTTTTTGTAAAAATGTTTTTATTCACGCAATGTATTATTAAATTTATAAATTATTTTAAAAATTATTTTTGAATGATTTTTTCGAAATATAAATACTATTCACTAGATAAAATGGTTTAGACATTCAAAAAATGTTTTTCTATAAATATGTGGAAAATAAATACAAATTTAAGCTAATGAAATTATTTTTATAAAAATATATTTTTGTCGAATTTTGTGAACATTAAAATTAATTTATTCCCTTTATATGTATTTAATAAGATTAAATTAATTAAATATATTTATTTAGGAGGATCAAATTTCTCTATTATTCCCTTATTATTTTGGGAAAACGTATATAGTAACTGTGTAAAAATTAATCGGGTCATTAAATGTTAAAATCATATTCATCTAGATTTTAAATAAGTGGTAAGTCCATAATAGTTCATCCTAATTCTTATTGGGCTCATATAATTTGACAAGGACACCTTATGATTAACATTGAGTTGTTTAATAGAACTTTTTCCCTGAAAATGGCTTATATATTATTTAAATTAATGATTGATACAATGGGACACTATCAATATTTTTAATATCTCTTATGTGTCCAAATATGAACAAAGGATAGTTTTTTATGTTTTTTAAAAAAAGAAATTCCCAGAAACGGTTAGGGCAAAAATATTTTAAAAAAAGTACCCAAAAGGCGGCATCCCGGATGCAGCCTTGGAATTTCGGGTGCAAGACGGCATCCACGATGATTCTTTTCGCCTAATTTTTTTGAAAATTTATATTTATATTTTTATATTTTTTTGTTTTGTTTATATATATATATATATATAAAACAAAAAATTTCAGCATAATTTATCTACTCTTAATGATCCAGTGCTACGGCCATTCCAGTAGTCTAGATTTTGACAGAAACTCTAACCCATGCCCCCCTTTTATAAGAGGGCTTGCCCTAAAAATCATTCTGCATTTTTGATGTGGGATTCGGGTTCTCACTTTCCGGTGCTGTACATTCTGCATTTCTGATGTGGGACTCTGTTTCAAGTATGTGACTTTGAAATACTATAAAATAAAAAATATAAGGCCAATATAAAAGAAATTTTATACATTGATTAAAAATATAATAAATAGTTGAAAACAAAAATAATTTCCTCAAAAATGTGGATGAAAAATAATCTATAACCTTTTAAAACCGCCTACGTGAAACAAAAAAATGTTTCAAGTACGTGAATTTGAATGAATATAAAATATAAACTATAAAACGAATATAATTGAATCAATAAACATTGAATAAACCTATAATAAATTGTTGAAATCAAAAGAAATTATCAAATTCTTTTAATGAAAAGTAATTTATATGCTTTCAAAACTGCCTATTTGAAACATAAATTTTTTCAAGTATGTGAATTAGAATGACCATAAAACATAAAATAGAAGACCAATATAAATGAAATGTTAAACATTGATTAAACATATAAGAAATAGTTGAAAACAAAAATAATTTCTAAAAAAATGTTAATGAAAAATAATTTATAAGCTTTCAAAACTGCCTACTTGAAACCTAAAAATATTTCAAGTACGTGACTTCGAAAGATTATAATTATACTGTTAAAAAACTAATTAATTATAATATATATAATAGTTCTATTAATAAATTAATTAAATAACTATTATATAAGTAATAATTAATGAGTAATAATTAATAAATAATAATTAATAATTAATATGTAAAGAATAATTATAATTAATTTTTATATTACTATTTAACTAATTATTAATTAATAATTACTTATTAATAATTATTAATTACTAATTATAATGAATAATTATAATTAATATTTATATTACTAATTACCTAATTAATAATTAATAATTACTAATTACTAATTACTAATTAATTAGTTATAATTATTAATTATATTTCTAATTAACTAAATAATTATTATTTATATAATAATTATATTACTAATTAATTATTATATAATTAATGATAATATTACAAATTAACAAATTAATTATGACATATTTAATTATTAATAATTACTAATTAAAAACTATAATAATTATATTTAGTAATAATATTACTAATTAACTAAATAACTATTATATAATTAATAATTATATTACTAATTAACTTATTAATTATTATTTAATTAATAGTAATATTAATAATTAATTAATAATTACTGAATAAGTAATAATTAATAAATAACAAGTAATAATTAATAAGTAATAATTCTAATTATAATTACTATTTATAATTAATATTTATATTACTAATTAATAATTAATAATTAATAATGACTAATTACTAAATAATAAATAATAATTAATAATTATAATGAATACATGTAATTAAAAATTATATTACTAATTTACTAATTAATTGTTATATAATTAATAATTATATAGATAATTAACTAACTAACTATTATATAATTAAATATTAAAAATTAAAAATTAATATTTATAATTAATAGTTATAATTAATATTTATATTACTAATTAACTAATTACTAATTACTAATTAGTAATTATTAATTAATAATTAATTATTATAATGAATAAATGTAAATAAAAATTATATTACTATTCTAGTAATTTATTAATATATAATTAATAATAATATTACAAATTAACTAACTAATTTTTATATAAATATTTATTAATAATTAATAATTAATAATTATAATTAAAAATTATAACTAACAATTATATTACTAATTAATAATAATATTGAGTAATTATAATTAAAAATCATATTACAAATTTTCTAATTATGTATTATATATTTAATAATAATATTAACAATTAACTAATTAATTTTTAAATAATTAATTGTTAATAATTACTAATTAATAATTATAATTACTAATTATAAATATTTATCATATTTATAATTAACTAATTAATTATTATAAAATTAATAATGATATTACTAGTTAAATAATTATTTATTATACATTTAATATTTATATAATTAATCATTATATTACTAATTAAATATCATATAATTATTAATTAATAATTAATAAATAATAGTTATAATGAATAGTTATAATGAATAATTATAATGAATAATTATATTACTAATTAACTACTTCATTACTATATAATAACTTTTAATAATTACTAATTAATAAATCTAATGAATAATTATATTACTAATTAACTATTATATAATTAATAATTAAATTACCAATTAAGTAATTAATTATTATATAATAATTTTTAATAAATATTATTTAATAATTATAATGAATAATTATAATTTATAATTATATTACTAATTAACTAATTATAAAAAGGGTCTCGACTCTATCTTTCTGAAAAAATTAACTGATTAACTATTATATAATTTATAATTATATTACTAATTAACTAATAAGATAATATATAGTTAATGATTAATAAACACTAATTATAAAATTACAAATTATATAATTAATATTTATATTACTAATCAACTGATTAATTATTATATAATTAATAATTATATTACTAAGTAACTAATTAATTATTGAATAATTAATAATTATTTTAATAATTTTTAATTATATTAGTAATTAACTAAATATTAATTATATAATTTATAATTATATTACTAATTAACTAATTAACTATTATATAATTAATAATTATATTACCACTTAACTAATTAATAATTATATAAAAATTTTGAGTCCTTATTACTTGTTAATTATAATGGATAAATATAATTTATAATTATATTACTAATTAACTAATTAACTATTATATACTGAATAATTATATTACTAATTAATTGGTTAATTATTATATAATTAATTATTAACAATTTATAATTAACTAATTAATTATTATATAACTAATTGTTAATAATATTCATTTAATAATTAAATAAATTATTATATGTTTAATACATGTTTTAACTTTAAATTGTATCGGTCTTATAGTTTATATTTTAATGTTTTTCCAAACCACATTCTTTAATCATTTTTATGTTTCATGTAAGTGGTTTTGAAAGCTTATAAATTATTTTTCATGAACATTTTGTACGAAATTCTTTTTATTTTCGACTATTTTTTTATATCTTTAATCCGTGTTTTATGTTTCATTTATATCGGTCTTAAAGTATATATTTTATATGTTTTGAATGTCACGTTCTTGAAACATTTTTATGTTTTAGGATGGTCATTTTGAAAGCTTATAAATTATTTTTCATAAATATTTTTTATGAAATTCATTTTATTTTCAACCATTTTTTTAAGTTTAATCCATGTATAATGTTTCATTAATATTGGTATTATAATTAATATTTTATATGCATTGAAAATAACATACATGAAACTTCTTAAGTTTCATGTAAGTGTTTTTGAAAGTATATAAATTATTTTTTATTTTCATTTTTATGAAATTATTTTTGTTTTCAACTATTTTTTATATGTTTAATCCATTATTATGTTTCATTTATTTTGGTCATATAGTATATATTTTATAGTCATTAAAATTCACGTACTTGAAAGAGAATCCCACATTGAAAATTCAGAATGTTCTTTGTAGGAAATGGAGAACCAAAATCTCACATCAGAAATGCAGAATGATTTTCCGGGTAAGAACTCTTATAAAAAGGATCCCTGGGTGAGAGCTTCTTTCAGAATCCAGACTGCTGTAATGGCAGTACTGCTCGATTTTAAATAGCGGATAAATTCTGCTGAAAATTTTATTTTTTTGATTTTTTTTTATTTTGTTTATATATAAATATTTATATATATATATAGTAAAAAAATTCTAGAAAAAATATATATTTTTTGTTTTAGGGGAAAGATGACATCTAGGATGTCGACTTTCACCCTAGCCCAACAGCGGCATCGTGGATGCCACCTTTGTGGCATATTTTTTAAAATAATTTTAACCTCGCCTATTTTAACAAAATATTTAATTTATAAAACTTATTTAAAAAAAACATGAAAAAGGTAAGTAATGAATCAATGTAAGTGTTAAATATTCGCTTAAATTATTTTCATGACATTTTATTTTTAGTTTTTAGAAATTATATAATGATCATCATTACTTATGAAACACTAACAAATAATATCTCTATTTAATATAAAATATAATCAATGATTTTAAAAATATTAAACCTGATATAATTTATTTAAGTTAAATTATTCCAATAATTTAATAGATGAATATAATATATTTGGTTGTTTTAATGTTACTATGTCTTACACCCTTATTTTTTATGACGTATTTAATGATAAATTAAATGAATAGTGTCAAAAAGATGAATAATGATATTTTATCAAAAAAAATATTTTATTAAATTAATTTAAATTCATTAAAATAATAAAATATAAATAGTTGGATATGGTATTGTAAAATACATTAAAATATTTCCTATTTATATAATCATTTTTACATTATATGTTAAAAAATACTACACTCTAATATTGAATAAGTTTTTACAATTGATAAAATTTAAATTTCATTACTATGAATTTATGAAAATTATAAGTTTTAAAATTACAATCAAAAAAAGTATAAAAACTACTTTTTATATTATTATAATCTTTAATTACATTATATTATATTCCATGGAACTTTGTAGTCATATGTCTTGAGAATGAATTTATTATAATTTACTGTTATAAAAAATTAAAAAAGTTTTCCTCACCTCAATTGTAAAAGGGACCTCTTCCCTCATTTTTTCCCACCACATTGATCATTAAATATCTTTAACCCTATTAAAATTTAAATTCTTGACATTCCTTAACACATTATTTTGGTCATATTCTTCTCAGAAGACATCCCATAGACCCTTTGAAGAATATTAAAAATATTCATTTCAAAGAATAGGTAATCCCCTTAACCGATCACATTATTTTACACAATTATTTAACTACTCTAAATATATAGTGTGTATCATAAAATAAGAAATTATGTATTATATATATTATGAAATTATATTATGATTGTGAAATAAAATTACACTCTCATTCCCAAAAAACGAGACATTAATATATCGCTCATGTGTATGTATGACCTACCATCTCCATGTAATGTTACAAATCATTTTTCATCAACATATTTAATGGAGGGTTATTATGATGGGGTAAAAGATTATATATTTTATTAATGAAATATTTCAACTTATGATACTATATTAAAACATCTACCTACATTCCATCTTATTATTTGGAACAAATAACATCATTCATGCGTATATGTTCACCACCACATCCACTAAGTGAATTGATTAATTTTTAATTTATATTTTACATTTCTAGGAAAGAGTAATAATTTTATGAATATGTATGATATAAACTATATTATGATGATACAATAAATGAAAATTTAAATTTAACATTATTTTATTTCATTCATAGTAAAATTAAAACAACATTCATGCATACGTATGACCTACTATCTCTATGAAAGTCAAAATTCATTTTAATATCTCTAAATATTATAGATGAATATCTATATATAATGAAAATATACGATATTTATGTAATTATTTATTTTAGGTAGGTGTTATAACCATGAGAAATTTAGAAGAACCAGAACTACTGAACTGAGATACATAGGACAAAAAAATAGTTAACCCCTAAAAATGTGGATTTAAATAAAGAACTATTGACAAAAGGGGGTATAGGAATGTTATTATGGGATATTATATGATATTATAATTATTAAATTACTATTTTTATTTAATATTAAAAAATATATATTTATTAAAAAGGTGGATTGTGTTTTTATGGAATAAGTAGAACTTGAGGTAAGGGGGATTATGTTATAGTTCAATGTTTATTGGGAATAATTTTGATTATGTTATAACAATGATATCTTATGATTACCACTATATACACCTATGAGTTATTTTTTACCCAATTAATTTCATGAAAATATGTGTTTTATATTATTTTCACTCATTTCAAGTAGTCTAGTTGTTTAAAATGTATTGTTAAAGAAAATCGATATTATTTATCTCTTTGGTTAAATAATGGACTTCTACCATTTTCCTAAATTATAATTTTTTAAAATAATGTTTCGAATATTCTATTATGATTTTTAATTCTATTTTTACCTATATTTGATTAGATTCAAAACTTTTATAGGGTAACCTTGTTTTATTTTTTTCAAATGAGGTACTCTATGCCTTTTTTAATAAAACAATGGAAGAATTTTTTTTAACTTATACATCATGAATGTTTTTTCCCACAATCATGATTTATTTTTTCTCTCCAAGATTCCTTTAAATTTTTATAAGGTTCTTTTTAATGATAATTTTTTCCTTTATAATTTAGTGGTTTTATCAAATAAATGATTTTAAAAATAAAATGGTATTTTCCGCCTGAATTTTTTAATTATGATTTTAGAATATTTACATTCTTTAATGAAAAAAATATGAATTTTCTTATAGTCGAAATATTTAGGCACAACCCTCTAATTGAAAAAGAAAAAATAGTACAAAAAGGAGTTGGAATGGGACATACAATAATCATGCCATCATGCCAATAAACTAGAGAACATCATAAGTCATAATCAAGCTGATAGGAATCATCATAATCATCATACCAGTCGGAGTCAACTAATGGAACATGAGACCCGGTGACCATAGTCGGCTTGAGATAGGAATAGTCCTTCCTCTATCTAGATTTCCTAGGAGGAATAGGTTGGAAACATTCATCATCCACAATAGAAGCTTTCCCTTTATATAATACATAACTATATGATTCTTTTTTTGGGGAATCATCCTTGATATCATACCACCTTCAATGGATCCCCTCAGTTTCCCTTAATTTTTTGATTTCCTCTCGAATCCTTGAAATGTTCCCATCACCCATATTTTGCTGCCCTTCAATTTTATGATCAGATTTTTCCTCCAAAGACACAATTCTACCCTCACCCATATGGATCTCTGGGGCCATCCCGCCTGACGTATGAGTCTCATGTGTCAACTCCTTAGTCACCCCATCTATAATATGCACATTACCTTTGTCAAGAGTGGGCTGTGTAACCGAATCCACCTAATTCTGTGTTGACTGCATCCTCAATTTATTTCTACAAGAAGATTCAGGATGCCCTATGGAGGAGCAAAAAGAGTAAACCACAGACTTGTGGCAACTATCCTTGACCTGAACTATCATTTGGAATTCCAAAAAAATGTCAGGAAGTCATTCATATTCCACTTTTATTAAACTCATTTATTTCCCATGGATTATTTTGTGTGGAAACAAGGAAATGTATATAAATGATGAAATTTTTATGAACCACATTTGTTTTAATGGATTATAATATGATAAAATTTTAATTAAATTTTTAAACCCATGTTTATATTTTTACAAAAATTATAGGGGGCGTTTATCTCCCTCAAAAGCTTTGGGTAAATATTAATATCATATGATTTCAATATGACTATAATGGGGAGTGAACACAGTTCAGTAAGGTAATTTTTCCAATATAATAGGATTTGGAGTGATCCTCCTCCACTATGATGGTTTGTCTCGGGAAACGATTCCACAATGATAGTCTTAGAAAAGATAACTGACAACTACTGAAATTATTTTCAATGCTTATGTGAATGCCACATTCACATATCTAATGCCAATGTTATTATCTTGTGTTTTATGTTAATTAAATATATTAGGATTAATGTCTTATGAAATTATAATATTTATTCCAGAAAACAATATTCTTATCTGTCATATGTAGCTTATTAATTTCAAATGTTTTCTTATATTCTTGTACCAATTTTCTCATGTTATATGTATTTGATCAATGATATATTGCATGTTTACCCATAGCGTGAATTGGAGCTCACCCATTATTATTTTTTTTATCCTAGGTTATTTATATAGGTATTAATTATTATTATTATTATTAGTATTATTATTATTATTATTATACATGTTCTAATTATGAAGAAATAATAGGGATATTTTGTAGATATTTTATGAACTCGTTGTTTATGTATCCAGGTTTCTAAAGATACTATACCAAAATGATTCTAGCATGGATAGAAATGTTATCTAATGAATATTCATCTAATAAGATGTAATATATATGTATTTAATGTATAATTTACTTTATACATAATCATCTAAATATCAAAAAACTATTTATTTCTATTTTACTTTTATTTTTACAATTATAAAATTTAAGTAAAAGGTAATGTAAAAATATTTCTCCTTCTTTATTTTAATATCTATAATATATTTTAATGGTAATAAAACAACTTCTATTATGTTCTAAATTATTATTTCAAATAAGAAGTAATTTTTTCTAATCATGCTGATTTATATTTAATGTTTAATGATGAAATAATAACCCTAAAATCTTGTATAACTTGAATATAGTGCTTGTGAAAGTAGTAAAAAATTAAATGATTTTAATCATAACAAAAAGTAATATTTTATGGGTTATTTAATGATTGATGGATATTTTATCAGTATATTTAACATATTATAAATTCATTAATTTTTTAAGTTATAATTTCGTTGTTTTCATGTCATTTTAATAGTCTAAAAAAATGAATAGTTCCAAAATTAGCATTAACATTATTTTATTAAAAAAATTATTTTATTAAATTATTTAAGCATCATAAATATCATGTATTCATAAAATATAACGTTATATGGTTTAAAATATCAACCAATGACATTTTTGTGTATATTTTCCTTTTAATGTAATAGTCATAACCCCTAAAGAGTAGACAACTGTGATATTTTGGTAATTATCAAATGGGTTGATGAGGGTTAAACATAAGAGATAAGTGTAAAAATGATAAAAAAACTATTAAAATATTATTTTATGATATTATTTTAGTTTATAATCATATTATATTGAAAAAAACAGTTTGGAGAAAATTTTAAATGAAAAATAATTTATAATAATTTAATACTTAATGAATTTTTAAGACTACCACTCCACTGAATTATGAAAGGGATCCTCCTCTCCATCATTATAAATAATGTTTTATCCAACTATATTGGATAATACCTAAAATAATATTATCTGTTTTCATAAATAAATCCAAGATCATCCTTTATTAATAAAATAAATTCACTTCAAAGCATAATGTGTAACTCTTATACCCCAGATGCCTGGAGCTATTGCGTTAGATTAATAAATTAGAATGAGTAAAAGGAAAAAAATCCAAAAGATTTAATCAATTTAAAATTTTTGAAAAATAGATTACATACATGGACATTACATTTTAATTCAAAATATGAAATAGAACACATACAATTATTTGAGAACACCATTATTCTCCCAACCTAACCCTGCATATCAGTAATAAAATAGTTTTTTCATCCTAGATAAATAAAACATAAGAAATGGGTGATCTCAGATGCTATGTAACAGTAAAAAATACTACAGAATCTTTCATAAAAAAGTACAAACATTTAAGAATACTATGAAAATGAAGAAAAGCATTTTAAAACATCCCCATTATCATAATTTGAAAAGAATGAATCAAATAATCCCATTTAGAAAATCACATTTATATTCTACTAGTTGAATAATAACATGTAATATAAATAATTAATCTCATAATTTGGGAATGAATAATGATGGATGTTTACACTATCAAGATATATCCTCAGGATAGCTACTATCAAGATCTATCCTCGTTACAATTTATGTCTGTGGGTGGAAACCTATCTGATATGTGTCATGATCTATCTTCCTAACAAGATAACTATTATCAGGATCTATCCCCTTGATAGATTAATTCTGTGGAGAGAAACCTGTCAGATTTGTGTCATTATCTATTGTCCGGACTATTTAAAACTTCTTAGAAACAAATGTGAAGTGTTCGTCTCCAACTTATTTCAACTCATGAGACCTACATATGCATAGAAGGGGATAAATGAGGATCTTTTTATCCCTTAATTAGTAGAATACATTCCTCATTTGAAAATGGTGAAATAGAAACAACAAAATCATTTATATTAAAAAATAATTTATGAAATATGAATACTTTAACCATAAAACAAGAATTATATCTAAATAAAATATCCACAATATAACTGATCATAAACCCTTCAATAAAATTTCAAAAAAGTAATAATAAGAGATCAAAATATAGAATAATATCCAACAAAATATGCCTTCATAGATTAAAACAATCAATTAAAATCAGTAAAAATATTTGGGGAGAAATTCCCCTTTTTATTTGAAATAATTTATTCATAAGTGGAACACTTATAAAAAATACATTTAAAAATATAATTTTGATTCAATGTGTCCCATACCACATTGAAGCATTTGAAAAGAATTAGCATTAAAAATAATTTATGTCTATATAAATAAGTCCTTAAAACATTTTGAAAACAAATACACTACTGATAAATAATTTATAAGGATAAATCTTTTAAACATTTGAAACAATGTTTTAGTTAAAGAGTCCCCAACAAAAATCATTAAAAATTTTAATTATTGAAAACATTTGGATGAACGTGAATATAAACATAAAATTTATTTTATAATCCTTATATATATATATACTAATGTAAAATAATATCAATAATATTTAAATGTATAAATTATTAATTCATTTAACATTCAATGAATCCCATACCACATTGATCATTGAAAATAATATGTCCACTATCTTCAAATTAATATTTAAATATAATAAAGAAAAATTTATTAATGATATTATATATAATTGGGGTATTACATACACCATGCACAAGAAATTATTGGTAAGCATGGCTTATATCTCATGAAAATTATTAGTGATATGGAATTCCCTTACTATAAGTCTGATACTATCTATATGTCTCCAAAACTCCAATATATTGGTTTTGAACACATTGTAAACTTTTTCAAGAATAATAATTATTATTATCATGTCATATGTATTTGGATTATGACTTTATATAACTTTTTTATCAACAATTTCAAGTCAAAGTAACGTTTTGGGTAATAATCATATTCATTATCACATGTGTATTGACTTTTTATTCTGGATCGTATTACTTATATCATGATTTACATGATTAAATAATGTATAAAATGATTTATATATAATATATATTTAGAATATGAATATATATAATTGATATATATATGAAATGTAATACATGGTTAATGGAACGGTATGCCCTATATACACATGAATATTGTTTCCATTTTCTTATCACATTGAATAAAAGTAAGTGAATGAAATATATACAGATATATACATATATATATTTATTCTAGTATTATTATTATTAAATATATTTAATACTTATTTTTAATATATATGTTTATAAACATTTTTGGATGGTGAATGTGGAAGATTAATCTCATTGCATCATGGATACGGTAAGCTGGACAAATGAAGGAGCGACGACATCATTTCATTAATTGTTAAATTGAATGAAATTTGATGGAATATGAGTTATGATTAAATAAAAATTACTATATTTATTATTTTCATCCTTTATATTCATCTTTATACCCATATAAATAATGTGTAAATGGAAAAAAATTTACACCACGGTGTGGAGATGGAAAGTCGTATGTACGCACGTGTGGTGATGTTGTTTTTTTTGTAGGATGTGTAAAATGATGAATCTGGTGGTCCCATGAACATAATAACATTTCAACATATATTATATTCAGGATTTTTTTTATTATTTTAACAACTTAAGAAATATAATTAGAAGAAGAAATAACATTTAAAGAGTTTTACAAAATGATTACCTCTTTTTTAGGTATCTCATTTTGATTTTTTAGAAAATGACTCCTTATGTTTGGTTTATTTCCTATTTGTGTCCTCTATGATGAAGTGATTGAATTTGTGAGAATAAGTGGTTTGAGATTGTATATTCCAAAAGGCATTGTAGGTGATGAATAAAGAGAAAGAGAGGATTCCTTTTATAAGATAGGTGATGGGAACTTTTGGATGATCTTAGAATATTAATTTATTATAAATTGTTTTCTAGTTTCAAATTACTACAATGTGATTAATTTATATTATAAGATACTTAGGGGTTTAAATCATCTAAAAAATGTGCTATACATGTTTAGGTTATACAATTAACCTTATATTATAGATTTCACCATTATTTTAATAGTTTGACTCTTAACATGTCTTCATGTATTTTTACACTACAAGGATAATATATTTACTATAAAATGGAAATAAAAACTAAAGATAATAATTTATGATAATTTAATCACTATCCATGTTATTTGGATGAATTTTGGATTTTTATAACATTTTTATCATTTAAAAGAATAGTAGTCATTTTAAAATTTCATTTATATCAATTATGACACTATTTAATACATGATTTTTTAAAGACATAATATTTTTACTCTTTTAAAAAAATGAATAAAATCTATCCTAAATTGTCATATTAATCTATAAATTTTTTTATGGCATCAAATATTTCAAATAAAATTTATTTTAATATTTATAATATCATTAAATTTATTATTTTATTAATTACTCAATTGCATCATCATTATGCCATAACTAAATTTAATTATTTAATTCCTAAAATTTACAAATAAATAATCATGATGTCGGAAATATTTTTATCTTCCTACTGGATATTTATAGTCTAAATGATCACATATATTACACTATTATAAAATTATTTATTAATAAGAGTCATGTTTATGATATTATTTCTTTTACTTATAATTAAATGTTATAAATATCTTAATCACACAAAAGTGGATTCCAAAGGCCAAAAGATCTACTCAATGGTTTTACTAGTTAGGCATGACTCATCCAATAAGTTTATAACAAGTCTTAGGGTAATGTTATATTATTATAATATTATTTTAATCCTCAATTATCCAATTTAATTTTAACCATACTAAATAAAATTCAAAATATACGATTCATCATAAATTATTTGGATCTAATTATACCACATTTTTCACCCTGATTACAACCATATATGTCAAATTTTCGAAATGCAATTAATAGAAGTGGTAATATTACATTTAATGTTAATCTATAAATGTGGCTATAATGCGAGTAAAAAGACGTGAAAATGATCAATGAATTTTTAAATAAAATTCTATTATAAAAATGACTACAATAACCTAAATTATGTTTTTTAATTTATAATTTATCTACTGTGACTTTAAAACAAATTTAAATTAAAATAATTATTTAAATGAAAAGTCAGGTTTTTAATAATAATGTAGTGTTGTTTACTATTCGTTAAAAATTCAATTTTTTCAGGGAAATAAAAAAATTCACCCTAAGTTAAATTTGATATTCAAAATTCAAAAATTAAGTATATTTTTAAAAAAATAAATTTATAAGTGTGTTTCAAATTAATTTTATTTATTTTTTTCAAAAATATATATGTTTTAGGAAAATATTATTTCCAAACATATAAATATTTTAATAAAACATAAAACTTTATTTATAAAATTTTTTATTTATTTGAAAACATTAAAAATAACACATTAAATTATTTATTGGTATTAATATAAATATATTTTATGTATAATTTATAAATATATCATTTAATTACTAATAATAATACTGAAGTGTTGTTTTGTAGAAACTCAATCATTTGTTTAACGCAAGCCAAGTTAGTATTGCATGCCTCAAAATCTATTAAAGATAATGCACTATGAAATATTGGGGTGTTATATTCTCTTATCATTCAATAAATTGGTTCACCTCAATTTAACCATGGAATTGAATACAATCGGTTGGTCTATTCAAAATATCTTTATTGAAATTACCCATAGAAAAATGGATTAATAATACCTCCATTTTAAAATAAATTATGGGATATACGAATGTCACAATAGAAAACACATACAAGGGTTCCATATAGAGAAACATATATATAGAAGATAAATATAACCCTGAAGTTATAAAATAGAGTGATAAAGACATTGGTTAGGAAAAAGTTATCATTCACAAATCTTGAAGTCAATTATGATCAAAGGGACCATTGGATTAATCTAAAAAATTACTACGACAATTTTTTGGTTTTATGATCCTTTCCCTAATTTTTAAGAATTAATCATTTCATATAATAAGACCAAAATTAACCTTACCTACTTTACAAGTATATATCCATCTGTTAACAAAGTTTTACCAAAAACTCATATTACTCTCCAAAAGATTATAATATTTAAAAATAATCTATTTATATTAATAATATAGGGTTATGAAAATTAACTTTTATCTCATCTATAAAAAAACTATAATACAAACTAGGACATCATATAGGCTAGTTGTAGGCGATGCACCCTTGTCCTTTTCGTTAATTTAGAATATTAAAAAAATAATCCTAAGAAATTTTTTAACCTTGAACAATTGTATATGGTTTCAAACATAATTCATTCCAACCTTAATCCTCGACCAAAATACTTCCATCCAAATTAACATTCCATAAATTCTCTAAACTTTAAAAATATATCATATAATTAGATTCCCCAACCAATTTAATTTATCTCTTATTGTTAGTCACCAGATATATGATCACCTATAAATACATAATGAAAACACTAATGATTCCATATCCTTAAAGAAAAAGTATTGTAGTACAGTCCTTATATATCTCATGAATATTATAACCATAGAAACATTGATGTAATAATTCTTCGATCCATGTATAAAATAACCATAATTTTTCAGCTACAATTTTTAACCATTAACTATGCTTCTACATTTTATTTTTTTAATACATCTTTCATCTCATTTTTATTTTTTAATCTCTTCATCACCAGTAGTTTAACCATTGTACGTATAACATAACTGATTCTAACCATTGATCAAAACTCAACGCACAATGTGTGAAAAACTAATTATGATCATATAGTCATGAAGAATCACTTATATGATCTTTAAATGATTATAACTTCATCTCAATATTTAAATTTGTTGGAATAACCTAGTTTATCCATTAACAAATCTAAAGGATGTTATCCAATAATTTGACTTATCCTCAAAGACATTTATAGGGTTACGTTTTATATCTTATGTTTTAAAAATATAATTTTCAAGGTTGATGCTGAAATTCCATTGTGACCAACTGTATTTCCCCAAACCCAGATTCTGAGAGCTATTGCATTATTTTAATACATTTTCATTATTATAAAAAATCAATTCCTAAAATACCGATCACTTTAGCAGTCTTTCAAAATAGATTACATGCATGAACATTACATTACAATTCAAAATATAAAATTACACATAGATGAGTTTTTATGAACACCATTACTCTCCTAGGATAACCCCGTATATCTTTCAAAAAAACTTATTTTCTTCCTTGGAAAATAAAACATACGAAATGGGTGAGATTATATGCTCAATAAGGGTAAAAACTAAAGAATATGATTTCACAAATAAGAATAAACTTTTATGAAAAGTATACAAGTAAAATAAAATCATTTTAAAACATAATCTTCAATATAATATGAAAAGAATAAATCCAATAATTCCATTTAAATATTCACATGGATATTATACTAGTCAAAAATTCATATATAATATTAATAAACAATCTAATAATGTTGGAATGAATAATGTTGGATGTGTACACTATCAAGATATATCCTCAAGATAGAAAATGTCAAGATCAATGCACGTTACAGTTTATGTTTGTGTGTATAAACCTGTTTGATTTGTATTGAGATATATCATCCCCATAAGATAACTACTATCATGATCTACCCTGGTGAAACTTTAAATATATGGGTTTAATCCTTCATGATTTTTTTAAAGGTCAATCCTCATGACTTTTTAAAACTTGTTAGAAAAAAAATGAAGAGTTTACCGCAAACTAATTTCATCTCATGAGACCTACCAATGCATCGAGAGTCTATTGTGGGCACCTCCAATCACATAATAAGACCAATAAACTCCTCATATGAAAATGGTGAAACATTAAAAACATAATAATTCATATTCTAAACTAGTATATGAATGATGAATAAAGTAACCATAAACCAAAAATGGTATCTAAATAGAACATCCACAATCAAACTAATGATAAATCATTCAATAAAATATTAAAAATGATATCATAAAATATCAAACTCAATTAATAATTAGATGAAAAAAAAGATGTTGTCATAGATGAAAATTCTCTATTAAAATCACTAAAAATATATTGATACAAATTCCCATTTTTCATTGAAATCATTTATTCAATTGTTGTGCACATATAAATGAAGTATTAAAAATATATTTTTGAATAAATTTGTCGCTTAAAAATTTGAATATTTTGAATATAATTAGAAATTAAAATCATTGATGTTCATATAAATAAATCCATAATACATTTTAAAAAATTGGACATTAATGATAAATATTTTATATGTCTAAATCTATAAACCATTTAAAATGATGTTTTGTTTGAATATTACAATACATAAAATGATAATAAGATTATATTTTGATAACATTAAGATGAACTTCAAAATATAAATAAAATTTCATTTATAATCCTTTTATATCTACCAAAATAGAAATGTTAAATAATATTAGGAATATTGCAATATTGAAAATATTAATTCTTTAAACATTTAATCCATTCCGAACCACATTGAACATTGAAATCATAAGTCTAATATATTTAAATGAATATTTAAATAAAATGATGATAAATTTATTCATGATTTGAAATATAATAGTGGAATTACATAAACCATTCACAATAAATATGTGTTGAACATGGATTATATATCACGAAAAATAAAAGTGACACAGAATTACCTTACCTTACGTATGATACTATATGTATGTGTCCAAAACTCATGAATAATTGTTTAAAACATAATATAAAATTGAACTACATTCGTAATAATATTTATGATATCATAAATGATATGTTTATGACTTTATATTACTCATTAATAATGAATTTCAATTCAAATCAATTTTTCATGTGATAATTGCTTTCTTTATTGCATGTGTTTTCACTTATTATTTTCCATCATATTACCTATATCATGATATAATTAATTAAATAATCAATAAAAATATTTATATATAATATATAATTATAATATAATTATAGATAGTAGATATATATATGAAATGGAATACATTGTTCATGGAGATGGTAGGTCGTGCGTACTCAAAAACATTATTTCCATTTTCATATCGAATTGAATTGAAGTAATTTAATGAAATTCATGCATATATATATATATATTAAATTAGAATTATAATTAAATATATTTAATAATTATTATTAATATATATTTTTATAATAATTCATCGAATTTGTTTGTGAAGATAAATCTCATTTCATCTTGGAGACGATAAGTCATACATGCACACAAGCGATTTTATGATTTCCTTAGTGGATAAATGGTATGGAATTGGATGGAATATGAATTTTTTAGATAAAATATGATGTTATATTTAAAATTTATACCCTTTATATTATTCGTTTTACCCATATAAATAATGTGTGCAAGAAAAATAGTTCACAACATGGCTTGGAGACGAAAAATCGTACGTACATATGCATAGTGATATTATTTTTTTATTATTAGTAAAAGGAGGAATATCATTTTCCCATAAAAATATAAAATTTAATAATATATTAGATGTCATATTTTATTTTATTTTTATTTTAAAAACTTTTTAAATGGATGTAGAAGATGAATGGTCATTGAAAGAGTTTGATAAAATGATTAACTCTTTTTCAAGTATCTCCTCGTGATTTTCACAAAAGGACTACATAAGTTGGTTTTCAGGTTATAGTGTGGGCTCTATGATGAATTTAGGGATATTTGGAAAATATTTGAGTAGGTTTTGGACTATCAAAATGGAATTGGAGTGCTTAATTAAAGATATGGAGAAGTGACCTTTTATAAGAGAGGTGAGAGACACTTTTGGATGATCTTAAATTATTAATTTATTATAAATTGATTTCTGATTTCTAATATATCTAAAGTAATTTATTTAGAGTATAATTTATTGTTGGGTCTAAATAATCTCATAAAATATGTTTTATATAGGTTTAGTACATAACATTAACCTTATCTATTGAATTTATCCCTTAGCCAAATAATTTTACTTTTACCATGTCTTCTTGTATTTTGACACTTCTTAGTTAATATATTTACTATAAAATTCCAAGAAAACCTAAAGTATAAAATTTATGAAAATTATATCACTATAAAAGTAATATTTATAAATATTATTTTTTAACTTTTATATCATTTAATGGAATATTATTTATATTAAAAAAACATTTATGTTAATTTGGAAATATTTAATACATTTTTTTAAATCATGAAATCATTATTATTTTTCACAAAATTCATTAACTGGATACAACTATTTCATATTCATCCATTAATTTTTTTATCGAATCAAATATTTAAATTAATATTTATTTTACTATTTGTATTATAATTTATTTGTTTTTTATTAGTCACATTATTATTGCATCATCATTGTATATTAATTTAATTTAACAATCTATTTCATAAAAATTAAAAATATATAAAAATGAAGTATGAAATATTAATTGATTTATAATTACTATTTATAGTCTAATATATCACTTATATAACCCCGTATTAAAATTGTTTCCGTAATAAGAGTCACGTTTATGATATTTTTACCATTATTTAAAATTAAATGTTATAAATTTATTAATCAAAACAGTTGTCTTAAAAAGGAAAAAAATTGTACCCAAGGATATTAATTTTCGTTCATGACTCTTCCAATAAGGTTCAGACAAGGGTCATGGTAATTTTATTTTACTATAATATTTTATTTACCTTTAGTTACCCAATTTACTTTTAACAATGGTAAATAAAATTCAAAAGTTTCCATTCACCAAAAAATATTATGATTCTATTAGACCACATTTTTCACTATGATTAAAACCATGTATGCATGATTTTAATGATTCAATTATGATATGCGATAAAATTTCATTTAATGCTAATATGTAAATGTGGCTTGTTGGATGGTAATAAGTCGTGAAAAATACTCAATGATTTTTTATATCTAATTCTATTATAAAAATGATTCTACTAACCAATAATTGGTTAATAAATTTATTATTTATATATTTTTACCTTAAAACCAATTTAATGTAAAATTATTTTTTAAAATGAAAAAGTCAGGTTTCTAATAAAAATATTGTGTTTTTCACTATTCGTCAAAAATTGAAAGTTTTCAAGGAAAAAAATAAAAAAATAACATTAAGTTAATTTTGATATTCCAAATTCAAAAATGTAGACTATTTTACAAAAATTAATTTCAATGTGTGTCTAAAATTAATTTTTCTTCAAAAAAGTTGATAATTTAGGAATATAGTATTTCTAAACATATAACTATTTTCCTGAAAATTTTACATTTCATTTTAAATAAGTTTTATTTAGGTGGAAATATTGTAAATATTACTTAAAAATTATTTATTGATATTTATATTACTATATTTAATGGTTAAGTTATAAATATATTATTAAAATTATCATAATACTAAGGTATTGGTTTATAGAAACTCAATCTTGTGTGTAACATAATCCAAGTCAGTGTTGCGTGAAACACAAGATATTAAATATAAGGTACAATGAAATATTGAGGTGTTACATTTGGTTTATTTCAAAGAATGATTCTGAATGATGATAAATAACGATAAACTATGTGTTTTTAATTATTATTATAATTATTATACATCTTAAAAATATATCATATCATTTTTAAAATAATTTCACCAGTGTAAAAATATAATAATTTTTTATTTTGATAATAAATCAAACATTGTCAACCATCTATCCATTCTTTGGAAAATGTGAACATTACTACTGTGCACATGCAGAATATTACCTATATGAAGTGATTTAATTCATTTTATCATATGTTTTATAAGGATGTTCATAAGGTTAAATTTAATGAATATATATGATAAAAATTATATAATAGTGAGTGTGATAATGAGACATATTATTTTTCTATCTATCCTTTCATCCATCAATAAGTGGAATCATCACTCACATATATGTATGGACTATCATCTACAAGAAGAGATCTAGTTCATTTTTCATCACCACTATATATGAACAATTATAAAATTATATATAATGAAAACATATTATTCTAAGGACATGTTAATCATTTTCCAGATTAAGGAACCTTGACCAATGTATTTGTATCTGGACTACCAAAAAAAAAAGTATATGAAAAGTGAAGAAATTTTAACATAGAATAGTGCTTTTAGTAGAAAATTGTTAATAAATGGGCAATAATATTTTAGGAGTATATTATATATTGTTTGATATATATATATATATATATATAGTATTTTTATACTGAATTTAGGATTATTATAATGTTTTTTTGAATGCATATGAGGAAATAAAATTATTGAGGTAAGGTATTTATATTTCAATGACATTTTATATATGATTATATTATTCTTGAACTTCTATTGAGGAGATTATATGATACTTATAACATAACACCATATAATTTTTATATTTATATATTTATTTATAGGAAATACATGTTTTTATTAATTTTTCAACACATTATATACTCATAATATCGAAATATTCATTTTATGTAATAATAATAGTGTTTTTCTATTTAGATGAGACTCATTTTTTTATTTATCCATATTTTCATTAAAATATATAAAATATAATTTTTTTATTATCTTTTTTTTAAATGTAAAATTCTTCACATTTTTGCAAATTTAATGAAATATTTCAAATGAATCTTTATATTTTTATCTAAATGATGTATTTTTACTTTTTACCAAAATGTGAAATAAATTATTAATTTTACATATACGAAATGAGTTGAATTTTCACACCCACATAAATACTCAATTCATTAAATAGTAATTTTGTATTTTTCAAGCATTATTTAAATTTATATTATTTCTATAAAATTAGGAAATTTTTATATTTTAAATTAGTAATTTCAAAATGAAAATTGTATTTTCATCAAGAATAGTATAGTTAACATTTAAGGCATTTTTTCATCAAATATATCTTTCTTGATGTTACTCATGATAGAATATTGATAAGATCCAATAATACTGTCACCATTATTTCATTATATTTCTTGTAATATTTATTATTTACGGATATTTTTAAAAATAATTTCCCTTTGCCTAGAGTTAATTAAGTTATGATGAAACCATTATTAAACTTTTCTCTTTTACATAGGTCATGAAACAATAAATATATAAAAAATTTATTAGAAATGTTTTCATTGCATGAGTTGATATGATGATAATATGAATGTTTTATGATATTGTGTGATGCATAAGTAAGATTTTTGTTATGTCACTAGTGTTCGTAGAATTAAATAAAATTTTAATGTATGGGATAATTTTTTATATATCCTTAGTTAATTATGGGTTGTGACATGATATGCTCATTAAAATTTTGGAAGCATGTTTGTAAACATGATTCAATATGAAATATAGGTAGGGAATCCTGATCCACTGAGGAAAATGGGTAGGTATGCCTAATCCACTATAGTAAATAGGTAGCGATACTTGATCCACTATAGGAAACGTTTGATGATTCCTAGCCTGTTATGATATAGGAAATAGATAATGTCTCCTAATACACTATTATTTTATGCTATCATTAGTAAAAAAATTAAATATGAAATGGTTCCTATGATTTTTTTCGGTGAAACACTTTTATGATATGACTATTTTTTAAAATTTGGTTCATGATTGATTTGTGATGTTTTCTCATTCTTATGATTCATGTCTTTTGAAAAGATAATTTTTATGACAAGAATCATGATTATAATTATTTATTGATTGCGTATGAAAATTGTAATGTATGATCCTAAAAAAAATACTCTTATGCATATCATTTTATTTCATAATATCATGGATTCAAATCTCCCATGTTTTCCCTCACTTAGCATCTGAGTTCATTATTTCATTTGTTTACATTAACATGTATTTAAAAAATTTCATTATTAGGGTATTTATGGAAGTGTCTAATGTGAGAATAAATTTTCGAGAGGTGTTGAAGAATTTACCTAAATAATATATTTATTTATCTTGTCTCTAAATACACTAATCTTTTATGGATTTGGTGTGGTTCATAATGTTTTATATATAATATTAATCTAAAATGTGGTAATATTTATGTATGAATAAAAAGCCTCTATAGTTCGTATCAGAGAAAGGATTAGTTTCTACATTAAAATAATATGAGAAAAAATTATAAAAACCATTAGGATAATCCTGTGTACTATATAACCTTCTAGAGTTTTAGTAATATCCATGGATAACCTTATATAAACCTAAAGTGTCATAGATGGAAAAGGTGTAAGAATTTAGAAATAATGTTAATAATTTTCAAGATCTATCAATATGATTGACAATATTTTTCTTCATGATAACAATTTCAGTTTTATAAAGGGATTTAAGATAGAATTGTTAAGTTGTGATAGTAATAGGTACACTCAAATATTTACTTATATTATTTTATACAGGTTATAAGATTTACCTTATATCATGAAAAGTCTCTAGGAATTTTAATTCATATCCTAAATGATTATATTAGGAGTTAACAGTAAAAAATACTAATTTTATGATGACCATATATAAAATTTATATCCCCTATCTGATGGATGTTTGTAGAAATATTCTTTCAAAAAATAGTCATACTTAGACGTGTTTGATTTTATTTTATTTATTAAAATAAATCCCATATCCATTACCAATGATATGAATTCTAATATTATATTATGAAACAAAACACAACCTTTTATTAGTGTAATGACAAATATGAACATCCAATTGAAATTACAATCATGGTATGAATCTTGCTTTATATTTAGAAGGCGTATTTACCTCAAACAATTGGGGAGAAACACAACATCAAATATATTAATATTATAAGGGATCATTAATATGTTCTTATGAAATAATTTTCTTTTCATCCTTTGAATCAAGATTTTTAGTTTCAATTGAATTCATTCATGGGGCTACACCAATTTCAAAGACCCCTTATAGAAAAACCCCAACATAGATATATGAAATAAAGAAGAAAATATTATAGAATATTGATATGATATTAAAAATCTATAGTGTGTCACCCTGGGGTTACCCTATTATTTTTTATAAAGAAATAATTGTCAATGAATAATTATATTAACTATCAGAAATTTATCAATTCCATTATCAAGAACATGAATTATCTACACTGTTTGGATGGTTTGTTTTATCTATTATGTGGAGATCAATACTTTTCCGTGATTGACTAACATTATTGATACTATAAATCAAAGTTAAAAAGGGAAGAAATACCATATAAAACATTATGTATGAGTTATGAACACTATGAATTTATATAAATTTCATTTTGTATTACTAAGTCAACTAATATCATTATAGATTAACTGAATATACCTTTTGATATTACCTTCATAAGTTTTTATTATACTTTATAGATGATATTCTTATATATCTCAAGTGTAAATAAGAGCTTGAAGATCATTTGACACTTTTTTAAGGCCATAAAGATGTATGATTTATAGGAAAAAATTACGAAGATTGTATTTTATGTACATAATGGTTCATTTTTGTGTCATATAATCTTAGACGAGGTTATATCGATGGACACAAAACAGAAAAGAAGTTACTAAAAAGTGACATAGTCTAACCACTATGTTTATGATCCATTTTTTTCATTTTTGGATTAATATTATCTAAAAATTATGAATAATATAATGTGGATTCATTATATACTTAGTGAGTTAACTTAAAAGGGTACCAAATTCATAGGAATGATGAATATGAGGAATATTTCAATTAATTGATTAGAATGTTAGTCAAGGGAAATATTCTTATAGTACCCTATAGTATATAATGGAATATAATATATGGTTATTGTTTGAAAATTGGACTTAGTTGTATCCTTATCCATAATTATGATTTTATAGCATGTTTATCAAGAATATTGAATGATCTTGAGAGAAATTAACAAAATCAATATTTTGTGTTAGCTCCAATAAAATTTTCATTAAATATATGGATTTATTATATTTATGGATAAATTAGTGACATATTTTCCAATAAAAAAAATTTAAATATATATTCACTCAAAAGTACTTTTGTACATTCAGTATAAGATTATTAGAGTCGATTAAATATTATGACAGGTCAATAAATTAATACCATGGGAGATTAAACAAGGTGGATTATGATTTTAAATGAAACGATCTTACTAGCTAATAGATGATAAGGATAAAAAGGATCAATTATTTCTTTATTTTCAATGGGTGGGTCTAATAGACATAAAGAAATGTGTTAAATCATTGATTTCTCAAATGAGTGTTCAATATTATATTCATGTAATGAATAAAGATGAATCAAAAGAGGATGTACAGTTACAAAATAAATTTTTATATATTACTTAGATAACCTTGATTAAGATAGTATGATATGGGTTTTTAATCATCTATGTGTTTTTCAAAACCAAATTTTATGAATTATTTTTTGAACGAAGTAGAAAATTAAAAATTCTATATGCATCTATAAAGGTCGAAGATATGTAGTGATCTAATATATTATTACTTTAGGGAAAATATAAAATAAGATATTTTGGAGTAAGAATCATAGTTATTTTTTGTAATAACATTAATACTAATGGATAGAATTGAAATGTGTTTTTACATCTACTACCCATACCATAATAAAAATGGGGAGGCATTACCATGTATTTTGTCATCAGGCTACACAATACATTTAAATACCACCTTGTAATTTGGGTTATATTCAACTGACTTACGCATTTAGTACATTTAATTTTTATTATATATTTTTTATCCCCAGATAATATTTCTTATATATATATAAAGGAATTAGTGTCATTATAATGATTACCACTCGCAATTGTACCTGATCAAGATTTTAGTTTTACCTGGATGTTCTATTGAAGTATTTAGTAAGCTCTAGATTCATGGTTATGTTTACATTCATCTAATAATACTATGATAGATATTCAGTCAATTGTAACCCTTAAAACCCTAGAAGATATAGAATAATCTTGTGTCATGTATTTAAAAGGGGGTTTGGATCAACACCTTCCTCTATCCTATTTTTCCGAAAACAATGGATTTTAATCTGGAGTTAAGATGGATAATCATGATTACCCTTATACAATGAAGTATATAACACCAAAATTTGGGGATGGAGCTAGTGAAATAAATTTATTTTACTATGATATAGATGAGTAAATGGGAGATGAAGTCATATCTATTAAAAAACTCATCAAGTAAGGTCAGAGTCAACCAAAATGTGATGATAATAGTCATACGTGAAATATTAAGTTGAATTTGGTGAAAGGATATTCCTATGAATGTCTCATTGGATGAAGGATATGAAATTTAGAAATATGGGAAATCTGATCACAAGACATAATTATCCCTATGAAATTATTTACCATATTGGTGTGTTAGAATATCATTTATAACCTGAACTAATTCTCCCCCCTACTGATTATATGTTCCATATATCTCTCTCAATGAAGTACATAAATGATATTTAACATGTACTAATCTTATAAGTCACACCGCTTGATAATGATCAATATTATAAGAAACTAATGGTGGAGATTTTTAATAGTTGAGGAAATTTTCTACAAAATGATACTACTAACATGGTAATAAATTTATAGGGATTCGAAAAATTAGAAGAAGCTACTTGGGAACCTCGTGATGTGATAAAATAGAGATATCCACAATTTTTTATATGGGTTATGTAAATTTTAGAAAAAAATAATTTTAAAAGGGTTTGATTATAATGAAATAATATTTTGTTTTATATTTCTATATTAATTAGTTTTATTTATATCATAGATTATATTACATGGTACACTAAGTTTAAAAATACCATTTTAGACTATTGAAATATTATTATTTAATGTGATAGTTATTGCCTAGATATTAAATTAGTAGTAATGAATAGGGTTAATCATATTATGAAATATATTTAATTTTTTTACCCAATTCACAAATTTTAATTTATTCATAAGAATTAAGCACTATGGTTTTATTAAAGTCATTTCTTAATCAACAATATTTTCTCTTCATAAATAGGGTTTATTTATTTTTGGGGTCAACTATTATAACTAATTTCACTAACATATAGAAATTTGAATTAGTTATAGTATAATATTTTGTAAATCATAATATAAACATTATCTTTGTTTGAATTTTGTTAATATTTCTAAAGGGGTTGACTTTCAAATGAAAAGTGAAAAACAATAGTTTATATTGAAATTATATTTTTGTTTCATTAATTTCAAAAGGTCCATTTTATTTTAAAAAATGATCAAGTAACATTTCTTCTTTTATATTATGATTAATGAAATTATGTTCATGTTAGTCAATTTTATGGTTGAATTTTGAATAAAAAATAAATTTTACATAAAAAAGAGTTTTTTTGAAAAAAAATTCAATTCATTTTTCATTTTTATGTTATGTTAATTTATAAGACATATAGAAATTGTAACATGAGAAATGGATTCAATATTTCGGTTCATCATTTCCAAATTTGGTAAATAGTTCCCTTTTATATTCGGTCAATATGTATTGTAACCATAAAATTTTATTATTACCACTGTAATGGTAAAATGATTAATTAGGGTTAGAACTAAGGTGATATGGCTTAAAATTAATTAAAACACTTCAATTTAATTCTTCTTATGAGCCTATATTATCCATAATAATAAAAAATTAGAAAATACAACCTTTTTATCTATTTAAATTTCATTATATCCATTATAATATTTATGTAATACATAAAGTTAAAATTTCCACATTAGTATATTTAATAGCTATAATATGTTGTGATTAGGGTAAAAATATTTTGTGTTCCCTTATAATTTTTTTAAATATGAATGAGATTTTTTATGGTATATTATTTTAAATTTTTAGTGATGAAATAATTATCTTATATTCGTATCCAATTTCAACATTGTGCTTGTGAATGTAAACAAAAAATAATGTAATTAATTTTAAATAACTCTAACTATTATTTTTTTGGGCTAGTTATGTGTGCCCTAGTAATATAATTGATATATCTAGAATATTAAGGTTGTTTGGCAGGATTATATTTAAATTAATTTTTTTCTTAGTGTTTTTAAATTGAAATTTAATGAATATTTAATTACATTAGATTAAATATATTTTATATTAATCAATATTTAATTAAATGATAAAAAATTAATAAAATGGTATATTTAAAAACGTTAATATGGTATTGTTTAAAATATAATTCATTTCCCATTTTAGCATCAATTTAATGCTTATAGATGCATTTTTAACCCTTAATGAGTATAAAATAATTATATTGTCATAAATGTCAAAAGTGATAACAAGTGGGTTGAAACAATGAGATGTGGACAAAAAAATATCCAAAACATGTAAAAACATTATTCAATGAGATTATTTATACTTATAGTCGTATTATATTTTAATAATATCAATTCTTATCCATTAATACTTGAAAATTAATTTATATTAATTTAATACATAATGTATACCCAAGAGTGTCTCTCCCCTCACTTATAAAAGGGGACCTCAATTCCATAATTATTAAAAATGTTTGAGACTTATATCTCATATAATAGTAGGCTTAATATCCTTTAATATTCCATGACCACATATTAGAAAATTTATCCTTTGAAAAAGACCATCCTTCAAGGTCTACTGTTTGATAAAAATATGGTTTCTCATTAAATATTTATAACTCTTAACCAAGAATTTTCAAATAAATTTATTCTTATATCACCTATAAATATATGATATCCAATATAAAATAATAAAAAATACATTATAAAAAATTATCAATTGTATTTATTATTATTATTTTTAACGTTCTGATCCATATTCCACAAAGATAATGCTTTGAGACGATTAGGTCACGAGAACTCAAGAACGCATCCCCATATTCCAGAGGCAACTGACTAGCTGTAAATACCTAGGTTGTGATGGACGGGAGACTATTCCATCATACGAGATTAATAAAATAGTTGAAAATTATAATTTAAATGCACACTAGTAAATAAATTGAGTGTGAAAGTTGTCGATAAGCTGAAATATATCAGGCTATAGTAATAAATGAAAATGTCTATAAAATCTAGAAGAGTAATTCCATACATACAAAAATGGTCATCTACTAAGAGAACCAAATAGATACAAAAATAAAAATGAATCTTAACCAAAATTATTGGGATCTATTATTAACTAGGATCCAGACCACATAACTAGTCTCTAGACACTATTGAACTACACCGGCCTGATCAGAAGAACCCACATGAGCAGCTCCTCTTGATTATGAAAATTCCGGCATCGACACTACCAACCATGAATCTATTCTCAACCTAAAAAGCATATATATAGTCTACATGCACAGAACTGTAAATTTCTAAAGATGAGAAATAATCTCTGTATGCCCCCTAATAATGAGGATATAAATACGATTCCATAAGTGCATCGAAATGCAATATACTCATCCTAGTCAAGACACAACTAAAATCTTAAGTAAAACCAATAAACCTGAAACCATAGTCAAACCCCAGGTTTGTAATCCCTGTCAAATTGGATTTTTCTTTCATGTATGTATGTAGTTATATTTATATACATTTATATTCCCGAACAATTATATATATACATACATATAAAAATTTATGAGTAAAATGAATTCAATAACATAAAACCAAATAAAAGTGGATCTGAATTTATATTCCCCAGATCACCTATACATCCTATGAATGGGAATTGAGTTGGATGTCTTACCACTCAAGTCATGTATCATTAAGTCAGTCTTTAGGTCTGCAAGTAGATTTTACTGGTGCCACTCCATTCCCACTCATAGATGTCTCTAATAAGTGATATTTGAATCAACCCAACCAACTAAGAAACTCTAATCATTCAGGGTGTTAAATTATATAAAGTTCTGTATCCAACAACAACGTTAAGTAACTGATAGAGGAGGGTTTTATCATCTAAATACCACTGGATATCATCATAAACCATAATAATAATCATCTATAATTACATTCCCAAATCGAGGAGAATGTAATCATCCTACCCACCTTTCAATATAGGAGAGAGGAATCATCCTCATCACTCATGAGTGTGTAAACATCCACAGGAATCATTAATAGGGATTCCATGCTCGTATATCATATTCGTGGGCTCAAAATCAAGATACTATGAAGCAACTATGTAAATCCTTAAACTGTAATAATTATAATACATAAAGTCTCAATAGGTAAATCCCATGTAGTACATCAAAGTATAAAATTAAATAGGAAATAACATGGCTCCGAAGCTAGATCCCATAAATGATCATTTTGGAATCCCAAAGATAAATATTTATTCCTCAATTATCACTCAACATTGACCATCCAAGATTCACATTTGGACATCATCAGTTTATTATCAATAAGCAAGTGAATATATAAAAAAGTGCGAGGGTAATGAATACATACAGTATTACTACTAACTCAAAATCATAGTTTTTCATGTTAGTTATGGGTTCTAATGTGACCCTTGATACCGTATCTACCCAAACATGACATACTAGCTAAGAGTCACTAAATCATACGGTCACCCATTGGGTCCCTCAATAAATAACACTAGAGATGCATTCTATGTTGTATCTGCAAGGATTTCACAAAAGATAAGTCATCTTACTCATGAACCTAAACTAATAATTTAATTGAGGAATCCTACAAGGTATAATCAAATTCCTTGCACAAGATAAGTCATTATACTAGGAAACCATAGTTGTAATGGTAAAGGAGGAATCATATTTGGGATCCCTGCTGGTATGTCAATAGCGGAATTCTAAAGGGCTCCTAATATATATTCCTTAGCTAATCATGTCAGAAAAGTAATATCTTAGGGGATCCGTGGTAATAGGAAAAGACTACAGTCATCCTATAAGGGAACGGCTTGATGAAAACATAAACACATGAATCCTATATGAAATCCTTGGGAAAAAATTGTCTCATGACTACCCAACATTGAAGGGAATTTCTCTCATGATATTATTCCACATGTAATATATAAGAAAAAATTAGTCATATAAGATGGCTCATTGACCATCTCAGCTCATGGTCACACTCTAAGGAGACATCTAAAATCAATTAATTTAGTAGGATCGTCTTCGTTAAGAAAACATTTGAAACACCAAAATGGTTTCACAATCACGATCTATGAAAATGTATTCTTTGAATTGATTATCCATTGGTAAAATTTGTAAACATTAATGAAATTACCAAAAAAATCCCTCAAAAGGGAGGAAAGTGAGGAGTACACAACATTTGTACCCTAGTACATGGACTATACCCTCGAAACTCCTCACGGGTATATACCACTTCTTATATATGTGATGTCAAATCCCATATACATGGCCTTTCGGCCCAATACATGGTGTTTTCCCCTCATGGGGTTTATGCCCATGTACCTCACATGGTATGACCATGTATATATCCTAGTAGTGTACATCTACATTACGTGTAACCCACATGGCATCTAGTTTTGTTTGTTACATGGTATATTCCCCTTACACTAGTATCTTGGCAGGGAACTCGGATACAAGGATGATTTCCTATAGACAGAGAGAATAATACATACATAGTGTTTACTTCAAAAAGGCTATCTTCCCTAAATAGAATTAAAACATGTCTTGTTTTCCATGAACCACACACCCTATTGATGGGTTTTCTCAAATGAAAAACCCTAAAATCTATCGAATCATCCGTTTTCACCTCAAATGTTGTAGATCAACCCTCTAGGTGTCCTAAGAGAGTGTAATAGAAGATTAATATTTTTTTATAAAATAACTAATTGTATTTGATACAAAACATAAAAAAATCCTTACGTTGTGTATAATATACTAAATCTTTTCTCATTTCCACACTCCACAACTACCACAATATGATCTGGTGTGTCTCCAGTTCCACAATAGTGCCCTTATTCCTCTCCCTATAATTCTCTCTATCACACTCCAATTTTATCTCTCATTCATGTGATAAGTGAGGGCCATAGTGTGTGTACATGTGTATCTTGAGGAAAAAAATTAATTAAAAAGATAAAGTAAGAAAATAAAGAAGAATAAAATTAAATAAAAAGGTGCAACGACTGACCCTGATGCCCAATTTAATTTTCTGTATTTCCTAGAGAAAATCCGTTATTCCAGAATCAACGGAAGAGACAAAATCTCACTTCAACACTCAGTTCAAAATATATGGACGAACAAACCTTTATCAATAAATCAATATTTTATTTATTAGAAAATAATTATTTATTATTCCTCTAAAATTATGACATTTCAAAATTCCACAAAAATCATATCCATTTTTAAGCACACTATTATGAGACTAACATAGTGGTTATAGAAATTAATTGAGACCATATTCTATGGTAAAATATAATTTTACCACATACATTCATCTAAAATAAAAAAACATATTTCATCCCAAAATTCTCAACATGAAAAAAAGGTAACATAAAATATAACTATTATAAACCATCTCATCCACATAAATCATGGTGGTAATACTAGATCCCATTCTCACATCATGATCATCCTCACAAAAATCTATGTAAAAAATCCAACAACCTATCTCAAAGAGTTAACAATTGTAACCTCATGGGGGGAACTTAATTATGACTGGTCTAGTACTCCCCAATAAAGGAATACCCTTATTGTCTTCTAAAAACAAAACATTGACCCAAACAACACAAAATAAAACACTAGAGTTAAATTGAAAATTTGGGTCACCACCCTCAAATAGCCAAAGGTTCACTCCCTCCCCTAATGATTATCTTATACCTATCTTCAAGTAAAACTCAACAAGTTACTTTCACAAACTAATAATGATATTAAAAAAGAATATAATATTGACATAGGATTTAATCTCCCTCGGAATAATTAGGATGATGTCAAGATATATCATGATCATATCAAACATTGAGTACACTAATATTCCATTAAAAATAATTTACTGCTATCTCTAATCCATGCTCATATAAACCATGCTAAATTTCTTTTAATCATAACCTTACACCACGTCTCCCTATATTGCCTATTTAGGTATGACCTCAAGTCTACTTTATTATGGTACCCGAAACATTTTTATGTCCCATCTACCATAGATTTTCATTCATCATTAAACCACAACTTCTATTCCACCATGTCTATGTAAATTCATTGAATCACAGGTACATGGACCACACCCAACCAATAAACGATTAATATTCAAATGGTACAACGTTAAACTATCATTTACCCGTATCGACATACTTGTATTGAATCGATTAATCCATTACTAGGATTTGCTAACTCTGCTACCCTGCATGTTAGTTTCATTATGTCTGAGTCTCTCTTGGAAATCCTCTTCAAAATCACCTACCTCACTTATTTCATGATTTATTGAATTACCTCCCATCACACAACATCATTCTAGTTAAAATAATCCACCCAACCTCAGACTATATTAGAAATTATTGAAACACTAGTGACCCATGACTAGTACCCAGAAATTTCTACCCATCGAAGCCATTCATAACAGCATGTCACTCTAGGTCCTGGTTAAAATATGAAGGCCTCAACATTCCAATACCAAAAAACTAAAGCACCTTCCTTCCCTTCTTATCAAATGAACATAAATCCTAGATCCCTTTCTAAAAAGGTATTAGTTATCTTGGTCTTACCTCTATCACGTAGGATGCCCTCACACAAAATTATCATCAACCAATATATTTCTGAGTCAAAACTAAGGGTATCTATGTTTCACACCTATAATTATAAATCACGTCTCACTACTAGGTTTCAATTTCTAACCACCTAAAAAATGATTAAACCTCTATAAAGAAGGTAAAGATCACAAGGGCCAATGAGGGTCAAAACATAAACCCCAGCCTGTAAGGGTAGATCCTCACTATGTATCCTCATAATGAATTTTTCCATGTGGTACACACTACGCACATAGAAGATAGATTAACTAAAAATATCAAGGTATATTTATATGGTAATATCCCCTAAAGGTTTAGTTAATGAGAATGGGGGATGTACCTATAGACATTGAACTCAGAGACCTGACTAAGTAAAAATAGATAATAGGATACCCCCACCAGACTATAACTTATAAAAATCATATTCCCTATCAATATACGATGGCCATTGTACCTTTTATGGGGGATGACTGAGACATTGGCCTGCCCAAAAAATGCAGCAACATAGAGCCACATTACATTTCATTATAAAGACATATATATGCAAATAGGATCAAATGAGTTGAATGGAACCAAGAACTTATACATGAAATAGAAATTATGCTTTTTGTTGTAACATTAAACTATTGGCCTCTATCATCAATAATAATGACACATGAGATGGTCTATATTATGTTAATCTTATAAGCTAAATATGATGCATGAGACGCCTCTGTCCTATATAGGCCAATACTAACAATCAATCAATGGACTCTTCTAAATGACCATGATTCATAGATCCATAGTACATCATAACATCCACACAACATGTGTGTTTCTATGAGGAAAAATAATATTCATCTATAGCATCACAGACCAAAATAGAATTCTCATACCATAGAAACTATAAATTCATTCCAGAAAAAGTGTCCTCGGGGCAGTAGTGTTATACCAATCACAATTTAAAACACATTCATAGTACTCTAGTATTCAATATACCAAATAGTAAAGACATGGAAAAGAACATATTTTATTTCACATTATAACATCTTCACCTAGATTTCACTCAACTGAGACTCTAATATGGTTCATCATGAATCCTCAAGAAGAAGGCCTTTTATGATATATGATTATGACTAGAAGAGGAGTTATGGTGTGACAATTGGACGAATTTTACCTCATATAAAACTAACAAAAAAAGTGTAAATAACTAATTATCATAAAAAACAGTAAATCGACATAGTGAATAACTTTTAAATAAACATAAATAAAATATGATATCTTAATAAATGAAAAATTCTATACAAGTTCGAATAGGTATTCCATACATCCTACACTGGTGACCCACTATGCTGATCATACAAATACAGGAATAAAAACTAAAATAAATGTACATGGATCTACTACTAACCATGATCTCGGACACATTCCCATTCTCCAAACACTATCGAATTGCATTTTCCCAATCAGAAGAACCCACACTATCCACTCTTCTTAATAAATAAACTCTAGGCCTCAGCAATATCCTCCAAGAATTTTTTCTCAATGTAAAATAGAATAAATAATGTATAAAATCACACTGAGGTGCATGTATAGGATTGGGAAATAATCATAGTTGCACACCCTAATGATGAACCTATAAATATGATTCCATAACTGTATGAAAATTAAATATTCTCAACCTAGACCAGAAAAAACTAAAAATATAAGAAAATCTAGTAAACATAAAACCATAGTCGGACATCAATTATGTAATCCCTATCTACTGGACACGTGATACCATTGATGTTCATATTTAAATGCATATACATGTATAGTTTCATACATATCCCTATATATATAAATATTAATATTAATCAGTAAAATGAATTAAATAACATAAATCAAAATAGAATTATATCCACGGGTCTATAATTGGGACTGCTTGGACATCACGTGAAATATAATTAAGATGGATGTCTTACCACTCAAGCCATGTATCATTAAGTTGATCTTTATGTCTAAATTAATAATGATGTATACCTGCACTGGAAAATTCTTATATATGTCTCTAATCATGCTTCATCACTATAGGAAGATAATCATCCTAATTCTAAGTTCAGCCATACTCGTATCTAACCATTATAAAGAAGGATTAAAGGGATGTACCTCCGGACATCCTCTAAATGGATAAGATCTCGACACCATAATATTCATATTAGGTAAATCTAGTCCAATGTATGAGCCCTAGGTCCCTGTCCATATGCAGTCATGACATTTGGAACTCGGATAAACCCTAATAGTCTATCCCCTATGTGATCTGTAAGTACAACTCACTTATGAGAAGCCATACCCACCCCTAAAGGTATCTAATATGGGATATAAAAATAATACCTACAATCTAGTATATCCTAATAATTTTTGGTATCCAATGATGTGAAACATGATTTCCAAAATAGTAATCGTGTAATTAATCCAGGAGAATGAAATCAACCATATCCCTTAGTATAGTTTAATCCACCCCATGTTTAATCATCATGGACTCCATGAAAAAATTGAAGAGTGTTTATTCATCCTCCTCACATGTCAATAGATGACTGTGAAACTCATAAATGGGGAGAGAATAACCATCCATGAGTATCATTTTTAGGGATTCCCTGGCCATATGTCAGAGATATAGTTTCAAAAGCTAGATTACACAAATCCCCCTACAAATCATAAATATATAATAATAAAAATACATAAATTCTTAGCAGTAAGACCCCATTTACTACATATTGGTATAAATGTAAATATGAAACAACATGTATCGAAATATGGATCCCAAGAAAACATGTCTTGACATCCCAAATAGATTGAAATACATCTTTTGTTAGGCTCAAAATCCAGAAACTTGGGAGAACGTTTCGATATCATCTCAACATCAGCTTTAAATAAGTTAATCTATAAACAAAGAGTGAGGTTAGATGAATATGTAACTAACCAACACTGACATAACCTATCAGGAATACATTTTTAGCATGGGTTTTAAGATGAAACATGATACCCTCTCTACCCAACCGGACGTACTTGTTTAGAGTCCATCAAACATCAGGGAACCAACTGGGTCACTCATGTCAGAACACTGGAGAGGCATACTACATGGAATTTTCAATCTACAGACATTAGAGAAGGTGTCCTACTTAAGATATTTAGCGGAGAATTTGAATGTGGAATCCTCTATGGGATCCTCAATTACCATGGAAGGGTGAAGGCATCTTACATAGGACCCTTAGTTGTAATGGTAAATTAGGAATCCTACATGGTATCAACATCGGTAACTCAGTAGAGGCATCCTAAATGGAATACTAAAAATTGTAAATATGTATATAGATCTCACTATGGATAACCAGGTCATCATGTCAGCATAGGAGCTGCATTGGATGCCCCTAGTAACCAGAAGAAGATAGATGCATCGAACACATGATTGTCTTGGTTGAAACATATGTAAAAGTATCAAACAAGGAAAACATGAAAAAAATGATCGCACATATTTATATGATAGAATGGATCATTTATCAAGATGGTTATCCCAAATTTATGTGAAATGAGGGAATGTTTCACAGAATTTTTCCCATGAACCATCTCAAATCAGGGCCTCACTCTCTAGAGAAAACTGAATTCAATTAATATAGGTGGGACCTATTTAATATGAAGATAAATGTAACGCCACTTATGATTCCCTAAATCACCGCAAAGGATTCACTATCACAATATACATAGATATATACTCAAAATGGACTAATCAGGGCTCTAATTATGACTCATATTTCAAAATTAATTAAAAACCCTAAAAAGGTGGCAAGGGAGGAGTACACGTTGTCTTTACCTTGGTAAATGACATTTACCCTCGAAACACCCCCTGGGAGTGTACATCTTCTAAATCATGGATGTTAAAAGCCCAATTACATGTTGTGTTAGTCCTGTAAATGGAGTGTACCCTACATAGGGTACCTACACATGTACCGCATATGGAATGACCATGTATATTTCTTTTCCATGTACATCTACACAGCATGCAGCCCATAAGGGGTCTAGTTGTGTATATTACACAGCATGTGCCACTTACATAAGCAGTGTGATCGAGTACATGGATACATGGATGACTCCCAGTACAAATCATGTATAACTCAGACATTGAATTTAATTCAAAATGATATCTTCCACAAGATAGAAGAACACACAACATTTATTCCCTAAACCGCATGCTGTGTAGAGGGGTTTTTTGAAAGAAAAACCCTCAAACCACAACAATTACTAGGTTTCACCAAAAAACAACAAGCTTGACCCATAGGAGGTTCTAATAATTAATAATAGAGGAATAAAACTTGAAAAAAATATGCAGATTTGAGGGAAAACATAAAAATGGCCTACATTTTTGTAGAAATCTCTAAATCATCAACTATTTCCATGTTACATGGTTACCATGTGACGACATAGCATGACTTGAGATCCATAATAGTGACTTTATTCATCTAATTATACACATCTACAACCATCCCTCATTTTCTCTCTCACTCGCACGATGAAGGAGGGATTCAGGTTGCGTACATGAAAAGCCGTTGGAGAAAGGAAGAAAACAAAAATAAAATAATGAAAAAGAAGACAGAGAATATATAATAAAATTGGACTTGACTCGGTGCCAATACTGAATAGTTTTTATGGTTTACGATGAAAAAAAATCCCAATTTCAAATTCAATGGTGGGGAATTAATGACATCACAATATTTTTTTGAAATGATATGACTGAATGAACCTATTCGAATAAATTAATATTTAATTTATTAAATATTAAATATTAATTATTCCTATAAAATTAAAACATCTTGAAATTCTACAAAACACGTTTCCTTAGGTAAAAACCCTATTTAGGGACCAACATAGTGGTTATAATAATTATATGAGAACTTCTTCTATGGGAAAAGTCCATTTTACCCCTTAAGATAATCTACAAGAAAAATTTCAAAATTTTAATCTAAATTCATATCCAGAAAATCATGGGATCATACAATTTAAAACCATTATCCCCCTTATTAAAATCCATTAGAAAATGATAATGTGGATTGTGGATATATTAGGACTACCTCCTCAACAAAGTGATCTAATTCAGAATTTACTTACAATTTATAATGATGATAATAACGATAAGTTTCATGAATATAATGGATTTATATGAAATATTAATGATTCAAGAAACCCAATTATAATTTTCCTTTTATTTTTCCAATCTACCAAAAAATGGAAACATCAATCTTTCATACATGTGGACTACCATCTCTATGAAGTGATGTAATTAATTTTTCAACAAAAGAGTATATGAATAGTTATCAAAGTATATATAATGATTGAATTTTATACACCTAAAGTGATTAAAATTATAAATATAATATAACTCACTTCAAAATACAAGGATAAACACTTAAGAACCAAAACATGCATGAAAAACCATTTTTTCATCACACAAAATAGTGATTTTAATAACAAATTATAAATAAAAAGTTGATAATATGTTATAAGTAAATAATATATTGTATGATATATATGATTATGGTTATTTAATTAAATTATATTAAATATATATTTATTACATATGAGGTTTTGACATTTAAAATGAAATAAAATAATTGAGGTAAGGTATTAATGTGTTAATTTCATTTTATTCTAGATTGTTTATTATTGAAATTCCATTGAATAAATTATATGATAATTATCAGATAAATTCAATAAATTATTCATCTCCAACGTTCATTTCATGGTAATACATTTTCTCCATTAATTTTCCTCACAATAAGTACTATTGAAAATGAAATAATGTTTTTTATAAAAAACCTGCAATGCTTTAATATTCATTAAAAATGAATTTTTTTTCTAAGTACATTATTTCATTAAAAAATTATTTTTCTATAATTCTTGTTAAAATTGAAAATTTTAATTGATTTAATATCTTTAAATATTTATAAAATTAATCTTCTTTTAATTTTTGAAATGAGTTACTTTTGACCCTTAACTGAAAATGTTAAAAGAGACATTCTTTTAATGTATACAGTATAAATGAAATTTCCAAACATCTTGACCATTTAATGATTTGACGATTCCATAACCAGCTGACTGGGATATTTTAACAGAGAAGGTTTTCCCATATATTTGAAAAAAAAATTATATTTAAAATAGGTGATTTTAATGGGGAATGAGTATTTTACTCCTGAATTGTCACTATGTTGTTTTGAATGAATTTTTCATCTGTGATATTATTCATGGTATTGGTAATTCATTATTGGGGATATGATCCACTGATACTATCCATATTATTCCTTTTGATAGATTGTTATTATGATGAATTGATGATAATTAAATGACAAGATTTTCATTCACAAGGGAAAACAATGTTATGATGAACCCTTTATTAAACTTGATTCGTCCTTGGGTTATGGTATGATGAATTTATGAAAAAATTATTAATCATGTCTTCTTTTCATGTCTTATGATATGATTATGAGTGTATTTTTTTCTTATATTTTTGAATTGATATATATGGATTTAATTATGTGATGAGTTGTCCAATAATTATATAACCCTCCAATGCACTGGACAATGTCTCAAAACTCATGATATAATTATGGGATGTGAGTTAATAAGCTCGATCCCCCATGTGAAACTAGCGGGGAAGCCTATTCGTAATTTGGAAATTTTTCGGGATGCATAATACTGCATGAGAAATAGGTAGGGATTGCTGATCATATATGGGAAATAGGTGGTGATTCCAAATTGAATATGCAGAATAGATGGTGACACATGGTCCGTTATGACATAAGAAATAGGTATAAGTTTCGAATATAATATATTTTGATTATCTTGAGTGGTAACCATGATATATGAAATGGTTTTTAAGACTATCATGGTGCCACCCTTTCATGAGATGATTGTGATATGAAAAAATTGTTCTTAACTGATTTATATTGTTTTCTAACTCTTTTGATTAGTTTATTTTGAAATGATAAAGTTTTAAACAATGACATTTGATTTTGATACATGATTTATTTGGTATTAAATTTGAATTTTATGATCGTAAACAAGTTCCCTTATGCATTTCCCATGCTATAATATGATCACTGATTGATATTCCCCATTTATACCCTTAATGAGTATTTCAACTCACTAAATCTTATATTTACTTTTCTAGGACATAATGAAAAGTTTTATGTATGGTATATCAAGAATAGAAAAAATTGAGAAGAACATGATGATAGATTTTAAAGAATGTTCCTAAATATTATGTTCATGTATCCAGCCTCCAATGAATCTATAAAATAAAGGTTTTAAAATTCATCATATTTTTATATATAGATTATTCATATAAAATAAATTAGTCGTTATTTATTAAATATTTGGGCTTCTATACAAATTCAAACCATCATACTTATCGTATTCTAAATTTAGTGCATTTATACCACTACAATCATTCCCCTATGTCTATTAGTTCATAAAAATTTTATTCCATTGCTTATTTTTCTTCATAATTATAATTTATCTATTATTATTACTATTCTTTTCATAATAAGGTCCAATAGTGTTTTGAATTTTGTTGTTTTCTTATATATTTTTTAATATAACTACTTGTAGTGATTATATTTATTGTAATTTTATAATTTTTTTCACTATAATAATGAAATTAATTTTTTTAGTTATTTTTTTATGGAAATTTTAATGAAGTGTTTACATATTATAGCACAATCATGACAATTACTTTCTCCACTATAAAAAAACCCATCCATAAAATTTTATTTAACTATTAATCCTAGATTTCTTATTATCTAGTGTCACATCCTCCAACTTTTTATTTCACAATCATATCATTTCTAATTCATTTTTTTGATTCTATAAAATAGTCTTTCTGGAATTTATAATTTTTATAAATTCATCATCATATGAAAATTTAGGCTCTATATGATTTTATTTGATGTTGAGTATGTATATTGGGTCTGGAATACACTTCATTATCAATAAGACTTAGAAGATATCATTAACATTAGAGATATTTGGTGGATATCAAAATTATAATCCAAAATTACAATTCACTCCAAAATATCAAGAGTCTTAATATACCATGGACTTTTCCTTCCCTTAGATAAGAACCATTTTAATCTATTATTTAGAGATATAATTTTGAAAACATGATTCTATACATGAAATTGAAATTACCTCATATAATTATTATCAAATATTATATATCTAATTTGAGAATTCATGATATAATTGTGGATGGATTTAGCTACTTTAGTTGTTCCAATAGCGTCATCTTCAGCAAATAGACTCCATTAAAAACCATAATCCAAACATATTGGTGTACAAAATCATTTTTTATAAAATGCCACATATTGTTCCAATTGTGTACTCTAATAGAATATATTTCTGTATAAGTATTTCATTGAATATCGATACTAGTCCAAGGATCCATAATTGGGTGTTTGTCCCAAAAATTAACAATATTTATAGATATGATTTACTATTATTAAAAATAAAGGAATATTAAAAAATAACTTATCAAAAAATGAGTTTCCCTTTCCATAACATTAATATGATAATTTATATATATTATTTATCACATTGAAAGGTCATAGTATTTCAGTGTTGTGATGAGAACCTTGAAATTCTTTAATAGTATTTTAAAACATATGTTTAATCGTCTAGATGGAATTTTCTTGATGGGACATATTTAATGAATAGACATTGAGGTGATGGATAAACATAATAAAGAATAGTTTTTTCTAATTATGTTTCACATATATTAATTTTTGAGATACTAAGTCATGGGAATAGACCTAGAAAATTGAATCTCACATGTTATATATTCCATTAAATATTATTATTTTTGAAGTTATGTATTGGTCCTCATAATTTATGAAATTATGAATGTATATCATGAATCTTGTTCGTTGATGTATTAATCAAAATAATGATGTCATATCCTCATGGTTTGGTAGGATACATTTTTATCTTAAATTATACGACTTTAATATATTTTTTATGAATGAATATATCCCATTTAACACTAACAGATGTTATCTCAGGCACTTTGATTGAAACTAAATTATCTATATAATCCATTGTTTATTTCATTTTTCCAATGAGTTAATTATAGGTAGTTAGAGAAATGTAATAAATTAAATAGTTTTATTAAATGAGTACTCATCCTCATTGATGATATATAGAGACAAAGTGATCATATTACATGGAGAATTTATGTTTTTTGTTTTTTTCACTATGACAATAACATATCTCTACATGGGTTCCTTGATTTATTTATAGGCTCTGATATTTCACTTATGGTATGACCATATAATGATACAATAAAATATTCCTATATGGTCACACACATAACGTATCGTGAATCCCAATTAAGTTATATGTTCAATTAATATTAGAATAAGTATTATTTACTAAGATTAAGAATAATAAGAATTTATTTTATGTTGATTGCATAAATTCTTTCATCAGTTATTTCCATTTGGAATATATTTGAGTTGAATATAAAATAATAATTTATTTCTATGATAGTGAATATAATATTTATATATTTTTTAAATGAATAATACATGAATATTTATTTATTTAAATATATTTTTAATATTTAATGTTCAAAAAATTCATTTGAGGATTTACAAGCCCAATTAAGGGACCAAATAATTTGACATATTTTTTCTAATATCATTTAAATAAATATAAATCTCTTTAGTTAAAGATATATTAAGTGAGAGACATATTTCTTGAAAAGGATATTGTATAATAAAAAAAGTAGATACATAGGTTATAGGTAGAATGCTAAATCTCATGAAAATCTAGGATCAGGGATTTTATTTGAATACTGTCAATGGTTATTTTTTCACCATCTTGAAAAAATGAGCAATATTTATTACTCATGGTCATAATACATATTTATTTTATTTCACTACTACATAGCTATTTATTTTATGCAATGCATGTTTATTTTATAAATAAACATGATCATATAATGTAAATAAAATATCATGCTACGATTAAATAAAATAAATAGAATAAGGAAAAAATAATTTTTTCATGAAATGGTTAATTAAAAATAAAAAATTAATGTCATATTTTAAAATATTTGAAGGCTAAAATAAATAATATTTATGCATATGATAAATAAAATATATCCGGAAAATATTAGGTCAATTATGATATCCATATTATAATTAAACATTATCCCATAGTTAGTATTTCATTTATTCGATAGTCGATCTCACATTAAGATATTGGATAGTATTAATAAATATAATGGGTTGAATTATCAATTTTTTTATTAATGATAAAAACTAATGATTACATAATACATTTTGGAAGTGTTATGGAAATTTGAGATAGGATTCCAGGATTGGGGATTCCACTTAATGGATCAAGGAATTTTGAATTTATGAAGTTCGAATGTCGTCCGACCTAAACACATTAGAGTAATTTTTTACAATTTATATATCATGAGAAAGGGATTACGGATCCATTAATCTATAATAACCACATAGATGGATATCCAAAATACTATGCAGATATCTATTGGGATTTGAATTAGAATCCATTTGGATACTTATCCTACACCTTTTTCGTCATCCATTAGGGATGATATCTGATTCCTTGGTCTATTATTTCAATTTTTTACATATTAATAAAAATCTTCTATTACTTTATAAATAATACTCAAACATAAGGGAAAGAAAATATTTTTGTTTCCTTCCAAGACTCCCAGGATGATCTAGGTTAACAGATAAATTTTTTACCTCCACTAGATACATTCCCCTAGAATTGTTTACCTTGATTGAGGTTATTCTTTGGGGATATATTATTTTATAACTCCCTGCATTTTTTATCCTTTGGATCTTTTTAAAAGAAAATTATTAACATTATATGATTGAAAGTGGATTCAAAAAGTATGCTAAATGTATGGTTGATCGTAGAGATACTAATGTATCATTACAAGCTACAATGTATATTAGAGGCTACCATTTTATTTTTAGATTGGTTTTAGTTCTCATTTTGATGAATAATTATTAAGTTCCCAGTGTCACCAAAAATATATATAAGTGTAATTTAGATATGGATGGAATTGTCTACATGTTTGGAAATAATATTTATTAGTTTCAAAAATATTACATATGTTATTTTATAGAATATATGAATAATTTTATTTATGTTATAAAATAAGAAAATTATGTCTTATCAGACTATAATGAATCAAATTTACATGATTCATATCACATCCATTGTGGGATGACACCCATGGTCATGTAAATGAGGTGTTTTTAACAAATTAATATAAATTTTTTAAATTATAATATTTTGAACTAATATCTACTGATATAGGAATTTCATGTTTGAAAGGTAAAATTATCACAGATGTAACACCCCAAGCTTCCATGGTACACTTCTCTTTGAATAATACAGTAGCGTATGTTGTACGTCACTTTAAATTCTAACACACCACACAACCTATCAAACTAGACGTAATGAATAGTAATGCCCAATTTTTGAAATTTTATAAAATTTATCATTCAAAATGGACTTCATTTTTGTATTCGAAATATCTAAATTATCTTAGGGAGAATTTATGGTTATTTTCTGAAAAATTTCATTTTTTAATGAATAGTGAAAATTACTAAATTTTAATTAGAAACAACTTTCATAATAAGAAATAATTAATAGTGATAAATTATGAATTTGAGTAATTTTAAAGTATAATTAGATTATATTTTTACCATTTAATAAAATTTTTGTCATTGTACATAATTTCACGTTTAAACTGGACATAAAAAAGTTACAATCTTTTGATAGTTATAATTTCTTAAAAACACATTTTTGTTTTGAAAATGGGAATTAATTTTAAATTAACCTCTTCCACGTCTATGTTTTCAATTTAAAAAAATGGTTCCATATTTATAATCAGTAGGTCGATATTTTTTAAATAGGTAACTTTTATTTTTATACATTTTGAATAATTATTTTGGTAAATATTTTATTTACCGTGGTTAATGGGTAAATCCGGTAAATAAGGGTTAAAAATAATATTATAAAAATATTATATTACCCTAAAAAATGTCCTAAACCTATTTTATGATACATTTCAGACCATGATTATCTTTGGGTATATTTTGGGGACCCCATGGTTCCATTTGTAAGTGATAATGACACTTTATATTAATTAAGTTAAAGTAAATACAAAAATTACATAAGCATATATATTTTATGAATAAAATTTTTACATAGGCTTATATATGATATAGTTTTGACTAAAAATATTAATTATAAAGATAAAAATATTTCCTACATAATGGGATTTTTCTTATAATTTTTATACATTGAAAAATTATATTTATTTATGACACAATAATGATGGGGTATTTTTTTATTAATGAAAGAATCAAATAATTGGTATTATAAATGTTAAAATAAATGTAATTTGAATGTTTTTATGCCATCCACTACGTTTAGTGGTTAATAATACATGTTAGTATTGTTTAAATGAATTTTTTTCAATTTAATAAAGTTTTTAATACTTTAACAAAAATCAATTATTAAATAGTGTCAAAATGGACATAAATGAGTTTTTTTAAATATAATATTATTAATTGATATTATATTACTAAAAATCTAAGGTTAAGACAAAGGACTTATATAATGTTAGGTGTATCATTAATGGACCACTTGGGGGTCACATGGGAGTATGTAGTATGTTTATTAACTATATAATATAAAAATACAATGAGACATTGTAATTTCCAAACTATGTAACTAAGTGTTAAATAAAAACAATAAAGTTAATATAGTGACCCAAACCTATATAAAACCTATTTTTTTATTGTTTTTAGACCTATCCCCCCTAAAAAATTTAAATAATATTCTTTGGAGACATTATAAACCGAATATGTATTTATTATAATATAATATTTCAGGCTTTTCCTAAGGTGGCCCTCACCCTTCTTATAAAAGGGCACTCCCCCATATCACTAATTCACAACCTCAAAGCCATTTTCCTCGGCCAAAATCTGCCCACGTACACTATAAAATATCCTCCATTCATCCTAGATGCCCTAATGTGGTCATAAATCAATTTTAATGAGCCACTTTGATCAAATCAAAAGGAAGAACCCGAAGAAGAGGTAATAATGTCACCACCCTCTTTCATGTTCTTTTCTTTTTCCACTTATTCTATCTTTTTTATTTCCAAAATAAAATAATTAATACAGTATCTTATATATTTTGTGATGTTATTATAAATATGGTACGTCCATCTTAATTATTCTATCCATCCTTTGACTGACATGTCATCAAACATGTGTAGGTACGGATTACCGTCTCCAAGTCGTGGTGTAATTGTTATTCAATACTTTCTTATTTTGATGGCTATAATAATGATGTGTAATTCATTTAAATAATAAATATATCATTATAAATATTCTTTATATATGATAGATCATCCAATTATATATTATTTTATTATCAAAAGATTGATATTGTCGCTCGTGCGTACGTACGAATTATCGTCTCCCCAAACGGGGTGAGATTCATTCCCCATCGTATCCATTCAATAATAAATTTCATTTGATGATTAAAAATAATTTTTAGAGACATGATATAATTCTAGATATGAATAAGACACATCCTATACATAAAAAATATATCTCACATAACAGAGAATATAAAGGAAAATGAATCTGTTAACTCCCGAAACGACGATAATTCTAAGATATTATTAACAAATAAATGTTAAAAGATCGTATATGCTATCATATTGATGTATATTATTCGTGTAAAATTCAGTAACAATTATTTCACCATTATAAAGGAGGTGGACCTACCCTCAAACAAGGAAAAGGTACAATGTATGGGGTTTCTTATCTCACTTTTAATTCCATGAGATTTCTGTTATTCACCACTTATTTATTTCATGTGCTGTGTGTACTGCCCATGATTGTATTCATTATGTAATATACATTAATTTATGAATATTTACATCATCATTTTATGATCCTTATTTCATGGGTGTATGTTTTGTATGTTTCCAACTCGATAAGGGAATTTGAAATTTCAATTTCCACTCATTCCTCTTTACGCATCCTTCATTGATTATTTTACTCCAAGATTATGTGTGGAATCACTATTAATTTTCTTATGTCATAATTTCCACTCCCCATTCTTTGGATATTCTTTTGATACACATAATAACTACATTGATAAATTCACAAGTCATCTATATGAACTTGATAAGTGTCATTTTAACTCAATCTCCATTTGTTGAGTTAAGCATCCAATTTATTGGTGTTGTTTTTACAAGAATATGTGTGAATGTATTCTAATTTAATTACACTGAATATCCAATAATATTGAGTGTATTCATATTTGTCACAAATAATTATTTTTTTCATTTATCCTTAACCTAATGATATGGTATTTATAAGACATTTCATCTCAATTTACATTCCATTGAGACTTCTTTGTTGTTATACACCAATTCAATTTCATATGGTGTATATAATGTACATTGACATAGTATATCATGAATCCCTTTATTCTACTGATGTTATAACTTTTATATTAACTCAATTATTTTTATTCAAGTGTATCTCTATTGGTTAGCAACAGTAATTAAAATATCATTTTAAATGTTTTAATGATTTATTCTTCTAATTATTTCTCATTAATATCCATGTTATAAAAATGTTTTTAATGAATTATTTATATGGACATTATGGTTTTAAAATTAAAATTATTTTTAAATGTTTTAATGTGGTATGGGACACTTTGATTCAAAAAACCATTTTTAAATGGATTCTTGACAAATCATGTGACTTTTAAATGATTTCAAGAAAAAGTGGGATATTTCTCTCTAATAGTTTTTATGATTATTTTCATCTATGTAAATATCCTTCATTATTCTCAATTGTGGTAAATTTGATACAATACAATATTCCATATTGTATCGAATGAGTTATGGTGGACTGTGGATGTGTTATTTTTATATCATTCATGGTTTATGGATAAAGTATTGAAATTTCATAAGCATGTTTTAATAAGAATGTTTATGTTATGTCTAAACCTGTTCTTATGATGAAGGAATTGGACTTAAGAAGTGACGGGTGGAGCCCGCTATAACTCCTCGATGAATCTATAGGTCTCATGAGATAAACTAGTGTCTTGGCATAAGGCCTTGACAAAATATTATTTGTAGTCTTGGCCTAATGACTTAACTATGTGGTTGTGCCAGTCTGGAAATATGTATTCCATCATTATTAAAGTTGTTATTGATATTGCATGTGATTATTCAACTAGTAGAATATACATGTGAAAATTGAAATGGCATTATTTTATTTTTTCCATATTATGCAGAAGATCAAGTTTAAAAGGATTTATTTATTTGTACATAGCCTTAAATTTTTAGGCTTATTTATGATGGTTTCCGATAAATTGATATCCTTACTAAGCATCTGAGCTAACCCCTTCATATGTTTAATTTTTCCAAGTATGTGAAGAAGTATTTTATGACTTACTTGTAGGGATAGTTTGAGAGGATATGCATGTGGTCTATGGAAACAATGTTGTTGTATTTTTTAATTTTATGATGAAATGTAAACCTTATAAATGTATCCAGAACAGCCAAGGCTACTAACATAATCGGTCTTTCGAGACTTGATCTATTGTGATCATCCCAATGTTATGTAATAATGCACCGACTATGGGTAACTACTGTCTGGGAGTTACAATTTGTATCAGAGGAAGTTTAATAAAAACATTAGAAACTAGATATAGATAAACTTTGATTAGAGCACATCGCCCTAAGATAAACATTGAGTATTAGTATAGAGCAACATCCAAGAATTTTGGTATTGTATAGATTTTGTTAGTGTTCCAAGAAATACATCCTTGTCTCGATACTAGCAGGTAGAGGCGGCTCTGGCACAAATGTACCTAGGGGTCAAACATGAAAACACCGCTTTATGTTAGACTCGAACTGGAACTAGTGCACGACAATGAGCCTTGCTGCACTCTTAGTTACAACACTATCGGGGGATATGCTTTGGATAATTTACATTTTCTTTACAAACAAATTTGATGTATTTTAATATAAGATGACAATAAATGACCTTGGTTAATCCTAAGGTGTTTCAAATTGAAAATATGGTGTCATGATATTCTCTAAATGATTTTATGACTAATGTTACTCACACAATTCTTTCTGGTTTTAGTCAATGACTGGATTCCAAGGAAGTCATAGTAACATTTAGAATGATGTACCATGTGGGAATGATAGTGGAAATGAGCAATAAAATGGAATGTTGATAGGCGTAAATGATATACAGTTCATTCCAAATCAGTTTTTAATAAATAAGATCAACAACATATATATTAACCAACTCCCGGACTCAACAAAGAAGAGAAAGGTGATGAATGATAAGAGCTCCAGCAGTAGAGACCATGGAGAAAAGAATCTTCAATTTCCATCGTGTAGGAAATGTGGAAGTATACACCCAGGAAAGTGTCTCAATGGAACAAAAAAAGCTTTACGTGTGGGAAAAAAGGACATAAAGTGAAGAATTGCTGAGGAAAAATGAAGAGTACTATAGAAGAAAATAAAAATAGTCCCAAGAAACCATTTAAAGTCATTTTCCAAAAATTCAGTGCACTAGACAATACCTGAGTGAATTACCTATTCTATAGGATATTTTCATGGTTAAAGAAGAAGCTGTGTGGAAATTAATTGTTGGAAAAATGTTTAAATGTAGTAGTCCTCCTTATTGATGGGATTACATTAGAATAATTTTCTCTTGTATTTGTAGCCCTACAATTGTCATATGAAAATGATATTTAAGCAATAATTTTCATCTCTCTTGTGGATATAGTTATAAATAACCATTTGTTTTTATATGATCATTGGGTTTGAGGAAATTACAAGTTATTATATTTTGGAATGAAAATGAAAGGTATGAGATAACATTTGTGGTAAAATTATGTTATAGTTATATTGAGGAATTTATCTCAATTTGGTAATGTTATAAAATATAGTTTTTGAAAAATGACAAAAAGCAGACAGTATGACAACTCGTCGCATCGGAAAAAGATTTGGGAATTGAACCCACAACCAGAGTGCGAATGGGATTGATCACCTACGATTGGACTACATGAAGTCCCTGGTTAGTGTGACTAATTATTTTTAGTTAAATGATTTTATTGATGAACAATATGTTTCTTTGGGAACTTATGTCTTATCAAATGAATACCCTTAGTATAGGAAAATGATTTGGTGATTAAGTGATAAATTTTATTTTGGAAGACATTATCTTTTTTGGGAACACTATATGCCCAAGGAAAAGAGAATACTATGGGATTTTATTTCAAAGGTAATGGTGGATTTTTATCTATGTTTTTATTGTGGATTTATAGTGATTTGGGTTATTTATGAAATGATTAACCTATAATATAGAATATGTGATTAGGTTAATTAATTTTAAGTATGTGACTTTAGGATTAGTTGATGTAATTAGGAGATAAAATTTAACGTGGAAGACTCCATATCCAAATTCTTCTAAGTTTGTGGTTTCATTATTAGTTTCGACTATATTGAGGGATTTTAATGATAATTTTTTATTGCATGGTATTTATTTAACTTTGGGGTATTGTTGGTTTAATTTTAGTGATTAACATTAATGTTTTTTTCTCTAAAGGAATATCCTTTTGGGGGATCATCATATCTTGTACTACCAATTTTGGTTTTGATTAATCTCTAATGACAAGGTAAATATATATTTTATCATTTTTGGATCATGTGATTCTCTAGAAGATTATTTTATCTCTTCCAGTGTGACCAAGTCTTCTTGAATACTCATTATTTAAAACAAATGAGTTAGTTGTTGAAATTTATTAAAGAATGATACTATACTTAATAATTAACTATATCTCTTTATATTCTTATTCAATATCATAAATAAATTCCTCATATTTATGTAATGTAACTTAAAAAAATGTTGTTCGTTTACTTTTCCTACTGGGAAACTAATGACTGTTTGTCCCACCACATGACTGTGGCTTTCTTATTGTGTACTTTATCATAGTCAAGTTTTCTATCCCTCTCCATCAGAACATGAAACTTAGTTTATCTTCAATATCCATTTATTCCTACATGGAATCCTAGTATGAGTTATCTTGGGTGACCTTTGTACTTCTATTTCATTCTTTTAAAGTGATAGTTTTATTGACTCTTTTTCTGATGTGGAACTTTCCATTATATTCCCAAGCCCCATTTTAAAAATTTTGAGGAAGAAATTATTTGATGGAGGGGAAAATGTAACACCCAAAGCATCCATGGTACGCTTCTCTTTGAATAATACAGTAGCTTTTGTTGTACGCAACTTCGAATTATAACACACACCACAACCAATCAAACTAGTCTTTATGAATAGTAATACCATCTTTTTGAAATTTTATAAATATGATCATTCAAAATGGACTTCATTTTTTCATTCTGAATATAGAAATTAGATTAGGGTGAATTTTGTTTTCTGAAAACAATCAATTTTTGATGAATAGTGAAAATTACTAAATTCTAATTAAAAACAACATTTTTAATAGAAATTATTCATAGTGATAAATCATGAATTTGAGTGATTTTAATGCATAATTATATTATATTTTTACCATTTAATCTAATGTTGGTCATTGTACATAATTTCACATTTAAACTGGACATAAGAAAGTGTCAATCATTTGATAGTTATTATTTCTTAATAACACACTTTTTGTTTTGACAACGAGATTTAATTTAAAATTAATTTATACCACTTCTGTCTTTCAAATTTAGAAAAATGGATTCCATATTTATAAACTCTAGGTCCTAATTTTATAAATAGGTAACTTTTATTTTTAGATATTTTAAATAATTACTTCGGTAAATATTTTAATTACCATAGTTAAAGGGTAAATCCTGTAAATAAGGGTAAACAAATAATATTATAATAAAATTATATTATTCTAAAACGTGTCCTAACCCTATTGTATGATACTAGTAATACCCTTTTAATCTTTGGGTCGATTTTTGGGACCTCATGGTGACACTTGTAAGTGATAATGATACTTTATATTAATTAAGTTGAAGTAAATACAAAAATGACAAAAGCAAATATCTTTTAGCAAATAAATTTTTACATAGGGTTATATATGTTATATTTTCAACTATAAATATTCCTTATCAATATAAAACGTTTTTCTATATATTTGGATTTTATTAATAATTTTTAGTCATTGAATAATTAAATTTATTTAGGGCACAATAATGATGTCGTATTTTCCTTATTGATAAAAGAATCAAATAATTCATATTATAAATGATAAACTAAATATAATTTTTAATTTTTGAATCTATCCACAAATTTTATTGGTTAATATGACATATAGGATTTATTAAATAAATTTTCTTCTAATAAAAAATGTTTCTAAGACTTTAACGAAAATAAATTATTAAATAGTGTCAAAATTGACATAAATGAATTTTTAAAACAAATATTATATTATTATTTGATATTATATTCCTAAAAATATAAGGTTATGCCAAAGGGCTTATATAATGATATTTGTATCATTAATGGACCATTTGGGGGGTCACTTGGAAGTATATAGTTATTTTATTAACTATATAATATAAAAATACAAAGAGACATGATAAATGTCAAACTATTTAACTAAGAGTTAAATCAAAACAATAAAGTTAATATAGTGACCCAAAACTATCTAAAACCTATTTTTTGAGTGGTTTTAGACGTATACCCACCTAAAAATTTAATTACTCCACTTTGGAGACATTATAAACCCAATATTAATTTATTATAAAATAATATTTCTAGCTTTTCCTAAGTATCCATCACCCCTCTTATAAAAGGGTACTCCCCCTTATAACTAATTCACACCATCGTAGCCATTTGGATCAGCAAAACTCTGCCCGAATACCCTCTAAACTATCCTAACTTCTTCCTAGAGGCCCTCCTTTTTTCATAAAGTCAACTTAATGATCCATTTTGATTAAATCAAATGGAAGAACCCAAAGAAGTGGTAATAATTTCACCACCCTCTTTCAAGTTCTTTTCTTCTTCCACTTCTTCTTTCGTTGTTATTTCCATTCTAAAATAATAACTCCAGTATCTTCTATATACTTTTAGGTTATTATAAATATGGTACTTCCATCTTAATTATTCTATCCATCCTTTAATTGATATGTCACCATACGTGCGTACGTACGGATTACCGTCTCCACATCGTGGTGTAATTCTTCTTCAATACATTATTATTTAGATGGGTATAATAATGATGTGTAATTAATCTAAATAACAAAAATAACATGATAATTATTATTTATATATTATATAACATCCAATTATATATTATTTTAATATCAAAATAATGATATTGTTGCTCGTGCGTACTTACGGATTACTGTCTCCACGAACACGCTGAGATTCATTCACCATCATATCTATTAATGATTTAATTTCATTTGATGTTTAAAAATAATGTTTAGAGTCATGATATAATTTCGGATATGAATAAGATACATCCCATCCATAACAAATATGGCTCACATAAAAGATAATATAATGGAAAATGAATCCGTTAACACCCGAAACGACGATAATACTAAGATATTATTAACAAATCAATGTTAGAAGATCATATATGATATAATATTGATTTATATGATTCATGTATAATTAAAAAAAATTATTTCACCATTATACATTAGGTTAACCTTCTATCGACCAAGGAAAATGTACAATGTAAGGGGTTTCTTATATTAATTTCAATTCCGTGAGATTTTCATTGTTCAACACTTATTTATTGCATGTGGTGTGTGTACTACCCATGATTGTATTCATTGTGTAATATAATTTTATTTATGGATATTTACATCATAATTGTATGATCCTTATTTAATGGGTGTATGTCTCCTAAGTTACCAAATCGATAAGAGAACTTGAAATTTTAATTTCCACTCATTCCTCTTTAAGTATACTACATTGATTATTTTACTCCAAGATTATGTGTGGAATCACTATTCATTTTATTATGTCATAATTTCCACTCCCCTTTCTATGGATATACATTTGATACACATAATCACTCCATTTAAAAATTCTCATGTTATTTATATGAAATTGATAAGAGTAATTTTTACTCAATCTCTATTTGTTGAGATAAGCATCCAATTAATTGGTCCTGTTTTTACAAGAATATGTGTGAATGTCCTCTTATTTAATGACCCTGAATATCCAATCATATTGAGTGTACTTATATTTGTCACACATAATTATGTAGTTCATTTATCCTTAACCTATAGATATGGTATTTATAAGAGATTTCATCTCAATTTACATTCCATTGAGACTTCTTTGTGGTTAAAAACCAATACACGTTTATATAGTGTATATATTGTACATCAAACTAGTATATCATGAATCCCTTTATTCTAATGATATTATAATGTTTTAAATACCTCAATATTTTTTATTCATGTGTCTCTCTTTTGGTTAGCAAATCTAACTAAAATAACATTTTAAATATTTTAATGATTTATTCTTCTAAATCTTAATCATTAATGTCCATGTTTTAAAAATGTTTTTAAGGATTTATCTATATGGACATTAAGGTTTTAAAAATAAATTTTTTTAAAAAATTTTTCAAAGTGTTATGGGACACTTTTATTCAAAAATATATTTTTAAATGGCTTCTTGACAAATAGTGTGACTTTTAAATGATTTCAAGAAAAAGGGGGATATTTCTCTCTTATAGTATTGATGATTATTTTCATCTATGCCAATATCCTTCATTATTATTGATTGAGGTTAATTTGATACAATACAGTATTCCATATTGTATCGAATGAGTTATTTTTTACGGTGGATGTGATATTTTTATACCATTCATGGTTTATGAAAAAAGTATTGAAATTTCATATGAAAGTTTTAATACTAATGTTTATGTTATGTTTAAACCTATTCATGTGAGGAATGAATTGGACTTAATAAGTGACTACTGGAGCCTGCTATAGCTCATCAGTGCATCGGTAGGTCTCATGTGTCAAACAAGTGTCTTTGCACAAGTCCTTGACAAAATCATATTTTGAGTCTTGGCACAAGGCCTTGACTATGTGGTTATGATAGTCTTTCATTATCCATTCCATCATTATGAAATTGGTTATTGATATTTCATGTGATTATTCGACTAGTATAATATCCATGTGAATAATTAAATGACATTATTAAATTTTATTTTTTCCATATTATACTGATGTTCCAGTTTCAAAGGCTTTTTCCTTAGTTATACATTTCCTTAAATGTTTATTCACGTTTATGAAATTTTCCGCTATATTGTTATCCTTACTGAAAATCTGAGCTCACCCCTTTCGATGTTTTATTTTTTACAGAATTTGAAGAAGTATTTTATGACTTACCTATAGGGATATTCTGAGGGGATATGAGGGTATTCTATTGAAACAATGTTGTTTTAGTTTTTTCATTTTATGATTTAATGTAAACCTTATAAATGTATCTAGTAATTTCAAGGCTACTAAAATATTCGGTCTTTTGAGACTTGATCTTTTTGGATCATGCCAATGTTATGTAATAATGCACCGACTATAGGTAACTAGGTTTGGGGCATTACAACATATATATTTATAATAAAGGGTGAATTACCTTGGGTGATTCATTAATTAGTTTATATAGATGTGTGTGGACCTCTTCCAGTTTAATCATGTGGTGGAAACTCATACTTCATGATTTTACCAGTGACATTTGTAGATATGAATATGTCAACCTGATAAGTTATAATTTTGAACCCATGGATGAATTTATAATGTTTATGAATGAATTAATGATTCATCTTCATAGAATAATTGATAAATACTACTCAAAATATGAAATAGAATAACATAACCAATATTTATAGTATAATATATAAGATTTGTTACACCTTCTAAAATCCCTCCTCCTTTTACACCATAGTGGAATGTGGTCCATGAATGAAGCGATCAAAACTTTGTATACATAGTGATATCAATTAGGAGTTATTCTAGCCTTCCATTATCATTCTTCATACACATATTACATACCAAAAATTACTAAACCATGTTCTAACTATGGATAAAAAATTTATTCAATTATAGTTATGGAGTAGAAATATATTTTTATTGATACATTTTCATGGGTGGGATTTGAAGAATTTGTAAATCCTATATCTAGTAAAAACTAGAACATAGATTAAAAGGTGTATTTTAATTAGATATCAAAATTTAAATAAAGGATATTATTTATAAAATCATCCTCATAAAAATATTTTGGTTGAAATTCATCCCAATATTATTGAGGGGAAAAAAATCTTAAAATATCTTGTGGGATAATGATAGACTTTGTTGAATCCAAGGATCATGATATATTGGAATTGTCATAAAAAAATTCCAAAAAATCCAATGTAATATTTTGTTATATATATATGATAGCACCATATGAGTGCTAGAGTGGTTAGAGAAATATAGAGGTATGGTTATCTATTCACCAAATATGGTGAATATTTATTAGTTGATAATTATAACTTTTATACTATAAGGATAAAATCAACAACTTATAAGTTTCTAGGTGGTAATAATACTTGAATTCAAAAATTGAATCTACATACTAGAACAAGTCTGGGATTTGGTAACTCTAACTGTGACAGTAAATTTTTTTTTTGTGTAGATAGATATTCATGAAAAGTCTCGACATGGATGGAAAATTTAATACTGAAAAGGAAAGAATAGGGGCTGAAGGAAATAAAAAATATCAATAAATAGACTATGAAAAAACATTTTCACTATATTCCACTATGTAATCCATGAAAATTAAAATTACAATAACAACTTAAAATGATTTTGATTTTTTTTGAAATATATTTAAAAAATAAATTTTCTAAATTGGAACATTATATAATATGGATATATGACTCAATAAGAAGATTTTAGGAATCAAAAGGATTTAAATAGGGTAGAAATGTTCTATTGATATATTAATTGTTTTAATCATTAATATAGATCATGGAACAATCATTCTGATAAATGCATAATGCAGTTTTGTTTCTTAAAGAATAAATTTGAGCATTGTGTCTATAAAAGGATTGGTGGTAGTGAATTTCTCTTCATAGTATAAAAGATTTATGAAAATTTATTAATGGAAAATGAGATAAATTTATATTAATTTTTCATGTCATGGTTTTAAAAATGATACTCTGAGAATTTCTTTGGTGAGGTGTTCTATATTTATTGGATCAAAATCTATCGTGATATATATATGGGGCTATATAGTCTATGTGAGGAAACATGTCTTGAAAATTTACTACTGAAATAATTATTGACCAATAAAAGAGTGGATTTTTTCAAATTTAAAATGGTATAAAACTCTTCTTGAAAATATACCATCACAAATTAGAGGAGCGAGAGATACATGATGAGAATAATTCTGTGTGCATAAGTGATAGGTTTTTTCATGTATTCCATGTTATGTAAAAACCATTATGATTACTATGTCATGAGTATTGTAGGAATATATCAAGAAGACCACTGAGAGTATCCTTGTAACATTATAAACACTATCACAAAGTATATAAGGGAAACTATCAACAAGTTCATGGATTATAGAGTCGATGCGAAACCATTTATCAATGTATATGCATATTATAGTTTCCAAATAGATCAAAATTATCATAAATCATGGTCACAATATGCATTCTTCATCAATAGAGAAGTTGTGAACTATAATAGATCAAAGTAGTTAGTGTCCATTCGATTTATAATAGAGTATGAGTATATTACATCAAAATATGGAGATAAAGAATCTATTTATATATAGAAAATTTATGATGTAGCTTAATATGGTTCCATTTAATAAAGATGTTATTAAACAGTATTTTAATAATACATAAGTGGTGGATGTTTCTAAGGATCTAAGCTTATATCGAAGAACAATGTATATAATTAAAAAGTATAATGTCTTGTTGGATTTTTATTCTATAAGTGAGGAATGAATAATAAGAGTTTCTATAGATGGTAACATATCATATCCAATGACTAAAGACATAGTAAAATAATAAATATATTTTGAGAGATAGAATGCTAAAAGTTTTTTGTAGTTTCCCCTACTAAACGAGGGAGTCTACCAGATCGATTTTCCAAGATCATGGTTACATTCTACTTTTAATTAATTTTATATTGAAATAATTTAATATTAATGAATATCATAAAATGAAGAGTTTAATTATATTTAACATTAATTTGATCATGTCCTTGGAGTATTTTTTCCATCAAAAGATCATAATAGTTAACCTATATAATTAGAACATTGAAATTCTATGATAGTATTATAAAACATTTATCATATATTCTATATGATATTTATATGATAAGATAAAAAATGTTTACACTATCAGGTTAATGATGCTTATAATAGGAAGAGGCTTCTTATCATGATGTTTCTCACTTTGTAATCTCAAAGAGAGGAACTTATAATCACATCCCATAAAATTATAATTATACATGTAATATGTTTCCTCTGAAATTTTTATCATTTTATGTGTTTATTGGTCCCTGTACTTGATATTAATATTAATTTATACCACGAATCATATACTTTTATTTATTGATGAAAACCATGATGGAATTTTCCTGGAGTATGGTAGGATATATTTGGTTCTTAAAAAGTGACATAGAAGTCATAAATAAGTCTCACAAGGATTTAACCGTTATAAGATCTCTAAAATCCCCAAGATTTTATGGTATTATATTTTTAACTAAATAAAATTTCTTCGATAACATACATTACGCAAAACACTTAGCTTAAACTAACTCCAAAATATTATTATTTTTACACAAACTTTATAACCTTGTTTTTTGAATATAAGCAATGAATGAGATTAAATAAATTTTAAAAATATAGTATAAAAATACTAATAAAAATAATTTATTGGTTTCCAATTAATTATAAATATAAATTAAATCCATTTGAACATAAAGGATGTGTTTTATAAAATATCCATTTTTATGCCCATAGTAGAATTTTATATTAATAAATGGAAATAATCACAATTAGTGAAATTTATTATTGAAATTTATATTTTAAATATTCAAATAAAAATTATTAAAATTCATTCAATTAGTTTTATATGCTTAAGAAAATAAAAATTATAATTGGAATACAAAAAAGATATATTTCTATAATGAGTTTTTAAGCCTTTTAATAGAGAACATGTTTTAAAACTAAATAATGACATCTTTATTAGTTATATTTTTTAATATATCTTTATTTTTTAAATAAAGTTAAAAAATATATTATGGTGAATTTTCGGTATTTTCTAAGAAGTTTCCTTTTTTGATGAATATTGAAAAATATTACATTCTAATTAAAAACTTTTTTTTTGTAATTTATTTATATAGTAAAATAATATTATTAATTGGTATTAAAGTATAATTAGTTCATTTATAAAACCATTAATACAATTTTTTCATTGGAATTATTTTCACATTAAAATTGGTTATAAAAAAAGTACAAACATTTGAACTTTTTTACTTTAAATACATGTTTTTCCATTGTGTCTATGGGATTAATTTTAAATCTATTTTTTTCATTTTTGTGAATTTACATAGTTAAAATAAATTCATTATTTTGATTAAAATAATCTTATTTATTTTTTAAATTTAATTTCATTTATATTAATTAAAAAATTTACCATGGTAAAATAAATTATTTACCACAGTATATGTAAAAAATGATTCATGTTAAAGATAAACAGGTAATGTCTTAAAATGACAAAATTTTAAAAATATTTAAATATTGGTTGAGGTGTGGATCAGCCCTAAATATCTTATAAAATATTAATTTCCATCCAAAGTAAATTAATTTAATTCCACCACAATGCGTTTGGCTAAAAAAAATAAAATATTCATTATATTAATCACTTAAACCCACCTCTCCTCGAGTATTAATACCAATACTCCATCCAATGATGACCGAAAAGCCTTTAAGCTCATAAAATATCTTCCCAAACCTCTCCTAATAACTATCTACATGTGGAACATATTTTGGTATCTCCAAATGACAAAATCCAAGGTCCCCAATGGTCTCTTAAGGAAGTCAAATTCAGGAGACAATTATCTCAAAAAACATCTCTTATTTCATTTTCTTCATCTATCTTCTCTTAATATTTTTCATACATAATATAATAATTATAAAATAATTATTTACATACCATAATTTCATGTTTATAGTTTAATATCTTACATCCACCCTTTTTATTACCCCCTTAAATTCAATGAAGGAAAACATTTATCAATATTATACCATTTAATCGCATCCATGAATAATTTTTTCATCATTTTCCATTACCACCTTCATGTCCTTTCATAAAACAATTATTATTGACAAAAAATATTTTAATATGTATATTATAACCCATTTAATGTTATATAATTATTATATAACACATGTCATCATTCTTTCCCTTTTGTGGGAATATGATAACATCATTTGTGGAGGTGTGGGAAATAGCATCCTCAAAGCTATGTAATTTGTTCACTATTTACCTGAAATTTTTTATGGATAGGTTTAATAATATATGTTTTATATATGACATATAAATTATATTATAATTATAAATAAAAATATATCATTGATTTTTATTTCTTTTATATGATATGAAAATAGATATGGTGTTCATGCGTATATGTGTTGTACCGTCTCCAAGAACAATATATTCAATTTCCTGTCACAAAATATTATGAAATATTATAAATATGTATATTATTAACATATTTAATATTTATATCATGGTTTCAATTCTATATTTTATTATATAGTGATCTATGTAATAGGAATAACAAATAACAAGTCAAAATATACTCGAGAAACAAAGCTGTTATTACTTGAAATAAATAAAAATATTGAGAGATTATTAAGGAAAGGGTAATAATAAGTTAAAAAGGATCATATATGATATCATAAATGTTAATATGGTTATATATTAAGTTAATAACATTCTTATAATAGTTATATTGGTTTTTCAATAACATTTTGAGAAAAATAAGTGTAAGGTATGTTTTTCTCTTCTCACTTGTTCTTATATGGGACATATGACTTATTCACCAATTATTTATTTTTTTTTGTGTATATAATTACCCTTAATTTAATATACGAACCTTATTAGTTAAATTATGTGTATTTAAATATCCATTTTATGATAAAGTGTTTATGTGGTTTATTTTTCAAATGATACAAATTCAGTAATGTAATTTTGTCTCAAGTTTCATTCTTTGGGAAACAAGATGTGTTATGCTCTAATATTCTTTTATGTGGTGTATATAATTCAAATAAAAATGTTTTATCATGAATATAAATATTTTCATTATCTTATATGTTTCATTTAATATTTTTCTTTATTGGATCAGAAAATTGTTTTATTCGAAAATATTGTTTTCTTCTATTGTTTTCAAAAAGGTTTTTAAATGATATTTTAAGGATTTTAAAGGAAAATAATTTCAAATGTATTTAAAATGGTTTTAAAATATTACCTTATACTTTTTCAGGATTATTTTAAATGAAAATTATTTTCTAAATGTTTAATGCTTTAATATGCCTTTTCCAAAATAGAAAGGATATTTTCCTCAAAGATTATTTCAAGTGAACTGTAAAAAATATTTTTCATCTAGGATAAAATTATTTTATGTTACTTATTATTTAATAGAGATATTAATAATATAAATTATCCTTATTATTATATATATATGTATATTTGTTAATATTTTTAAAAATTGTTTCTTTTTTATGGGTTATGTTATTATGGAATTTTTAAGAAATCTATTTATTTATACAGGTTTTTTATGACTAATGTTTTTATGGAACACATATGTGAAGTTTTCATTATTTGACGGGTTGGAAATATATCTCACATAAATTCATTGGGTAATTATTTTATATCTCATATTATTGACATTATATGAATGGGTACTGAACTTTGTTCAGACATGACTGCAACAGGATGTGAAACCAGTTCAGTAATGGACTCTCTCTTCCATAATAGTATTATGAGTGAACCTAGACTACAATTATGGTTTGGGGAGTGGAAAAATTATCATATGATAGTCTTCTAAAATATCCATAACCACAAATGAAATGATTTTCTATGAGTAAGTGTTTTCTAAAATTCCATGTTTTATGACAAAGTTATTATTTTATGATTCATTTCTTATGAATATTTTTATGATTTATTCAATGACTCAAGATTATTGCCTTTTATTTTTAGGGTATGATTTTAAAAATTTATGTTCAAATTATCATACCCTTATGTTTATGTTATGATTCATATTTCTATTTTCTAAACTTACTAAGCATCAAATCTAAAAGTTTTTTATGATTATTATCCCAAGTATATAGAGAAAGGTATTATACTCAATATGTAAAAAATGGTTCAAAATATAATGGTATAAGAAAGAGAAAATTTAAACATTTGTTGAACTAATTTTTTTTTCAATGTTTCCAAATCTCAAAATTCATTTGATTCTAGCATGGTTTTTCTAACAACAATATTCATCCATTTAGATTTACTATATGTGTATGAAGAGATAAGGTATTAAAAGTTAGTAAAAGATCCATATTAGTAATCCTTTGGAAAATAGGATTATAAATCCTTAGTAAGAACCCTATGTGTAAGTCAATGTTATACGTGTAGAGTTTTGATAATGATCATGGATAACATTGTATTAAACCTAAGGTTTAATGGATAAAAATATTATATGTATTTTCCCGTGGATTTTTGGTTTTCCCAGTATTATTAGTAGTACTCAAACTATAGTTTTTGTTTCAAATAAATGGCCAGAACATGAAGGAACTATGTTATTTATAAATATGATGGGAAATGATACTATTTTCTTCCTAATCACTTTAATGTTATGGGAGATAGATTACAATATGTTATTTCTATACTCACATAATCATTAAATCATATTATTATTACAAATGGGAATAGTGAGAAACATATCTCTATTGAATCCTTCAGGAGGAATCATCCACCTTCTTTTAATTGGATTTATGGTCCACAAGTGGGTGAGAAATGGGTCGTCACCATTGAGAAAATATTTTTTATTCTTCAATTCTCTGGAAGTAAAAAATCTTTCGAGGTTTTTTATCATCTAGAAGGAAAATAATACCAATGGTGGGATATTTTCAATAATATAAGGAATGGAGAATAATTTTAATTAATGGAAGGGGAGGAGTCTAAGGGGATATTCCTCAAAATGTACGTCCCTGTTATTCTATATACAAATATGGATAATGATTTTCTAGCTATGGATTAAAAGGATGATAAATCCATCTGTATATATGAGAAATATTTCAAAATGCTTTTGAGGTATCCCTCTTGTTATATAATCTATCCCTAAATTAAAATTTATTGAATCTATGGTGGGCTAAAACAAATTATTCGATGGGAATTATGTTTAAGAGACTACAGTACCTATAAATTTATTTTTACATGTTTTCTCCAGGTGGATATGAAAATTGGTGTTTCCATTCAAAATTATGGTTTTGATAATAAAGGAGAATGGAATTCAAATGAAATTACAAAAACCAAATTGAAATTAAAACGTCATTTCCTAATTTTCTCAATTTTTGGAAGGGAACATTGAGTTAATTTTGTTAAGGGTATTGTTAAATGTTTTCAGTGTGGGAAACAAGGTCATGAGTCATTTTAATATAGATGTAATAAGAATAAATTGAAATCTATATGGAATTTACCCCGTCACCCCACGTCAATCCTTTATGTTTAAGGAATATGGGAACTATGATGATCAATGTTCAAATACAAGGTTTAATAGTTATGATTGACATAATAAACCACTTATGGCCCATGAAAAATCGAAATTTCAAAAAAATAACTATTTAATATATGTATTAAAAGAATGATGTCGTAGAATGACTAAGTGTTTATGTATTAAAAGTCTATAATATTGTCATGGAAGTACTTTTATGGTACTGTGGCATAATGAATCGCATAAGGATTAGTCCTCTTTAGGGTTTCCTTAAGGATTTGAAAGGATGTATTGAAGAATACTGATGGAATGGAATAGAGAGTAACTATTATGGTAATGTTTTTGGAGAAAACTTTTAGGGAATGATATCCCTTAATACATTAATAATGAGGGGATAATAATGAGATAAAAATATTTTCTTGAAAACTAATTTGGATAGCACTAATGACCTTGGAACCTATCATAAATATGAAGATAAGTTGGTTTTCTATTTTCATAGATATAGTTTATAGATTTATGGTATGATTAAATAGCTGTTATTGAAAGAATGAATATTTTAACTAATGTTTTATGTTATTCAAGTTATTAACATGTTTTAATAAAATAATTGATAATGATATTCACATTTTTTGTGTGTGAAAATTAAGAGATATTACAATTTTTTATAGTATTAATGATAATTAGATTTTGAAAATTTAGTAACCTTATTTTAGATTTTTTTGATTTTAATATTTTTTAACTTTTAATACTTGTATCCACTTATGAATTTTTTTTCATTTAAATTTATATTAGGTCATATAAATTTATTTATTACATAACCATATGAATATTTATGTGTTTTTAATAACCTATTCTTACTAATTTTTTATGATAATAACTATAGGAAGTGTAATGACTTGTCATCCCATTATAGATCATATGATCCACTTGTTATTCAGCTGTTAAATCATCAACTTATATCCCATGAATAAGAAATGAACATACAAATGAAGAATGATATTCTACTTATAAGATGAAATGATGTAATTATATCTTCTAATAAGATTTTTTAATAAAATGTTTACCAATCATCATCAATTATGAAGATATAAATGACCTTTTTCATACCTATGTTTTTCACATTTTTGTGTCCTTAAACATTTAATTCACATCGTATACATAATTATACCTCAAAACATGATGTTAGGAATTTTTTTTCTATGTTCATGTTTTTAATTTACACTAATTTTCTCAAAACTAGAACACTGGTTATGTGGTGACCATCAACTTTCACAATTTACTATTTTTAAGGATATATTTTATTGACTCATTTTCTTATGTCGGATTACCTTTGTTTGTTTCAATAAATTCCTCCATTTATTTTCGATGTTAAATTTAAAATTTTGAGGACATAATTTTTTCAATTCTTAATCGTATCATGATTGTAGCTAGTCGATGGACAGTTCCACTGAATCCCTCTCAATATCATTATGTGTTCCATGTATCTTACATGAGTATGGGCATACATAATCATTCACATGCCCTAAGCTCAGCAGTCATAATTATGAATAAAGATGATTATTATAACTAAAAACTAATATAGACTTTATATGATAGAGATAAATTAATATAAAATAATACCACTCCCCTAGAAATAGTTTAATGGTGAAACCACAGATTTGAGGAAGCTACATGGGAACCTAGGGATGTTATGACATAGAGGTATCCTCGTCTATTTATTTATGATCAATGAATTTTGAGGGATAAATTAATTTTAATGGGTTTATAATTTAAAACTCCAAAATTTTATGATATTTATTTTATAAATTAATTTAATTTCAATGACAAATTTCTTTTCAAAAATCAGCAAGCATAAAAAAAATCCAATGTATTATTATTTTAACAGAATTGTTATCACATTTCCAACGGAATGGCGGGAATGAATGATATTAACTAAATTATTAAAAAAATATTTTTAAAATATTTATATAATGAATTTATTGGTATCTAATTAATTAAAAATGTATATAAATACCATGTGAACATAAATGTTGTGTTTTTATAAAAAAACTATTTATATTCCCATAATGGTATCATTTAATAATAAATTTAATAATTCATTATTAGTGATATATATTAATTAAATTTAGTTTATATATATTCAATTGAATTATTTTAAAAGTCTTTTAGTGATTTTGGTAGGCTTTGGATAAGGATAATTCCAATTTTAAGCATAAAAAATATTTCTCTAAAGGGTAGTTTTGTCGTATTTTAATGAATAGCCTTTTAAAAAATAATATTTTACTCCTTTATATATTCTGTTTGAAAAAATAAACTTAATTTGTCAGGACCCGTCCTTGGGGCCCGTGCTGTGACTACCCCAAGTCCGACATCCATAAGCTAGGGGCTGTCGACTAGCACCAAAGGCATAAATCCCTATAATGGGAAGACATTTCCTTTATAGAAAAGGAAACAAACACAATAGAGTATACAACAGAAGTAAGCACTAAGTAAAACTATATACAAAAGTAAGTATTTAAAGGAAATAGGTCGGAAATTCAAGCCCAACAGTAAGTACTGTACAACAAAAAATATAGTACAACTAAAGTAAAGTTAAACAACAACTACTAAGTTGTCCTCCGGGAATCCCACCTGAAGGGTGGGTACAGATGGCCTCCTCAGCACCTCAGGTCCCTCCGTCAACTCCGTGTACATCTCACCAAGCTGTCCATATCCAGGTACCGTCCAACTCTACAAGTCTCTACCTTGATCAATTTTGTTTGTCGTTTACATCCAACAAAACTTATTGTGGGTATAGCCTGTGGAGGGGTGAGTATATGACACTCAGTAGGGTCCCTAAGACCCCCGAAGGTCTCCCATAATCTTCGATAGATAAACGAAATAAGAGAGATACAAATATGTATTATCAGCCAAACCTACATAGGTATATTCCCATACATATACCTAAGTTATCAACATTAGATCGGATCCGACCCTCGAGCTCAAGAACAACCTAGTCCACAGAGGAAGTAAAGTCCATCACATCGATGATAATGATTGTATGTCAAGACTCAACTCACACAGGTATACATCTTTCGTATAATGATAGTGTTGATCAGATGTAGTCACAGATTCATATAAGATGATGGACCAACATATTATACTAGACCAGCTAAGCTGTCAGACCCCCTCAGCATACAAGACTAGCTACTATGTCGGACCCACTCAGGATACAAGTAGAGAAGTCATTGCTGTCGAAACCATAGAGGATCCTAGTATATCAGTCATCGCCAACGAACCCACGGAGGATCCTAGTACGGAAGACATCATCGTCAATCCCACGAAATATTCTAGTACAATAGACGTCTTTGTTGAACCCATGGAGGATCCTAGTACGGTAGTCCTCATCATCTAACCCAAGGAGGATCCTTGTACAGAAGTCATCGTCATCGAACCCATGGAAGATCCTAGTACGGAAGTCATCGTAGTTGCAGCCAGCTCTAGGGTTCCCGCACATAGCACGCTCGATTCTAGGAGAGTCCGCTACTCGAGAAAAAAGGGGTCAATACATCAAATTTCACGAAGTTCTTAGTTGATGTATCCAGACGTTCTGTCTCATCATAAGGAACCCAATGCAACAGACGGTGCATCAATCAGACGCTCGATCTGAGAGTTATTAGTTTCTCCGTTCCAGGGGACTGTTTGGATTTCAGGTGCTATACAACCCGACCATACTCCAATCTCATCCAAATCCTATGTGGATTATTCCAAAAGGACAGTCTCATCAAAATTAAACCAACGTAGTTGACGGCACGTCAATCGGACGTCCAATCCGTAAGTTATAAGTGTTTCCACTCCGAGGGCCCGGTTGGTTTCGAGTTCGAACCAACCCGGCCATACCCAAACATCACCAAAAAATTAGGTGTAATATACTGAAATGACCGTCTTGATCTAAGTAATTCTATGAAATTGACGATGCATCGATTAGAGGTCTGTAGTTCATGTAATGGGCGAAATACTAAAATTGTCCTGAAGAGGGGGGTTTGGGTCCGGTCCGACCCGGCCCAACCCTCCTAGATCGGCCCGAACCGGGTGACCCGACCCAGGTCCGAGTCTGGCCCAGTAGGGCATGTCCCAGCTGGGCGGCTATAGCCCGACCCAGTGGGGCTCAGCCAGCTGGCCACGTAAAATGGGGGGCGTGGCCCCCGGTTTTCCGAAACCGTGGGCACGACCCCCGTTTTTTTGAAACCGCGGCACCGCCAATCCTGCCCGGCCGGCCGAAGCTGGCTTGTCACCTCCGATGCAAGCGACCACATGGGTAGGCCTCTGTTCCCCCAGCGCAGTGCTAGGAGAGCACCACAGGGTCTTCCCAGCCAGGTCAGATGCCTACCGACTGGTTCGTCCGCCGAGTGGCACGTGGAAGCAGGCCATGTCTCCTCTGCAGCGTGACGCCAAGAGGGCACTATAGGGTTTTCCCAGCCTAGACGGCTACCGGCCGGCCGGTTTGTCTTTGGCCGAGTGGCTTGTGGTTGCGGGCCATGGTCTCCCTTCCGCACGGTACCTAGTGTCGCGGTCCACTTCGGGCTGGCGTGCGGCCACCGTTGCCGTCGCCGCCTTCATTTGTCGATGCCCCCGATCGTCATCAACTCCGGTCGCCGCCACCTCTTCCAACACCATCTCAATCGTGAATAAATATAAAAAACAATTGAGGGTCATCGGGCCATGTTCATTCTGCCTGCGCCCTCCGCATAAGGCGGTAACAAATGGGCATAGACGATTACTTGCATTCAATAATAATAAAGGTATAATTTATTCAATTTGAATTATACAAACCCCAAACCACGTTATTCACATCACACGTCGTCGAGCCACGGATGTCAGGTGTCGTGGAAAACGTTTTCATCCCATCAACATTGGTGGAAGAGTCATTGTCGTGATGCGGAAAAAGAGTCTGAAGACGACATAGATTTCATGACGTCGGGGTGCATCTAAGGAGTAAGCATCGTTCGAAGAAGTTCTTCGCATTCTTCATCAGAGATGTTATTCGATGAAGAACGGTGTTCTTCATCTAGATAAGAACACCTTTCATCTAATTCTCCAGTGGTTTCCCTAACGAATTGTCTTCCAAGCCAATATTATAATAAGACTCCCAAATTTTAATAGATTTTCCATGCAATTCAAATTGATTCAAAAAGATGTGCCATTTAATTAATTAATATATTAACTATATGGTTTAGAATAATTAAGAGAGAAGGGATGTGGATAGTTTAAAATTCAAAGAGAGGAGGTGGAGTGTTTTAAGCCTTAATAAGGGGGGTTTCATGGGAGATTAAGGGGGAGTTGAGGGGTTAGGCTCTTGTGTGGTCCCCACCACACATTATCCTCCCGTGTGAGGTTATGTGGGTGTGGGACCCACCTATAAATTACCCTTGTAAGAAATAAACACCACATAATAAATTAAATAAAATTTTGTACACTTAATCTATCACCAAAATTTTATTTTAATTTGTTACGAATCCCAAAATTAAAACTTCTACTCTCAACCAAACACAATAGCGGTAAAATTCCCCTTATGTGAATACTTGTGCTGCATGTTCATCAGTGCCGTATGATATCAATTCTAAGCACCGGTTCAAATGATAGAAAAACCCGCACGTACACTTACTTAATGTACTGTAAAAAAACTTCAGAAATGGATTTCGGGCACACCGGGCATCAGAATCAAGTGCCATCAAGAATCTCGGGCTCGTAAAATTACACAGTATTTAAGAAAAAAATTTCCTTGAAATTTATAAATCTTTACATTACCCCCACCTCAGGGCTTTATGTCCCCGTAAAGCTAAAAAACACACTAGGAGAGAAAATGGGGGTACTGAGCACGAATCTGAGCCTCCTGCTCCAAAGTGCTCTCCTGGAGGTTCCCATGCTGCCAGCGAATGTGTACCAGAGGAATCGACTGTCCATGTAGGACTCGCTCCTATCAATTCTTGATCTCCACCAGGACCACTGTAAATGTCGCCTCATCATTGATATATAGCTCCCCATGGACGATGATGTGGGACGGGCCGTGCACGTATCTCCTCAACCGAGATACGTGCAAGATGTCGTACACCAAGTGCAACTGAGGTGGAAGGGCCAGATGGAAAGCCATATCACCTACCCTGATGAGGACTTGGAACGGTCTGATGAATCATGGAGACAACTTGCCGCCTTAGCCAAATCTTCATATACCTCGTCGAGGTGAGACCCATTAGAAGATGTGGTCGCCTTCCTCGAACTCTAGTGGTCTCTGTCTCCAATCAGTATAGGACTTCTGTCTACTTTTTGTGGTCTTCATCTTCTCCTGGATGATCTGCACCTTCTCCATTGTATCCTGCACCATCTCTGACTCACTGAAGTAGTGGATGAGTGACTGTGAGGGATTGTAGAAAGTATGCTCCATAACTATCCACAAAGGATATCTGTAGTATGGCCAGCTGCTATGTTGCCTCTCCTAGCAGTTGCATTCTTGATCTCCTACTGAGAGCATCTGCTTCAACGTTCCCCATCCAAGGAGTATAGACTATCTCAAAGTCATAGTCCCAGAGGAACTCAATCCAATTTCAACATCTCAGGTCTAAGTCCTTCTACGAGAAGACACACATGAGTCTTTTGAGATTAGATTAAACTGTAAATTATACGATCAACGAACTATTGGTGCGACTATCCATTTGTAAAGAACTATACTACACCCATTTTTTCTCTTACGTCCTATAAGATCTGATAAGATTTCTCCTTTTCTGAAAAGGGAAATATGGTCTCATCCCCATGATGAACCACATTATTTTCCTAATACAGTCAATCCAGAGATGGAAGATACTATTTCATTCCATGGATGATGTTGTAAGGCCTAGAAAGTTCTACCAATAGATCCAACGGTTACTCTCACCTCTAAGGGTCGAGTTACACAGTCGGCAGTAGTGTGTAGTCACTGGGTATTCTCTAGTAGGAATCTAGAATGTGAGGGTCAAGTCAGTGGTTTTAACCGGAACCTCTCAGAATCAACCATACAAAAAGGTAGCAAAGAAAACATCACATGGACACGTGGCTTTTATTATATCATCTCAAGGTACAAAGACACATAGAAACCACAAAAAACGACATCAACAAAGCTAGAAGCATCATGAACAAAATTCTCTATGACTGGAGCTAGTCCCGTTCATGTCTACCTGCTCCTGGAGCACTATGTTCATAGGCCTCAACTGCTTGAAGCTGAGCTCTCCCTTGTACTCTTGTTCCCTAATGTCGGGGTGGACCTCCTGATGGTGGTGGTGTTCGGGCCTCGTAACATCGTCCACCACAAACTGCTCAGCCAGCTCCTCTGCCATGCCTGCCTACTCCAGGTGGACCAACACGATTGAACATCTGCCTCTACCTTGGTTATCCATCTACTACCTGATGCTCATCTGTAGGGTAGGTCGGGTAGTCTTGAGCCATGTGACCCTGCCCACCGCATGAATAACATTGCCAACTCCTCGTATGGTTGGATCGATTACGTGTGCCCCACACTACTAAACCTGTATCTTGAGGTCGCCAACCTGATCGCCTGGTCCACTTGGACCTCTACGTTAACTGTCTATTTTCAGCAGCAGAAGACTCCACTACGTGTCATCATGCGAATGGTCTCGCTGCTAGTGACGGCTCAGTGAGAAAACTCTCCACTAGAAGGGCACTCTCCAGCACCCCTGCCTGCGTCGGGGTGTTGTGGGAGATCATCGAAGCCCTGATCTCATGCCTGAGTCCCTACTCAAAGGTCTGGGCCCTGATGAACAGTTCTCGTACCATATCTATGGAGTAGCGTGAGAGGTCAATGAACCTCGATGAGTACTGAGCTACTTTCATGTTGTCGTACTAGAGATGAAGTAACTACTGAATCCGCACTGCATGAAGGATGGATGGTATAAACTCTAACCGGAACAGGCACTCAAAGTCTGTCTAGATTAGTGATGCCTCATCAGGCACCTGCAGCATCAGGATCCACCATCTGCATATTGCTGCATACAGGAGACTCACAGGAAGGATCACCATTAGGTCAGCTGGTGTCCCTACCAATATGAAAACTCTGTCGATATCCTCAATCCAATCCTCAACTTCTTGGGGGTCCATCTCTCCACGGAACCTGGGTGGCCTCTGTCGCTAGAACTCATGAAATGCACTCAGGGGGTGGGAACTCTCAGCTGCTGGGGCTAGTGGTATCGGTGGCCCAGTGGGTAGTGGTATCGATGGGTGCCTCCTCTGTAATGAGTCCATGCACCGAGGCCTTATTGCTCGGTGGGATACCATCTCGTACGTAACTCAGAACCCTAGCTGCATGCCTTCATGGGGTCATCCTGAAAGGAACAGGTGCACCACGGTCAAACATTATTCCTGGTGAGCTAACAAAAAGTAATCACAAAGATAACATTTCAAAGGAAACACTCACACAATCAATGTTTTTGTGCACTGAGTCAAAAATCATAGGTCAGGGTCTTGGTGTATGGATACGTCGGTCGCCCCACCAACACTGGACACCCTAGAATGAAATCCACACTCCATACTCTTAACATTATTGCTTCACAGATAAAAATGATCAGAGTCCTAAGTTCTTCAGTGAAACCGATTCCTACGATACCAACTTTTCACAACCCGTCCTCGGGGCCTGGGCCATGATTACCCCAAGCCCACCTTCCATATGCCAGGGGATGGCGACTAGCAATAAAGGCGTAAATCCCAACACTAGGAAGGCATTGCCTTCATGAAAAAGTAAACAAACACAACATAGTACACAACAAAAGTATACACTATGTAATATTGTATACAAAAGTAAGTGCTGAAAGGAACGTAGCCGGAAATACTAGCCCAACAGTAAGTACAGTACAACTTAAAAGCTATTACAACTGTAGTAATGTAAAACAACAACTACTGAGTTGTCCTCCAGGAATCCCACCAGAAGGGTGGGTACAGATGGCCTCCTCAGCACCTAAGGTTCGTCCATCCAATCTGTGTAAGTATCGCCAAGAGGTACACCTTTTGGTATCGTCCTGCTCTACAATTCTCTACCTCGATCAGTGTTGTCCATCGTCTGTATCCAACACAACAGTGTGCGGGCATAGCCCGTGCAGTGGTGATTATAAGATAATTAGTAGGGTCCCCGAGACCCCCAAAGGTCTCCTAGAATCCACGAAGGATAAACCATAGAAGAGAGACACAAACACGAAGTATCAACCAACCCTACTTAGGTATAGGCCCATACATATACCTAATTTATCAATCTCAGATCGGCTCCAAATCTCGAGCTCAAGAACATCCCAGTCCACACCGGAATTAAAGCCAATCACATCGATGATAATGATTGTAAGTCAAGTCTCAACTCACACAGGTATACATCTTTCATATAACGATAGTGATTAATATATGTAGTCACTGATTCATCTATGTTGTTGGACCCAAATAGGATACTAGACCAGCTATGCTGTCGGACCCACTGAGGATACTAGAACAGCTACTCTGTCGGACCCACTCTGGATACAAGTACAGAAGTCATCGCTGTCAAACCCATGGAGGATCCCATTACAGAATTCCTCGCTATCGAACCCACGGCAGATCCTAGTATGAAAGTCATCTTCGTATAACCCACGGAGGATTCCAGTATGGTAGACGTCGTTGTCAAACCCACGAAGGATCCTAGTATGTTAGTCATCTTCATAGAACCCACAGAGGATCCTAGTACGAATGTCATCGTCGTTGAACCCAGTGAGGATCCTAGTACTAAAGTCATCATCGTCAAACCCACATAGGATCCTAGTAGAAGTCATCGAAGTCGACCCCATAGAGGATCCAAGTATGGAAGTCGTCATTGTCGCAGCCATCTCTTGGGATCCCTCACATAGCACGCTCGATTCCGAGAGGGTCCTCTCTTCTAGCAAAAAGGGTTTGATACAATAACTCTCAAAAAGTTCAATGGTGATGTGTCCAAAAGTTCTGTCTCATCATAAGTAACCCAACGCGATAGACAGCGCATCAATCGGATGCCCAATCTGAGATTTATTAGCTTTTCTGTTCAGGGGCCCGGTTGGATTTCGGGTGCAATCCAACCCATACATAGTCCAATATCATCTGAATCTCATGTCGAGTATTCCAAAAGGACCGTCTCATCAAATGTAAACCAACATAGTTGACGTCACGTCAATCGGGCGTCTTCTCCTGAAGTTATAAGTGTTTCTGCTCTGAGTTCCCGGTTAGTTTCGAGTTCAAACCAACCCTTCCATACACAAACTCCACCAAAACCATGATTTTAATATTCGAAAATGGCCATCTTGATTGAAGTAATCCTACACAACTGATGGTGCGTCGATCGGAGGTACATAGCCCATGTTATGGGCGAAATACTAAAATGGGTCTCAAGAGGGGGTTTGTGTCCAGTCCGACCTGGCCCAACCAGCCCTGGGTCAGCCTGAACCAGGACGACCCAACCCTAGTCTTGGTCCGGCCGAGTAGGGCATGGCCTGGACCGACGACCGCGGTGGGCTACGGCCTGACAAGTTGGCTGAGCGAAACAGGGGGCACAGCCCCCGATTTTCCAATACGGCAGCGCCGAGTGGCGCCGCCTGTAACACCCCAGGCTTCCACGGTACACTTCTCTTTGAATAATATAGTAGCGTGTGTTGTATTCATCTTCGAGTTCAAACACACACCAAAAACAATCAAATTAGCCGTTATGAATTTTAATACCTACTTTTTGAAATTTTATAAATTTTATCATTCAAAATGGACTTAATTTTTGTATTCGGAATATGGAAATTATCTTAGGGTGATTTTTGGTATTTTTTTGAAAACTATCAATTTTTGATGAATAGTGAAAAACACTTAGTTCTAGTTTAAAACCTAATTTTAATTTAAATAATTATTTTTTTTATTTAAATTTATTTTAGGTAAAAATCGAGACATAATACCTATATAAGTTCAATGTAATTCATTGGATTCAATTTATAATAATTTTAGATATATAAAAAGTTTATTGAAATTTTAACCGTCTTTTACACATCTCCTAACAGAATTTTCAAATTCACAAAAAACATAATTTTACCACTTCTATGTGTGGAATTTCAAATATCTGAGAGACACGGTTAATATCAAAGAGAAAAATGCGGTTCAATAAGATTAAAATAATTTTTGGTGAATAGTAACTTTTTACCTTTATTTACCACGGTTAAAATTAAATAGGGTAATTAAGGGTAAAAATGATATTATTATTACCCTAACACATGTCCTAATTCTATTGGATTAGTATAATTAGACCAAAAACAACCTCAGGTATAAAATATGAACCTCTTTGGTACACTTGGAATAGATTAGGACATTTGTTATTATTTAATTCCTAGAAGAGTTAAAAGAGTTAAAATCAATGTTTAATAACTAATTTTTTTAATATGAGGATATACATTAGATAAATTCATTTATAAATATTCACTAGAAATATAAAAATATTTCCTACATAATGGTATTTTATTTATAGTTTTTAGACATTAAATAATTTAATTTATTTATGACACAATGGTGCTGTAGTAATTATGTAAATAATGAAATATTAAAATAATTCATATTATAAATATCCAAATAAATGTAATTTGATACTTTTTATGAATTAAACAAATTTTATATGTTAATATGACATGTTAGGATTTCTTAAATGAATCTTTTTTGAAATAATAAAGTATTTAAAAATTTAACATAAATTAATTATTATATAGTGTCCAAATTGACATAATGGAATATTTAAAACAAATATTATATTATTAATTTATATTATATTCCAAAAAATATAAGGATCAATAAAATGACTTATATAAGGTTATATATATTAATAATGAACCACTTTGGGTTCTTTTTTCTTATTATAGTATGTTTATTAACCATATAAAATAAAAATACAAAGAGACATGGTAAATTTCAAACTATTTAACTAAGAGTTAAATATAAATGATATGGTTAATATTGTGAACCAAACCTGTCTAAAATCTATTGTTTGGGTGGATTTCGAACCATCCTCACCTTATCATTGAAATAAGTCACTTTGGAGCTATTATAAACCAAATATGAATTTATTATAAAATAATATTTTACGTTTTTCCGAAGGTGCCCCTCACCCCTCTTATGAAAGGGCACTCCCCCTTCTCTCAAATTCATTCCTTCAAAGCCATTTGGTTCGGCCTAAACCTACCCAAATATTCTCTCAAAATCCCTCACTTGTACCTATAGGCCTTATATTGACCATAAATCCAACATATAGAGCCCTTTTGATGAAATCAAAAGGAAGAACACGAAGAAGAGGTAATGTTTTCACCATCCTATTTCAAGGTCCAATCTTCTTCCACTTATTCATTCTTTGTTATTTAAATTCTAAAATAATAACCCCAGAATCTTATATATACATTGATGTTATTATAAATTTGGTACAACCATATTCAGTATTCTGTCCATCCTTTGAATGACATGTCCCCATACGTGCATACGTACGACTTACCGTCTCAATGTCGTGGTGTAATTGTTATTCAATACATTATTAATTGGATGGGTATAATAATGAAGTGAAATTCATGTAAATAATAAAAATAACATGATAATGATTCTGTATATATGATACACCATCTAATTATATATTATTTTAATATGAAAAGAATGATATTTTCTCTTGTGTGTACGTACGGACCACCATCTCCTCGAATGCGATGAGATTCATTCACCATCATATCTATTCAAGACTAATTTTCATTAGATATTTAAAAATAATGTTTAAGGACATGATATCATTCTGGATAAGAATAAGGTACAACCTATGGATAACAAACATGACTTATGTAAGAAAACATATAAAAGAAAACGAGTAACTGAACACCTGAAAGGACTATAATAATAAAATATTATTAACTAAGAAATATTAAAAGATCATATATTATTTCACATTTATGTATATTATTATTGTATAATTTAATAAAAATGATTTAACTATTATATATGAGGTTAACCTACCCTCGACCAAGGAAATGTACAAGGTAAGTTTTATTTCCTCAATCTCATTATTATCCATAACTGTTCATGTGTATGTATTATCTAGGACATACTTATCATAGATACCCATTTTTCCTAAAAATGTTTCCAAATGGAATCATTTAAGGTTTTATGGGAGGGTATATTTAACTAGATCATCATGTTTAATGTTTTAAAGTTTTATCTTTCTAAACCCTTTTAATTAATGTACATATTTTCAAAACGATTTTAAGGATATATTTATATGGACATCAATGTTTTGAAATGATAACTCTTTTCAAAAGTTTCCATGTGGTATGGTACACTTTGATTTAAAAATCTATTTTAAATGACTTCCTTTATAAATTGGGAGCCTTACAAATGATTTCATGAAAAATGGGTATTTCTCTCAAAGAGTTTCACAAATCATTTTCATCTATGTCAACATCCTTTGATGGATTTTAATCATGTTTGATGTTTATTTATTATGATAAAAATATTTTATATTGTATCGAACTTTTTGTGATATGTTAGACTATGGATGTGTTATTTTTATATCATTCATGATTTATGGATAAAGTATTGACATTTTTTATGCTAGTTTTAATACGAATGTTTATGTAAGGTCTCAATCTTTCCATATGAGGAATGTATTATACATATTATGTAACGGGTGGAGCCCGCTATAGCTCCTCGATGCATTTGTAGGTCTCATGAGACAAACTAGTGTTTTGGCACATGGACTTGACAAAATATTATTTGTAGTCTTGGCACGAGGCCTTGACTTTGTGGTTATGATAGTCTGGAATTATGCATTCCATCATTATGAATGTGGTTATTGATATTTAATGTGATTATTCAACTAGAATAATATCAATGTGAAAAAGTAAATGGAATTATTTCATTTTATTTCTCCATTTAATACTGAATTTCATGTTTAAAAGGATTTTGTTTTAGTTGTACATTTCCTTAAATGTTTATTTTTTTCATATAAAATTTTCCACTATATTGTTATCCATACTAGGCATCTGAGCTCACCCCTTTCTATGTTTTATTTTTCCCATGATGTGAAGAAGTATTTTATGACTGACCTACAGGGCTAGTCTGAGGGGATAAGAGTGTGAACTATGGAAACTACGTTGTAGTAGTTTTTCACTTTATGATGTAATGTAAGACCTATGAATGTATCTACTATTTCCAAGGCTACTAAACTAATCGGTCTTTCGAGACATGATATATTTTGATCATGCCAATGTTATGTAATAAAGCACCGACTCTAGGTAACTAGGTTCGGGGCATTACAATTGGCAATAGATAATGTTTAGTACAAACCTTGGAAGGTAGATTTAGATAAACTCATATTAGAGCACATATCCCTAAGATATACTTTGAGGATTAGTATATAAGAACTTTCAATAATTTTGGTATTGTAGAGATTTTGTGAGTTTTCAGAGCAATACATCCATGTCTTGATACGATCAGGTAGTGGCTGCTCTGGAACAGATGTACCTTTGGATAAAACCTGAAAACACTGCTTTGAGCTAGACTCAAACGGGAACTGGGGCACAACAATGGACCATGCTGCACTCTTGGTTACGACAGTCCCAGGGGATATGCTTAGTATAATTCTAATTTTATTTACAAACCATTATGAAGGGTTTATGGCTATATACTTCCTCAAAGAAAAAACATTTTTATGATTATGGATTATATCCATAAACTGTTCAATTTGCATTAGGTATTTTACATGTTTGGAATTATTCATTGCAATTCATAAACTGACCTAGTGTATGCAATTTTATAGAAATGGCACCCAATAGAAAGAATGTGAACTCCAGGCAATAGATATGATCCAATGAGTAAGAAGGATCATATCTTCCATGGTATTAAGCCACAATTTTTAAGGGAAATAGTCTCTCATGTTTTCTCAACATATGAAGATATATTATCATGTGCTAATAACATAAGTAATGAATTCTATGAATCATATGGCTTTGAAGGGAAGCTATAGAATAAAAGGATGGAAGAGTAAAATATGGATAAAGGGAAGAGGGAAAAAAGAATTTTCCCATATGTGATAACTGTGGGAAGAAACACCCTAGAACTTTCATGAAGGGAATGGGAGTTTGTTATAAGTGTGGATAAAAATGACACCCTGTACATGACTGCAAGGGTAAGAAAAATGTATCAAATGTACATTGTTTCATCTGTATATAGTTGGGACACTACGTGAACCAATGTCGAAATCCTCAGAGTATTCCCCAAATGATGTTATTGGATAATAATAAAGTTATGATACTACATCAGATAAAGAATAATAACTAGTGTTCTTGTGTTGTTATTATAGGATTATTTCATTTGTGGGTTGTATCAACAATATACTTGTTATGTGAATTACAGAGATAAATAAGGATTGTATTGCAGAACTATTTTATTGAGGAGTTGAGATTATATGGTTTTAAGAAAAGTGACTCAATTGTGAGCTACGCATTTAGTAAAATACATGGTTGAAGGAAAGGTAATTCTTATAATGGTCCCAATAATGTGGTAGTTATTTTGGAATAAAATATGGTTGATTTGAATAAATTATATTGGATATTCTTGACTACCATGAAACTGATTAATGATTTTTCATCATTGGAGTTAACAAATGTTTTTGATATAAGTAGTATATCCAGTATTCAATAAAGAATAAGGGAGCATGAATGTAATCAATATGGTTTTATGGTAATTCAGGATGTTACCATGTTTTTAAATAATACATGATGAAGGTGTTCACATTTTATTACAAGGAAAAAGGATCTTCATTGTGTTTAACTTCCTTATAAATTTTGGAATGAGCTTTTGGATAGTAGTATTTTGGATAAGTTTAATGGTTGGAATGGATTATGTTAGAAATGTTATTTTTTATATTTTTATAAAAGGACAACACGAAGACAGTTTGACAACCCGTCATGTTGGAAAAATCTGAGGGAATATAACCCACAACCATAAGTGATATTGGGATTTATTTCCTACCATTGGACTACATGAAGTTCCTGGATGGTATACTGTAGTTTCTTTTTTTAAAGGGTCATATATGTGAATTAAAAATTCATTATATTTGGAACCCTATACGATTAGGATAAATACAGTATTTTTGAGTTGTATTATTTTTTGGAATGAAAGATGAGTTTTAGGTAGATATTTATTAATTGATAAAACTCTAATTATAATGTAAGTATATCTCCTTATGATATTATCTAATCACATAAAAAATTCATCAACATTAAGAAAAGGAACAGAATACAAAAGCATTGTCTTAGATGGTACCTTAAATCATCACAAATTTATGGCTTTGGGATTATTAGCCTTTTCCTAGCCATGTTCTCTACCACTCTCCACCAGATATTGATGGTTATATTTCTCTTCCCTATTCATGTTTTTTTACATGGAACCATTGTATGTGTTATTTTCAGTAACCTTCATACTTACCACCCTTTATTTTAAATAGAGGCCTCATTTATCATTTTTTGATGTGGGATTTCAACGAAGATATTTTGAAATGTCAACCTGAATTTTCCAATACCGAGCATAAATTGTGAGGATGAAATTTATTGAAGGATGGGATAAGTAACACCCTATGCTTCCATGGTACACTTCTCTTTGAATAACACAGTAGCGTGTGTTGTACGTAGCTTCGTGTTCTAACACACACCACAACCAATGAAACTATCCCTTATGAATAGTAATACCCACTTGTTGAAATTTTATAAATTTTATCATTCAAAATAGACTTCATTTTTGGATTCAGAATATAGAGATTCGTTTAGTGTGATGTTTTGGTATTTTTCTGAAAACATTCAATTTTTGATGAATAGTGAAAAACAATGAGTTATAGTTTAATACCGAATTTTTGTTTAAATAAGTATTTATTTTATTTAATTTTTTTTGGTAAAAATAGATATATAATTCATATATAAGTTAATTTTAATTCATTGGAGTCAGTTTATAAAAATTTTTTACATGTAAAAATATTATTGAACTTTTCACCCTCTTTTACCCATCTCCTGGGAGAATTTACAAATTCACATAAAACATAATTTTACTGCTTTTGTTTGTGGAATTTCAAAAATCCGAGAGACACGGTTAATATCAAGGAGTTAAATGCGGTTCAATAAGATAAAAATAATTTTTGGTGAATAGTAACTTTTTGCTTTTATTTACCATGGTTAAAAGTAAATAGGGTAATTTAAGGTAAAAATGATATTATTATTACTCTAACACATGTCCTAATTCTATTGGATAAGTATAATTCGACCAAAAAAAAACTTAGAAATAAAATATGAACCTCTTCGGTCCAGATGGAATAGATTAGGACATTTATTATTATTCAATTCAATGGAGATTTAAAAGAGTTAAAATCAATGTTCAATAACAAAAACATTTTTAATATAGGGTTATAAATAAGATAAATTTGATTATAAATATTCATTAGAAATATAAAATTATTTCCTTCATAATGGTATTTTATTTTCAATTTTTAGACATTAAAAAACTAATTTATTTTTGACACAATGGTGATGCAATAATTACGAAAATAATGAAATATTAAAATAATTGATATTATTAATATCCAAATAATTGTAATTTTAGACATTTTATTAATTACACTAATTTTCTAGGTTAATATGACATGTCAGGATTTCCTAAATGTATTTGGTTCTAATTAATAATGTTTTTAAGAATTTAACAAAAATCAATTATTAAATAGTGTCAAAATTGACATAAAGGAGTATTTAAAACAAATATTATATTATTAATTGATATTCTGTTCCTTAAAATCTAATGATCGTCCAAATAACATATATAAGGTTATATATATTAATAATGAACCACTTTGGGTTCTTTTGGATTGTTATAGTATGTTTATTAACCATATAATCTAAAAATACAAAGAGACATGGTAAATGTCAAACTATTTAACTAATAATTAAATATAAATTATATGGTTAATATAGTGACCCAAACCTATCTAAAATATATTTGTTAAAAGGATTCGACCCATACCCACATTATCTTCATAATAAGTCAATTTAGAGCCATTATAAACCGAATATGAATTTATTATAAAATAATATTTGTTTTTCCTAAGGTGATCCTCACACCTCTTATAAAAGGGCACTCCCCCTTCTCTCAAATTTGTACTTTAAAATCTCTTTAGATTGGAAAAATCCTGCCCAAATATTCCCTCAACTTACCTCACTTCGACCTACAGGCCTTAGTTTGATCAAAAATCTATCCTAAGGAGTCTTTTTGATCAAATAAAAAGGAAGAACATGAAGAAGAGGTAATGTTTTCACCACCCTCTTTCAGGTTCCTTTCTTCTTCGACTTATTATTTCTTTGTTATTTCCATTATTAAATAATAACTCCAGTATATTCTGTATACTGTGATGTTATTATAAATATGGTACAACCATATTCAGTATTCTATCCATCATTTGTTTGACATGTCACCATACGTGTGTACGTACCGCTTACCGTCTCACGTCGTGGTGTAATTGTTATTCAATACATTATTATTTGGATGGGTATAATAATGAAGTGTAATTAATGTAAATTATAAATATAACATGATAATTATTCTTTATCTATCACACAACATCCAATTATATATTATTTTAATATCAAAAGAATTATATTGTCGCTCGTGCGTACGTACGGAATACCGTCTCCACGAACGCGATGAGATTCATTCCCCATCGTATCCATTCAAGGATAATTTACATTTGATGATTAAAACTAATGTTTAAGGAGTTTATATCATTCTAGATAGGAATAAGATACTACCTACGGATAACAAACACAACTTATTTAACAAAACATATAAAAGAAAACGAGTAACTGACCATCTGAAATGACGATAATACTAAAATAATATTATAAAATAAATATTAAAAGATCATGTATGATATCATATTTATGTATATGATTATTTTATAATTTAATAACAATGATTTAACTTTTATACAGGAGTTTAAACTACCATCGAGCATGGAAATGTATAAGGTGTGGGTTATTTCCTTAATCTCATTATTATCCGAGATTGTGCATGTGTTAGTATTTTCTAGGATGTACTTATCATAGATACCCATATTTCATAAAAATGTTTTCAAAATAAATCTATTAAGGTTTTATGAGAGGTTATATTTTACTAGATCATATTGTTAAATGTTTTAAATATTTATCTTTCTAAACCCTTTTAATTAATGTCCATATTTTCAAAAACGATTTTAAGGATTTATTTATATGGACATGAATGTTCTGAAATGATAACTCTTTTCAAAAGATTCAATGTAGTATGGGACACTTTGATTCAAAAATGTCTTTTAAATGAATTCCATTATAAATTTTGAAACTTATAAACGATTTCATGATAAATGGGTATTTCTCTCAAATAGTTTTACAAATCATTTTCATATATGTCTACATCCTTTGATAGATTTTAAACTGGTTTGAAGTTGATTTATTATGATACAAATATTCCATATTGTATCGACATTTTTGTGATATGTTTGACTATGGATGTGTTATTTTTATACCATTCATGGTTTAAATATAAATTAGTGACATTTCGGATGCTAGTTTTAATATGAATGTTTATGTAATGTCTCAATGTTTCCACATGAGGAATGCATTGGACATAGTAAGTGACGGGTGGAGCCCGCTATTGCTCCTTGATTCATCAGTAGATATCATGAGACAAACTAGTGTCTTGGCACAAGACCTTGACAAAATATTATTCGTAGTCTGTGCACGAGGCATTGACTATATGGTTATGGTAGTCTGGCATTATGCATTGCATCATTATGAAAGTGGTTATTGATATTTCATGTGATTATTCAACTAGTAGAATATCCATGTGAATAAGTAAATGGCATTATTTCATTTTATTTCTGCCATATTATGCTGAATATCATGTTTTAAAGGATTTTCTTTTAGTTATAAATTTCATTAAATGTATATGCTTACTTATGAATGTTTTCGCTATAATGGTATCATTACTGGGCATCTCAGACCACCCCTTTCAATGTTTTATTTTTCCAATCATGTGAATAAGTATTTTATGATTGACATGCAGGGCTAGTGTTATGGAATTTGAGTGTGGAATATGGAGACTATGTTGTTGTATCTTTTCACTTTATGATGTAATGTAATAATTATGAATGTATCAAGTGTTTCCAAGGCTACTAAACTAATCGCACTTTCGAGACTTAATATTTTTTGATCATGCCAATGTTAAGTAATAATGCACCGACTCTAGGTAATTGGGGTCAGGGAATTACACCGCCCTCCTGCCCGGCCGGCCGAAGCCGTCCAGTCTCCACTTGCACGAGCAGCCCGCATGGGTGGCCTGCGTTCCCCCAGCACTGTGCTAGGAGGGCGTCGCAGGGTCTTCCCAGCCCGGCCTGCCACCTGCAGACTTGTTCGTCTGCTGAGCGGCCCCTAGAAGTGAGCCGCATCTCTTCCATAGCGCGACACCAATATAGCAACACGGGGACTTCCCAGCCCGGCCGGCCGCCTGCCAGCCGGTTCATCTTCGGCCGACCAGCCCGCGGTTGTGGGCCGAGGTCTCCCTTCCATGTGGCACCCGGTGTGGCTGTCCTCTTCAGACCGGTGGGCAGCCATCGTTGCCGCCACCACCATTGGTTGTCGCCGCCACCGATCATTTCCAAATCAGGTTTTCATCACCTCTTCCAACACCGTCTCCATTGCAAATAAAAACAAGAAACAACATAAGGTCATCGGACCATGTTTGTTTGGCATGCACCCTCTGCGTATGGAGGTAACATGTGAACCAAGACAGTTACATGCATTCAAAAAGAACGAAGGAATAATTTATTCAATTTAAATAATACAAACCCCAAACCTCGTAATTGACATTGCACGTCGTTGATGCGTGGAAGTCGAGTGTCGCGGAAAACGGTGACGTCCGATGAACGTTGGATGAACATTCATTGTCATGACGCGAAAAGAGAATCTGAAGACGACGTATATTCCATGACTTTGGGGTGCATCTGAGGGGGAAGCTTCATTGGAATAAGTTTATTGTGTTCTTTGTCAGAGATGTTCTTCACTGAAGAATGGTATTCTTCGTCGACAGAAGAACACCTTTCTTTTAATTTTCTAGAGGTTTCCCCACCAAAATATTTTCCAAGAGAATATTATAAAAATACGCCCCAATTTTAATAGAATTTCAATGAAAATCATATTGATTCAAAAAGAGGTTCCAATTAATTAATGAAGATATTAATTAGATGGGTTGTCATACTTGAGAGAGAAGGGAGGTGGAAAGTTTAAAATTCAAAGAGAGGAGGTGGAGAGTTTTTATAGTTAATAAGGGGGGATCGATGGGAGTTTAAGGGGTATATGAGGGGTTAGGCTCTCGTGTGGGCCACACCACACATTATCCTCACATGGGAGGTTATGTGGGCGTGGGAACAACCTCTAACTTCCCCTTGTAGGAAATAAGCACCACATAAAAAATTATATAAAATTGTGTACACTTAATGTATCACCACAATTTTATTTTAATTTGTTAAGTATCTTTAAATTAAAACATCAACTCTCCACTAAACGCAACTACGGTAAAGGTCCTTTTAAGCGAATACTGGCACTGTGAGTTCATCAGTGCCCTCATATTTCAATTTCGAGCACCTGTTCAAAAGATAGAAAAACCCGCACTCACGTTTACTGATCTTACCCAAACAAAATATGAGAAATTGATTTCGGGCACACCTGGCCTCGGAATCAAATGCCGTTAGAAACAGCAGACTCGTAAAATTCCAAATTATTTAAGAAAAAAAATTTCCTTAAAATTTCCTTGTTTTAAAACATTTTATAAATTATATTATAAAAAATTTATTTGGGTGAGTTTTTTTATTTTTTGATATGTTTTATTTTTTGTTTAGTAATGAAAATTACTACATAGTAATTAAAAACAACATTTTCATATAATTTATTTATAAATTAAATCTTAATTTTAAATTTTTATTGATATATATTTATTTCAACTATATATCAATAAATATAATTTTCATCAGTGTTATTATTTTATCATTAAAATGGTCTATAAAAACTATAAAAACATTTCAACTTTTCACTTTAAAGGATGTTTTTAATTATATCCACGAGATAAATTTTAAATATAAATTTTCTCTTTATGTTTATTGAATTAATTAATACGGATTATATATTTGAATTATTAAGGATAAAATTAGTTTGTATGATCTTTTTCATTTTTATTCATTAAAAAGTTACCATGGTGAATAAGATTATTTTCCAAGATATTGGTACAAGTGGATCATGTTAAAGATAAAAAGGTACAGTATTAAAATATAATAAATTTAAAAATATTAATTCTTGGTTGATGTTTCTTAACCCTAAATCATATATAATTTTTTAATTTACAGCCAATGTAATTTAATTTAATTACACCACAATGTGGGTGTCCTTATAAATAAAATAATCAATATTTTAATCACATGCATCCACTTCTCATCAATTATATATACCACCCCTCACCACCTCATTTAGACCAACAATATTTTAAGCTCTTAAAATATCTAACCAAACAACTCATCCTCACTATCCCCACATCCATGTTCTTCTGGTATCACAAAAGTACCAAATATGAGGTCCTTAAGGGTCTCTCAAGGAAGTGATATTCAAGATGTAATTTTATTAAAACAAATCTCTTATTTTTTTTCATATATCTTATCCCATTATTATTTAATACATATATTAATAATAATTAATGAAACATTTAAATATGTAGATTTTATTTTTATAACATAATATCTTAAATATACCCCGTTTATTACATTATTTTATTCAATGAAACAAAATGATTGTAAAAATTATGTCTGCTAAATGTTTCCATGAATACTATTTTTTCACATTTTTCATTACCGCATTCATGGATGGTAAAAAAATATAATTCTTCTAAATTAATATTTTAATAGGTATATTATAAAGTATTTCATGTTTTTTAATTATTTTATAACATAGACTTTAATTCTTCACATTTATTAGGAATACAGTAACATCATTTATACAGGCGTGGACTACCGCACCCTCAAAGCAAGGTGATACTTCCACACTATACATATATTGTATTAAGGATGATTTTAATAAAATTATTTGTAATAGATGAAATAAATATGATAATATAATTATAACGTATGAATGTATCATTTAATATTCATTCTTTTAATATAATAATAAAATTGGAACAACATTCATGCGTACATACAATGTACCATCTCCATGAATGATCTTTTCTATTTCCTATCACTAAATATTATAGACTAGATATATACTAAATATATATGATATTAATATCATGGTTTACATTTTTGAGGTTATTAAATCATGGTCTTAGTAATATGAATAACAAATAACAAGTCAAAAAATAGTCAAAAATAATGTAGTTATCATCGAAAATAATGAAAATACTAGGAGATTATTTAAAAAAATATGTAATAATAAGTTATAAAATTATCATAAATTATATCATAAATATTAATATAGTTAGTTAATAATTCAATGACATTCATAAAACTATTATATAAGAGTTTAAAGAACACTTGACCAAAAAGGATGTGTAAGGTAAGGGATTTTATCTCACTTTTTATTATGTGAGATATATAATTTATTCACCACTTATTTATTTTGTGTCGTGTATATGCTATTTATGAAATTTTTTCATGACCCATCCCCTGAGGCCCATGTTGTGAAAACCTTAATCCCACCTCCCAATGTCCAGGGGATGCCGACTAGGTCCAAAGGCATAAACCATCATGTGGAAGGAATTTTTATGACTACCTGTACACACAAAAACACCCAACCAAGTCCCACACACTTAAAATGAAACAAGTATAATTGAAACAAATTTAACTAAAATTGAAACTAATATATGTGGGATATAATACAATCCCGAAAAATAACTAAAAAGATTAAAGTACAAAAAAGGAAACTCTGGTGGCCATCTCTAGAAAACCCCACCTGATCGTGAGAGTAGTGTAGCTACTGGAAGCTGAAGTAGAATTACCTATCACCCCAATCCAATTAGGACCCTCCAAGTCCTAGGACACCATGTCTACCATCTTAGTGTCCATCTATTAGGTCTCCCTGAGCACCATTGGGTCCTAGTCTTCCAAAGTCTTTGTCGAAACGTCAATTGGTTGCACCAGAAAGAACATGTGCGGGTGAAGCCCTTGTAGTGTTGAGTAACAAAATACATAGTATGGGACCTAAAAAAAGAAAATACCACTAAATAATATGAAAAGAAAATAACAAGGAACAAGAGAACTCACACCATTTATACATTTAGGGCAGTTATATAAGAATCATTAATCACATCATTTAACACCTCGACGGCTGGAGAACTCCTCCTCTATCGAGTAAGGTAGACCTGCCAAGCCACACAAATGTGCTTCACACTATCCTAGGACTGCTTATGTACACCACCTCATCATGTAATGTGGTCCTGTAATGTCACACAAAATGTCTTCCCACTAACCTTGGCCAACTGAGGTAATCTTACTCATCATGTACTGTGGGCCTGCAAAGTCACACAGAAGGGAATCACACCATGGACCTACAATGTCACAATATGTGCTTCCCAAATGGCCATAGTTGAGCCACACATAGTTAAATGTCATCATTCTTCATGTCTTAGCCAACCATAGGGTTCCATAAATAGCGCACCAGGGAGAACCATTCCTCATTCCATTTGTGACATCTCAACATCAATTAAAGCCTCTTCATGGCATTCCAAAATATCATCCTCATCGAGAAGTTCTCAAGGCCACAAATGGATCATCAATCAGATTCCCAATTAGGATGTAATTAGCATTTTAGTAAACATGGGTTTGTTTCATATTGGTCCTATCCGACCCTGTCGGACTGACCCGAACAACTCTGATCGGGCGTCCCACATACCCAATTTTAGTTCAGACTGACTAGTCCTAGCTCAATTCTGTTCTGGTTTGGTCCTGTCTGGTTTGCGCATTAGGCCATTCCCAACGGGCTTCAATGGGCTTGCCCCAGTTCTGGTGGTGGTGTATCCCACTGGGTCACCCAGTGACCCAGTCTAGTCCATCTCAGCCCAAAGGGTGCACACCCTACCTCTAGGGGCAGGTCCGACCAGGTGGGTTTGGGTCTAGCCCCCTGGAGAGGGTCTGGCCTGTGGGGAAAAGGACCAAAACACTAGCTGGGGGTAGGGTTTTCATGCTAAGGTTGTGTCCCCCAGCCTAAATACTAGACGAACTGGGTGTCGATGGTCCATGCTTGGGACACGGCAGCTAGTCGTGTCCCCTCTATGTTGGCCCCATGGATGCGGGGCCTTCCTCCTATCGTGGTCAAACTACTATGGCTGCCAGCTCTACTATGTGTTTGGGACGTGGTATAACCCTCCACATGGCCCCCACATTTCAATGCATCACCCCACTATTGTCGCGGCTATCTGGTCGCAGCCTCTTGACGCCGCATTGCACCAACATTTCCTTCTACGGGCTACCGATGTTTCCTTGGTGGACAATGTTTTGTTCTCCCAGTGCCTATGGAATTTAGGGAATGTTCTCTTTACCTTGAAGGTCTTAAACCTAACTTTCCATCGATTTGGATGTTTAATAATAATGAGCACATGTGGCAGAGGGGCTCGGCCCTTGTTTGTGTGATTTTGTGCCCTCCTCTTAAGAAGTTTATAATCATTGGAGGTAAAATAATTTTAGCCCAATGACCAAATGATAATTTCAACCCCAATTAAAAAATCACAATAAATGTTATCCTTTTTTATAAACACATGATTCACGGATCAACCTATTCTTGTTTTGATCTTCATTCTCCATTTCTAGAATATGAATGGGGAAGAAAATTCACAAATTAAACCCATTCTTTGTTGATGTTTGTTGGCCGCAACGTTTCATCCTTGAGGATCCAAGAGGTCTATGAAATTCTTCATTCATCGAAGTACATTGAATTCGATGAAATCCTTCTAGTGTTCTTTAATCATCTTTGAGGAGTAATCCATCAATGTTTTGTCAGTGAATCCTCATAGTTGAATCCCCATTTGACCAATGCATTAATCAATTAAAAAGACATGTCGCAACAATTCTGTTATGTTTTTATGTCACGTTATTATGTTGTTTCATTTATGAAAGATTTAACTGTTACACGTCTTAATGTGTTATTACCCATCTGGTTTTCATGCCATTAATGAGTTCTATTATCGCACCTCATTATTCTCTCATTGCCACACTGTAGTTCCATTGTTCGTCAGTCAACTGGGAGCAAATAAATTAAAATAACTTTTTATGCTATTTTATTATTTTTGGAAAATTTAAAAAGTTAAAATTTCTATCTGACCCTTGTCGGTCGAAGTTATGTCCTCTCTATTGAAATCTATGCATTCCGAGTTCAATGGTGCCTTTGTAGTTTTGATCACATCACCTCTTCAAAAATTAGAAAAATTCACCCACATGTTTACTGAACATATCATAAAAATGTTCAAAAATTAACATTCACCCTCGACTAATACAGGTTGAGGTTAGTCTTCACTTAAGGAGAAAACACCCTCTCAATATCAACATTATACTCAGATTTTCAATCTAAGTTACCTTTTAAGAGATATAATGATTTTACAGAAAAATCATTCTTACTTAATTATTTTATTTATAGCCAATAACGAACTTCCATCATTGTCCCACACTATCCAATGTTAGGATCTTCCTAAGGATATCACACCCTCATGAGCTCAATGCTTGTCTCAAATTTCTAATCTGAGTCACCATTTTTGAGTTATAAAATTGTTAAAATAAAATAATTTTTTTAATAAATATATTTATGGTAATTCCATTTTTCAGTTTTCTCACTTGAGGGATTTTATAACTAAACATAAGTCGCATCTAAAGTAAACCTATCATCTTGAATGCAACAGTTCCCTCAGATTTCTGATTTGGGTCATGTTTGATATTTATTCCACTTTTTCATTAAAACCGCACATCCATGCAATTTAAATCATAACATTTTTCAATTGATCATTCCAGGAAATTTGGGCCTCAAAATCACATTTCATCTCAGTGTTGGGTCTCAATATAATACCAAATATTTTTAACATAAAATTATACAAAACTTATGGGACATTAAATTTTCCCCACCTTAGGGATTTAAGTCCCTGAAAGGAAAAACAAAAACTAATCCAACTAGTGGGGGTACTGATCATGGAATATATCCCCCCACTCCCATGTGATATTGTAGATATTCTCTTTCTACCATCAAAAATGAACCTGAGGAATCGAATGACCATGTAGGACACTCTCATGTTAATCATATATCTCTAAAAAAACTCCACATTTGTCTCCCCATAATCAATGTCCATCTCGCCTGAGTCAATGATGTGGGATAGATCATGAACGTACCTCCTTAGTTGTGAATCATGGAAGACATCATGAATCTGGGGCATCTATGGAAGAAGAGCTAGGCAGTATACCACCTCACTAAGTGTGATCAGGATCTGAAAAGGTCTGATTAACCTTAGAGACAGCATGCCACCCTGGCCAAATATCTACAATCCTCATCGAGATGAGACCCAAAAGAATAAATGATCACCATCCTCAATCACTAGGGGTCTCTATATCTTGTTTTCATAATACATCTTCCTACTATATGCTTTCCTCAATTGATGCTAGATGATCTGCACCTTCTCTGTGGTATCCCGTACTATCTTTGGACTCATGATTGTCGACACCCCTTGGTCTTTCCAGTATAGGGGTGATCTAGGAGGCTGCCAGCTGAAGGCCTCAAATGGTGTCTAAAAATAGCTGAGTGATAGCTTTTATTCAATGAAAACTCCACCAGTGGTAGGTGGTCCTCCCAAATTTGAAAAAATTCTAGGATGCAATCATGTACCATGTCCTCCAATTTTTATATGGTATTCTCTATTAGACCATTCATCTGTGGATTGAATGTTTTTCTAAAGTGTAGCTACGTCTCCAACACCACCTTAAATCCCCTCCACAGTTGGGATTTAAAGCGAGTGTCATGATCTGTGATGATCATTAAAGTAACCATGTGAAGACACTCTATCTCCAGGACATAGAGGTTTCCCAAGCCCTCTACCCGTCCCTACTCCCAGTGGGGTAAGAATTGAGCTGACATGGGGAGTCATTCAATGATCACATAGATAGAATCATGGACCCAATAATTACATGGTAACCCTATCAGAAAGTCAGAGGAGATACTATCCCATTTTAACTCTAGTGCCTCAAATGGTTGGGCCAATCTTGCTGGAACCTGATGCTCAGCCTTCACTTGCTGTCAAGTGAGGCATCATGAAACGAAATCGGCCACCTCTTTCTTGATCCCTAGACATTTGTAATGACGTTATAGGTTAGGGTAAATCTACATTAATACAAGATATACCTCTATATGAGATGTATTGAACCCAACCCCAAAAAAAAAATCATCCCACAACTTCACTAGTAATATGGTGGACCCTCTAAAAAAATGGTGTGCTCCCAACCTAATGAAAATACATTAGGAGCTCATCATGAGGATAATTGATCACATCAGGCCTCACAGTCAATGTGAACAAGTTGTGCCTCCCTGAATTGTTGTATGAGTGGGGGAATAATAGTAATTGACTAAAGGTAAGAAACTTCACCATCAACCACAAAATATATCTACATCACGGCCAATTGGTTTGTCACCTCACTCAGTCGCTGAAAAACATGTCCTCCTACTGAGCATGTCTTCCACCATGTTCCCCATTCCAGGAGTATATACTATCTAAAAGTAATTTTCCTGGAGAAACTATAGTCATCACCGCTATCACAGGTTCAGGTACTTCTGAGAGAAGATATTTTTGAGACACTTGTGGTCAAAGTAAACTGTAAACCTTTCCCCCATCAATTATTGATGCCACATCTTCAAGGAAAATACAAATAATTCAAACTATAAATCATGTGTCATATCGTTATTCTCATATTGTCTCAATTGTCCTGAGGTTTAGGAGATCACTTCTCGCCCCTACATCAAGACACAACCGAGTCCAGTCCCAGATGCATCATTGTAAACTACATAAACAATGACCACCTATAGTAGTGGTTATTCATTCTCCAAGGAAACTTGATTAATGTGACAAAAATCCACAAAAAACGTCGAACATCGAGTCTTACAATTCCCTTCCTCAATAAGTCCCCCGACTATGGAACCTACTTGTGAAGCACTATGAAATCTCTCTGATATCCTTATGATGATATAGGTTCCATATCAAGGTGTAAAATTATCCCGATGTCCCACTCCCTATGGGGAGGTAAATATGGAAATATCTTTTTAAAGGATGTTCACTCCCCCCACCACTACTATTGGGGGCTAAAAACTCAAAAAATCTACTACCACAAGGGTAAGGATGACAAACTCAAGAGTGACCGGTTGTAACCACCTTTGGATGAGTTTATCTCATGCTACATGGAATTCATCTTTCTCCAACCATGGAATACCTCATTCCAACACTAAATATATTCCACATCATTTTTCCTAAAACATTCAATATTAGCATGAACTGTGGATGAGCAGTCCATAACAAAATGAACATCGTAAGGCCTCGACGTTGCCACCAAGAGGTTTCAACCGAAGCTCTTGCCTCAAGGGTCAGATCAGCTGTCGGGATAAGTTTGATAATCAAGTATTCTCCCAGAGGTATCTACAATATTAAGGATCAAGTAAATGGTTTAACTAGAAACTCTTGGTCTTGAACAAGAGTCATGACAAGAAGGAATTATTAGTACATATGTCTATTTATAGGAATGACAGTATTATTCACAGATCATACCTCGAATCATTCCTAGAGCCCTTGGTTCATACTCCTTGACCGCATGAAGCTACTTGATTCCTCATTCCTCCATCTCCCTGATCCAAGTGGGGACCACATTGGGGTGGTGGTTGTAAAATGTCAAAATAAATACCACCTCATGCCGCTCCCCTAGATCCTCTTATTTGTATGCTACCTTGTAGAATCAACTATACCTATCACTTCATCTTCTCGAAACATAGTACACATAAATGAATTATTGACTAACATTGGTATCCTACTTTTCGACTACTTACATTCACTGGTTGTATCTCCTCATTCAAAGAACATTCAAACACAAATGTTCTCTCTATCACCCTAACATTAGTAGAAATGTTTAGAAGAATAGTGGTTGATCATATGTCCCTAAACAATTTTTGCGAGGAGGTATAAGCCTTGAAGCACTATTTTTATCATTTTCATCGAGTACATAGAATGGTCGGTATACTTTGATGAATACTCAAAAACCAACATGCCATTATATAGATGTTGAAGAAGCTCTTGGGAACACATACACCTTTTATTTTTATGGAAAGAGATCCCTTCTTTGAGAAAGGTTCTCAAACACTTTCCATGAAAACATAAACTCATAATAAAATATGGGTAATCTAAACCATATCATCTCCCTATTGATCCACATATAATGCTCAATTGTAGGTCTACAATTTGATCTAATGGTGCTCTGGCTAGATGGAAACATGGTCACCACCTCAATCTTGTCCTTATCCACCTATAAGTTGGGAACTCCTGCGAACATGAGGGGTACCTATTGCTAAAACTTATGTAAGGTACTGATCCTACATGTGTCTTCTATAAATAATGATATTAGTATCTGTTAACCACTGGGATGTGGTATTTCGTGGACATTTCTTGAATGCACTATCTCGAGTTAAAATCCATGTATAGAATCCCCTTTACTATATAGACCATCGTCATGGTCACACACTGGAATCCTGGTAGGTTTTTTATGTGGAGGCATATTTAAATAGAATCAAGATGATCTACAATCAATTAGTTATAACTTGTGAATTGAATAAAATAAAATTAAGAGAAAAACATTTCCAAAATACACGAAATTAGTGTTTTCATGTGCGGAGTTGGGAAACATAATATAGGGTCCTTGTGTATGGATAAGTCGACCACCGCACCATCAATAGACTCCCTCCACTGAAATCAAAACTCAAGATAATTAACAATATTTCCCCCATAAAAAATAATGACTGTTATTTCTTTTAGTAGAACCAACCACCATCTGATACCATTTTTTCATTACACATCCCCTAGGGCCCGGGCTGTGACCACCCCAAGCCTACCTCCCGAAGGCCGGGGGATGGCGACTAGCACTAAAGGCGTCAAACTGTGAGTGGAATGCATATTCTTGAGTACTTTTACACAAACACATGACCAAAAAAGTTACAAAAAAAGGAAAAATGTATCAGAAAAACAATGCTGAGTACAAGTGCAACTAATATAAGTGGTCCAGAATAAAAACACAAAAATTGTACTGAAAATAGAAAAATAAAAAAAAGAAACTCTCTTGGACATCCATAGAAAACCCCATCATACCATGAGAGTAGTTTAGCTATTATAATCCGATGTATAATTTCACTTCCACCCAATCCTCCTAGGCCACTACTAGTCCTAAGCCGTCATTTCCACTATTTTAGTATATACTAGTCCCATCTCCCTAAGAAAATTTTGGTCCTGGTCCACCAAAGTCTCTATCAAAATGTTGACATTCTTCAGTATACAAAACACGTGCGGGAGAATCCCATGTACAGATGAGTGAAAAAATAGTCATTAGCATTCCATAACAAAAATGAAAAACCACACAACAATCCTCGAAGAAAAGAATGAAGCACAAGACATGTCACACCATATATACATTTAGGGCAGTGATAGAAGAATTATTAGTCACATCATTGAACACCTCAACATATGGATAATTCCTCTTCTATCATGTAAAGTGGGCCTACTAAGTCAAACAGAAGTGCTTCCCACTAATCTTGGACTACTTAGGACACCTCCTCATTCTGTAATGTGGGCCTGCAAAGTCACACAATAGTGTTTCCCACTATCCTTGTCCAACTGAGGTAATCTTTCTCATCAAATACTATGGTCCAATAAATTGAAACAGTTGTTATATCCACCATGGGCCTACAATTTCACACAGAAGTGCCTCCCACTAGGGCTTACTCGAGTCACGCAGAGTCAAGATGTAGTAGTGTTCAGGTCTCAGCCAATCGCAGGGTTCCATACGTAGTGTGACCAGGAGAACCAATACTCAAGCCATTAGTCACATCTCTAATTACATTAAATCCTCATCATGGCATTTTAAATGATCCGAATTTTCTAGATGGTCCCAAATCCACAAACAGTTCTTTAATCGGATGCCTGGTTTTCATGTTATTTGTGTTTTAGTAAACAAGAGACGGTTGGGTCTTGGTCTTGTTCAACCCAACAAACCTAGTAGGGGGTTCCTACATACACCAGTTTATTTAGTATTGACTTGAGAAAACCCATTTTGGGTCTGGATTGGTCCTGTCTATCTTGGTCAGTGGGTCAGGCCTAATGGGATCCACTAGGCCTGACCTGGTTTGGTCGATGGTCTTGTCCACCGGTTTACCCGGCGACTAGGTCTTATCCGTCCGGACCCGAATGGTGTTGGGTTTGGCCTACTGGGGTGGGGCTGGCCCACCAGCACTGGTCTGGCCTAATATTCCATAGGTCCAACCCCCCAGAGTGGGTCTATCCCAATAGGCATAGGACCGGCCCGCTGGGTATAAGACTGGCACAGCCCGCTTGGTGTGGGACCGACCCTACATGCTGGCTCATGGCGTGGCCCGCCAGCTCAACAACAAACCTCACGGGCGACCAATGGTTCTCCCTTTGGATGTGGTATCCATTTGTGTATCTTCCCTTCAATCCCCACAGAAGCGGGGACTTCCTACAACCATAGTCAAACGATCGGGGTGGCCAGCTCGCCCAGGTGACCTAGACACGGGCCACCCCTCCACGAAAAGTCAAAAATGTCCTAAAATGAACATTATCATCTAACCCTTTCCAATCGAATTTATGTCATTTCTAGGTGAATCTCATTGTTTCATGTTCAATGGTGCCCTTAGATTTTTTATCTGAGAAATAGTTCAAAAGTTAGAAAATCCCACTCGAACATTTGTTGAACGTACCTTAGAAAACGATTATAAATTCACATTCACAATCGAACTATGCTAGTCTAGGTTGGGCTCCGCCTAAGGAGAACACTCCCTCATGATATCAATGGTACTCTAATATTTTCAATCTGAGTTACCTTTTTGGAGTTATAAATATTTTACAATAAAATAATTGTTATATAATTATTTTATTTACAACCAAAAACAAACTTCCATTGTTGGACTATACTGAACAATGTTAGGATCTTACTAAGGAAATAATACCCTAATAATCTAAGTTGTGGTCACATATTTTCAATTATAGTAACAGTTTGTGATTATAAAAATTTGAAAAATAATTTAATTTAATTATATTATATTATTTATGATTATTCCATTTTTGGGTTCTCTCACTGGAAGGTTGCACCGACTAAACATAAGATGCTCTTAGTGTAAACCATCCATTCTAAACGCAATGGTTCCCTCAGATTTATGATCTAGGTACCCATTTAAGAGTTATTCCACTTTTCAGGAAAACCTCTCATGCATCCTATTTAATTCTTAATATTTTTCTTATGGATCCTTTTTTGCACTGTGGGCCTTAGAATCGCACACCATCTCACCGCCTAGTCACAAAATAATTAGATATATAATTTTTAAAAAATTATAAATAAATTCCATAACATTAAAAATATATTATATTTTCATTATTCATTAATTTATGTTTATTCTCTTAGAAATTTCATTATAACATTTTTATGAGTTTTAAATTCTAAAATTTACCAAATTTGTACCATATTTTTGTCTCAATTTTCCTTATTCCAGACACATTGTGTGTTATGAACCAATATTTTTTTATGTGGCGTATATACTTCACATTAATAGGTTTCATCAGGAATCAACCTCTTTTCATGATAATATATTTTAAATTAATTTTATTCTATATTCGATCAGAAATGTTTTTTAATCAAAAACTATTTTTTCTAAGAAAAATTTAATTTTTTTAATATAATTTTGTTAATGTTTTAGAAAAAGTATTTCCTAGATGTTTAAATTTGATTATAAAATTATTTATATGTTTTTTAGGATAATTTAATTGAAGTTAGTTTTTTAAAATTTTTATGATTTGAAAATTAATTTTAAAAAATGTACAGATTTTTTTCTAAATAATTATTTCATGTGATCTCTAAAAATTATATTCCACTTAATATAATATTATTTTATATTACTTTTGATTTACCAAAGATTTTATTCTAGGAAATTATCTTTATTATTTTATGGATGGTTTAGGTAAATATTTTTTAAAACTAGTTCTTTTCAATGGGTTATACTATTATGGAATATTTAAAAGACCTATTTCTTGTTATAGGTTCTATTATGACTTATGTTCTTATGTCACAAATATTTATTGATTTAATTATGTGATGGGTGGGACCTATATATCCCTCCAATGAATTGGGTAATGATATTATATCTCATGAGATAGACATGTGTGGAAAAAGTATTGATCATAGTTCAAATAGGATTGGAACATAAAGTGAAACCTGTTTAATAAAGAACTTATCCATCATGATTGTCTTGGGAGTGAACTCAGACTATTTTGATGTTTTGGGGAGTAAACACATGCCACATTGATATTCTGTGGAATGATCCTTGAATACTAATGAAATAATTTTCTATGCTTTTATGTATTCTACTATTCTATGTTTTAGGCCAAAGATATTCTTTTATGATTAATGGATTGTGATTTATTTTTGATTTATTATATGACTTAAGATTATGGAATTTGATATGAGAGGTATTATTTTCAAATGTTATCTTTGTATTATTATACACTTATGTTTATGTTATTAATCGTATTTCATAGTTTTATCTTTATAGTGCATCGTAACTCTCTCATTTACTATGTTTATTTTCTCAAAGATATGGACAAATGTATTAGGTTATATATTTCAAAAAAGGATCTAGTTTTGAAGGAATAAAAAAGAAATAAATTTATACATTGTAGGAACTAGTTTTTTTATGTTAACATATTTCCAAAGACACTAAACCAATATGATTCTGATGATGTTTTGTTGATATATAAATATTCATCTATTTAGATGTAATATATTTATAAAAACTATAATCCAATAAAGGATCTGAATATAATATCACATACCATTTGAATGAATTTTAATTTTTTAATATGTCCATGAACATAGAGTCTTTTCAATAATTTATTTTCATGTTGTCAAACCAATATAACGAATCATATAGGATGACAAAGTTGATACAAAACCTGGTGAGTGATATATCTAGATAATGAAATTATATTACATAATGACCTTCTGTATATTGTTTTTATAATTATAAAATTATTATATTTATTAATACCTTCCTTTATTAGATACTAGACCCTGAACGTAGATTTTAGGTTAGACTATCAAATGCGACTGAGAATGTTTCCATGGGGGTCACACACATAGTGTATCTATAATCATATATAGTTTTTAATTAAATGTAATCTTACAAAAAATACATTTTTTAGAATGAGGGATAATAATTTTTTATATTATGTTTATCATAAAAATTCGACCACCAATTATTCCTGATTGGAACACATGTGTGTTGAATACTAAAAACAAAATTATTCCTGAGTTGAGGAATATATTATTTATCCATTTTATAAAAAATAATATAGATATAAGATGTAATTAAAAAAATATTAATAAAACATATTTTTATATATGTCAATGAGGATTAATGAGGAATGTTTAGGATTTAGATTAAATGATATACTATATTTAATATCATATAAATAAACAATTATTAATTTATTATAAGAAATATTTTTGTCATTTGGTAAACATCATGAATAATAATAATATTATTATTATTACTAGATGTAGTGTAAAATTATACTATATTAATTAGTTAAGTTCCCCTTTAAATAACTAATGGTCTAATACTTTCTATATAACACAATTTATATCATTTCTAGCATTAAGAGATTTTTCTTGTGTAATATTTCTATCATGATTGATTGTGTTTTTTACAATAACTATCTCAATAATGAGATTCAGCCTTCCTCCTACTCCCACCAATAACTAATAGAATTATAATAATTCAACAAGCCCAAATGGTATTACTTTTCAAAAAATAATAAACAATGTAAGATGATTAGTACCACTATACAATCAACTTAATATACATTGATGAAATTATAAGCCCCCTAGAGCACATGTGGGTATCAGTATTGGAATTCTTTTTTTTATTATTCAGTGTAATGAAATTATGATATAAGTGAGGACTAAATTCCACAATGAAGAAAGAATTATCAAGGGAGTTAATTATTACTAATAAATTAATCTCAAGTTGTTTTTTATAATTTTACTCTCTTAGAATATTCCTGGGAAGAATTTTCCTAATATTAAGGTATTAATATAATAAAACTAATAGAAAATAGTTTTTGGAATATAATTAACTACTTCTACCATTATTGGGAACCATCACCTTGGAAATAAAGTGAAATTACCAACAATATATCCTTTAATGTTTGGATAGACACTTCATGCTTCTAATAAATTTTAGAATTGTACATGGTGACAAAATGTATCTCTGTGTTTAGATCCCGTTAATGACTCCTCTAAAATATCAATGCAAATTAAGGTCCATGATCAGATTAAATTGATATAGGGACAACATTTATCCTCACAATATCACTAATATAGAGCAATATAATTCTCTCAATGGATATATTATCACTTATTTCTAGTAAATGTTAAACCTTTTTAATAAAATACACTATATCCCATATGTCGTCATTCATTTTATATGTATTATAAATCCCCTGAGTAAAAACTGATGTTATATTACAACACTTCCATATCAGTATAGGGGGAGGTTTCATGAGACATTTGGTAGGTTCTCTTGCATCCTTTACTTGTTATATTAAAAATCATCTTGGTATGTTGTTAGTAATATCCCACTTCATGTTATCCCAATAGAAATATTCTATTAAATCATATTATTGAATGGATATATGAGTGGTATATTTAAAATTTTGATTTGTGAGATTCATCTTAATATTACATTATTCTCTCAGGTGATAACATTACACATAGTATTTTTTATAACATAAATAAAACAACTTTATTGAATAATTCAATTAGTATCCCTTCATCAATGGAAGTAGTATTCTTTTATAGACCATTCCATATTTTGGATCCATGTTCATATTCTCTAGTAATTAATATTGGGGAATTAAAAGGAAAATGAATGATGTTTCTGTTAGAGTTGGTGTCCAAGGAAAACCTCTATGGACATTGATTACATGTATTTTCTATGTATTTAATATTAATAAAACATCTTAATATATTCTATTTTTTTCTTCATGCATCCGATGTAATAATTTCTTCTAGTATATGTCACATTGATAATGTCATAGTAGTTCCCATCAATGATGACAACATTGATGTTTTATGATAATATTCTCAAATAATTTTTTCCAGTTGGATAACGTACTATGATGAGACACATAGTACACTAACTGTCAGTTGTGAGTACATCTAAAACTATGAGTCTTCTTCTCATGTAGTTTTCATTTTGTAATCTCTATTAGAATAGATTATGAGAATAGACCCTTCATTATTAATTCATCATGTTTTAGAGTCATCGAATATTTTCTATCTAGGAGAATGTGTGATGTTCGTTAGACATATATAATATTATTAATGAATGTTATAACTCATGTATTTAAATATATTTCATAATCCTTAAAGATAAAGGTTTATGGTGAAATTGGATATATTTGGTGTGTCACGAGTGACATGTCATTAGTGACCATGTTAAGGAAGGGTTCAGACCTTCCTTATTTATGTAAGTTGATCCATTTTATTAGAATCGAACCATCAAATTAAATTCCATGAACATTTATTAATTATGTGTTTATTTCATATTTTCAAAGAAATACAGGTCGAGCATATTGGTTTGTGGCACATATGTGGAATATCTTTGATGATATATTGTGAAAGTGGGATTATATTACACAGTCAGTGTTCATAAGGTGATGTAGACATTGAGTCATTATGTATTTTCCCTTGGGTGACTTCACCCATTAGTAGATAGTAATTTTGTACTTTAGTCATTCCAACTTAATAACAATGAGAATGAATCCTAGAGGGTCACAAAGTAAAAATTTCGATTGGTCTCAATGAAATTCTATTTGATCTTAATTAATGGAATAAATATTTTTCTCATGTTTAAAGAATAATTTTATCCATGTTATATTGATTGAAAAATACCTTTATGATTAAAATCTATTAAAATTCTAGAATTAAGAAATTTTCTCAACATAACCGAAAAAACCAAAAATTCAAAATTAATAAAAATTAACTCAAACTGATAAATGTGTATGGATTAAATCATATGAAATTATTTAAAAATGATGAAAATATTATCTCTATCAATTTCCCCACACTTCTAACTTAGACTCCTCAACAAGTATGAATCAAAGTGAAATCAAATAAAATTCAAAAAATATGCCCATGAGATCCACTAATTCCACACCAATAAATAAAATGATATCATGATTCATGAGAAACCATTATGTCTTGATCTCCATTTATATCATTAAATATATTTCAAATTAATTTACCCTTCTTTAAACTTCAAAACACACCTTACATAAATTTTCACTTATCCTGCAAATGTTTATTTTCAAGAATCATTTTCTCATCCAAACTCTTGATAGAGTATTATAAGGATTCATAAATTACTATTTCTCCACCCATAGTGAATCAAGTACATGTTTCAATCATGAGATCATTTATAGATTGTTTTATGGATTTTTGTTGGTAGGATTTAGACATTAAAACCTATAACGATGATTTAGGAGGGCTTGGATCTTTTTTAGGATAAATTATAAGATTAAAGTATTCAATCAAGTATATTATTCTCCTCTATCTTCACCGCAATTGGCCAGCTCTAAAAATAATATAAAATTTTTATTCATGTAAATCTCACACATTTTCTAATTATTAATCATTATTACAACAACTACTTCCGTAATTTTTACGTATTTTTTTAAACTCTGGATATGCATAAGTCTCTTCCTCATTTTTAATATTTAGAAATGAACATCCTATTTTAGAATAAATTCTCTAGAGAGAAAAACATTACAACAGAATGAATTTTTTAAAAGTAAGATCATATCCTCAGGTTTTATTTTCTACCCAATGTAGATCCAAATTAGATATCACTACACAAGACAACTTCCCCCCTCACATAAGTTCAACTAGTTCATTAAAATTCACATCAGGAACATTATGGGATGGGTAAATTGGTTTATAATGTGGAAAATGTAAATGTTTTTTCACTGATTATATGGGATATAAGTCATTAATGTGTATTAGAAGATAGAATAAAAAAATGATTATCTTTTAAAAAGGGTTATTTGAAACCAAATTAATGACTTATTCATTTAAAACAAGAGTACCTCAAACCCTCATGTTTTGATAGGAAAAAAAATAAAATTGTGGTTAATGAAATAATTATCTAGTTTTCTCAATAACTTTCTTAATTGAATAGAATATACAAACTTTTTTTTTAAATCCTTGTAAGAATTTGATTTCATAAATAAAGACAGTTATGGGTGGAACGGGGTTTAAAAAGATTAAGAACTTTTATAAAATTTATAAAATATTTAATGGGGCGTGGGAAAAATATTATATTACCTATATATAGTCTAGTGATTATCATTATGTAATATCCAAAGATGAGTGCACACAAAATTGTTTTTCACTTTTAATTAGTGGGAATATATATCATTTTTTAAATTATTTGGTTTTAAATGAAAAAAAATTACAAAAATATATTATGAAAAACATTGAAATAAAATTGGAATCTTGAGTGACTTTAAACTCTCATATGAGAATGGTGATTAGGTAGGGGTCAATTTTTTTATTTCACTTCTATCATTATTGTAACACCCCGAGCTTCCACGATATGCCTCTCTTTCAATAATGCAATAGCGTGCATTGTACGCAAGTTCGAGTTCTAAAACACCGCGACTAATCAAAGTAGCCGTTATGAATAGTAATAACCACTTTTTAAAATTATAGAAATTTTATATTTCAAAATGGACTTCATTTTTGTATTCGTAATATCTAGATTATCCAAAGTTGAATTTTTTGGTATTTTCCTGAGAACTTCCAAATTTTTTATGAATAGTGAAAAATACTTAATAACAACTTTTCTAATAAAAATAATTTATAGTGATAAAATATACTATTGAGTAGTTCTAAAGTATAATTAGAATATATTTTTACTATTTTATCCAATGCTGGTCATTAGAATTAATTTAACATTGAAATTGGGCATAAACAATTATCAGTCTTTTGTTATATATTGTTTCTTAAAAACAAGCTATTTGTTGTGAAAACGGATATTAATTATAAAATTAATTAATGCATCTTATATTTTTTGAATTTTGTAAAATATACATAATTTTTGAATTTGGAATATCAATTATAGCTTAGGGTGAAATTCTGGCATTGTTCTGAAAAACTTCAATTTTTGATGAATAGTGAAACCACTAAGTTGTGGTTAAATAACTGATTTTTTGATTTAAATTAAATATTACCACATATGTGATTTTATTTTCAAAAATCCGACATACATGGTTGTCATTAGGAAGTAAAATGTGGTTCAATGGTATTAAAATAATTTTTTGGTGAATAGTAACTTTGAAGTTTAATTAATCATGATTAAAGGTAATTAGTGAAATTTAAGGTAAAGATAATGTTATAATAATATGAAATGACCTTTACACTTGTCCTAACCCTATTGGATGAGTCATGGCCGACCAATATAATACATGGGTCAACTTGGGGACCCCATGGAGCCACTTTGGTAAGAAAATGACAAAAATAACTTTTATTTAGAGTTAAAATAAAAATGTCACAAACATAAGTTGTTTTACTAATACAATTTTTAAATGCAGTTATAAAAGTCATATTTTTTACTATAAATATTAATTAGAAAGATACAAATATTTCCTAAATCATGATAATTTTTTTATAATTTTTAGACATTAAATAAATTAAATTATTTATGACACCATGATGATGCAGTGATTACCTCATTAATTAATGATGTAAATAAAATGAAATGATAATGTAAAATCCAAGGCATAAACTTGTCAAAAACCTATTGGATGAGTATATTTCGAACCCTTATCACCTTATCCTCTAATTATATAAGTGTGAGAACTTTAAAATCCTAAACTCATTATATAATAAAGTAACATTTCATTACTTTCCAAAAGTACCCCTCCTCTCCACTTATAAAAGGCCCCCACCACTACCACCTTAATCACACTTTCAAAGCCTTTTGTATCGGCCAAAATCTGCCCAAATACTCTCCCAACATCCCTCCCTTACTCCTAGAAGCCTCACTTTAGGCAGAATTCTTCCCAAGGAAGCCTTTGGATCAAATCAAAAGAGTTACCCGATTTTAAGGTAATGTCTTCTCTTATGTTATTTTGTTTTATTTTGCTTATCCAACCCCCTAATCTCTTTTTATTCATTTCTTTTGTAACAACACCAGTATCTTCAATATACTAGTATGTTGTTATGAGAAGTATTCGAGCTACACTTACATGCACCTACATCTAATGGTTAAAAAATATATTGTTTCTGTGGATAGCGAATTTCTACCTCATGAAACGATGATTGTTCAAAACTCATATAACACCTTCATAGGTGGCCATTAAGATGTAACTAATTTTATATATATGATATATAATATGTTTATGTTTTACTTAATGTTCTTTATTTTTCATTTATGGCATACCATTATTGATTCCAATATGGGTAAACGCGATATTTTCATTTTAGGAAGTGCGGATTACCGCCCCCTCAAAGTGATTTGAATCGTTAATCCCATATTTGGGATTTATAAAGGATGGAGTAATGATATTATATATGATATTATACAGGAATTATAATATAAATTTATATCATTATGATTTCATTAAATAAAAAATATAAATGAAAGTAGCATTCATGCGTACGTACGGCTTACCGTCTTCAAGAATAGTGCATTTCATTTCTTACCTCTAAATTTTATGTAATATTATAAATGAATTTATATACTGGATATATATGATGTATATGATATATACATCATGAATATAATTATGGATATAATGGATATTTTTCCACATTATCAAAGTGTAATTATAAGAAGTTTATTTTTGACTCAAGTACCTAAGATCGACAAAACAACCATTATAAACATAAATAATTACATAATGTTAATGGCATGGTAATAAGTAATATAAAAGGAATAATGAACTTGAAAAAGGTTCTTAAAAAGGTAGATATTATATCTAGTTTATTATTCAGGAGACCAAAGAATGGTCGAGTGAATTCGGACACGAGGTAAGGGAACTTCTTAACCCAATTTCTATTCTTTGGGATAATCTCCTAGTTTCAAATTATGTCATGATATTATTATGTCTTATCTTGTATTTGTACTTTTTTTATGTGTACCTATAGTGAATACACATAATAGATCTATTTTATTTAAAAAAATGATCCTTTAAGGGACTTCATCTCAATCTCCATTCATTGAGGCATATTTTGTTTTATACACAAATTTCTTTTATACGGTGTATAAACCCCTTTGACTTTTACGTTTATTAAGAAGGAATATTTTTATACGAAGCGTTTACTAAACGACAAAAGGGAATGTTTTTGTCATACGTATGCGGTGAAAACGACTTCTCTACCGCCGTGACCATTATTTGAGTTTCGGCTTCCTCTACAAGCAATACCTTTTTAAAAAAAAATTAAATACCATGTTTTACTTTTCTTTTATATTGGTATTGAAAATGGTTTTGAATGTGTTTTTATTATATCAATGTGTTGTATTGATATCTTGTGATTGAAATGTGGAAATGTTATGTTTCCTTTATGTATATTTTATGTGATATGATTATGTTATGGTTTATGATATGTTTAAACATGTTCATATGAGGAAATAATTGGACTTAATAAGTGATGGGTGGAGCCCGCTATAGCTCCTCAATGAATCGGCATGTCTCATGAGACAATCTAGTGTCTTGGAACGAGGCCTTGACAAAATCTTATTTTTAGTTTTGGCAGGAGGCCTTGGATACATGGTTATGATAGTCTAGAATTATGAATTCCAACATTATGAAAATGGTTATTGATATTGCATGTGATTGTTCGACCAGTAGAATATCCATGTGATGAAGTAATTGGAATTATCTCATGTTACATTTTCCATATTATGTTGAAGTTCAAATTTAAAAGGCTTTTGTTTTAGTTATACATTTCTTTAAATGTTTATGTTTATTGATGAAAGCTTCCACTATATTGTTATCCTTACTGAGCAACTGAGCTCACCCCTTTCAATGTTTTAATATTTTCCAGGATGTGAAGAAGTATTTTATGAATGACCTGTAGGGATAGTAAGAAGAGGATATGAGTGTGGACTATGAAGACATTGTTATTGTAGTTTTTACTTTATTATGTAATGTAAGACTTATGAATGTATCTAGTGTTTCCAAGGCTACTAAACTAATCGGTCTTTCGAGACTTGATCTTTTGTGATCAGGCCAATGTTACGAAGTAATGCACCGACTCTGGGTAGCTGGGGTCGGGGCGTTATAGTTGGTATCAGAGGAAGTTTATTACTAACCTTGGAAGCTAGATTTAGATAAACTCTAATTAGAGAACATACCTAAAAGGTAGACTTTGAGGATTAGTATAGAAGAACTTCCAAGAATTTTGTTGTGGTAGAGATTTTGTGAGTTTTCCGAGCAATACATCCCTATCTGGATACGAGCAGGTAGCGGCAGCTCTGGGATAGATGTACCTAGGGGTAAAACCCGAAAACACCGCTTTGAGCTAGACTCGAACGGGAACTAGTGCACGATAACAGGCCTTGCTGCACTCTTGGTTACGACACTCCCGGGGGATATCTTTAGGATAATTCTCATTTTCTTTACAAACCACTATGAAGGGTTATGAGTATATACTTACTCAAAGAAAACATTTTTCTAGATTATATCCATAAATAGTTCAATTTATGTTAAGTGTTTTGCAAGTTTGTTATTATGAATTTCGATTCATAAACTAACCTCGTTTATGCCATTGTATTGAAATGGCGCCCAGTAGAAGGAATGTAAACTCCATCAATACGTATGATCCAAAGTGTAAGAAGGATCATATCTTTCACAGTATCAAGAAAACATTTAGAAGGGAAATAGTCTTCCATGTGTTCTCAACATATGAAGAAATAGTATCATGTTTTAATAAGATAAGTAGAGAATTCTTTGAGTCTTATGGATTTGAAGGGATGAAAGAGAAGAAAAGGATGGAAGAGAGAATGATGGATAAAGGGACGAGGGAAAAGAAGAATTTTCCAATATGTGATAACTGTGGAAAGAAACACCTTGGAACTTGCCTGAAGGGAATGGGAGTTTTTTATAAGTGTGGTGAAAAAGGACAAAAAGTGCGTGACTGCAAGGTTAAGATAAAGGTTTCAAATGTACAATGCTTCATATACAAGGAGTGGGGACACTACGAAAACCAATGTCCAAATCATCAGAGTATGCCCCAAATGATGTTATTGGATAATAATCAAGTTATGATATTACCACAAATGAGGAGGAATGATTAGAGTTCTTATGCTGTTATTAAATAATTTTGTCATTTCAGTGTTGTATCAATGATGTACTGGTTATATTAATTATGGAGTATATAAGGATTGTACTGCAGTACTATTTCATCAAGGACTGGAGATTGTGTGGAACCATGAAAAGTGACTCCACAGTAGGTTAAAGTTTTGGAAAATATATGGTTGAGAGAAAGATAAACCACAATATGGTTATGATACCGAGATAGTTATTTTGGAATAATACATGATTGATTTGGATAAATTATATTGGATATTCTTAACTTCTTTGAAACTGATTAATGATTTGTATACATTTTTGGATAGAAGGAGTATATCTAATATTCTATAAGGAATAAGGGATCATGAATGTAATCAATAAGGATTTATGGTAATTCAGTATGTTGTAGTGTTTTAAAAGAATACATGAAGAAGGTTTTCACATGTTGTTACATGGAAAAAAGGATCTTCATTATGTTTAGCTTCCTTATAAAATTTGGACTGTGAGTTGGAAAGAAGTATTTTGGATAACTATAACGGTTGGAATGGATTAAGTTGATCTTTGGATAGTATTGTTTAAGGTTAAAACATTTCTGAAGATTATTTTTGGAATATTATAATACTATAGTTTTAGGAAATGGACAACCTGCAGGGTGGGGCATAACCTGTCACGTCGGACAAAGCTGCAGTAATCGAACCCACAACCATAGTGCGAAAGGCCTTTATTACCTACCACTAGCCTACAGGAATTCCCTTGTTATTACAAAATAGTTTTACTAATCTAAATGGTATGTGTTAATATTTGGAACCATATACAATTAGGATAAATAGAATATTTTTTAGTTCTATTACCTTTTAGAGTGAAAGATGGGTTTGTGGTAAAAATTTATTAAACAATGAAAGTCTACATGACAAGTAAGTATATTTCCTTACATTATTAGTAAATATCCTAAATAAATTCCTCAACTTTATAAAAAGTAACTTAAAACAAAAACATTGTCGGTTAACTTTTCCAACTGGGGATTCAATGACCGTTTAACCAATCACAAGTTTGTGATTTTCTTGTGGTTAACTTTCTCCTAATCAAGTTTTCTATAACTCTCCATCAAGCCTTGATGTTTTTTTTCTTCCATATCCATATTTTTATATAATCCTAGTATGGGCTATCTCGGGTGACCTTTGTACTTATCTTTCTTTCTTTTAATGTTATATTCTTATTAACCCTATTTCCGATGTGGGTTTTCCACAAATGTATATTCTATTTTAAACCTTTTATTTTCAAAGAAAAATTTCAAATTGAGAGGACGCAATTTATTGAAGTAGGGGAGAATGTAACACCCCGAGCTTCCACGATACACCTCTATTTCAATAATGCAATAGCATGCATTGTACGCAAGTTCGAGTTCTAAAACACCGCGACTAATCAAAGTTGTCGTTATGAATAGTAATAACCACCTTTTAAAATTATAGAAATTTTATATTTCAAATTGGACTTCATTTTTGTATTCGTAATATCAAAATTATCCTAAGTTGAATTTTTTGGTATTTTCTGAGAACTTCCAATTTTTTTATGAATAGTGAAAAATACTTAAAAATAACTTTTTTAATCAAAATAATTTATTCTGATAACTTATACTATTTAGTGGTTTTAAAGTATAATTAGAATAAATTTTTACTATTTTATCCAATGCTGGTCATTAGAATTAATTTAACATTGAAATTGGACATAAACAATTGTCAATATTTTGATATATATTGTTTCTTAAAAACACGCTATTTGTTGTGACAATGAGAATTAATTATAAAAATAATTAATGAAAATTATATGATTGGAATTTTGTAAAATAGACATCATTTTTGCATTTGGAATATCAATTATATCTTAGGGTGAAATTTTGGCATTGTTCTAAAAAACATCAATTTTTGATGAATAGTGAAACCACTAAGTGGTAGTTAAATAACTGATTTTTTGCTTTAAATGAAATATTACCACTTCTGTGATTTGATTTTCAAAAATCCGACCTACATTGTTGTCATTAGAAAGTAAAATGCGGTTCAATGGGATTAAAATAATTTTTTGGTGAATAATAACTTTTAAGGTTAATTAATCGCGATTAAAGGTAATTAGTGAAATTTAAGGTAGAGATAATGTTGTAATAATATTAAATGACCTTTACACTTGTCCTACCCCTATTGGATGAGTCATGGCCGACCAAGAAAATACATGGGTCAACTTGGGGACCCCATGGATCCACTTTGGTAGGAAAATGACATAAATAACATTTATTTAAAGTTAAAATAAAAATGTCACAAACATAAGTTGTTTTACTAAAACAATTTTTAAATGGGGTTATACAAGTAATATTTTTTACTATAATTATTCATTAGAAATATAAAATTTTTTCCTACATCATGATAATTTTTTTATAATTTATAGACATTAGATAAATTAAATTAATTATGACACCATGATGATGCTGCGATTACCTCATTAATTAATGATTTAAATAAAATGAAAAGATAATGTAAAATCCAAGGCTTACACTTGTCAAAAACCTATTGGATGAGTATATTTAGAACCCTTATCACCTTATCCTCGAATTATATAATTGTGGGACACTTAAAATTAGAAACTCATTATATAATAAAGTAACATTTCATTACTTTTTAAAAGTGCCCATTCTCTCCACTTATAAAAGGCCCCCACCACTACCACCTTACTCACACATTCAAAGCCTTTTTTCACGGCCAACCTCTGCCCAAATACTCTCCCAACTTCCCTCCCTTACTCCTAGAAGCCTCACTTTGGGAATAATTCTTCCCAAGGAAGCCTTTGGCTCAAATCAAAAGAGTTACCTGATTTTAAGGTAATGCCTTCTCTTATGTTATTTTGTTTTTTTTTTCTTATCCAACCCCCTGAACTCATTTTATTCATTTAATTTGTAACAACACTAGTATCCTCAATATACTAGGTTGTTGTTATTAGAATTATTCGAGCTACACTTACACACACCTACAACTAATGGTTAAAGAACATAATGTTTCTGTGGATGGAGAATTTCTGCCTCACGAAACGATGATTGTTCAACACTCATATAACACCTTCAAAGGTGGACATTAATATGTCACTATATTTATATATATGATATATAATATTTTTATGTATTACATAAGGTTCTGAATTTTTCATTTATGGCATACCATTATTGTTTCCATTATGGGTAAACGCGATATTTTCATTTTAGGAAGTGCGGACTACCGCCCTCTCAAAGTGATTTGAATCGTTAATCCCATATGTGGGATGTATAAAGGATGTAGAAAATGATATTATATATGATATTATACTGGAATTATAATATACCTTTATATTATTATGATTTCATTAAATACGAAATAGAAATTAAAGTAGCGTTAATGCGTACGTACGGCTTACCATCTCCACAAATGGTGCATTTAATTTCATACCTCTAAATGTTATGTAATATTATAAATGAATGTATATAATAGATATATATGATGTATATGATATATACATCATGAATATAATTATGTATATAATGGATATTTTACCACATGAACAAAGTGTAATTATAAGAAGTTTATTTTTGACTCAAGTACCTAAGATCTACAAAACGACCGTTATAAACATAAATAATTACATAATGTTCATGACATGGTAATAAGTGATATAAAAGGAATAATAAACTTGAAAAATTTTCTTAAGAAGGTAGATATTAACTCTAGTTTATTATTCAGGAGACCAGATAACGGTCGAGTGAATTCGGACATGAGGTAAGGGAACTTCTTAACCCAATTTATATTCTTTGGGTTAATCTCCTACTTTCAAATTATGTCATGATATTATTATGTCCTATCTTGTATTTGTACTTTTTTTATGTTTACTTATAGTGAATACACATAATAGATCTATTTTATTTAAAAAAATGATCTTTTAAGGGACTTCGTCTCAATCTCCATTCATTGAGGCATATTTTGTTTTATACACAAATTTCTTTTATACGGTGTATAAACCCCTTGGAATTTTACCTTTATTAAAAAGGAATATTTTTATAAGAAGCATTTACTAACCGACCAAAGGGAATGTTTTTGTCGTACATATGCGGCGACAACGTCTTCTCTGCCACCGTGACCATTATTTGAGTTTCGGCTTCCTCTACAAGCCATACATTTTTTTTAAAAGAAAAATAAATACCATGTTTTACTTTTCTTTTATTCTGGTATTGAAAATGGTTTTGAAAGTGTTTTTATTATATCAATGTGTTGTATTGATATCTTGTGATTGAAATGTGGAAATGTTATGTTTCCTTTATGCATTTTTTATGTGATACGATTATGTTATGGTTTATGATATGTTTAAACCTGTTCATATGAGGAATGCATTGGAGTTAATAAGTGATGGGTGGTGCCCGCTATAGCTCCTCGATTCATCGGCATGTCTCATGAAACAAACTAGTGTCTTGGCACGAGGCCTTGACAAAATCTTATTTGTGGTCTTGGCACGAGGCCTTGGCTACGTGGTTGTGATAGTATGGCATTATGCATTCCATCATTATGAAAATGGTTATTGATATTGCTTGTGATTGTTCAACCAGTAAAATATCCATGTGAAGAAGTAATTGGAATTATCTCATGTTACTTTTTCCATATTATGTTGAATTTCAAATTTAAAAGGCTTTTGTTTTAGTTATACATTTCCTTAAATGATTATGTTTATTGATGAAAGCTTCTGCTATATTGTTATCCTTACTAAGCATCTGAGCTCACCCCTTTCAATGTTTTAATATTTTCAAGGATGTGAAGAAGTATTTTTTGAATGACCTGCAGGGATAGTAAGAAGAGGATATGAGTGTGGACTATGGAGACTTTGTTATTGTAGTTTTTACTTTATGATGTAATGTAAGACTTTTGAATGTATCTAGTGTTTCCAAGGCTACTAAACTAATCGGTCTTTTGAGACTTGATATTTTGTGATCATGCCAATGTTACGAAGTAATGCAACGACTCTGGGTAGCTGGGGTCGGGGCATTACAATTATTTCATTTATTCAATCCACTTCCAAAATATTGAATTAAATGAAATTTTGCAATAGCTTCCTATCGCTACATTGGACTATTATTGATGGAGAGAGAAAACATTACCAAAATGTCAGTTTGGTATAATATCTTTCCATCTATGAGAGTGTTGAATGGATTATCCTCAATTTAAATATGCAATACCCAATCGGTAATTGTTTATCCCAAACACTCATGAACATATACTACCCCTCTCACACATAATGATGATCACCGAATAATTCACCACAAAGCCCTGGTCTATTTAATCGTATATAAATCATAACCTAGTGGATGTATATACTTATCATTGACCTGATCAAAAATATATAATATAATGAAAAACCAAATATAATCTCACTATATAATAAACATCACTATAAAAAATTTAAAACAATGTCATGGAAGATAGAAAGAGACTTCATTAAATTTTACAAAGAACTAAATTATTAATTATATAGAAAACCAACCCTTATTCAATCACAAAAATGCTTACCCCACAATGGTAATAGATATCTAGATGAATGGGAAAGAATAAGGTATTATAGAACTACAAAAAATAAAAGAGATAAAATAAAAGTAGAAAAGTTGTCCATAAGATTCCATCCTCTGAAAGATTGATTTTGTTTGGAACATAATATGTTTTCATAACCCTAGGGTCCCTTCTTATATGATTCAATAAATTGAATTTCCAATATAACATCCAAATTTATCACTAATTGATGTAGACTATAGGATGTTATGTTAAAAATAATATATATATATTTCTCTGGATGATAATTCAAGAAATATTCCTTTAATGTACATCGTTAAATGAAAAACATAATGGTTTTATAACTCTTTGTAATTTATTTTTGAAATGATCATAGGAGTCCTATTTATTATCCAGTTAGAATCAAAAATGTATGAGGTGTGTTCCCAGGGTTTTTCCTCATTTTTGGAGGTGGGGTATACTATGTCCGCCCAATCGTTGTATCAATTTGATTGAATTTATCAGGCCTCTAGATTTTTGAATCAACTATTAGCCTGGAAGAGATTTTTGAATAAAATAAATCATTGAATAATATAAACTAATCACTCAAATTGGATTAATATTTTAAATATTTGGCACAAAATACAATTTTGAATAACGTTTGTTGAAATTATAGTATTAACATTTTTTCCATGTTTTCCCAAAACTCACAAAAAATACAAAATTCCTAAAAATACACTGAAATTTGTAAATTTTAAAAGATAAAATCACTGAAAAACTTATTAAAATTAATCAAAATTTAATAATTATCAATTCACCCTACACATAGCACCTAGAATATTAGACTAGAAAGCATCAAAATCAAATCAAAGAAAATTCAAACCACATAACCCTTTAATCCACCAATTCTACACCATGAAATAAAAAGATATCATAAATTATGTAGATATATTTTTTAGATTTCTCCATTTAGATAATTTTAAATATTTACACATTATTTATCCTTCCATGTATACAAAACACCTACCTATCTTGAGTTTTCTCTCATCTCACATAGGTGAATTTTGAACATGGATTTTTTCATTCAAACTCATGTAAGAGTCACCAGAGACATGATAGATTCCTAATTCCATAGTTTATACGAGTCAAGGGAATGTTTTTATCATGAGTAATTTGTAGGACTGTTCTATGGGTTTCAATTGGTAGGATTTATATGTTCAAAATTATATAGCTAAATTAGGAAAACTTTTCTTTTTTTAATAAAAACCGGTAGCTACAATTTTTCACTCAAATACGGTCTCCTAATCACTCCTCATAGTAGTATTTCATCTCCAAAAATTATATTAAATTTTTATTCATGGATATCTAAAACATTTTTCAATATTTAATATTTTTCACAACAAATGCTTCCCAGAATTTTAGGTAATATTTTTAAAAGCTCTTCATAAGAACAATATTCTTCCTTTTCTTGGATTCTCTAGAAAAGAACAAATTATTCATTAAGAAAGTTACAGAAAAGAAAAATAGTCAACAAAATTTGTTTTTCAACATTAAAATACTATCTTCAAGTCTGATTCCCCTAATGTATCTCTCAATGATGTGTTGTAACACAATAAAGCTTCCCCGCATAATTAAGTTAACTTGATCATGAAATTTCACTTCAAGAGAAGGTTGGATAGAGAAAATTATATTAAAACATGGATAAAATAAAGGGTTCATCATGGATTATATGGGATACAGGGATTGAATGTACAAATAATTCTAGAATCAAAATAATTATTTGGAAAAAGGTATCATTGAAACCCAATAGATGCATCAATAATTTAAGACTCAACTACCTAAAATAGTTATTTTTTGACATTAATAAATCAAAATATGTTTAAACTAGTCATGGTCTGGTTCTCCAAATAAGTGGGATGAATGAAAATAATATGAAATCAATGATTCATAATCCACTTGGGAATGTGATTTCAAAAATAATGATAGTAATTTGTTCCATGGGATTCAAAAATATGAGGGATTTTCATAAAATTCCAAAAATATTTGAACTTGAAACCAAGTATTTTTAGCCTTTATTTAGGATAATTATGATGGAATACGTTTTTTTCACTCATATACATTGGTTTCAAAAATAGAATTTATAACCATTTGATCTCACATATTTAATGAACACACAAAAAATTAAAACAAACATGGTTTGTTTTTCTAAAAAAATCAAAAAACCATAAAAATTGAAAATCATTAACTAAAATTGTTCTCTTTCCCACACCTAAATTATACAATGTCTTTAATAAATTAATGTATATTTTGACATGTAAGTGGATTTTTAATTCAATCAATGCTAGAATGAATGTGAAATTCACAGGTACGACCTCGTGGATTTTATTGATAAACCGATTGGAGTAGTTTATTCCCATCCACATACTATGATGGTATGTTCTCATTGATGTTATGTCGACTTTGTCCATTAATAGTGATTGGATACTACTATCCATCCTTCATAATCTACACAACATCAAAATGAAAAACACAAGTATATATTAATGGAAATTCCCATCTAGAATGATGTTTACCCGACAGCGTCTTGAGTCTTTAGATTAATAAAATCACTGTGTCTCTAGGATGGATGTATTTTGGTTAGATTAACTTGCCATGATCCACTATTTTTCTCTCTTTTTATGTACTAGAATATTTATTGGCATCCTTGAAATTTCATTTAACTCCAGAAACTGTAATCTTCTCTCTTTTCTAGCACATTCAAGAATCTAAATTCATCATTCTGATAGACCAATACAATTTATGCACCAATTCCATAAGAAAGTGACATAGTATCCAATAAATGATCCAATATAGACTCATTACTATTGGGGTTTTATAGGCTGTGATGTATTCCTAAAATGTATCCTTCATCTTATGTCTAATGTATTTCTTATTTAGTTAAACAGTCTTTTCCAAAAGTTCATTGATTTCCATGTTTGAAACATCATCTTACCTATTAGTATGTGGATGATAGGGAGTTGATTTTTTATTTTCTACCCCATACATTTTCATTAAATACACAATTATCATATAGAAAAAGTGAGTCCATTAATCAATTATGATAGCTCTGTGAACTCCAACCCAACAAAATATGTTATCCTTAAAAATATCATACACAATTATTGCCTGATTAGCCTTTTTGGATTTTCCCACCACCCATTTTGAAAAATAATCATCTACAAAAATATTATAGGAATTTCCAAATGAAATTTGTAATGGTATCATGAAATCAATCACTATAATTCAAATATATCACGAAAATTTGGGGGCTTTTTTTGAATTTTTTTCCTCTATGAAATATCTATAGAAAGAAAATATTGGTCACACCTTTTTCAAAATTGATGAACATATTTTATATGGGTTAGACAATAAATTATAGATTATGAATACATTAATGTGGTAATTTGAGGTCTAATGTGGCGTCCACAATATATTGTGTGAAAAAATTAAAAGACTAGTTTAATTTCACTTTTAAGAAGAAATATTCTTATCATCTGATCATTGAAAATATTTTAGGGAAGTGGACTATCCCAAACATAATATATAGATTTCGATTTTAGTTTTTAAATTTTTAGAATTTTATGTTAGATGAGACCTGATATTTTACCATATAATAGACTATTTTAGTATACCAAATCACTTCCACATCAACCAAGTATAACTTCTCTCCTAGAATATTATCGTATAGTGGGTCTATCTATAATTTCAAATTTAGTAGTATTTGGAGGTCTACATAAGGTAATATCCACTTAGTTATCATATACCTTCTTGTTTTTGATTTCTAATTTGTACTCCTACTATAATATCATCCATCTCACTAGCCGTGATTTATCATCTGCATTCTTCAACAAGTACCTGAGAGATGTATGATCATAAAACACTATGATTTCAGTTCTAAGAAGATATGATTTAAATAAATCAAAAAAAATAAGGCTACTAAAAAATATTTTTTTGGGGAGAAATTTAATTGGTTCACATCTATGGCTCTTGAAGAATATGAAATTACTTTTTGTCTTCCCTCAATTCAATAAAAATGGACTAATCTGACCACTTGGTTGGATGCCTAAAACTTTATCTTGAATATATATTCCCAATATGGTGGCTTCATCTTAAGTGGTGATAAAAATATGATATTCAAATCATCTAAGGATTACCTACAAACAACATTAAAATTAGAATCAACATATTTCAAATGTAATCTAGAGACAATGAGATAAATCTTATTGATATCGTTGATAAACCATGTGTAAAATTCTTCATGTACTAAAAATGATCTACAATGTCCCACACAGGAAGGGTAATGAAATGAATTTATCACAACAATTTTTTATTTATTCACTTCAATTATTTTTTGTGAAGTTACATTCCAAAGGTAAAATCCTCTCTCTTCCCGGAAATGACACGATTCAAAATTTAAAACAAAATTCTATTAAATATTTATTTTCAAAACATTTTCATGATATTTCAAACAATGGTTAATAGAATGTCCTAAATCAGAGAAATAATATAAAAAACAACCTATAAATCATTAATGTTATTAAAAAATATACTTATCATGCAACTCAAAAATGTACCTAGAAATTTAGAAAATACAAATGGCATTATATTATATGAATTAGTGTTTAGGGTGCAAGTAATGGTAGTATTTTCTTGATCCTATTAAGTAATGTGTAACATCCAATAACATGAAAATCCATCAAAAAATAATGAGTTCTCCCAACCAATATATCTAACATCTTGTCAATGAATAGGATGGGGAACGGATCATTTCTAAGTGACCGGATTCAACTTCCTAAAATCTATATACAATCTCTATATTTTTTTAAATCACATTGGGATTAATTAATTATTTTCATTCATCACTTTGGTAAGGCCTATTTCTTTAGAAATATATGAATGGGGATAAACCAATCTAAATAAAAAATGGGATGGATGATCTTAGAATCTATGAGATTCTCAATATTCTTTCTCACATCATCCATGACTGTGGGATTCAACCTCATTTGGGGTTGTATAATGAGTTTGGAATCTCACCACGGGATGAATTCAATGTGAGAATATGTTTGAGTTTATTATAGTTATATCACATAAACGACATCCTATTTTATGTACATTGTTTCTAAAAATATAAATTAATAATTATTCATGGGTTTAATATATATTATTAGCAATTATCAATTTCAATTTATCCCCCTCTATGAGATATACATATTTCAAAATAATAGGGAGTTGTTTTAATTTCATATTTTGGATATTCTAATTGGATTAAATTAAGTTATCAATAAAAAAATCCATTATCTGGAACTCAGGTAACCAATAAATCATATAATCATCTTCATAATTTAACAAATCACCAAAGAAATCATATTTTACCTCTTCATCCCACATGAAATCAGATTCTCCAGTTTTTTTGGATTTCATATGTTCAGTGTTAATTTTAAAGGATAAATCGTATAATATGTCTATGAATTCATGGAACATACCTAATTATTTAATTGTTTTAGTACCAACATCAATGGAGAGTGTTAACTGTGGTTATTCATCTGATGGGTTCCTCATCATATAAAAAATATTGATGTGGACATTGTTATCTACAAACCCCATGGTAAGTGTCTCTTTAAGGACATTAATGATGGTTTTTGAAATTTTTACTAAATGTCTCTTAAAAATGATATGTGAGTGTTATTGGATCCAATATTCTTCCATATTTAGAACATATATGTCACCTAGAAAAAAATTACCTTTTCCTTTCATAAGGACATCATTGATAACTACTACATTGAAAAATATGGATGTATTTTCATGCATGGAAATCACTCTTCTGGGATTGAAGTTTCACACATTCAAATAGGGTTATACATAGTGAGGTAGTACATTAATTAAAGCACCTAGATCACATAAATCATTAGATAAATTTAATTATATAATGATGCGTGGAATGGAATTTCCCAAGATCTTGGAATTTAGTTCGAAATTGTGTTGTGATAAGGGTAGAGACACTTATTACCATTTTTATCCTCTAATTACCTTGAAGTAATAACTTCATGGTGAATAAAACCTTATAATAATTTTCAAACCATTTTATTTTTTTATTGGATTAAATAATAGGGAAATTAATTTCCACATTCTATAATGACTCCATAATTTCATTTTTAATAAATTATTCCAACAATATCTTTTATTCAGTAATCCTTCATATAAATTTGGGGATAATTCTTTCTTCTCCCATTACATGTTTTAAATGGTGTTTTTATCACTTCATTCATGACTTATTCTTCTCCTCATAATCTTTTATTTCTTCTTCCCATTTTATTTTCCTAAAATATATATAAATCTTAACTTTTTAATCCTTCAACAAATGGGGTTTTGTTTCACGTTCAAGGGTGGATGATGGTGGGAGTTATTTTCCACTTATTATTATTATCATTCTAACATAATCTTTTCTTTTTCTATATTATTATGCTTGTATATTTCATTGAATTTTTATTAAAATATCTATTAAACATATCATTCAATGACCCTGAAATTTCAAGGAAATTTTTTTCTTAATTTCTTTCGTATTTTAAGAGTCTGTGTCTTCTGACGGCACCTGATTCTGAGGCCCAGTGTGCCTGTAATCATTTTCCAAAGTATAGCTCGGTATATTCAGTGAACGAATGCGACGGTTTTTCTAACTTTTGAACTGATGCTCAGAATAGAAATATGAGGGCACCAATTAACTCGCAGCGCTGATAAATTCTTAAGGGGATCTTAAGAGAAGTTTCTTTTTTCGCATGAGGTGGTTAATTTTTTGTGTTTATTTGAATTAAATAAAATTTGTCATGCACAAATTTTTATTTTTCAACAAAGGGGGAGTTATATGTGGGGCCCACACCCACCTAACCTCAATGGGAGTGTTTAATGTTGTAGGGCCCACATGAGACCCAAACTCCTCACCTCCCCCATAACCCCCTTGACCTCCCCGTAACTCACCCCCTTGTTTAAATCCATGGTAACTCTACACATTTATTATGGTGGAGCCTCTCCACCTCTCAAGATTAATGAGGCTAACTAGGATAATTAATGACCTTATTAATTTTCTTTGTCACACCTCTTGAATTTTTGTATGGCTTGGGGATATTTTTAAAGAATGAGGATTATTGAGTTATTTGTTTTTGGGAAAATATTTTTGGAGAGCTTTGTTCCTCCACGAAGAACGATCATATATCTTAACAAAGAACATCCTCATTCCGTGAAGAACGACCATCAACTCTCCTCTTCCTCCACGTCAAGGGAGAAGTCGCCGACCACGGTAATCATCGCCAATGAAAACGTTCCTTCCTACTTCATCTCCTTCGTTGAAGAATGCAACGTCTCTGAAGAAGGACATCGACTTGGCGGTCCCAGAATTCTCCATCCACTTTCTCTTCCATGACAAGGAAGGAGACGTCGACTGTGGAGACCGATGCCAACAAAAACGTTCCTATTCTTCTTCCGACATTGACAGAATCGATACCGTTCTTCCGCAACACCAGTCTAATGCGATGTTCAACATCCACGACTCGACGACGTGTGACGTCAATTTCGAGGTAGGGGTTTAATCTTCGTTCAAGTTTTTTTAACGAACTTATTTTATTTTTCTTGGCCGCTTGCTATCATTATAACAGGAGGTGGTCAGACCACACAAACACAACCGACCCTCCTCCCCCTTTGATGTTGTGTTCATTGCAGCTCGAACAAAGGCGGTGCGGCACAACGGCACCGCGCGGAAACAAGAAAGAAGGCGACGAAGAAGCACAGCGCCGTCGCGCCGTGCTGTTGAGGCCGAACGAAATTGCGGCCGGAGTCGGGGCCATAGAGGCGATTAAAAGACTGCGCAGTTTGTTTATTGGCATTCAGATAGATGAGAGATGGAGGAATGGGCCGCAAGGGCGTTTTGAAGACTTCTCATTGAAGGGTGGGTCCCGGGAGGACTACTGGCAAAGACATAAAGCAAAACGGACCACCGGAACACGTATGGTGGTTCGCAGAAGACCCTGACGGCGCGGGCGGCAGGAGGCGGCGGCCGGCACCAGCCGACCGCCAGGATACGGAGGTGCCTGGCGCAACACCAGGAGGAACCGCCGTGACTAAAGCCGTGGCGGCAGGAAGCCAGATCCCGCGGCTGTTCGGGATTCAGAGGAGGAGGACGCGGCAGACGCGCCACGTCTTTGGGGCGAGAAAGTGCGGAACGGTTCCCCCATGCTTGGCTGCGGGCCGAGCCAACGTGCCACCCGGTTGTTCTGGGCCGGGTTGCGCAGACCGGACCGGGCCGCGCCCAGCCGTGCCGACCTGTGCCCAGCCGGGTCGAACCGAGCCCAGACCATCCATTTTCGGACCACTTTCGGATTTTTTCCCATAACATGGGCTTAGGACCTCCGATCGACACACCGTCAATTGTGTTGGGATATTTGGATCAAGATGGTCTTTTCATTATATTACACTCAAGGTTTCAGAGAACTTTGATTATGGCCGGGTTGGTTCGAACCTGAAACCAACAGGGCCCTCAGAGCGGAAACGCTTATAACTTGAGCTCCAGACATCCAATTGAATTGTTGTTGACCTTGTTACATTTGTCTTAGTGAGACGGACCTTTTGGCTTACACTTCTTGTGGTTTGGGCGCAGTTGGAGTGTGGTCAGGTTGGTTTTGACTTAAAAACCAATCGAGCCCCTGGAATGGAAAAGCTGATAACTTTCAGACCGGACGTCCGTTTGACGAACCGTCAGTGGGGTTGGTGATCACGTTGGGAAATGGTCCCTATGAGTATACCCTATGATAGTTCAGGGTACAGTTGAGATACGACCGGGTTGGTTCGCATATGAAACCAACCGGGCCCCAAGTGCGAAATGGCTAATAACTCACAGACCGGGCGTCCAATTGACGCGTCGTCTGTTGCATTGAGACCCCTACGACGAGTCGGTACATTGAGATACTTCTTCGTGGAACTTTGTGATACTTGTAGTATCGACCAGTAGCTTGTGTAGCGAACCCACTCGGAGATGAGCGTACGGAGTACGGAGACCGTGTAGCTGGCTGAGACCTGACGACTGCTTGACCAACACAACTTGGAGTGAGTCAACTAGCCCAATGGATGGAGCACTACTATGTTTGGGTGCAGACCCAAGGCGGACAGAGTGCCTAGTAGTAGGCAGCAGAACCGCGCTACTCAACAGAAGGAGTAACTCTGCATGCTATTAGGGGGTGCACTATTGTGTTTGGGTGGCAGACCCCGGCAGGAAGCACTACTGTGTTTGGGTGACTAACCCGCGGTCCTCGATAGGAGTATTACCTCATAAATCTTAGGTTAGTGAGCAGTAACTCAGAGTCATGGCAAGATCACTGTACTCGTTAGAGGCGGAGCTCTTCAGTAGTTACGGTTTCGAAAAATGAAAATCTTGGTTTGAGCTGAGTCGATGACCTTTGTGTTTACCTCATGATTGAGATGGGTCACTTGATAATTTAGGTATATGTATGGGCATATACCTAGGTAGTGGTTATCTGTTGATTTCATAACCTTTGTATTTTCTCATGATTGAGATGGGTTACTTTCTAACATGGGTATAAGTATGGGCTTATACCTAAGTATGGGTTATCTATTGAGATCCTTAATTGTTGTTATCCTTGTTGGGTTTAGTGAGACCTTGAGGGTCTCGGGGTCCCTACTGAGTATCGTATACTCAACCATGCACGGGCTATGCCCGCTCCTCGTTGTGTTGGTTGCAGACGACGGTCAGCGCTGATAGAGGCCGAGTGTTCGAGGACTGGACTGTAACCATAGGTGGACCTCATGACGAGTCAGTATCCGGAGGTGGACTTCACGACGAGATGATACTTGTAGGAGGTTTACGGGTGAGAGCGTTATGGAGGCTATCTATACCTACCCTTTAGGTAGGATCCGTGGTGGATGATCCAGGAGCTGCGCTATCTGTACCTACCCTTCAGGTAGGATCCGATTTGGATGACCTAGTAGCTACTTCTATTCTTCCAGCTACTTGCATTTTCTATTGTACTATTTTTCAGTTGTAGTTGTACTTTTGGTTGGGTTTGTATTCTGGCCCATTTACTTTTCAACACTTCTTTTGTACTTAGTGTATTACTTCCTCTGGTACTCTGTGGTGTTTTGTTTACTTTTATAAAGGCAATACATTCCCAGTTATCAGGATTTACGCCTTTGGTGCTAGTCGCCAGCCCCTGCCCTATGGAAGGCGGGATTGGGGTAGTCACGACATGGGTCCCAAGGAAGGTTCGTGACAAATTGGTATCAAAAGATTCGTTTCTACTGCAGAACTTATAACTCTGATATTTTTCTTTTTGTGAAGTAGTAGTGTTAAGGGTACCGAGTGTTGTCTTCAGTTTAGGGAGTCCAGTGTTGGTGCGGGCGGCCGACATATCCATACACCAGGACCCTGACTTTTGATTTCCGACTCAGTGCACAATAACATTAATTGCGTGTGTGTTTTCAATGGTTTTCCATTAAAATAGTTCAAACCAGCTCAGCTCACCAGGTATAAATCGTTTGACTGTGTCATGTCTATTTCTTTCAGGATGCCTTATCACGAACGACCAGCTAGAGCTCTAAGAGATATACGTACTAACAGCTTGCCGAGTGATGAGGATTCGGTACAGGGCCCTCTTACGGTTGAGGCACCAGCGGTACCACCATATGTTGGGACACCGATGCCACCAGCCCCAGCAGCAGGGGATGCACACTGCTTGAGCGTGCTGCACGTGTTCTAGTGACAGTGGCCACCCAGGTTCTGGGGAGAGACAGACCCACAGACGTCTGAGGATTGGTTAGAGGCTGTGATGAGAGTTTTTAGGATAGTGGGTACTCCAGCAGACTTTATGGTTATCTTTGATGCCATCCTCCTTCAGGAACAGCTGAGAGATAGTGAAGCCACTTTTTCCAGTTTTGCAACAGGATGAACTACACCTAGGGAGACTTCGAGACCTTCTTCAGGGTGGAGTTTGTACCAGTATCTCTACACCCCGAGCGTGTTCAGGAGCTGCGACATTTTCCGCAAGATTTTACATCAGTATATGAGTCATCTGTAGGTAGTAGACAGATGATTCAGAGGTCTTAGAGGACCAGACCAGTAGGTGGGTGACCTCAGGTTATAGAATCTGTGGTGCGGGGCACCTGGGGTGGAGTCAGAGCCAGGCGTGCCAAAAGTGGACAGTGTTATTCATGTGACAGGAAGGGTCACATTGTGTGTGACTGTCTGACTCCCCGCATAGTTGATCTGCAGGCATTGGAGGAGCCACCGAGGCAGAAGCAGCGGCGGGTTCTTGAGGAACAGTCGAGCAGTAGAAAAGGCAGTAGAGCTCTGGAAGCTGGTGGACAGGAGCAGAACTAATGGATTACTTTTTTTCTTTGTACTTCTAGTTCCATGTTGTTGTTGTATTTTTGTCTTTGTACTATGAGCAGCAGTAATAAAAAAACACTTATCTCTGAGATGTTTTCTTTCCTGTCCTTTTGTTCGGTTGATACTGAGAGGTCCCAATTAAAACTATTGAATTCACCCTCACTTTTGAGATTTCTACTGGAGGAGACCCAATTACCTCACACTGATGCCAAAAGTGTGACTCGACCCTTGGAGGAGAGAGTGACTGTTGGATCTCTTGGTAGTAACGTCGAGGCCTTACGGAATCATCCATGGCATGAATGCATCATTCATGTCAGGATTGACTGTATTAGGCAATGGGTGTGGTTTATCCAGGGGATGGGACCGAGATTCTCTTTTCGGAAAAGGATAAATCTTAGAAGCTCTTATATATCGTAGGCAAAGAAGGTGAAAATCATCCAGGAGTGGATGAAGACTGCACAGTGCAGTAAGAAACAGGGAACCGGTGCCAGTCTTAGAGACACAGGTGTGTTAAATGTTTCAAGAAGAGGAAGCTTTAAGGAGATATGAGTCTGCAAAGCAGCAGACATAGAGGTAGATCTAGGAGAGCAGCATGAGGTGGTTTATATTTTAACATGCTACAACCATCCACATTAGTTTTCCTCGCTAGTCTCAGGGTGCTGGAGAGCAGGGGAATAGTGCAGCTGCATGCGGTCAAGGAGTGTGACCCAATGGCTCTAAAAATGATTCAAGGGACAGTCTGTGTCCACTACTAGCTTCCGTAGTAACAGACATTGATATGAATCATTCCTTCCTTCCACGAATCTTGTCCCAGTCCTAGAGTTTTCGGTAAGCTGTAGACTTGACCCTCACGTCTGAAGATACCTTAGGAGGAGACTTGATAATCACACTTATGTCGACAGTATTGTTTGACCCATGAGGTGAGAGTTTCGGTTGGAATCTCTTGGTGGCAGCGTCGAGGCCTTACGACGTTGGTCTTGGTATGGATTGGATTCACAGTTCATGCTCATATTGACTGTATTAGGCAAAAAGGTTGGGGTCTAACTACAACGTTAGGATGGGTTTTCCTTGGTCGGAAAAAAGGAAACCCCAGGTAGCATAGGATGAACTCGTGCAATGGAGGGTATGGCCGATCACTCTTGGGTCGACCAACCTTACTCCTGTGGCAGTACGAGTTTTGAGTTTCAATTCTAATCAGGAAGTGGAGGCCTATAGAGTTCGAGGATGGAAATCGAGTCCATAAACGGGTCTCACCTCGACGAGGTTTACGGAGATGTGGCAGAGGCGACAAGTTATCTCTGAGGTTCAATGGATCTTTATAGGTCCTCAACAGGGTATGTGAGGTGGTTTACCTCTTGACCCATCCACCTCAGTTGCACCAGGTGCACGATGACTTCCACGTATCTCAACTGAGGAGATTCGTGCTTGACCCGATGCATGTCATCGACCATGGGGAACTGAAATTTGCCGATGGGGTGAATTTTTCGGGGTTCCAGTAGAGGTTGAGGATCGACAGGATCAAATCCTATGAGGATGTTTGATTCCTCTTGTGCGCTTTTGTTGGCAGCACGAGATCCTCCAAAAGAGTACATGGGAGTGGAAGGATCAGATGCGTGCTCAGTACCACTTTTGTTTCCCTTGTTTGTGGTAAAGCTTTATGGGGACGTAAATCCCTCAGGCGGGAGTAATGTAAAGACCCAGAAATTTCAAGGAATTTTTTTTTTCTTTGGAATTTTATGAGTTTGTGGCTTCTTACGGCACATGATTCTGAGGCCCGGTGTGCCCGGAATCATTTTCTGAAGTTTATCTCAGGTACGTTTAGTGAACGAACGAGCGGGTTTTTCTAACTTTTGAACCGATGCTCGGAATCAAAATCTGAGGGCAACAATGAACTCGCAGTGCGGGTAAATGATTCAGGGGATCATAAGAGAAGTTGTGTTTGTCGCATGAGGTGGTTAATTTTTGGGGTTTAGTTGAATTAAATAAAATTTGTCGTGCACAATTTTTTTTCAACAAAGGGGGAGTTAGATGTGGGCCCCACACCCACCTAACCTCCCATGGGAGTGTTTAGTGTGGTAGGGACCACACGAGACCCCAACTCCTCACCTCCCCTATAACCCCCTTGACCTCCCCATAATTCACCCCCCTCGTTTAAATGCATGGAAACCCCACACATTTATTCTGGTGGATCCTCTCCACCTCTCAAGATTAATGAGGCTAACTAGGATAATTAATGACCTTATTAATTATCCTTGTCACACATCTTGACTTTTTTTAACGGCTTGGGGATCTTTTAAAAGAATGAGTCTTATTGAGATATTTGATTTTGGGAAAATATTTTGGGAGAGCTTTCTTCCTCCGCGAAGAACGATCATCCATCTTAACAAAGAACATCCTCATTCCGCGAAGAACGACCATCAACTCTCCTCTTCCTCCGTGTCAAGGGAGAAGTCTCCGACCACGGTGATCATCGCCAATGACAACATGCTCTTCAACTTCATCTCCTTCATTGAAGAATGCTACGTCTCTGAAGAAGGAAATAGACTTGGCGGTCCTGGAATTCTCCATCCACTTTCTCTTCCACGACAAGGACGGAGACGCCGATCGTGGAGACCGACACTAACAACAACGTTCTTCTTCTTCATCTGACGTCGATGGAATCAATACCGTTCTTCCGCGAGACCCTACTACCGTGACTTTCGTCTTCCATGACTCGACGACGTGTCACGTCAATTTTGAGGTAGCGGTTTAATTTTCGTTCATGTTTATTTAACGAACTTCGTTGACTTCTGTTGGCCGCTTTCTATCATTATAACGGGAGGAGTTCGAACGATACAAACATGACTGAACATCCTCTCCCTTTGATGTTGTGTTCATTGCGGCTCTAAAAAAGGAGGCGTGGTGCAACGGCACTGCGAGGAAACAAGAATGAACACGATGAAGAAGTGCGGCGCTGTCGGGCAGCGCTGTTGAGGCCGAATGAAACCGTGGCTAGAGTCGGGGCTGCAGGGGCAATTCAAAGACTCTACAGATTGTTTATTGGAGTGCGGATTTACGGAAGATTGCGGAATGGGCCGCATGGGAGTTTTGAATACTTCGTAATGAAGGTAAGGTCCCGGGAGGACCGCTGGTGAAGACAAAAAGCAAAACGGACAACAGGAGCGCGTCCGGTGGTCCGCAGAAGACCCTGCCGGCGTGCCACGCCGACACGGTGGCGCCAGCTGCCGGAGGCAGTGGCCGGCATCGGCGGGCCGCCAGGATGCGGCAGCGCCTGGCATGCCTCCAAGAGTAACCGCCGTGGCTGAAGCCGCGGCGGCAGGTGGCCGGATCCCGCGGCCGCGCGGGATCTGGAGGAGGAGGACGCGGCAGGCGCGCCGCGATCGTGGGGCAAGAAAGGGGGGAACGGTTACCCCCTGATCGGCCACTGGCCGAGCCAGCGTGCCACCCGGCTGGGCCGGGCCGGGTTGGCGGACCGGACCAGGCCATGCCCAGCCGGGTCGAACCGGGCCCAAACCCCCCATTTCGGACCAGTTTCGTTCTTTTTCCCATAACGTGGGCTTCAGACCACCGATCGACGCACCATCAGTTGCATTGGGATACTTGGATCAAGACAGTCTTTTAGGTATATTACACTCATCTTTTCTGAGAACTTTGCGTACGGACGGGTTGTTTCGAACCCAAAACCAACAGGGCCCTCGGAGCGGAAATTCTTAGAACATGAGCCCTGGACGTTCGATTGCTGTGTTGTCGACTTTGTTGGATTCCTCTTAGTGAGACAGACCTCTTGGCTTACTCCGCTCGTGGTTTGGACGCAGTTGGAGTGCGGTCGGGTTGGTTTTTACTTAAAAACCAACCAGGCCCCTGGAACGGAAAAGATGATAAATTTCAGAACAGACGTCTGTTTGACGAACCGTCAGTGGCGTTGGTGATCACATTGAAAACTGTCCCTTTGAGTATACCCTATAAGAGTTTGGGGTACAGTTGAGATATGGCTGGGTTGGTTCACACATGAAACCAACCGGGCCCCTAGGACGAACATTCTAATAACTCACAAACCTGGCATCCGATTGACGCGTCGTCTGTTGCGTTGAGACCCCTATGACGAGGAGGACCTTTGATATACATCTTCTTTGAACATTGTGATTCTTGGAATGTAGAACTGTAACTTGTGGAGCGAACCCTCCTGGAGACAAACGTATGGAGTACGGAGACCGTGTAGCTGGCGGAGACCAGACGATTTCTAGACTGACTCGACTTAAAGTGATTCGACTAGCCCAGTGGACGGAGCACTGCTATTTTTGGGTGCAGACCCACGGTGGACGGAGTGCCTTGTAACACCTAAGATTTTTATGAATAATATTTTGTTTTTATATATCATCAAAATAATCTTTCACTACACACTTTCTTGGCTTACTTTACACGCAATCACGACCTTCCTCGATAGCTTGCGTCGTACGCAGTACCGAGTTTCACTAAACAACGATATGCTATTAAAATATTATTAAAACTAGTCGTTATGAATAGTAATAACCACTTTTTGAAATTTTATAAATTTCATTTTTCAAAATGGACTTCATTTTTGGATTCGGAATACCGAAATTAGCCTAGGGTGAAATTTTGGTATTTTTCTGAAAACTTTCAATTTTTGATGAATAGTGAAACCACTAAGTGGTAGGTTAAAAACTGAATTTTGCATAAAACATAATTTTACCGCTTCTGTGAATGAAATTTAGAAAATCCGAGAGACACGGTTAATATAAATGACTAAAATGTGGTTCAATGAGATGAAAATAATTTTTTGGTGAATAGTAACTTTTTACTTTTTTTACCGCGGTTAATAGTAAATAGGCTAACTAAGGGTAAATATGATATTAATATTACCCTAACACTGTCCTAATTCTATTGGAAAAGTGTAATTCGACCAAAAACAAACTTAGGAATAAAATATGACCATTTAGGCCCACTTGGATTAGATTAGGACATTTATTATTAATTTATTTAAAGAAGGGTTAAAATAGTTAAAATCAAAGTTTAATAAGTAAATCATTTTTAATATGGGTTTATACATAAGATAAATTCAACTATAAATATTCATTAGAAAGATATAAAGATTTCCTACATAATGGTATTTTATTTGTAATTTTTAGACATTAAATAATTTAATTTATATATGACACAATTTTGATGCAGTAATTATCTTATTTATGAAATATTGACATAATTGATATTATAAACACCAAAATAAATGTAATTTGAGACTTTTTATGAATTCCACTAATTTTATAGGTTACTATGATATATTAGCGTTGATTTAATCAACTTGGTTCGAACATATAATTCTGTTATGACTTTCACAAAAATCATATATCAAATAGTATCAAAATTGACACAAAATAGTTTTTAAATCAAATATTATATTATTAATTGTTATTTTATTCCTAAAAATCTAAGGTTCGGCCAAATGACATAGATAATGATATATATACTAATAATAAACAATTTGGGGTTCGTTTGGCATGTTATAGTAAGTGTATTAACCATATAGTGTAAGAAAACAAAAAGACACGGTAAAAGTTAAATTATTTAACTTAGAGTTAAATCTAATTGATAAGGTTAAAATAATAACCTAAAATTGTCTAAATCCTATTGGATGATAGGATTTCGACCCATCCCCAGTTTATCTTCGAAATAAGACCCTTTGGAACCATTATAAATCGATTTTGACTTTAATATAAAATAATATTTTGAGATATTCCTAAGGTGCCCCTCTCCTCCCTTATAAAAGGGCACCTCCTCCCCCTCCTCCTCACACAAAATTGAGCACTCAAGCTCGTCCAACCCCTGCCATTTTCTCCTCTCCACTTCCCTATAATAATCCTAGATGTCCTGGTCTTCTTAAAAGAACAATATTAGTTCCCTAAGTGAAAGATTCAAAGAAGCGTTCCAAAGAAGAGGTAATATCCATTACCGATCTTTTCAATTTATTTCTTCTTCACCTTATTCTTCTTTAGTTGTTTCATGATTAAGTAATAACATCAGTATTAAATACATACTGATATGTTATTATAAATATGAAACAACCCAAATTCACCTTCTATCCATCCTACGGAAAAATGATATCACCGCGCGTGTGTACGTACGGAATACCGTCTCCACGCCGTGGTGTAATCTATTTTCCACCATCACTTTACAAGGATGGGTATAATGGTGTAATGAGTAACTATTTATGATTATTATAAATCAATATTGATACTGAAATAATATATATATACTCCAATACAGTTCCACGATCATAGGAATGATATCATCACTCGTGCATACGTACGGAATACCGTCTCCACGATGTGATGCGACTCGTTCTACATGATCATCATTACATAGTAATTATATAAATGAATTGAATGAATAAATATGATATATGTTACACTAATACCGTTCTGGATATAAGGTATCTATAACCTTAAAAGAAGAATAATAATGTATTCGGCAAAACACGCATAAGAACAAAAGGCAATAAAGACCCGAGTAACAAGTAACAATGAAATATTACTATCAAGAAGCTAAGAATATGACCATATATGATATCATATCAATATGTATGATTCTGGAATAAGTCAATAATATTATTTAAACCATTATACAGGATCTTCGGACACATACAAAGCAAATCGGACCTAAGGTAAGGGAAATATCACAATCTCATTTTTATCGGAGATTGTTTATTCGTAAGTATTTATTAGGGTGTATTTTATCATCCACATCCATGTTCCCTCAATATGTAATATTGTTTCCAACCACTTACAATAGTTTAAATACAATTTTACCCATTGGTGAGTTTTTAGTAAAGAATATGAAAGGAATCTTTTGTCGTTTTTTTCGTACGAGGTACTTTTTGACTTTTCCAACAAAAGTACGAAGAATGTTTTTTTTAACTTATACGGCATGAATGGATTTCTAAAACATTATTTCCAAGAAGCTTCCTTTACAAGTATTCAAGTTTATTTTTAATCAACTTCTTTTAGTTTAAAATTGTTTGACATGTTAAGAAAGGAAAAGTGTTTTTGAAGTTGAAATGATATTTTCCCCAAGAATGGAGTTCAAGTATTTTATCAAAATTATTTTCCATCTAAGATAATAAAAGGGTTCTGTTTTTATCCCTATTATTACATGGATTTGATTATGTTGTGATGGAAATATTTTTATGAATTCCTTTATCTTATATGAATTGTTTTATGATGTCATGTTGTTTAAGAATCCCATTTTTATTACATGGGTTACGCAATGATTTATGATTTATGATTATGTGGCACACATAAGAAAGGATTCATTATAAGATGGGTGGGACCTATATCTCCCTCCAATGCATTGGGTAAATATTTTATATCTCATGAGATAGACATGGATGGAACAGAAGGTTATTTCGGTTCAGTGATACAGGACTGAAACGAGGAGTGAACTCGGTTCAGAAAGGGGCTTTGTCCACTAAGATATTCTTGGCAATGAGTCATGACTAACAAGAAATGATTTTCCATGATTATGTGTGCATGCCACAAAGTTTCATGTTTCATGTTATGATTATGGGGATCTCATTTTCACTTCTATGATTTGTTCCATGTTAAGATATTATGATCTCTTTTGAAGGTTATGATTTTCAAAAAGATATGATATGATTTTTATTTCCTTTATTTGCCCTTGCTGAGCATTTGAGCTCACCCTTTTATGTTTTCTTTTCCCCAGGTCAGGAAGATGGATATTAAGTAGAATATGCTAAAAGAGACCCTAGATATTATGAAATAAATGGGAGACACTGTAGAATATTTATGAACCAGTTGTTTATGTTTCCCAGTTTCGAAAGACACTATACCTATACGGTCCTTTGTGATTTTGTCATATGTTGTAATTAGTGTGCTTCAATTTTGATGTATTAACAATGTATGTAAAGTATGGGTCGTTATAGTTGGTATTAGAGGGAGGTTATAGTCAACCTTTGGAAACTAGGATGTGAAAGCCTTAGTAAGAACCCTAAGGATAAGTCTAAGCATAGACCACAATCTTAGTGTTTTAGAAATGTCCTTGAATAACCTAGGATAAGACCTTAAGCATGAAAATTTTATTCTTGAATTATGTGGTTTTCCTATTATAATTATTGTTGCTCACACTATTCTTCTTGGTTTTAGTCAATGGCTAGAACCCGAAGGAACCGTGTTAATGCGGAATGCGATGGGCAATGCAATGATTGTCCCCCTGAGAAACCAAACGATATGGGAGCTGGAATGAAAAATTTTGTAGCCATGCTCACACAACTTTTTCAAGCTATGAATCATGCAGGACTTCCAAACGAGCAAAGGAAGGAGCATCATTCTGTTGAATCCTTCATGAGGCATCGTCCACCTTCTTTCAGTGGGTCTACTGATCCATTAGTTGCTGAACAATGGATTAGTACTACTGAAAAGATATTTTCAGTTCTTCAATGTTCTGAACATGATAAATTCATCCTAGCAGTGTATCGTTTGGAAGGAGATGCTGATCAATGGTGGAATCTTATTAAGAATACGAGGCAAAGGGATGAAATTGAGTCTATGGAATGGGACGAGTTCAAGAACTTATTTTTCAATAAGTACTTCCCTCGTATTCTCCGAACAAAGATGGAGAAAGAGTTCCTTGAATTGAAGCAAAGGGATGATAAATCTGTTGGTACCTATGAATCAAATTTTACAAGACTTTCAAGGTACGCTTCTGATATTATTATCCAACCTGAGAGTATGATCGATCGATTCTTTAGTGTCTTAAAACCAAGTCTTCGAAGGGCGTTAGCCATAAGGGACTTCAATAGCTATGAGGAAATCATTCGATGTGCTCTCAAAGTCGATATGGAGATTGGAGTAACCCATCAGTCACATGGGTTTGATAAGAAGAGGAAGATGGAATTCAAAGGAAAATCTAAAGAGCACACTGAAAAGAAGATGAGCTTTCCCTTATGCTCAAAGTGTGGGAAGAAACATGGAGGGAGTTGTCTTAAAGGGACCAGTAGATGTTTCAAATGTGGAAAGAAAGGTCACCGGGCATTTGAATTCCGCGACAATGGGAAGAAGATGTCCAATGACGGAAACAAAGGAAGGGATACACAGAATGAACCTTCTACACTTCAATGTTTCATGTGCAAGGAGATGGGGCATTATTCTAATCAATGCCCAAATCCAAGGGTTGATGATGATGGTCGATGTCAACAAAATCTTAAGGCTAATGACAAAGGAAATTCACTTGCAATTTCTATCAGCGATGTGGAGTACGATAATGATGTGGTGAAAGGTACACATACCATCCACTCTAAAGTTTCAAATGTTTTATTTGATTCTGGATCCACCCACTCTTTTATTTCTGAAAAATTTTCTAAGGGTATCACCGTATTACCTCAACAATTAGATGTTGAGTTAGCTGTGACAACACCTAATGGCACATCAATCGCATAAAAATTTTATAATTCTTCTCCGATCGAAGCTTGTGGGAAAGTGCTTCCTGCAAATCTTGTGATCCTTCCTATAGTGAAATTTGATGTGATTCGTGGCATGGATTGGCTTTCTTTATACGGAGCTCATATCAATTTCCAAAGAAGGGAAGTCACATTTCATATTCCAGATCAATCTATGATCATCTATCAATGCAAGGATGAACATAACCTTCCAGTGGAAATTTCTTCCATTTTATGGGTATTGATTCCACTAAATGAAGGTTATTTATCTCAAATGGTTGTTGAGAAGCTCGTGATTAAGAATATTCCCATCGTACGGGAGTTTGATGATGTCTTTCCGGAGGAATTAACGGGTCTTCCACCAAATCGTGAGGTTGAGTTTTCAATAGAACTCGTACCGGGTGCTTTGCCTATTTCAAAGACACCTTATAGAATGGCCCCAATTGAGTTGCAGGAATTGAAGAAGAAACTCCAGGAGAATCTTGATAAGGGATTCATACGCCCTAGTGCGTCACCTTGGGGAGCACCTGTTCTATTTGTTAAGAAGAAAGATGGATCAATGAGACTCTGCATTGATTATCGAGAAACTTAACAAGATCACTATCAAGAACAAATATCCTCTCCCACGCATTGATGACTTATTTGACAAACTACGCGGAGCTCAATACTTTTCCGAGATTGATCTTCGTTCAGGGTATCATCAATTAAGGTTTAAAAGGGAGGATATACCAAAGACGGCTTTCCGTACAAGGTATGGACACTATGAATTTATAGTGATGCCATTTGGTCTTACTAATGCCCCTGCTATCTTTATTGATCTAATGAATAGAGTCTTTAGAGACTATCTTGATCAATTTGTGGTAGTATTTATAGACGATATTCTTGTCTATTCAAAGTGCAAGGAAGAGCATGAAGATCACTTGAGAATTATATTGAAGACCCTGAGAAAGGAGAAGCTTTATGCCAAATTTACCAAGTGTGAATTTTGGCTTCAAAAGGTTGCATTTTTGGGTCACATAATCTCAAAAGAGGGGATATCTGTGGATCCAGCAAAAACAGAGGTTATCGAATAATGGTCGAGACCAACAACAGTAACTGAGATTCGAAGTTTTCCTGGTTTGGCTGGATATTATCGACGTTTTGTAAAAGATTTTTCACGATTATCTAATCCACTCACCAAGATGACTCGGAAAAGAGTTAAATTTGTCTGGACAGAGGAATGTGAAGAGAATTTCAAGGAGTTGAAAAGAAGGTTATCCAGTGCACCTGTGCTCACACTGCCTTGTAGTGGAGAAAGGTTTCTAATCTACAGTGATGCATCCAAGAAGGGATTGGGGTGTGTTCTTATGCAAAATGATATGGTGATAGCTTATGCCTCACGACAGTTGAAAATCCATGAGCAAAATTACCCAACACATGATTTGGAGTTGGCTGCGGTAATCTTTGCATTAAAGATTTGGAGGCATTACCTTTATGGTGAAAGGTGTGATATTTATACTGATCATAAAAGTTTAAAGTATATTTTCACACAAAAGGAGTTGAATATGTGCCAAAGAAGATGGTTGGAGCTGATTAACGATTATGACTGCTCAATCCATTACCACCCTGGGAAAGCAAACAAGGTGGCATATGTATTAAGTCGGCAAGACCATGCTAGTTTATCCATGATGAGGATCACAAAAGATCCAATATTTATGGATTTACAAATAATGGATCTTGGAATTATAATGGAAGGGGAAAAATCTTATCTTTCTCAAATGAATGTTCAACCATCTATACATGTGAAGATTAAAGAGGCACAGAAAGAAGATGTTGAGTTACAAAAGAAGGTGAGAAATGTTCCTGAATTCAATCTTGATTGTGATGGGATAATAAAGTTCAGGAATCGGGTTTCTGTTCCTTCCATCCCCGAATTAAAGAAGGAGCTTCTGGATGATGCTCATAGTTCTTCATTACATATTCATCCTGGAAGCACGAAGATGTATAGGGACCTGAAAGATTACTTCTGGTGGGATGGCATGAAAAGAGATGTTGCTGAATATGTCTCTCGATGCTTGGTTTGTCAACAAGTTAAAGCTGAGAGACAGAAGTCTAAGGGGATGTTACAACCATTACCCATACCCGAATGGAAATGGGAAAACATCACTATGGACTTTGTCACAGGACTTCCTAAAACATCCAAAGGAAATAATGATATCTGGGTCATAGTTGATCGTCTTACAAAGTCTGCACACTTCATTCCTATTAGAGAGGATTTCTCTCTAGATCAGCTTGCCAGGATATATGTAAAGGAAGTGGTAAGATTGCATGGAGTATCACTTTATATTATATCTGATCGGGATCCGAGATTTACCTCGATGTTCTGGCGAAGTCTTCAGCATACTCTGGATACAGAGTTGAGTTTCAGCAGTGCTTATCATCCCCAGACAGACGGTCAGTCTGAAAGAACAATTCAAACCCTAGAAGATATGTTGAGATCTTGCTCTATGGATTTCAAATGAGGTTGGGATCAACACCTACCTTTGGTGGAATTTTCTTATAATAATAGCTTTCACTCCAGTATTCAGATGGCTCATTATGAAGCTCTCTATGGAAAGAAATGCATGACTCCAACTTGCTGGGATGAAGTTGGGGAAAGAAAGCTATTAGGACCTGATCTCATTGATGAAATGGCAGAAAAGGTCAGATCTATTCAACAACACATAAGGGCAGCTCAGAGTCAACAGAAAAGTTATGCCGACAACCGAAGAAAAGACCTAGAGTTTGAAGTGGGTGATAAAGTGTTCTTATGAATATCTCCCTGGAAGAGGGTTATGAGATTTGGAAAGAAGGGGAAGTTGAGCCCTAGATATATCGGTCCTTTCGAAATACTGGATCGTGTTGGGAAGGTAGCTTACCGATTGGCGCTTCCACCGAATCTCTCTCAAGTTCACGATGTGTTCCATGTATCTCTCCTGAGAAAGTACGTACCAGATCCTTCACATGTACTTAGCTCAGAAGTTGTACCGCTGGAGCAAGATCTTTCTTATGAAGAACAACTGATAGAGATTCTGGATCGTAGCGAAAAAGTCCTATGAAACAAGACCACTCGCTTGGTGAAAGTTTTATGGAGGAACCACCAACTTGAAGAAGCTACATGGGAGCTTGAGGATATGATGAGGGAGAAGTATCCTCATCTGTTTGTTACAAAGTGACGAATTTCGAGGGCGAAATTCTTTTTAAGGGGGGTAGAATGTAACACCCGAGATTTTTATGAATAATATTTTGTTTTTATATATCATCAAAGGAATCTTTCACTACACACTTGCTTGGCTTACTTTACATGCAATCACGACCTTCCTCGATAGCTTGCGTCATACGCAATACCGAGTCTCACTAAACAACGATATGCTATTAAAATATTATTAAAACTAGCCGTTATGAATAGTAATAACCACTTTTTGAAATTTTATAAATTTTATTTTTCAAAATGGACTTCATTTTTGGATTCGGAACACCGAAATTAGCCTAGGGTGAAATTTTGGTATTTTTCTGAAAACTTTCAATTTTTGATGAATAGTGAAACCACTAAGTGGTAGGTTAAAAACTGAATTTTGCATAAAACATAATTTTACCGCTTCTGTGAATGGAATTTCGAAAATCCGAGAGACACGGTTTATATCAAGGACTAAAATGTGGTTCAATGAGATGAAAATAATTTTTTGGTGAATAGTAACTTTTTACTTTTTTTACCGCGATTAATAGTAAATAGGGTAACTAAGGGTAAATATGATATTACTATTACCCTAACACATGTCCTAATTATATTGGACAAGTGTAATTCGACCAAAAACAAACTTAGGAATAAAATATGACCATTTAGGCCCACTTGGATTAGATTAGGACATTTATTATTAATTTATTTAAAGAAGGGTTAAAATAGTTAAAATCAAAGTTTAATAAGTAAATCATTTTTAATAGGGGGTTATACATAATATAAATTCGACTATAAATATTCATTAGAAATATAAAAATATTTCCTACATAATGGTATTTTATTTGTAATTTTTAGACATTAAATAATTTAATTTATTTATGACACAATTATGATGCAGTAATTATCTTATTTATGAAATATTGACATAATTGATGTTATAAACACAAAAATAAATGTAATTTGAGACTTTTTATGAATTACACTAATTTTCTAGGTTACTATGATATATTAGTGTTGATTTAATCAACTTGGTTAGAACATATAATTCTGTTATGACTTTCACAAAAATCATATATCAAATAGTGTCAAAATTGACAAAAAATAGTTTTTAAATCAAATATTATATTATTAATTGTTATTTTATTCCTAAAAATCCAAGGTTCGGCAAAATGACATAGATAAGGATATATATACTAATAATAAACAATTTGGGGTTCGTTTGGCATGTTATAGTAAGTGTATTAACCATATAGTGTAAGAAAACAAAAAGACACGGTAAAAGTTAAATTATTTAACATAGAGTTAAATCTAATTGATAAGGTTAAAATAATAACCTAAACTTGTCTAAATCCTATTGGTTGATAGGATTTCGACCCATCCCCAGTTTATCTTAGAAATAAGACCCTTTGGAACCATTATAAACCGATTTTGACTTTAATATCAAATAATATTTTGAGATATTCCTAAGGTGCCCCTCTCCTCCCTTATAAAAGGGCACCTCCTCCCCCTCCTCCTCAGACCAAATTGAGCACTCAAGCTCAGCCAACCCCTGCCATTTTCTCCTCTCCACTTCTCTAGAATAATCCTAGATGTCCTGGTCTTCTTAAAAGACCAATATTAGTTCCGTAAGTGAAAGAATCAAAGAATCGTTCCAAAGAAGAGGTAATATCCATTACCGATCTTTTCAATTTCTTTCTTCTTCACCTTATTTTTCTTTAGTTGTTTCATGATGAAGTAATAACGTCAGTATTACTTACATACTGATATTTTATTATAAATATTAAACAACCCTAATTCACCTTCTATCCATCCTACGGAAAAATGAAATCACCACGCGTGCGTACGTACGGAATACCGTCTCCACGCCGTGGTGTAATCTATCTTCCACCATCACATTACAAGGATGGGTATAATGGTGTAATGAGTAACTATTTATGATTATTATAAAGTAATATTGATACTGAAATAATATATATATACTCCAATACAGTTCCACGATCACAGGAACGATATCATCACTCGTGCGTACGTACGGAATACCGTCTCCACGATGTGATGCGACTCGTTCTACATGATCATCATTACATAGTAATTATATAAATGAATTTAATGAATAAATATGATATATGTTACACTAATACCATTCTGGATATAAGGTATCTATAAACTTAAAATAAGAATAAGAATGTATTCGTCAAAACACGCATAAGAACAAAAGGCAATAAAGACCCGAGTAACAAGTAACAATGAAATATTACTATCAAGAAGCTAAGAATATGACCATATATGATGTAATATCAATATGTATGATTCTGGAATAAGTCAATAACATTATTTAAACCATTATACAGGATCTTTGGACACATACAAAGCAAATCGGACCTAAGGTAAGGGAAATATCACAATCTCATTTTTATCCGAGATTGTTTATTCGTAAGTATTTATTGGGATGTATTTTATCATCCACATCCTTGTTCCCTCAATATGTAATATTGTTTCCAACCAATTACAATATTTTAAATCCAATTTTACCCTTTGGTGAGTTTTTAGTAATAAATATGAAAGGAATCTTTTGTCGTTTTTTTCGTACGAGGTACTTTTTGACTTTTCCGACAAAAGTACGAAGAATGTTTTTTTTAACTTATACGGCATGAATGGATTTCTAAAACATTATTTCCAAGAAGCTTCCTTTACAAGTATTCAAGTTTATTTTTAATCAACTTCTTTTAGTTTAAAATTGTATGACATGTTAAGAATGGAAAAGTGTTTTTGAAGTAGAAAGGATATTTTCCTCAAGAATGGAGTTCAAGTATTTTATCAAAATTATTTTCCATCTAAGATAATAAAAGGGTTCTGTTTTTATCCCTATTATTACATGGATTTGATTATGTTGTGATGGAAATATTTTTATGAATTCCTTTATCTTATATTAATTGTTTTATGATGTCATGTTGTTTAAGAATCCCATTTTTATTACATGGGTTACGCTATGATTTATGATTTATGATTATGTGGCACACATAAGAAAGGATTAATTATAAGATGGGTGGGACCTATATCTCCCTCCAATTCATTGGGTAAAGATTTTATATCTCATGAGATAGACATGGCTGGAACGGAAGGTTATTTCGGTTCAGTGATACAGGACTGAAACGAGGAGTGAACTCGGTTCAGAAAGGGACTTTGTCCACTAAGATAGTCTTGGCAATGAGTCATGACTAACAAGAAATGATTTTCCATGATTATGTGTGCATGACATAGAGTTTCATGTTTCATGTTATGATTATGGGGATCTCATTTTCACTTCTATGATTTGTTCCATGTTAAGATATTATGATCTCTTTTGCAGGTTATGATTTTCAAAAAGATATGATATGATTTTTATTTCCTTTATTTGCCCTTACTGAGCATTTGAGATCACCCTTTTATGTTTTCTTTTCCCCAGGTCAGGAAGATGGATATTATGTAGAATATGCTAAAAGGGACCCTAGATATGATGAAATAAATGGGAGACACTGTAGAAGATTTATGAACCAGTTGTTTATGTTTCCTAGTTTCGAAAGACACTATACCTATATGGTCCTTTGTGATTTTGTCATATGTTGTAATAAGTGTGCTTCAATTTTGAAGTATTAACAATGTATGTAAAGTATGGGTCGTTATATGCCTGGTAGCAGGCAGCAGTCCCGCGATACTCAACAGAAGTAGTACCTCTGCAGGCTATTTGGGGGGGTGCACTACTGTGTTTGGGTGGTAGACCCCGGCGAGAAACAGTACTGTGTTTGGGTGGCTGACCCGCTGTACTCGACAGGAGGAGTACCTCAACAATTTTTTGTTTAGTGAGTAGTACCTCGGAGTCGTGACAGGATCACTATACTCATTAGAGACGGAGCTCTTAAGTAGTTACGGTTTCGATAAATGAAAATCTAGGTTTGAGCTGAGTCTATGACCTTTGTGTTAACCTCATGATTGAGATGGGTCACATGAAAACTTAGGTATATGTATGGGCATATACCTAGGAAGTGGTTATCCGTTGATTTCATAACCTTTGTATTTACTCATGTTTGAGATGGGTTTCTTGCTAACTTGGGTATATCTATGGGCTTATACCTATGTAAGGGTTATCTATTGAGATCCTTCTTTGTGGTTATCCTGGTTGGATTTAGTGAGACCTTGAGGGTCTCGGGGTCCCTACTGAGTATCATATACTTACCCCTGCATGGGCTATACCCGCATCTCGTTGTATTGGTTGTAGACGACGGGCAGCGCTGCCAGAGGCCGAGTGTTCGAGGAGTGGACAGTACCCTGAGGTGGACCTCACAACGAGTCAGTATCGGGAGGTGGACTTCACGACGAGATGATACTCGGAGGAGTTTGACGGGCAAGAGCATTGTGGAGGCTATCTGTACCTACCCTTCAGGTAGGATCCGTAGTGGACGATCCAGGAGCTGCGCTATCTGTACCTACCCTTCAGGTAGGATCCGAGGTGGACGACCTAGGAGCTGCTTCTATTCTTCTAGTTGCATGTCATTTCTATTGTACATTCATTCAGTTGTAGCTGTACTTTCTGTTGGATTTCTATTCTGGCCCATTTCCTTTTCAGTACTTCTTTTGAACTTAGTGTATTACATCTGCTTGTACTCTGTGGTGTGTAGTTTACTTTTATAAAGACAATGCCTTCCCAGTTATCAGGATTTACGCCTTTGGTGCTAGCCGCCAGCCCCTTGCCTATGGAAGGCGGTCTTGGGGTAGTCACGGCACGGGCCCCGAGGATAGGTCGTGACATCTCAATTGATTAGTTAGCATCTCCATCTTATCATCAAACCCTAAAACTTTTGTTCATAGATAATGATCTTTAGTTGTTGGGTCACTTGTGGAAGGATGGTCATAAGTCTTTATATGAAGTATCGGTGGATAAAAGTCATGTTATTAATAGAAATGATGTTTATATGATAGATATAATGGATGTGGGTTTTAGTATTTATATTGAAAAGTAGGTACGTACTGGTTCTATTAGAATCCATAACCTGGTTGGGTTTGGGGTTGGTCTGGCCATTTTGGTTTAAATTTCCATTATTGATAGGCTTTAACATAATATTTATTCCATTCACATCGTGATATAGGTCAGTTTAATGATATATTTAATAGCATAAACCACATACCAGAGTCATTCCATGTTATTCCTTCACTTGGTTCATAGCCATTTATCGCACTAACCTGGTGAGTTCTCCCATTTAACTTCTAATTAATCCTATTGAATCAGATGTTCTCACCTCATGGATTCCCCTTGCACAAAAACCTATTGTTATAAACTATCGTCGTTTTTGTGAAATATACTCAATAAGATCTTGAATATCTATAATCTTCATGAAATCAAGGCTCATACAAATGAGGAATCTAGTAGATCTTTATCATTTTACAGAAGTACAAGATAAAATAACACAAGGAATTGGTTTTCATTGATTTATTATTGTGGGATGATTTCATAGAGTTTCTTGAAATGGTCTAGTATTAAAAGAGGGTCTCTCTACTTTATTGATATATGACATATATAACTTTATTTACGGTGGTTATCATAGATGTTTGAAATAATATATCCATTAATCATCTTTTTAGATGATTCAAATAGATTATCTCTCTAGGTTGTATATTGAACGAAAACTCAATTTCCTCTTCTACGAGTGATAATGGGAATAACCTCCACTAAAATAGGTCTCCATGTGATCCTCCTAGCCTGAATCATGAGAAAGTGAAGTTGAATTCATGCACATTCCATTTTAGTTCTTCTTCGTCAAGACCATGAAATTTCTAATGCATAGGAATTATATTGGAATAAAATGAAAAATAATTTTTTGTATTAGATGTAATAATTTTATTATTTTGAATAGAAATTTTAGGTACACATAGTTCGTGTAGGTTCTGGTTGGGTTTGAAAACCATGATTTTAGGATCAGATAGAACACTATGTGTTTCACTTGAATCTTAGAGGTTTATTCCCTCAAAGAGTCTTGTGAGGTTTTTTTATTAGTTGGTTTAATGTCCATTCAATTTCATGATTAAATTAAATTATTGACTCATTTGATTCATGGATCAGTCTATAAAAAAATATTCATTTGATGCAAGGCCACCAAAGAAATGGTGCTATGTTTGAAAAATTATTACCATGGGGAATTGAAAAACAATTTGTATATAACCTAATTATAATCTTATGATTACACCTATGTAGTCTACCTAAGTGCAGCGTATAAATATTTTTTTCACTTTTAATATGAGGGAAAATATAGTGGTTTTAATTGTTATGTTTTGAATGAAATGAAATAAAAAATATAGTATGAAATTGATTTAAATTAAATTGGAAACATAAGTGATTTTAAATTAAGATATGAGAATGGTGGCTATTTGTAGTTCAGCTTTCCAATTGTTATGTTATCCTTTTTCAATTTAATTCAATATTCTTCTTTTATGCTGATTAATATGTGAATCAATGATCATTTTCTATCACTCCATAGGGTCAAATGGTGATGGTGTGATGAAACCATACAAAAATATCATATTTTTATACTTTTCATCCCTGTGTGATATAGTTACAATGAATATCCTCAAATTATATATGTGATACACAATCTAGTCTTGTTTATCCCAAACAATAATGAACATCCACTGCCCATCTCACACGTACTGATGATTAATGAGTAATTAAACACTAATCCCTAGTCTATTCCATCTCATTTACACTTTAAACTACTGTTGGGAGAAAATGATCACTAACCAATGATAAAATCAAAAATGAAATAAAAAACAAAATATTATCTGACATAATCCACTAAATGAAATTGAAAACAATGTTGATGAAGATAAAAAGAGATTTTGTTGAATTAATTCCAAGAACTGAATCACAAAAAAAACCAACCACTCTAAAATCACTCAAATATTTACCCCATCATGGTAAAGGTAATTGAGAAGAAAGGGGAAGAATAAGAAAATATGAAAATATGAAAAATAAAAGTGAGAACATAATAGAAGAAAAGTTGTCCAGTTGAATTAGTGCACCTAAATGTTTTCTTCTGATTAGAAACCCAAGTGGCTGAATCACCCCATTTCCCCTTCTTATAAGATTCTATATATTGAGTTTCCTATTATTCCCCAATATTTCACATTATTTTTACACGTATAGAAAATATTATGAAATAATTGATGACTATGACTTTTTATGGATGAGCATTCCAGAAATCTTTAATCAATGTAAGTCATTAAATGGAAACATTTATGATTTAATTAGACACTAGAATTTATTATAAAAACCATAATATGATCCCCCATTAATATAAAAATGGAATTAACTCAATTAGAGGTCGGTATCCCATGTTATGGATCAATTTATAGTGTTGGGGTCCATTATGGATAGACGATTAATTTTTCCACATGATTGATTTTATCAGGCCTCTAGATGTTCAAATTATCTCTTGGTCCATAAGAGAAAGTTGAATCTAATAAATCAATGAAATGAAATGAAAAATCGCTCAAATTGAAATGATATTTTTAAATTTATTCCCAAAATACCACTCTTATTTTAAACTACTAAAATTCTAGAATAGTGCAATTTTCACATTTTAACCTAAACACACAAAATATCCCAACTTCATGAAAATTCAATGAAATTGATAAATTGGAAGGTATTAAATAATTGACTAACATATAAATAATAATGAAAATATTATCTCTCTCACATGCCTAATTCCAATAGGAAATAATCCAAGAGGGTCAAACACTATGTGTTTTTGTTAATATCAATGAAATTCTATTTCATATTAATTAATGGAATAAATATTATTCTCAAGTGTGATGAATAAATTTATTCAAGTAATATTTATTGCATAAATAAGTAAATATTTTTTCTCAAGCTCATGAAAAAATATTTATTTTATTTATATAAGATTTTAATAATTATTTATTTACCAAATAGATAAATAAATATTTATTTAGAAATAAAATATTTATTGGGATTGTCAATAAATTCTCTAGGAGCTCGAATGGCCCAAGACCATGTTTAGTGATAAATATTAATTACTAAGACCATTAGAAAATATTTTTTGTTTTGCAAGTTGAAGCACACCACAAAATTATAAATTTATAATTACTATTATGTGGTATTGGATTTATAGATGGTAATAAATAATTTTAATAGCCATTATGAAATTAAAAAAAAAAATTATAACGTAAATCCACACAATATAAATAGTCGGCTATGTATATTCCCTTACAGATCCAAAATTTAGAATATTGAATTGTTATAAAAAATGAATTATCTCTCAACCTCTCATTTTGTATCCCTCTAAAGAATGTGAAGTCTATCATAGATTTAATTAAGGATTATGTATGAGTGATCATGAAGGAACAACCTAAGATATTTGAAACACCATGACTGCACTTGAAGATTGAGTGGTGTTTCTCACAGATCATATTAGCACGTGTGGATCACCACTAGAGGGATTCTATCCTTGTATACTCAAATTTAAATGATGTTAATTAGAAGGGTATTTTTGAATAATCAACCTTCTCCAATAAAGAATGATATTAAGACCAAGTATTTATTTCTTTAAATAATAAATAATTTAATTATAAATTGCACATGAAGGATCCCCACTCATGGATTCGTGGAATGATTATTAAAGAAAATTTTTATACATCTCCCACCTCTTCACCCTTCCACTACTCCTCAAAAAAGATATTGGTATTAATGTTGTCACATGAAAATTTATAATTATTCATTTGATTATTTATCTATTCGCAATTGTGGTTAGTTTTTTATTTTCTGTTATTAGATATTTAATTGATTTGAATTAACATATCATCAAAATATTAATCATGTTTGTTTTATGTTTAATTTTCTTAAAAGAATAAGACATAATGATGAATGGTAGGATATGCCAGTGAAAAGTGGAAAACTGTTGGGTGGAAAAACTAGGTAAAACAACGTACTTCCAGAGCACATGTTGTCTAGCCATGAAGATTGTATCTAGATTCCCTGAAAAATTAATTACATATGGGGCTTTTATTGTACAACATATGATGACTAGGAAAAACTGCCACATAGTAAAAAAAAAATAGGTTTTATAGATAGCATGTACACAATGAGTCTTCGGCCATGTTAACCCATCAAAGACCCAAGTGTGTGACTTGGATATATGAAAACCGATGTATGTGGCATGTAGCTACATGTACAATATGTATACTCTCCAATTAATTGAAAATTTTTACATTAAATTACATTTTTAAATAGAAGTAGTAATCCCCTTATTTAATTGATTGGAACATTGTCATGCACTTAATATTTTAATAATGGCTTTAAATAATTTTAAATGCTGATTTTAATTTATTATAATTAATATGAAAATATTGGTTCTTCCGTTTATTTTACCTGAATTTTGTTAATGATGGGTAACTCAATGTAATATCATTTGAGCATTAAGATGAAATAGAATTATTTAATTAATTGATTGATCTATTAATGAAAACAAATTTATCATAAATAAAAAAAATAATGGAATGATTTATACCCATTTACATTTTTAATGTCATTGCATGTATGAAATTTCACGAGCTTGACCAAGATTGGTGTATGTGTTAGATATTTTAATTTAATTTAATTAATGAGTTTGAAATTATTTAATATTAAATTAAATGATTGACTATGATTCATCTCTTCCACTATTATTACAGTCCAAGGTTATTTATGTAACCCTTTTAACGAATTCTTTTGTCCCCTTCACCTATTTGTAATAAATATTGCTAATTAATAGAGCATATCATGGAAAGTGGAGGTCGTTCAAGATGGAACCATAATGATTCCAACTCAGATGATACACATGTGGACATGTGGAATGTTCTTACTCGTACTAAGACCGAAAACAGCTATTATTTTCCCTTTGCCAAATATTTATTTAATGTCTTCTCATTAAATCAATAGTTAGATAAAGCTCATGAATGGGTCATTTAATTATTTATTAATTTTTATATATAATATTATTTATTTTATTTATCCAAGTTCGTGATCACAAATATAAATTAATTAATTTGAAAATTTAGAATTTAATTAAAATAATTATGTGTAATTGATTTATCCAATATGGTTAATTATATAAGTAACTTCCACATAATATTAAAATGATTTTTAAAGGATAAAACAACATTAAAATTTATGAATAATAAGTTAAAATACCTGAATTAAATATTAATTGATATTAATCCTTCCATTTCTTGATTGGGAATGTAACCATAGACCTAATTGTACTACATAACGAATGTTTGGGCACCTACTTTTATTAGGGAGTTCTCATGAGTGTTTTTGGGTTACATAAAAAAAATTAATGAGTTTAATGGAAAAAGGCTACTGAATAAGAGTTTCATGGAATTTGTTGATGAGATATATGTCATGATTTTAGGATAGGGAAATCCACTCAACAAATAAATGAGTTGCATTTTCGTAGTTTGAATGTCTACCCACTAATTACTTAAGTTTAGTTTCAATTGAAATAGTATAGATCGATAATTAAAATAATGGGGATATTTTCCACTAGATTGATAAAGATACATGAAATTCAAATTTAAATTCTGATATCTATTAATTCATGATAAATTAGTGTATGATTTAATAAAAAAATAAATAAAAACATTTAATTTATTATATCTCATTTTTTTTGTAATATACAAAAAGTACAAATAATATACCCTTTATAATTGTAAAATAAAATGAAATGTTCATAAACTGCACAATACTTAAGTTCAATATGGGTGAAATATGACAAACTATCTATATGTAATGTCTAATATTGGTTTATATTCCATCATGGTCATTACAAAGAGAGATCCAGATAGGAATATATTGAGATTTCAAAGACAATATTTTAGAGAATGCTTTGATAGGGTTCTCCAACTGGGCCTCACATAGTCATATTCATTGGAAACATTGACTGTTTAGAGTTTCTAGGGTTTAAACTCCCTGATGGACTAGAAAATACCTTTATTCAAGCATCACTCACTTAGAGATACTCCTTTTTTGTGACTTTTAATATGAACAACATTGATATGTCTTTTCTAGATCATATTACTCTTATTTTCCATGTAGATAAGGATAAAAAGAGTGAAATAACATTTATCCTTATGGTAAACAAACAAAAAGGGAATATAATGAAATCAAATTCCAAATCATATCCACACCCTTACAAGTATAGGAAGATCATGGGGAAATAAAGCGATTTTTTTAATATTTCTCATCTGGAAAGAAGTGTCACTGGAAGAAAACCTACACCAATACAATGAAGTAAGGGGAAAATTCATGTGGGTTTATTTTTTATTTAATTTTATCTGATTCTACATATTTTTTATTAGATACAACATGTGGTTATCAAAAATTTATTCAAATATAAGAACCATGTATATTTAGAATGTTTTTTTAGGAGAGGTTGTTATTTCAGCAGCCAACGAAGCTAAACATACTGATGAGGCTATGAGGGACTACCACATCACATTGCAAAAAATGATCCTAATTTTAAATAGTTCTATTATGCACGTTTATTTACAAAAAACATTATTTATGTATCCAAACTTGATATAAATGGATTTATATGCAAACTAGTGAATACATTTTTATTACTTTATAAATATTATATTTTTTATGGGGATTCACATTTAAATAATGATCTTTATGTATTAGATTACACACATCGAATAATGGAAATTGATAAGGAAGTTACTTCACATGACTTATACCACACCCAACTGTTCCATCACCATCCTGGTCATGTAAATGAACATATCTAGCTAAATTACATCAAGATGAATATTTTGATTGTTTTGAAGTAAAACCACTTAGTGTACGTCACATATGATTACAATATATAATTACCAAAGACCCAATCAGTGGGAAATGTGAAAGGGATAAAGATCATCTTTAATTATTTCATACTAATGTGTGTGGACCATTTCTTATTGAAGAAAGGGGAAGGTAATCAGAATTCATAATATTTAGTAATGATTTTAGTAGATATCGATATATCAATTTAATGAGGTAAAAGATGGATTATATTGATAAATTCAAGGAATACAAGAATTATGTTGAGAATGATATGGGTATGAATATTTAGAAAATTTACTCAAATCATTGTATAGAATATATTAATCAAATCTTCAATTATTATTTGTTGGAATTAGAGATTTAATCTCAAATCACTACACATTAATTTCCTTTGGAATGGTGTATAAAAAAATAAAGTACCAAACCTTGATTAAAATGGTGAGATCAATTATAAGTCATAAAATTCATCCATTATCCTTTTGAGGATATGCATTACAAAAAGTATCACATGTACTAAAATGAGCATCATCTAAAGCAAAATATGGTATACCATAGAAATTATGAAATGGTATGAATCCTAAGTTCTCTTAATTATGAGTGTGGGGTTGTGACTTCATTGTCTAGCATATTAATTTATTTTTTTTTGTTTATAATATAATTTCTACAGTATAGAAGGAACCATAAAAATTTTCTTCATAGAGCCTTAGATAATGAATTTAAGAAGAAAGATACTATTATGAAAATGGGGCATTCGATTTTATAATTTTTTTGTTGTGGATTTAAGAAGAAATCATATAATCTAATGTGATACAACAAAACATAAATTGATATATTTTATTAAGCATGATCACCCTGGGAATTATCATGATGATAATCATTGATCACTATATGAGAAATTGTATATATATTTTAATAATTTGATTTTAACACCTATAATAATAATTTTTCTTTTTTTTACATTAGGATGCCTCGTAGGGTTTAGTTGGAAACACAAAATGAATCACCAAATACCATCAAGGATTGGGTGATTTTTGTCCAAAATCATAACAATAACTCACCAACGAAAAATATAAGGAACTCGATATGTTGTATAGGAATATATGTAATTTATTTTTTATAACATGAAATAAATTTTCATTTCCTTTAAATTATATACAAGAGATAAATTTAGCAATGTGAACTACAGAAACACCATAATTAAATGTGCGAAAAATAAATACTGAATGTTGTGTGAAACATCACATGAAAGGGTAACCCCTAACATGATGATAGGAATTTAGCCTGAAATACCATTACATAACTCAATTATATTACAATATCTTATAAATAAAAATATCACAACAACTTGGAACTAAAAATATCATTCAAATACTATGAACATGATGCTTGGGATTTACATCATGTCCCCTGGTGATCACAAGGCGTTTAAAACTCTATTGAAAGGACTGAATACATAGATATTGATGTATCTATTACAATAGACTCCATAAAAAATGAAATGAGTATAGGTCTCTATTGGGTCTCAAAAATTGCAGAACCTTGCCTCTTGGTCTAACTCCTAAATGAAGTGCCTAATTTTCCAAATTATAGTAAAATTTGGTGGTGGTTTTGGGCACATATATTTAGAGATACCACTAGGACCAGGTTTTGGGCTAGTAAAATTACTTCACATGACCTGGAAAAATGGAAACCAATTTTTGGAAGATGTCCACAATGCTTCCATGTTAAATTTTTAGGCTAGATATTGTATAAAATTTGAGATATTTTTAAAATACATAACCAAACATTCATCATCATAATGATTATATTTCCTTGTTATATTTTTCCATTTGGGCCACATAATAGATGAATTAGGATTTGGATCCTTTATAAGAGTTGTATCCTATCGAATTTTTGGAAATAAAAAAATTCATCCAAATTGGATTGACATATTAGATGAATTGTGCAGGTAAGTGCACTATTACTCATGGATTCTTGTGTATATTGGACCATTTTTCTTAAACAACATCACGGGCCCTTCCAAATCTCCTCTACATACATTAAAATCATCCAAAAAAGTTACATATACTTTTTTAAAAGTGATTGAGGAAAAATAATTGAATCAAAAATTATGTTAATTTTTTTTAATAATTTGAGTATACATTATAAAAAAATTTAAAATAGTAGAGTAAGTGTGAAAAAAATTAGTGAATTACAGTGCGATCACACCACCAAACATAAGTATTTTCAATTCTGGGAAAAATCACATGTCCAAAAAATATTCATGGAGTTATTTATAAAATAATTAATACTTAACATTAAATATAAAAACTATATCCATGATAGAAATACGATCATGGAAAAAATCACACCATTGAGGTATTCATTATGATCTTGGAAAAATATGTCTCATAATTGGTGTCAGAAAAAAATTATATGTGAATCATCATACCAATATAAGAAATTAATTCATAGTCTTACCATATAAAAAATTCACCATGTGTGTGTTTGAGAAATATTTCATTTTATTCTTTCAACTTTTTATCCAGTAAATATAGGTTACCTTAAAAAATATCCTTATATGATTCTGTCCACTAATCCATTAATACATAATTTTACATAAAATTCCAATACCCTCATATTTTATAATTCCTAAAAGTGAATCCTTATGACCCAAACCCAGATATCCCCATATGTTGACATTTCATCACTCCCCTCATTTTTTTTTCAAATGCTGATCTTGGAACAAATCTCAAATTCATCACTAAACCCTCTTTTGATCTCCTCACAACACTTATTGTAATTGTTAGAAAAATATCAATGTTTGAGGAAGAATGGTTTTTGAACTACCCAAGACCCAAATCACATATTTTTTTTTATTTTTATATATTTCTAGGTTTTCATTATGATTTTATTCTTTTTAGGGAATAAAATAGTCATATGATAGGTACACATGCATAGGTCAATATGGTATAGAAATGAAAATAGTCAGAAAAGGAATTAACATATTGAGAGGTCATTTTAGTAGACATAAAATAATAACCTAACATATATTTTCCTTCTTTTAATGGAAAAAATAACAGTTCATGGTTGGGTGGAAAGATTTATGGAGGTATTATGTGACATGATTTCCCCAAAAACTACTCACAAAATAAGTATCCTTATTCTACTATTTTTCAAAGTGATATAACTATTTATGTCATAAAAAAATAATTTTTTTGAAAAATACACACCTCGTTGTTAAATTCATAACCAAACATACATTAAATCTATGATATTTTTGTTAGTACAAGTTAATATAGGGAAATTTGAAATAATTTTCAATAACTTCCATGATTAGGAGAGCATAATTTCCCATGATTATGTGGGAATCATAAATGAATACTTCAGCACTAAATTGAGGGGGGAAGGGGGTTGGTAAATATTCAATTTAGTACCGGAAAAAGGATATATGAAGAAAGATTATGAAAATTCATAACCCTAGAATATACCCACCCCACACATAGTTTACATAGTTTCCTCACTTTAAAAAAGGATATGAGAGGGAAGGGAAAAACCTAGTGGGTTTCATATGTATGTGTCTTCATGAAGGCGAATTTCCTCCACTACATATTTTAAAAAATCCTAATAAAAGTGTTTAAGTCTCTTCCCATTGATAGTAATACTTCGTCCAATCTGCTCATGAAAAACCAGTATTGTACCAGAAGGGTAAACATTGGTAAAGTATAAGGACGAATCCATCATGAAAGAAGCATACCCGAGTTGAGGTATTTCCCAGAATTGTATATAAGGACCATCTTTCCAATATGAAAATTATTTCATATGAATCGTTCCATCATGGATATCCATTATATTTTCTTTATAGATTTGGGAGTTCTAATATACATTACACAGAATTTATTCCAACTCTGAAACCTAAAACATCATATGTGATTATGGATATGATTGATTCATAATAAAATTTATTAATAGTTTAATATGTATGATGTTATACAACCACTATAATGTGAACATCCCTCCCAAACATAATCCTCCATAGTAACTTTATGATTTAGGTTTTAAAGATGTATTAAATTCCCAAAGTTCGTCATCCATGCAAAAAATATAATCATTCTTATTTTGTTATACCTCTTTTTAAAAGAATAACTTATTGTCATGGATTGATATTTCTTATTGTCTATTGGTTTTGGTGGTGATATGACGTGAAGACTGTAAGTAAAATTCCATACCTGTGAAGAATATTTTTCAGGTTGTGGTTATAAAACTGTAAGCATCAGCTACTAATGATGAATCTTAGCAAACAGAACCTACAAAAAATATGGGAACTCAAAAAATAAACTACCACTCTAGAGTCATCAATCCTAGTAAAATTTTCTTCCACTCATTTATAGACATATTACACAGTCAATAATATGTAAAAAATACAAATGAATTTGTAATAGGCCACATGAAGACAATTCCCTATGAATTAAAGATCCCACAAAATAACATGGATTGTTGGGAAATTTCATTTCTCTTAGAGATATTTGTTATGAATTGACATAGAGTAAATGAATTAAATATAGATAGTCATATCTATAAAATATTTTCTTATAAACTCCTTATTCAGGGACCAGTATTTTTGTACATTTTGATCCAATGTATTCCCCATAATCTAAATTGTGGAAGAGGCGAAAACAAAGGTTAACTCATGGTCAAGAACATACCTACGAATAACATGGTCACTATAAATTATCTACAAGTATGGGTCATCCCAGAAGTACTACCATGAATCCTGCATATGTTTCTAGGATTGGGAAGTGATGAAATCAGTGGGGACCCTTGATTTTGATAGAATATTCACAATGTATGTATATGATGGGGTAAGGTCCATGAAATCACAAAGGTTCTCCACATGGAATTATTTTCCAATGGGGAGGGATGAGTCAACATGGTGGTCTAATAGTGGGTAAATCCTACAAATGTTGTCATCTACCACATTTTCCACTCCTCTCAAATCACTACAATCTAGGTCCAACTATTGGGGTGGAGAATCTACTAAATAAAATGATTCTAATATTAACATTTCATAAGGATAAATTAAAGGGAATGATGGACAGACAACACAAAGATTTTTGAAAAAATGAGATATTAACATATTTTTTCCAATGATAACACAATTGAAATATATTTTTCATTAGATGTATAGTTTTCCTTGGAATAGTCAAGGGTATGTTAGGCGTACACAATGAAATGAGGATTCTCTTCAACCCTTTGTGATAAAACTTCTCATCTACAAAGTTATAGGAATCACACATTACTTCAAAGTGGATATCACACCTTGGTGGTTAGATGATGGGAGGTGATTGGAGACTTACTTTTAGTTAATTTAAAGAATTCTAACAATTTTTTTAAAAAAAAATCAAAAACTTTATGCAACAATCAAGACAAAGGAAGTGAAATATTACTAATTGTTTTAATGAATTTGTGGTAAAAACCAGCCTAGGCAAAAAATGAAAAGACCTCAAGAACACATTGTTATATGGAAAGGAAAAAATTAATTCAATTTTTTGATTTATCAACATGATTTCTATCACATTAAATAAAATTACAAATAAATATCTCCTTCTCAACCTTGAAATGTAATTTATCATAATTTAATATGACATTTTTTCCCTGCAATGGTGGAAAAATGAACCTAGGTTTGATAATCATTAATCAATGTATGTTAATAAAATATTAAATAATCAAAAAATATATACATTCAATTCTCATGTTACATAGAAAAAATACTCAATATATATCACTGAAAAGTACCAAAATAATTACAGCGACCAAAAGAAAACATTTTGTGCAAAAATATTTTCCGAATAGATATGTAAATGTTGTCTTTTCTTGATCATATGAGGATATGTGCATTTGAAAATTACCCTAATAGAGATAAATAAAAAAATAATGTGACTTAAATTCCATTATTTATAAAAAAAAATTCCAATAAATGTTAGAGTAATGAGTTCCTTTATCGTTGAATGATTTAATTGAGGGTAGTAATTACAGACTCGCCAAAGATTTTTCACACGTGTAGGAACAAATTAATTCTGTTCATATGAAACAATTTTTATTCCAGTATATTTTTTAACATTGTTCACTGGGCTAACCCATTTTCTATATTATATAGGATAGAGGAACCTAGAATCAATTAATTTATTTAGTTCCAAATTTACCACTTCAAGGAGAGTGAAATTAAACCGACATTTAGCATACCTTACAGGCTTAGCCTCATCATCTACAAGTATATGGTCCATAAAAAATATATGGTCTAATATTGGTAATATTAGGAAATGTCCACCAAATATCCTCATTATACTATATGAAAAGATCAATCCATTATGATTCCTACTATGTAGAGGTGTTATAAGAAATAATTATAAGGCCCCAGCCTTAAACCTTACTTAAACTTGAGTTATTACAAGATTACACATTGAGGATCTTTTTAGGTTTAGAGTTTTAGATAATTATATCATGAAACATGCATTACATTCCACATTTAAACAAGGAGGTTACATAAAAGACAATATTAATTCTTCCCATCAATGGAAACCTATTTAAAATAAAACACGGATTCTTTCTTGACACATCCTTGACACTATCGTCACATCATGTTCCTTTCCCTTGACCTGTGAAAAGCATTTCAAAAACTTGGGATGAGCATAAAAAGCTCAGTAAGGGTTATAATAATATGGAAAGGAAACATGAGTTCATATATACATAAGAATGAAATCATACTTTACCCATAAAACATAGGCATATCAAATCATGAATAAATCATAGAAAACATAAGACATAAAGGTAACTTGAGGCACTCATAACATTCTTACGTAGGGAGTAACCCTCTTGGTTACATTTGGAATACCCATCATAGTATATTCCCTAAATATCTTCGGAGAAACCTTAACGTTTCACTCCATCGCATTACCCAATGCATTGGAGAGCTATATCGGGCTCACCCGCCCTTAGTTTATCACGGAACCACCCGTTCTTCATAACAATGCCCAAGAACCATAACATAATCGTATCACATAAACATGAATAAAGGAAACATAACATTTCCAAATTTCAATCACAATATAACATTTTATGATATTGAAATAATGAATCCATTCAAAAAGAAACCATTTCCAAAACCATTTAAAACATTTAATAAAGAGATTTTTGAATCAAAGTGTCCCATACCACCTTGAAGCTTTTAGCATTTTAAACCATTAATATCCATATAAATAAATCCTTAAAACCATTTTGAAAACATGGATATTAATAAGAACAAATAATTAAAACATTTAAAATGATATTTTGGTTAAAGGGGTTTTACCAAAATTAGAGACACTTGAATACAATAATCGAGGAATAACATTTAGTCAGAACTTTATAATATCATGAGAATAAAAGGATTCATGATATAATACTCCAAAGGACAGTATATACACCATATAAGAGTGAATTGGTGTATAACAACAATGAACCCTCAATAGAAATGTCAAATGGGATGAAATCCCTTATAAAGAAGGTATCCTTAAATTAAGGACAAATAAATCTCAAAAATATGTGGGACAAATATATATACACCCAATATAAGTGGATATTAATTGTAAAACAATAAAATGTCATTCACACATATTCAATGGATGACATATTCAATGACTACAAGTTTAACCCAAAGAAATAGAAATTGGGTTAAAAAGTTCCCTTGACAGCCTAACGGCATCACATCAAAATGAGTTGATGAGAGATAAAAAGTGTATCTCATCACTTGGACATAAAATTTACATCAATAAGGATGTATGAGAACATATCCCAACATAAAAATATGTAAATTAAAAGACCCAATAAAAGAAGTCTTTTAAAAAAAGGAGGGTGAAAGGTTCCCTTACCGACTTGGGTATCTTTCAAAACATACACCCCATGAAAGAAAGACAATAGGTCATTGATGTAAATACTCATAAATGACAGTTTATTACACAAAGAGTAGAATAATGGGCAGTACATACACCACTCAATGGAATTTGTGGCAAATGTAGCATAAATTTCACGGGAATAAAAGTGAGATGAAAAATCCCTTATGAAAACTCAGCAGCCTAACGGCGCCACATAAAACTTCCGAATATGGATTGATGAGATCAAATAGAGTATCCCATCATATTAAAATATAATTTATAGCAAGTGGAATATAAAACAAAATCCCCCAACATTGCAAGGAGGAGTTTAAAATAAGTGACATAAAGGCGAGTACTTAAAAAGAAAGAGAGAGGTTAGATCTCTTACGAAAGTTCGGCAGCCTAACGACGCCACTCAAAACTTCCAAAATGGATTGATGAGAGAGAATAGGGCCTCTCATCACATGAACATAAAAATTACAGTAAATGTAATATAAAAGAACATCCCAATCATAAGAAAGATTAGCATAAAATAAATGACACAAAAGAGTGTACTTAAAAAGAAAGAGAGTTGTAGTATCACTTACCTCGGGTCCGACTTGACTCGATCGTTCTTTAATCTCCTGAATAATAAACTTGAGTTAATTTCTAATTCCTTAAGAACCTTTTTCAAGTTCATTATTACTTTTATACCACTTATTACCATGTCATAAACATTATGTAATCATTTAAGTTAATAATATTTGTTTTGCCGATATTTGGTTCTTAAGTCGAAAGTGGACTTCTTACAATTACATGTTGTTCGTGTGGCCAAATGTTTATTATATCCAGAATTGTATTCATTATGTAGATATCATATATGTCATATATATCCAGTACATTCATTCATTTAAAACATTACATAATCATTTAGAGGTAAGAAATGAAATGCACCGTTCATGGAGACGGTAAGTCGTACGTACGCATGAACGCTACTTTCATTTCTATTTCGTATTTTATAGAATGGAATAATAATTATATAAAGGTATATTATAATTCCAGTATAATATCATATATAATATCATATTTCCATCCTTTATACATCCCACATATGGTATTTAACGAATCAAATCACTTTGAGGGGGCGGTAGTCCACACTTCCTTAAATGAAGATATCGCGTATACCCATAATGGAAGCCATAAAGGTAAGACAAAAATAAAAAATTCAGAAGCATAAATAAAACATAAACATATTATATATCATATATAAAAATAGTGACATCATAATGGCCACCTTTTAAGGTGTTAAATGAGTATTGAACAATCATCGTTTCGGGAGGCAGAATTTCACCATCCACGGAAACCGTATGTTTTTTTACCATTTGATGTAGTTTTGTGAGAGTGTAGCTAGAATTAATCTTATAAAAACATCCTAGTATATTTAAGATACTGGTGTTGTTACAAAAGAAGTAAATAAAAGGAGTTTAGGGGGTTGGAGAAGCAAAATAAAACAAATGAACATGAGAGAGTAAATTACCTTTAAAAGTGTAACTCTTTTTGATTTGAGCCTAAAGGCCTCCTTTGAAAAGATTCTGCCCAAATGGAATCCTCTAGGATTAGGAGAGGGATGTGGAGAGATTAAATGGGCAGGGTTTGGCCGAGCCAAAGGCTTGAGGAGTGTGTTAAATGAGGTAGAGGTGGGGGCCTTTTATAAGAGGAGAGGAGGGGCACATTTGGAATGTAAAGAAATATTACTTTATTTGAAAATGTGTTTCGGTTTCAAAAGGTCCCACATTGATATAATTCGTGGCTGAGGTGATACGTATTCGAAATCCACTCATCCAATAAGTTTTGGACATGTGTAGTTCATAGATTTTACATTATCTTTCCATTTTATTTAAATCGTCAAATAAGGATGTCATCGCTGCATCATTATTATGTCATAAATAATTTAATTTATTTAATGTCTAAAAATTATAAAAAAATACTATGATGTAGGAAATCCTTTTATCTTTCCAATGAATATTTATAATCAAAAATATTACTTGTATAACCCCACTTAAAAATTGTTTTAGTAAAACATATCATGTTTGTGTCAATTTTACTTTTACATTAAATAAAATGTTATTTATGTCATTTCCCAACCAAAGTGGATCCATGGGGTCCCCAAGTTGACCCATGGCTTGTCTTGGTCGGCCATGATACAAACAATGAGGGTAAGACATGTGTCAATCTCATCCCATTTTATTAAAGCATTATTTTTACCTTAAACTACACTAATTACCACTAATCGCGATTAAAAACTTAATAAGTTACTATTCACCAAAAATTATTTTAATCTCATTGAACCACATTTTACTTCTTAATGACAACCATGTATGTCGGATTTTTGAAAATCAAAACACAATGATGTAAAATTTCATTTAAACGGAAAATCAGTTTTTATAAGTACCACTTAGTGGTTTCACTATTCATCAAAAATCGAAGTTTTTCAGAAAAATCCCAAAAATTCACCCTAAGCTATATTTGATATTCTGAATTCAAAAAAATGAAGTCCGTTTTACAAAATTCAAAACATATAAGTCACATTAATTAATTTAATAATTAATTCCCGTTGTCATGACAAATAGCGTGTTTTAAGAAATAATAAGTATCAAAAGATTGACATTAGTTTAAGTCTGATTTCAAAGTGAAATTGATTCCAACGACCACTATTGGATTTAATGGTAAAAATATTATCTAATTTCACTTTAAAACCAATTCAAAATATAATCTAATCATATAAATAAATTAGATTAAAAAGTGGTTTTGAATTAAAATACAACATTTTACACTATTCATTAAAAAAAAGAACATTATCAGAAAGATACCAAAAATTTACACAAAGTAAATTTTGATGTCCCGATTCTTAATTAGAGTTTTATTTGGTCCAAAAGAATGTTTAAGGGTGAACAAAACTATATTTAATGACGGTTCTCCATCAAAAGGTGATAAGTGAACCTTTAGTGAAAACTAGGGCATATACGCCTAAAATTGAATTCTTTCCGTATTTTAAGCCTTTATCTTTTATTGTACAAATGTAAAAATATTTAAGAACATATATAATCATATTTTTGTTATTTCTATCCATTCCCACCATTACAACGGCTAATTGTTAACTACCATTTAAAATAATATTATTTTATTATTAGAGTGCAACGTAAGATTCCCAAGAAACTCGTTGTTGCGTGTTGGGTACGCCATCGAGCCTAGCGTCCCCTTTAAAGTCATATTAATATTTTATTCACAAATATGGATAAATATGAAAATTTCATATTCCTTATTTACCTGGGGTGTTACATCCTTCCCCCCTTTTGGGAATTGCGTCCTCTCAATTTTAAAATTGCGCCTGGAAACATCCTTGAACGTCCCACATTAGAACAAGAGTCGGTAAAACAGTCACTTTAAAATAAAGAAAGATAAGCACAGAGGTCACCCGAGTTAACCCATACTAGGATTCTAAGTATGAAAATATGGACATGGAGGAGAAAACATAGGGTCATGTTCCGATGGAGAGTGATAGAAAACATGTTTAGGAGAAAGTTAACAATAAGAAAATCACAAACTTGTGATGGGTTAAACGGTGTCAGGTTCCCCAGTAGGAAAAGTTAATAGACAACATTTTTGTTTTAAGTTACTTTTTATTGAGGAATTTATTCATAAGGAAGCATAATCACTTATCATGTTGACTTTCAACTTTTACTAGATTCCTTAGTCAAACTCATATTTTTCCAAAAGACGAGTATTTAGGGAGACTTGTTCACATTAAGAGTACTATAATCAAATTCTAGAGAATCACCTAATCCCGAAAAGAGAACTATATAAATCCCATGTATTTAGTCTTTAACCAAAACCAAAACCAAAAAGGTTAGTACAAGATCAGACAATCCAGAAAAGGATAACCCCTTATAAAAAGAAAATCTATTCTTAATCTCCAAAATTTGTCCAGCAAAACCCAAAGTTTAACGAGGACCATCCGATAAACAATTTGTCCATAAAATTCTTAAAAGTAAACCAATATAAGATTGCAACCCAAATATTTGAAGGATTTAGTCACATAGTCTTCCAAGTTAAATCGTAACATTTATCTCCAAACAACCTCAGTTGCTCCGAAAGTCTCACATTGAAAAGTAATTATCCTAATCACATATCCTCCAAAATCAACTTACTCTTAATTCATAAAATCATATAACTAAAAAGAATCAGTCAAAATAACCAGGGACTTCACGTAGTTTAGTGGTAGGCGATAAATACCAGTCGCACTTTGGTTGTGGGTTCGATTCCCGCAGCATTGTCCGACGCGACAGGTTGTCACACGGTCTGCGTGTTGTCCTTTTTCCAAAACTATATAATTCTCAAATCATTACCCAAAAAGGGATAAAATCATCAAAAATAACCATAACATAATTTAACCTCAATTTTATCTCATTCCTTTCACTTCAATCATATCATATGGTAACCCATAATTACCTCAAAAGTAAGGATCATATAAACCCAAATGGTTCTTTATAACTATGTCCACAAAAGAAAAGATAACTATTACTTGAATAAAATTTGCTTATATTAAACATCAGGGTTACACATAATATAAAAAGTCTTCTAATGTAACCCCATCATCAAAAGAGACTTAATACTCTTAAGAATATCACCCTAACTCTTGAAGCCCTTATATGTTGACATCTTACTCATTCAACATTCTTCATGATCCATTATCCATTCTTTTCCAACTTATTCCGAAATACCTCTTTCCTACAAACAAAATCATGAATCATATCCTAAGATTCCAAAATAAGAAAACAATAGTCATGGAATAGTACATACCTTTTATTGGTCATTTTCAGTTTCTTCATCCTCAATCGGAATGGCATTAGGTATTGGTAAACGAATATTGGTACGCTCTTGCTGACCCCATTCACGAAACTTCTTCATAGGACATGTGTTTGCATAATGACCATGCACACCACATTTAAAACATTCAATTGATCCCTCAGAAAGAACTTCTTTCCCCTTCCTCGAGTCAACTGGATGCTTCCTTTTTCCATGGAAGGTTCTTGCTTTATGACCTTCATTTCCACATCTATAGCATATTTCTGTCCCTTTGAAACATTTTCCTAGGTGTTTCTTTCCACATCTTTGACACATAGGTTTTTGAACACACTTACCTTTATGATTATTACCTGTACTTCCGTAAGGATTTGTTTATTGCATATATGATTACTTAGAGAAGTCTCCAAGGTTTAGGTGGTCAATCATGACTCCAGATAGTTGGTTGAGGATAATCAAAAGAGTTCTCATTGCAGCTCCCATATCATTCAGTTCCTTGCTCAAAAAACTGTCACAGTTTCCTTCATATCCACTGTTACTTTGGTGCCTGCTAGATCTAGCCATTTACTAAAACCAAAAAGGTCAGTGTGATTATATCAACATAACCATCATGTACTAATGAGGAAGATAAACACTAAGATATACTTACCCATTCACTTTATCTAAAACATGGACTCTTTCTAAAATCCTAACCATTATGGTAATGTCACTTGTGCTTAGAGAATACCCTAACCTATAAAGTTATCTAAACCGACCTTTGATACCAACTATAAGGCCCCAGCCTTAAACCTTACTTAAACTTGAGTTATTACAAGATTACACATTGAGGATCTTTTCAGGTTTAGAGTTTTAGAGAATTAGATCATGAAACTTGCATTACATTCCACATTTAAACAAGGAGGTTACATAAAAGACAATATTCATTCTTCCCATCACTGGAAACCTATTTAAAATAAAACACGGATTCTTTCTTGACACATCCTTGACACTATCGTCACATCATGTACCTTTCCCTTGACCTATGAAAAGCATTTCAAAAACATGGGATGAGCATAAAAAGCTCAGTAAGGGTTATAAAAATATGAAAAGGAAACATGAGTTCATATATACATAAGAATGAAATCATACTTTACCCATATAACATAGGCATATCAAATCATGAATAAATCATAGAAAACATAAGACATAAATGTAACTTGAGGCATTCATAACATTCTTACGTAAGGAGTAACCCTCTTGGTTACGTTTGGAATACCCATCACAGTATATTCCCTAAATCTCTTTGGAGAAACCTTAACGTTTCACTCCTTCACGTTACCCAATGCATTGGAGAGCTATATCGGGCTCACCCGCCCTTAGTTTATCACGGAACCACCCGTTCTTCATAACAATGCCCAAGAACCATAACATAATCGTATCACATAAACATGAATAAAGGAAACATAACAATTCCACATTTCAATCACAATATAACATTTTAGGATATTGAAATAATGAATCCATTCAAAAAGAAACCATTTCCAAAACCATTTAAAACATTTAATAAAGAGATTTTTGAATCAAAGTGTCCCATAACACCTTGAAGCTTTTAACATTTTAAACCATTAATATCCATATAAATAAATCCTTAAAACCATTTTGAAAACATGGATATTAATAAGAATAAATAATTAAAACATTTAAAATGATATTTTGGTTAAAGGGGTTTTACCAAAATTAGAGACACTTGAATACAATAATCAAGGAATAACATTTAGTCAGAACTTTATAATATTATGAGAATAAAAGGATTCATGATATAATACTCCAAAGGATAGTATATACAACATATAATAGTGAATTGGTGCATAACAACAATGAACCCTCAATAGAAATGTCAAATATGATGAAATCCCTTATAAAGAAGGTATCCTTAAATTAAGGACAAATAAATCTCAAAAATATGTGTGAAAAATATATATACACCCAATATAAGTGGATATTAATTGTAAAACAATAAAAGGTCATTCACACATATTCAATGGATGACATATTCAATGACTACAAGTTGAACCCAAAGAAATCGAAATTGGGTTAAAAAGTTCCCTTGACAGCCTAACGGCATCACATCAAAATGAGTTGATGAGAGATAAAAAGTGTATCTCATCACTTGGACATAAAATTGACATCAATAAGGATGTATGAGAACATATCCCAACATAAAAATATGTAAATTAAAAGACCCAATAAATGAAGTCTTTTAAAAAAAGGAGGGTGAAAGGTTCCCTTACCGACTTGGGTATCTTTCAAAACATACACCCCATGAAAGAAAGACAATAGGTAATTGATGTAAATAATCATAAATGACAGTATATTACACAAAGAGTAGAATAATGGGCAGTACATACACCACTCAATGGAATTTGTGGCAAATGTAGCATAAATCTCACGGGAATAAAAGTGAGATGAAAAATCCCTTACGAAAACTCGGCAGCCTAACGGCGCCACATAAAACTTCCGAATATGGATTGATGAGATCAAATAGAGTATCCCATCATATTACAATAGAATTTACATCAAGTGGAATATAAAATAAAATACCCCAACATTTCAAGGAGGAGTTTAAAAGAAGTGACATAAAGGAGAGTACTTAAAAAGAAAGAGAGAGGTTAGATCTCTTACGAAAGATCGGCAGCCTAACGGCGCCACTCAAAACTTCCAAAATGGATTGATGAGAGAGAATAGGGTATCTCATCACATGAACATAAAAATTACAGTAAATTTAATATAAAAGAACATCCCAATCATAAGAAATATGAGCTTAAAACAAATGACAAAAAAGAGTGTACTTAAAAAGAAAGAGAGTTGTAGGATCCCTTACCTCGGGTCCGACTTGACTCGATCGTTCTTTAATCTCCTGAATAATAAACTTGAGTTAATTTCTAATTCCTTAAGAACCTTTTTCAAGTTCATTATTACTTTTATACTACTTATTACCAATTCATAAACATTATGTAATCATTTAAGTTAATAATATTTGTTTTGCCGATATTAGGTTCTTATGTCGAAAGTGGACTTCTCACAATTACATGTTGTTCGTGTGGCCAAATGTTTATTATATCCAGAATTGTATTCATTATGTAGATATCATATATGTCCTATATATCCAGTACATGCATGCATTTATAACATTCCATAATCATTTAGAGGTATGAAATGAAATGAACCATTCATGGAGACGGTAAGTCGTACGTACGCATGAACGCTACTTTCATTTCTATTTCATATTTTATAGAATGGAATAATAATGATATAAAGGTATATTATAATTCCAGTATAATATCATATATAATATCATATTTTCATCCTTTATACATCCCACATATGGTATTTAACGAATCAAATCACATTGAGGGGGCGGTAGTCCGCACTTCCTTAAATGAAGATATCGCGTATACCCATAATGGAAGCCATAAAGGTAAGACAAAAATGAAAAATACAGAAGTATAAATAAAACATAAACATATTATATATCATATATAAAAATAGTGACATCATAATGGCCACCTTTGAAGGTGTTAAATGAGTATTGAACAATCATCGTTTCGGGAGGCAGAATTTCACCATCCACGGAAACCGTATGTTTTTTAACCATTTGATGTAGTTTTGTGAGAGTGTAGCTCGAATAAATCTTATAACAACATCCTAGTATATTTAAGATACTGGTGTTGTTACAAAATAAGTAAATAAAAGGAGTTTAGGGGGTTGGAGAAGCAAAATAAAACAAATGAACATGAGAGAGTGAATTACCTTTAAAAGTGTAACTCCTTTTGATTTGAGCCTAAAGGCCTCCTTTGAAAGGATTCTGCCCAAATGGAATCCTCTAGGATGCGGAGAGGGATGTGGAGAGATTAAATGGGCAGGGGTTGGCCGAGCCAAAGGCTTGAGGAGTGTGTTAAATGAGGTAGAGGTGGGGGCCTTTTATAAGAGGAGAGGAGGGGCACTTTTGGAAAGTAAAGAAATATTACTTTATTTGAAAATGTGTTTCGGTTTAAAAAGGTCCCACATTGATATAATTCGTGGATAAGGTGATAAGGCTTCGAAATCCACTCATCCAATAAGTTTTGTACATGTGTAGTTCATAGATTTTATATTATCTTTCCATTTTATTTAAATCGTCAAATAATGATGTCATCGCTGCATCATTATTATGTCATAAATAATTTAATTTATTTAATGTCTAAAAATTATAAAAAAAAATACTATGATGTAGGAAATATTTTTAGATTTCCAATTAATATTTATAATCAAAAATATGACTTTTATAACCCCACTTAAATATTGTTTTAGTAAAACATATCATGTTTGTGTCAATTTTACTTTTACATTAAATAAAATGTTATTTATGTCATTTCCCATCCAAAGTGGATCCATGGGGTCCCCAAGTTGACCCATGGCTTGTCTTGGTCGGCCATGATATAACCAATGAGGGTAAGACATGTGTCAAGCTCATCTCATTTTATTAAAGCATTATTTTTAACTTAAACTACACTAATTACCACTAATCGCGATTAAAAACTTAATAAGTTACTATTCACCAAAAATTATTTTAATCTCATTGAACCAAATTTTACTTCTTAATGACAACCATGTATGTCGGATTTTTGAAAATCAAAACACAATGATGGTAATATTTCATTTAAACGGTAAATCAATTTTTATAAGTACCACTTAGTGGTTTCACTATTCATCAAAAATTGAAGTTTTTCAGAAAAATCCCAAAAATTCACCCTAAGCTATATTTGATATTCTGAATTCAAAAAAATGAAGTCCGTTTTACACAATTCAAAACATATAAGTCACATTAATTAATTTAATAATTAATTTCTGCTGTCATGACAAATAGCGTGTTTTATGAAACAATAACTATCAAAAGATTGACACTAGTTTAAGTCTGATTTCAAAGTGAAATTGATTCCAACGACCACTATTGGATTTAATGGTAAACATATTTTCTAATTTCAATTTAAAACCAATTCAAAATATAATCTAATCATATAAATAAATTAGATTAAAAAGAGTTTTTGAATTAAAATACAACATTTTACACTATTCATTAAAAAAAAGAACTTTATCGGAATGATACCCAAAATTTACACAAAGTAAATTTTGATGTCCCGATTCTTAATAAGAGTTTTATTTGGTCCAAAAGAATGTTTAAGAGTGAACAAAACTATATTTAATGACGGTTCTCCATCAAAAGGTGATAAGTGAACCTTTAGTGAAAACTAGGGCATATACGCCTAAAATTGAATTCTTTCCGTATTTTAAGCCTTTATCTTTTATTGTAAAAATTTAAAAATATTTAAGAACATATATAATCATATTTTAGTTATTTCTATCCATTCCCACCATTACAACGGCTACATGTTAAATACCATTTAAAATAATATTATTTTATTATTAGAGTGCAACGTAAGATTCCCAAGAAACCCGTTGTTGTGTGTTGGGTACGCCATCGAGTATAGTGTCCCATTTAAAGTCATATTAATATTTTATTAACAAATATGGATAAATATGAAAATTTCCTATTCCTTATTTACCTGGGGTGTTACAATAATGATTGGAAATTGGTCAAAACCCTCAAGATGGTAAAACAGTAAATTTTATAGATGTTTTTTTAATAACAATGATGGTGGATTTTGGATTTAGTAATGGGACATAGGGGGATAGATTTACATGAAATTATCTATCTTCTCATGTTTATTCTCTATGGATATAGAATCTATGGAAATGAGATTTTCATAATCATCAATGGTCATGTGTACCATAAAATGAACACACTCATCAATTAAATCAAATAATTTTCAATTTTATTATCCCACAAAATAGTAAAAACATAAATCAATACAGAAATAATTAATGGGTGATCAAAAGGAAATTGAATAATAGTATGGTTTGGGGAGATAATTTGGCATATGTGAGTTGTTACACAACCCTTCCATCAAATAGACAGGAAGAGTGGAGTTCTTTTCAATGGGGTATTTCATGGAATCAAGGATATTAAAATATACATATTCATCATAAAAATCCATGAAAAAATTATCATTGTGTACATTGATGATCATCATTACTGTTTTGAGGAATGGACTCCCAAATATGATAGGACCATTCCATGTGTTCGGGTACCTTCCATCTCATGAATGTAAAGGTTTGCAGTGAATTTGTGATTCTTTATTCATACGAGGATGTCATCAATAACTGTAGATGGGTTTTATGTGTTATTGTTGGAAATTTTCAAGATTATTCCCATTGGTTTATTCTCTTAAAACTGTAGAGTATTATACATAGAAAGCTGGTTTCATAGAAGATGGTTTCCCATATCGTGAAAGGTATCATAAAAGTGCTCTGATCCTTGCATTTGGTTGGCATTTTTGGTTGTATCAAAGATAATACATTCTTTACAAGGTTTACTCTCTCCTTACCCTTCATTAATCATATATGGGTGAAAATATCAATAAACATTGGGCATATCAAGGGGTTTGTTTAACTAAATACGATAATGAAAAGTTAACTTTCACCTTTTTGAATATATTGTATATTTATTTATCCATTTCATTACCAAACTATTTCATAGATTTAGATATAATTTTGGGGGATAGAAGAGGAATGTAATTTTTTTGTGGAATCCCTAATATTAACTTGTTTACCCTTTTGTTTGGATTACCTAATTAGAATATTTTTTGGGTATGGAAAGAGAGTATTCAAGAGGGAAACATACCAGTTATGTAGAATCATTAGAAGAATAAACATATTTACACAATAAATTTTTATTTTTCCTAAATTACCTTTATTATTTATATTAGGAAAACATTGGTCATTTGGTTTTCTAGAACCTTTTATATTTATCTCATCAATGTTGTTTTCTAGTTTTCTCACTTCTGTTTATCAATCTTTAATAGTTGATTCCATGGTCTGTTGGAATTGGAGGTTCTAGTGTTCCATTTTATTCAACATGTCCTTGAGGATTGGTTTAGTTATAGTAGGATTATTATTATTTTGATATTTGGAGGATAAAAAGGTTACATACCATAATCTTGTTGATACTAGTTCTCTTTAGTGCCGCTAGAGTTTCCTACTTTTTGGTATTGTGGTAGTATTTTCCACTAGATGTTTGTATTTTTACCCAATTGTCATATATTGAAGGTATATTCTTACTGGAATAGATTCCTAGGTAATACTGCCACATATGAATTATATGAATCTAGAAGTTACAGACAATGTTTAGTAAAATGATTGTTATTATGACAAATACAATAATTCAAATGAATGAAAGGAGAGAGTGAGTTACCTTGTACATGAGATAATATCTATATAAGGGTATGCATCCTATCTTGTTTATTATTTAACTTTTGTTTTGAGGTAGAATTAATTACCACATGAACTCAATGAGTTGGTGAAATTTGTTTTGTATTAAATATTGAGGCATTTTGAGCCAAGATAACTATTAAATCCTGAGCGATAAAAGGTGTTTTATCAACAAGGGAACTACCAGCTATAGCATCTATCATTCCTCATTCAACGTGGAAAAAACTCTCATATATATATTGAATTAAAAATTTATTACACATTTGGAGGTGTGGAAATCTTGAGAAAAGTCTTTTGAACACCTCCCAATATTCATGAATAGTCTCTCCTTGGGATTTTCTATTTCCATGAATATCATTTCAAATTGATGCAGTTTGGGTTATATAAAATAAATTATCTATAAATATACATTTATGGTAACTAAATCCCCAAACATTTGTAGGCAGATAGTATAGCCGGTCTACGGATACTCAATCAATGGGTAAAGGGAAGTCCCTAAACTTTATGAAATCCTCATTCACATTTTATATTTTCACAATAAAGAAAACTATTTTAATCTCGTTAAGATGTTTTTGAGGGTCCCGACTTTGAAGACCATGGAATTATTGATGGTGGTGGATGAGGTCTGATCTCAACTGAAATTTGGATTATTCCTTATGCTATTTGATGTAAGTCAGTTAATACTCTACATCTATGGTGGTTAGTTCTTTTATGGTTCTATTTTTGGAATCCATGATTAATAGGGTTCTATTTAGTTCAATTTTTGATTGGTTTGGGATCAATAGGGGTTCCATTAGGGGTAAATAAATGTTAATTGGCAATCATACTCTATATAAACTAATTTGTGAGTAATGCATCATTTCAATTTCGTAGTCAAAATCAAGAATTTTTTATTTTTCTAATCCGGTCATGCTAATATGTTTTGACGTATATTTCCTTATAATGGATAATGGATAAAATAAAATCACATAATAATAATGGGTTTTGAAAAAAATTCTATGTTATATTATATAATTAGATATATATATATATATATATATATATATAGATAGAGGAAGTGAGATGGAAAACAAACACTTACAAACCATAGAGGAAAAAAAATCAAAAGTCATGGGGAGTATTGAACGGAGTAATTAATTAAAAGGAAAATAAAAAGAATAAAATAAAAATTAAATAATAATGATCCTATATCCCCAACAATGATGATAATATTTGTTATCATTTTTGAGTCTATCAAATTTGATTTTATATTATTACTATAATATATGTATTATAATAGGAACCCTAGGTTTTTTTCAATTGGGCACTATATAATTAATTTAAAAGGAATGTTTTGATTATGGAAAATGGGAATGGGATTGTATGAAATTATACTCTTATTTATTTAAGATGAATTAATATAAAATAAAGTGATACAGGAAATCAAAAATTGAATTATTTGATTAAGCATGATCACCCTCGGGAATTCCCATATTGATCATCTTTCATAGCTTAAAGTGAACGAGTATATATAATTTAATCCATATTTTCTGACACATGTAACATTCTAATAATACAACTTATGGTTTTTAGATGGAAACACACAATGAACAACCTGATGTTATAGATGATGGGGTGATTTTTGTTTGTCTTCATAATTAAACTGACCAAGTAAACATAAAGAGAACTCAATGCGTTATAAATTTTTATATTTTATTTCTTTTTTATATAATTAAACAATTATAAATGTCCTTGGTTGTGTTTACGAGAGTTTTATTGACTAATATAAACCATAAAACACCATAACTTATACATGGATGAATAATTGTAAAACAATGTGTGAAACATCACATCAAAGGGTACCCCAAACATGATCATATTAGTAGAGCATGAAATACCAGTACATAAATCAGTTAAATAAGTAAGGAGGATAATAAAAAGAAAAAAAAACTGGAATTATAATGATCATTCAAATATTAAAAACATGAAACTGGGGATTTACATCATTCCCTCATGTGATTACAAGGAGGTCAGAACTCCACTGAATGGGATAAATACATAGATATTGAAGAAGAACTTCATATATCCTCCAAAACTGATAGGAATTAGTAGAGGACACCATTGTGTGTTAAAATGGTAGAGCCTTGCCTCATGGTTGATCTCGTAAAAGAGGTGCCCTAGGATCCTTTTTTAACCAAAATAAGAGGTGGTTTTGGGAACACGTATTTCTAGATAACAATTGGCATATGGTTTTGGGAAATTGAAATGCTTATTTAATACATAGAAAAAAAGAATAAAATTATTAACTGATATCTCCTATATTTCCATGTCAAATTAGGTATATAGATATTGTATAACATGGGCGATATTTCTAAAATACAGAAGCAAACGGTTGACTTCATTCAGAGTATCTTTCCTAGATTGATTAGTTCATTTGGGCATGTTAAATAAAGAATTATTCGTGGGTTCCTTAAGAAGAGTTATATCCCAGTGAATTTTGGGGCACCCCATACACTTCTATCCTGATTGTATGAACATATTACCTTATGTGTGATTTTAATTCCATTGGTATGCATGGATTCCTATACTGTTTGGACAATTTTTCTTCAACATCATCCCAGGACCTCCAAATAACCTCCACCTACTATGAAATAGCTTGTGAATTTTCCATTTTTAAAAGTGAATAAAAAATAATTAAATAAAACATGATTCCCAATATGTTATAATATTTTCATACAATACAATATCAATTTAAAATAGTGGTTCAAGGGATAAATAAAATAGGTAATCACAGTGCGATCTAGTAGTGAAGAATTTGTTAAAGAATCTTCAGGTAACACAATTACACCCTAAGGCCAAAAGTGTATCTTTATAGGATATTCTAATGAATCAAAGGGATACTACCTATAAAATATTTTTGAAGAAAAAATTATGGTTAATAGATGCTCAACATTTCGTGAGGAGAATATTATCTTTAAAGGAGAGTGTGTGAGTGATATAGACTTAAATGAATTTCAAGCACCATATATCTATGTGTTGGCACATAAACAAATTCTCCAAACTCCAGTGGATGAAGAAAATTTTCTAGTGTCACAATTACTATATAGGAGTAGTGAGAGGCTAGAAAACCAAAACATTATGGTTTTCTAGTAACTGAGTACAGTGACTAATTATTATTCGATAATATTAAACCTTTAACCTTCAAGGAAGTAGTAAGTGGCATTTAAATTTCCATGTCAGAAGAAGCCATAAATTATGAAATGGAATCCGTGTATCGAAAACATGTCTGAATTTTGGTAGAATATTTGGTATATTTAATTTACATTTGTTAAAATGGGTATTAAAGAAGAAACTAGACATGGAATCAATATTCTCTACTTATAAGGTGAAACTAGTTTATAAAGGGTTTAAATAGCCGCATGGCATGTATTATGAAAAAATTATTTCATCAGTTGAAATATTGAAATCCATCATTGTTATACTTTCCATTATGACATTCCATGATAATGAGATTTATAAAATGGATATTAAAATAGCATTCTATAATGGTAACCTTTAGGAATATGTCTCTATGACATTGGTCGAAGTGTTTGTAACTCCAAACGATGCCAAAAAAGTATTCAATTTTAAAAGATCCATTTATGGATTAAATCAAGTATCCATTTCAGGGAACATTTGTTTTGATGAGGCCATAACAAAATTTGGTTTAAATATGAATGTATGTGATCCATGTATCCATAAACATTTTAGTCTAAGTACGTTCATTTTCATAATTGTATTTGTTGATGACAAATTACCCATTGTAAGTAATATACTAGTATAAAAACATGTTAAGGAATACTAGAATAAATTATTCCCTATGAAAGACATGGGAGAGGTAGCATATATTCTTGGTATCAAGATCCATCTTGATAGATTCTAGAAGAGTCATTGCCTTTGTAATGTTACAAAAATTGATAAGATGCTGACGAGGTTTAAATGGAACAATATAAGTGGAGATAGTATTCAGCTTCACTAGGTATTCATATATCTTGGAAAATGTCTCCTCAAAAACATGTGGATAGAAAAAGAATGATAAGGATTCCATATGCATCAGTGATTAGGATATTCAGGTATGTTATTATATGTAATGGGCTAGATGACTCCAATTCATTTAGTGTGGTAGAAAGATTTCAAGGTGATGCAGGTTATCTCCATTAGATGGAATTAAAAACAATCCATAATAATTTGAAGCATACTATTTATATATCCATGTTTTATAGAGAAGATGAGTAACTAGTCATCCTAGGAAAAATAGATGCCCGTTTCAAAACTGATCAAAATTACATGAAGTCAAAAACGGGATACGTCTTTACATTGAATGTAGGTGTTGTGAGATGGAACAACTTAAAGAATGATATGGTTATAGATTTTAATGTTCTGTCTTAGTATATTTCATCTTTTGAGGAGGTTAAATTAGGAGTGTGGATGTAAATTTAATTATAGTGCTTTATGTTGTACCTATAAGTAAATATCCGACCACACTCTATTGTGATAATACTATAGTGATGGATCTTGCAAAATATCCAAGGTCACATCAGTTGATGAAGCACATACTTCAAAAGTATCTTCTCTTGGGTGATTTTTCTCAAAGAGTTGATGTTTTAGTGAGATGTATTTCCACAGAATACAACATGTAGTACCCCTTTAATGAAGACGTTACTTAGTAAAAACATTACTATAATGTGTGGTGTAGCAGACTAAAGTTCATAAGAAGTTATCTCTAGTAAACATGGGATATTTTTTGGATTTGGTTTTCTAGGACCAACTATTTTAACATAGATTACATATATATTAGATTTATTTAATAGTAATAAAACATCATATTGCATTTTGTTTTTTGTTCTACATTAGTTGAATTGAATAATTTTATAGTTTATATGTTTTATTGATAATGTAATAGTAATTCCCTAATATGATGAGAACCATTATGTTTTATAACAATATTCTCAAATAATGATCAGTTATTGGATAACATAACAAGATGTGACACATAATATATATAATTTTAGGTGTGAGTGCTCATAAAAATATGAGTCTTCTTTTCATGATGTTCATACATAGTAATCTCCAATATGGGAGATTATTAGAAAAGACATTCCATTGGTAATTACACATGTTTTTGTGTCATTAGATATTCCAATCTATGATCATGTGTGATTGTGCTTAAATACTAATATTATTATTAATGCATGTTTAAACTCATGTTCTTAGATGTACTTTTCTTTATCCAGTATGATAATAGTTAATGTTGATATTAGATATGTTTGATGTCTCTTGACATATTATTAATGAATATGTTGAGGTAGTATTTTTACCTTATATATTTAGGAAACATGATATATCATCCCTTTTATTGGAATAAAACCACTGAATAAAATTCCAAGGAAATGATGTAATGATGTTTTTATTTTAGATAGTCAATGAAAGATATATCGAGAAGATATTTTGGTGACATAGATGTGAAAACTGTTTGATGAGATATTTTGATAAAATGATTATATTAAATAGTGATCATTTTTATGTGTATTTCAATTTTGTAACATTATGTTCATTCCCTTGGGTTCCTTAACATGTCTCTAAAATGTAATATTGGAATTTATGCAATCCCCCTAATGGTGATAAGAAATAATGCTTGAATGTCACATAATAAGTGTTTCTATTAATATAAATGAAATAATATTTGAGATTAGTAAATGGATTAAATATTATTATTAAGCCCGAGGAATAAATTTATTCTATTTTTATTAATAACATATAGTAAATAAATATTAATTCCTTGGTTTGTGAATAAAATATTTATTTTATTTATTGAATATTTTAATAAATATTAATACTCTAGATTGTGAATAAAATATTTATTTATGAAAAATATATTAATTTACTTATTAAAAAAATTCTCCAAATATTTTAGAAGACCTAGACCATGTACAGTGATGAATATTAATTAACAAGACTGTTACACAATCTTTATTATTGTGAAAGTTGGTACACACCATAAAATAATAATTCTATAATTAGTATTATAGGTCATTAGGTATATTGATGGAAATAAATGTTATTTAATGAATAGTATTACATTAAATATTATTTTAACATAAATTTTAACTCTATAAATAGAAAAAAATTTCTATTGTGTAGGACATCAAAAATTGTGAATACAGAAGAGGTGCACACAATGAGTTCTCTCTCATCTCCTCATTGTCTCTCCCTCTCAATAATGAGAAGTGAAAGATATATTTCTTCAAGGAGGTATAATACGTGATAATTAATGGAAAACCCAATACATTTGACTCGCCATGATTGCACCCCTAAGATCATGTATTGTTGCTCAAAGATCATACAAGAATGTGTGGATCACTACTCGAGGGACTCTATCCTTGGATCCCCATAACACAACAAAGGTAATGTAAAAGGTTCCATTCAAGCAATCAAAAATTAACAATGAAAAGAGTTCATAATCCTTGGTATTTGATTCATTGTATATTAAATAAATTAATTATAAATTTGACTTGAAAGATCCTCTTTCATGGTTATGGGAAATGATTACTAAATGAAATGTCAATATATCTCCCACCACCACGTGCTTCCACTGTCCATGGAACCATTAGTTTCCCCATAGGAAATAATTTTCATTTCCAAAATTACTAAATCCATTTACATAGGATACTTGCAAATTTTTATCAATGATAGAAATCAATGGTCCTTCTAACACAATGCATCATTTATAATGTTTTCGGTCCTAGGGTGGTCATGTTTTATAGTTTTATGTTATCAAATAGCTCTAAAAATCATATTGAATCATACGAATCTATTTCACTATGAGTATATATATATAAATATTTTTATCTATATATTTGGTATATAATTTATGATAAAATTATATTCTTCATATTTTCATTTTAAAATATTATATCATTAAACATTATATTTTTATTTGAATAATTTATTCATGGGATATTAGATTCCTCTATGCATAAGAAACTACTCTATCATTTTCCATAGGAACATAGCCCAACCCTTTCTTCAATGAATCAATATATATTACCAATACATCTTTCTATAACATTAATGCCAATATAGAATATTTATAAGAAAACATGTATAGTTTTTTTAAAATATCTTTACATTACATTGATCATATCAATTTAACCCCTTCATGTGTTAACATTTTTAATGAGTTGGATAATTGGGAATTATTTTAGACAAATATCCAAATACTATAAGTTATAAAAAGGAAATGATGTATCTAATTTATATTCATTGGTGTGTTTTATTTATTTTCAACCTTGGTCATTGGAGGATCAATAGATATCCAATTCATATAGATAATATGAGTAGAAAAAGAAATGTATTGAAGAAAATTTTCATACATACAGAATTTACCATATAACTCATTTATATTTGGGTCTCATGAATAATTAATAAATGGTTATTATGAACTTATTATGTCTTATTATAAATCATGATATTTTTGATAAATTCCACAAAACATTTATCATGATAATCCTTGAAAACTCAATTCATCATATTCATAATTATAAGGATAGAATTTAAAACTCCAAAAGGATGTACTTTAGACTTGTAATGTTCATTCCTCACATGAAAGTATATATATTTTTATAACACTTTTATTTAATTTTAATTAAATATAACCAAAACTATTATCAATAGTTGAGATATATTAAACACAAGGATGTTTAGAAAAGAACATTTTATTACTCGGTAAAGGGTACTTGTTTGTAATAATAATGAAATTTATTTCCCCACAATCAATGAAAAAACACATAGACCCATCCATTTCGTCACAAATATGGGAATCTCATTCCCCAACTGAGACAATATATCATATAAATCAACGATGACACTAATATTTTAGTCAATATTTTGTTTCTATAACTCTATTTAATCCATTACATAAGGAGGTTATACATGGATTTTTTTACCAATTGTTAGGTCAATAGAAGAATTCCACATAATAATAATATATATATATATCTTTGTAATTTCTAAAAAATTAAATAAAATAATCTGGATATATATATATATATATTATTCATATAATACATTTTTTATTCATTGATTATATTTTATCATATTTAATTTCATGTATTTCTTTCTATGAGCCAGTATAGGTGGTTCAAAAATATTTGAAGAAAATAATTATCACCTCTAAAAATGCTGAATTCTGTTCCATCCTTGCAAATTAAAATATACTTATCTTCGTAAAAATTTATAGTATTATAATTTGGGAGACAATAAATCATAAAAATTTAATATAATTTATCATTAAGTATAACAACTAGTTTTACAAGTACAGAACATCCATAAATGTTAATAGAAATAACACAATATTTTTTCATTGCAATATTATTTTGAAAATCAATATTACTAAAAACTCATTAATTTATTAGTTCATGATTTAATGTTCTTAGAAAAATGTACAATATAAAATATTGTGTTGATATAGACTGAAATAATCTATTATATAATGTCGAATTTATGATTAATGCACCAACTCTCACCCCCTTTGGTTCTTTAATTCCCCCCTTGACCATTTTTATGTAGATTCCCAATAGGCTATTTTCATTGATTAAGATAATGAAAAATCAGATATAAATAGAATAATTAGAAATTAATCCCTTTACTCATTCCCATATCATCATGATCGTAATTCAATTTACCACCAAATTGGATAGAAAATTTAAATCCCTTAAACCTAGCCCAATAATGTTGTATTCTATGATTATTACATGATTTAAATTATACCATCTATTTTATTTCATTTTCCAAATTTCATTCTACATGCTTTTCTAACATCATATTCTTATTTTAATTTAAATTGAAAATATTTGATCATGAGAAATATTTCTCAATATTGATAACCATTTTTACTAATGATCCAAAAATATATATACCATTTGATTCAAATTTGGAATATTTATTTATAAAATACTAAATTTTTTTAAAATGTTTTGTATAAAATTAGATATTTTTAATTATTATGAGGGAATTTTTATTTTTTATATAAATATTTAACCAAATCATGCAACAACCCCTAAATCATAATGTGATGGCCAATATGATCATTTTATGGGTTTAGTGTGAGAATGGACAATGGATGAACATAGAGAGAAACACTATATATTATATTCATGTAGTGAGTTTAACATTATAGTGAATATACCAGAATGTATGGGGTTGTGAAATTGAAAAACCATGGATCATGGGGTATGATAATCTTTACTAAATTAGTTATATAATGATAAATCATATTGGGTATGTTTTAAATATAGTCAAAACATGATCACTAATCACGATTGATCATGTTGTGGTATTCAGGATTCCCCAAATTTGAAAAAGGGATATTTATCACTCATCATAAAATTAAAAAATTTGTCCCTAAAACTAAAAAATTGTAGAAAATAAAAAAACTATTTCATTTTCCAAGATCATTAGTGTTGTGTCTTGGTTGAGTTCAGATCATAATAATATATTAGATTACAAACATTGAGAGAGATCTAGTTGTGGAAAATTCAATTTAGGGAAAATTTAAAAGAGGATAGTGAAGATTGGAGAGAATAATTTTGAGGATATACATGAAAATTTACATTAATAACATTGATATATTAATTTAATAAATATATATTATAGATAAAAGTGTCTATGGTAACTAAGTATCATCACATATACTCTATGGTGACATTATTTTCTCTTTTGATAAGTGTGTTTGATCTATCCTTTCAGGACACAATTTCTTCTATGATGGTTGATATTGATATCATGAGTGATTAGATACCTAAGGGATGGTGTATTGATAGTAAGTGGTTGATTATTTAACATAATTGATTATTTTTCTTTTTTCAATTACAAGTCATTGATTAATATCTCAGAGTTACTAATTAAATAATATAGATTAGTTTCCCAGTGGTAGTGAGACGATTATTGCATTAACCCAAATTTTGTGTAGGAGAATGTGGATGTGAGAGATAATAAAATTCTAATTTTATTATTACGGTAAAATATATACAATATTCAAATTACATGTCTACATTGACCAGATGAATAAAATGTACATAGGATTTTTTACTATTTCCATCTAAGAAGAATTAATTACCTCAACAGGTTACACCATTAATTTCCATTCCACTTTATAAGATGGGGAAATCTTTACTTTTTGGAAACATTCATAAAAAATTATTTATCATCTCTATTCACCATTTTATTCTTTTATCAAACTAATTTTTATCTTTTCTATTCCTTCATCCTCAAACTAGAAATAATTCCAAATTATAATTATTTATAGTTCTTTATCCATCAATTTCAAAAAATCAATAATATTGAATGATTTGTTAGGTCATAAATAATGTGGTCCTGATAGTCTGACCTTATGGTTCATAATTTTTAATCTAATAATGTGTATTCAAAGTGATATGGGTCTCGTGCTTGAAAAGATTAAACATTAATAATTGATTCTAGGAGGTTATGGTTTTTAATGGTGTGTAATGTATTTGGAATCATTGTTAGGGGCTATCACATAACATACCAATAATTATAGTATTGATGGATTGTTTCACTCTTTTATTTTCCTTTTTATATTTTTTCCTACCTGAAAGGTATGGGTGTTTCTATTTACAATTTTGAATTCTAGTACATTATTCAATATCTGTTAAATTTTTCATGACCCATCATAGAGGGTCCCATGTAATAACAACTCGATGCCTATGTTTGATATACTATGGGCCTGATATTAGCACTAAGTAGGAATATCTAATAAATGAGAGGCATTTTACGAAGTACCAGTACACATGAACACATTTCCACAACAAAAATGATGATATGTACAAAAACATAGTATATAATGCATCAATACACTGAGATACCAATGACAGTGTACAATAATAGAAAACTGAAAAGTGAATAGGGCCCGAATATATTCCCACCAAAAGAAATAGTTTGTAATAGTGAATGCACAAGTTCTTGAAACTCATCCACAGAAAACCCAACCTGTAGGGTTGGTTAGGGATTGTTTTCTAAATATGTATGAGCACACATTGAATTTCTGGTCTTACTAATCGTTGACTGGTCCTAGTCCACCAAATACTCCATCAAAACATTGATTTTCATCAGAAGACATGACGCGTGGGGGGAATTACCGTGGAGGGGTGAGTAAAACAATATAAAGTAAGACACACTAAAACCACAATGGAATAACACAATGAAATACAAAATATACACCATAAATAAATACACAATTTATAGTAATCTCACATAGGTATATGTCTACAATATATATTCTAGGAATGTCTAGATATACTCAATCCAACGAGACACACAATCTCTATGAGACACAAAATCTCCATAAGACACATAAACTCAGTAAGACCCGTATTATTTATAAGGAACATAGTCTCTATGATTCACAAAGTCTCTATGTAATACAAATAGATTCTTGGTCGCACATCTTCTGAGCCACATAGATTCTAGTTCATTGAGATTCTAGGTCACAGCCAACAACAAGATTCTTCTCGTAGAATGCTTTTACTGGAAGAAACTTCTCCCATATATAGTAGATCATATGCCAACTTTCACAAAATAATCTTATAGTATCCCAAAATGAACATCCTATTTCAAGGGTCACAATACCACAAATGCCTTTTCAAACAGACACACAGTTGTAATGTTATGGCTATTTTTATAAAAAGCAATGTCCTGGGTCAGAGCTGACCCACCAAAACTAGCCTAATTTGATGGTCGACCCAACCCATCCTAATCCAGTCTAATACCATTTGGCCTGACTCATTGGGCTGCTTGAGTGACCTAGCTCCATTGGTCTTCCCAGTTGCCTGTTGGTCAGTCTTATATGCCAGAAGTGGCCCAGCCCGGTCACATCCCACCACCCAGTCAATGTAGGACCACCATATTCAATGTGGTCAGCCATCAAATTCACCTACCCATAGCCTCTCCCTATCTTTGGGATCCATGTTTCCCACCATTTGTGTACCCCCCTCCCCCACACCCCCAGTTAACGTCATGGCCACTAGCAATGGCATCTCCAATGTGACCCCCTCTAATGTTCTACCTTCCCCAACTATCTCCATAGGCCGCCTCACCCGCGAACTCACCCTACCATCTAATTTTCTACCTGGAATGGCCCCTAGACCCATGTACTTTATTAAATCTTGAACATTATTTAAGGAAATGTTCAATGAACACTAGGTCTTGGAATCACATATAGCCTCTGCGAAAGGTCTTTAAATTTTTCTCAATTAATTTATTAAAATAAAACCCGAATAAATAATCCAAGTCGATATTTATCTATCCACCTTAGTAATTTAGGTCCCTGAAAGCCAAAACAAGGGCCACTAAACAAAAATATGAGGGTACTAAGAATTAATCAAAGGCTTCCTCTCCAATTTTTTTTGTCACACCCCAGGCTTCCACTACACGATTCTATTTGATTAATAATGTATCATGTGTTGTACACAACTTCGAGTTCAAACACAAAACACAACCAATCAAACTAGCCATTATGAATATTAATACCCACTTTTTGAAATTTTATACATTATATCATTAAAAATGGACTTCATTTTTGAATTCAAAGTATCGAAATTAGATTAGAGTGAATTTTTGGTACTTTTCAGATAACTATCATATTTTGATGAATAGTGAAAATTACTAAATTTTAATTAAAAACAACAATTTTAATCGAAATAATTAATAGTGATAAATTATAAATTTGAGTTATTTTAGAGTATAATTAGATTATAATTTTACCATTTAATACAATGTTGGTCATTGGACATAATTTAACATTTAAATTGGACATAAGCAAGTGCCAATATTTTGGTAGTTATTATCTAATAAAAACACGCTTTTTGTTTCAACAACGTGAATTAATTTTAAATTAATTTCTGCCACATATGTGTTTTCAATTTATAAAAATGGATTCCATATATATAAATAGGAGGTCAAAATTCTGTAAATATGACACTTTTATTTTTATACATTTTGAATAATTACTTCGGTAAATATTTTATTTACTATAATTATTGGGTAAATCCGGTAAATAAGGGTAGGAATTAATATAATAATAATAATAAATTACCCTAAAAAATTTCCTAATAGTATTAGTTGATACATTTCCAACAATGGGAATCATTTGGATGATTTTGGGACCCCATGGATCCACTTGTATGTGATAATGACACGTTATATAAATTAAGTTAAAGTAAATACAAAAATGACATAAGCATATATCTTTTAGAAAAACAATTTTTACATAGGGTTATGTATGTTATATTTTATACTATAAATATTCATTTGAAATATAAAAGGATTTCCAACATAATGGTATTTTATTTATAATTTTGAGATATTTAATAATTAAATTTATTTATGACACAATAATGAGGCAATATTTTCCTTATTAATGAGTGAATCAAATAATTAGTATTATAAATGTTAACATAAATAAAATTTTAAAGTTTCGATGACATAAAAAAATTTATTCGTTAATATGACATGTTATTATTGCTTAATTATGTTTTTTTCAAGTTATTTAAATAGTTATGAATTTAAAGAAAATAAATTATTAAATAGTGTCAAAATTGACATAAAGGAGTTTTTAAAACAAATATTATATTATTAATTGATATTATATTAATAAAAATCAATGGTTCGGACAAAAGACTTAAATAATGATATGTGTATTATTAATGTACCACTTGAGGGTCTCTTGGAAGTTTATCATAATTTTATTAATTATATAATATAAAAATACAAAGATACATGGTAAATGTCAAACTATTTAACTAAGAATTAAATAAAAAAGTCAAAGTTAATATAGTTGCCCAATCCTATATAAAACCTATTGGTGGAGATGTTTTTGACCTATACCCACCTTATAATTTATATAATCTACTTTTGAGCCATTATAAACTGAAAATGAATTTATTATAATATAATATTTATAGATTTTCCTAAGGTTCCCCTCACCCCTCTTATAAAAGGGAACTCCCCCTTCCCTCTAATTCACACCTTAAATGACTTTTTTCTCGTCCAAACCCTGATAAAATAATCTCTCAACTTCCCTCACATCAACATAGAGTCCTTAGTTTGATTAGAAAAACAACCTAAAGAACCCTTTTGATCAAATCAAAAAGAAGAGCCCAAAGAAGAGGTAATGTTTTCACCACCCTCATTCAAGTTCCTTTCTTCTTTAACATCTTCTTTGTTTTTTATTTCTATTATAAAATAATAAATCCAGTATCTTATATATACTGTAATTTTATTACAAATATAGTACAACCATACTATGTATTCTATCCATCATTTGACTGACATGTCACCATACGTGCGTACGTATGGATTACCGTCTCCACGTCGTGGTGTAATTTGTATTAAAAACATTATTATTTGGATGTGTATGATAATGATGTTTAATTGATTTAAATAATAAATATAACATGATAATTATTCTGTATATATGATTTACCATCCAGTTATATATTAATTTAATATAAAAATGATGATACTGTAGCTCATGCGTACGTACGGACTACCATCTCAACGAACACGATGAGATTCATATCCCATTGTATCCATTCAAGAATTATTGTCATTTGATGATTAAAAATAATTTTTAAGGAATTGATATCATTCTGAATATGAATAAGATACATCCCATCCATAACAAATATGGCTCACATGATAATGAATATAAAGGAAAACAAATCCGTTAACACCCAAAACAACGATAATACTAGGATAATATTAACAAATCAATGTTAAAAAATCATATATGATATAATATTAATGTATATGATTTTGGTATAATTTAGAAAAAATTATTTCACCATTATATAGGAGTTTATCCTACCCTCGACCAAGGAAAAAGTACAAAGTAAGGGGTTTCTTATCTCACTATTAATTCCGCGATATTTCCGTTGTTCACTACTTATTTATTGCATGTGGTGTGTGTATAGCCCATGATTGTATTAATTTTGTAATATAAATTAATTTATGGATATTTAAATCATCATTGTATGATCCTTCTTTCATTGGTGTATGTTTCTTAAGTTACCAAATCGATAAGGGAATTTGAAATTTTATTTTCCACTGATTATACTATACACATACTTCATTCATTATTTTACTCCAAGATTATGTGTGGAATCACTATTTATTTAATTATGTCATAATTTCCACTCCCCTTTCAGGGAATATACTTTTGATACACATAATATCTCCATTTAAAAATTCTCATGTAATCGATATGAACATGATAAGAGTAATTTAGACTCAATCTCCATTTTTTGAGTTAAACAACTAAATCATTGGTGTTGTTTTTACAAGAATATGTGTGAATGTCCACTGTTTTTTTACATAGAATATCCAATCATATTGAGTGTATTTATATTTGTCACACATAATTATGTCATTGTTTTATCCTTAACATTATGATATCGTCTTTATGAGATATTTCATCTCAATTTACATTCCATTTATACTTCTTTGTTGTTATACACCAAATCAATTTTTTGTGGTGTATATAATTTACTTTGACATAGTATATCATGAATCCCTTTATTCTCATGATATTAAAATGTTTTTATTACATCAATTATTTGTATTCAAGTGTCTCTATTTTGGTTAGGAATACTAACTGAAATATTATTTTAATCGTTTTAATGATTTATTATTCAAAATCTTTCACATTAATTTCAATGTTTTAAAAATGGTTTTATGTACTTATTTATATGGACATTAATGTTTTAAAATTAAAATTCCTTTTAAATTATTCAAAGTGGTATGGGAAACTTGGATTCAAAATCTATTTTTAAATGGATTCTTGTCAAATATTGTGACTTTAAAATGATTTCAAGAAAAGGGGGATATTTCTCTCAAATAGTTATGATGATTATTTTCATCTATTTGAATATCCTTAATTATTCTTGATTGAGGTTAATCTGTTACAATACAGTATTATATATTGTATTGAATGAGTTATGTTTGACTATGGATGTTTTATGTTTTTACCATTAATGGTTTGTGGATAATGTACTGACATTTCGTATTCTAGTTTCAATACCAATGTTTATGTTATGTTTCAAAATTTTCCTATGAAGAATGCATTGGACTTAGTATGTGATAGGTGGAGCCCTCTATAGATCTTCAATGCATCGGTGGGTTTCATGAGACAAACTAGTGTCTTGGCACAAGGCCATGACAAAATCTTATTTGTAGTATTGGAACAAGGCATTGACTATGTCGTAATGATAGTCTGGCATTATGAATTCCATCATTATAATAGTATTTATTGATATTGCATGTGATTATTTTACTAGTATAATATCCATGTGAATAAGTAAATAGAATTATTTCATTTTATTTTATCCATATTATGCTGATGTTCAAGTTTAAATGGATTTTGTTTTAGTTATACATTGATTTAAATTTTTATTCTTATTTATGAATGTTTCCACTATATTGCTATCCATTATGAGCATCTAATATCACCCCTTTCTTTGTTTTATTTTTCTCAAGATGTGAAGAAATATTTAATGACTTAACTGCTGGGATAGTCTGTGGGAATATGAGTGTGGACTTTGGAAACAATGTTGTTGTAGTATTTCATTTTATGATGTAATGTAAACCATATAAATTTATCTATTACTTAAAAGGAAACTAAAGTAACCGGTTTTTCGAGACATGATATTTTGTGATCATGAAAATGTTATGTAATAATGCACCGACACTTGGTAACTAGGGTTGGGGCGTTATAGTTGGTATCAGAGGAAGTTTATTACAAACCTTGGATGCTAGATTTATATAAACTCCGATTAGAGCACATAGACCTATGATAGACATTGTGGATTAGTATAGAAGAACATTCTTGAATTTTGGTATTGTAGAGATTTTGTGAGTTTTCTGATCAATACATCCCTTTCTATATATGAGCAGGTCGAGGAGGCTCTGGCACAGATGTACCTAGGGGTAAAACCCAAAAACACCGCTTTGATCTAGACTTGAATGAGAACTAGTGCACGACAATGGGCCTTGCTGCACTCTTGGTTACGATACTCTCGGGGGATATGTTCAGGATAATTTACATTTTCTTTACAAACCAATTTGATGTATTTTAATATAAGATGAGAATAAATGACCTTGGTTTATCCTATGGGGTTTCAAATTCAGAATATGGTGTCATGATATTCTCTAAATGATTTTATGAATATTGTTACTCACACAATGATTTTTGGTTTTAGTCAATTGATGGATTCCAAAGAAGTCATAGTAACTTTGAGAATGATGTACACCGTGGGAACAGTGGTGGAAATAAGAAACAAAATGGAATGTTGAAAGGCGTAAAAGATATTGTGTTCATGACATATCATTTTTCCAAAAAATATGATCAACAACATATATGTTAACCAACTCCCGGACACAACAAATAAGAGAAACGTGATGAATGACAAGAGATCTAGCAGTGGATACCATGGAGAAAATAATCCTCAATTTATATCTTATAGGAAATATGGAAGGAGACACCCAGGAAAGTGTCACAATGGAATAAAGAAATGTTTTACATGCGAGAAAAAAGGACATAATGTGAAGAATTAACGAGGAAAAATGAAGAGTACTATGGAAGAAAAAAAATGGCCCCAAGAATCTATTTATAGTAATTTGATTTAAATATAGGGGACCTGACCATTACCTGAATGAATTCCCTATTCTATAGGATATTTTCTTGGTCAAAGAAGAAGCTATGTGGAAGTAAATGGTTGTAGAAATGTTTAAATGTATTAGTTCTCCTTTTTTATGGTATTACATTGGAATAATTTTCTCTTGTATTTGAAACCCTTTAGTTTTCCATGTGGGAATAATATTTTCGGAAGACTTATTTTTTCTCTTGTGGTTATAGTTATAAATAACCTTTTGGTTTTATATGATCATTGAGTTTGAGGCAATTACATGTTATTATATTTTGGGATGAAAATGCAAGGTATGAGATAACATTTGTGGTTAAATTATGTTATGGTTATTTTGAGTAATTTATCTCATTTCAGTAATGTTATACAATATAGTTTTTAAAAAAGGACAACACACAGACCGTTTGAAAACCCATCGCGTCGGACAAAGCTGTAGGAATTGAACCGACAACCAAAATGAGATTGGGATTTATTGCCTACAACTGGATGACATAGTCTCTGGTTACTGTGACTAATTATATTTAGTTAAATTATTTTATTGATCAATAATAAGTTTATTTGGGATATTATGTCTTATTAAATGAATACCCTTAGTATAGGAAAATGATTTGGTAATTAATTGATAAATGTTATTTTGGAAGATGTTCTCTTTTTTGGGAACACTATATTCCCATGGAAAACAGAATACTATGGGATTTCATTTGAGGAGTAATGGTCGATTTTTATATATGTTTTTATTGTCTATTTATAGTTATTTGGGTTATTTATGGAAATGATTATCCAAAAATAGAGAATATGTGACTAGGTTAATTACTTTTATGTATGTGACTTTAAGATTAGTTGAAGTCATTTGGATATACAATTTAACATGGAAGACTACATAACCAAATTATTCTATGTTTTGGGATTCAATATTAGATTGGATTATATTGAAGGATTTTAAGGACAATTGTTTATTGAATGGTATTTATATAACTTTTGAGTATTTTTTTTTTAATTTTTGAAATTAATATTATTTTATCTTTCTCTAATGGAATATCCTTTCGGGGGATCATCATATCTTATACTATCCATTTTGGTTTTGATTAATCTTTAATGAGAAGGTAAATATATAGTTTATCCTTCGTGGATCATGTGATTCTATATATGTTTATTCTAGCACTTCCAATGTGACCAAGTCATTTTGAATACTCATCGTTTAAAATAATGAGTTAGTGGTAAAAATTTATACAAGAATGAAACTCTACTTAAAAATTAAGTATATCTATTTATTTTCATTCTCAATCTCATAAATTAATTTTTCATCTTTATGTAATATAACATCAATCAAAAAAATGTTGTCCATTTACTTTTCCTACTAGGAGACTAATGGTCGTTTGTCCCATCACAAGTTTGTGGTTTTTTTATTGATAAATTTTTCCTGATCATTTTTTATCCCTCTCAATCAGAACATGACACTTAGTTTATCTTACATATCTATGTTTTCCTACTTTGAATCCTAGTATGGGTTATGTTTGGTGACCTTTGTACTTCTCCTTCTTTCTTTTAAAATGATAGTTTTATTGACTCTTTTCCCGATGTGGGACTTTCCATTATATTTCAAATCGCAATTTTAAAAATTGAGAGGATGCAATTTATTTAAGGAGGGGAGAATGTAACACCACAAGATTCCACGGTATGCTTCTCTTTGAATAATTATGTTTCATGTGTTGTACTCAACTTCGAGTTCTAACACACACCACAACCAATCAAATTAGCCTTTATGAATAGTAATACCCAATTTTTGTAATTATATACATTTAATCTTTCAAAATGGACATCATTTATGGATTCGGAATATTGAAATTTTCATAGGTTGATTTTTTGGTACTTTTCGGATAACTTTCATATTTTGATTAATAGTGAAAATTACTAAATTTTAATTAAAAACACCTTTTTAATCGAAATAATTAATAGTGATAAATTGTGAATTTGAGTGATTTTAGAGAATAATTATATTATATTTTTACCATTTAATCCAATGTTAGTCATTGGATATAATTTCACATTTAAACTAGATATAACCTAGTGCCAATCTTTTGATAGTACTAATCTCTTAAAAACACACTTTCTGTTTTAACAACGGGAACTAATTTTAAGTTAATTTCTTCCACTTCTGTGTTTTGAATTTATAAAAATGGATTCCATATTTATAACCAGGAGGTCCAAATTGTGTAAATAGGTTAATTTTATTTTTAGACATTTTGAATATTTACATCGGTAAATATTTTATTTACCATGGTTAAAGTGTAAATCGGGTTAATAAGGGTAAAACAATAATATTATAATGACAATAAATTAACCTAAAACGTGTCCTAAACCTATTGGTTAGTAATTTTCGACCATGGGAATCTTTCGGTCTATTTTTGGACCCCATAGATCCACTTATAATTGATAATGACACTTTATATTAATTGACTTAAAGTAAATACAAAAATAACATAAGCCTATATCTTTTAGAAAAACAATTTTTATATAGGGTTTTATATGTTATATTTTAATCTATAAATATTCATTATAAAGGTAAAAATATTTCCTATGTAATCGTATTTTATTTTTAATTTTTAAATAATTAATAATTAAATTTATTTCTGACAGAATAATGTAACATTATTTTTCTTATTAATGATAGAATGAAATAATTAGTATTATAAATGTTAAAATAAATATAATATGAAAGTTTTGATGACATACCAGAATTTTATTGGTAAATATGACATGTTAGTATTTTTTAAATGAATTTGGGTCGAATTATTTATGTTGTTAAGACTTTAACAAGAATCAATTATTAAATAGTTTCAAAATAGACATAAAGGTTTTTTAAAAACAAATATTATATTATTAATTGATATTATATTTCTAAAAATCAAAGGTTCTTCCAAAGAACTTATATAATTATAGGTGAATCATTAATGGACCACATTAGGGTCTCTTGTATGTTTATAGTATGTTTATTAATTGTATAATATTGAAATACAAAGACACCTGGTAAATATCAAAAATTTTAACTGAGAGTTAATTAAAAAGGATAAAATTAATATAGTAACCCAAACCCGTCTAAAACCTATAGTTTGAGTGGTCATAGACCTATCCCCTCATTAAACTTTAAATAATCCACTTTGGATCCATTATAACCCGAATGTGACTTTATTATAAAATAATATTTCAATATTTTCATAAGGTTCCCCTCACCCCTCTTTTAAAAGGTCACTCAACCTTCCCTCTAATTCACACCTTAAAATCCTATTTTACTGGACAAAAACTACCCAAATACTCTCTAAACATCCCTCAATTAAACTGTGAGGCCTTAGTTTTATCAGAAATCCATCCTATGGAACCATTTTGATCAAATAAAAAGGAAGAGCCTGAAGAAGAGGTAATGTTTTCACCACCCTCATTCAAGTTCCTTTCTTCTTCAAATTCTTCTTTCTTTGTTATTTCCATTATAAAATAATAACTCCAGTATCTTCAATATACTTTGATGTTATTACAAATATGGTAACACCATATTCAGTATTCTATCAGTCCTTTGAATGACATTTCACTATACGTGTGTACACACGGCTTACCGTCTCCACGTCGTGGTGTAATAGTTATTCAAAACATTATTATTTGTATGGTTATGATAATGATTTTTAATTGATTTAAAAAATAAATATAACATGATAATTATTATTCATATATTATGTACCATCCAATTATATAATATTTTAATACCAAAAGAATGATATTGTTGCTCGTGCGTACGTACGGACTACCGTCTCCACGAACATGATGAGATTCATTCCCCATCGTTTCTATTCGAGAATAATTGTCTTCTGATGATTAAAAATAATATTTATGGACTTGATATAATTCTCGATATTAATAAGATACATCCCATCCATAAGAAATATGTCTTACATAACAAATATATAAAGGAAAACAAATCTGTTAACACCTAAAACGACGATAATACTAAGATAATATTAACAAATCAATGTTAAAAGATCATATATGATATCATATTAATGTATATTATTCTTTTATAATTAAATAACAATTATTTGACCACTATACAAGAGGTTAACCTACCCTTGACCAAGGATGAAGTAAAAAGTAAGGGGTTTCTTATCTAAATTTTAATTTCGTGAGATTTCCAATGTTCCCCACCTATTTATTGCAGGTGGGGTTAGTACTGACCATGATTTTATTAATTGTGTAATATACTTTAATGAATGGATATTTACATCATTATTCTATGATCCTTATTTCATAAGTGTATGTTTCTTAAGTTACCTAATCGATAAGGGAATTTGAAATTTCAATTTCTAGACATTCGGCATTATGAAAACATCATTGATTATTTTACTCCAAGATTATGTTTGGAATCACTATTTATTTGATTATGTCATAATTTCCACTCCGCTTTCTGTGGATATACTTTCAATACACATAATCACTACATTGATAAATTCTAATTCATTGGTGTTGTTTTTACAAGAATATTTGAGAATGTCCTTTGATTGTTTTACACTGAATAACCAATCATATTGAGTGTATTTATATTTTTCACACATATTTATTTTGCTGATTTATCCTTAACATAAGGATACTGTCTTTATGAGAGATTTCATATCAATTTACATTCCATTATGAATTCTTTGTTGTTATACACCAAATCACTTTTATATGGTGTATATAATGTATATTGACCTAGTATATCATGAATCAATTTTTTCTCATGATATTAAAATTTTTTCATTACAACAATTATTTGTATTCAAGTGTCTTTCTTTTGGTTAGGAACTCTATCTAAAATATCATTTAAAATGTTTTAAAGATTTTTTATACTATATCATTCTCATTAATGTCAGTGTTTTTAAAATGGTTTTAAGTATTGATTTATATGGACATTAATGTTTTGAAATTAAAATTTCTTTTAAAAGTTTCAAAGTGCTATAGGACACTTTTATTAAAAAATATTTTTTAAAATGGATTCTTGACAAATAGTGTGAATTTTAAATGATTTCAAGAAAAATGGGATATTTCTCTCAAATCGTTTTGATGATTATTTTTATCTATATCAATATCCTTCATTATTCTCGATTGAGGTTAATATATTACAATACAATCTTCTATATTTTTTAGAATGAGTTATGGTTGACAGGGGATGTGTTTTTTGTTATACCATTAATGGTTTGTGGATAATGTATTGATATTTCGTATTCTAGTTTCAATACGAATGTTTATGTTATGTCTCAAAATATTCATATGAGGAATGCATTGGACTTAGTATGTGGTGGATGGAGCCCGCTATAGCTCTTCGATATGTTGGTAGGTCTCATGAGACAATCTAGTTTCTTGGACCAAGGAATTGACAAAATATTATTTGTAGTCTTGGCACAAGGCCTTGAATATGTGGTTATGATAGTTTGGCATTATGCATTCCATCATTATGAAAGTGGTTATTGATATTGCATGTGATTATTCTACTAGAAGAATATCCTTGTGAATAAGTAAATAGAATTATTTCATTTTATTTTTTCCATATTATGCTGAAGTTCAAGTTCAAAAGGATTTTGTTTTAGTTATACATTTCCTTAAATGTATATTGTTATTTATAAAAGTTTCTTCTACATTGTTATCCTTACTAAGAATCTGAGCTCACCCCATTCTATTTTTTATTTTTCCTAGGATGTGAATAAATATTTTATGACTTAACTGCAGGGATAGTCTAAGGTGATTTGAGTGTGGTATATGGAAACAATGTTGTTGTAGTTTTTCATTTTATGATGTAATGTAAACCTTATAAATGTATCTAGAACATCCAAGGCTACTAAACTAATTTTTCATTCCAGAGATGATCTTTTGTGATCAAGCCAATGTTATGTAATAATGCACCGACTCTCTGTGACTAGGGTTGGGGCGTTACATTCTCTCTTGCAGATTACTATTCTTCAACAAAACGAATACTAGAAGAATCGACCACCCACGAAATATCCTCTCATATAGATCCATGATCTCCACTAAATACTCTACAAATGTCACCACATCATTAATTTATAGTTGGTCCATGATGATGACATGTGATGGATCATGGAAGTAACTCCATATAAGCAAAACATGGATGAAACATTATTTCAAATTCATCTATGGGTGTATGCCACCTCACTAACTCTATGAATAATAAGAAAAGGGTTCATGTATCTCAGACGATATGAGAGAAAATTTACATATTATGAAATTAGGGATCAAAAATAGAATAAACAACACCATGTACAGATTTTATCCCTTATAAATCCAATTTAACAAATATTTTAAAGGAGATACCTTTTTAGGGTTTCCTCTAGACCAATCCCTCTCAAATTAAAAAATTATTATAAGAGAAAAATTTTATGTCAGATAATTTCAATCTTGCAAAAAATTTCATTGAGATACAAATTAGTGGAATCACCATCCATGACTCCAACAAGAGGGTACCTTATTCATATATCTCATGATGATATCTTTATAAGATATGTAAATAGAAATTAGGATAATATAATAATGTATTTATATATTTAATAAGTTATTTTTCATATTTTTTCACATTTTTTTTACTTTGACTTTACAAAAATAGAATGATTATTTTTCTATAAAAATTTTTTTCTTCGTATTTCATATTTTAAATATATAATTATAAATTTTATTACGTTAATTTGGTGAAATTAAATTTATTCAAAACATATGCATGCTAATATAATTATAGGGCGAATTTCTAGGATTCTTCAATAATTAGTATTTTTAGTTAAATATTTATTAAATACACTTTTGAAATAATGATTATTTTTATTTTATTATCAGAAAATAAACATGAAATAATTTTTAATTTATTAAATATGAATTTATGTAATAAATTTTCAAATTTCCAATTTATAATATTTTAATTGTAAAATTGAAATTATACCACATAAAACTGAAGTATTATTTTAATTAAAATAAATAATGTTTTTGATATTTTTATTTATTTAAATATTTTAATATTAAAATTATAATTTGTATTTAATTTAATGAAACAAAAAATTAAATTTTTTATTGTAAATTAATTTATTAATTGAAAAAAACATATATATTTAATCCATTACATAAATTTTAATCTTACAAATCACTTTAATTATGAACTATACTTATGAGTTATGTGGTTTATTTTAAAGATAATGTTACAAAAGGTTAGAAATTTTATTTAGAAAATGATTATCATATTCTAGCTCAGAATTTTAAAATAATCTAAAATTTTCTATTTTAATTTTTCTCGTTGAATTTAATTACTATGGTAAAATTTTATATAACCAAATAAATGTAAAAATGATAAAAAACTTTATATAGAAAGATGGAATGACCCATAAAATGTTAAAAATATTTAAAAAAATGTATTTTTGAGTATTTTATCAAAAAAAAATTGAATCAAATTCCAATTTATTCGATTTTGAGCATTTAACACATAAATAGTAACATTGCATTAATTAAAATGTAAATGGTGATTTAAAATAATCCCTCATGTTACCTTATAGATGATATCATCCCACAATCATCATGTTACACAATTCCCTTCCATTTGCTTCCAAAAACACTTAATAGTTTTTCATACTAGAACCTCTATAATATTCTTGTGCATATGGTCATCATTATATACATTATTTCCTTCACTTACAAGAACATTTCAAAGGGAAAACTCAATCTCAAGACATAATTATTACCATATTTTTAATAATTTCATCTTAATCAACCACATTCAAAATATTTCTAATAAGTATAATATAATTACATAATTTTAATTAATATACTATGATGTTTTTATATTAATTGAACAATCCTTATTTATTCATTTCAATCAACTAAAAAAGGTAGCTCAATAGTGTTTTGCTGAGAAATACCTTCTCTAAAATTTGACATCTTCCATTTATCATAACACCCAATCATGTATTTTTATAATGACTAAAATGATGATTAATTTTGTAACATAAAATGTATTTAAGATTAGGAAATAATTTATTAATATTTATCTTCCATTCATCTGATTCGTTAAAAAATAGAAATGTGGACAAGTATAAGTGATGACTAACAACACCATGAATGACATATCTTATTTTTTTAACAACATAACATGAATGGTAACAAAAGTTTAATTAATGAAATATTATAATATTTATAAAATTATTAATTTTCAAAAATATAAACCATTATTTTATTTCATCCTCTTTAATTTTCTGAGAAATGATTTCATTAATCATTTATTGTGTAGAAAAACTCTTCCACAAAGTAACACATATCATTTTTCATATAGATTCATTCCGATTTTTGAAAATAACTTCAAATATGGTAAAATTAATTAAAGGAGTCAGGATAATATCATTCTCCTTCTACAATAATACTTTTATTCCAAAATAAACTTGTATAATTATCATAGTCATCATTTAATTATGGTATGTACATGAATGGGACATTTAACCCACCTACTTGAAAAAAAGATATTAAATATTATAGTGGATGACAATGAGAACACATCTACTGATGATATATTATTTAAATAATTAAAAAACTATTTTTATTTTGGTTAAAATATGGTGCCATAAATATTTAAGTCATTTATAAAGACACCATCGATTTTTTAGTAAAAATCATCGAAAGAAGTTTGTTGTAAATTTTTTCAGTTAGAAACATGACAATACCAATAATTTAATGAAGTTATAAATTTATAAATGATCATCAAAGAATAATTTCCCTACCATTTTTACATACTAATTGAAAAATTTGTGATAGGAATAAATAACAAGATTAAAATTATGAAACTATTTAAAAGAATCAATTTAACCTCACTCAATAATTAAAATAGATAATTACCAACTAATGTACATGTTTAGAAAAATTTTAAATAAAAATTATAAAATGTTATATAAATTTATATTGATACAAAATGTTTTACTAATTAATATATTTTATCATAGGTGATTCATGTTGTTTAGTGTCATTCAATAATTATGGTTAGGGAGTTTGGGAATCTATTCATACACTTTTAGGCATGTTTTATTTGGTGACCTAATTTTGTTTTTGTTAGGTATTTTATTATTTACATAACACAAAAATGTTATAATCTAATTTTTTCTAATTTATGGAATTGAATAATCCCAATCTATTTTCTTAATTCATTGGGATTTCAATTCATGTGTTACCTAAGCCGTAATGTTTTGTTATCCCAAATATTTACACATGAGACTATTTCTTATTATACATCATGTTTTATATAGAATGATGTATCAACATACCATTTAATATATTGTTTCATTATCCTCTAATAATTCATGTAATTATATTTTAAGTTCCATTATCAATCTCATTCAATGGGTTTTTATCTAAATATTTTTCAAGCTATAATAGTTTTCATGACTCAAACTATTCCTCTGTGAGTCATAAATTACCTGCATTATTATGATCTTATAATCCACATTAATCCACTAAATTCAATTTATTTTAGTAATTTTATATTTTACTATATGGATGTCACTTATTTTCATTGTTACCATCTTCCTTGATGAAATACCTTCTCAAATTAAATTTTTCCCTCAAGAATTCATAACTAACATTCTTTCCAATCGATATTTTTCTCCGTACCAATTTTTTCCTTCCCAGAAATGTTATCCTAAATATTTGGAAACTATAATATGAATAATTTTTTATGATCCTAATAATTCCCTTTACATGTTTTTAAAATGATGATCTGATACAATTTTTTATCATGCATGTTCTCAAGACGAGTATTTAAATGAAATTCAAAATTTTTTCCAAACATTAAAAATTAAAAAAAATCTTCTACTCTACATTTTTTAGATAAAACAATTATTTATTTTCAGTAATACATTATTAGATATTTCTAGAATATTTAATTTTTAATATTTTTCTACTTTTTTCATTATAATATTTTTTAAAATGACTTTTCAACTAAAATAAATAACATTATCAATTGTACGTTATTTGTAGCAATAAAATAAAACATAATTTTAAAAAAAAATCCACAAGAATATATTTCTAATATTTTTGAAAACTTAATTACTATGATTCGTGTAATTAAGAAGTAAATTATTTTTAGTTTATTTTTTGAGTTTTATTTAAGAGTTTGTTTTATAGAAAAAGTATAATATTATTTTCTTCAGTGAAGTGTTCGATTATTCATTTATAATAATTATTCATATACATGTTGATTATTTACCTATGTTTTAAAAAATATAAAATATTCAATCTATATATGATTTATTATTTATCACCTCCTTTAATTTTGTTAATATTTTTAGTGTTAACCCATAATTTTTCATCAATTCCCTTTCCCCTATGACTATGTTATTATAATTTTTTTTATTGACTTGTGCAAACCTCAATGTCATATATTAATTGACTGGGGTAATTATAAAATTAATCATAAAAAAATTTCTCTATAATATGTAAATATCATATTCATTATTTTCTTTATAGAGGAGTATAAACATATAATGTTACTGATTATCATTGGATAAACATATATTTCCCATGTAATTATCGTCTTGTTATTACAGATTGAATTATGATTGATTTAAATATTCTATTATATTTGAAACATATTTTAAATCCATTTTCCCAATTGGTATTCATGAGCTTTTAATTGATTGATTTCTTGTGGAAACTATTTTTATATATTATGATGGGTGAGGTTCTACATATACCTCTAATGTATTGGTATAAATTGATTTTTCATGAGAACTAAAGGGTATATAAGTGGATTTATCCCATGGAAAGTGGTACGATGGAGGATTTATCCTAATAAAAATATGGGAGGATTTATCCAAATATTAAAAATACACATGAGGATTAATCTCATGCTAAAGGGTACATAAGAGGACTTAGTTTAATAAAAGGTGTTCAAAAGAGAATTTATCCCAGGCTAATGGGAACAAAAAAGGACTTATATCATGCCAAAGGTTAATATGAGAGGATTTATCCCAAGCCTAATGGTACATCAAGTGATTATTCAATTCCCATGAATATAATCTGGTAGTTATCCCAAGCCAACTATTTGATGAATTTCATAGCATATATCCTTGACACATGGCTTTAAAGATTATTTTTATTCCATAATATTGTGTTATTAGCATTTTCCAATAATTATGATCATTGAATTTTGTTTACTGAATCATGATTCTACATACATTTTATATTTTATATCATTGTTCATTATATATTATATGTCTTTTACTTATGAAATCATGATAATGATTATAGTTTATAATTATTTTTATCAATAAATTTATCACAAGTCCTAGATTTCTCACATGACTATGACCTAAACCTTGATGATATGCTGATATGTTTTCCCTTACTGAATACATGTCCTCATCACATTTGTATGAATTACTTTCCAATGTAATGAATAAAATTATAACTTGTGGAACTACTTTAAGATAGTCTAGAGGTGTTTCATTATTGATAAATTATTATATATAATGATGTTTATGTATTTAATATCAAATATAGTAAATATTTGGGTCCTTATTTGTGTGATAATTGTTTAGATATATTGTCTAAATCATGAAATCAATATATTAGTTATGTTATGTTTATTATTATTAACTTAAGTAGGTATCATAGGAGGGTTTCGTTATTTTTTATATTTTAGTATTAATTTTTTTGATTTGTTTCATGTTATTTATAAAAATACCATATGGATAATAATAAGTATAGTTTAATATCGTGGTGTTTCGGTAAGTTAATGATAATTCAGATCTTTTAGAAAATACATCCCTTTCTAGATACAAAAATTTGATATGATATTTTTCATAGATGTACCTCTGGGTAATACACCTAAAACATTATTTATTTATTGTATTATCTCAAGTAACACCTGGTGTAAGAAAAAGTAGCCTAACTACACACATTTTCTAACATTCCAAAGAGATGAAATTTTTTAAAATCAAAATATCTTTATGATCCACTATTATTTTAAATAATTATGATAAGAATATGATAAAACTAAACATAAAGAAACCTCGATTAGAAAAAAATTGATCTAGGATTAATACCATTTGTGGTCTAGTTTTACAAAGATTATTTATGATAATATTAAAATAATATAAATATTAAATAATGATAATTATCACTTTTGTTTTTAATAAAAGGTTAGATCATGGAGGAACTATGTTAATAATTGACATGATAGGGAACATGGGAATTTTACTAATGGGAAAAAATGTGATAAATTGTGGTGTTGAGAATATTATGGTTATGCTCATAAATCTATATTATGTTATCATAAAAAACATAAAAGCTTCTTGAACATATTAACATATGTTAGTAGATAATGATAGATATTTTTTAAAGATCATTAATGATGTGGATGGAGAAAATAATATTCAAATTTTTTTTCTTTAATATTTGAAGATAATCTCTGTGGAATATGTCAATGGAAATAAAAAATGATTTCATTGTGGTAATGGATGACATAAAGAAACAAAATATGAAATATAAAGGAAGAGTACAGTAAACATGATGTGTGAAAATAATTTTCTTCTTATGTATCCATAAGTAGTTCAATTTTTTTATATATAAGGAATATGGTATTTGTTTAATCCAATGCACTAATCTAAGTGATTAAGATAATAATTGAAACTAACTAACTTATAAACTATTGGATAATGTAAAATCTTAATAAATGTATAATATAAATTTCTATAGTGATAATTATGTGGTGTTAGATACACTTTTCCATCACTTCAGATTTCAGGAAGCCAAATATCATTTATATTTTCAAAAAATATTATTAGGGGAGATAGAAACTCAAAGGTGTATCATTATTATTCTAAATTTATACGAATCATAAATATATTTTTTGATTCATGCATTTCATATTAAACTTTTTTAAATAAATATAATGTGATTGTCGAAAATAATTTTTTTCTATAATTATAAATAAATTTTTATTTTTTTAGAAAAATGAATCATATTTCATATAAAAATATAATATTATTGTAATATAAATATGGTAATGAAAAATAATAGGATACAATTTATACTATAATATTACTTATTCCTATTCATGTTATATGTATAGTTCCAATGGTAAATAAGAAATTTCAAATAGTTATAGGTTTTTTGTAGAATAAATATGAATTTTCCATGACTTTTTGAATCTAATATAGTTGAAAATTTTCTTAAATCAACACAAAAGATAGAGCAACCTTAAGGTATAACAATATATGTATAAATTTAATAATTAATTAATCCCATGATTTTTTCCTGGTTTTCACTAATATTATTAAAGAAAAAGAATTTTTATTTCTATGAAAAAACAGTTTATCTTATATTTCATATTTAAAAGAATAATTTATTAATATTAAAAAATTATTTTTATCAAATTATAAATTTTATATAATTTTTTATTTCAATATTATATTATAGTTAAATTTTTAGGTCATTATACAAACAAATATTTTTCAATGAATATTAAAATAATACAGGTTTCCCAAAGCAACGTCTTTTATTATAATATTAGTGTATAAGAAAAAACTACACTTTTAATTGTAAAATTATAAATTTAAGAGGTAAATATATTCATTATATATATATTATTTATATTTAATAAATAGATATTCAACCTTATAAAAAAGAAATATTATAATTCAAATAATAATGTTGTAACTTCTCTTTCAATTGAACATTCTAATGATTTTATATTAGATTTATTTAATAGCCACAAAATATTTATTAGTTTTATAATAAAACATATCTTGTTTATAAAATTACAACATTGATAATTTTACCCACAACACAAATTCCTATCCTTAAAATTTACTTTTCCTAGAATAGTTATTTTATTCATTATGTGAATTTATGTTAAAATCAACATTTCATGTTATTGGAATTTTTTTTCCATTAAATTTTAATCATATTCTAAATGAAATGGATAAAATTACGTAAAATAGTAAATTTTAATTTGGGTCATTAGAATTAATCACAATACTTAAATATTAATTATCTCAGTAAAGTCATAATGGTAAAAAATTATTTATTAAGATGAAATGACCCAAATATTGTTAAAAACATGTTCGTAAGAGGATGGTAGAAGTTTGGAACAACCAAAACTCACCCTCCAGTCCTCATTTTTTTATATTTGATCCTTCTTCACCTGAATGTTAGATTTATATGATTGAAAATGTATTGTGTTTTTCAAAAATTACCCTATGTTTCCCTTATAAAATGTGTCCCTTCTATAACTTCATGTTCAATTATTCCTTCAATTTTTATTTCCTAAAACTCCAAAATATGTTTCATCATAGATCAAAATCCAAATTTATCAATAATTTGGTCTCCATTTGTTAACATAAGGCCTCTAATTCCAATGATATTTATATGAGAGAACTCCAACTATCACATTAAGTAATACCTCCTTCTTAGTCATTTCTTCTTAATCATCCTCTTCGAAAACCTTTTACCACCGTAATGTAATTAAATAACTATAATTAATATACAAATATGTTATTTTTTTAATTAAAAAATATATTATTTATTCATTTATATCTACTAATAGAAAGTATCAAATGTGGATAGTGTAAACGTGAATAATACTACATCCCCAAATTGATGTCTTTGATTTTTCATAACTACCAACTACGATTTGTTGTAATGATATAATAATTTTTTAAATCAGGTACATTAAATATAATTGTTATTTATTTATGTAAATTAAAAATTTATGTTTAATCACTCACTTATAATGATAAATATAAACATCATCAAGAGTACATACAGACTACCACCTACATTAATGTCTTGACTAATTTTTCTTAACCCCTACCAATGTTAGTCCTAAAAGTTTCATTAATTAGGCAATATTATAATAATAACATTATTACATTTAGGAATTTATATACCATTACCCACCTTTATCATTTCTCATTTTAAAAGAAACGATAACGTTATTCATGTGTTATGTACTATACTACCTCCAAAATGTAATACATGTCATTTTTCATCTATTTATATTTTTATTGTCAAAAATAAATTAAAATAGGATTCATCACATAACAAATATCAGAATAATATCATTATTATTCTTCTTTATTGTAATTATTCCATAAGAATTCACTTTTATAGTCTTATTCACCCATTGATTATGGAAATTTTTTATTTGGGTGGGTCAAACCACTAATAAGAATAATCCTATAAGATTGTTCTGTGGATGAATATGAGAAGTCATTTAATAAATTTATTTGATATAAAAATGTAAATAAAAAATAAATTTTTACTATAATGGTAAAATTAGTAATAAATTCAATAAATAATATTCCATCATCTATTTGTTAAAGATCAATGAAACATGTTTATTTCCATTTAGTTGATAAAAGCCATCAATAAATCCAAAAAAGAATGAAATTAGAAAATTAAGAACTATAAGGTTAAATCAATTACAATAAAATTTTGTCCACTCATAATGAACATTGGGAGAAGAATGATAAAACCCATAATAATTATGAATCTTGTTCAAAATCAATCAAGATAACTCACAACCAATGTTCAGGATCAATAATAACTAAGAAATGTATATTTATATAAATATTATAAATAAATATTATAATAATATATATATTTAAAAAAATTATGAAATAGTTTATTAATAGTGTTTTTTTTCATTATATATGTGATTCAAGTGCTTTGGGTGATGTTGGGATTTAAGGTAAGAGATTCTTGGTCTCAATTCTTATTCATTGGGACATCCAGTGTTTTGTGCACCATTTTTCTTTTTATATTCTATAATTTTAATTTAATTCCCATGATATTATTTTTCTATATTTTTTTCCAATTACTTGAATATTTTTATCCAAATATGTTTCATTTCCTGTTTAATCATTCAATTCAAGTGTTACCCAATCTGAAAGGGGTTTTTATCAAAAATTATCACCCTTTGAGATAGATTTAATATAACACACCTTGTTTTCCATGGAATGGTATATCTATATCCCATAAATGTTTTCTATCATGATTATATTGTTATTTATGTTATTATAAGATTAATTTAAAGCTTCGTTTATTTCAGAGTGTTTCTATTTAAATGTCACAGAAGTTGTAATTTTTTTTTCAACTCAAATTCGTTATCATTGAGTTATAGATTCTATACAAAATAAATATCATTTAAAACCCTTTTATCCACAAAATTAATTTTTCATATATTGTTTTCTATTAATATTTTGGGAAGATATTTATTTTCATAAATATTATCTTTTTTAATGAAATAATTCAGCAAATATAATATTTATGGGGTAATGAATTACTCAAATTCATTCCAACTTATCTGTTCCTAAATGTCCATATTTTCTATACTTTTAATGTTATCATATATTTTTGAAATAATAATTTGTAATATTTCCTTTTATATTCATAATTTTATTAACATATTTTGAAACTAAAAATATAAAATATTTTTTAATATTTTCAGTCTCTACCATTGTATTTCAAAATAATTAAAACAATTGAATCATTTAATACTCAAATGTGTTCTCTTCTAGTCCATTTTTTCCCAATAAGACATTCATGTATTTTCATAAATCGGTTTTTTGGGATTTAAAAAAATGAAATTTTTTTATATATCAAAAAATTATTCACTAAAAAAATTTTAAATATCAATTTTCAAATTAAAATATTTACTTTATCCGGTTGTATTTCATTATAAAAATATGAATATAGAGTTCCTTTTAATTTTTTTTACAAATATAGATTTCCCATAATTTTTAATGTGTTTACCATGAATCAAGGTTTTATCAAGAAAATAATTTTTCTATTATTATATATGATTTACTTAAAAAGGGTTTTCATAAAAAAATATTTTTAATAATTCATTTCATTGAAAGTAAAATTAGATTATTCTTAAAAATGTTTTCTTCGACTACCAATTGTTTGTTTACATATTATTTTAAAAAAATGAGAATTGATAAATCTCTATAATAGAAATAGTCATTCACTACCTTTTTATTTCCTAATCATATTCAATGTATGACCATAACTTTTCTTCTAAATACATTACAATGTGGGTATGCTATATTACATTCTTTTATTAAAGCTTGTTTACCAAGATTTCCTTCATCGATTAATTAAGGGAATTAATAACACAAATATATAGCCATATATTATTTGTTGTAAATATCTTATTATACATTATATTGATTTTTTGGTATTTACCAGTAATGATAATTAATATCACTGCACAACAATATATTTTCCAAAGTTTTATCATGTTATAATTTTTTTTGGAGTTGCGAATGATTTCGTTATGTGACTCATTTTATAATGTATATGTAAACCATTTTATTCCAATTTGGTTTCATAATATATTGATGTGATTGATATCATATATCACACAGATATTATCCTGATGATGGTTATGATCCTATATTTACCTCTAATTAATTGGTTTATGTTCATTTACTATGATCTCAAAAGTCTAAATTAGTGGATTCATCCCAATATAAAGGCTCTATGGGAGCATATATCCCAAGACAAAGGGAACACGAGGGACTTATCTGAACAATATGGTGAACATGAGGATTTATCCAAAGATAATGGGTGAAAGGTGTGATTTTTATCATTACCAATAGTACACATTATCCTTATTCAAAGTTTATATTAGGGGATTTATCCAAAGATGAAGTGTACATAGGAGGACTTATCCTAAAATAAAGGGTATATTGGGGGATTTATTCTAAGATGAATAGATACAATATATGATTTAACCCATTTCAAAGGGAACACAAGATGATTATACTATACCCATGATGGTACTTGGGTGGTTAGACTAAGCCTACAATGCGAGGAATGTCTTGATTGGTATCCTTGACATACAGTTTCTGTGAATGTCTCCATTCCACACTCTTATTTTGTAGTCTTGTCTCACTGATTATTATCCATGAATTGTGATTAATGTATTATGAAAAGAAACACTTTGTCCATTGTATATGTTTTTTTATTTAATATTACTTGTCCTTTAATCGGGAAATTTTGTAAAATGTTTATTGTTAAATATTATTTTTTTAGAATAAACATCTACACAACCCAGGATTTCTTATATTCTTATTATCCACCCATTGATAAAATATTGATGATTTTACATTACTAGTAGGATAGTCTTAGAAATTTTTTACAATTATTTTCCCCTATGTTATGATGATATGTACATATTATGGACAGTATAGATGTATTTTTTTTATCCTTATTGTTAGAGAAATATTTGTAAAATAAGATGTTTATTGAGGTAATCTCAATGACATTGGGACTTTATATCAATGGTTTGTGTGAATATTTGGGAGATTTATTTCATACATCATGAAAATAATGAATTATATAAGTTATTTTATGATTGGATCCCTATATAATACATCTACATGAGAGGTATATTTTTTGATCATTAATCGACATCTGTCATTCCATCATGAACCTTTTTGGAAAATTTTTAATTTCATTTATAACAATCAATGATGGAGAGGAGGAGCGAATATTGATATTTTTTCTTAAGGATATTTGACCATGATCATATCCTTAAGTGCAGTCTTTAGGATACATGGCCAATAACATATACTTATGGTGACACTTGATAATCTTTTAGTGGAAACATGTTGTGATATGTATATGTTCCATATATTAAACATAAAATTTATCAAAGTGGAATAAGAATATTAACAATAATAGTTATCAATCATATGAATATTCCATGTTATCTATCATAAAAAAAAATCAACTGCATATAATTTAAGTGTGAAGGATATTTGTAACGTCCCGGACCCAGGTGCCATGCAAAGCGTGCCCCGAAACCAGTTCATCGTTTGAACTCAAGCACATTTCCCCAAACGCCAGAGGCTACCGACTAGCAGTGAGGGACCAGGTCGCATAGTGGGGAAACTATGCCCACATTTGTCAAAGTGTAGCGCAGTGGAATATGAAATAAAACATACAATATCAGCGGAAGCAATAAACCATGAATATTTAAAGTAAACAAGTGCAGAAAAAGGCAACCAAGAAGATATACAGATATGATGAAACATGACTTAATTCTATAAAAATAGCCAGAACATGTTATACATCAATACAGTACAACATTATATAGAGTACAGAAAAACAAAACAAAATAGATGGCAGCGGCATCGTGAGCCTAGGCTCGGTCCCATGCCCTCATACTCTACAGTAATAGTCAAGTACCTGTATAAGGACTCTTTCCCCTATCCACACCTGCAGAAGCGTAATATGCTTGGGCCGAAAAGCATGGCCCAAATAGTGTGTGAGAAATATATCTCAGTAGGAACCCACTAAAGGCTCGTGCCCATCTGCATGAAAACATGCAACAATAGTGTGCAGTAGTAAAATGCAATAAAGTAACAAGAACTAAAAAGTAACTAACCTAACCAATTATATTTCCATTTTATATCCATTTAATCATTTAATTTAAAATATCACCACTATGAATATTTTAAATAAACAGCTAATGTCCTCAGACACTTAAACTCTTACCCTCCAGTAAAGAGAATCCAACACAATATTCTGCCCACATGGATACAGATATTTCCCACAGGCATAAGTAGTGGCTCCCACAGGCATAGAATCAACTGCCCACAGGCATGGAAGATGTTTCCCATAGGCTATGTAGTACAATGCCCAAAAGCTAGTCACAACACTTCCCTCAAGCTAAACAAGTAACCGGGCCATGCCCAACATATAAATAAACATTCAAAAAAAATTCCTCTCAAGGCAATTCTACCAACATTACATTAAAGGCAAACCCTCGGGTGTCCTGGCCAAATTGCTAAACAGAGGAACACACCCTTGGGGTGGTCCTGGATCTAAGTAGTGATCCCAATCAAAATTTTAATATCACAATTAATTACCTATATAATTCTAGGTAGTTAAAATTGTCACTACCACAGCCACACGACATCCCAACATGGTTTTATGGTACCAAAATACACAAAACACACAACAGGTGGAAAACTAAACACCAAGCCACCTACCTTAGATGCCAACGAGCGCTATATACAAACGTCGATCCCAGAAACACCCAAGAACAACGTATATCTGAGGTAATAAAACATTCATTCAACCTCAAATAACTCTCGTTTGGGAAATAATTGGTATACAACATGCTAGGAGAAGAGAGGGATTACCCGCATGGTTCCAACATGATCGAAAGAAGTGGGATCAGATTCCCGGTGCTCGATCGGTGGATCTCCCAAGGTTTTACCTTCCTCTTCCACTCCTCTCATCCGATTCTAAGCCTTTCCTATGAATAGGGGGGATACTTCGCATTTAATCGAAAAAATAAAAGTACACGTCATGTACATCTAAGTACACAGCGTGTACATCCCATTTTTAACTGTTCCTCTACTAGTTTCCTACCACGTGGCACTGTTCAACTGCCGACATGAGTACACAACATTTACTCCTGAGTACATGGCGTGTACTGTCGCCCAGCTACCGGCTGCTTCACCACCTTACTATTTTGGCCTGCCGACTGACTACACGGCGTGTAAGGGACCACTACACAGTGTGTATTCAATCTTTACACCTTTCGTCTCCAACATGGCTATACACTCCGTGTACCCATCCCACACGGACAAAAGTACACAGCGTGTGGAAAAGTACATGGCGTGTAGTTCCAAAATTTAAGATTTCTCCCCATTTTCCATTTTTCTCAAAAACACTTAAGGAAAAGAGAAAAGAATAAGGCAATTACCTCAAATATAAGAACTGGGTTCTCACAAGATTCCCCCCTTAAGGAAATTCATCCCCAAATTGTCCTTCCAAGGGTGGTGAAGATATAGTTGTGAACAACTCTGGCCACTGAGCACGTATGTCAGTCTCCCGCTCCCAGGTTTCATCTTACACTCGGCCATGCTGCCATAGCACCCGTATGAGAGGAACTGACCGGCCTCGGAGAACCTATGTTCTCCTGTCAATGATACGAATTTGATTCTCCTCAAAGGATGCATCCAACTCAATCTCAACCTCCTCGGGCTGAACGATGTGATATGGGTCTGAATGATAACGGCGTAACTGAGATAATGGAAAACTTCCTTCATGGCCTGGTACCTCTGAGGTAACTGCAACCGATAAGAAACTGGCCCGACTCCCTCCAGAATCTTGAATTACCCCACATAACTCGGTGAATGTCTACCATGTCTCATGATCTTCCTGTTTCCCATCCTCGGCGAAACACGCAAGAAAACCTGATCCCCGACCACGAAATCCAACCTTCGTTTGTGGCGATCAGCATAAGATTTCAGACGAGACTATGCTGTAGCCATATGCTTCAGAATCAACTAGACCTTCTCAGAAGACTCCTGCACTAGACATGGTCCCAGTAAAGCTGCCTCCCCTGCCTCTAACCAGTACAAAGGTGATCATCATGGACTACCACATAAAGCCTCGCATGGTGCCATCTCAATAGTCGCCTAAAAGACTATTGTTATAGGAAAACTCTACTAAGGTTATATGATTCTCCCAAGATCCCCCAAAGTCTAGGACACATGCACACATCATGTAATTAAGCACATGTATCGTATGCTCTGACTGGACATCTGTCTGGGTGGTATGCTATGCTCAGAAGCACCTGTGTACCCATTGCCCTCTGAAAACTCTGCCAAAACGAGATGTAAAGCGGGCGTCCCTATCTAAAACGATAGATTGAGGGACCCCATGAAGATGTACGACCTCTCGGATATACAGCCTTATGAGCTCGTCGACACCGAAGGTCTCCTTAGTCGGAAAAAAGTGAGCTACCTTCGTGAGTCTGTCCACAACAACCCACACGACATCATTGCCTCTAGGTGACCTCAGCAACCCCGTCATGATATCAATCACGACATCATCCCATTTTCACTCTGGAATGGGTAACTACTGTAACAACCTATCTGGTGTCTGATGCTCCACCTTCACCTGCTGACAGGTGGAACACCTTGTAACAAAACCAGCTACATCACTCTTCATACCCGGCCACCAGTACAGACGTCTCAAGTCTCTGTACATCTTGGTAACCCCGGGATGAACTGCCCTGGCTGAAGCATGAAACACCCACATCATCTCCTCGCGTATATCCCCTGGAACCCACACTCGTCCACGGAAACGCAGAACCTCATCATCGCCTATCACCCAACCGGGAGGAGGGTCCTCACCTGCCACCGACTCCCGTAGAACTAGGCCTTCGGAATCAGATAGATGTCTCATCCTAACTCTGTCTAAGAAGGTAGATGTCACAGCTAATGAGGTAAGATTAGTCTGCCCCTAACTGTCATGCACCTCCAGATGCATCTCAGAGAATAAAGCCATAAGCTGCCACTCACCACTGGCCTCCGGCACTGCCTGTATCAGAGTCTTCCTGCTCAGTGCATCGTCTACTGCATTACCTTTACCTGGTGTATAGGCAAGCTCAAAATCGAAGGATTGTAGGTATTCGACCTACTTTCACTGCCTCAGATTCAATTCATGCTGATTAAAGATATACTAGAGGCTTTTTTAGTCAGTGAAAACCACAAAATGATATCCCAATAGATAATGTCTCCAACAGCGCAACACATGAAAAACTACAGCCAACTCGAGATCATACATCGGGTAATTCCTCTCATGTGACCTCAACTACAGAGACCCGTCCACAACAACTCGAACACCTTGCATCAACACTGCTCCCACCCCAATACCTGATGCATCATAGTAAACTATATAGCTCTTCCCCTAATCTGGGAGTATTAGGATCGGTGCTAATGTCAACCTTCATTTCAGGTCCTGAAAGGATGTCTTGCAAGATTTCGACCAAACAACCTTCACACCATTCTTAGTCAACCCTGTCAACGGCGCTGATAAGCGGGAGAAGTCCCATATGAAGCGCCTGTAGTAACCAACCATCCCTAAGAAACTCTGTATCTCAAACACATTCTTAGGATGCTCCCATGAAACTACTACTCTCACCTTCTCTGGGTCTATTGCAACTCCTGCATCTGAGATGATATGACCCAGGAAGAGAATATGGTCCATGAAAAAGTGTCACTTTGAGAGCTTAGCATATAGTCGATGCTCTCTCAGTATAGTCAATATGATCTCAAGATGGGTGGCACGGTCGTGTCGAGTGTGAGAGTACACCAACATATCGTCCACGAATACTAGCACAAAAGAGTCCAGATTAGGATGGAACACAAGATTCATCAAATCTATGAAAACTGTTTTCACGTTCTTGAGTCCGAATGGCATAACCATATACTCATATAGACTATACCTGCTCCTGAAAGCTATGATAGGTATATCCGATTGTCTAATGCGCAGCTGATGATATCATGGCCTTATGTAAATCATCGAGAACACTCGTACTCCACGAAGTTGATCAAAAATATCATAAATCCTCAGAAATGGATATTAGTTCTTAACTATCAACTGGTTCAGCTTCCAATAATCCATGCAATGTCTGAGGCTATCATCCACCTTCTTTGAAAAAAGGACCGTAGAACCGCAGGGAGCAGTACAGGTTCGGATAAAACCCTTTGCCTGTAACTCCTATAACATCCTCTTGAGCTCCCGTAACCTAGGTGGGGCCATCTAATAAGGAGGAATAGACACAAGTGCTACTCCTGGAACAAGCTCAATAGAGAGATCCAGCTCACGCTCTGGAGGTAGATCTGAAAAGTCATCTGGGATGACATCACTAAAATGATCAACCACTGGAGGGAAACCTATATGACAAGTCCCCTGATCATCCAGATATAACTTCGCAATCTGGGCTGTGACTCCACATCGCCCACGATGCTCTAGTCCATCTCGACTCACCTGAACATCCCATTAACCTTTTTATAGAAACGCTTCGCCCTCTGGTGACGTGAAATGCTCCCTGCGACGATAGCAGTCTACGAAGGCTTGAAAGGGAACAAATCATTCTATCCCGAGAATGAAGTCTTAAGCTGCCATCTCTAAGACATATATGTCCCAAAGAAAGTGACACCCACCAACCTCAAGGGGGTACTCCTTTCACTGATACACACTAGGTGTTCTAGTCCCCAACGGAGTTTCTAGAGTCATGATGTCAGAAGAAGTAGAAACACAGAGCCCAAGGATCTCCACTATGGGTACAGATATGAAACTATTTGTAGCACCCATAACAAAAAGTACTGAATATAAGACAGAAGCTAATAGAATAGTACCTCTTACTGTAGAAGGTCCGAGATCCTGCTCCTGCTGGGTTTGTTGCACTGCATATTCCTGGCCAGTGCCACAGCCCTGCGACATAGCCTGGCTACCCTGAGCTGTTCTGCCCTACTGCCACTAAGATCCCTGTGTCTGGCTACCACGACCACGAAAACCATCTCTGCATTCACGCCCTAATGTATTCCAGTTCCCCGACTGGTAAGAATCCTCTGGTCCTGCTCCCGCACGCAGAGTCTGCACAGAATCCCTCCCACTAGCCACTGGTGGAAACACCCTACAAAAGCGCTGCAGATAACCCATCCTGCCACAAGCTCACAACTCTATTGGGTCTCGTGGACATTGTGGCCTCTTGTGCCCCACTCTACCAGACTGGTAGCACATGACCTGTCAACCTGAAGTATTCTTCTGACTGGTACTGCCACCCTGAGAGAAGTCAATATGGCGCTTCCTCTTGCCAGTAGAAATAGTACTAGTAATTGGTGCTGAACTACCCTGGCCCACACCACTAGATTCCCAAAGGTTCCTCTCTGTAATCAGCGCCTGGTTCACAATAGCATATACAGTAGGAAACCTAAAAACTTTCTCATTACCCATCAGCACGTGTGGAAAGCACTGAAGCTCGCTGAAACGAGCATAATAGTCCACCACAGACATAGCTACCTTCTGCATATTAATAAAATATCGAGCTCTATTTTCCCTCAGCGTCTCTGGAAAGAAGAAGTCATAGAAGACTGCCTGAAAATCATCCCACGCCATGTCCCTGTGATGCTCTGACTGGGTGGTAACATCCCACCACCTCTTGGCGGAATGACGCAGCATATAGTTCACGAGCTTGACCCTCCGCCCTGGAGGCATCTACTGATGCTCGAAAATAGTCTACATCGATCCTAACCAGGACTCCGTAGCCTATGGTCCGCCATCCCCGGAAAACATAGGAGGATGCTACTGCTGGAAAATACGTGTCAGCTCAGCCATAGATGTGGCATCCTATGGTGCTCCCTGAAAGGTCTCCATGAAGCACATAAAGCCTTCACGAAACTGTGCCTCTACGCCTGTGTCCGTTATAATAGCTGGCGTCGCATCTGGCTCTGCCGGAGGATCAACTGGTAGCCTATGGCCCACCATCTCCAGAGTATAAATGTCACCGCTCTCCTGGTGAACAAAACGTGGTCGTCTAGGCGGCATTACACTACAAGGTCAAAAAAACGCCTGAGATCAAGATTTATGAGACTGAAAATGAAGGAACAAAAAAGGGAACAAGTGGAGGAAGGCACTCAATGTTTTCAAAACAAGACTACCCGGCCTGTACTTGACTTCTCTTCCCCTACCTGGGTCCACCCAGATGGCTAAGCCACACGGCTCCTGTTGAAAAAAAACTACACGGCTTATATGGTGTTATTTTCCTACTGCCCCAGTCGTTTGTGACATAGCCGACTGGTCGGCTTGAAACTACACGACATGTTACCCCAGAACACGACATGTACACTACCCATTTCCCAGCCACATGGCTTACTCCACACGGTCTATCCTCAAACAAGACAACATGGTGTGTCTCATAGTTAGACGGCGTGTACTAAATGAGCTCTGCCGATCCGTGTTGTTAGTTACACGGCCGGACACACGGCACACACTACACGGCATGTTTTATATACACACGGCGTCTACTCGAAAGGATTACCCTGACCCGTGCTATTAGTGACATGGCCGGGTCCCCGGGTCACACTACATGGTGTGTTCTTCATTGACACAGTGTGTTCAAGAAACTATTACACCGGCCGTGTTTGTTAGTTAAATGGACGGACTCCGGGTACACACTACAGGACGTGTTTTACCCAATCCTTTCACTATCCCATGTCGCCGCCCACACGGTTTGTGACACGGGAAGTGACTACACAGCATGTACAGAAGCCACACCGTGTGTTCTCCCCATGCTCTTCCCTTCCCGGTGTCTCCGCCAACACGGTTTGTGACACGGGAAGAGACTACACGGTGTGTACTCTGGGTACACGGCGTGTAATCAAAATTTTTATTTTTCTTCCTGAACAGAAGACCATACACGACGTGTTTAAAGTACTACATAGCTTGTATACTGGGTTTCCAGATAGTATGCCTGAGAAAATTCCCCAAAACCCAGAAATACCTAAAAAAACACATAAGTGTCAAATTCCGATCCGTGAGGGCCCATACTCCCCGCGAATCAAAGCTTGACATCTTATCTGTGTTATAAGAAATAAAAAGCAAATGATCCACCAAATTTCAGTAAATGGGGGCCCTTACCCACCCAAAAACCAATGTTTGGCGTCCATTCTATAAACAGGATCACACAAGAAAATACCATATCACAAAGCATGTATTTATCAACCAGCTATCAGAACAACATGCTTTTCTAGAACAACAACAATCACAACAACATGCAAATTCCGATGCACCTACATTGCATGGAACTATTCATGGCATGTGATTTCTATCATGTGCCTATATGATGCATGAGATGGCATACCATCATCTCATCGGGTTTCAACTAAATAGAACCCACAGATAAATATAATAACACTATCTCAAGTGTGTCACCCAATGGTGAAATCAAATCAACAGAAAAATTTGCAAAAAACTAGATAATTGCAAAAATATGAGGTAGACTGAATTTTCCATGTACACGGGTTAGCTACGCTCGGGCATAGCTTATTACCAACTACTGTTCTCGTCTTATCCATGACTATAGCTAAAAACAGTAATTCAAAGAAAAGATCCCCTTTGATACCACTTTGTAACGTCCCGGACCCGGGTGCCACGCAACGGGAGACCCGAAGCCGGCTTTCCACGTGACCTCAAGGGAATTTCCCCAAATGCCAGAGGCTGCCGACTAGAAGCGAGGGCCCAGGTCACATAGTGGGGAAACTATGCCCTAATTTTTCAAAATTTAGCGCAGCGGAATATGAAATAAAACATACAATAGTAGCGGAAGCAATAGACCATGCATATTTAAAGTAAAAAAGTGCAGAAAAAGGTAACCAACCAGATATAAAGATATGATGCAAAATGTCTTAATTGTATGAAATCAACAAGAACATGTTATACATCTATACTATACATCATAATATAGAGTATATAAAAATAATACAAAACAGCTAGCAATGGCATCGCAAGCCTAGGCTCGGTCCCATGCCCTCCTACTCCACAGAAACAGTCAATTACATTTATAGGGACTCTTGACCCTATCTACACCTGCATAAACGTAATCTGTTTGAGCTGAAAAGAATCACCCAGATAGGGTGTGAGAAATATATCTCAATAGGCACCCACCAAAGGCTCGTGCCTAACTGTGTGAAAACATGAAACGATTGTGTGCAGGAGTAAATTGCAATAAAGTAAGCAACACTAAAAAGTAACTAACTTAACCAATTGTATTGCAATTTTATATGCATTTAATCATATAATTTAAAATATCACCATAGTGAATATTCTAAGTAAACAACTAATGTCCACAGACATGTAAACTCCTACGCTCAGGTAAAGAGTATCCAACACAAGAATCTCCCCACAGGCATACAGATATTGCCCACATGCGTAAGTAGTGTCACCCACAGGCATAGAATCAACTACCCACAGTCATGGAAGATGTTTCCCATAGGCTAAGTCGTACAATGCCCACAGGCTAGTCACAACACAGCCCTCAGGCTAAACAGGTAACCGGGCCATGCCCAACATGTAAATAAACATTCACAATAAATTCCTCTAAAGGAAATTCTACCAACATTACTTTAAAGGCATACCCTCGGGTATCCTGGCCAAACGGATAAACAGAGGAACACAACCCCGGGGTGGTCCTGGAACTAAGAATTGATCCTAAACAACATTTTAATATCTCAATTAATTACCTATACAATTATAGGTAGTTAAAATAGTCAATGCCTCATCCACACGACACCCCAACATGGGTTCGTGGTACCAAAATATAAAAAACACACAATATTTGGAAAACTAAACACCAAGCCACCAAACATATATGCCAACAAGCGCTATATACGAACATCGATCCCAGAAACACCCAAGTACGGCGTAGATATGAGGTAAGAAAACGTTCATTCAACCTAAAATAACTCCCTTTAGGGAAATAATTGGTAATCAACACACTAGGAGAAGAGAGTGATTATTCGTGATATTCTAACGTGATCGACAGAAGCAGGATCGGATTCCCGATGCTCGATCAGTGGATATCCCAAGGTTTGGCCTCCCTATTCCTCTCCCCTCATCCGGTTCTAAGCCTTCCCTGTGAACAGGGGATGCTACTTCCCATTTAAGAGAAAATAACAAGGTACACGGCGTGTACACTCTATTTTTGTAACTGTTCCTCTGGAGGTTTCCTGCCAGCATGGAACTGTTCATCTGCCGACATGATTACATGACATGTACTCTTGAGTACACGTCATGTACTATCACTTATCTGGTGGCTGCTTGACCGCCTTACTGTTTTGGCCTGCCTACTGACTACACGGCATGTAAGGGACAACTACATGCTGTGAAGTCAGTCTTTACACCCATCGTTGCTGACATGGCTACACGCCCAGTGTACCCATCCCACACGGCCAAAAAAATACGGCGTGTGGAAAAGTACACGACGTGTAGTTCCAAAATTTAGGATTTCTCCCCTTTTTCCATATTTTCTCAAAAAAACTTGAGGAAAAGAGAAAAGAAGAAGTTCGTACCTCAAATATAAGAACCATGTTCTTACAATATTCATAGAGGAATATGAAACATGTTTCTTTTGTGACATGAGAACATATATTATAATGTTTGATTTAATTTATTAACAATTTAAATGATTCCTAAAAGTTCTTATATGGATACAACATCCATGTGATTAAAATATAACATAGTTTTTTATGCTTGGTAGAAGATCCCATATACCTATATCTATCCTTATACTTCTAATTTTTTCTTGAGGATCTTGAATAGCATAGAAGTTGGATAGATCCCCTATGATCAATGGATTATTCTACATAACCCTTTCACATGAATATATCATTATCCTAATTATTTTTGAAATGTATACTTAGTATTACAAAGATATTCATTTCTAGTTTCATGTATAGTTTCTATAATATTTAATGGAGAACATAGATTGGGTTCCAAAATCACTTTAACTTCCTCTAATAAGTGTAATTATAACCCAATGAAACCTATCAAAAATATAAAAAACATTCCTCCTAGATTCATGATATTGTGTTTTTGAAATGTTGAAATGTAGGTTTATTGTTTATTAGGCATTAACATAATCTTAATAGAGGTACATAATATAAATTTATTTGATAACATACTCGATGATAATATATCCTTAAATTACATAACAAGATAATTTATTTTCATGAAATTATCTCATATTATGTTGATTTGATAATTTAATTAGCCTCATGTATTGATATTACATTATATAAATATTTTAACATAGATATCAAATAACAAGTGACATTATATGATAACATATATTTTTATACTTGTGATAAAAACAATATATTATAAATATTCTACGTGGCATTACAATATGATACAATAGAATGTGTGATGGTTCTCCCTAAAATATGGTATATGATAACCATCAATTTGATTAAAATGTTGATATTAAAATATGTGATTCTTGTATTATTGGCATATAGCTCAATATTACATTAATTTGATAATGTTACCTCTGTATAAAGTACTTATTTTCATAAACCATTTATAATTAATGATAAATGATTTTTCATGAATATTAATTAATTCACAGTGTTTATAAAAAATTATTTTAAATACTTTTATTAAATTAAAAAATGTTAGAGAAACATTAATAATTATTTATTCTTATACATTAAATGTTAATAATAAAAATTTTCATTTAACAAATTTATTTTTAATCTATTATTATCTAGAAATAATAAAATTATTTAAAAATCAGTTGAATGATTTATAAAGTGTTGATAAATCAAAATATTCATAAAAAATATAAATTATTTATATTTAATTATGAATGGTTCATAATTAATTATATTTTTTCAAATTAAACAATTTTTTAGAGAAATTATTTAAACCACATATATGTTTTTTGAATAGATATTTTATAATAATTTAAATAATGTTAATTATGTGACATTTCAATTATGTAAAACATTAACATAATATAAATTTCATTATAAAATTATTATATTGCATAAAATATTATATATTTAATGGATACTTAGTATAGTTATTAATATAAATAATTTTATATTATGAAAATATTATATAGTTTTTATATTCAATATTATGGAATGTGAATAATGTATAGCTATCATATAATGTGTTTATAGTCATGATTTATGTATGAATAATTAGTAAATATTAATCCCATGTTTAAATATATAAATATTTCATTTATTTAAAGGGTTATCCATCCTTGTTCATTGTTATAAATTTTTAAAATTTTGAAAAAATGATTTCTTTTTTTTATGATCATAAAAAACATTATATAAAAATTCCAAGATATGAATTACAATCCGATAACAATTATATTAGAGTTAATTTTCATCTTCATGGAGTAGGTTAGTAATTAAGGTATTAAAATTTATTTTATTTTATGAATATATTTCATAGATATTAGGTTTTAGAGTTATGATAAATTGTATTCCCTCTTGAATAATATATCCTTGAGAAGAGGGACTATGATTTAAATTCCCACTTGCCAAAAATCATATTCCATATTATAGAAAGGTAGAATTCGGCTATCCATAGCTCCAATAAAACTAAAGTACTGATTTTAAATCTTATCTAATTATGAACCTTTACATAAATGGTCACATTTATTATTATTGAGTTGAATGTTTCTATGTGTAAATATGATTAGCTTCTATTTTTGGGTGACTAATAAAAAATATTAGTTTTCTTATCAAATACATATAAATATCTTGTGAAAATATTAGTGTAGTGGGTGGAATAAGAATAGAAAATTATTTATAAACACACTTACATAAATAGAATAACATGGTATTATATGATGATATTAAATCCACTCTAATATAATATGTGTTAGATTCCTTATATATAGAAACTTTTGTGGAAAACGTTCATTCAGTACAGGTGAAAATAGCTATAACCATACCATGAATTATAATGTTTAAGATTAGATTGTCATGAGGGTAAATTGACCAGTAAGTGACTTGTTATTGGAATATTATTTGGGTTTCACATATGTTGGAAATCATAACCATTAGTATACCACAATAACAGAGTTGTGATTATATGCTTATTATAGATTTAGATAAAATGTAATCCCCCTAGCTATAAAAAAATAATAAATGATATGATTATGAATATTTTTCTACAATATATATTTAGGACATATTTACATTTTCAATTGGTGTAATTCAGGATGAAACATGGATATTTGGCCACTAATGTAATTATTGGTTTTAAAAATGGGTTTTTTGGGATCCTATTAAACAAAAGTTGTTATTAAATTATATTTGTACATGATAATCATCAAATAAAATTTTTAGTAGTAGATAAATAGATCCATTTTTATCAAACATTCATTTTTTATAAATCCTTAAAATGGATATGATTAATATATGAAAATTATAATAATTGTAAATTAAAAAAAGTACTTAAGTAAATGAAATTTCATGTGTTATGAAAATATTCCACAGAAGAATAGTGTTTAGTCAAACTAATAGGTGAATACAGATGCTTATAAGAATCAGATAATGATTGACACTTGGTTTCAAAGTCATTAAATGAAATATTATTAGTGGAATTTTAGGCTCTACTCATATATTCAATATGATTGAGTATTAAATGGACATGGTGAGACTATGGGTTTCATAAAGAGTTGTTCCAGTTAACAAATTCATCCTTTTCATTTATAGAATGTCATAACAAGGTGAATGTATTCATGAAATGTTTACCTGATACTATTTAATTGTTTAAAATTTGATGTGATATTCATATAGTGATTTCTATGTTATATAGTTTTATGGACATGATAGGTGGATAAATATATAAACCAGAAGATGAAAAATATTTTTTCTGATTAAAAAAATGTTGTATAAAGTATCTAATAAATGTAATTGAAACCTGATTTGATCATTATAAATTTGGATTAATAATTCCATAGGATAGAATTGTATAGGATAACTTAAGGGGATTTTAAAACAACATAGAATGATCATATGAGGTATTTGTGTCATAGAAATCAATTCATCATATTTGAAGGTTATTTTTTAATTAATATATACTTTACATGTTTTTTGAATATAAAACGATTCAAAAAATGATTAATTGATAAATTCGGTTGTTTCCATTCATGTTATCAATAATATAGTTATTACATCATTGATTTTAATTTCAAATAAATTTTCATGTTCATATAGATCATACTATAATATGTATTATATCATGTCATATCCCTTATATGATAGGAGTTGTTTTTCAGTAACAAAGGGTTTTTTGGAATAAAAATAGTTGATCAATTGTATAAAAATTGTTTATATTTCATATTATTTTATAACGTGTTTTTAAAATTACACAAGGATAAAAATATTTTATCTAGTGTAAAACTTTTAAATATTTTTTTGTTAATAAATAAGAGAATAATTTCCCATTACTCATAACTATAATATTATTATAAAATATCTCTTTTTAGATAAAATTATTAAAAAAATAGAAGACCATATAAGATATATATTAGTAGTTTGTTAATTATTAAAAATATAAAGGAAATAATATTTTATTTTTAAACAAAACAATGTTTTTATTCCTTAGAATATATTTTTATGATAGTATATGTATAATAGATTAGTTTTAGTGTGTTTAATCATAAAATATGTCATAATTTAACAAATAAAATTTCATACTATTCTGAAGTTATTTTTCACTTAGTATCATAATGTGGTTGGGATATACATTGTCAAATAAAAGGGTATATTTACTTAATGTGAATGGTGTAAATTATAATCATGAAAAGTATAATTCATGTTATATTATAAATAATTATTACTTAATATAATAAAAAATTAGGGTACAGAGGTAATGATAAATATAAAGAGTCGTATTTAGTTACCATATCTAAATAATTGTAATTTATCATAAAATATTTTAGGATTTTCATTTTATAACCACTTATATAAAATATAGTCTTAATATATAATGGAATTTTATCTATTTTTCTAGGTCTTAATGGAGGGTCATGGAAACATAATCTTAACTTTTGAATAGAAATGGGGATAAGGGGTTCAATAGTTCCTTTAGTATATGAATGATATATTTGGTGCAAGAAGGTATGATGATTCGTATGAATTGGTTCTATTAGTAACAATTCCAATTGTTAAATAATTACCAAGGGTGATGATGCTTAACCAAGAAAATTTCTAATTAGAGAACTGAGAGGACTATTTTAACATTTTATATTGATAATTTAATGATCTTTAATATATTCAAAGAGTTGAATAATATGAATCTGATCCCTCAAGAGAGAATTTTAGACCATTACCATGATCCTCAATAGAGATTAAAAGACTTATAAATGAATCGATTCTAATAAAAAATATGGGATTAATTCCACCTAGGAAAAAATTCTCTAGTACTACAATTAGGTCCCCTATATGGTATATTCATAACCAGAAAGAGGGGTAAATTAGGGGTCGAATCCCCATGAGAAATTGTCAAAAATTTCACTATTTCCCATATATTTTTCCACATTATAGGTTTTTAAAAAATTTATATAATAATCCAAATAATGGTATAGATGAATAGGAGGATATGTGAGAGAGTTATAGAGAGAGAAACTTCATGGGATAATGGATACATGATTCACAATACACATTTCAAAATGTGGTTATGTCCTTGGCTAATCAAAAATTATATTCCCAATCAAACTTCACCATATTGTTACAAATGATTAATTACACAATGGATGGAGAATGAATACATCATTGAACTCTAATAACAATATAAATGGAAATTACAATTAAATATATTATAAACAAGAAATATCTATTGAATGTGTGATCGTTTAGATGTCTTCCTAGTGTATCTCTAGAAAATGTCTAGGTATTGGCCCATGTTATTCTCTTTAGAATAACCTAATAGTGATTCTCTCTCATTAATGATCTCAAAAATAATATTTATTCACCTTATATATCCCAATTCTATTCATTCATTCATCCTTTAAAGACAAGGCATGTGATTTCAGTGTATTTTAGATCTATCTTGTTCTGTTCTATGTCTCTCTAAATAGTGGAGTTGTCCGTGTGATTATAGTAGAATAGATTTCATCCTGGAAGAGCCTTTGGTCAAAACCCATTAAATACCCAAACTAAAATTTATCATCAAACATATCATCAAATCAACTAAATCATGGATTAACTTTTTTCATGCCCATGTGGCATGGAATGTTACATATGTTTCTCCTCATGTAATCACCTTAGGATATGGAATGAATTTACATCACTATCATTGCCACTCTATAAATTATTGAACCATTATATCATTAAATTCACTACAAAATAGTCATGTTTTGTTGTTTACTCTATTATTTCATGGTTTTTATACATCTCTAACTCATGTGGTGTGAGTCCATTATTTATAGTGTGTTTAAACCTGGATATTAAACCTTTTTCAACTAAGTTTTTCCTGAGTTGGTCTTCATATAATTAACAAGTACATAGATGTACTTTTAGTATACAAACAACCATAATGTGGAATGAATAGTCATATGGTAAAGAAACTCCATTCTCTAGTAAGAGTAACCTAGTATTTTAACCCTCAAATATAAGATTTTTGAATTCTTTCATCATTAAAATTATTACACAACCCACCATCTATGGCATAATCCTTCTCACATTTATGAAGACTTCACCATTATATGGGTATCATAAGAATATTGTCTTCTCATATTATATAAACTCTTTTCTATGTTATTGTAACTTAATCATTATATAATGTGATTATGGTCATTCATGATGTTGTTTCATCATTATAATTATAGTTTAGATATCACATTAAATACATAACTCGATTTAATTACTTTTCAACACTATAACACATAATATTATGTAATCTTGAACATGATGAAATAAGATCGCCTCATTCTCCATCTTTAATATTTATACCATCATTTTCAATATCTATTATCTATGTTACATGAATATGATATTCTAATATCATAAGAACATATTCTTATGAGTAAATATAGGAAAAAATTATGAAATTTTTCAAATATAAAATATATTAGTGTACCATGAAATCTACATAAACTTGGTTGAATCCATAAAAAAATGAATTATATGGTTCATTCCACTACACCATTAGGATGACTAGTAGTTTTATGATATCTCTATCCTTGGATAAGCATTAAATTTTGATGTCAATGAAAAAATCATTGATTATAACTAAGAGTCAAATGTTATATCTTTGTCTCATACTCCATTGGATTCAGCACAACTCAAGAGTTTTTAAGGATATAGTTATGAAATCTAATCATTATTGAATTATTCCAACAAATAACTCTGTGTAGCTTTTAATTAATTTACACAATGTTTTAATCAAGGATTATGATTGGAATAAATAACTTAATTGATCATTATAAAGAACATTAAATGTCATCCAATAATTGATTATATAATCTATCATACTCTAATTATAAGCGAGATACTATACTAAATTAATATCAACCCAAATTATGATGATCTTATTTAATATATATCTCTTTTACAAATCCAATAGTTCGTGAATATATTTGTAATGACCTTACCCACTAGGGCCTAACTGGCCATTGCAAATCTGAGCTATCACAACCCCAAGCTCTCCTAAAATTTGATTGGTATTGAAGATAAGAATTGAGAAGGAAAAAAATGAAATTTAGGAATTTTACTTGTACACCTTTATACATGTACCCAACGATACCAATGATAAAGTTAAGAAGAACATAAATTTCTATAATTATTAGTGTTTAAACATGTATTAAATTCCCTCATGAAAAAACAATAATATATGAAGGTTTAAAATGATATAATGGAAGAAAAATAAACATCCAACTAGAAATACATGGTGAAATGAAAATAAAATAATCATATCGAGTATATTAGAGGAGATCCAAGATCAGGATAAAATATTTTTACCACTAACCAGAATCAACGATATAGGGTACTACTAATATCTATTAACACTAGGTCCACTATTGTTGATGCTAATCTGTATGTCATCATTATATGATATAATATGTATAGGAAAATATTATACATGGGATAGTATATACACACCATGTATGATAACCCTAAATATCACATCACAAATAATCAAGATAGATATTCCATATCATCACAACAAAGTCATCTTCATTAGAATAAAAGACAATGACCATAATCAAAATAACCAAAATATAATTAAAAAGGAATCCCATACAAAGAGGGAAATGGTATCACCATCTCAATAACCAAGTTAATAATGATTAGTTAGCATACCACACCTCTATCTGTGATCCAAAATTGACTGAGGGACAATAACATTGTCATGTACCTTGTGTAACCTCCAAATAATCTATTTGTAGGACTCCCACATCACCAATATTCTCCAAAACATGGGGTAAACATTCTATTTTAGATGACCATCACCCTTGAATTTCTATGGGGGCTACTCTATATATAGAGGAATCACACTATTGTGCATCATGGGGGTTATGCATGGTAGATGGAAGACTCAATCCCTAGTGCATTTGGGGGAACTTTTTAGATAGAGCACCTGCTTCGCAATATGTCAGTGGATACCACTCGATGTATAGATGACCCATGAACCAGTACATCAGGGGTACCCTCGATAGATACAAGATATGATACCTCATAAACAAACAAGAATATATGTTGAGGGAAGAATTGTTGGAGGTGTCTTATCATACTAGATTATTGTCCCTGACTCTTGGGTGATGGAAATATGTGATTATAGTGTCCATACATACAGGAGTTTAATAAATTTGAGTCACCTCCATTTTTAAATGTGGAGAAAAATACATTGATTCACATGTATGGCACCGGTCTTCTACACGTATATGGATTTCCTATTCGTGGAATTGAAATATGAAATCATTGTAGCCATAGGTGGTAAAATAATATATTTAGAAAGGGGTATAAAATTACTAAATATTAATTTATCATCCAAAATCCAATCATTAGTGAAATCCTTCCTCAGATCCTCTTATTACAAATCTAGAACAAATTTCTAGACATACTATCTACAACTGTTTCAAATATGTTTTTAAGGTACATTCTATTTGAACCTCATTACTGGCTAGAAGTAGTGAAAAATATTGGAGAACATAATAATGTGTGGAATATGGTTATACTATCATGGATCCTTATAGAAATTCCATGAATTTACATGCTCTTCTAGTCATTAGTATGTCAGGAAAGAAATCATTCGAAAATTTCCATTGAAGGCCTCCCATAAGATTCCCTCTTATCATACGACCTTACCGATAAATCCCCACCAATGTTATGATGGTATTTGTATCACTAATGATTCTTGTTTCACCTTTCTATCCCATGGTTTGTAGATAAGATATAATATTGCCTAAATGGTTTCTATCCAATACACATCATCCTATGGTCCACTACTTCCATGAGACTATGGTGGATTTAAGAGTATGAAATCCAGAGCATAATCAACCATTAGATTTAATGGTGGTTCATATCAAACCACTGCCTCCACCACTAGGATAGTCAGGATAACAATCTCTATAGAACCTTATCAATGGGTGGTCTCAGTAAATTCCTATTAGTTAGCAACAACTTTAATAGTAGTAACATTGGAAGCATAAAAATTTCTTCTCAACTATGTGGGTTCACATAAGGATTTTTATGGGTACACCCAATTCTTAACCCTCCAAGTACAAAACCTTATATTCATCCCTACACATTAGTTGATGTCATCACATATATACTGACATGCTCATATATTATATTAAATTAAATTAAATAAATGTCACACAAAAATCCATGACAGAGATATATCACTTTTCCATCAAAAATATCATGAACTGATAGTAGAAGTCAATGGATTTTAATTAAATAACTACTTATGTAGCACAAAAAACCCATTTATACATATGAAAGGTGAACATTCATGCCTAGTCATGAAGCATGAACACACCCATAATCACATTATTCCTAAAAAACATCATTTTCATTACCTATGATGATTTTAATTAATGGTAATAAAATAATATAATGACTAGTTTTATAACAACATTGAGTCCCACTATACAGTGATGGGAAATTTCTAACATTGTTCCTCTACCTGAGCCCCAAATGTCCTAAATCCTATATATCTTTTACAAAATCCAAGAATAAAAAAAATTATTAAACCATGGGGATCTATTACATATTTTTATCTTCTCAACATGACCCTAGTGTTTGAACTGAGTATTACTCACTCTGATTTGCATGTTCCTATATGCATGCAGATGCTGACTAGAATCAAGGGTCAATTTAAACAAACGGGGAGTCAATACAATCATTATAATTTCAAAGGAACGATAATAAAAAATAACATTATTAATAAAAATCTGAGAATTCCTGTTGAATCTAAATAAATGGATCACATACATGTCACATAAATAAACCGTCTCCCAATGTGGAAACCCTATCTATAGTTATAATATAGAAAAAAAACTAGGGTACATTGAATCCATCTCAATCTATTATCAGGTATATCATCCACTTCATGGATATCCACTATAGGGGCATTGTCCTTTTTTTGAACCTATATGATGTTTATAAGACCATTGAAATTTATTTGGAGGATGTGAGTATAATACTCAATAGGAAACCAACAATGCGTACTCAACCTATTGTGCTAATGAACTACATCTACATACCATTATATTAATAATTATTTAGTAAAAAATTTTAAAAAACCGTCCAAAACTAATTGTTCATGCGCATAGCCAAGCAGCCAGAAACCCCAAACAATACTTTCTTTATCTCTGTGGTATAACACAATCAAACATATCAAACGTAAAAAAACATCCCATGTACAGCATGCTCATAATGTTATAGAGAATATAATTAGTTTCATCTATCCATCAAGAGTATCATGTCTCTAAAAATCATCTTTTTGAGAGTATCTCACTGCAACTAGGTTTCCCAAGAGAAAATGGTTATTGGGAAATCAATGTTACCTCTGGAATACCCTCGACATGATACCATAACTACCTTATACCTAAAACCTACGTTTTGGTCTACCATCTATATCATATAAAATAGGATAACACTTCATATAATGTAAAAATAAGTAACAATAATCCACCTACCTCAAATGACAATCAGAACCTTCATTCCAATGGTATCATAAATAATGGGTGATCACACAGGTAGGAACAACATAAGATCATGAGTATATAGAGTCATACAAAAAAACCATGTGTTCATAATAAGAATGAAAATAGGATATTAAAATATCACTCATCGTTATCACATATCAAAAATTCATAGTTTCTATACACACACACGTGATAATAATCAAACATTGCGTTAAATTTCAAAATAGAGACAAACATCACTACAACAAGTGTAAGTGAGAGCCCATAAAGGTAAGGAACTTCCTAACTCAATTAGATGGTTTTTAAATCAACATCCATTGAAGGAAACCATATCTAGGTCATATTTATGCATTAATGAGAATAATACTCACCATGGAATAGAAAATCCTATCTTATAAAAAATTTGATGGATTTTAACAATATAAATGGAGTAAACTATACCGAAGGGGTTTAAACAAACTCAATTAGGGTCGATCATTTTCACTGGAGATCCACAAGGTTGGATGAAGAATGAATTAATTTGAGACTATATAAATATTAGTGTCTCCATAATGTATGGCTGGAAAGGAGTGTGTGGTGGAAAATATAAACAGAGAGCTAGATGGACACCTCATTGTGGGGTTATATCAGAAGAGAACAAAATTGCCACATGATGAAGGTTTACAGTGTATGGGAGTGATGAATTTCAACCTACACTATATATAATTGGGTGATACAACAATGGAAAAGTCCTAATCACGGACTGCTATGACATAAAAGGGGCGGACCATGGTTTTGAGATTTTTTCTCTAGTCATTTTGTGCTCCCTAGATTAAGTGAAAGGTAGGTATTTGTATGGGCCTTGGGAATCTGACCAACATTGGATTACGGTACATAATGACTACAAATGATGCTCTTATTTTGTGTAGATATACATATTTTTACTTTAATATTATAAGAAATGTAACAACCATGACCCCAGAAGCCTAGAATCAGTGCCTGAAACATGGTGTGAATTTATTTTCAATGAAACAAGCATTCAAAAATTATACATCCTTGTCCAATACATTGGATCATTTTAGTTCATATTCTGGAAAACCAGATTCGGATGATACACTTCTTCCATAAACATGACAATGTTAACCTTCATATCGGTGTTTTCATATAAGAGTGATCAATATTGGAATAATATTCTAAACCATTAAAAATAAATTGACAATGTCATGTGAGAATAAGAATTCCTAGTAAGAGGTTTTAAAACAATTTGAAGACAATCCTATTTAAAATAACCACCTTTGAAATATTCAAACACATTTTCTTGAGGAATTTCATCATCATTTTTAATGTTTAGTTGTTAATATTTTCGAAAAAACCTCTTTCATAAGAATCATATGTGTCTATTTAAAAACTATAGGTAAAACATAAATTAGAGACTGCATACATGCACCATAATTCATGAATGATGCAGGATTCATAAACTGATCAAACTGAGTCTAAAAGTGATATTCCAAATTGTAAGTAGAATTACATAAGTAATCATGTCATGATTCATTAACACTTAATATGAAAATCATGTTATCATAACTTTAGATACACCATCCTTGTATAACCTTTCATTTTCATACTTAATAATGATTTATTACATCATCACCATTATCATATAATATTCTTAGACAAGAGGTATTCTATTAGTATAATAATACCTTGTTTGGTCATATACCAATACTAAATGGGGGAATGTAAAATGCCAGACATTGTCAAGTCCTTGCACTAAGACCATACATAAAACATGACTTAGTATGAGTCAAGGTTAACCGCCAAGATCGTTTCCCATAGTAGCACTTGCCAATTCTAACTGCCAAGACCATTGCACATAACATCTCATGGGACTCAAATTTACCCAATGCATTGGACCACTATTTGGGCACATCCATCTAATCATTTCATTCCAATACAATCCTTATATGTCTAGTATGGTCTTATATTCATAGTGTCCCATAATACATTAAATACATACATTCTTATTCCATAATCCTTTTGAATACATATTCATAACTGAAATAGATTTTTCCATATATATAAAAAAGTATTATAATTGTTGGTTTCCAGTTTAATATTGACGTGTATGGACTATAACGAGATACTCTTCACATGTAGTAATAACTAGTACACGTAAAGTAATGGGTTTTCACATTAAATAACTTCTCTATCCTTAAACCCTTCTGAATTTCATCCATTTCAATCCATGGTTTACATTTTTTTTACTTTGATATACTCATTTAATCCACGCGTTGTTAATTTCTATATCATAAAATATTAAAAACAAAAAATTATATAATCAAAGTAATTTCTTGTGATAAATTGGAATAAAATTAATGGATGAAAAAATAATTATTTCATGTGGAGTATTCATGTATAAAAGAAAAAGTAAATAATCACATTTTCTTATAAATATACATATATATTGTATGCTTTAATAATGAAAACATTAATATAATTTTCTAACATTGAATGCATTTTTTTTAAACATGGAAATTCAAAATTTATATATATATATGTGAATGTGGGTTTTGAGAAATTATAAAACCCTATAGACACAAGGTGTGTACATGGGGTTTTCACAACACAAAACAGGGTTTAATAAATTCTTGCAAATGATGAACCCTTCAGAAAAATAATTTAATTAATTAGAACAGGTTTTTTGAAGAACCAATTCTGATTTGTTACATAATCAATATATGTATATATATATATATATATTTTTGTACATATCAATATAAAAATAAATTGTAAACAAGGGTTTTTCTTGTTAAAACAATATTAAATAATACCCTTTAATGTATTACATGTTTTAAGAAAATTATTTAAAAAAAGGTCATCAATTAAAATCATAAAAACCATAAATGTGTTTGGATTAAAAGCCATAGAAAATTATATACATATATATAATCTAGGAAATAGATATAAAAGTAAAAAAAAGGGTTTGTACATTGATGTCGAGGAATAAATAACTCCTCTTCATGACTGTTACACTCTCAAAAACATATTTAGAAAAACATGTTTTGGATTTTCATTAGAAAATACAAGTATATATATATATATATGAAAATCACAAAAGGATAAAATAGATGATAAAAATTACTCAAATTAGTCACTTTCATGGCTTCAAGGGAGAGGGATGGACATGCATTGGTCTTTTTCTCACATAAGAGAGGAAACCTGGTAGGATACCAGTGTTAACATGGGTTTGTATAGGCCATATATATTTATATATTACATGTAATGATTACTATAAAAAAAATAATGACTCATAAAGAATGACTAAGACAAAATATTTTCATCATCTTACTTGAAAAAAATTTGAAATCAATCAGTGATTTTAATATATACATAAATATATATGTTTTGTGGAAACATTCATGAAATAGAATTTGTTTGCATTAAAATAAAATAACTATGCAGACTTGTGGAAAGTGTAGCCGCGACAACTAGGTCGAGGATAGAGAAAAATTTCACGATGGAGGAATAATTAGAGAGGAGGATGATATTGATGCTGACTGTACATAGGAGAAACCATGAAAGAAAGAAGGAGAAATGAGAAGAAGATAAGGAAAGGAGAGGATTGTCCAAATCAAGATAGATCTGAACGAATGATAGAGGCATGATGCAAGATTTAAAATGACATGAATGAGATATTAATAGAGAAAATGCGATATTAATAGAGAAAATGGCTCGAATGGTAGAGATCAGTTGATTCGGTGATTGGACAGTCCATAGAAAATGCGATATTAATAGAGTGATGGTGGAGATTTGAAGAGAAGGCCAAATGAATGATCCAGATCCTCTTCCATGAGATCAGAAATCGGATATTTGATCTTTTCGTAAATATTTTTTCTCACATAGAATCACGTGGTGTTATGAACAATATTTATAAGACGGGAGATCCCAACCATCACTCAGAATTCCCTCTCACCCTCCCCGGTACCTCCCCGTAACTGTTCACTATAGGATCACTCCTGCACCCACCCCTACCTCAGTGCTACCCCGCATGGCGGTGTGCAGCATGGTACCTCTGTACGTGCCTTTAGGCATGCACACAAAAACCCATGGGCTATCCTATTTTGTGGCTAAGGGGTATAGAATTGTCTGCCAAATCATGTAGTAGTGAGAGCTTCCTCCTTCGGCCCAGCTAGAGGGATGGCACAATGGGTTATAAATTTTTTAAAAACCCAACATTCAAAATCAAATTAAAAAATAATTAACACTTTTATAAATAAACCATATCCAGTACCATATAAAAAACATAAATTTACATATAATCAATTAAAAAATGAATATCATTAATTTTATAAAACACGATTCGTACTTTACTTTAATATTTGGAAAATTAATGTACACAAATAAAAATATAAATTATACTTTGTCATCAAATAACCAAGAGTATAACTATTGATTAATAAAAGTATTTATAAACAAGTTTTCAAATTCAAATAAATAATTTTTTGTACCATAACAGAATGCATACTTCTCTTTGAATTTATTGAATTAAACATATGTACTTCTCATTATATTTAAACTAAAACCGAAATTTCATGATTCCAATTTCATTTATGGGTTTTGAAACATTATGCATTAATAGTATAAAAATAAGATCAATTAAATTATTTAAAACATTTAAAATATTAAAAAATTATTTGAAATACATACCTATGTTTTGAAATCATACTATGTTTTATAAAATATGATTTTAAATTTATACCCATGATGTTAAATATAAAACATATGAAATTTAAAAAATATCTAAACAATTAAAATTCTTAAGGAAATTATATAGGTTCAATAAATATTATAAAATATATCTTAAATTATTCACATAAATTATTTTGGTTTAATAAGATACTAAGAGTCACTTCATTTTGAACTCCAAGGGCCCTAAAATGTGAAATAACAGTCAAATATATTTCCAACGGTGAAGAATACCCTTATAAATACTAGTTTATGGTATTATATATTTTTAAATCCGTTTAGATTATAATTATTGTTCTCTACATTCCACTCATGCTTTGTACATGTGACAGTCTTCTTAAAATTTTATTCTTTAATAAGATCGTTCCATGGGATGAGGGCTACATGCTTGGTCTCATTTTGATACTTGGTGGTCTCCCAGGGGTGCTTCTCATATTTTCAATTAGTTTCATAGGCCACATATGGTCTTTTTACCTTGGTTTAATGTAATAATTTTGGTGTTTAATTGAATAAAACATGTCTTATATTTATTTTAAAATAATTTTTTGGATATTATGAAAATTAAATTATGAAATACCATATTGTATTATAATTACACAAGAAATAGGTTCAGGGGTCACATTATCCCCCCTTCAAATAATTGGGACCTCCCAGTTCTATCAAACTTTCACACCTCTACCAACAAAACTAGAAAGACATCACCCCAAGGTCCCTTCCCCAGGCCCACCATCATTTAAAGGCCACTGACGACCATATGGGGATTCCTAGGGTAGTATTCAGCACCTTGACTTCCTTGGTCCAGATTCTCTGTGAGAATATATAGTCAAACATGTGCATAAAACACTAGGCCTTTATTGAGGAACGAGATGTGGGGTGTCAGAGATTTTAGAGTGCACTAGTTCCCTATAAATCCTTCGAACCACATTTTGATTGAAATATTATTTGTCATAGAGTTACCCATATATACTAAAAATCAGAACATGGAATTGGTAGGCCTCTTGATGGTCACCCTCCATTATAGATTTTTGACATTTTCTTATGTCTTGGTAGTTATCGGGCAAAGTGAAACATTGAAAGAGACATTCATGATACTTTCCTTTACCCTATATTCTAAAAATTGTAAATTTGCAATATGGTAATAGAAAAAACTATCTCCTTGGTAAAGATGGAGTATATTTAGGGGAATTGACACCCATTCGAGTTGTTTTCAAGAAAAATGTATGTTTGCATAGGGCTAGTATTTTTCTGATCACGCGTTGACAATTATAATCTCTAGTAGTATGATAGGAAGTGGAAATAGGTTTGTTGTCAAACCCCCATCTTTTGAATGAAAATTTATTTAAGAAAAATGTCTCAGTAAAGCATAACTATATTTAAAAAAGAAGTTTTATTTCAAAATTTCATATTATTGAACCAAAACATAGAAAAAATATATATCATTATACATTTAAAATAAGGTTCATAAAACTCGAGATGTTGCATAACCATTCTCTCTCTCACAACTCACTATTATGTATTTCTGAACATCCATCGTGATGTCTATTCACAGGTATGACTGGTGTTGGTGATTTCCCCAGTTCCCAGTAAAACGAATCCCTAAAGCAGTTCTGAACTCTTTAATCTCTTTGGTCCAGATACAGTACAAGAAACATGGATCAACCGTATGAGGGCATCTATAGTTCCCTGATAGAAAAGAACGAAGTGTATGAATTTGGGCGACATCAGCATGAACTTGATGTCTATAAAAAAATCTAAGGAGTAGTAACCAAAAAATTATAATTCAATAACATGACCATTGAGGCATTATGTTATGAGTTGACAAAGATATTCTGCTCAAGGGTCCACCCTTGTGCGGCCTTGTTTATGTCCTCTTGGGATGATAATTTCTTTTCTAGGGTAATGAATTTAAGAAAACCATAAAAGTACATTCCCTTACGTGCATAGAAAAAAAGTTGAGCATGCATCATAATGAAATTGTAAAATCCTGGTCCTCGGTGGAGTTGAAGTACATTATGAGAGATTAATACACAGTCTAGTTGTTTAAATTATAGGTGAAGGATTTTAAGTGTCTCATATACTTCTAAAATATAATTTTTCAATTATATTCTATAGTATTATTGTTGTAAGAGACAAAATACTTGTCTCATATACTATTTAAAAATTTGAGGAAATAATTACACATAGTAAAACATAATTAAATTTCTTGCAATGTTGTAATTTTCCATTGGTTTATAAGCCAATCCTCATATACCCACTGTAACGACTACAACCACATAATCCTGAAGTCGGTGCCTGAAAAAAAAATTTGAATTTTTTTCATAGACATAAGAATTCAAAAACTACACATCCCAGTCCAATACAGAGGATTGTTTCGGTTCATGTTTGGGATAACCAAATACTGACGATACACTTCATCTTTAAACATTAAAAATATATGCTTCATATTCTTGTTGTCACATAACATTGCTAATTCTTGGAATAATCATCTAAAACATGTAAAATAAATTTTAAATGTAGGGTGAGCAAAATAATTCCCAATATGAGGTTTTAAATTTTTTTGAATAAAATAATTTTAAAAAAAACCATTGAAATATTCACAAACATTTTCTTGATGCACGTCATCATCTGTTTTCAATGTTTACATGTTAATATTTTCAGTAAAACCACTTACATAATAATCATATTTGTTTCATTAAAAACTATAGGTAAAACATAAGTCAGAGTGTCCATACATGTTCAGGAATACATAAATGATCCATTCTTCATAAATTGATCAAACCAACTCTAAAAGTGATATTAAAAATTATAAATATAATTACATAAGTAATCATGTCATGGTTAATTATCAATTAATATTAAATTCTTGTAATCATAACATTATATACCACTTCCTTGTGTATATTTTCATTTTCATACATAATTATGCCTTATCACTTCATCACCATTATCATAGATGATTCATTTCCAATGGGTCATCTATTAGTCGCATAATCCCTTTTTGGTCATATACCAATACATAATGGGGGAATTTATAATGCTAGACTTTTCCAGGGCCTTGCAGCAAGACCATAAAAACATGACTTAGTACGTGTCACATTTAACTACTAATATAATTTCCCTTAGTAGAACAAGCCAAGGCTAACTGCCAATACCATTGCACATAACATCTCATGAGACTCAAATTTACCCAATGAATTGTTGTGATTTGTGGACACACACATATAATCATTTACTTCTAATACATTCCTCATATGTATAGTATGGTCTTATAATCATTGTGTCCCATATTTCATTGATTTTTTACATTATTATTCCATAACCCTTTTTGGATACATATTCATAACTAAAATGGATTATTCCATAAATTTAAAAAGGACTATAATTGTTGGTTTCAGTTTTAACAATGATGTGAATAGACTAAAACAACATACTCTTTAAAATATAATAGGAACTAGTATACATAAATCAATGGGGTTTCATATAAAATAATAACTCTTTCATTAAACCCTAATGAATGTGAACCTTTTCAAGCCATGGGTTATATGTTTTGACTTTGAGATACTCATTTAATCCATGAAATGTTAATTTATATATTAGAAATGTTTTAAATATAAATATAAACAATCATAGGAATTTATTATGAAAAATTTTGAACCAAATTAATTGGTGAAAAATAATTATTTTATGTGTAGCATTCATTTATAAAAGAAAAGGTTAATCATAACATGCGCTTATTCATATAAATATATATTTCATGATTGAATCATGAAAACATTTAAACAATTTCATAACATAAATTGAATTTTTAAAAAAAATGAGAAAACAAAACTAAAATACATTTATTTATATACGTGGGTTTTTGAATAAAATAAAACCCTATTTACATAAGGTGTGTACTTGGTGTTCTCCAAACCTGAAACAAGGTTTAATAAATTATTTCAAATATTGTATCCTTTATAAAAATAATTTAATTAATAAGAACATGTTTTGTAAAGACCAAATTTTGATTTTCAACATAAAAAAATTATATATATATATATATGTGTTTTTACATAATAATATATAAAAATATTGTAAACAATGATTTTTCATATTAAAATAAGAGGAAATAACACCCTTCCATGTATTACAGGTTCTAAGAACATTATTTAAAAACAATTGATCATCAATTAAAATCCTGAAAATCAAAAATAAGTTTGGATTAAAAGAAAAATTAAATTATATACATATATAAAATCAATGAAATTAAAATATTAGATGAAAAAGGGTTTTTACGTTGAGGTCGAGGCATAAATTACCCCGCTTTATGAGTTTTACACTCTAAAATTGATATTTAGAAAAACATGTTTTGGATTTAGAGAAGAAACTAAAAGTATATTTATATATACATATCCAAAAAAACACAAATTCATAAATAGATGATAAAATTTAATGAAATTAGTCACTTATGTGGCTTCAAGAGAGAGGGAGGGTCAGGCAGTGGTGTTTTTCTCACTGAAGAGAGGAAAGTCTGTAGGATAGAAGTGAAAAATAGGGTTTATATATGCAATATATATTTAATGATTCCTACACCAATAATAAATAATGATACAAAAATATTGACTATGAAAAAAAAGACCAGCATCTTACTTCAAGTAAATCAGAAATCAATCAGTGATTTTAATATATAAATAAATATATAGGGTTTGTGGAAAACATGCATGAAATAGAATGGGTTTTCCAAAAAATAAAATACCTATGTAGTCTTGTGGAAAGAGTTTCCTCGATAATCAGGCCGAGGATGGAAAAAAATTTCCTGAGGGACAATGAATTAGCTAGGAGGAGAAGATTAAAACGGAATGTGTAGTGGAACAACGACATGAGGAAGAAGGAGTAATGGGAGGAAGATGTGGAAAGAAGCTGACGGTCTAAATCAAGGGGGTCTTATCAGATGGAAAAGGCATGCCACAAGATTTAAAATGGATTGAATGGTGGAGATCAGCCAAGTCCATGATCAGACTGTCCAGAGAAAACATGGTATTAATATAGTGTTAGTGGAGATTCAAAGGGTAAACAGATCAAATATTTCAGATCTTGTGCGGTGAGATCAGACGTCTGAGATTTGGTCTTCAGTAAACATTTTTCCCCACATCAAATCGGGAGGGTTTCAGGGATGTCATTATATGCATGGAGCTCCTAACAATCACTCAGAATTCCCCCCCCCCCATCCCTGGAAAATCCCCATACCGTTTCTCTATGGGCATGCTACTACGCCCACCCCTACCGTTGTGCCGCCCCATATGGTTATTCTCTACTTGGTCCCTTCGTCCATTCATGTAGGCACACACACACATACACACACATGCAGGCTATCTTTTTTTTGTGGATGAGGGTCCTAGGTTTGGCCGCCTTCTCCTGTAGTAGTGTGAGCTGCCTCCTTCGGCCCTAATAGAGGTATAGCCCAATAGGGTATATATTTTTTATAAAAAAAACATTCAAAATGAAATAAAAAATTAACACATTTAGAAATAATCCATCCACAAATCCATAGAAAAAGAACTGAAATTTACAAATAACCTATTAGATAAAGGATATCATTAAATTTTATAAGACATTATTCCAACATTATTTTAATCTTTAATACATTAAAGTACACAAATAAAAATATAAATTTTACTTTGTCATCACATAAAAATGATTGTAACTTTTGATTAATAAAAGTATCCATAAACATGTTTTCCAATTTAAATACATAGTTTTTTCTAAGATAACAAAATATATATTTTCCCTTGAATTAATTGAAGTAAACCAATGTAATTTTCCATATATTTTAACTAAAACAAAAATGCCATGATTCCAAATTAATTTTAGGTTATTAAAACATTATGATTCCAAAGTATAAATAATGATCAATTAAATTTTTTAAAACATTTGAATCTTTTAAAAAGTATTTTAAATATATACCAATGTTTTTAAATCATAATAAGTTTCATAAAATATTTTAATAAGTTTAAAACAATGAAGTCAAAGATAAATTTTGAGATATGAAAAGCATATAAAACTATTAAAACTATTATGGAAATTATATAGATTTTATAAAAATTATACAATATATCTTAAATTTTTCACATAAATTATTTTGTTTTAATATGATACTAACTGTCACTTCATTTTAAACTCCAACAGTCCTAAAAAGGGAAATAATAGTTAGATATATTTCCAATGTTTATAAAGACCCTTATAAATACATGTTAAGGGTATTTCATATCTTAAAATCAGATTTGATTATAAATATTGTTCTCTAAATTCCTCTCATTGTTATTAATTGTTCAATTCTTCTAGCAAATTTATTTTTTAATATAGTTATTCCAAGGGATGGGGGCTAACTACTTGGTCTCTTGGTAATGCTAGGTGGTCTCTCAGTGGCAGTTCTTGGATTTTCCATTAGATTATTAGGCCATCCATTGTCTTTTGGCCTTGTTTTAATGTAATCTTCTTATTGTTTACCTGAATTAAACATGTCTTTTTTTAAATCATTGTTTGGAAAGAAAAAAAATTAAATGAAGAAATACCATATAATATTATTATTATACAATTAATATGCTTAGGGTGTCACAATAAATTATTTAATGAAGAAAATCTATGAATACCATATAGATGGATAACCAAATTAGACATATGAAGATTCAGTATTCTGAGGTGGTATATACCATTGTGGGAGAGACTCAATTAGATCATTCACAATCATGGCTATGTAATATCACACCTTGATGTACACACTATATCATAACATATTATTTTGTTTAATGGCTATAAGTTTATTTTTATTTTCCATAGCATTGGATGACCATCAAAAGTCTACACCTAGCCACAATTATTTAATCCCAACACGTTCTTACTAAAGAAAATTAGAAAATGGTACTTTTATTAAGGAACAACAATATTAGTGAGTTTTAGAATAGGTAGGATTTATGATTTCATGTGATCTATTGACCTATAGTGGAGGATATTTTATTATGATGAAGAAAACGTTTATGAGTATTATGATGTTTATGAATACAAGAGAGATTTCAGAAATTCGTATTGTTTTCACCACAATAAATAACTTTCTTTTTCCATGGGTAGAGTCCCCATATATTGTATCCTATGAGTCTGGTCAATAAAATATGATTCAATTTTAGGGACCCAAGAATTATATAAATATATAATACATCTTTTTGGTGAATATTCAACACATCTCCCAAATATTCATGTTTTAAAATGATATTATTTTAGTGTACATGGAGATTAGAAACATAAATATCTTAATTAAGTACATTCATTATCATCTGAAACATATTTATTTATATATGTTACCCTTGTTGACTCATTATACATAGCACAGATTTTCATTTATTCGGGGAAAAAATAGGAAATAAGAAATGGTGAGATAATATGTATAGTAATGTTTAACATGCGAGATATCTATCAATGAACATATATAGGTATACAACGAGAATAATTGTATTATAACATATGATTATCTATTGTAAATAATACCAAAAAATTAATAGGTCTAAATACCGAGTCACAAAATAATATTTTATTATATCATGTTATTGGGGAAACATAAAAAAATAAATCAAGTTTTTATTTCACTATCATTGGCATTGAAACAATATCTAATGTTATGAGAAACTACTATGACCGTCATATCATGAGTGATCAAGCATTACCAGTGGTTTCCCATATCATAGTGTATCACTTATCCTTACAAATTTTACACAGAGTATCAATCAAATCAACTCAATTCTCATATCTATCTCTTGATATATAAGGATTTACCAAATTCATTGTAAGTCAATATAAATCTATCCCACCAATCACATAATTGAAACTAGGAATATTTCTGGAAAAATATTATCAAGGATTTATCATATCATTATAGAATAAACCATGTAAAATAAATAAGTTTCATAATCATCACACCATCATAATAATAAACTATCCCAATAAGAAATAAGGATCATATCATTAGATAATGTCTCTAATATATCATAAAAAACAATAAAGGATGTTTTTAGAAATGAAAATTTCATTTAAATAGTCACAAGAATATTTCTTTAGAAAAATACACTTATCATTTGAAATCCAATAAAATATAAATATTTCGAAAATATTTGGGAAAGAAATTTCTTTGAAAAACCCAAGGATACTTATAATGTTAGATTTAATGAAAAGAACAGAAATGATTTTGAAAAAATCTTCTCATAAACTATATGTTCAAATAGAACATTCTTTTAACACATTTTTAGAAAGTCAAAAATATATTTTCAGCAAAATTTATTTTAGAGAGATTAATTTTAAATCATTTTTAATAAATTTAAATATAATGAAAATGAATTTTTTTTAATTTTATATCAATATTTAATAACTTAGGTAAAACAATTTTAATGATCATGGACATTGAAGAAAATTTTCATCGGCCAAAGAGGAAAAAAGGCTTACTTTTCATTAAAATCATTTATCATTAATTTTATGTCACAAAGAGTGGAAAGTGGTTCTAATAATTGAAAATTATAGGCATAATCATTGAATTCAAAAATTCATTATCTTTTTTAGATACATATCATAAAAATAAAATATAAAAAATTTAAGCATAACCAACCTAGGTAAAATGAGAATGCAATGAAAAACACTTACCTCAAGTTTGACATGCTTCATAAGCACTATAGCAACCTATATAACAAGTATTAATTTATTATAATTCCATTATATAAATATATACATACTTAATATCATATTTGAACAACTTATAACATTATTACAACCATTTGTTAATTATTATTTTTTTAATCCTTGTTTTAGGGTGTAAACGGTTTCATTTTTCATGTATCTTTTGTTTCAAATGTTCAGGTCTTTATATAATGATCATGGTTTCATCACATATCTTACTCTAATAATGAAATAAATATAATTTATATTCATTAAATTTGTATTTATAACTATCCATTAATTTAGAGATATAAATATAAATTACGCTAGTCATGGATATAGTAGTTCATACTTACATCTGAAAGCTATTTTTATCTTCTAATTAAATGATGGAAAGAAAGGTAACTAATAGTTTTTTCATTAATTTATAAAAATTATATCATAATTATCATATTGTAATACCCTGAGGATTTATGAGAAATACAATTTTTAATTTCATTGATGTCTTGTGTGGTATGCTACCCCAAGATTAGCTTTCACTATACGCAACATTTTATTAGATTGTAGCATACACAAACACTATTATTGGCTTTTTTTGCACGCAAAAGCAACCTTCCTTGATAGCGTGTGTTGTACGCAATAACGAGTTTCACTAAACAAAGATATATTATTATAATATTATGAACTAAAGGTTTTGAATAGTATTATATGAATTTTTAAGTTTATAACATTATAATTCATCTTACACATTTTCTAGAATTATATTTGAAAACAAAATCAATTTTTTTAATAAAAGAAGTATTTTTTTCAAGAAATGCAGTTTTACTGCCTTTTGATGGAACACCCATTTTAAATATAATTTTGACAAGTTTATAAGTTCAATTTTACAAAACAATCTTCTTCTTTTGAATCAGTATTTAAAAATTGACATTTGATAAATTTTTGATACTTTTCTGATAACCTTCATATTTTGATGAATAGTAAAAATACGCAAAATATTAAATAAAAACAAATTTTTTCATCGAAATAAATTATATTTTTAAATTATAATATTTAATGGGTTTAAAGTATAAATAGAATATATTTTAACCATTTAATATAATTTAAGTCATTAGCATTAATTTTACACTGAATCAATCGGTAAATACATTTCAATCTTTCGCAAAATTTTAACTTTAAAAACATATTTTCTTAACAACGAGATTAATTTTAAATTAATTACTGCAACTTCTGTGTTTTGAATTTTTTAAAATGGATTCCATATTTGGAATTAGTCGGTCAAAATTATGTTAATAGGAATCTTTTTATTTGTAGACATTAGGAATAGTAACTACGGTAAATTTTATTTCCTACAGTTAAAGGTAAATCGGATAATTAATGGTAAATATAAAATTATAAAATTACCCTAACAACTTCCCAAATTGTATTGGATGAATATAAGTCTACCCATATCACCTAAGGGTCTAAATAGATTCATTTAATGTACTTTTAACCATGAAAATTAAGTAATTATTCTTAAAACATAAGAAAGTGACAACATGTCACTCTCTTGTATACTATAAGTCTAATAATTTTAATTTAGTGATAAGAATCATAAAACCACGAATATAAATACTCTCTAGAAAGATAATAAAATTATCTTCATCATGAGAATTTATTTAGTATTTTTAGGGATTAAATAATTATCATTAATGGTGACACAACAGTGATGCATAAATTGTTTATTTATTGAAAAATCATTAATATAAGTTTTATTAAAATAATAGTGACAATAAAAGGAACAAAAACCTGAACAAAACTTATTGGTCACGTACATATAAACCATAAGCATCCAATGGTCTAATATTTAACCATTTTTAGCCTTGTAAAAGAGATTATGACACTTATATTATTTTATTTTAAATGATCTCAAAGTTGTCACCTTCCTATTTTATAAATATAACAATTTAAATGTAGTGATTTTAATATGATAACTTTGAGTACAATTATTTTTATGAAATTTAATAGATTTATATTCATCATAGGATTTTATTTTTAATTTTTATGCCAAAATTGATATATTAAATTATTATACCAAATTGTTATAGTAATTATTTTATTAAAAGAAATATCATATAAATGGTATTAACAATATTAAAATAAATATTATATGAACTATTTAATGTTCTCCACGAATTTTATAAGTAAATATGACATGTTATAAATATATTAAATATTTTGGATCAAATATATCTTTTCTATGTATTTTATTTAAAATCAAATAATTGAATAGTGTCAAAATTGACACTATTGATATTTTATAAAAATAAAATATTATTAAATTGTTTAATAATCACAAAACTAATTAAAATTTACAAATTGAAAATTATATTATCTAAAATTTAATAATTTATCTACTTATGGAATATTCTAAGCACATAAGTTAGTATTTATAATAATTTATAATTTATAATTTAATTACCAAAAATAAATTTAAATAGATTAAATAAGGATAAATCAAATTTATAAGGTTTAAAATAAAATCAAAACATGTCTAAATTTTATTATATTATGAGATTACAACCATATCTCATCGCATCATAGAATTTGATTCATTTTCGATGTTTTTTAGTGGGGTTTGAATTTATTATATATTAATATTTCTTATGTTTCCAAAAGTGCCCCTCTCCTCCTTTATAAAAGGGCACCTACTCCCTCTCCTCCTCACACCACATTGAGCCTTCAATCTTGGAAAAACACTACCCATTTCTATTCTCCACTTCCCTAGAAACATACTATAGGTCCTGGAGTTCTTCAAAGACCAACTTTAGAGCCCTAATGAAATGTTTAAAGGAGGCACTTCACGGAAGAGGTAATACCTTCTACCAATTCATTCAAGTTCATTTCTTCTTTTAATTACTCTTCTTCAGTTGTTTCATTATAAATTAATAACATATGTATTACTTATATAATGATATATTATTATAAATATGAAACAACCGTATTTCACCTTCAATCCATCTTACGGAAAATGAAATCACCGCATGTGTGTACGTACGGAATACCGTCTCTACGTCGTGGTGTAATCAGTTTTTCCACCACCACCTTACTTGTATGGGTATAATGGTGTAAATAATAACAATATATGATTATTATAACAATATACTAATTCTGTGATATTATATCATCCACTCTAATTCCATTCAATAATTATGGGAACCATATCATCGCTAGTGCTTACGTACGGATAACTGTCTCCACGACGCGATAGGATTCATTCTCCATGTTAAAAATTCAAGAATGATTATAATGTATATATAATAAATAATCATTAAATATATGACATATTAATTATATTGGATTTATGTATATTTTATTTAATTACTTCCATTCAAGTCAATAAGGAAAGGAAAAAAGCGTTCAAGCGTGCGTACGGCCTACCGTCTCCATGAACGGTGTGTTTAATTTCAATTATCTATCTATTATATAAATATATACTGAATATATATGATATATAAATCATGTATTACATTATGAAATTATTTAAATCATGATATAAGTAATAATAATATCAAGAAGAACAAGTCTGAACACTTACGATAAATGAAAACAATATTACCCAAAACGTTGCTTTAACATGAAATTGACAATTGAACGGGTAATATAAATACCTAAGTGATTCATATATGATATCATAATAATCAATAGGACATTGGAAGAAGTCAATGAAATTATTTAAATCATTATATAGGAGGTTTGGATATGTACAAAGCATATCAGACCTATGGTTAGGGATAATTTAGTAATCTCATTTTTATCTGGGATTGCTTATACGTAAGTATTTAATGGGGTTATATATTTCATCCATGTCCATAAAAATGCTTTTCATAAAGTGTTTAATTTTATTCCATGTATGTTTAAAGTCATTTTACCCCTCTTTGACTTTTACTTTGGGTTATGGAAGGAATCATTCATTTGATTACCAAATAAGGCACTTTTAGACTTTTGTGGAAAAAGTACGAGAAAAATGTTTTTTATGTTATACGGCATGAATGGATTTTTACAGTTTCATAAAGCCTTTTTTCATGAAACTTACTATACAAGATTTCATGACAATTTTCAACAAAATACTTTTCTTTTAAATTTTCATTGCATTTTGTGAAAAGAAAATGATTTTAAAGAAAAAAGGATATTTTCCTCAAGAATTCATTTCAAGTGTTTTATCAAAACCACTTTCCATCTAAGATGACATTATTCTATATGTGTTTGTTTCAAGTATAATGTCTCTATGACTTACATTGTTTCAATTTTATTATGATGAAATGATATCCATTTGTTTTATATGGATTATGTTATGATGGGATGATGTTTAAGAAAACCATTTTATTCATTGGGTTATGATGAATGATTACTTTCTATATTGTGGTACACGTAAGAATTATTGAATTATGAGATGGGTGGGACCTATATATCCCATAAATGCATTGAGTAAAGATTTATATCTCATGATATAGACATTACTGGAATGGAAAGTTAATCTAGTTCAGTGATACAGGACTGGAACAAGGAGTTAACTCGATTCAGTAAGGGACTTTGTCCACTATGATGGTCTTGGCAGCAATGCCTTGGATACTATGGAAATCATAACATGTGATTAATGGTTTCCACAGTTACATGTTTTATTCACATGCTACTTTGTCATGATTAATTTTCCTTTATGATCTAAGACTTAGGTACTACCATGTTTTATGTCATTCATTAAGATTTTGATGTTTAGATTTTATGCTCATGTTTTTATATTCAAATGTTTATGGATTGTTTTATGTTCCCCATTTTTAACCTTACTGGGAATTTGAGATCATCCATTTTATGTTTTATTGTCACCAGGATATAAATAAAAGTATCAGGTAAAACAAAAAGGGGAAGAACTTTATGGGAGATGTTGAAGATCTTTCACCATGATTATAATATTTTGTTCCATGTTTCCAAAGACGGTAAACTAATATGGTCTTTGGGTGTTTTTTTGATATGTATTAAAGATTCTGCAAAATTAATGTAATATCCATGTAGTTGAAGCTTTGGGTATCTATAGTTGGTATCAGAGTGAATGTTTATTTAACATTTGAAAACTAGGATGAGAAAACTTTAGTTAGATCCCAAGAGATATTTCCAAGGTATGTCTAGGGATGTCCCTAAGGATAAGTATACATATAGGTTATAGTCATAGAATTATGGTAATGATCATATAATTAAACATAATATGTTACATATTAATTGTACTCCCCCTTTATTATGTGGATTTCCAAGCATGATTTTTTCCTCTCACACTATTCTATTGGGGTTGTAGATGAAGGCTGGAACCCGAAGGAACCATGTTGATCAATGTAATAGACAATCCAATTATTTTCCTCCTGAAAAACCAAATGTAATGGTAGATGGAGTGAAAAATCTTATTGCTAAACTTACACAAGCTATGAATCATTCTTGACTTCCAAATGAGCAGAGAAAGGAACAATATTATATTGAGTCCTTCATGAGGCAATGTCCACCTTCTTTCAGTGGGTCTTTTGATCCACTTATTGATGAACAATGTATCTGTACCATTGAAAAGATATTTTCCATACATCATTGTATAGTGCATGAAAATTTCATTTTGGATATTTACTTGTTAGAAGGTGAAGCATACCAGTGGAGGACTCTAATTAAGAATACAAGGCCCCAAGATGAAATTGAATCCATGGAATGGGACAAGTTCAAGAACTTGTTTTTTTGTAAGTACATCAATTGTATTCTTCTAACAAGGATGGAGAAGGAGTTCCTCAAGCTTAAGAAAATGGATGACAAATCTGTTGGTATATACGAGGTGAATTTTACAAGGATTGCAAGGTATGACTCTGGCTTTATCATCCAACCTGAAAGTAAATTTGATCAATTCTTCAGTGGCTTAAAACCAAGTCTTCGAAGGGAATTAGCTATAAGAGACTTCAGTACCTATGAAGAAATTGTGTGTTGTGCTATCAATGTAGAACTGGAAGTTGGTGTTACAAATCCATCTCATAGTTTTAACAAAAATCGAAATATGGAGTTCATGTAAAAATTTCATAACAAAGGTGAAAAGAAGGTGAATGTTTCTTTATGATCAAAGTGTGGAAAGAAGCATGGTGGATATTTTCTAAAAGGTACTAGAAAAGTATTCAAGTGTGGAAAAGAAGGTCATCGAGCAGTTGAGTGCGGAAGTAATGGGAAAAAACATTCTAATGACGTGAATAGACAAATGACTATAGAGAACTCTCCACCAACACATAAATGCTTCAAGTGCAAGGAAATGGGGCATTATTCTAACCATTTCCCTAATCCAAGTGTTAATGATGATCAACTAGAGAAACCTATTAAGGAAAAGGAAAAGGGAAGTCACATGCGATCAGTATTTTTGATGTTGAGTATGAAAATGATGTTGTGGAATGATTAAGTGTTTATGTAACAAGATTTCATAATAGTATCATGGAATCTCGTTTATAGTATCATGGAATTTAGGAATATCTATGTATTGGTTTTCATAAATTGTATGGTATCGGTAAACATGAAAAGTGACTGAAATATGTTTGGAAAACCGATGATCTGTGCATAATTAATGAATAAGGAGAAAATAATATGTTTGATAGTATTCATAAGCTCATGATTGATATAAGGAAAAACTGGTATCATGGATTGAGTATATAGAATTTTTTGGATTTTGGAATGTGGAAAGAGTTACTTTTTGACAACATTTATGTATTCACTCAGGTTCTAAGGTAATTTATCTTTCATGATAATACATGATTAAAGAATTCACATGTTTGGAATGTGACCAAAAAGATATATTGTATGATAAATGATGGTATTAAAATGCTCGGTAGATGACATTTCTAGTAATCACTATGATATTGGATAGAAGTATTTTGGATAAGCCTAAAGATTGGAATGGATTAATTTGGTCATTAGATAGTGTTGTTTAAGTCTAGAACCTTTTTTCGTTATTTTTTCTGTAATGTTATAATGGTGATGTTTTAGAAAAAGGGAAACCTGCAGGATAGATGACAACTCGTCACGTCGGACAAGGTTGAGAGAATCAAACCCACAACCGAAGTGTGACAGGCCTTTATCGCTTACCACTGGTCTACAAGAAGTCCTTGGTTAGTATAAACTAATTTTATTTTATTAAGCGGTGTGATAGATGAAGTATAAGTCCATTTTTGGAACAATATATGATAAATATCACAATAGATGGACTTTTGTATATAACTTTTGCTAACCTTATGTTTGAGACAGATGAAATGTCCAATCATTCTATCGCATGATTGGATAAAACTTAATTAAAGACAAATTCAACTTCATTTCATTAATAGATGAAGTGCTAATTGTTCAAGGCATAAGAAATGGTGAGATTGTCCAAAATCAAGTATGTATTTCTTTTAAAAATTCTTCAACGTTTGGGAAATGATCTTCAAAACCAAAAATGTTGTCCTAGGGCCCTCATATCTGATGAATCAGATGGTACCTTAGATCATCACAAATTTATGTATTTGTTATTGTTGGATTTTTCATAGCCATGTCCTCTACCACTCTTCTTCAAACGTTGATGGTTATATTTCCCTTCTATATACATATTTTCAACTATATTCTCCTATGTGGAAACCCAGTGACAAGTTACTTTCGGTATCCATTGCGTTTCTATCATTCGTTTTTAAAATTATGTTTTAGTATTCCTTTTTACGATGTTGGTTTCTATGAAAGAAACTTTCAAGTAGAAAACCATTTAAAACTCCAACGAATTTCGAGGGTGAAATTCATTTTAAGGGGGGTAGAATGTAACACCCCGAGATATTATGAGAAATTTGATTTTTAATTTCATTGATGTATTTTTTTATAAGCTATTAAAATATTAGCACGCACTATATGCAAAATTGTATTAGATCTTAGTATACGCAAACACTATTCTTGGCTTTTGTTGCTTGCAAGAGCGACCTTCCTCGATAGCGTGGGTTGTACGCAATACCGAGTTTCACTAAACAATGAAATATTATTATAATATTATTAACAATCCGTTATGAATAGAATTAAATGAATTTCGAATTTTATAACATTATAATTCATCTTACACATTTTCTAGAATTAGATATGAAAACATAACCAATTTTTTCGATATTCGAAGTATTTTTTTCAAGAATTGTAGTTTTACCGCCTTTTGATGGCCCACCCAATTTAAATATAATTTTTGAAAAGTTTATAAGTTAAATATTACAAAATAATCTTATTCTTTTGAATCAGCATATAAAAATTTACATTTGATAAATTTATTATACTTTTCTGATAACCTTCATATTTTGATGAATAGTAAAAATACGCTAAATTTTAATTAAAAACAACTTGTTTCATCAAAATAAATTATATGGTTAAATTATAATATTGAATGGTTTTAAAGTATAAATATAATATATTTTTAGAATTTAATATGATTTAAGTCATTAGCATTAATTTTAAACTAAATTCATAGGTAAAAACATTTCAATCTTGGCAAACGTTTTAACTTCTAAAATCTGTTTTCTTATCAATGAGATTAATTTTTAATTAATTACTCCAACTTCTGTGTTTTGAATATTGAAAATGGATTCCATATTTGGAATTAGTAGGTCCAAATTATGTTAATATGATACTTTTTGTTTTTAGACATTATGAATAGTAACTATGATAAATTTTATTTACTACAGTTAAAGGTAAATCAGGTAATTACGGGTAAAAATAAGATTATAAAATTTCCCTAAAACCTACGAAAATTCAATTGGATGAATTGAAGACAACCCATATCACCTAAGGGATGAAATAGATTCATTTAATGGACTTTTTGCAACAGAAATGATGTAATTATTCTTAAAACCAATGAAAATGACAAAATGCCACTCTCTTATATCTTATAAGTGTAATAATTTTATTTTAGTGATAAACTTTACAAATCCTCGAATATAAATAGTCTCCAGAAATAAAATAAAATTATATAAATAATGAGAATTTATTTTTAATTTTTAGGTATTAAATAATTCCCATTAATGGTTACACAATAGTGATGCAAGATTTGTTTATTAAGAGAAAAAATAAAAAATATAGTTTTTATTAAAATAATAGTGACCATAAAAGGCAAAAAAACCTAGCCAAAACATATTGTTCATGTACATGTAAAACAAAAACATATAATCGTCTAATATTTGACCATTTGGAGAATTATAATAGCGATTATGACACTTATATTATTTTATTTTAAATGATGTCAAAGTTGTCACCTTCAAATTTAATAAATATAAAAATTTCAATTTTGTGATTATAAATTGATAAATTCGAGTAAAAGTATTATTATGAAAGGTAATATATTTATCTTCATCATAGGATTTTATTTATAATTTTTATGCATCAAATAGATATATTAAATAATTATGTAAAAATGTTGTAGTAATTATTTTATTAAGAGAAATATCATATAAATGGTTTCAAAAATATTAAAATAAATTTTATATGAACTATTTATTGTTCTCCACGAATTTTATAGATTACTATGAAATATTAAGAATATATATAATATTTTTGATCGAATATTTCTTCTTTGTGTATTTTATTTAAATTCAAATAATTGAATAGTTTAATTATTGGCATAATTGATATTTTATAAAAATAACATATTATTAAATTGTTCAAAAATCACAAAAATAATTAAAATTTAAAATTTAAAAATTATATTGTCTAAAATGTAATAATTTATCTAATTATAAATAATTCACAACACATGACTAAGTATTTATATAAATTTAAAAATTAGAATTTTACTACCATAAAAAAATTTAAATAGAATAAATAAGGATAAATCAAATTGATAAGGTTTAAAATAAACTCCAAACATGTCTAAATTTTATTGGTTGATGAAATTAAAACACTATCTCATTTATTCTTCGAATGTGATTCATTTTGGATAATTTTTCAATGGGGTTTGAATTTATTATAAATTAATATTTCTTATGTTTCTAAAGGTGCCTCTCTCCTCCCTTATAAAACGGCACCTCCTCCGTCTCCTCCTCACACAACTTTGAGCCTTCAACATCGGCCAAAATCTTCCCATTTCTCTTCTACACTTCCCTAGAAACATTCTATAGGACTTGTTATTCATCAAAGACCAACTTTAGTTCACTAATAAAAATTTTAAAGGAGGTACTTCGAAGAAGATGTAATACCTTCTACCGATTCATTCATGTTTATTTCTTCTTTTACTTACTCTTATTGAGTTATTTCATTTTAAAGTAATAACATCCGTATTAATTATATAATTATTTTTTATTATAAATATGAAACAACCCTATTTTACCTTCTATCAATATTACGGAAAAAGAAATCACCGCATGTGTGTATGTACGGATTACCGTGTCCACGCCATGGTGTAATCTATTTTTCCACCACCACCTTACATGGATGGGTATAAGGATGTAAATAATAACTATATATTATTAATATAACATGATTCTAATTTTGAGAAATTATATCATTCACTCTAACTACATTCAATAATTATGGGAATGATATCATCACTAGTGCGTATGTACGGATTACTGTCTCCACGATGCGATGAGATTCATTCTCCAAGTTATCCATTCAACAATGATTATAATGTATATATAATAAATAATCATGAAATATATTACATATTAATTATATTGGATTTATTTATATGTTATTTAATTACTTCCATTCATGTCAATAAGGAATGGAAAACAGGGTTCAAGCATACATATAGCCTATCATCACCATGAATGGTGTGTTTCACTTAATTTATCTATCTATTATATATATATACTGAATATATATGATATATAAATCATGTTTCATATTCTGGTAGTAATTATATCATGATATAAGTAATAATAATATAAATAACAACATGTCCAAACACGTATGATAAATGAAAAGAATATTACCCAAAATGTTTCTTTAACATGGAATTGGCTAATGAACAGGTAATATAAATACCTAAGTGAATCATATATGATAACATAAGAATGAATATTACTCTGGAATAAGTAAATGACATTATTTAAATCATTATACAGGAGGTTCAGATACATACGAAGCATATCAGACCTAAGGTAAGGGATAATTTTGTAATCTCATTTTTATCCGAGATTTCTTATACGTAAGTATTTACTAGGGATATATTATTCATCCATGTCAATAAAAATTTTTTTCATAAAGTGTTTAATAATATTCCATGTATTTTTAAAGTAATGTTTACCCCTGTTTGACTTTTACTTTGTGTTATGGAAGGAATATTTCTTTTGTTTACCATATAAATAACTTTTTGACTTTTCAGGCAAAAGTTCGAGAAAAATGTTTTTTTAACTTATACGGCATGAATAGATTTTTTAGGATTAATAATTCCATATTTTCATGAAGCATACTCTACAAGATTTCATGACTAATTTCAAAAAAATCCTTTTCTTTTAAAATTCTATGTCATTTTGTGAAAAGAAAATTATTTTAAAGAAGAAAGGATATTTTCCTCAAGAATTCAATTGAAGTGTTTTATCAAAACCATTTTCCATATATTATGACATTATTTCATATGTGTATGTTTCAAGTATAATGTCTCTATGATTTATATGGTTATATTTTCATATGATGAAATGATATCCATTTGTTTTATATTGATTATGTTATGATGGAATGATGTTTATGAAACCCATTTTATTCTTTGCGATGTGATGAATGATTTATGTTTTTGTTGTGTAACACATAATAATGATTTCATTATGAGATGTGTGGGAACTATATATCCTTCCAATTCATTGGTTAACAATTTATATCTCATGATATAGACATGAATATAATGGCATGTTATTCTGGTTCAGTGATATAGGACTGGAACGGGGAGTGAACTCGATTTAGTAAGTGATTTTTCAACTATGATGGTCTTGGCTGCAATGTATTGGATACTATGGAAGTCATAACACGTGATTAATGGTTTCCACAATTATATGTTTTATTACCATTCAAGTTTACCATGAATAATGATCCTTTATGATCTATGGCTTATGTACTTCCATATTTTATGTTATTGCTTATGATTTTGATTTTTAGATTTTATGCTCATGTTTTTACGTTCAAATGTTTATGGATTGTGTTATGTTACCCATGTTTACCATTATAGAGCATTTGAGCTCACCCTTTTTTTGATTTATTTTTTCCAGGATATAAATATATGATTTAGGTAAAATAAAAATGGGGAGAACATTATGGGAGATGTTAAAGATTTTTCACCATGATTAGAAGATTTTGTTCTGAGTTTCCAAAGACACTAAACTAATACGGTCTTTGGGTGTTTTTTATATGTATTATGTATTCCAAAAAAGTAATTTAATATTCATGTATGCCAATATTTGGGTCTCTACACATATAAATTCATTAAATCCATCCTGATAAATATTCATGTGAGGCAGTGATAGAATGTGAATCATATCACTATGAGGAGGTGGTAGTCCACACATATGCACAAATGATACCTTCATTTCCAATTTGATGGAAAGGTGGTAGTCCACATATATTCATGAAAAGATAATTATATAGTGGTAAATATTCTATTTAATTTACATGTGAAGTATTATTTATGTACTTTCTCATGAAATTTTCATAAAACATATTTGTAACTAGAGAGAGATTAATTGGAATCACCAAGTGAGAAGAAACTATTCTAGTATTATCAAAAATTTAGATGGGGGAAATATATCTAGGGATAATATATCCATTCATTAAATATTTAATAACATTCTTCCAATGATACATTTAGAGGAAAAACATTTCAAAATTTTAATACTCTTGATATCTACAACGGTTTTTAGAAAAACTATTATAACAACTTGGTGTGGTAATGAAGTACTGCTGAATTTATCTAACATTCAATGAAATATGCTTAACTGGATTATATTTTCTTTTATTTTGTTATCCAACATCATCCTAGAACAATGGATTTCATTACATTATAAAATATATGGATTCATAAAAATATGTATGTATTCTCAAGTGTTAACTAGAAAAATTCCACCGAAGTTGTTGATCCCAATGACCTCTAAAATCGATAAAGAAGCCTCTCAACAAGAATTATGATTATTGAATGGTCCTCTCAGATACAAAATCATTTTAATTATTATATGTTATACTGAATCTTTAATCTATATTTAGATCTTTCAAATGAACTCCCTTGAACATCAAGTTATTCATTAGATCTCAATCAGATACAATTGAGAGTGGTACTCTATACAGTCTCATGACATCCTTAATGAATATACCAAAAATCCAATCAATAGATAAATAATCTCTTATTAAAATCACATGTGATTATTGTATTTGTTGATCCACTATAATACAAATATTATTGTTCCCTATAGATGTTTTTCAGATTCTAATATGGAAATAAATTGTAATGTTTTCCCATTTTAATTCAAGTATTGGTAAATATTATAACATAAATTTATAATTGTATCTCTTATTTTTATCATGATGCATACCAATAATCGAGATATATAATATATCATATATTTTATTTAATATATCTTCATATATATACTATTTTAAATCTACATACATCTTAATACATCCTAGATGAAAAAACATATGACGAAAAATTATCATTATCCAACAACTCCTTTTTCATGTTTTGTATTTATGGTATGCATACTCAGTTTATAAAAATAATTATTTCATCACAATCAATGCTTAATTAGGGAACATTTCTCACCTTTTTATATAGATAAAAACATCCTTCTATACCATCAAAATCCTAAAATATATGGATGGTTGAACATTTATCTGATAAATATATGACATGTCAACTTTATTCCTGATATCAAGTTTAATATTCTACAATTCCATAATTATTTGATCTATTTAAGTACTCATCATGGAAAGCATTCATGGTCCTTCCGACTCAGAGTGACATCCACTATGTCACATTCTTGTGGATGTAATTTATTCAGAATAAATAATCTTTAATCAATCCCTTCCATGTGCATTGGTGTGTATTAAACTCTATCCAGGTGAAAATATAATTCATGATTTTTTATTAGTATATACATTACATATTTTATTATAATGATAATACATAAATATATTCAATGAAACAATTACCACTGTCAGCTCCTAATTATAATCCTTGTTGTTTTTCTCAATAATTTTCAAATTTTATATAGAATAATCTATCACCAGATAAAATTTCATGAATATGAATCATAGTACCTTCATTGAAACACCACTATTAAAAATAGACTTATCTCTTCTAAAAGGGATTTTGAAAAAAAAATTATTGATCAAACTTATTTTCAGCCCCTTGAAACTTTCCCTACATCCATCAATCTATTGAACTTGGATTCCATTAATGCAAACATTGTTTTTGGATTATATGAATGATATAAAAATTTCATATAGTATCTATAATAATCTATCCAATATAAGAAAATGACAAATCTATGTCCTAATGTTTGTTCTAGGGCATCGTTCAATAACTTATATCTTTAATTTTTATATCTATATGCCCTTTCATGAGATTAAAACCCCTTGTAATGAATCTTTTAATAGCTAAAATTCATAATTTATAAATTAGGTATTCAAAAAATAATTCATTAAGTTATTCAACGCAATCATTAAATGATCTTTATTATCATCATAGTTCATTAAATATACTATAATATCATCTATAAAGACATCCAATAAGAGAAAATTGTAATATCAAAGACTCTATTAATTATATCCATGAGTGTGGAGGAAATATTGTTAAGCCCACATGGAATTACTATAAATTCATAATTGAAACACGTCATATAGAAGGATTTCGTCATTATATCCTCCTTGAACCTCAATTTATGATTTCTAGAATGATATTTGAAATTGGAAATGTATTTATCTCAATATATTTGACAAAAAAAGTCACCAATATAGAGAAATATACTTTTTTTTATATTAATACTATATTGTTCACGATAAACAATTTAAAGGAACAATGACACCTAATTCTTTTTAAAAAAAATAATAGGTGCACCCAGAGTAATACATATAGGTGTATAAATACATTATCATTATTATATACAATTTTCTTATCCAGTTAATTATACTCTATTATGATCATTCAACAAGGAGTCCAAAAAATATGTGTCGCACAAATTATCACTATTTGAAATAGAGGTTATACCCACGACTCGATAATAATTATTTTTTAGATCCATAGGTATAGATTCATATCAAATAAACTAAACAAACATCTTTTAGTAAAAAAAATTATAGAGAATACTACACCGTAGTTTTTAAATATCCATTGGCATACTGCTGATAAATAAGTTTCTTGGCCTCCCCTACTCCCCTAATAACCCATGATCCCTAATCTTCCTAACCTCAAGTATTAGTCTACCCTCTCATATGCCCCATATATCTTACCTCATTCAGTAATTTTTATTCAAATTCTCATCAAAATTAAACTAATGAGTTCCAAATCAATTATATCTTATCCAGGGAATCATTTAAATTTTTATTTATATATCAAAACCCAACAGATATATTGTAATATCATTTTGTTCCTACATTATTGGAAAAAATGTTTTATAATTTATTTTATTTATAGTATTAAATAATAAATATGGATGTAATTGATATATGTGTTTTTTAATTTAGTAGTTTTTTACTTTTAAACAAATCCAATATAATTTTTTCTAGTCATTTAATTTACCTCATTATGTAATTAATTATTGAAGTAATTTTGTAATGTATTTTGGTGTTATGGAATTATTCATTTAATAGATTTATTTTAATATTTGAGTGATAAACATTTATGAATTATTAATTTCATTCTAGTAAAATATATCATTTATCACAAATTTCCACGGCTTATACATTATTTTTACTATTACTAGTGTTGATCTATTACAACATATAACATCTCTTATTCTTTTTTTTTTATAACAACTAGTATGATTTGACGAATTTAATATTTATATTGATATTTGGATTATAATATTTTAAATGATCTACACACATTTGATAATAAATATTGTCTTGAATCTATTTTGATTTTTTTACAAATAAAAACATATATACCGGGGACAATAGTTTTCATATTTTTTTATACATGGTTGTTATTATTGAGTAAATGTTTTATTTAATGAATACATATGCATTTAATTTTATTTAATCCATTTTAAAAAAAGGTATTTTTCTAGAAAATCAATTGTTTCATAAGGACGTATGTATTTAATTACATTGTATAACAGTTATTTCTAATTCTATGTTTCAATAAATTTTTGTTTCAATACTTGTTTTCATGAATTATAGAATTTATCATTTATATTATTGTTCTTTTATCATTATACTTGTATGCATTGGCATTATTTATATTAAAATATTAATTTGGATAATCTTACTAGAAATGTTGTATAGATATGAGGTATTAAATTATTTAGTTTTTGTATTATAATTTTTTCCCTGAAAATAATATGAATCAAAGATAATATTTTCCATGTCATATGGGAAATTGTTATGTGATTTCATATGTGATTAGAAAATGTATCTGTTAGAAAAGTTGGGATAAATGATTGAGGAATTACAGATTCATGGATTCAATATAATGCTCTTATTTTTTGTCATATATATTTGAGAGTTCTTTAATTAATTACTCTAAGACATTTTTTTGATTTTTGGAGATATTGAGGGGTTATGAAGTTATATGTTACCTTATTTTATTTTAATATTTTAATGATCCAAATTTCTTCACAATTATTTTCAATTCTATATGTTGTGAAATGATTTAATATTAATTTTTCTAATGAATATATGTTTGTTAAACATTAACTCGCTACATCTACCTTATAAAATAGTTAATGGAAGTTGGTTCGTATTCAATGTATTCATGTGTCTAATTTTCTAAATATTTTTTATTAATTTTTAACAATGTGTTATTAATACAAAATTCTATAATAAAATGAATTAAAGAATAGTGTATCATAATAATTGGATCGCTTCCTAGTCTCTATAGAATTTGAATTTTATGTATATTATTCATTATGCAATTATTCTAAATGACATGTTAAATTTGGTTTGTCTAATAATTGTGTTATAAGGATATTTGTTATATTTTGGAAAAGTTAGCTACGATATAATAAAAAAAAATTTCTTCAAATTATCAATTTTGTTTCTTATCAAAATAGAGATATGATAAAATCTTATATTTTTCATTAATGAAATGAAAATAGTTGTATAGTGGATTTTATATTTGATCATTTTCCATCTGGGCATCATTACAAGAAAGAAAAAATTTCGATTAAAGATTACAATGATATCAATACACATGATTGAAATAATTAAAATGATCTTATTAAAAGAGTGAAAAAAAAATTAATTCATGATGTTATGAGTCATATTTATAAAGAACACACTAAAATGAAAAAATTATACATTTTAATATAGATATATCCTAGAAACCACTTATATATAGTTAAAAATACAACCATTAATTATACTCTATCCTTTTTAAATGAAATCAGAATAATATCTATATATATTCAAATAATAATTACATGGAATGTATGTTAATTAACATGCATGGTTTTTATAATAATATTATTTATACTTCTCAAAATTATTCTTGCAAATTCTGGAAGGAAATAGTTAATTGAAAGACATTAGAGAATGTTGAATATCTTGAAGAAATAATAATGTATATGGAACACAATATCATGTTCTATATAAAGTCATGTGGAACATTCCATAGATTCCTAATAATCAAAATCTATTAATTTATAATATTATATCAACAAATAAGTGATGGGATGATGATTCAGGAGTTAAATATTTTTGATAAGTTTTTTTCCATTAGATAGATTAGCATAAAAAAATTGAAACATGTTATCATTATTCTGTATCTGGGTGTGTAATATTAGGATGTGTCTTTTAAGAGATGGTTTTAATATTTTTGTTAAATGTTTACTTTTCACAACTTGGGGCCATGTTTTCTTCACAATTATAATCATTTTATGTGTATTTGTCCTTAAAATCATTAAATTTCTTGTTTATAATATTTTCTAGACCATAAAATACCTGGAATGATAAAAATATCTATATTAAACCTTTTATAAATTTTTTGATGCATCTTCGGGATGCGTGTGTTATAACATTAAATGCATCATTGATAAATATATTTCAAATGTGTGTTGTAGTTTTTAAACTATAATTGATTTCCAAGCTTATGTAATAATGTCTATATAGAGCACAAAGGGAAACATTATAACCTATTTTATTGAATAATACATTATAGAGATTACATATATGTCATCTAAATATCAGTTTCATATCGCATCGTTGATTCATGATAATAGATCATCTATATAGGAAGGATCCTTATAAGATTGATAATTATATGGACATTGAATGAACACCTTAGAGTATGTCAATAAATTTAATGATTAATGAATTTTAAGTTGTTATTTTCTTATTAGGGATTGGTTAGATGAAATCAAGAAAGAAAAATAATGTCCACAATGATTCCACTTACAATTTGAAAAATGGCCGTACCTATTTTCAGTTGACATATTGGTCAACCATTTTTCACATAAATTTTGTAGAAGTAATTAAAATTAAGAAATATATATAATAGATAATACTTTAGATAATTTTAAATATCATTTGGAAGACCAAATATGTCTTACGATTATAGAATGATCATTTGGAATAGGGTATTATACCATAATTTCATCATGTATGTATTGGTGAAAAAAATGGAAAGTTCAATGTTATTTTTCTGTGATGAAGCAATTAGAAAAAAATGTTTTTATTAATTTATTGTAGAATATCATGGTTCCTGCTGTACATTAAATCAACATATCACAATCATTCAACATAAAATATTTGAAACTAAAATCACTAAGAAGTCGTAATGATCACATCCATATTCATGAATTGATAGCAATAGTAATCCTTCATTTACTATACATTAATATAAGGGTGGAAGTGATATTATTGATCCATTTTTATAGATAACATAGAGGTAAAAAAATGTCCATTTTTTTCTTTATAAATATGTATGAAGATGAACCATTAATTTTGTAAGAGTTTGAGAAATTAATTACAACATTATTTTTCACTTGCATTCGGCATCTAAAAGTCGATCATCCAACTGAAACAAGCCATGGGGGATTAATTTATTTTTAGTGGATGTATACTATTGAAATAAATATTCTCAAAAGGATACATTAATTATAGAATAATAATCATTCTGAAGTTTCTATTTTGATAGGTTTTCTCTCTCCAGAACATATCAATTATTTTTAAATGTATTTTGGTTAGGTGAGCACAATACATAACTAGACAACAAGAAATGAAGATTGTATGTATGAAACAATTGAACCATAAATTCCATATATTCCCTAAATAAAAGTAATTCATGGGATATATACATTGGAATCATTGATCCTTAAAGAGTGGGATATAGAATATCATAGAGTCTTGATTAACTATATTTTTTTGGTAACTATATCGAGTACGTAATTTGAATATTTATATTTTACCTCAAAAAATGTAACTTAAAATATAACATAAACATTTATAATCATCTTATGTAGTGAAATTAAATAAATTATAGTTATATGTTGTAATTATTTTCCTTATAGAAGGATATAGACAATACATAAAAAATAAGATTATTGTGTTATTGAAATCAATGGTATATCAATTAATTTAATCAATATAAAATACTATTATTCATTTAATTGTATTATTAATATAAATTTAAGTTATTTAATTTTCCTATTAACTCTATCTATCAATAATTTAGTGCATTGGATTTGCGTCCCAAATCATTGGATTGTGATTGAAAATCATTAATAATTAATGGGTACATTTTTTTATTATTGATCGAGCAGTGATGGGTTTGTGTTAACTAAAAAAACATATATAACATTGCATTAAATATTTTTCCTCGATATAAATATTCATCTTAATATGGAATTGTCGACAAAATACTATTATTGGATTACTAATTTTATGTTGGTGTCAATATAATGAAATGGAAATGGATTGATTCAATAATGTGACATGGTATATTTTTGGATCACCTTGGATTTATATTTATTGACATGAAATGTTTTTTGGGAACTCATGAACCTTATATTTTGGAAATAATAGAAACAAGTTATTTATATTAAATATCATATGATGCATTATTATTGTGAAAATACTGAATTAATACCATGGAATATTTTTAATGATGTTGTGGATGAAATTAAAATCATTGATTCACCCATTGGAGTTGACCAAAATATTATATTTGAGAACTCAAAAAATATAAATTTGAGGGTTTTGGTCGAACCTAAATTAGTGGTGTATAATATATAGAAAACCATATATATGTAAAGTTCATTTATTTTTTCTCGATCTAGGTTTCTAAGATTAGTACAAAATTAATAACATTCATTTGGTTTTATTTTGGAATATTATATTTATTTTTATTTTATTTCTTTTCATTTTATATTATTATATCTATTTCAATTCCAAAAAATGGTTTTAAAATATTTCTATAATTGTTGTTTTTTTTAATTATACATTCTATAAAATGTTTTTAAGAAAATAAATCAAAAACAATATATTAATATATTTTAATTTTCTTTTTCAAAACAGTTTTAAATTGGGTTCTTAAATATATTTTAAACTATGCGTACACAATATCATGTTATAATTTTGTTTATATATTGTATGAATTATAACATAACTAAATAATATTCAATTTATATATCTAATATATGTACAAATAAATCTGATTATGTTTATAATGGGTATTTTTAAAATTTGAAAGAAGGGATTGTTTAAGAATTATTGACGACTATGAACCCTTGGGATTCCTCATATTGTTCCCTTAGTGAGTATAATAATATAAATATTATTCTTATGTACTAAATTTAATGTCATGTTTTTTTATTAAAAAATTTATTATATGAAAATTCCTTTGAACCATAATTTTCCTCTTCATAGGCTACTATGAGGGGTTAACAGTATGACCAGTTGAGTGGGGGAACTACTTGAGAAACATGGGGAACCAGTTATACCCATTCACGCCTAGACCTTCTAGAATTCATCCGATATACCACACTTTTTTTCCTCCACATGATCCTCCATGATTATCCTCACTTCTTCATCCATCATCATGTTATTTAGGTTCTATTTATTTAATAATATTATCATATCTTATGATGTATCCTAATCTATTCTATCCTTATATTATTATATGTACACCACCCCTATTTACAAATCTTATCCATACAATATATGATTATTTCACTTATCCAACAAAAAATCCATATATTTTAGATGAACTTCATCATGATTTCAAAAAGGTACATCCTTTGTAGGATAATGATCTTAGTATTCCCACAAGTCAATCATAGTCTAATGATATTTACAAATGTATTTTATGATTATAACCATGTTAAATTATGCCACAACATTTTTTATTCATAATTAGTATTAATGGTGTCTTTTTTCTTTTGTCATATTCAACGGTATATTCTAATATTAGATGTGGGTGCACTCGTATGTATGAATCTATAAACCATCAATCTCACTTCATCACAGATTGTAAGGAAGATATCCAACTTATATGAAAAAATAATATACAATGTTGATATTCCATGATGAAATTATCCATGTATTGTGATATCATTCTAGATAAACCAGTCTCATATAGACATATCAGTAATCAAATCAAGGATAACTCATGGAAAGAGATATAGGTAACAACATTTAATTTTTTCAGGTAAATATATATTCATGGATTGACATGTTTATTCTAGAATCTAGTTCACTTTCCCATCAATCAATATGTGATGGTGACATGGTTGATAGAACATGGAGAATTATTGAGATCCTATAAACATGAGATATATATTTGAAAAAATTGTAGAGTTAGAGTTGTAATATATGGTGTTAAAATATTTAATGAATTTTCACTATACAAAAATAATAATCATAATTTATTTTAGTTTAATGATTTTAAGATATCTGTCAAATTTAATGGGTTTTTTGGAAAATATTGTTCTTGTTATTTTTATAAATTTTTTCCAATTTTTCTAAAAAGAAATATAAAGTGCATGGATTCTATGAATTATATGCACATATTTGGGAGTGTACTACAACATAATAGAATGGGTAATTTCTATTTCCAAATGAGTTTTAATAGGAACTAAAACAAAATAAAGAAACCAATATATATACTAAATTGAACTAAGTCAAAGTTAATTTAATTAAATTTAATAGAATCCAAACATATATATCAATCTAAAAAACCACCCCCCAAATAGAATAATAACAAATATAATGAAATATAAACAATCATGATAAAAAATTGAGCCTTATATAAGAAAATTTAAACCAACTCATTCCAATTAATCCCACACTAAAATGAATTATACAAAACCAAACCAAATATAAAAAAAATAATATTTTAAACACATAAATTGAGAATAATAAATTTTAATAGACAAAAACAAAATTGTAGATAAAAAACTCTACGATCCATTTCAAAATAGAATAATACCCACTTAATCTAAAAGGAACAAATTGAAAAAACCCAAACATAAAAAACTATATTGAACTAATCCTACACAAACCTAACACGAAAAGAATAAAATTCAATAAAACACTCTCTGTGAATTGAATGAATGTGGAATAATATAAGCTATATCCATTGAAATTAAAAATAGAAAAAATAATTTGAATTAAAGAATTTTGAAATGATCCAATGGAAACTAAATTGAATTATACATAGTGTAAGGCATGTAATACACATTAAATGGATCTAAAAATTTAAAATAAATATGATAATAGTTTAAAAATAAATGAATCGGACGATAAAAAATATAGAAATCGAACTCAAAAAAATAAAACTGAATTAAATTGATCCATATATGATTGAATTGAATTTAATGTATGTAAAACATAATATCACTTAAAAAATAGAACATATAAAAAAAATTAAATGAATATAATAGAATTGAGATGAAAAGGAACTACTAGAAATTAAATATAATAAATGAAAATAATTGGATTAGAACAATACATAATTCATCTATATATAAAAAAAATAATCCAAAAAAATAGTTCTTTAAACCGAACTAAAACAAATACTGTCAAATTATATAATAAATGGATTTAAATGATTACAACTAAATTAAGGATCAAATCCAAACCAAATCAATAATAAAATTATTAAAAATAATCTAAATACCTTTATTCCAAAGTAATCAAATTTCATTGAAATAAAAAAAAATTCTTTTCAAATGATCAATATTTGTTAGAATGAGTTAATTTTTCTTATTTATGCTATGTAATATAACAAGGATGTATTATAGTAATCAATGTAATTTATATAAATTAGTATAGAGTATCAAATTTCATGTTCCTTGAGTAATATTTTTCTCAATTTGGTGGTAAGAAGTTGAATGTGTTGTAAATGAATAAATAGAATAAAATATTATTATTTTTATTATGTTTATCTCAAATATCAATACCTAAATCATACTTAAATATGTTATATATATTTTCAAAAGTGTTCCATGGCGGTCATAAATGTGAAATAAGATGATAAATTTTAGGAAAATGATCATTTAAGGTTGGTGTTATGTGAGGATCACCAGGGCAGAGTCTAATGTCCACATGGGAAGAGTACTGTCCCCACTAGCTATTGGTCCACAATAATCACTTATCAAGAATTTTTCATCAACGATCTTCCGAAAACTAATGAAAAAGAATCTATGGAAAAAATGTAGATATATATGAGTATGTAAAAGGTAAAAAGGTCACCATGATGTTCCTAAAATCTATGACATCATTTTTTTCATAAAAACATTAGAGGATGATATAGTTTTTTCAAATATATCATCAATGTTCTATTAATATGACACACTAGTTGTTGTACATAATGGTCATTGTTGTGGTTGAGGTGATGAAACTCATATTGAGAAATATGATGATAAAGATGATTATTCTAGTGAGTATGTACATCATGTGAGTGATGATTATTATAAAAGTGGTGTTTTTGAGGGAAATATTTATCCCTATAATTTGTGAGTTAATATTAATGATACAATTGTTTGGATATTGTTTAATGAGTAAAAAATATCAATTATATGGATTGTATATATATTATATAGTATTATGAATGGTTTAGAAACTATTGATATTGTTATTAGTTATGTAAATGATAAATATAAAATTTATGTGCTATATAGAATATGTATTGTGATTGAATTTTTTTACAGGTTCTAATATTGATTTTACAGAGGTGTTGAATGGGCTTGTGGGGTTGGATTTTCTAATTCCCCAACTATAGATTCCCGAATATGGTGAATTTTTTTATTACATTGGAATGATTACATGAAATTTATATCCCTATGTACCGAATAGTTCAGTATTTTTGGAAAACTAGATACATACATAAGTTCATCATTATAGCTTGAAAGGAATTTTAATATATAAATTCCACTATAAATATCTGTAACTTCAAGATTATCCATGCAATTCATTTATAATATACTTCTTCAAATCCTATGGGGATAAAAAAAAATAAATGGGTTAGCTATGATTCTCAGTAAGGGTAAGTAATATAGTGAACGTAATCATAAACATAAACCTTAGGCATGATGAATATCAAAAAATAAAATCCTTTAAATAAACATGATCATAATTTGGAGAAAATAAAAATTGAGTCCATAAAAGATAATCATGGATATTATTTTATTATAATAATCACATGGAATATAAATCTATAGTTTCATAATTAGGGAATTCATAATGCAGGAAATCATAATCATTTTGTTAAGGCCTCATTCCAAGACCATATAAAAATGTTTAAAATCCAAAATATTTATCTAATGAGACCTACCATGCATCGATGGGCTATAGAGGGCCCCCACCTATCCGTTAATAATTCCAATCCATTCCTCAAATTAACGAGGATAATCATAAACAAAAAATACATTGATATTGAATCTAGAATATGAAATGTAAATAACTTCCCCAATAGTTAAACATATACACTAACCATTCGGAGTAATAAGGTGAATGGTATCAAGATAAAACATCGATAGTCAAACTAATCACAAACCATGAAATACAATATTTTATATGATATCATAAATTAAATATATTTAAATTACACATAATAATCAACATGATTGTTAAAATATATTGAAATACTCTAATAAAATCACTACGTAATTCTTGGGAGAAATACTCCTTTACCTTAGAAATAAGAGCTATTTTGGAAAAATATATGTATAAAACTTAAAGTGAAAAAATATAGTTCTTTAATAATTAAATAATTGAATTTATGAAAATAATGGTTTATTGAAACATATTATAGAGTGCACTAGATAATATCTATGAATTTGAGAATTTCCCTTATGATTGGCTTGTTTATCAAGAAGAATTTTTAAAAGATCTTTTAAAAAATGTAACTCTCCATAAAGGAAAGAAGGATTATGTTTAGTACAGATATATAGAAAATTTAAAAATAATATATGATGAGTACATATGAATAATTAATAATTTTTTGAGGTATGTATAGAATAGGGGTAATCGAATGAAAATGGAGGTTCAAGAAGAAACCCCTTAACTTATTTCTGAATGTGTTCTCCACATGGCCTTAATGTCTTTCATAATGAAATTAAATCCATTAATTAAATAATTCAAAAAATTATATAAATGTATTTTATATATTATAATTTTATTTATTTAATTTATTTCATTATTAATGAGTTATAATATTGAATTCTATAGTTCCTGAGTGTTTATTATTTGATTTCATGACCGGTTTTCCAGATTATAAGTAATGGAATTCACATGGAATGTATATAATTCTAAAAAATTGGAAATACACGTTATTAATGATGAAACTAAAGTGTAAATTTTTACATTGATGATTTTTTATATATTATGATGATGAATAATTAGATAATTCATTTAGTGATATCAATTTAGATTATTATAGTGGTTACTGATCAAAATGAACTCATTTTGTTTTATCATTTAGAATTATGTAAATATGTTACATCAAGAACATAAAAATTGTTATATTAAAAATATTACAATCTATATCAATAGTTAAAATGGTTTAATGAATATCCTTGGATGATAATTTTATGAAAAAAACTTTATCGTCCAAAAAGGATATAAATCAGCACCTCATGGACGATGATTTCGTTTATAAAATAAGATAGATAGAAAGAGAGATAATAGTTTGAGTAAGGATATTACATTGAAATGATATAATTATAGTATATTTATGATATCGGAATTATCATGATCATTTGTATAGAGAATGTGATGTTAGAATAAAATATTAATATAACTTGAAATGAAAATAAATGAAAAAGGAAGTGGGTTTTACCTTTGGAATACACCTCCATGAGATTCTCCCTTCAGGAAGGGTTTTTGGCCTTTTGGAAAGCCCAAGATCTCCCAAATGTGGGGAGTGACTAGGGAATAGTATTTTTTAGAACATATTAAAGGATCAAATCTTGAGATCTTTGAGAGGAAGAGTGGGTGATGGTGGAATTTATAGTGGAGGAGAGGAGGAGTTTTCCATTATTTTATAATTTTTTCTCATGACTATGAATAATATTTATTATTGTTACAAAAATAGTAATAATTTAATGTGAGTTTTAACCAATGAACTTTCAAATCCCCCATGATTGAAGCATGGTGTAGAAATTCATTTATTTAGAATATTTTGTAAATTATCTAATTTCACTATTCAACAAAAATTCAAGTATTTGAAGAAAATCCCAAAAATACACCCTAAACATTTATAAAAGAGTATAATTAAAAAATTAATTCCATTTTATCAAAATAAATTTATAATTAATAGAAATTTTAATTATTAAATAAAATCATTACATACTTGAAAAATGAAGATGTTAAATTAAATATTGATTTCATAAAACATTCAAAAATTAACTCAGGTCTCAAAAAAATATCCTAAAATAATGAGACCAAAAGATATTTATATAGAAATACATTCTTTGAACAAAATTCTGATTAATATAATAATTTAAAATTGCAATTACATAGTTATTACTAATAATATTACCGACATATAGTTATTAATTTATAAAATAGTCACTCTCATTTATAAGGTGTGTAAATATTTTTTATACATGCATGTGTGATGATACTATTCATAAGGGTCACATTACTATCCATAAGGGTATGTTCCTAATCATAAAATATATAGTTGATCCTATTGAACTGTATATATCTTACTGAATGAAATAGTGTAGGTCAGTTTTTCAAAATTCAAAACAAAGAAGTGACAAAAGAACGTATAACAGCTGGGTTATAATAATATTATATAGTAAAAAAGTGTTTGTTTCGTAGAGAGTCAGTATTTCATGCATTATAAATTAATGTTATTTATAAATAGATGGGGTTTACATTCTCCCATCCAGAAAAAACATTCATCAAATTAATTTTAGAATGATACATTATAAAAATATTTTGGTAGTTCTTCTTCATAAGTACCTCATAAACCCATGTATTTTTGTCAAATTTATGATTTTTCCAAAGTACCTTTAATAGTGAAGTCATCTGATTTTATTATAACAAATTATTTATTATCTACAATAAAGATTGGCTCATTAGAGTAAGATAAGTTAGGTTCCAATTCTATACCTTCAGATGTGAGGAACATTATTGGGTCTAGAATGTAAATTTTCTAAAATGAGACATGGAATAAATTTTGTACCCTAGAAAGGATAGGTGGAGTTTTCAAACAATAATATACAACTCCAATTCTCTCCATAATTTCAAATGCTCCAATTTAATTGGGGATCATTTTCCACTTCTTCCCAAATCATACGAGACCCATCATGGAGATAATTTAAGAAAAACATGATTTCTCTAATGAAAATATATATCCTTCAATCAATTAATTGCATATCCCTTTTCCTACATTGAGAAACTTTTAAATGTGTTTGATTTTTATTTACCTTTTCTGTTGTTTCCTCTGCAAGCTCGGGGCCCATATGTTTCCTTTCACCAACTTCATCCCATCATGTAGGTGTAAGAAATATCTTTCCATATAATGATTCAAATTATTCCATTTGAATACATGAATGTAAACTATTATTGTTGGATAAATGCACTAAAGGTCAATATTGATCCAACATACCTTGAATGTCAAGTGGACATGATCTCTACATGTATTCAAAATTTTGTATCATCCTTTCATATTTCCAATCAGTTTATGGGTGATAAGAAGTATGAAAATAATGTTATGTATCCAAATATTTTTTGATGACATTCATGAATTTCAATATGAATTTTGGGTCATGATCACTCACATTTGATAGAGGTTCTCCATGCATTCTCACAACTACATTTTCATAGAATCGTCTAAGATACTCTTTTGGAATGTACTCCCTTATAAAGAGAACATGTGCAGATTTCGTGACTTTTTCAACAAATATTTATTCATTCTTTCTTGATGTTTTGGGTAATCTAGTAAAAAATAAAATGTTATTTCATCCAATTTCCATATAATAATTTTTAGTGGTTTTATGACTCTTCTGGGATATTTTCATTTAGTGTTAACTTGTTAACAGACTAAACATCTTGATACATAATTATCAATTTTCCTATTCATGTTGTACCTCCATAAAGGTTCCTACAAATATCTATACATTTTAGTATTATGATAGTGTATAGAGAAATTATAGCTATGGGAATCATGCAATAAATCCCTATTCATCTCAGGTATAGATGTAACAAATAGTCTCTTTCAAAATTTTAGAATTATATTCTCACATAATATGCCATCCAATATCCCATTGTTCACAGCATTAATTTTATTTTTATGATTACCATCATCTGACTAATAAGTTTTAATCCTTTCTAATAATGATGTTTGGGAAGCCAATTTAATAAATATTGATGTTTTACCTTCTTTAATAATTCTCATATCAATCATTAGAAGATCAATGAATATATGATCCTTTTAATTTCTCATTTTTTAAAATGTCATGATCCTTATAGCTCATTCATCAGCTACCTCATTTTCCTTTCCTAGATAGCAGTGTATGAATCAATCCTAATCCTTGAGTCTCTCAAGCCCTCAAATTTTCCTCATGTTGAGTTATTTATTTGAGAAGAAATATTTTATGATATTGTAATTCATATATATCTCACATATTTCTCCATAGATGTAGTGTCTCCATATCATCATAGAAAATATTTTATCCACAAACTCATGATCATGAGTTTGATACTTATGTTCATGAATTTGAAACATCCTTGATGCATAGTAAACAACTCTATCATTATTCATAAGGACACAACCAAGCCATTTCATTGATTCACAAATATAAATCATATATATAACATTTCCCAATGGTATAGTAAGGATCAGATAATTCTATAATCACCTCCTAAACTTTTCAAAAAAAAATTCTTCTTATTATTTTTTTCTATATGAACATAACCCCTTTATTAATATGATTCATCAACGGGTTGGCTAAATAAGAAAAGTAATCAATGAAACACAGATAATAACATGGTAAACCAAAAATTCTACGTACCACGATCTTATTTTTTGGAGTAGTATATTCTAGAACTACATTTTTCTTCATAGGATCCACTAAAATTATTTCCTTGGAGACAATATGACCAAGAAACAAAACTATTTGAAGGTATAATTAAAACATGCTAAACATACCATGTAATTAGATTCTTCTAATATTATTCAGAATAATGTGAAAAAGATTCTGATGATATTCAATGATTTTGGAGTGTACAAAAAAATAATCTGTAAATACCTCAAAATCAATAAAAATATTCCATGAAAACAACATTATTTAGATCCATGAACACATAGGTCGCCTTAATTTGTCGAAAGGGAAGTATTGTATACACATAATTCACTTACCTAGTTCAAAATGTTGTATTTGGAATATCTTTTATTCTCACATGAAACCGAGGATACCGAGAATGAAGGTAAGTATTGAAAACTAATGCATGGAAGAGGATACATGTTCATTATCATAATATTATTGATCACCTTATAGTAAATGCATATCCTCATAGTTTAATATTTCTAATTACTGAAAAGAACGTGTGATATCCATAGAGAAACACTAGGGATAATAAATATTTTATCACTCAATTCCTCTAGTTTTTTCATTAGTTCTACTAATTCCACAATTTCCATTATATTAGGAGTTGTTGATATCGGTTTTGAACATGGAATTAAATCAATATAGAACTCAACATCCCACTCTATAGTATTTCCTTCTAATTCCAATGAAAAAACATTAATAACTTCTTTAACAAAAAGTACATCTTCAATTTGAGGATTTATTTCATCACACATATATATTGAATTATAATCCTTCCTAATAATTTCATTCAGTAGAGCTAGATGTGGTCGATCTAGATAAGAATCATATGGCGAGGTTTGTGCTCTAAGGATAAGGGATTTCATATAATTCATAGAAATTGTGACCTTGTTCTTGTTACAATATATTCTCACATCATAGATTGAAAGCCAGTTAATACGAAAAATTATATATAAGTCAATAATGGGTATGATGATAAAGTCAGCAACTAAAGATTGTGTGTGTTTCATAAGGGGTATGATTATCACGTTTTTTTTGAAATGATACTTCTGTTATGATTTTTTACAGAAAACTCCATTATTAAATAAAAATGGAAATGCCTAATTTTTTGGGGAAAACTGAGAAGATATAAAATAATGAGATGATCTAGAATAAAATAAATCATTTTCTATGTTTGAGGAAAAAATTAATGTACATTCTTGCACATCATTAGGAACTTCACCCTTAGCTGTTGAGATCACATAATCCTGGACTTTCGCTCTTGGAATTTTATAGGGAATTCTTCGTTGATACATATGATAATTATTTTCATAATATCCCATATCTTTACAATTTTATAAATGAACATCACCATTTTCATTCTTTCCCTTTAAATCTGGATATTGGCGGCCTTCTCATTAGCACTTGTAACAATCACCCATACCCTTCTAGCAAGTATCAGGGTGTTTCTTCCCAAAATTTTCATAGGATGGAAAATCAATCCTTCTCTTCTTCCAATTTTCCTTATTTTATTTTATAGATTGTTAAACATCCCTATCCTTATATTGTATTCCTTTAAATTCATAAGACATAGAGGATAATGTTTCTCTCATGATATAATATGGGACTATATCTTCATATTATTAGAATCATTGGGACATTATTTATTTTTATAGGAATGGTTTTAGACCAGAAAATAATTTCTCAATCATTCTCTGGGGATTATTTATGTAATCTATGGAATACATTTCTAAAATTTTGATGTTAGCTTCAATCTATTCAATATTCTCATCCTCTTTTTTATTTAGATTTAGAAACTACCTTTACATATCTTCTTGTTGTTCATAAGAGAAGTATTTTTCTAAGAAAAAATATATAAAATCCCAAAATTCCATATTTTTAATCTCTTCCTCCTACTGTTTTTTGAATCAAATTTCTCTAGTGATAAGCATATCCCAGTAGATGATAAAATTCAATGAAAAACTTCTTCTTTTCATTATATCTCAAGGTGAGAAATATCTTATCTAAGTAACATATCCAACAATCTACTACAAATTTATTTCTAATCCCATGAAATGATGGAGGCTATTGTTACTTAATGTGGTATAACATTTCTCCTCCACATTGTTGATCAGGATGCTCTATACGGGTAAGGTCATTGTTCATAACTTGAGTCAGTTATCCTAGTATATTTATATGTATCTCAGCACCAGTTTCAGAATTATTATTCTAAATTGAAGGGAAATCCCTATATAGTATATTCATGTTCATGTGGTTTCCATTACTTCTACAAGCAAAAATCTCAAAAATATTGGAATTCACTAGATTACGTAAGGAATCATATTTCATAATCTCAAATAACCTAATATATAAATTGAAATTCATTGCATACCTAAACCAATAATCATAAACATGATTTCATTGAGGAAAAATTATTTTTTAAATCATTTATATTGGATAATAATGAATATCTAAATTATTATATGAATATCACCTAATATTTACATTCTAGGTGCATAGTAAGAGCCATTTTCATATACTAGGTTACCCAGAGTCAAGATCCAGACACATTGTCACAGTTATTACTTCTATGTACATTTTTTTAGAACCACATCCACTAGTAGTATTTAAACTGGGAGGTATTTTCTTAAAGGATCCATATAATATCTTTCTTAAAAAAACTCTATAATGTTCTTGTATGTTTATCATCAAATTATACCTTTGGGATTTGTTCCATAATTTGTGTTCTCAATATCTAGTTTTCATGATTCATAATAATCTTCCTTTGACACCAACTATAACTCCTCAAAACTACATCCTAAAGATGGTGAATTATTTTTTTATATAGGAATGATTACAATAATTACATACCCCAATAGTCTCAATAGATTAGTTGGATTAAAAAAACACATACATATGTTCAACATTATAACATGAAAGTAAATACAATATGTAAAATCCATTTTAAACATCCATAACTTCTAGAGTATCCCAAAAAGTCATTAAAAATATATTTATTTTCATCCAATGGAAATGTAAAAAATAAGAAATGGGTGATCTAAAAATATCAATAAGGGGAACTAATACAGTAGTAGTAAAAATCATAAACACTAGTCATGATAAATTTCTAAAAATGCATTCCCTTAAAATAAAATTGTGAAACATATGAAAGGAATAAAAACTGATTCCTTAAAATAAAACCATGGATATTCAACTAGTCTAATAATAACATGTAATATAAATTTCTAGTTTCATAATTTTGGAATTAGTAATTTCAAAAATAATAATCATTTTTCCAAGGCCTCACGCTAAGTCCTTACATAAACAGTTAAAAACCAAAACTAGTTTGTCTCATTAGACCCACCGATGAATTGTGGGGAAATATAGGGCCATATACATCACTTAATAAGTCTACTTAATTCATAATTATAATATGGGTAAACATAAAAAACCTATACATTCCTTTTTAACATATCGTATGAAATTTAAATAATATTCCCAAACAATTAAACATAAACACAAACTGTTTAGATTAATTAGGTGAATGAAATCAGGTCCGAACATCCACAATCAAAATAATCATAAATCATTCCATAAAATATGTTTGATGATATCATAAAATATTAATCCCAATTAAATATAAGAATCAAAAATAGTTTTTATATATATAGAAATACTCTTTTAAAATCACTGATTAATTTATGAGAGAAATACTCTTTTACTTTTCAAAGAAGAGTTATTTTGGAAAGATAATTATATAAAAACTGAAATGAACTAATATATTATTTTTCATAATAAAATGAGTGTACTTTAAAAAATGTTTTTTATTAAAACTAGTTATATAGGGCACTTTAAAATCAATAAGAAGTTGATATGTTCCATTTAATTGGGCTTGCTTATGAAGAAGAATTTTTAAATGGTCCACTATAAAAATATAACTCCCCAAAAAGTGAACAATGATTCATTTTGGTACACATGTATAGAAAATAAAAAAAATTATGAGGATTAACAAATAATAATTAATAATTTTATTCAGATATGTTGAGAATAAGAGTAACCTGAAAGAAAATTGATGTTCGAGTAGTAAACAGTTAACTTATGTATTAATGTGTTTTGCATCTAACCATAACGTATTTGATAATAAAATTAAGCCCGTTAATAAACTAATAAATAACCTTATATACATTTATTTGATCTATATTTATTTTATTAATTTCATTTATTTCCTTATTTTTGAGTTATAATATTTAATTTTATCATTCTGGAGAGTTCATTCATTGATTTCTTGAACGGTCTTCTTGATTATAAGTGATGGAATCCATGTGGAACAGATATAATTATCTAGAATTAAAATTACATGATATTAATTAACATAAAAAAGTTTCAATTCTTATATATATCATTATTTTATATTTTATTTATATTAATCATTAGATAATTTATTTAATGATAATCATTTAGATTATTATTGTGGTTATTGATTATAACGAACTCATTTTGTATTATCGTTTAGTATTATGCGAATATGTTAATTACAAAGAATAAAAATTGTTATATTATATATTTTAAAACCTTATTCAAACATTAAAATGTTTTCATTAACATAAATGAATAATAATTATAATAATGAATCTTCACCCTCCATGAAAGTTTTAATTCTGCACCTCCTAGATGATGATTTTCTTTATAAAATAAAAGAGATATAGATAGTTGTTTGATGAAGGATATTCCAAAAATGATATAACTCCAATATATAGTTGATACAGAATTTATCATTATCATTTGGACATAGTAGGTGAGGAGAGGATAATAATTGAAAGGAACATGAAATGAAAAAAAGGAAAAGGAAGTGGATTTTACCTCTTGAATTTACCTCCTTGAGAATTTATTTTAGGGTTGGGGTTTTGGTCATTAGGAAAGACCAAGAGATCCTGCATTTGTAGATGGACTATGGAATATTATTTGGAATAACATAGGAATGGCTCAAATCATGAGAGGTGTGAGAGGAAGAGTGGGTGAGGGGTGGTTTTAAAAGTGGAGGAGAGGTTGTTTTTTCCATTATTATAATCATGATTTTATTATTTTGGATCAAGATTAGGAATAGTATTTATTATTTTGAATAAAATGGTATAAAGTGTATGTGAGTTCGTACCAATGTATATTTACCTTATATAAGACTTAATTATGAGGAATAAAATCATTTATTTTTCATATTTTATAAATTATCGAATTTCACTATTCAATAAAAATTCAACAATTTCATAAAAATCCAAAAAAGGTACCCTAACAATTTTTCAAAATTTACAATTCTAAAATGAAAACCATTTTATAAAAATAAATTTATCAATATGAGAATTCCTATTTTTAAATAAAAACATTTTTACATGAAAAAATCAGATTTTAAATTTAAAATAGATTTTATAAAACCTTGAAAAATTATCCCATGTCTCATAAAATTATCCCAAAATCATAGGATAACAAAAAATTCATTTAGGAATACATTTTATGAAAATGAATTTTTTAAGTTATTAATTTAAAAATTTTATTAAATATTTATTAATCATAAAAATATCAATACATAATTATTAATTGTTAAAATATTCACTATCATTTATAATGTGTCTAAATTTAAAAAATTCTTACATCGGTGAGGATATTGTTCAAAAGCATCATATTACTATTCATAATGGTTAATCAATATTCCAAAGGGTATGTCAATATTCACCAAATAGTATTCTAATACTATCAGACTCAAATTATCTTTCTGATTGCATCTTTGTCTGTTTGTTTTTTTTTAATTCAAAACACATAATTAGAAAAAATATGTCTTATAGATCGGTTATAAATATCATCTATAACAAAAAATATTTTTTTTCATAGAGACTCGGTGTTTCATGAATTCTATAATAAATTCATTTGTAAATACTTGGGGTGTTATAACTATGGAGAGAAACCTATGACAAATGTTCATCTGAATCGCTGGTATACATATATACCAATTTTTTACACTGAACTACTATTATTAAAAATCCCTCCTTGTCCATACCGATGGATTCAATCAAAAACCATTGTTATATCTGTATATAAAATACTAATAACCCCATGTTTCATAAAACCATATGTATACCCTATAAAAATTGTTTTATTTCCTATAATTCTTTAAACCTATTAATATTAGGTTATTTTCTTATAGTTTAGGAGTTCTATTGAAAAACAAACTTCCTGATTTGGAGGAATAATAGTCGGGTTTTTTTGAAATAAATCTTCACTTTCCCAAAAAATAGTAATATATTAAAATTATATATTCTGCCAATCTATTTGAGATAAATTTTACTCATGAATAGGTAGTAAGACCCAATCCATTTAAATATTACTCTTTGGAAGTTCATGTTCATCATTTCACTAATATTCAATCACAGGTTTATTCCAAATATTTTATGTGATTTAATTAATCTAGAAATTTATATTAAATCTCTATAGTGTGACATAATAAATGGTTAAAATCATAAACAATTATACTAATGGATGAAAAAAATGCAGTCATTGGGCATATTCTCATAAACATTAACACCACAACCCCAACTCTATAGTAGAGGATAAATGAACCTTATCCATCATATTCCAGTGCATCGATCTGTATATAATAAAACATTACTTTGTCTAGGATTTTTCATTTTAATTATTTAATTTACTCATATAATTCATGTGTTCCCTACATATAATATATTGAACTATAAATGGAATCTTATGGTACACTTCACTTCCCCATTTTGAACTATTTATTTTTCCATGAAAATTACGTACTTTATCCATTATTTTATATTAAAAAATCATTGTTCCATTACCATGAGTCATTTCTCTATATTCATCTCCCATCATTCTAAACATGTAATAATATTTATCTTTATTCTTATATGGTATCATTAACTAAACTCCATAGAAACTCAGTTTCAAATTATTATAATTGTTATCAATCTCACCAATGTTGTGATTTTTATTATATATCGACATACCTGATTTGGAATAATCAAAATAATTATCATTACATCTCCCATATCATTTTTTTCTCATGAAGATTGTAATGTAATTGGTCATCACAATTTTTCACATTTTTCTCATTGTTCAATGCTTGGACTAAAACCAAAAAGGTATTATGGGAATTAATCCTAAAAAATCAGAGTATGTAGGCATTTGATTACGAAAATAATTTTTATGATGTTCTTAATTTTGAAATCCTCTATCAACCCATGACCCTTAACGTTCATGTCATATTATTATGGTTTCTCATATCTTTTCATGGGTTTTTTCCTCTAATTAATCATAATGGTTTATAAAGAAAACGAAAATAAATTGAAGCATATCCCCTAGGAGTGACTAACTAAATGTGATGTCTTAGGACCACTAATCATGAACTGGTAATGTCCATGTTAATACCCATTCCAAAACTTTTATAGTTGTTACCCCTATGTTCATATATACTACAACTACATACACATTCAAGCATTTAGATATGGATATATATTATATATAAGACACCCTCCTTTATTTACCACAACATAGGATGTTATCTTATACATAGTCTTATCCTTAGGGTTCCCACTATTATTTTATAACACTAATCTCAACAAATAACTAAACCTATGTATGATATCAACTATAGATACCCAATATAAAAACATATTGATAATACATCATTAAAATTAATATTCAATATATCACCTATATAATCAAGATCGAGAATCATAAAGATTCAGTGTGTTTGGAGACTAGATTCATGAATATTTTATTTATGTATAATTTTATTTATCTCATAAATATTTCTTTATATAAGGTACCCTTATTTACTCATCATACAAATAACCCTTATTCATGTCCTGGGTTAAGATTAAAACAAAAATTTGGGAGGGACCAAATTAGTATTAAGGGTAAACATTGGTGATTATAATCAATGATTATATATAATGATATATTTATAATAAAAAAATGATAAAAATATCTTATTAATAAAAAATAGAACCCAAAAATTTACTGTTCATAATCCTGATCTTGAGAGATAAACATTAGTATGTCACTTGATTTGGGAATCATCAATAAATAATCTTAATCCGTGAGTTCAAATTATAAGAATATCAAAATTATATAATACTGTCATGATATCATATGTTTAGAAAACTAGTATTTTTTCAATTTTAACTACTAATAATATCATATAATAGTAGATGAACCATCACCACATTTTTCTCATATCATAATGGACCAGGAATCCATAACTCTTCGCCATAGTGGAGCGATTACATCAACTCATTTCCCATAATTATCTCAGGTGATATAATGCTTTACTAAATTAGTTATAGGGATATATATTTTTTATCCGACCATCACATAATGGGATCCATATATATTTGTGACACAAGATCCAAAAACATTCAACACATCATAATAAAAACACACTGGGGATAAAAGGGTTTCATAAAAATCTAATCATCATAGCAATATACCATCTAGAGAAGTAGTAAATATAGTATCATTAGATCATAATCCCAGAAAATCATAAGTAACATCAACTAATTTTATCATAGATGAATATTTCCTTTAAAATATTAATATAATATTCATGAAGAAAATGTAATTTTCAATTTTAAATCCCATAAAATGTTAAAAAATTAAAAATGTTACAATTGTTTTTTCAAAACAGCAATTTGTGAAGAAAACTAAATCTATAAAATGAATATGATGTTAATTAAATCCATTATTACCTTATGTATGAAAATATAACAATCCTTTCACACTTGTGTAAATTTTCAAAATAGATTTGTTCAAAAAAAATTTAAAAACAATATTCAATTTAAAATTTTGTAAATTAAGTAAAATTTAATTAAATTAACCTTTAAAAAATTTAAATTATGGGTGTGAACTTCCATAAAATAACTTTGACGATCATGGACATGGAATTAAAAATTCATCAACAAAATTGGAAATAAGGATATATTATTTAATTAAATTTCCATGATAATTTTATGTACCAATGAGATGAAATTATAGTAATATATAGAAATTATAGTAATATAAAGATACATAAATTAATCATTTTTTAATATATATCATAAAATTTCATTATTATTAAATTTTTTCAAAAAAATCCCAATAAAAATAAGATTATAAATTAAATTCCATTACAACAAGTCTATCTTTTTTCGTGTGTACTTAACCCACTTAAAACATTTACTCACCCATTTATTTATAAATCATTATTAAATTAATCATTTTCAAGTGTTAAATGTTTCATTTTTCATATATGTCTTTATTTGGATGTTCTGGTCCTTACATCTTTATCATAGTTCCATCACTTGTTGAATTTTAATCATTATATAAATATCATAAATATTAAATATATAAAAATAATAAACTATAAAATAATGTAATAGATATAATCTTTAATTACACCTTTCATAGAGATGGTAGTATTGATATATGCATGAATAACGTTTTAATCATATAACGAAATAAGGAAAGAATTTTAAATTATAGGTTTTCATTATAGAATCATTATTATTTAATAATATCATATAAATTAATATAATCAATAATTAAAAACATCCCTATGACGAAGTTATAGAAAATAAATCATATCATTTTGTGGAGGTGGTAGTCCAGATGTATGTAGAAGAAACAGTTTCATTTCTAATTTAATGAAAAATAGTTGTAAAATGCTTGTGAAACTTGTATAATAAAATCTTAATATATTTGTGGAATTTTTTTAAACATTATATATTGGATACAAATTTTATATTAATGGTGGACTAAGGATTAAATCTTAATGATTTTAGTTAAGATTTATACTTCTTAATTGTTAGACCACTTATGATTAACACCATAGGCCATCACATATTATATTTATTAAAAGAATAATGGGTCTAGGAAAAGGGTATGTAATCAATAAAAATATTTGGGTTGTTCTTCATGGACATAAAAGGCTATTGAATTGTTGATAAGATGGGAGAGGAGGTATCCTTTTATAAATAGGGGATATGATCTACTAGGAATGTTTCAAAAGATTAAAATATATTATTGTCTTACTCAATTATAATGTCCCCAAAGTGACACATATATAAAGAAGAGGTGATATAGGGTTGAACAATGAGAATATAAAATTATTTATCATCTTTTTTTGTAATTTTCAATCGTATAATTTTTGTTTGAACCCTTTTAACATGTTTTGATAGTTACCATTTTAACTTTCATTTTTACCAAAGTTATTATTCATAATGACCAAACATAAAAGAGGTATTATAAAAAAAATGTAAATTATCATTCCAAATAATGATTTAATATTCCGGGATTTAGTATCTATAATTTTAAAATATAATGTCACGACCCGTTCTCGGGACCCGTGTCATGACTACCCCAAGCCCTCCTTCCATAGGCCAGGGGCTGGCTATAAGAACCCGGTTTTTGCTGTGAAAGACTTTGGAATATTCTTTATGATATTCCAGAGTAGCGCCTTCAGACGGCGTGCGATTCCAAGCCTCGGAGTGGCCGGAATTAAATTTTCAGTGCGTTCACAATAGAAATGCTAAATAAATGAGATAACTCCTAAACGGAGTTCCGGATCAGGGATATGAGTGAACATATGGGTTCGTAATGGGTTGGTTACCCTAGGAATGACATAAAACTTGTCAGTGCGGGATGTTTGGACCCCTCGCCCGCTTCTGGAACGTTAAAAAGATTAAATAAATTAATTAATTAGTTTAATGGAGAAACGCTAGAATCTCTTAAACAGTGGCTCGGATTAAAAAACCGAGGGCACCGTTGAGTTCGGAGTGTGCCGTTTACCCTAAAAGGGGTATAAGTTTCGCGGGCGCGGGCTGTTTGTGAAAAATGGCCCTAGGGGCGTTTTCGTAATTTGGCACCCTCGGGCGTTGAGTTTTATAACATTTGAACGGGGTCTCAGATTAAATTTCTGAGACCACCGTTGTGCTCGGAGCGTGGGTTTTATCCTAGGGGAGTCTTAATCCAGACCCCGCCGAAATTTCAGGTTCGGGGCTATCAGGCGGTGTTTAAGTATTTTCTACTTAAACGCATCCCCTCCCTTCTTCTCCTTCTTCTTCCTCAAACCCTACCCTCTCCTCCAGCTCTGGCGAGGTGACTCCGGCGAGTTTCGGTGATGTCGGCGGATCAATGCAAAGCTCCAGGCGAAGCCTAGCGAGGTAGGAGGTTTCATTTGTTGCGTTTTTATTCCCGAACCTCCTTTGAATCCAAATTTTAGCGTCAAATTGTTGTTGGATTTCCTAACGAACCACATAATTGCGTAGTAGAGTTTTTTATCCTTCCATCGCTTATTTCGGTTGTCAAATCCTAGTTTCGGGCACCCCGCAATCATCCGCTGAAGATTGCGGGTTTAAGGCCATTTTCTGGTGGTTTTTGGGCGTTCCGGCGAGGTATCGTGGCGGTCCGGTGTACCAGCGCGGCGGCGCGACATCCCGGCGGTGGTTCCGGCTTCAGGCGGCTGGCGGTGGCATGCTCTGGCTCCAAGCGGCAATGGTGGTGCATCTCGGCAGCGGGGCAGCGCGGCGGAGGTGGCTGCGGACGGCGGCTTCAGGCGGGCTCCCGGGCGGCATCGGCGTAGCGCGAAGGGGAGGAGGGGTCGCGGGGTGCGCGACCCCGCGTGTGGCGACAGCGACCCGCGTAAGGCGGGTCGCTGCGGAGGAAAAAGGGATCGGTCGTCAAGGCCGGTCGGTGCCGAGAGGCCGCGGCCATCTGGCCGCAACGGACTGAACTGGACCCGCGGACGGGCCGCGGGCCGGCTGTTGGCGGACCGGCCGGACCGGGCCAGTCCGGCCCAAGGGAGTTTCCCCGTTTTGAATTTCTAACCCCCATAGCTTTCGCTACGGGCGTCCGTTTTGTGCGCCGTTAGTAGCAGCACAGATCTTGCGTCGAGGGGAATTCATTGAGATGGTTACGGTAATTTTTAATTCCAGGAACGAGGGGCCTCGGAGGCGCGACGCGTCTTTAAGTGGACAAGCGTTTTTTGGGAATTTTGTTTTGGACGGCGCGGATGCGTCCGATGTCCGAATTAAGCGCCGTCAGTGGAGTTGGAACACCGGAACCAGGGCGTAGCATTCCAGGGTGGTTTCAGGCTTTGAGGCCGAAGTTGAGGCGCGGGCCCCACGGCCCGTCCATTGAGCTGCGGGCAGCATTTCACGACTTTTTCACCAGACGTCTGTTCGGGGCGTGCGAGCAGTCGTTTCTGGATGTTTTTCCGAGGGAATTGCAGTGGTGAAATCTGCCCGCACAAATTCGGCATGATGGTGCGGGGCCCATCGAGGGTCCTTTGGGCGTCGACGGTGATTTTCCATCTTAATCATCGGGGCGACCGTTTTGGACAAGTGGATAGTCCATCTTGTGTGCTTTTTCGAGAGGATCACAACAGTGCGATCAGTTCGTTGAGTTTCGGGACCGGGATGCGGATCCCACGTGGCACCGCTCGTGTGCGGTGCACCGGAATGCATCGTTTTCTCCGGATATCCGTTGCACTCAAATGAGTTTTGATTTTGACTTGTTTTCCTGAGGGAATCGCAATGGTGTGATGCGCCCGACTGTTTTCGGGGCCGAGGCTCGGGATCACGGAATGTCGTACGGGCGTGAGGCGGTGTTGGCGACTTTTTCGTCGGATGCTTGTTTGAGGCGAGTAAGTAGTCGATCTCGTGTGTTTTTTTCGCGAGGATTACAACGGTGTGATCCGTTTGGCCGTGTAGAGCCTCTTGTGAGATCTTATTAATAGAGGAAGCATGGAAGGTGCTCCAATGGTGGTTCGCCCTACCTTGTCTGCAGAGAACCCTTAGCGTGTGATCGCGCACTCTTGGGAGAGTGATGTAAATGGTTCACGAGATGTGGTTGACCGTGCCTGGGCCTTTGATGTAGAGTTGTTACGTCACGCCTTCGCGGTGACGTTGGGCGCCGTGTGCATGATAGCCCTTGGGATGGAGACGTGGTATACTCTGGGAGTATACGGGAGCGCTTGGAGGTACGTGTGTTTTGTACCTGAGAACATTTGTGAGCTTGGTTGGGGTTGACTTGGGGCCACACGTCGTGTGGGCCCCACATGTGTGTCGTGTTCAGCTTTGCATACTTGGACCTATCGCGGCATAGAGAGTCCCTTTTTGCTTTTTTGTTGTCTAGTAGGGTGGGGTTTGTTTCCCCTGGCTTTGTGCTCGTTTGTTTGACCAGCAGGGTTGAGTGGTCTCCCCCTGGTTTCATTCTCAATCGATTGCCTGGTAGCGGTGCTAGTGACTCCCAGTGCTGGAGCAGACGCTGAACCTCTTTTGGGAGAGTTGTTCTGGAGTTGGTTGGTTGCGCGACACCCACTCCGTGTTCAGTTGGCCAGTGTTGTACCCTCCTGTAAAGATGGCCAGAGCAGTTCTGAGTTTTACCCTCCAGCGGGGCTGGGCAGTGGGTTACTCATTGACTTCCTCAGGCTTACCCTCCAGCAGGGCTGGGCAGTGGGTTTCTCACTGACATCTAGGGTTTACCCTCCAGCAGAGACTGGGCAGTGGGTCACCCGACGCTATTAGGGTCTACCCTCCAGTAGAGACTGGGCAGTGGGTCACCCGATGACCTCTTAGGGTCTACCCTCTAGCAGGGTTGGGCAGTGGGTCACCCATCTTCTATCTCCAGGTCTACCCTCCAGCAAGGCTGGGCAATGGGTCTCCTGTCGACTTATTCCAGGTCTACCCTCCAGCGGGGCTGGGCAGTGGGTCGCTGGATGATGTGTTATGGTTTACCCTCCATTAGGGCTGGGTAGTGGGTCACCCAGTATCTTATTATGGTTTACCCTCCAGCGGGGCTGGGCAGTGGGTCTCTTGACGATGTATTAGGTTTTACCCTTCAGCAGGGCTGGGTAGTGGGTCACCCGATATCTGGTTATGAATTACCCTCCAGCGGGGCTGGGCAGTGGGTCAGTTGTTGGCATTCCAGACTCAGTCATTTCTACTAGGCTAGTCTGTGGCTTTTCCTCGGTGTTTACCGGAGCGGGACCCTTGGTTGTACGGGTCGGTGATGGAACGGATTTATCTTTGAGGATACCTCTCGACTGCGGGGCAGTGACGAGGCGTGGTTTGACATCCCCTAGAACTCTAAAGTACGAGGGACACTTTCCCCATCGAGACGCGTTCTTGTGACGCGACCTAAAACTGTGCAGGCGAGTCAGTGTCGCCCAAAGCGGATAGTGTCAAGGTGTGGTGATTGAGCCCCTTGGCTTGCGGTTCGGGGCAGACGTGCGGGATGCTGGGCATTGATGGTGTTATGTCTAGGACTGTTGGCTAATTTTTCTTGGTCTAAGCTATGGGACGGAGATCCCCTTACGAGCCTGTATGGGATTCTTGGAAGAGCATATATATGTATATAACTTGTTCGAGTACCCACTTCATGGGCCTGGTTACTCTCCCTCCACGAGAGGCGAAGACGCGCGGGGTAGGCCACATGCTTTCCGTGTCTAGTTTCTCGAGGTTGGATGAGTCTACTCTCCAGCTATAGGTGGTGAAGACTCGACGGGAAGTTCATCTTCTCACCGTTTCCATCTCTTGGTTCCTGGACGAGTCTACTTCAATTCTCTTGTTAGGTTGAGCTGGACTCTCTGCTATGTTGTTACTCTTTACTGCACCCTCAGTTGGAATCCTTTACTTTCCCTATTCGCTCAACTTCTCACCCTTAGGTACCTCATTTGTTTCTCCCTCGAGCCTTCAGGGTATCTTACTGAGTATTTTTATACTCACCCCTGCTTGGGCTTTTCCCGCACATGGTTTGCCCTTGCAGACGACGGACAGGTTGGTCATGACTTCAGTGGAGCATAGGAGTTCGGGAGCTTGGACCGCGTGCGGTGGTCGTGGCCGGGTTCCAGGTGGGAGACCCGTCAGCTGTTTCCCTTTTTGTTTACCTGTTCTCGGGTTGTGGCACTTTTCTAGTTGGGCGCGTGTTTTCCCCTTTTTCCATTTCATCACTTTTCCTGTACTTGTAGTAGTTGATGCACTTTGTGGTATATATATCGCAGTTTCCCTTTCATTTTCTTTGCTTGTCTTTTCTTTTACTCTGCACTTTTGCATTGACTGTGTTGCGTGTGTGTGTACAGGTAATTAGGAAAAGGCCTCCCCGAGTTATTGTGCCTTCGGCGCTGGTCGCCAGCCCCTGGCCTATGGAGGCGGGCTTTGGGTAGTTGCGGCTCGAGCCCGGGTAGGTTCGGGTCGGGACAAAGTGGTATCAGAGGTGGTTCATTCCTTGAGACGCTGTTCAGACGTCCCTAAAAGAGGAATTGGTTGGGATTTAGGGCAACATTGTTAACGTGTCTCGACAGCGGCTCTCAGGCCAGGGAGTCCAGTGATGGTGCGGCGGCCAACGTATCCACTCACCAGGACCTTGATAACCCGCTTGTCGACTCGTCATGCTGAGACACTTGTTGCAGAGAAAATTGGTTTCTGCATCACATAGGACTGAGTCTTGACTGTACTTCTTGAGTCAACTCCCCATCGTTGTTGTTTTTGGTATATACATATATGCTAATCTGACCGCGGAACTCCTTGATAATGATCAGGATGTATCCACGAAGACAGCCAGCCAGGATACCAGCATTGGGTGCATGACGACGACCCTGTGAGCTACGAGGCCATAGTCCAGGACCCATCGTGCGATCCCTTTTCTCCGGGTGGGCCGGTAGCAGCACCCCCACCTGTTGAGCAGCATACAGCTTCAGTAGAGCAGACGGGGCTTGAGCGCAGGTAGAGCGCGCTCCGTGAGTTCCAGCGGCAGAGACCACTGAGGTTCAGTGGTGATCCAGACCCTCAGGTAGCAGAGGGTTGGCTAGAGGCAGTGGTTAGACTCATTGGGCTTGTGCAGACGCCGACAGATCAGAGAGTGGCTTTGGAAGCCACCCTTTTTCGTGGAGCAGCTCGGTATTGGTGGAGTCTGATGACTCAGTTTCTTGACGAGTCGTCGCTTTCATTGGATGACTTTCAGTTGTTGCTCTTTGAGGAGTTTTTCCCCTCCTGCTTACGCTCCGTTCGGATTTAGGAGCTCCTTCTGTTTCAGCAGGGAGGGATGACGGTGGCCGAGTACGCGGCTAGTTTTGCAGACCGTGCACGCTTTTACCCGAACTTGGTCCATGACGACAACTTCCGAGCGCGGATGTTTGAGCAGGGTCTCTCCTGAGAGATTTGTGATGTCATAGTACCCTTGGGAATTTCCACATATGCCGGGGTGCTAGAGCTGGCGCTGGTGACAGAGGGCTTCCTGTCACGTTCTTGTGTTGGTAGTGGCAGTGGGCACGACGGAGCCTGGACGTCTGCCATAGCTTTCAGGTGCCGGAGGACAGGACCTCGATGCAGGTGGCTTTCTCACTGCCGGTTTCGGAGACGTGGTCGTATACCACTGTGGCGAAAAGGCGCAGGGCCTCAGCCGAGGATTCCCTTCCATGAGTGGATCTCGGGCCATGGTCGTACACCACAGTGGTGCTGGAGGGCACCAGGGAAGCTCAGATAGCTCCAGTTCTATGCTTATAATGGGCGAGGTCACTTGGCACGAGACTGCCCGCCCCGAGTTGCTGAGAGCTTCGGGCAGGCAGCAGCCGCACCACCACGGCAGAGGCAGCACCGTGATCGGAGTAGTGCCCAGAGAGGTGGTGCTAGCAGAGGAGAGGGAGGAGATGGAGGTGGGGGATGACGTTATGAGGTCTTCCCATCACTACTAGGCGGTCCACGTTAGGCTCCGGGAGCTGACGGTTGGGACCACAGACAGCCATGAGCTTTGGATGTCTACGATCCTGCAGAGCATGGGATGGTGATAGGTACCCCTTGCGACTCTTCTACTTCTTGTAGTCGAATTGTTAGGCTCTGCGTGTGAAAGGCTTTTTTCCATACTCCTTGTTTGAGGTGTTACCAGGGTGACGCAGGGCGTCGGGTGTAACCCTATGTTGTAAGAAAAAAGGCATGAGACCTTTTCCTTTAGTCGATGGTGTTGACTCCTTCGCCTTTTGAGCGTGTAAGAGAGCATCGACTGTGGAACCTAGCGTGACCAGATATCCTTGGGTGTTTTAGCATATGGATATTCTGAAAGAAGGAATCACTGGGCATTGTTTCAGGTGCGGGCGGTTATTCTAGTCGCGACATGTGACGTAGAGGTTTGACCGGGAAGGTGAGCTACCCCCGAGAGCCTTCGGGCCGTTTGAGCCCGTGCAAAGGGATCGAAAGGTTCCCTACCGCCTTTCCCTAACCCCAAAGTCTGGAGTGGGTGCACGACATCAGCAAGGGCCGACCTCGCATGAACAGATCAATCCTTTGGTCTGTGTGTAGTGGCACAAAACTCTGCGTGGGTTCTTCTAGGTATGGGAAAGCTAGGTGTGGGATTAGTACCCTGTGTTTCTCCCTAGTTTTACTTTTCGAGGATGAAATGCATGAATGAGGGAATGATGTAAGAACCTTGTTTTTGTTGTGAAAGACATTGGAATATTCTTGATGATATTCCAGAGCAGCGCCTTTAGACGGCGTGCGATTCCGAGCCCCGGAGTGGCTGGAATTAAATTTTCAGTGCGTTCACACTGGAAATGCTAAATAAATGAGATAACTACTAAACAGAGTTCCGGATCAGGGATCATATTGTACGGATGGGTCCTTAATGGGGTGTTTACCCTAGGAACGACATAAAACATGTTGGCGCGGAATGTTTGGACCCCTCGCCCTCTTCTAGAATGTTAAACAGATTAAATAAATTAATTAATTCATTTAATGGAGAAATGCTAGCTTCTCTTAAACAGTGGCTTGTATTGGAAAACCGAGTGCACCGTTGAGTCCGGAGCATGCCGTTTACCCTAGGAGGGGTATAAGTCTTCCAGGCGTGGGCCATTTGTGAAAAATGGCCCCAGGGGCGTTTTCATAATTTGGCGCCCTTGGGCGTTGAGTTTTATTACTTTTGAACGGGGTCTCGGATTAAATTTCTGAGACCGCCGTTATGCTCGGAGCGTGAGTTTTATCATAGGGGAGTCTTAATCCTGACCCCGCCGAAATTTCGGGTTCGAGGCTATCGGGTGGCGTTTAAGTATTTTCTACTTAAACGCATCCCCTCCCCTCTTCTCCTTCTTCTTCCTCAAAACCTACCCACTCCTCTAGCTCTGGCGAGGTGACTCCGGCGAGTTGTGGTGATGCCGGAGGATCAATGCAAAGCTCCGGGCGATGCCTAGCAAGGTAGGAGGTTTCATTTGTTGTGTTTTTATTCCCGAACCTCCTTTGAATCCAAATTTTAGCATATAATTGTTGTTGGATTTTCGAACGAACCACATAATTGCGTAGTAGAGATTTTTCTCCTTCCATCGCTTGTTTTGGTTGGAAAATCTGAGTTTCGGGGACCCCACCATCATCCGCCAAAGAATGCGGGTTTAGGGCCGGTTTCCGGTGGTTTTTGGGCGTTCCTACGAGGTATCGCGGTGGTACGGCGTACCAGCGCGGCGGCGCGGCATCCCGGCTGTGGTTCTGGCTTCAAGCGGCTGGCGTCGGCGAGCTCCGGCTCAAGGCAGCGACGGTGGCGCGTCTCGGCAGCGGGGCAGCGCGGCGGAGGTGGCTGCGGAGGGCGGTATCAGGTGGGCTCCCAGGCGGCGCCGACGTAGCGCGAAGGGGAGGAGGGGTCGCGGGGTGCGCGACCCCGCGTGCTGTGACCGCGACCCGCGTAAGGCGGGTTGCTGCAGAGGAAAAAGGGACCGCCCGTCAAGGCCGGTCGGCGGTGACAGGCCACGGCCAGCTGGCCTCAGCAGACTGAACCGGACCCGTGGCCGGGCCGGACCGGGCTGGTCCGGCCCAAGGGAGTTTCCCCCTTTGGAATTTCTGACGCATGTAGATTTCTCTACGGGCATCCGTTTTGCGCGCCTTCAGCAGCAGCACAGACCTTGCGTCGAGGGGAATGCTTTGAGATGCTTTCGGGAATTTTTAATTCCCGAAACGAGGGGCCTCGGAGGCGCGACACGTCTTTAAGTGGACGAGCGTTTTTCAGGAAATTTTGTTTTGGACGGCGCGGACTCGTCCGACGTCCGAATTAAGCGCCGTCAGTGGCGTTGTAACCCTGGCACCGACGCGGAGCATTCCAGAGTGGTTTCATGCTTTGAGGCCAAAGTTGAGGCGTGGGACCCACAGCCCGTCCTTTGAGCTGCGGGCAGCGTTTCACGAATTTTTCACCGGACGTCCGTTTGGGGCGTGCGAGCAGTCGTTTCTGGATGTTTTTCCTGAGGGGATTGCAGTGGTGCAATCTACCCGCCCTAATTTGGCATGATGGTGCAGGGCGCACGAGGGTCGTTTGGGCGTCGACGGTGATTTTCCATCTTAATCCCCGGGGCGACCGTTTTGGACAAGTGGATAGTCCATCTAGTGTGATTTTTCGAGAGGATCGCAACTGTGCGATCCGTTTGTTGTGTTTCGGGACTGGGATGTAGGTCCCACGTGGCACCGCTCGTGTGCGGTGCGCCGGAATGCATCTTTTTCACCGAATATCCGTTGCACTCAAATGATTAGTGCTTTTGACGTGTTTTCCGGAGGGGATCGCAATGGTGCGATTCTCCCAACTATTTTTGGGTCCGAGGCTCGGGATCACGGGTCGCCGTACGGGCGTGAGGCGGTGTTGGCGACTTTTTCGTCGGATATCCGTTTTAGGCGAGTAAGTATTTGATCTCGTGTTTTTTTCCGTGAGGATTTCAAAGGTGTGATCTGTTTGTCCGTGCGGAGCCTCTTGCGCGATCTTATTAATAGAGGAATCATGGAAGGTGCTCTAGTGGTGGTTCTCCCTAACTTGTTTGTAGCGGACCCTTGGCATGTGATCGCGCACTCATGGGAGAGTGATGTAAATGGTTCATGAGATGTGGTTGGTTGTGCCTAGGCCTCTGAGGTAGAGTTGTTACGTCACGCCTTCGCAGTGACTCTGGGCCCTGTGTGCACGATAGCCCTTGGGCTGGAGACGTGGTATACTCTGGGAGTATACGGGAGCGCTTGGAGGTACATGTGTTTTGTACCTAATAATGTTTGTGATCCTGGTTGGGGTTGACTTTGGGTCACACGTCATGTGGGCCCCACGTGCATGCTGTGTTCTGCTTTGCGTACATGGACCTCTCATGGCGTAGAGGGTCCCTTTGTGCTCGTTTGTTTGGCAAGCTGGGTGGAGTTTATTTCCCCTGGCTTTGTGCTCGTTTGTTTGACCAGCAGGGTTGAGTGGTCTCCCCCTGGTTTCATTCTTGATGGATTGGATGGTAGCGGTGCTAGTGACACCCAGTGCTGGAGCAGACGTTGCACCTCTTTTGGGAGAGTTGTTCTGGAGTTGGGTGGTTGCGCGACACCCACTCCGTGTTCGGTTGGCCAGTGTTGTACCCTCCTGTAAAGATGGCCAGAGCTGTTCTGAGTTTGACCCTCTATCGGGGCTGGGCAGTGGGTTACTCATCGACTTCCTCGGGATTACCCTCTAGCAGGGCTGGGTAGTTGGTTGCTCACTGACTTCTAGGGTCTACCCTCTAGCAGAGGCTGGGCAGTGCGTCACCCAACGCTATTAGGGTTTACCCTCCAGCAGAGACTGGGCAGTGGGTCACCTGATGACCTCTTAGGGTCTACCCTCCAGCAGGGTTGGGCAGTGGGTCACCCTTCGTCTAGCTCCAGGTCTACCATCTAGCAAGGCTGGGCAGTGGGTCACATGTCGACTTCTTCCAAGTCTACCCTCCAGCGTGTCTGGGCAGTGGGTCGCCGGATGATGTGTTATGGTTTACCCTCCAGCAGGGCTGGGTAGTGGATCACCAAGTATCTTATTATGGTTTACACTCCAGCGGGGCTGGGCTGTGGGTCGCCGGATGGCGTATTAGGGTTTACCCTTCAGCAGGGCTGGGTAGTGGGTCACCCGATATCTGGTTATGAATTACCCTCCAGCAGGGCTGGGCAGTGGGTCATTTGTTGGCATTCCAGACTCAGTCCATTATACTAGGCTAGTCTGTGGCTTTTCCTCCGTGTTTACCATAGCGGGACCCTTGGTTGTACGGGATGGTGATGGAACGACTTTATCTTTGGGGAGACCTCTTGACTTCGGGGAAGTGACGAGGCGTGGTTTGACTTCCCCTTGAACTCTAAAGTACGAGGGAAACTTTCCCCAACGAGACGCGTTCTTGTGACGCGACCTAAAACCGTGCGGGCGAGTCAGTGCCGCCCAATGCAGATAGTGTCAAGGTGTGGTGATTGAGCCCCTTGGCTTGCGGTTCGGTGCAGACGTGCAGGATGCTGGGCATCGATGGTGTTATGTCTGGGACTGTTGTCTATTTTTTCTTGGGTTGAGTTACGTGACGGAGATCCCCTTACGAGCTTGTTTGGGCTTCTTGGAAGAGCATATATATGTATATACCTTGTTGGAGTACCCACTTCTTGGGACTGGTTACTATCCCTCCAGGATAGGCGAAGACGTGTGGGGTATGCCATGTGCTTTCCGTGTCTAGTTTCTCGAGGTTGGATGAGTTTACTCTCCAGCTATAGGTAACGAAGACTCGACAAGAAGTTCATCTTATCATCGTTTCCAGCTCTTTGTGCCTGGACGAGTCTACTTCCTTTCTCTTGTTGGGTTGATCTGGACTCTCTGCTATGTTGTTACTCTTTACTGCACCCTCGGTTGGACTCCTTTACTTTCCATGTTCGCTCTACTGCTCACCCTTCGGTACCTACTTTGTTGCTCCCTTGAGCCTTCGGGGTATCCTACTGAGTATTTTTATACTCACCCCTGCTTGGGCTTTGCCCGCACTTGGTGGGCCCTTGCAGACGACGGACATGTTGGTCGTGACTTTAGTGGATCATAGGAGTTCGAAAGCTTGGACCGCGTGCGGTGGTCGTGGCCAGGTTCTAGGTGGGAGACCCGTCAGCTGTTTCCCTTTTTGTTTACTTGTTGCTGGGTTGTGGCACTTTTCTGGTTGGGCGCGTGTTTTTCCCCTTTTTCTTTTTCAGCACTTTTCATGTACTAATAGTGGTCGATGCACTTTGTGGTATATATATCGCAGTTTCCCTTTCCTTTTCTTCGGTTGTCTTTTCTTTTATTCTGCAATTTTGCATTGAGTGTGCTGCGTGTGTGTGTACAGGTACTTAGGCAAAGGCCTCCCCGAGTTATTGTGCCTTCGACGCTGGTCACCATCCCCTGGCCTATGGAGGTGGGTTTGGGGTAGTTGCTGCTCGTGCCTAGGTAGGGTCGGGTCGTGACACTGGCGACTAGAACCAAAGGTTCAAATCCCAAAAAAGGGAAGGCATTACCTTTATAAAAGTAAACAACACAACAGAGTACAAGTGGAAGCTAACACTAAGAGAAGCAGTAAAAAAGTGTGCTGGAAATAAAAAGGGGCCGGAAATACATGCCTAATAGAAATGTACAGCTACAATTGAAAGTAAAGTACAACTCAAGAACAACAGCTGAAAGGTGACAAGCAACTCCTGTATTGTCCACCACAGATCCTACCTGAAGGGTAGGTACATATGTCCTCCATATCACTCTGCGTCCATCCGTCTCCTCCGGGTACCGTCTCGTCATGAAATCCACCTCCGGGTATCGACTCCTCGTGAGATCCTCCTCCAGGTACCGTCCAGCTCTACAAACCTCAATGACGATCTGTGATGTCCTTCGTCTGCAACGAACACAACGTAGTGCGGGTGAAGCCCGTGTAGAGGTGTGTATACGATACTCAGTAGGGACCCCGAGACCCCCGTAGTTCTCCCTGAATCCAAAAAGGATAAACCAAAAAGAAAATATACAATCGCGAAGTAACAACCAACTCTACTTAGGTATATGCCCATACATATACCTAAGTCATCAAATCCATTTCATCTCCAACTCACGAGCTCAAGTAAAACCCAGTCTACATAGGAGAACGCAACTCAGTCCACACAAGAGAATACAACAAATCCACATAGGAGAGCACAACTCAGTCCACACAAGAGAACATAAAAAATCTACATAGGAGACCACAAATCATTCCACACAAGAGAACAATACATGTCCACATAGAAGAGCACCACACATTCCACATAAGAGAATACTACAAGTCCACTCAGGAAAACACAACTCAGTCCACATAGGAGAACACTGGAAGTCCACAAAGGAGAGCACAACACAGTACACACATGATAACTCTACAAGTCCACATAGAAGAGCACAACAAAGTCCTCACAGGAGAACTATACAAGTCCACATAGGAGAGAAAAACACAGTCCACATAGGAGAACTCTACATGTCCACATAGGAGAGCACGAATCATTCCACACAGGAGAACACTGCAAGTCCACGAAGGAGAGCATAGAACAATCCACCCAGGAGAACACTACAAGTCTACATAGGAGAGCACGACCTAATCCACCTAGGAAAGCATAATCAAATCCCCACAGGATATCAAGTTAAACACATCGATGATAATGATTGAAAGTCAAGACTCAGGTCACACATGTATACTTCCTTATAAGGTGATAGAGATGACTAGATATAGCCACTGATTCATCTACGCTGGGACCCACATAAGATTCTAAACTAGCTAAGCTATCGGACCCACATAGGATATAGACCAGCTACTCTGCCAGACCCACATAGGATAACAAGAACAGAGTCAAACACTGCCAAACCCACATAGGATACAAGAACATTAGTCATTGTTGTTGAACCCACGGAGGATTTCAATATGGTCTTCATCACTGTCGAACCCACAGAGGATTTCAGTAGAGTCTTCATCGCGGTCGAACCCACAGAGGATTTCAGTATGGTCTTCATCGCTGTCGAACCCACAGAGGATTTCAGTGCAGTCTTCATTGCTGTCGAACCCACGGAGGATTTCAGTATGGTCTTCATCGCTACCGAACCCACGGAGGATTTCAGTTCAGTCTTCATTGCCGTCTAACCCAAGGAGGATTTCAGTACGATCTTCATCGCTTCCGAACCCACGGAGGATTTCAGTGCAGTCTTCATAGTCGCAGCCAGCTCTAGGGTTCCCGCACACAGTATGCTCTTTTCCGGGAGGGTCCGCTCCACGAGCCAAGGGGGAATTGATACATCAACTGACATGTATTCTGGAGTTGATGTATCCCAAAGTTCCATCTCCACAAAAGGAACTCAACGCGACAGACGACACGTCAATCGGACGCCCGGTCTGAGAGTTATTGGCCTTTTGTTCCAAGGACCCGGTTGGTTTTTAAGTCAAAACCAACCCGACCGCACTCCAACTGCTTCCAAACCTCGAGCAGAGTAAACCAAAAGTTCCGTCTCACTATGAGGAATCCAATAAAGTCAACGACACGTCAATCGGACGTTGGGAGCTCATGTTATAAGTGTTTCTGCTCTAAAAGACCGGTTGGTTTAATGTTCGAACCAACCCGGCCATACCCAAAGTTTTCCAAAACCTTGAATGTAATATACCGAAAAGGCCGACTCGATGCAAGGATCGCATCGAAACTGACGATGCATCGATTAGAGATCTGTATCCCATGTTACAAGCATTTGAACTAACCTGTCCGTTTTTAGGGGTTTTTGGACACGGACCGACCCGTCCCAAGACCCCCTGGGTCAGCCCGAACCGGGTCGACCCGACTCGGGTCTGGGTCTGGCCCACCAGGCCACGGCCCGGCCCGGCACGCATGGCCCAGCCCGGCGCGACCGATCTGGCCTGGGCGGGCAGCTGGCGCGACAATTAAGCCGTTCCCCCTTTTGTTTCCGGAACGGCTTGGCCGTTCCGATTAGGTCCACCGCCACAACTCAGCCGCGACGGTTTTGTTCAAGTGGCGTGTCGCCGGCGGGGCACGCCGCTGTCGCTTTCCAAGGACCACTAGACGTGCTCCGGTGGTCCGTTTTGCTCGCCGCCTTCGCCAGCGGTCCTCCCAGGACCGGGCCTTCACTGCAGAGGCTTCAAATTGAATTTTCGGTCCTGTTTCATTATCGTCGTCGATCCGCATATTAATAAACAATCTGCAGAGGGTTGGCTGGCCATGTTTGTTCGGCCCGCGCCCTCCGCGTTAGGTGTTATCAAATGACAAACATTTAATCACATTCTTTTAATCATCGACGATGAAATAATTTATTCAAGTATAAATTATACGAATACTCTGAAATTAAATACCCACGCACCAGGGTATAATTCACATAATCTTTATATATGAAAACCTCCTACCTCGATAAAGAGTTGAAGATCGAAGAGCGTCGCGGAAATGGCATTGCGAGGTAAAGCTCTGTATGCACTTGACAGAGATCTTCCGAGGTGGAGCGGCGTCTTACACTGGCTGTAGAGAGGAGAAGAATGGCACGACGATCACTCCTTGCGGTGATGGTGTTCTTCGTCGGGGTCTTGACGTTCTTCGCGTTCTCCAACGAAGAAGATGAAGATTCCTGTAGATTTTGAGTATTCTCTCCCAATCCTTAACACCAAAAAACAAACCCAAAAATAAAATAATCTCCACTTATTTTATTAAGTCTTTCCAAGAGTTTTAAATTTAAAAAATCAATTCAATTAATTGAATTAAGGAGTTGGCTTAATTAAAAGAGAGGAGAGGGAAAGTCACAACATTAATTACAAGGAAGATATTAAGAGGAGTTTCAAGGGGTTATGGGGAATGTCAAATGGTGGGGGCTAGTGTGGGCCCCACCTCTCTTTTATTCACCCAAGGGAAGTTAGCAACCCAACTTCCACACAATGGATAAAACTACTTAGAAAAAAAATAAAATTGGAATACAATTTTGATTTATTATTCACTTAAACCTCAAATTTTAAACTACTCCTCCTGAGAAAACACACCTTCGAAAAAGGTCTTCTTAAGAAATTATCGGCACTACGGTTCCATCAGTGCCCTCACATTTAGATTCCAAGCACCGGTTCAAAAGATAGAAAAACCCGCTCGTTTGTTCACTGAACGTACCCGAGCTAAACATCGGATATTGATTCCGGGCACACCGGGCCTCGGAATCAGGTGCCGTTAGAAGCCGTAGTTTCATAAAATTCAAAATAAATTATGAAAAAATTTTCCTTCAAATTTTAGGGTCATTAAATTAATCCCACCACATGGATTTAAGTCCTCATAAAGCTATAACACAAACTAGGGGAAAAAAGTGGTACTGAGCACGCAACTGAGCCTTCCACTCCCAAGTGCTCTCCTAGAGGTTCCCATGCTGCCAGTGTAAATGCACCTGAGGAATCGACCGTCCACATAGGACCTACTCATGTAGATACTCATTCTCCACTAGAACCTCAATGAATGTCGCCCCGTCATTGACGTCCAACTCCCTATAGTCGATGATGTGTGAAGGGTCATGCACGTATCTCCTTAGCTGAGATATGTGGATGACATTGTGTACCTGGTGCAACTGAGGTGGAAATGTGAAGTGTTAAACCACCTCACCTTCCCTCCTGGGGACATAGAAAGGTCTGTTGAACCTCAAAGATAACTCACTTCCTCAGTTACATCTCCGTAAACCTCGTCGAGGTGAGACCTGTATATGAATGTGGTCGCCATCCTCGAACTCTAGAGGCCTCCACTTCCTGTTTAGAACTGAAACTCAAAACTCCTAAAACCACAAGTGTAAGGTTGGCTGACCCATGAGTGATCGGCTACACCCTCCAAAGCATGAGTTAAACTTGTGCTGTCTGGGCTTTCCTTTTCACCGAGAAATAAAAACCCATCCTGACGTTTTCCTAATACCGTCAATTTGTGTACGAACTGTGATTGCCCAGTCCATACTCAAACTAACTTCGTAAGGCCTCGAACCTACCACCAATAGGTTCCAACCGAAATTCTCTCCTCAAGGGTCAGATCACACCATCGGCGTAAGTGTGACTATCGATTCTCCTCCCAAAGGTATCTCCAGACGTGAGGGTCAAGTCAATGGCTTAACCAGAAACTCTAGGTATTGCACAAGATTCATGGAAAAAATGGATGATTTGTATCGATGTTTGTTGCTACGACAGCTAGTAGAAGACACATTCTGTTTCTCAAATCATCCATAGAGCCCTTTCAGTTGCACTCCTTGACCGCATACAGCTACTCCTTCCCCTGCCCTCCAGCTCCCTGAGCCTAGCGGGGATTACAAAGGCGGGTGTTTGCAACATGTCAAAATGTTCACCACCCCATACTGCTCTCCTAGATCCACTTCCACGTCTGCTGCCCTGAAAATCCATCTGTCCTTTTCACTTCCTCTACTTGAAACATTTTACACGTCCAAGTCTCCGAGACTGGCGCCAGTTTCCTACTTTTCCAATGCTAACCTTAACGGGCTGCATCCACTCAGCCAAATAATTATCAACCACAATGGTTCTCTCTATAACCCTAGTATAAGTAGGAATGCATATAGAAAGAAGTTATGGCTCAGATGTCCTTTAGACACACCTCACTCAGAATTATGAGCCCTGAATCACCGATTGCATCGTAGTTATTGAGAACCAGGAATGGGTTGGTATGCCCCGATGAAATCTCAGCAACCGACACGTCATCTTTATGATGCTGCATAAGCTCTAGGACACTCTCACATCCTCCTCAAGCCAGTCCTCAGCCGCCTATGAGTCGAGCTTGCCTCAGAACATGAGGGAAATCTGGTGCTGAAACATGTAAGGCACTAAGCCTACAAGTGTCCTCTACCGGTACCGCCGATAGTGTCCGTTGACCAATAGGTAGTGATGTAGCTGACACACTACCCAAAAGTTCTATCTCAGGCATCAGTCCACATACCTAAGCCTCATCACTATTTTGAGCATCCTCATGGTCACTCACTGGAAAACACTAGTAGCCAAGTCCACCATCCATTCTACTAGTGTTTAAACTAGGTGTAGAACTCTAGCATTTGCCTCCATCCCATCCTCTAATGCTTAGGAACTGTCTCGCCTCAAATCCTTAGAGGCCTATTCTACCCAACAGGTGGTGGTGCTGCCGGTACACCACCGGAAGGTTTCAACATAGAAAGAGGGCCCCGAACTGGTACCTTGTCTCTTGGTGGGCCGTCATCGTGTACCTTTTTTGGGAACCCTACCTGGCTGTCTTCGTAGCGGCATCCTAATAAGGAACAGGTGCACAATGGTCAAATATTTATAACTGGTGAGCTGACACAAAGTAATCACAATGAAACCTATTAAAACACACAAGCAATCAATGTTTCGTGCACTGAGTCAGAAATCAGATGTCAGGGTCCTGGTGTACGGATACGTCGGCCGCCGCACCAACACTGGACTCCTTGGACTGATAACCACAATCAATAATCTTAATAATATTGTATCACATAGAAGAAAGATCAGAGACTTGAGTCATGCGGTAGAACCGAACTCCTCTGATACCAATTTTTCACGACCCGTTCTCGGGACCTGTGTCGTGACTACCCCAAGCCCGCCTTACATAGGCCAGGGGCTTGCGACTAGAACCAAAGGTGTAAATCCCAATAAAATAGGGAAGGCATTGCCTTTATAAAAGTAAACAACACAACAGAGTACTAGAGGAAGCTATTTCTAAGTAAAGCAGTAAACAAGTGTTCTAGAAATACAAAGGGGCCGAAAATATAAGCCCAACAGAATGGTACATCTACAACTGAAAGTAAAGTAAAACTCAAGGACAACAGCTGAAAGGTGAAAAGAAGCTCTTTGATCATCCACCACGGATCCTACCTAATGGGTAGGTACAGATGTCCTCCACAGCACTCCGCGCCCATCCGTCTCCTCCGGGTACTGTCTCGTCGTGAAATCCACCTCCGGGTACCGACTCGTCGTGAGATCCTACTCCGGGTACCGTCCAACTCTACAAGCCTCGATCATGATCATTGATGTCCATCGTCTTCAACCAACACAACGTAGTGCGGGTGAAGCCCGAGCAGGGGTGAGTATACGATACTCAGTAGGGACCCCGAGACCCTCATAGGTCTCCCTGAATACACAATGGATAAACCACAAAGAAAAGATACAATCATGAATAACATCCAACTCTACTTTGGTATATGCCCATAAATATACCTAAGTCATGAAATCCAGTTCAGCTCCAACTAACGTGCTCAAGTACAACCCAGTCCACACTGGAGAACGCAACTCAGTCCACACAAGAGAAAAAAACAAATCCACATAGGAGAGCACAACTCAGTCCACACAAGAGAACACGGCAATTCCACATAGTAGAGCACAACTTAGTCCACATAGATGAACACTACAAGTCCACATAGGAGAGCACCACATAGTCCACATAGGAGAATACTACAAGTACACTCAGTAAAACATCACTCAATCCACATAGGAGAACACTGAAAGTCCACGAAGGAGAGCACAACACAATACACACAGGAGAACTCTACAAGTCCACATAGGAGAGCACAACACAGTCCACACAAGGGAAATCTACAAGTCAACATAGGAGAGCACAACACAGTACACACAGGAAAACTCTACAAGTCCCCATAGGAGAGCACGACTTCGTCCACACAAGAGAACACTACAAGTCCACGAAGGAGAGCACAACACAGTCCACATAGGAGAACACTACAAGTCCACATAGGAGAGCACAACCCAATCCTCACAGGAAAGCATAATCCAATCCAAACAGGATATCAAGTCAAACACATATAAGATAATGATTGAAATTCAAGACTCTCCTCACACCGGTATACTTCTTTGTATGGTGATAGAGATGATAGGATATAGCCACTAATTCATCTAAGATGGGACCCACGTAGGATACTAAACCAGCTATGCTGTTGGATCCACATAGGATACAGACCAGCTACTCTGCCAGACCCATGTAGGATAGTAAGAACGGTTTCAAACACTGCCATACCCACGTAGGATACAAGAATAGTAGTCATTTCTGTCCAACCCACAGAGGACATTATTATGGTCTTCATCGCTACCGAACCCACAGTGGATTTCAGTGCAGTCTTCATCGCCATCGAACCCACGGAGGATTTCAGTATGGTCTTCATCGATGCAGAACCCATAGAGGATTTCAATGTATTCTTCATTGTCATCGAACCCAAGGAGGATTTCAGTACGGTCTTCATCGATGCTGATCCCACGAAGGATTTCAGTGCAGTTTTCGTTTCCATCGAACCCACAGAAGATTTCAGTACAGTCTTCATCGCTACCGAACCCACTGAGGCTTTCAGTGCAGTCTTCATAGTCGCAGCCAGCTCTGGGGTTCCCGCACATAGTATGCTTGTTTCCGGGAGGGTCCTCTCCACAAGACAGGGGGGTCGATACATCAATTAACATGTTGTCTGGATTTCATGTATCCCAATGTTCTGTCTCAACAAAAGGAACTCAACGTGACAGACGGCGCGTCAATCGGACGCCCGGTCTGAGAGCTATTGGCTTTTTCATTCCTAGGGCCCGGTTGGTTTTTAAGTCAAAACCAACCCGACCACACACCAAATATATCCAATCCTCGAGAGTAGTAAGACAAAATTTCCATCTCACTAAGAGAATCCAAAAAAGTCGATGACACGTCAATCGGACGTCCAGAGCTCAAGTTATAAGCGTTTCCGCTCCGTGGGCCCGGTTGGTTTCGTGTTCGAACCAACCCGGACATACACAAAGTACTCTGAAAACTTGTGTCTAAAATACCAAAACTACTGTCTCGATCCAAGGATCGCATCGCAACTAACATTGTGTCGATCGGAGGTCCGTAGCCCAAGATATGGGCGTTTGAACCAACCTGTCCGTTTTTAGGGGGTTTTGGGCCCGGACCGACCCGGCCCAAGACCCCCTGGGTCGGCCCGAACCGGGTCACCCCGACCCAGATCGACCTGACCCAGTTCCAAGTCCGGCCCCAGGGCGCGGCCCGGCCCGACTGGCTTGGCCCGGCCCAGTCGGCGCTGCCCGACCCGGCGCGCATGGCCCGACCCGGCGCAGCCGGTCCGTCCTGGGCGGCCGGCTGGCACAGTAATTAAGCTGCACCCCCTTCTGTTTCTGGAACAGCTTGGTCGTTCCGGTTTGGTCCACCGCCGCGGCTCAGCCACCGCGGTTTGTTCCGGTAGCGCACCTCCACTACTTTCCGCAAACAACGGGACTCGTTCCGGTGGTCCGTTTTGCTCTCCGCCTTCGCCAGCGGTCCTCTCGGGACCCGACCATCACTGTGGAGGCTTCAAATTGACTTTGCGGTCCTGTTTCATTATCGTCGTCGATCCACATATCAATAAAAAAACTGTGGAGGGTTTTTGGGCTGTGTTTGTTCAGCCCGCGCCCTTCGCGTTAGGTGTTATCAAATGAGAAACATTTAATCACATGCTTTTAATCATCGACGAGGATATAATTTATTCAAGTATAAATTATACAAATACCCTGCAATTAAATACCCAAACACGAGGGTATAATTCATATAATATTTATATATGAAAACCCCCTACCTCCATAACGAGTTGATGATCGAAGAGCATTGCAGAAACGTCGTCGTGAGGTAAAGCTCTGTATGTGCTTGGCAGAGATCGTCTGAGGTGGAGCGGCGTCTTACACCGGCTGCGGAGAGGAGAAGAAATGCATGACGATCACTCCTTACGGTGATGACGTTCTTCATCGGGGTATTGACGTTTTTCGCGTTCTCCAACGAAGAAGATGAAGATTCCTCTAGATTTTGAGTATTCTCTCCTAATCCTTAACACCACAAAACTAACCCAAAAATAAAATAAGCTCCACATATTTTATTATGTCATGCCAAGAGTTTAACATTTAAAAACTCAATTTAATTATTTGAATTAAGGAGTTGGCTTAATTAAAAGAGAGGAGAGGGAAAGTCACAACATTACTTACAAGGAAGATATAAAGAGGATTTTCAAGGGGTTATGGGGAATGTAAAAAGGTGGGGGATCGTGTGGGACCCACCTCTCCTTTATTCTCCCAAGGGAAGTTAGCAACCCAACTTCCACACAAAGGATAAAACTACTTATAAGAAAAATAAAATTGGAATACAATTTCATTTTATTCTTCACTTAAACATGAAATTTTAAACAACTCCTCCCGTGCAAACGCACCTTCGGAAAAGGTGTTCTTAAGCAATTATCGGCACTACGGTTCCATCGGTGCCCTCATATTTCGATTCCGAGCACTGCTTAAAAAGATAAAAAACCCTGCTCATTCGTTCACTGAACGTACCAGAGCTAAACTTCGGAAATTGGTTTCGGGAACACCGGGCCTCGGAATCAGGTGCTGTCAGAATATGTAGTCTCGTAAAATTCCAAATAAATTAAGTAAAAATTTTCCTTGAAATTTCTGGGGATTTACATATATCTTCTAAAATACATATATTGAATTTGATGAAAAATGGTTTTCCAAAAAAATACATTTTTATATATAAATTTTTAAATACATATGTTTTTCATAATGCCAAATAAAAAGAAATTAAATAGATTATTTTTAATAAAAATGAACTAATTAAATTTAATATTAAATTAAAAAAATTCCATTTTAAATTATTTATTAGAAAAAATAGTTCTCTTTAAAATCATTATTTTTTTTATTATTCATTGAAAAATTATCCTTTTATAGAAAAATCCACAAAATTAAATGTCAGATTAATTTTTTATGATTATTTATAATATATTAAAAATTTTATAAAATAAAAAATACAAACAATATAGAAAATAATTGTAATACAAGTTCACAAAATTTCAATAAAACCCACTTCTGAAGAATTTTTTTATGAATAATAAATAGAAGGTATCAACATTCCTTTCCTAATAAACATAATTACATGAATCATCAAAATATTTGAATGAATTTATAATCTATAAATATTTTTAAAAAAGATTAACCAATAATTATTTATTTTGGTTATTAAGATAAAATATATTGTTCAGCTAAATACCATTTTATTAAAAAATTATGTTAATTATTACCGGATTTTATTAAAATTTAATGCTTACCAAGACATTTTAATGATCCTAAGCCATTAGGAAAATATTTCATAATTTTGTTAATATTATTCATATCTAACAATCCAATAGTTATGTTATAGGTGTATATTATATCATTGTTCATTTAGACTTAGGGTTTCATGTAATGAAATATATCGAATACTTCGTGTTTATTTTAATGGAAATACATTAAAACCTTTAAGGTATTATATTAATATATTTATAATTAATTAATTTGGGGAAGATGAATAAATGAAATCACATTTAATATTTCAGGATAATATTGATGACACTTATTTGGTTTAAAAAAATAATGATGAATAAATATTGAAACCTCATTACACTTGTTGAATCTTTCTACTCCATGAATAATGCTTGTGTGGTTTCCAATCGAATTCACATATAAAATCTATTAAAACCAACACTATTATTTAAATTAATTTTCTTCCCATTATAACAAATGTAGTTATGGACAATTGTATGTGACCTGAAACCATGTACTCTCTTTTAGAGAGATGTTTGTAATTTTTGGTTTTCTACTATATTAATGAAATTTTTTAATGGGTAGTAAATAGTTGTGTATTGTATTTTATTTTTATCTAATGTTTTAAATTATTATATCCCCGTATTTTGTTAACTGTTAAACTTATAGTATTGTGAAATCACCCCATAATCACTTTTTTATTCTTCTTATTCATATATTATATTATCCATTATTATTATGATTTTTTATAATATGGAGTAACATTAGAAAGGTTATTTGTTGTAGTATAGTAGTAAAAATATATATTGAGTGATGCATTAACTTTAAAATGAGTAAATGATGTATGGTAATAGTGGAGGGAATATGATTTTGTATATTGGCATGTGTTGAGCTTTATACTAAATAAGATAATGAAAACAAATACATTTTACTAAGAACAATAATTACAAATATTGTGGAAACAAGAGTAAAAAACTTTAGGGCTAGTGTCAATCTATTTATTTTTATTATTTGTGTTTTTCATATAAATTTTTTCATATACACATACTAAATAAATTCCATCAATTTATCCCCACACCTATAGTATATTTATATGATTAATGTAATATATTAGGCTATTTTTTTATTTTTGTACATGTTTTTTATATACCATTTATGAAATTATAGTAATTTTGATTAAAAAAATGCATTTATAGTAGTGAAGAATCATTTACCAATAAATTATAATGGAAATTATATTTCAATCTATTTCTATTTAAAAGAATATATTTGTATAAATAATTTGATAAATGATCTTTCTTTAACCTCGATGTATTTTTAAAGAAAGAAATTAATTTTCGTTATTGAATTTTAAAGGAAATATATTAACATAAATATATTTTAAACTTATACCAACTTTAAAATTAAATTATTTTAGGATTTATATTCATATATTAGATAACTTTTAGAGACTAAATTGTTAAAAATTAATTTTCTATTTGATTAAATTATGTTAGTTTTTTATTTTGAATTCCGTTTGGGTTTTTTACATAGTGTTGATTATATTTTTAGGTAAAATTCATAGAACACGTGTGATTTGGTAATTTTAATGAAATGTTTCAGAGAATATCATGAGTGATTTTATATAATATAACTAGTTATAAAATTTCAATTTCTCCCATATGTTATTTCCAAAGGGTATGGTAAGAATATTCAGGAGTCATGTCCCTATAAGATCATCTATAGTTGTCCCATAATATATTTTCAAATAGCCCTTGTAAGAAATTTCTTTTTCATAAGTGATTTTAATGAATCACTTGTATGAATTTTCCATCATTTTGGAGATTTAGAAACCCATATTCCATTTCATAAAAAAAAATTAAGGGGTGATGTATATTTTTTGATATTAAATATGCTGAGAAACCATATGAAAATATAGATGTTTAATATTTAGGACTAATATGTTTTTGAGATTTTAGGTGATTATTAAAAATTATTTTACTCATATGAAAGAGATCTATCTGGGAAAATTTATGAATAAATATAGGGTTTGACAGGAGAATGATACATTATTAAAAAAATCTATTGATATTCAAAAATGATATTTGATAAAAAATGATCCAAGGCTATGAAAAGGTTTTGAGTGAGGCTAACAGAGTTTTATACTATTGATAATAATTCATGGATTATAAGAATCAAGAGAAAACCCACTATTGATCCATAAAAAACTAATTAACCCCCGTAATCCATGCCAAGAACAATTTTAACATAAAAGATCTCATCCACCGTCTTTTATCTACCCATGTTTGATTAATATGATTTGTGAGGAACAATGTATGAAAAATGTTTACACCAGTTCTCATTATTTTCATTTAATTCATTGAATATGATGGAGCCTTATTATTATAAAATGATTTGGCTGTAGGATTGGAGTCATATGAACACTTCTTGTTTGATTAGTTTCATGAATATAGTTCCAAAATAGTAATGATAGTGTTTTAACATTGGTTTCATGCTACTAGATCAGAAATAAGTAAGATAGTGCGGATCCAGATGAATATTATCACAATTTTTTTAGAGAAAAAAGTTGAAATAACTTACTCATATTCACTTTCTTAATGATCTATATTTAAATGATAATATAAATGATACAAATTAAAATTTTCCACAGCCACTAAAAAAGGTGGGTCTCATGAGATTTTTGATAAAACTATAATGACTTGATAAGTTAATGAAATTAATTCATATATTTTTTAAACATAAGTTTAAGGAGACTAAATGTGATGGTTTTTTGTGATTATTATGATCAATATATAGAGTTCATATTGGGAAATCACCTAGGATAGTGGAATCAGAGCTGCTATTTTTGTTCGCCCTAGTGTCATAGAGTGATGATGTATATATATTGCTCACAACTAACGAAAATTTATGAACTTATAATTTTTATAAAATAAAAATGTGAAATTTATATGTTAGTAAAATTATTTCATCAACCTTTCATGATTTATTTTTCATAGTGATCCAATTAAGGATGCACGGTTCTAGTGTTTATGGGAGAAAATATTTAATCATTGTATTAGTTAAAATAATTTGGATCATGTATTCATGTGAAAGAATTTATTAGATAATAATTCTAGATATAATTATTTTTTACTTTTAAATTAAATTCATTTCCAGATATATAAATTAACATAGAGATAATGTGGATGAATTTTTTGGAGATTTGTTTCTAATTTTATTGTTATATTGATAGAAATAAAATGAATTAACGCTCTCATAGAGAATTGAAAAAAATAATTTGAGAATATGATAGTGTGATTATGAAAAATTTAATGACTGAATAATATTAATGAATTTAATTTTTTTTATTCATTTTTATAATGAATATCATTAATATTTAGGTAATAATTAGAGTTATAATTGAGCCACGAGGCTAAAATTGATGTGATAGCCTTGGTGACTGAAGAAAGAGGATTGAGCTATCTTGAAAGTGAAGCTAATTTATTTCAGTATCATTTATTCATTTTTCCATATTCATGGTTTTTACCTTGAATATCATTGTTTAATTGTGATGAAGAAGTATAATTAATGTTTTTTTTGTGAAATGTATTACATGAATTGAAATAGTATTTCATGTTTTTTTATAATTTCAATCATAGTCCATTTCTTCTCTACATATATTAATTGTTTAAAATATTTTTTACCATATCTAATGATTTATTGAAAAATTAATTTAGAGTAAGATATTTTTTACTAGTTAAAAATCAATTCTATGTCCATAAAAATTTATTTATTTACGATTAGTGTTTTTTGAAGTCATAATGGTTTAATTATTATTTAGTGATCTCATTTCCTATTCTCATGATCATCTTTTTGTTCTCCACTCCATGTAAATAGTAGTTAAGAGTATATGATCCTTTTCCGTTGAAAATTCAGGTAAAGTAAATAATTTTAAAGTATTGAAGTTCAATTATTCCAAAGATAACCCATCCATTAGATGAATTTTATAGGAATATTTGTCCTTATGACTATTTAATGGGAATAGTTTCACACTAATTGATAAAAATGATTTTCAAAATACTTTTTACATATATTTGAACCACTTGTTTGTTTAGTAATAATTAATGAGAAATGAAAACTTATGAATTTTGTTATGTATGTTTCCCTTAAATCCATTCCATGTTAAGTTATTATCCTTTAAAATTGTTCACACTACTTCATGAACTTCACCTCTAATTCATATCACATTACATCCCTTTAATAATCATATAATTTCACTAATTATACCTTATTTTTTTCGTTTTTTATTTTTTTATTGGTTTGGTATTAAAATTTTTTATGCTCTTCATTGGATTTTATATTCCAAACCACAATCTAGAAAAGTGAGGTTATAAATAAATAATTTTTATATCATCAATGACCATGCTATCCAATATATTGTGATGTATTTATAAAAGGCATGTAGGAAAAAATGAAATCCAAAATAAACATTAAATAATTTTTTAAAAGAGTTAATATATAATAAAATATGGAAAATATAAATTTTTTCCGTTTTTTTATATATTCATATATTTACAGTATTTTTTTAATGCACAATAGGAAATAATTTAAAAGGGATATAAATTATTTCATTCCTGAAACATAATGGAGCTCTACTTCCCTTTCATATAAAAAAATATAAAATAGAAAATTAATAAATTTAGTGATATTACGACTTAAAATTGAAAAAACAATCCGCACCACAACATAGAAATTAAGATGTTGAGAGCCCTTGACTAAGGAAAAATAGTATCCCACTATTTCAAGTAATCTACCTTTAACATGGTTGTCCCTATGGTCTTGGAATTATGAAATGAATCAATAATACCTCTCAATTATATTCTCTTTTAATTGTCATCTCAATTAGTATTCACTTGTTTTTATTAGATACTTTTATTTCATGGTTCAACATTCACTGTTTTATGGGATTATAGAGGAAGATGTTTGGTTGAGAGTGTTTCTATTTTTTTTAATTTATTACGATGATAACATTCAAATAGTTATATGGAAAAATTTGACACTTTGGACTGAGTCTTCAATGAATTTGTGATGAATGGTTTTTTAATAGTATGACCATTGATGGGGGTAAAAATTATGGGATATGTCCAGGATGAGCAAGATATTTTCCATGAAACCAAATTTACTTTTAAAGTAATTCTTAGGTATTATTAAAAATATCATTTTAGTCCCCACATATTAATGGATATATTTTCTAATGGTATCACCATTTACCACCAAAATATAATAGATCATTCATCTATCCCTAATTTTTCATATATGAAAACCGAGTAATTAAAATAAATTTTCATAAAAAATGCTCAAAATTCTAAAAATAAAATTTATAGAAGGATTATAATCCATATAAGTGAGTTTAATCATATATATTTCGTAATTTTCTTAAATAATTTACTAATTTAACAATACAAACCTTTTGGATTGTTCATGTATACAAATAACCACAAACCAACCTTTGATTTACCAATCCAATATTAAAATATTCCCATGATATGGGATTTCAGGGTTGAAATCTGGGGAATAATGACCCATTATCAAATAACATTATATCTAGATATAATAACCACTAAAACATGTCATGTAAAGAATAAAAGGGTATTAATCTGGCTACTACCCCTAGCTACTCAAATAATCCTAGAATCCAATTCGCAAATAGTATTTGGACATCAAATACTAACACTGGTTTATAGTGTGTGGATAGGAATATGATCACTACAGTGGATTATTGAAAATATTTCAATCAAGAAATTAAAAAAAACTAAACCTTGTAGTAATATACCTATTTAGAATAGATAATGGTTTGTTATTTAAAAAAATAATAACTAAAAATAATAAAATTGAATGGTTGTCATCACTATATTAATCCTTAAAATATTAGAGAATGTTAGGGTGCAACCTATGGGAGATGTGATGGATGTTTTAGATGAAAATGAAAATAATATCTAGGATAAGATAAATCCATAAAACTAGACCTAAAAGTAAAAATTGATGTAAATAATTAATCTCAACATCAAAAATATATAAAAGAAATAAAATGGTATATGAATAAGGAAAAGAGGAAAAAGTTTAAGAGTTAGGGAAAAAAGATGGAAATGTATTTTCACACACCAATTTTCATCTCCTTCCATTTACTAAAATAATTAAGTAATTGAATAATGGACATTATTATTTTCTATTACATGATATTTTTAATACCATGTTCTTTATTATTCTCATTAAAAATTACTTAAACAAAATCCTATCATATGTAATATTTGAGAATATATATTTTTTAAAAAATGAATATTGGAATAAATATCCAAAATTAACCTAACGAAAAAATACAGTGATGTATTACTGAAAATGTTTCCTCCAATATTACAAGACTCTGTAAGATTTCCTATACATTTAGGAATATGATTATATTAAGAGAAAATTTTCTTATGTCACCTAGGTTTTGGAGTCAAAATTTTTCCATACTCCTTGTTTTTAATATTAGGTATAGTGGATTTGAAATCCACTTATGTTCCACTGCAGTTATCTTATAGGTTTATCACTCAACCAATTAGAAATGTTTATTACCTATTAGTAAATATAAATAAGTATAGATTGCCCAATGATTACCTTTCCCTTCGAATTAAGGGTGAAAATTACTTCCAATCATCATAGTAAGACCATTATTAACTATGACCAGGTCTATTATTGATGTTTCAATGAGATACTTTTTTTTCATTATTGGTGATGACCACGAGTAGTTTAATGTGGTTAATAATTCTACCACGTAGGCGATTGTTTGGAAAAAAATTTGAGTCAATAAGTTTTTAGGGTTCAAATTGTAAATTAAAACCATAGAAATTCAATGAAATAATTAAATGATTGGTAATTATACACATAGTGTTCAATTTTATACAATCTATGACATTAAAAAAACTAAAAATGTTTTGAATTCCTGAATGTATACTAAAAAGGAAATTTTATTGAACCATGAGGTTTTGAAAATTTGAACAAAGATACTACTTAAAAACTAACACTCATGTTTGTCACTACTCACAATCATATATTTCTATGAAAAACATACCCTTCGACCCAAATCTATATTTAGAGTTACAAATATTTAGTCTTAAGTTCAATGAACCTTTTTCTGAGTTTTTATCCAATGGGATTGTGTTTTTGGAAGTCAAAATATCATGGGTGAATTCTTATTTTAATCTTGCTGTATAAAAACATGATTTTTTTTCAATGTAAACTGGTTTACATTATTGACAATTTAACAACTATTGTGATTATTATTTTTCATAATAATTTACGAACCATCTTTGAATGTTTCACTTTATTAGAGTCTATTAATTATACTAATAATTATATATTTAGTGATGAATTTTATTTCTTCATGTGGCAGCCTATTATGTTAGTTTATTCCCATATTGTTATTTTTTTTTTAAAATTTGAGTAGGTTGCATATGGTTGTGAATATATTTTTGAGTGTTCTGAATACCTTAGTTCTGAAGAAACTAGTTAGTTTATTTATGTCCATTTAAACTATTATTTTGGTAAAATATCACCCATTTTATTTATTCCTTGGGTTTTTTTGAATCAAATAGAATTAGAAATTAGATTAAATTTTAATGTTTTATAATCTCTTTTAAATATTTATTTTGTTGTAGGCAATGGAAAACCCTTGGATATTAATTTCATTAATTTCAATGGAATTAATAATGGGTCATAGGATAATAGTAAGCCATTACCTAGTTATTATGAAATGATTTTAGGGGCAATTCCTAGATGAATGTTATAAAGTTCTCTCTTTATTAGATAAAACCCATAGTTTAAAATATCACGAGGTTTTTCTTTTAAAAAAACACTCCCTCACCTTTCTCTTGTAAAGCCTCTCATATTTCCCAATAATAAGATAAAATTAAACCCTCCTACCATTACTTCATATCATATTTATGATTGTTCAAGAATGGTTTTAATTTTTTTTACTCTTATATGGACATTAGTAAAGAGTCATAGTGGATGTTTATGTTTTACAAAAACAAAGAGATCATGTGGTTATGCACCCGAGAAATACCTACTTTTAGTGGTGGTTAAATTTTAATAAATTATTTTTTTCATTGAAATCATAATTAGAAGAAGATGATGTTTTATCTAATGAAAATGTATATATTTTTTATTTTCGTTTAAGGACTTATCATGTATATAAATAATGTGTCTGTCTTTGGGGGGTGTGACCATTAGAACCGAATATAGTGATGAATAATTTATGTAGTAATTTGTGTTTTATAATGAAACCCTAGTAGAAATGGGTCATTGGATACCATATTATATCATTTCTAGAAAAATGTTATATCATCCCAACATAGTGAATAATTTAGTAATATTAGAAAACTACACACATACTTGAAACTCACATTATATTCGAAATACTAAAATATTTCATTGTAATTAATTTGAAAACACCATTATTCACATTATCATATCTATATATATATATATTTCCTATAATGGGGCATGGAAATTCAATTTTCTAATTACCTATGTATAGTCTAGTGGTTAACCATAGGCAACCATCAAAAGAGGAGTGCACACAAAATAATTTTCCATTTTTTGGATTGATTAAGAAAATTGATTTTGTTTCACTTTAAATTAATTTAAATAGAAGATAGTGTAAATTGATATAATTAAAAATATTTAAGAAAGATTGTGATTAGAGTGGGGTTTTTATAACCTAGTTTTGTGTTATCATGGTTTTCAAATTTTATTACATATATTTATACCGGCTTGAAGAATATAGATTCATCTATAGAGTCCTCTCTCCCCCATGGCCAGATAGTTATAATGAGAGTATATATATATAAAATTATAGGTTCTTCTACCCTCCATTCTTTGTTTATAGTTTCACAATGGTTTATCTTGATTGTTTAGGGAAATTCTGGATGAAGAATTTTTGTTACCTAATAAACAAATATTTCCAACATATAATATTCTATATCTGTTTTCCATCATCATTAACTCATCAAAAACCCCTATTTTGTTCCATTATATACATAAAATAATTGAGTGGTTAAAGAAATCAATCATTTACAAAGGAAATTAAAATTTAATTAAACAAAACCTGATATATCCACATTCATCATTTAAAACTAAAATTATTAATTAAAACCAGATAGAGAAAAAAGAAACGATTTTACTTAATTAATTAACACAATTTGAAACCATGAACATAGGTCCAACCAACCACTTTCCTTATCAATCAAAAAAATAACCCTACATGGATGGAGATGCTTAAATGATTCTAGAGGAGGGGAGATATCACAAGAAATGATGAAATCATTATTGTATGTATTAGCATGACATTGCCCAGAGCTTTCTGTCATGACCTATTTCTATAAAGTCCTCAATGGCCTGTTATTTATAGTCATGAAAGAGACTTTGAGCCATATTAAATGGTTCGTAATGGATCCTAGGTAGAATTTGTTAAAAAAATTGGGTTTCCACATTTATAACATTAAACAATCTTATTTTGGAATCCTTCATCCATTTTCACTATATATAAGTTTTACACGATATGAACATTACGGGGTTGAAACATTTCATGTATTATTGTAAAATGTTCTTTCACATATAATATTCCACCACGTTATACATCGTTAATGAATTTCTCCACATGTATTGTGTGGTTTTGGAACTCTAATTTCAGATTGATTTCATGTCCTGAATAGTGGATTCACAAATTTTAATATGTGGGGAAAAACATTTCATGGAATATTCTCACATTTTATATTTAGTGTGATCCAATAATAGATATTATATATGATGTGAATTGTTTTTATCAATATAGATTTACTCTATTTCATCCTAATATTTCATTCAGGAGTATGGAAGTTGGTATTTAATATGTCTTTGACCTTTCTATCTCATAAATCAACCTTAAAACACTGGTTGTCATGCCATTTATCAAAAACTATTCGAGCCTCAATGCGTTCATATCCTTTTTGTAATTTTTTATCAAACTCCGTATCATACAGAAAATCATAAATATGAAACAAATCCCTGTTTAATTTGTCAATTTATTTGTAGTTTCCAGTTTATATCAAAAAATACATGTATAAATTGATTCTGTCAATATTAGTCAAAATATACTTTTTTCCATTATATAGAATGGATACATAAGAAAGGATATGCTTAGATTCATTATAATGGTATGTGTATTATATAATCTATCAAAAATTGATAAGGCATAATTAATATATAAAGGTATGTATAAAAAAATACCATTTTTTCGATAACATGGGAATGAAGTATAATTTTTCAGGAATATATGATAAACACATAATTACATATAAATGGCCACGTGAACTTAATAAACATACATGGATATCATAACTAATATAATAATCACATGGAAATTAAAAATTAATCTCATTTTGTGGAAATTCGTAATTTCTTACATTACAATCATACCATCAATGACACTTTCCAAAACATGCTAAATAATTGGTAATGTCCATGGACATATACCCAAGCTAGTTTGTCTCGTAAGACATAATTATGAATCAAGGGGATATATTGGTCCCCAACCATCACATACTTAGTATAATTAATTCCTCGTAAAAATGGGATGAAACGTAATCATCATAAAAATTCGGAATTAAAAACTATCATATGAAAAGTTAATATAATCCCGAATAAATATATATAATCATAAACCATTCATAGTAATATGGATAATGGTATCAAAATAGTACCTCCATATTAACAATTATTATTGTCCATTTTTATAAATAAAATGGACAGTATGGTTTCCTTATATACCCAATTGGGTATCTGTAATGTAATGTCTGTTGTCGTTGATGAATATGAATATAATAAATAGGTATTTAAAAAAATTCTTGTGGGAATTTTCTATTTAAATTTAAAAATAACTTATAAAAAATTAAAATTTATATAATATTAAAAAAAAAATTATTATAAAAAGGATAATTTTATCTTTTAAATTAATATTCAAATAAATAATATATCAATATGATGGTAAAATTTTGATCATGTCGAGTATATTAAAATAATATTCTTTTCACATTTCCAACAAAAAGTATAATAGTATCTCATGTAAAAAATTATAGGAATATTGATATTAAAATATATGAAAAAAGTGTATAAATATATTTAATAATTCACTTTATAAAAGGAAAATTATTTTTTAAACCCATTTAATGCAAATAGTGATATGGAAAAATAGGATATTAATAGAGTTGAAAAATAATCCAGACTTCCTTAAAATTTTCTTTTTGATCTATTGATTACATAAAATAAGAAATTAATTGAAAACATGCTATTTTAATAAATAAACATATGAGAAGGAATTTTTTTGATTTTAGTATCGAAAGGACAGATAATTACCCTAGTTGATCCTTAAACATAAACAATTCAAAATAATAAGTAGATTATGAAGTAAACCCTTACCACTATGGTAACTATTTAGTCATAACCCAATATTAATAAATAAATTAAATTGAAATTTTAAATAACCTAAAGATAAATAGATTAATTATATAACATATTAATGGTTTAGTATATACCCCACAAAAATGAAATAAGTAGTGAATATGGTATGTGGCTCACAGAAGGAAAAATGGAACAAGAAAACATTACCTTATGTGTGATTTCATTCATACATATTAAAAACTCTGTTATAATAAATACATATTTATTATAAATATATTAAGTAACCATAATCATTTACATCATAACATATTTTATTTACTTATAACTTTTTATGATCATTTTATTAACTATTCTTTACTAAAATTACTATTTTGGGAAATTTGCTTCATTTTTCATATATGTTTTGGGTCAATTGTTTTGGTTCTTCTAAATTGATCATATTTTACTCATATAAATAATTATAATAATGATATAAATATGTTATATATTAAAAAAATTCATATTTCAAGTAATCCATAAAATTTTGAGATTGAAAAATGGATTACACAAGTCATAGAGATGATAGGTTGAGTGTACACATTAACGTTGTTTCCATTTTTCATCGAATGAAATGAAAGAAATATAATTATCATTTCAAACTTTATGATTAATTATTATATTATAAAATTATATATATTTATTATATAGATCATTATTACAATGCATGTCAAAATTAAATGAAAAATGTTTCTAATTGGCTCATGGAGGTAGTAGTCCACCCATACACATGAGCAACATTTTCATTTTCCAATGGATTGGTAGCTAAGAAGGTATAAGTGAAAAAATATTTCTAGAACATTAATTATTTCATAAATCTCATATTTATAAATATATATTAAATAAATCATTATATACATCCATAAAATGTGTTGATGGAAAACAAATTATATCTATTCACTTGGTGGTAGTCCACCGTTATCACAATCAAGGGATTCTTTTCTCATTTAATTAAATATTATATGGATGTATGTTATTAATTTTTTATAAAAACAACTAATTAAATTTAAGATACCGGTGTTATTAATTTTCCATGTATTTTGAAGATTTTTATGGTAGGTGAATATATACAACAAAGACGCTTAGTTAAGAACAATACATCTTCTTTGGATAACCTCTTTAAGTTTATACCTAAATACATCCAAGGAATGTTTTATGATAAAAAAAGTACTCGATGAATTGTATATGTATCTAATGAATTTGTTTTGAAAATAATTTGACAATCCAAATGTATCTTTTATTTTGTATAGGAGAGGATAGGGGTGTCATTTTTTATGTGGGAGGAGGGGACCTTCATTGATATTTTCTAAAAGAATGTAAACTGGTTAATTTATTCCTAAGTAAAATTATAACAAATTACCTTATAATTGAAGCTGGGGAGAGGATATTTTCTAAATATGTCTAAAAAATTATTTTTAAATGATTAGTTGAAAAATTTATCCTTATCATTACATTTAACCCCAAAAAACCCCATTTTAAACATTATTTTGGTAATTAATATTTACTGTTTCAACTATTCATTATGAATAAATATTAATTTAAAATTATTATGTAATATTAATTTTACTGATTAATATTACTGAATATATTTTTATAAATTAAATTCATATAATTAAAATTATTTAAATTAAAATAAAAGCCACAAGCACTTTGAAAATGTATTTTTAGAAAAATAATTATTAAATGAAAACAAATTGTGATAAAGGTAAACAAAAAATTTATTAAAATGACCAAAATTGGATTATTCATAAAATAATTTAACCAGTTTTACATAAAAAATTATAACAATATTTAACTTTGAAACTGATTAAATGTAAATGTGAATTTAAAAAATATCATTATTTTTAACAATTCATTGAGAAAATTAATCTTTTTAAAAATTCATAAAATCTAACTCTATGATACTATTGAAATAAATATTTAATAAAAAATTTAATTTTTTTATAAAATTGGATTAAATTATTTTTAAAATAAGTTTATAAAACATGATGAAACTTCTTCTTTGAAAAATACAATTTTAGGCATACAACTATATTAATTTAATTTTCATGAAAAAACAAAATATTAGAAGAATGATAAAACATTTTAATGTAAATATAATATATAAATTTCATTAAAATAATACACCATTAGTGAATAAATTAATTTATTATGATAAAAATACATTGAGAACAAAAATTGTGTTCATCATAAAGATATAAATTGTACATTCAAATGATTTCTATATTAATTATAATTGAATTATAATTAATGAATTTGTTTTATAGATGTGTAAATCATATAATATAAATAATTTATTTTTCAATATTCAAAGACACCAAGTTAGTGGAAACACTATAATGATATACTATATTATAGGTTATTTTCACTCGAGGTTTTGTGTGTCGCAAGTTATTGAAGAGATTTAATTTATATAAAATGAAATATGTCATTATTTTTTAGGGTATTACATGTTATTCCTACTTTATTCTGTTATTTTTAAAATAATTTTGATTATAATTTTAATATTTATTAGAAACCTTAAAATTTATTTTTATTTCAATTTAAATTTTATTCCTATTTGAATATGTTGTATGTTTTTTTAATATATACATATCTTTCAACATTATGAACGATATTGAAAATATATTTTTCTTCCAATTGAGGAAATTCTTGTACATTTTAGTTTTTCATTGAATAAAATTTTTATAAACATGCATTTTTGAATTAAATGTGTTCCATTTTAATGAATTTGATATACTAAATTTCAAATTCATTTTCAACTAAATGTTTTGTAAAGATATCTCCCACCATGAAGTTAATCATTAGGGAAAATGTTGAGTATTAAGGGAGGGAAGTCTCTTTAATGTTAAATTTTATTTAATATAGTTCAAATCAGAAATACGAAATAACATTTTTAAAAACTATTATTTTAAGGCACCATTTTAAACTTTTGTATTTCCTCGTGTATTGGATGAGTTAAAATTTTGAAAGGAATGTAATTTTTTTGTTTAGTGGAATGTCTAAATCACATAACAATTATTAAAATATGTTTTTGAGAGTTATAAACATTATAAGGACTATTTTAATATGTGAAATGTGTCTTGAAAGATAGATTAGTGGTTTCCAGAGTGTCTTGATTGTCATAAACCCCAAATGAATGTTTCTAGAAAATAAAACAAAGCAAATGGTTGGTGGAGGGTTAGTAACAACTAAGCAGATAAACTGTGTGAACTAGTTATTTAAAAAACCATGTGGCCTGTTTTTTTATTATAAATGGATTTTATAAACCATGTAACATTCCCCTTACAACCATGAAACCCTCATTGTGAGGTACAAAGGATTTCAAACCATGCAATAGAGGCCATAAAGACATGAGAACTATCTACAATAAGTTATATAGGATAATTATAGATATTGAGAATAGTTTTCCAAAACATGCACTTGTCTTTAAAAACAAGGTGTACCTCATGGTTGTGGAACCCCATGGTTGACGGATGATTAGTGAAATAGTGTAGCGAAATATTGAAATGCATTAAATTTGATATAAAATACAATTTTCCATGCCCGTTTATATTTTCAAACATATATCTTCTCCATCTATCCCCACAGACAAAAGAAACCCAAGATATCTTCCTTCCTCCAATCTAGGGTTTACAATATATCCTTTATTAGGTGTCATAATCCAATTTTTTTAGTCCATTGGATCTCTATCAGTTTTTATATCAATCCACTTACTTTTTTTCTCAGCTTTTATTACCATATTGAATAGTATTTCCATGAGATCTCACATGCCTTATTTTCAATGTGTTTGTCAATTATTATGATTTCTATTGGTTTATCTCAAATCAAAGGATGGTAAAGGAGGGGTGAATATTCCATAGTATAAGGTAGGTGGACTATAATTTTTAGCATTAATGGTGTGTCATCTATAAAATGTGTTATTGTTCTTTATGCAATATTCACTATGTGTCACCACATATTTGATAAGTTTATTAGATAAGTTGTTTTCACCTAGTATTTGTTTTCCTATAGACATAGTTCCCATTAATGGATATTTTAATCCTTGATGACTAGAACCCTATAGGGTATGTTCACCAAAATATGATTGAACACTATAAATTGTCTTATTTTTAAACCACATTTTCAGGTGTGTTAAATTGTCTCCCATAAATGGGAATTAAAGTAAAATTAAATTAAATTATTGAATACCATAGACATAAAACATTTAAAAACCATAAAAAATAGATAGTTTAATTAATTTTATTCATTTCAGAATTGTTTCCATAAATTATTCAGGGTTAATTTTATAGTAGCATAGTTCCCAACTTGGCTTTTTTAATTATGAACTATTCTTATAGCCCCTAAAATTATAAATACTATTGGATAATTTTCACATTTAAATGAATTGGTAATATATGTAATATTTAAATGTAGAAAATGGATTAAATGTATTGTGAATGGCATAGCCATGTCACTTGGCCTTTTTTGAACATGTAGAAAAAATGAAATGACTATTGTTTTATTGAAGTTTAGTTTGGTGTGGGTGATTTTTCATCGGACTCTATTTAGTTATTAAAGTTAATATGGTTCTCTATTTATTTTTTGGATAATCTCTAGGACTCGAAAAAATAATTCCCTAGAGAGGATCATATAGAACATTTAACTAAATAGAATATAGAGGTTAAGGGATGTCATATATGGTTCTCTATACTATTTAGTTGTAGTCATTCGACGTGATGTTCATCTTAATTATTTTATTTTTGTGGACATGATTAAACTTATTGTTATTATTATTTGATATTGAAAATAATTTTTTTTGTAAATTATATTAGATGTTGTTAGGAATGGTACCCATTCTTATTACCTATTGATGTTGTTAGTCATGGTGTACAATATAATTTCTTATTTAATTATTGGGTAGGTTTCCACATATAATGAATCATTAAATAGATATTCTTGGAACCATTTCCATTTATTCAAATTGAACATTCTAGACATTATGATACATTTAATTATTAATATTAATTTTCATTCCATTAAATAGGTTGTGTGTGGAGCCCTCATCTTTTAAACTGAAATTTTTTACATGACACCAACTCTACTTTAGTGTAGATAATTTTGATTTATGCCACTTTTTTAGATATGAAACCAATTATTTTTAAATTTTAACACATATTATATTGTTATATACCATGGGAACCAATTCTATTTATATAAATATATTAGTTCAAAGACATTTCCTTTTACGTTGAAGTAGGTTGTATCAAATGTCTATAATGTCATCTACCTAGTTCAACATGAAAATATTCTTTTACTTCTACCTTTATATTACTTTCCATTATAAATTTTATACTATTATAATAAATATGAATTAGAAATCTTTGGATGTAGCCTACAGAGTGTTTTTAATACCCTTATGGACCTCTATTTGGTACCTGAACTAATCTCTCGGCTATAAGATATGATCATGGATTGTGTTTCCCAACTAGAATTAATTATAGAATAAGATATGATTCATATATGTGGATTGAGAATATAATTAGTTTTCCTATAAGAGTGTTGTCATTTTTTATTTATTCCATTTTTTATAGCCATTTAGCATGTATTACCTACAATATATTAACTTATTGTGTTATGACTTTGCATGTTCATGCATGGTTGGGTTATTTGGCTATGTGATGGTTATCTATTTATTATTACATGTTATTTATTATTATCACCAATTAAAAATCATTTTATTATTATTTTATAGTGTTTATTACTATTCTAGAGGGTATTATCTCTCCACTATACCATCATTAGACCATTGATGATAACTGAAATCCTCCAGCATATAAGGGGGCATGCATGAGGACATAATTCCAATGGAGTCATGGGATTTGTTAAATGTATCCTACTTAAAGATATGAAATAGTTGTATCATATAATTATTGTCCTTCCCTAACTATTTTTTGATATTATATAGGTTACAATAAATGTGTCACTGATTGTTAAATAGATTATTTCTAGGTATGACCAACTTGTGCATAAGGAAAATATAAAGATTCCAAGTATGAGTCATTTTTATGATGTTCTATTATTAATGTAGATTGTTATCTCACCTTGAGTGATTGATTCGTTTTTGTTAGCTTCTAATTTATGAGATTTACATTTGGGCACATTATGAATTGATTTGTGGTTTATTCCAATTAAATTTTAGTATTATAAAATTTATATAAATTTAATGTGATTTTTATGTACTATTATTCAATGATAATATTCCATGATTATCAAAATATTTTGTGATTATTTTTAATTCATACATGTTTACATTTATTTTGTAATTTTTTCCATATATATGAGTATTCCTATTAAAGTGATATATTCCATGTCATGGTTTTAATATAATATTTTTTAAATATAGTCCATGTATCTACCTAAATTTGTTTTCCATTATATATTTATGGTGGGATTAAATTAAATCAACATTGAATTAACCAATAAAATTTAATGGTTCTAAACTTTTTATTGAATGAACCTAGAGGTGATTTTGGAATTTTATGTAATTTGTTATGTCAAAAAAATATCAAGTAATATCTCTATGGTTTTAATAATATGGAGTTTCAATTTCTTTTTATAATTTATTGTACCATTATAACATTGGAATTATTAAACATATAATTGAATCTATATATGTTTACTAAACCCTTGCAGGTGAGTTTTTTCATTTTTAGATTATGTTATAAACCCATCAATGGTGTGTTAAACATTAAATAATATTACTTTTATGGGTTTTTCATAATTAGGATTCAAAATGAAATTTGTATATAATTTAATCTATAAATAGTGGAAAATATACCCATATAAATTACCTTATGATCATTTAACTCGACGCACAATGGTTTTTAAATTAATTATATTCCATTGTACTTAACAACCTGATGGTATATTTTTAAATATGTGATGGACATTAAATGTTTTATTGTCCAAATATACAGTATATCATACAAATTTATTGTTGCATGTTGCATGAATAGTCCTTATATATTGAAAAAAGCTTCATTGTCTAATTTTGAGATTTATTAATATGGGAAATCTGTTAATTAAAATTCTTTTTAAATAATAAAGAGTACTGCATAATATATGTATGAATTAAAGTTATCTTCTTGAAATATCAGTGGTGAGAACATATAACTAAATTATTTTTTACAGGGCAATTAGAAGTTAATTTTAATAAATTCTACAAGACATTATCAACATGAATATATAGTAAAATAATCTATCACACTTGTAATTGACCACGAATGTATATAAGACTTCTTAAATGTTATAATGAATATAAATTGATGAAACTGGTTGAATTGAAACATTTAGTTACACTAGTAAAGAATATACCTCATGTAATGATATTAATTATAATTTCCATGGCTGTTTTCTTGAATTAGAACGCATAAATTACCCATAGTTTTCAGTGCCCTTTTTCTATAGACATGAACCTATAATAAGGTTGTATCTATTAGCGACAATCAAGAGTGGCAATAGATTTTCGTTAGCACCTTATGTTATATGAGGAGTTATCTTATTGTGGTATCACATATGCATATGGCTAAATTGTAGATGGGTGGTTGTCTAGTTGGTTAGACCTTGAGGGGGTACTACCATATTTGGATACACTATAAGTATCAACAATTATTATCTTCTGTTGGCTTTGTGACCCCCCCATCCCACCACCAAAGATAACTCCACATTGAGGATACTCCAAGAGAATAAAGTATTGGTAAGGTGATTCTTGTCATATTATACATGATGCAACCGTGCATGCATTAAAAGCCTGAAAAGGTGGTATTTGAATATTTTTCCATGAAAAATATACATGAGATCAACTTTGGCGGAAAAGCATTACCCGATTCCCACCAGAGGATCACGTGTGTAGAGTTTTAACTACAAAATTAAAACAATATAATACCGATCTAGATATGAATCCATGCATGATGTCTTCTCATCATTAGTGTAGGATAACTAACAGTTGAAATCCAGGTGCAAGTGTAACTATTCGATGACACCTTTGATGCTCAAACAATAACCACATCATCCTACTGGCGATGTGTGAGATAGATCACGATTCAATGAGTTGGATTTAGATATTCTTTCTCAATGATGATAGGGAGAGAAGAAGAGATAGAATCTCACAGCTTAGAGTAATAAATAGTACCTGGAAACCCTCTCCCTTTTTTTATATCATCATTAGAAATAATCCAAAAATGCATTCCCAACCCGAAAATAAGTAACATACAATGTAAAAAATATTTTGTATGCTAAAAGAAGCCATAAATATCATTTTATATTATTATCAACCTTGTGTAATATAATAAATATATTTCCTGAAAATAAATGAGGCATTAACTCGACTTGTCATTCCCAAAAATATTAAATGAATCATGAAATTTTTAAACAAATATTCATTCAAATAATATTTTTATGTATTGAATTTTAAATTTTAAAATAAATTTAATAAATATATTCCATGCAAGTAATTCTTATCTTGAATAATATTATTTTATTTGTGGATTTTTTGATTTTATATCCTTATAAAAAAACATAAATTAGTGGTGGGCCCCACCATGTTTTATTTTCCTATTAAACTGAGTAGATAAGGTTCTTTAATACGCTATTATATGTGACCCTCATGTACCTTATAAAAATAGTAGTGAATACTATTCATAACCCAAGAGCTGGATCTAGCAACCCAACATGCCCCCTAAATAAATAAGGATAGTCATAGAAATGAAAACTAACCTACAAACATACATTATATAATATAATCTATTTGTCATTAATATCTCTGAAATCCAAACGCACACCCATGTCATCGCCATTTTATTGGTTTATTATTTTTTCATCTAACTGGAAGCATTTACCCTTGACTTCTTGGTCAATGTTTTTATGAAGGTTTTACCATCCCGATCAACACGTCCTATGATATATTACGACATTATCCTAGTTATAAACAATCCTTTCATGGACATTCTACAAATGAAATACAACCAATGATGCACCCATCAAATCCTACCTCACCATGATTTCATTACCATGGTTTTTTACAAGCATAAAATTACATGATAAAATGGAAACATTTTTGGCAGTTATCACATGTTAAAGGACCATTACACATGTACATAGGTAGTAAAGTATGATGAATTCAAGAAAAATGGTATTCCTAATAGTGGGTCTATCTCCATGATATCACTATTATAGATCATCAAGTGTGAACTTCATGAGAAGAAGTCTCAATGATTATGACCCCCTTCACTTGATATTAAAACATCTATGTTGTATGGTTAGTAGGATATATCTAGACCATACATCCATTTTTTATTATTTATGTCATAGTATCCCATGTTTCTTATTATAACCTCGGATCTACTATAACCTTTTGATAGAAAATTTAATTTATGTAAGTTATCATTAAACATTGGTTGTAGAAATATATACACTATAATGGTAAGTATACATCATGTATATCTGACTATACCCATGATATGTTAAAAAATGTTCTGCATATTTTGGTATAGGGGAACAATAATTAAAACACTACCACTTTCAATATATCCAACTTTCTATCCAAATATGTTATCTCTCACATGATTCAGATTTTTTTTTCTTCTAAGTAACATATTCAGTGACTCGGCCTTCCGTGTTTACACTATGTGGAAATTCTACTATTAGAGACCTCATCCCCTCGATTAAAATTTCTCTAGAGATAGTATCCCTGAGTATATCCCTTATTCATCTTTGATAACTTGAAATCTTGTCTATTAAGAAAATCATAATTTATATTATGATAATTCTTAATATTCTAGTGGTTATTTCACGAAGTAGACAAAAATGGTTCATATAAATGATTCCTTGTTTACTCAAACATTACAGCGTACTCGGTATTTTTAGGTATGGCTATCAGTGGATTATATGGGATTGACTCACTAATCACCTTATCCTTACTATGATATAATATCACATGGATCTATAGAAGACAATATTTTCCCCCTATAAACTACAATATTTTTTCTCCACATACTAGGTATATATCGTTTTAACTTACCCAAGTACAATCAGATAGTTCTGACAGCTCCACATGCAGTGTTCCTATATATAACTCATATTTTCATACTTCGAATAATATCATGGAAATATCAATTTTTTTATATATCATGCCATACATGAATGATCCATTGATAAATTTTATGGTATCCAACATACCACGTTAAGCCCCTACAATGCCCTAAACATGTCTACCTAGGGAGATATATGTTTATGACCCAAGAAACAATTATTCTCATGAATTTTTTCAACATATAATTTCAATACCATGTCACAATATGTTTTATTGAGTAGGTCCAGGAAAATATTAGATCTACCTCAGTAGATCCTATTTCCTAGAGCATATGATTCTAATTAAAGTCCACCATAAGGTAATAGATTCGCTCATCCTAGTCTATTTTTTTTATAAAATCATTTTTTCATATTTTGCGAAACATATTTTTATTAGAAATAATGGGCACTCTAACTAACCTATGGTATACATATACAAAAAATTCACTCTATGACCTAATTTCTTAATTCAATCCAAAAATATTTTTCATTAACTGTAAACCTATTTTAGAAATTTGTGACATGATCGTCCCTTTATAGTTGTTTCTTACAGACACCATCCATTATTGGTGATCATGACATCAAATGAAAAATATAATTATCAAATATTTTTTCTATCAAGAGTAAAATTCAAATGGATTATGTAATCAGGACTTAGAATAACCAATAGGTATTTATTATATATACTCTTATAAAATCCATTTATAATCTCACATGAATACCCACTATAGTATTCAAAATAATAAGCCTCTTTTTTACTCAGATACATCGAATCCATTATTGAATTTTTATTGGTCTTATCAGTATTAGATAATTTCCATATACTACGTGATTATAGGAATTATTATTCTCAAATAATAATTCATCCCCACTAATAGTGAATATAAAACTATCTATGTAGTTTTATCTATTATTACAAATTATGTGTCATCGGAACAGTCATGTTCAACACGTACTTGTGAAACAAGATCCTATGACAACTACATGTACATCTCTAGCATTGACTAAACACAAGTAAATCTTTCTACCACTGCCTCTAATAATGATATGAACCCATTTTTATAAATGTAGTGCATCACTTGAATATCACTTCTCTATCATAGGGATTTTAGCAATATATTATGAAACTGTTAGGATAATTACTTAGATGAACAATGTGTTATGATTGATCCATGTTTTTTATATTTATACAAACTCTTGGCATATAAACACATGTACTTATGACACAATGGATTCTTATCATAATACGATTCATATGATTTCCATTTATAATTATAATTTTTATATATTTATGGGATATCGACGTTATTTTCGAATCATGTCATGAAATATAATAGATGTTTCGGCAACCTGTAAAATTGAATCAACTTACATCAGAAATCTTATGTATGAAATGCAAATTTAAAAATTTCTCCATGACATTTTTTTAATCATTGTTAATATGTAAGAATCCATCAAATATATTCCTTATTAACAAAAATGACATGATGAAGATAAGGTAATGTTAATTTAGGAATTTCCCTATGATATATTATATTTATTGATGAATGCATGGTCATGGAATTCTTCAGCAAACTAGACTAAAGGAAATTATATCTTATGAACATATATACTTCACATTAGCATTCCATTATTACTTAAAAGATTATTGTTAATTATATATACCTCTATCTTACACTTGGAATTTTCAACACTCTCTAGCTGAACGTATTCTGAAAGATTTGTGTCATACCATTATTTTTATAAATCACTTTTTCCAAACTAAATATCTTTATAATTCCAATGGTTTTAGCTTTACCAAACCAAAATAAAAAAGTATACATGTATTGGAAATATATATTTAATTTATATTGAAAAATTTTATCTTTCCACAACTATGTATATAAGTCTTACATTTAATATTCATCATACATTTCCTATGATTCATGTATTATATAACTTTGGGGCGAGTATTCAACCCAAAAAAATTATTCTAGAACCAGGAATAATGTCTCCTTGGGACCAAAGGGAATTTGAGAAAAATATTTTTTTATTACCAAAAATATTTTAATGAGAACCATTCACGTGGAAATGCAGAACTCATATAATTACCACTAATAACATAGGAATAACCCTTTCATAACTACATAGAGAGCACACATATCTTCTAATGAAATTTCTATACATACATGGTTAATATATTTAAATACATATATGGGAAATACATGTTGTATTTAATAACCCTGAAGTAATATTGAAATATTATTTTAAATTTTAGGAATACACCTGAAAAAGGGGGAACTTTCTTCTTTAATTCACTTTAACGTGATTAAACTTCCATAATTTTGTTTCATGTTATTCAATTAAAATAACATAATGTTAATTTTCAACCATATTTCATTGAAGGATGTTGAAAATTTTATTATATTTTTTACATTACATTAGAATTTAATCCATTTATTTAAATTATTTTCTCAGAACAATTAAATATTAATTTGTATTTTATATTATCACTAAATTGGAATACCTTACCAAAATGGTAATGATGCATTTAATTCAAAATATTCATTTTGTTACATGAAATTATGTTGGAGTAAATCATTATAGGAATGGGATTACATGAAAGATATTGAAATTCCATCATATTTACACATATCTAGTGTAATAATATCATTCTTGTAATTCTTCAAGTTCTCCTTGTAGACTAATTGGATATGAAACTAAATGTTATATAATCGATGACCAATGTAGTGAATGCAAATAGAATCGGACGTTGATGATTTCATAAAGACATAATCATCATATGCACTATACATCAGTCTTCTATAAGAAATTTTTTCAGCATTACTTCATCAGGTAGTTTAACATGTATTGGGAACACTAGCATATTGAGTTTATAGTACCTTAGTATTGTGTTCAAGTTTGTGTACATCACTTGGAAACTCATGACAGTGGGGGGATTTAAATTTTCCATTAATTATCATTCTTTTTTTCTATAACATTCAATTTTATAAATAAAATTAATTTTATAATATTATTACCTTTTATATTGATTACCACTTTTGACATTATTAATAATTAATTAAATCATTAAATTTCTCACAATATTTTATCAAATTATAGGAACCCACTATGCTTGAACAAGAATAATATATCAGGTGATTATTCTAGTAGAAAGGATATGTGATCCTCCCCTCATAGTCTACAATATTTATCTATGCCACTGTGTGGAGGGTTCAAGGTATGAGTTTGATTGGCCAACCAAATTCTTTCATGGTTCCTTGATTTATTGAGTGATATCCTAGCTACTAAAAACATAGCATTACTTACTCAACGCATGCACCTAAGATTATTATATGTTATATTTTTTAAAATCCACACTATTACCTTATTTAAGTCAGGCATAAACTTTTATAAGAACTACCTATAAGTTGGAGGAACCTTTAGCTTTTTGATGATGAGAACCTCAAACACTCAGTTTTTTTTCAATGATAAGTTATATAAAGCCCATATATTTTATTATTATTTTGAGATTTTTTTTAATTTTTTAATGTCATTAAAGAAATAATTTTTTATTTAATAAATATATACTATGTGATCTCTATCAAAACTAATTATGCATATAGAAATTATCCACCAAATCACATTTTCATTTTATCTTTGCATCCGTGTTTATTATTCTATGTTATCAATCATAAACTACACATTCACAAATTTATAAACCAAGAAATATAAAATGATGGTGTGACTATGAGTTGATACTATATGTTGATCCATTAGGTTAATAATGTGCTAACCTAGGCTCTAAGGATAATACCTCAAGTATTGTCACACGTCACTCAAGTTATAGTTCCTACCCATCCAATGCATCAAAGTCATATATAGTGCATCGACATAGATTGGCGGGAATGGAGTTTGTGCATAGCTACTTATTATAAAACAATATTGGCTGGCAGTTGAAGGAAAATTTGTACAATATAATATAACTTATAGAATTTGACACATAGTACATTATGAATATAATTAAACATAGACAACATGCATATATCATTTTAATTAAACTTATTTTTAAAGACCATTTCACAAATAAATAAAATAAATAAAACATGAAGAAAACATGCATTGGTTGGTCTAAGGCTCGTGATCATTACATTACACATGAACCATGCGTGTTAAAATAAATCCGTAAATAAAAATTTAAATTCAATATATTATACTTTATGTAATTATTAACTATATTAAAAATTCACCCATATTTTTAAATCAATATTTAAATTTGTTTAGTCTGGTTAATTAAATTAACATTAAAAAAGAAAAAAAATTATTTAATTAACTTAAATTACCACTAATATTAAATTATATTAAAACCACTACATGCGGTAGTAGGTGGTGGTGATTGGAGGAGGTTTCGGATGGTTGGGTAGCTTCATGCTAGCTCGAGCTAGATGGGAAGACCCTCTTTTGGTTTATCTCTAATTTTTTGGATTTTTTTAGACATGCCAAAGTCAAACACCACCCAAAAATTACCACCCCATTTTGAAGCTGTTTAATGTATTCTCTTTGTCTATATGATGACGAAAACAACATTTTATAAAAAACATATCCTATTAGATAGAATGTAAAATAATTAAAATTAATTACAGATTAATAAGATCATTGATGGATAATATCTAGTGTCTAATATTCACTTACAGTGACCATAATCCCACTAGTGAACAAATTCTTCGAAAAAAATTTCGTAATTAATATATATACATATATAAAAATTATATTTATATATTTTTGTAAGTAACTAATTAAAATGTTCTCAATCCATATTTAATACTTTTTATAATCGTAACATGTAAATATGATGTTTTATTTAAACACCATCTATGGAATTGTGATTTGAACAACATCCATTATTAAATTTAATTCCAATTTAATTTTTATTGGATTAAATTATTCATAAATCCATTTGATTCCAATTGAAGTTATTGAGAAAGAAATATAAGCCACGAAATATATGATTTTATTATTTTTTTCACTGACGATCAATATGAGATTCTCATTAATGGAGAACCATTTCCTGATAACCACATAATTATACATTTTTAAGAGTATTAAGAACAAATTTAAAGCTATAAAATATCTGGTAAGATCTGAAGCTATGTACGATGTCTTCTCGTCATTGATGATCACTGTTTGAAGAATCTGATGCTCAATTCTAGTAGATCATCTACAAATGAATCAAAAATATGTGGGAGAACTGATCATTGTAATATGGGTGCTAGAATAGAGATATGATGACACATTCTATGCTACGACTATCATATCATCATTGTTATTATAATTCACGAGGGAGATTATGATTTGATGTCTTATATCCATAACTTCTCTCTCCAAGATACTAGAGATATAAGAAGAGAAAGAATATGTCACCTTATAGTAATGAATAGTTCATGGAAATCTCCTTACTTCCTCTATTTTAAGATATTTATTCATTCAATATAAACTCATGCCTGACCTGCAAATAATTAACATACTATATAAACAATATTTTTACTACTCAACTAAATCATAAATATCATTTTTTTTATTTTTATCAACATATTGTAATATAATAAATATATTATGTGATAATGTCAGACCCATTAACTAGACTCATCATCCCCACAAATATTAAATGAATGTTGACTATTTTATACTCATATTCCTTCACCAAATAATTTCATATATTTATGTTAAGACATGTAAATAAATGTAATAAATAAATTAAATTCCAATTATTCGTAACTTGAATAACAATGATTTATTTATTTTTTTGGTAATCATATATCCTAGGACAAAACTCTGAACACAGTGGTAGGGACCACCATTTCATATTCACCTATTCAATTGAATATGGAAGATTCATGAATATAGTATATTCTGTGATGCTCTAGGAGTTTATCACAATAGCAGTGAATATTATTCACAAAATAATAGTGAGATCTAGAAACCCATCATATCCCTTAAATAGATAACAATTGTCATTTAAATGAAAACCAACTTACAAACATGCACTGTGTAATATAATCACATTGTATTTAATATCTCATAAAGCATGAAACACACCATTATCATCACCCATTGGTGCTTTATTATTTGTTAATCTAACTTGGTGGATTTACCTTTGACTTCCATGACCAGGGTCTTAAGAAGTTACTAACATCATAATAAATGAGGCCCAATATATTTTACTTTGTTAACCTTGAAGTGAAAAATCCTTTCTTGATCATTCATCCAATGACATAACACTAATGACGAACCCAACACAATCTACCCTAACCCGATTTCATTATTATTGTTTCTTCCTTGTATTAAAGCATGAAATAAAATAGAACACATTGGAAATGATCTCATGTTAGGATAACATTACAAATGCCCATTAATAAGACAATCCAATGATATCCAAAACATATGGTTTTCATATGGGTGGGTTGGTCCAAATGATAAAACTATTTTAGATCACCAAGTGTGAAATTCATGAGAAAAAGTCTCAATGATTACGATCCCCCATAACCTGAAAATCAACCATATATTATATCTTATCAGTACGAATTATCAAGAATATTTGACCATTGTTTAAGATTAATTTCATTTTATCTCAAGGCTCCCATTATATGTTGGGATCTTCTATAACCTTATTATACGACGTTTAATCTATATAAATTACCATTAAATGGTGGATGTAGAAATATATACATGATAATGGTATGTATACATCATGTATATCTAAATGTACACATGATATTTTAATAAAATATACTATTTGGTTGGGTCTAGGTAACCCACTATTACAACATCACTGTTATGCCTTTGATGGTATATATTTACCATATTAGGTCAATGATATTTATCTACCCTCTGTTCAACTCTTTAGTGAGAGTTGACAGGAATGTTATATGACTTTTAACTAAAGCCTATATGTGGATGTGGTTATCATGTGATAGAATTTATTAGTAGTGTAAGGTGGAAAACCTAGTGGCCCATAGCTTTGACACATATCATCCTTGGATGATAATTGTTTCGGTTTGGGGTGTCCTTTAAAAGAGTTTATCCTAGGGTATATGTTTTGACTAAATGTGATGAGATTTATTTTAAACTAATTTTATGGCTGATGCACAATAGCTTACCAGGTTATGTGATATAGAAATAATGATTCATATAGTTTTCAAGGAAGCACATGTAACACCCCAATCATCCATGGTACGCTTCTCTTTGAATAATACAGTAGCGTGTGTTGTACGTGATTTCGAATTTTAAAACTCATCACAACCAATCAAACTAGCCGTTATGCATATTAATACCCAGGTTTTGAAATTTTTTATATTTTTTCATTCAAAATAGACTTCATTTTTGGATTCGGAATTTCAAAATTAGATTAGGGTGAATTTTATCTTTTTTTTGAAAACATTAAATTTTTTATGAATAGTAAAAATTACAAAATTTTAATTAAACATTTATTTTTTATAAAAATTATTAATAGTGATAAATTTTGAATTTGAGTGATTTTAAAGTATATTTGGATCATATTTTTATCATTTAATCCAATTTTGGTCATTGTACAAAATTTATCATTTAATCTAGACATAAGCAAGTGTCAATCATTTTATAGTTAATATTTCTTAAAAACACGTAATTTGTTTTGACAACGGGAATAAATTTTAATTTAATTTCAGCCACTTATATGATTTCAATTTTAAAAATGGATTCCATATTTAGAATCAGGGGGTCCAAATTGTGTAAATAGTTAACATTTAATTTTAGACATTTTTAATGATTATTTCTGTAAAAATTATATTTACCATGGATAAAAGGTAAATCTGAAAAATTAGTGTAAAAAAATAATATTATAATAATATTATATTACCATAAAACGTTTTCTAACCCTATTTTATGATACATGTCCGACCATGGGCATATTTGGGTTGATTTTTGGGACGCCATGGTGCCACTTGTAAGTGAAAATTACACATTATATTAATTAAGTTAAAGTAAATACAAAAATGACATAATCATATATCTTATAGAAAAAAAATTTTTACATACGGTTATATATGTTATATTTTCGACTATAAAAATTCATTAGAAAAATAAAAATATTTCCTACATAATGGGATTTTATTTTTAATTTTTAGACATTTAATAATTTAATTTATTTATGACACAATAATGATGTAATATTTTCCTTATTAATGAAAGAATCAAATAATTTGTATTATAAATATTAAAATAAATATAATTTGAATGTTTTGATTCCATACAAAAATTTTATTGGTTAATATGTGAAGTCATTATTTCTTAAATGAGTTTTTTTCGAATTAATAATGTTGTTAATACATTAACAGAAATCAATTATTAAATAGTGTCAAAATTGACATAAATGATTTTTTAAAACAAATATTATATTATTAATTGATATTCTATTCCTAAAAATATAAGTTTCGTCCAAAATACTTATATAATTATATTTTTATCATTAATGTACCACTTTGGGGTCTCTTGGAAGTGTATTGAATGTTTATTAACTATATAATATAAAAATACAAAGAGACATGGTAAATGTGAAACTGTTTAACCAACAGTTAAATAAAAAAGATAAAGTTAATATAGTGACCCAAACCTTTATAAAACCTATTGGTTGAGTTTTTCTCGACCTATACCCACCTTAACCTTTAAATAATACACTATGGAGCCACAAGAAACCGAATATGATTTTATTATAAGATAATATTTCCAGCTTTTCATAAGGTTCCTTTCACCCCTCTAATAAAAGGGCACAACCCCTTCTCACTAATTCACACCATCAAAGCCATTTCGCTTGAAACAAATCTACCAAAATAATCTATAAACTATCATCCATTTATCCTAAAGGTCCTCATTTTATAAAAAAGAAAACTTAAGTAGCCCTTTTGATGAAATCAAAAAAAAACCGAAGAAGAGGTAATAATTTCACCACCCACTTTCATGTTCTTTTCTTCTTCAACTTATTCATTATTTGTTATTTCCATTCTAAAATAATAACTTCGGTATCTTCTAGATACTGGTATTTTATTATACATATGGTACATCCATCTTTATTATTCTATCTATCCTTTTATTGACATGTCACCATATATGCGTACGTACGGATTACTGTCTCCACGCCGTGGAGTAAAAGTTATTCAATACATTATAATTTGGATGGGTATAATAGTGAAGAGTAATTCATGTATATAACAAATTTAACATGAAAATTATTCCGTATATATTATATACCATCCAGTAATATATTAATTTAATATCAAAGGAATGATATTGTCGCTCGTGCGTACGAACGGATTACCGTCTCCATGAACACAATGAGATTCATTCACCATAGTATCCATTCAAGACCAAATTTAATTAGATGCTTAACAATAATTTTTAGAGACATGATATAATTCAGGATATTAATAAGATACATCCCATCGATAACAAATATGTCTCACATAAAAGTGAATATAAAGGAAAACGAATCTGTTAACACCTGAAACGACGATAATACTATGATATTATTAACAAATAAATGTTAAAAGATCATATATGATATCATATTGATGTATATGATTATTTTATAATTAAATAACAATTATTTAGCTATTATACAAGAGGTTAAACTCTCATATACCAAGGATAAAGTACAATTTAAGGGGTTTCTTATCTCACTTTTAATTCTGTGAGATTTCCATTATTCACCACTTATTTATTGCATGTGGGGTGTGTACTGCCCATGATTGTATTCATTGTGTAATATACATTAATTTATGGATATTTAAATCATTGTTGCATGATCCTCCTTTCATGTATGTATGTTTCGTAAGCTGCCAAATTGATAAGGGAATTTGAAATTTTAATTTCCACTCATTCCTCTTTACGCATACTTCATTGATTATTTGACTCCAAAATTTTGTGTGGAATCACTATTCATTTCCATATGTCATAATTTCCACTCCCCTTTCTGTGGATATAATTTTGATACACATAATCAATCCATTGATACATTCTAAAGTCATCTATATGAACTTGATAAGAGTAATTTTATCTCAATCTCCATTTGTTGAGTTAAGCATCCAATTCATTGGTGTTTTTTACAAGAATATGTGTGAATGTCCTCTGATTGAATTACACTAAATATCCAATCATATTGAGTGTATTTATATTTTTCACACAATATTATTTCATTCATTTATCCTTAAACTAAGGATAAGGTCTTTATAAGAGATTTCATCTCAATTTACATTCCCTTGAGACTTCATTGTTGTTATACACCAATTCAATTTTATATGGTGTATATAATGTAATTTTACATGGTATATCATGAATCTCTGTATTATAATGATATTATAATGTTTTTAATACCTCAATTATTTTTATTCAAGTTTCTCTCTTTTTTTAGGAACTCTAACTAAAATATCATTTTAAATGTTTTAAAGATTTATTTTTCTAAATCATTCTCATTAATATCCATGTTTTAAAAATGTTTTTAATGATTTATTTATTTGGACTTTAAGGTTTTAAAATTAAAAATATTTTTAAAAGTTTCAATGTGGTATGGGACAATTTGATTCAATAATCTATTTTTAAATGGCTTCTAGATAAATATTGTGAATTTTAATTGATTTCCTGAAAAAGGGTGATATTTCTCTCTAATTGTTTTGATGATTATTTTCATCTATGTCAATATCCTTCATTATTCTCGATCCAGGTTAATCTAATACAATAAAATATTCTATATTGTATCGAATGAGTTATGTTTGACTATGGATATGATATTTTTATACCATTCATGGTTTGTGGATAAAGTATTGACATTTCATATGCATGTTTTAATATTAATGTTTATGATATGTTTAAACCTGTTCATATGAGAAATTCATTAGACTTATTAAGTGACTGGTGGAGCCCGCTATAGCTCCTCGATGCATCGGTAGGTCTCATTAGAAAAACTAGTGTCTTGGCACAATTCTTGGACAAAATCTTTTTTGTAGTCTTGGCACAAGACATGACTACGTGGTTATGATAGTCAGGAATTATGCATTCCTTCTTTATGAAAATGGTTATTGATATTGCATGTGAATATTTGACTAGTAGAATATCCATGTGAATAAGTAAATGGAATTATTTCATTTTATTTTTTCCATATTATGCTGAAGTTCATGTTTAAAAGGATTTTATTTTAGTTCTACAATGCCTTAAATGATTATGCTTATTTATGAATTTTTTTGCTATATTGTTATACTTACTGAGCATCTGAGCTCACCCCATTATATGTTTAATTTTTTCAAGGATGTGAAGACGTATTTTATGACTTTCCTACCGGGATAGTGTTAGGGGATATGAGTGTGGTCTATGGAAACAACGTTGTTGTATTTGTTTTCAATTTATGATGTAATGTAAACCCTGTAAATGTATATAGTACTTCCAAGGATACTAAACAAATCAGCCTTTCAAGACATGATCTTTTGTGATCATGCCAATGTTATGTAATAGTGCAGAAACTATAAGAAACTAGGGTCATGGTGTTATAGTTGGTATCAGAGGAAGTTTATTACAAACCTTGGAAACTAGATATAAATAAACTATCATTATATCATATAACCCTAAGATAGACTTTGGGGATTTGTATAGAATAACTTCCTATAATTTTGGTATTGTATAGATTTTGTGAGTTTTCCAAGAAATAGATCTCTTAAAGGATTTGAGAAGGTAGAGGTGGCTCTAAAACAGATGTACCTAGGGGTAAAACATGGAACACTGCTTTGAGCGAGACTCGAACGGGAACTGCTGCACGACAATGGGCCTTGCTGCACTATTGGTTACGACACTCTCGGGGATATGCTTAAGATAATTTAAATTTTCTTTACAAAAAATTGAAGTATTTTAATATAATATGAGAATAAAATACCTTGGTTAATCCTAAGTTGTTTCAAATTGAGAATATTGTGTCATGATATTCTCTAAATTATTTTATGACTACTTTTACTCACACAATGCTTTATCTTTTTAGTCAATGGCTAGATTCCAAGGAAGTCATAGTAATATTGAGAATGATGTACAATGTGGGAACATTGGTGGAAATGAGCAAAAAAAGGGAATTTTGATAGGAGTAAAGGATATCGTGTTCATGTCAAATTATTTTTCTAAAAATATGATTGACAACATATATATTAACCAACTCATGAACTCAACAAAGAAGAGAAAGGTGATGAATAATAAGATCTCTAGCAGTGGAGACCATAGAGAAAGGAATACTAAATTTCCATATTGTAGGAAATTTTTTAGGATAATCCCAGTAAAGTGTCTCAATAAAACAAAGAAATGCTTTATGTGTGGGAAAAAGGACATAAAGTCAATAATTACTGATGAAAAATGAAGAGTACTATGAAAAAAAATAAAAAAAGTCCCAATAATCCATTTACAATCATTTTTCATAAATGTAGGGGACATGGCCATTACCCGATTGAATGACCAATTATATAGGTTATTTTCTTGGTCAAAGAAGAAACTATGTGGAAATAAATGGTTGGAGAAATGTTTAAAAGTATTAGTGCTCCTTCGTTGATGGGATTACTTTGGAATAATTTTCTCTTGTATTTTTAACCCTACAATTTTCATCTAAAAATGATATTTAAGGAAGAATTATCATTTCTCTTATAGATATAGTTATAAATAACCATTTGTTTTTATATAATCCTTGGGTTTGAGGAAATTAAAAGTTATTATATTTTGGGATGGAAATGAAAGGTATGAGATAACATATGTGGTTAAATTATGTTGTGGTTATTTTGAGGAATTTATCTCATTTTGGTAATGTTATAAAATATAGTTTTTTAAAAATGACAACACACAGACCGTGTGACAACCCGTCGCGTCGGACAAAGCTGTGGGAATAGAACCCACAACTAGTGCACGATTGAGATTTATCTCCTACCACTGGACTATGTAAAGTCCCTAGTTAGTGTGACTAATTATTTTTCGTAAAATGATTTTATTGATCAATAATAAGTTTCTTTGGGATCTTTTTTCTTATCAAATGAATACCATTAGTATAAGAAAATGATTTGGTGATTAATTGATAAATGTTATTCTGGATGTTATTCTCTTTGTTGGGAACAATATATGCCCAAGGAAAATATAATACTATGAGATTTAATTTGAGAAGAAATGGTGGATTTTAATCTATATTTCTAATGAGGATTTATTGTGATTTGGGTTATTTATGGAAATGATTAACCTATAAAAGAGAATATGTGATTAGGTTAATTTCTTTTAAGTATGTGAATTTATTAGTAGTTGATTTCATTTGGAGATACAATTTAACGTGGAAGAATCCATAACCAAATTATTCTATGTTTTGTGTTTAAATATTAGTTTGAGTATATTGATAGATTTTATGGACAATTTTTTATTGAATGGTATTTATTTAACTTTGGGGTATTGTTGTTTTAATTTTAGAAATTAATATTAGTGTTTATTTATCTAAAGGAATATCCTTTTGTGGATCATCATATCGTATACTAACTGTTTTGGTTTTGATTAATCTCTAAAGACAAGGTAAATATATAGTTTATCCTTTTTGGATCATGTGATTCTCTAAATGATTATTCTGTCTCTTCCAGTGTGACTATGTCTTCTTGAATACTCATCGTTTAAAAAAAATGAGTTAGTGGTAGAAATTTATTAAATAAAGAAACTATACTTAAAAAGTAAGTATATATCTTTATGTTCTTAGTCAATATCATAAATAAATTCCACATATTTATGTAATGTAACATAAAAAAATGTTGTCTGTTTCATTTTCCTACTAGGAAACTAATGACTGTTTTTCCCATCACAAGTGTGTGTCTTTATTATTGTTAACTTTCTCCTGATCATGTTTTCTATCCCTCTCCATAAAAACTTTACACTTAGTTTATCTTCCATATCCTTTTCTTCATGCATGGAATCCTAGTATGAGTTATCTTGTGCGACCTTTGCACTTATCTTTCTTTCTTTTAAGTTGATAGTTTTATTGACTCTTTTTTCGATGTGGGAATTTATATTATATTCCCAAGCTGAATTTTAAAAATTTTGAGGACGGAATTATTTGAAGGATGGGGTAATGTAACATCCCAAACTTCCACAGTACGCTTTACTTTGAATAATACAGTAGAGTGTGTTTCACGCATCTTTGAATTCTAACACACACCACAACCAATCAAACAAGCCATTATGAATAGTAATACCCACTTTTTGAAATTTTATAAATTTTATCTATCAAAATGAAATTCATTTTTGGATTCGAAATATCGAAATTATATTTTGGTGAATTTTTAGTTTTTTCTGAAAACATTCAATTTTTGATGAATGGTGAAAATTACTAAATATTAATTAAAAACAAATTTTTTTATAGAAATAATTAATAGTGATAAATTATGCATTTGAGTGATTTTAAAGTATAATTAGATTATATTTTTACCATTTAATACAATGTTTGTCATTGTACATAATTTCACATTTAAACTGGACATAAGCAAGTTTCAATCTTTTGATAGTTATTATTTCTTCAAAACATGCTTTTTATTTTGACAGCGGGAATTAATTTTAAATTAATTTCTGCCACTTATATGTTATCAATATAGAAAAATGGAATCATTATTTGGAATCAGGAGGTCCAAATTATGTAAATCGGTAAATTTTATTTTTAGACATTTTGAATAATTACTTTGGTAAATGTTTTATTTACCATGGTTAAAGGATAAATTCTGTAAATAAGGGTAATAAAATAATATTATAATAATAAAATATTACCCTAAAAAATGTCCTAAACCTATTGGATGATACATTTCCGACCATTGGAATCTTTGGGTCGGTTTATGGGACCCTATGGTGACACTTGTAAGTGATAATGGCACTTTATATTAATTAAGTTAAAGTAAATACAAAAACGGCATAAGCATATATCTTTTAGAATGCAATTATTACATAGGGATATATATGTTATATTTTAGACTATAAATTTTAATTAGAAAGATAAAAGTATTTCCTACATAATAGAATTTTATATATAATTTTTAGACATTGAATAATAAAATTTATTTATGGCACAATAATGATGTAGTATTTTTCTTATTAAGGAATGAATCAAATAATTGGTATTATAAATGTTAAAATAAATATAATTTAAAATTTTGATGCCATCCATGAATTTAATTGGATAATATGACATGTTATGATTGCTTAAACTAATTGTGTTTGAATAAATAAATTTGTTATGACTTTAACAAAAACAAATTATTCAATAGTATCAACATTGACATAAATGAGTTTTTAAAGAAATATTATATTATTAATTAATATTATATTCCTAAAAATCTAAGTATCGGCCAAAATACATATATAATTATAGTTGTATCATTAATGGACCACTTTGGGGTCTCTTTGACGTATATAGTACGTTTATTAACTATATAATATAAAAATACAATGAGACATGGTAAATGTCAAACTCTTTAACAAAGAGTTAAATCAAAAATATAAAGTCAATATAGTGACCCAAACATATCTAAAACCAATTTTTTGAGTAGTTTTTGACCAATCCCCACCTTAAACTTTAAATAGTCAACTTTGGAGACATTATAAACCGAATATTAATTTACTATAAAATAATAATTCTAGCTTTTCCTAAGGTTCCCCTCACCCCTCTTATAAAAGGGCACTCCCAATTCTCACTAATTCACACCTTCAAAGCCATTTGGCTTGGACAAACTCTACCCAAATTCCCTATAAATTATCCTCCCTTCATCCTAGAAGCCATACATTTGTCATAATGAAATCTCATTGATCCCTTTGGGTCAAATGAAAAGGAATAACCCGAAGAAGTTGTAATAATATCACCACTATCTTTCAAGTTCTTTTCTTCTTCCACTTATTCATTATTTTTTATTTCCATTATAAAATAATAAATACAGTATCTTCTATATACTGTGATGTTATTATAAATATGGTATATCTATCTTCATTATTCTATCAATATTTTGGTTGACATGTCAGCATACGTGCGTACGTACGGATTGCCGTCTCCACATCGTGGTGTAATTGTTATTCAATATATTATTATTTGGATGGTCTTAATAATGATGTGTAATTCATGTAAACAATAAATATAACATGATAATTATTCTGTATATATTATATAACATCCAATTATATATTATTTTAATATCAAAAGAATGATATTGTCGCTCGTGCGTACGTACGGATTACCGTCTCCACAAACGCGATGAGATTCATTCCCCATCATATCCATTCAATACTAAATTTCATTATATGATTAGAAATAATGTTTAGAGACATGATATAATTCTGGATATGGATAATATACATCCTATCCATAACAAATATGGCTCACATAACAGATAATATAAAGGAAAACGAATCTGTTGACACATGAAACGATGATAATACTAAGATATTATTAACAAATCAATGTTAAAAGATCATATATGATATCATATTGATGTATATGATTTTTGAATAATTGTATAAAAATTGTTTCACCCGTATACATGAGGTTATCCTACCCTCAACCAAGGAAAAATGTACAATGTGATGGGTTTCTTATCTCACTTTTAATTCTGTGAGATTTTCATTGTTCACCACTTAGTTATTGCATGTGGTGTGTGTACTACCCATGATTTTATTCATTGTTTAATATATATTAATTTATGGATATTTACATAATCATTGTATGATACTTCATTCATGGGTGTATGTTTCTTAAGTTACCAAATAGATAAGGGAATGTGAAATTTCAATTTCCACTCATTCCTCTTTACACATACTTCATTGATTATTTTACTCCGCGATTATGTGTGGAATCATTATTCATTTTATTATGTCATAATTTCCACTCCCCATTCCGGGGATATAATTTTGATACACATAACCACTCCATTGATAAATTCTCAAGTCATCAATTTGAACTTGATAAGAGTATTTTTAACTCAATCTCCATTTTTTGAGTTGAGCATCCAATTCATTGGTGTTTTTTTACAAGAATATGTGTGAATGTCCTCTGATTGAATTACACTGAATATCCTATAAAATTGAGTGTATTTATATTTTTCACACATAATTATGTCATTCATTTATCCTTAACCTAATGATATGGTCATTCTAAGAGATATTATCTAAATTTACATTTCATTGAGACTTCTTTGTTGTTATACACCAATTCACTTTTATATGGTGTATATAAGGTACTTTGACATAGTATATCATGAATACCTTTATTCTAATGATATTATAAAGTTTTTATTTCCTTGACTATTTGTATTCATGTTTCTTTATTTTGGTTATGAACTTTAACTAAAATATCATTTTAAATGTTTTTAAGATTTATTATTATAAATAATTCTCATTAATGTCCATATTTTAAAAATGTTTTAAAGGATTTATTTATATGGTCATTCGAGTTTTAAAATTAAAATTCTTTTTAAAAGGTACAAAGTGCTATGGGACACATTGATTCCAAAATCTATTTTTAATGGATTCTTGACAAATTGTGTGACTTTTAAATGATTTAAAGAAAAGGGGGGATATTTCTCTATAATTGTTTTGATGATTATTTTAATCTATGTAAATATCCTTCATTATTATCGATTGTTGTTTATGTGATACAATACATTCATCCATATTTTATCGAATGAGTTATGTTTGACTGTGTATGTGTCATTTGTATACCATTCAAGGTTTATGGATAAAGTATTGACATTTCGTATGCATGTTTTAATACAAATGTTAATGTTATGTTTAAACCTGTTCATATGAGGAATTCATTAGACATTATAAGTGAAGCGTGGAGCCCGCTCTAGCTCCTCCATGCATTGGTAGGTCTCATGAGACAATCTAATATCTTAGCACAAGGCCTTGAAAAAATCTTATTTGTATTCGTGGCACAAAGTCGTGACTATGTGGTTATGATAGTCTGGAATTATGTATTCCATCATTATGAAAGTGGTTATTGATGTTTCATGTGATTATTCAACTAGTAGAATATCTATGTGAATATGTAAATGGCAATATTTCATTTTATCTTTTCCATATTATGTTGAAGTTCAAGTTTAAAAGCCTTTTCTTTTAGTTATACATTTCCTTAAATGTTTATAATTATTTATGAATGTTTCCTCTATATTGTTATCCTTACTGAGCATCTAACCTCACCCCTATATATGTTTAATTTTTCCCATGATGTGAAGAAGTATTTTATGACTTACCTACATGGATAGTCTGAGGGGATATGAGTGTGGTCTATGAAAACAATGTTGGTGTATTTGTTTATTTTATGATGTAATGTAATACATATAAATGTATCTAGTACTTCCAAGGCTACTAAACTAATCAGTCATTGGAGACTTGATATTTGGTGATCATGCCAACGTAATGTAATAATGCAACAACACTAGGTAACTGGGGTCAGGGCGTTATAACACATATGGTCTTGGGTATGTAAAATTTCTTAGAAGGGAAGTAATATTTGGGTTCTTGGTCATGTTTACCATTGGTTGTGTAGTTGACACTATATTTTTTGAAATAACTTTGTGAGGTGGACTGTATTTTGATAAATCCATGAACTATTTTATTTATGTATTTTAAATATTTTTTCCATGTGATATCCTTATATGTTAATTTTGACATGTCATATAACATGTTTAGCTTGATCATGTCGATGGATGACTCATGTGAATGGGATTCAGTTCATGAATCAGGTCGTATGGGTGACCAAATTAATAATTACTATTATTTTAAAATGTTCATATATTGGTGTGTTCCAACTATTGATGGCTATTTTTAGTTCACATTAGTTTAATTGGAAACCATTTTATATGGAACATTAGTAAGAGGTCCCTTGTGGTCCAAGGATAAATGGATCTAAATGAAAGCTTGTAAGAAATACAATCTGGTTTATTGTGTAAATTAAATTATTTTCTATAGCGATGAGGAGGAATTGGAAAAAAATAGGGTAACGTGAGATGGTTTCCCAATGGGAAGATCCTGACACACATTATTGAAGGACATGGGGTCAGTGTTAGTTAAGGAAAGTACAACCAAGTTGATGTTGTTGGGACCAAGTTAGAAAGAATTTATTTTTTAAATATGGAATTTGTTTCTTTTTTCTTTTGATTTCATTGATCTTAAAAAAGACCGTAAATTAATTAATTGCATAAAATCTGATCATGAGTCTGGCCATCATATTCATATTATACGACATTCAAGGCATAAAAAATTCCACTAAATTGGAATTATTTTTTATAAAAAAAGGTTCATTACATTCACCATGGGTCAAAAATGAATGAAACATCATATTGATGAAGATATTCAGATCCTGCATGGATATGATGTAAATTAGAGGATTATTTTCTATTTTTTAATTAAAAAATTCAAAAGTGTTTTGAAATTTTTTTTATTCAATCTTTATGAAGGTATGGAGTATAAAAAATATTGTCAATACTATTGAAGATGCTCAAAATTAAGAAATGATAAGTTATAATATTCTACAATATAAATTAAATGATTATGAAGCTGGTCTTAAATTTATTCACATTTATGAGGAAGTAATTATTCATGTAAATGATTGTGAAAAAATAAAGTGCCTAGAGATGATGATTTCTGGTCTCGGTCCATACTTGTGAGATTATCAAACATAGAAATGTTTGTTGGTTGGGAATGTAGATAGAAACATAAATTTATAAATATTCTAGTTTATATTAAAACTAATATTACATGATAAATAAATATTAAAATAAGGAAGTTGATGTGAATCATAATCAGACAGTGAATGAAGTGGCCAATATTGAAGCTTCTAGTACCATTCCATCAGTTATGTAGCACCACCAATTATCATATTCATACTATCATTGATCCATCAAAATGTATTCTGATGCTAATTCATATTATTAGTATCTTTTGAATGTCAGATGTTGGGTTTTATCAGACTAAAAATATTTTTTTGGAGAATTTTTTGGGGCCAAAAAAAAGAAATTATATTTGAAGTCTTTGGAACAAATAAATTTAGGGAATAAGATATGTTCGTTGTGACAAATACATATAATACAATAAAATATAAAACCACAATTTAGTCATCTATTTCTCATAAATATGGCTTGTATTTTTTTTCTAGATAGAAAATTGGTTTCCCTTTTCAATCGGGTCAAGATCCATTGAACTGGGGATGATACCAATTTTCAAAGTGAAGTATATATAGATCCATCAAACAGAGGCTGGCACTAATAAAATCCTCTATATCATCATTTAGGGAAAATAAAAAAAGTTGAATTTCTTTAAACATTAGAAATTGTTATCAAGGGGATATAGAATCAGTTGAAAATGTTTGATGAATGGTTTTTATATGGTAAAGACAAACATTGTTAAGAAATTGTTGTCTCCATTTCAATGAATAAATAATAAATAGAATAATGATTTATATCTATCAATTTAGTGTGAATAATCACAATGGGTTTTCTATTCTGATAATTGTAATTTGATCATATTTGTTTGTTTGATATTCTATAATCTTCCATTTGGTGTGGAGGAACAAAATGAATAAACTATAGTTAAACATATAAATTAATCATAATTGAAAAATCAGAATGACAAGTCCGAATTAGACTGATGTTTGAAAATAAATCCAAAAGTTATAACAATTAGTGAGAATATTTTAAAGGTTTTGAGAAGTGTTGAGATGCATTTAAGAACTAAATATGAACCCAAAATTCAATGGGAATTAATTATTCATGAAATTTGGTTGAGCAGGAATGATCTTCAGAATCCAGGAAAAATCATTTTTGGTCCACCTATAAACATGGAAGTAATTTTTAATCTCCATAAAAAATTAATGTTAATGAGAGAAGGAAGAGAAATCTATAATTCAAGAGGGATGAAGTTTCTGGCTTAATCATTGATGATGTTGATTGTTAGAATGAAAAAGAAAGGAAAAGATACAAGATCACAAAAATAGTTTCCAAATTGGATTGAGGAATCAGACTGGGTTTTCCATATTCAGATTTAAGTTGTTCAATATAGTCTCAACCATATTTTGAATGAGTTATATTTTTATATTGAGTAATCATACAGGGGAATCAAATTTGAAAATCAGACAGATTATCATTATGAAGACCATGAAGATCGTTCATACTTATCATTAATAATGTGATGAATTGTATTGAAGATCGTATTTATGAAATTTGATCAAGCATCCTTGTTACAATTTTGATACACAAATTTCATTATCTCATTTTGTTCTACATGAAACAGAATCACTTTTTTATTTAGCATAGTATTAAATGACTGTAAAATCATATCATACTCATTGTATTCCATTCAAATGGATTGTTTTATAGTTGATTGTGTGGTATTATATTATTTCCAAGCCATTACAAAGATTTAGATACTCATGTTCAGTAGTGAAATATGTAAATTATTGTGTTCTTAACGATGTGTTTTTTATTTGTTATCTTCTATGTGCTAACTCTTTAATAGGAGGTGAAGATTATTTAAAGGGGTGGATAATATAAATTATATCACTGATTCACCCCCTCACCCTCTCATTCATACATGATTTTGACTGGTCACTTTCATATGTTGTGACGCCACAGGTTTTATGAACTGGTCAAGGTGAACAATGTTATGCTTTTAATGATGCCTCTTGTTCTATTTGTTGTGTTTTGTCTTCTAATAAATAATTTGAAACAAAATATAGAGAATAGGGTAAACTAATATATATTAAAATATTACATTGCAAAAAGACCCAATTAATTTAAAATACAATGAACAAGACCTAACATAGCCACAACAAGACTACTAAGAATAACAAATCGAGTAATCGAATAGTAGACGTCTTCACGGTCCACCAGTGTGAAAAATATAATAGCCAGAGCCACGACACACATACTCAACAACAATGGTATGAGGAGAGCCATCCTTTCAGGTTCAAGGGTTTTGTTTTTGTGAAATTCCCTTTCTTTTTATAATGGTCCTTAGATATATGACCATTATATATATCCGTTGGGTTTTCAAAACAACCTTGGGTTTTCGGTTGATAAAATTTATCTTTATATGAAAGCTTGGTTTTTATGATCTTATAATTTTTGATATTATTATAATCATTGTTTTAATATAAAAAGAGTATTCTTGGAAATAAATCCTTTTGTTTTCACAAAATCTTGATGGATACTTATATATTGAAAACATAGTATTCTTTTTATAAAACATATGTTTAAAGGGTATCTATAATAATTATATCTTTTGATCTATAAAATTTTGTATTGGGAGAAAACATTTTTGTTTTTTAGAACTTATGAAACAAATAGTAGTGTATTTTAAAGATCCAAATAATTATGTTGGTTTTTCATGTAAAATATGAAAAATATATCTTTTAAAAATATTTATATATGAAATACATTATATAAGAAAAAATAGATTTATATTTTTTTGTTAAAACTACTTATTTTTTTTATATTAACTCATTTTTAAAAAATACTTATACTACACTTTTTTTACTTATTCTAGTTATGTAGTAAATTTAAACAAGTTTTAATAAAAAAATTAAGTTGGGGCCCGGCCAAGCCAAGGGAATCCCATTGGGACAAGCCCTCTAGGCCGAGACCAGGCCCCAAGGGACCCGAGGTGCCGACCATCGGGGTCCCAAGCATGTCTAGTGGGTGTCCAACTGCATTCCGAGCCGTGCATAGGACCTTTAGGTCCCACACAGGCCCGTGTGTAAGGCCCGCGGCGCACTGGGTAGGGTTGGGCCAAAGCCCGCATGGGGCCCGTTTATAAGGCCCCTGTGTGTGCTTTCTATTATTGCTCCATTGCCAGCAGAGCTTGTTTGTTTAACCGCACCTCAAACACGTTTCATTTCGATGTGGGATGCGTTCCGTGCAATCAGAACCGTCTGATGGAATCCTGCTTCGATCTAGACCATCCGACCTTTTTATCAGTGCGATCACCCCCGCCCACTTCCGTGGTCATTCGATCTTCCCCCGAGATCTAATCCCGGCCATTGGTTCCTTTTAAAACAATCGGCCCGACTCCCACACTCCTCCAGCCGTGCGATATCTTTTCTTTTTTATCTAGGCCGACCGTTTCTTTACCGCGTCGACCCCCGTTGTCTCCTTCCTCACAGCAGGGGTCCCGACCAGTAGGCCTACAACCGAGGACGCATCAGCTTCTCCTCCGCACTACTCTTATTGACCTCCGTACACTCCCCCTAGCTCACTATTCCTTCGTCTTTCCCACGTTGGTCTAACATCTTGGGTCGAGTCATCAATGAACACCGAGGCCTATATAAATGCCTCCTGCCTCATGAAACCATGGCGGTTCTTCCTCCTCCTTCCCTCCTACGACCTCCCAGCAAGACCAGCGACGTACCTCCGGTCCGAGTTTTCTCTTCAAGCAAAGTAAAGGTTCTTGTATACATTCTTTCGGAGAAAACCTTCGTTTTATACTCTCGGTATATATATGGCTTATATTATATATATATATACATAATATAAAACCTTCTGTTTGTATTGCCTTCAAGGAGTTTTCCCTTCATGTTTCTAGTGGGGTGCATATGTAAGGTTGCGTATATACCTTGTCTTCATTTTGAGAAACCTGTATATACTGCTTATATGAATATGTACATAATACAAATCCATCAGTTTATATATTGTGTATATACGGTTTCATATATATTTAAACGGTATATACAGTTTATATATGCATGTTTACAAATCCCCCAGGTTGTATATTGTTTTTACAAACGGTATATACAGTTTTTGTTTTACAGTTTTCCAAAACAAAAAATTTATATTTAATGTTTATTGTGTATATATATATTTTCATGAACATTTTCTTATAACCTAACCCGGCTTATTTTTTTGTATCAATGATTAAATAGAATTTATATATATATATATATATGCAAACTATGTTTTTTTTAAGTGGAGTCATGTTTGTAAAACAAAAATTTTATACATATGGTTACATTTATGACAAAAATTATATGGATTTAGTTTTCAACCATTTAAGAGATTTATAGTTAGAAACCTTCAGTTACCTAAAGGATTTAATAGACATTGTGATTGAATTGTGTAAAACCCATATATACACTTCGGGTATATATGGGTACGTGTATATGTATTTATAGGAATAATTTCCAAACCCCATTATATTCTTTTATAAATAACAGGACTTAATTTATTCTTTGATACAGGTAAGATTTTATTAAGATATGATTTGTCTGATTTCTAAACCAACATGTTTTTAAAATACACACAAATGTGCATGTTTTATTAAAGAGGTTTATCTAACATTTCCATGATGAGTTTTATGATAATGTATGTATTTTGGTTCAAGGGCCTATTTATCACCATAACTGATTTCATGTGTTTTCCTTATGCACTCCTTTTCCATGGATTAATAATGACAAAGATTCATCATTTAGTATATCAATATTTTATATGCTTTAGTGAAAAGGATCTTTTACCAAGCTATGTATGCCTTTGAATAGTTATTGGCACATTTTGCAAAGTTAACTATCATAACTTGTATTATCACAATTTGTGGTGGTTAATTAGTTATTGTAGTTATTATTGTACATAATGCATTCTTATGACATATCACTAAATGACTAAGAAATTAGATTACCCAAAGTGGTATGGGACACCTTTGGTAAAATTAAAATGAATGAGATATTCAAGGTGGTATGGGACATCTTGAATATACAAACCGTTTAAGTAAATCATGAACGATGTGGCTCACTTGATAATAAAGACTTGTCAAGGGTGCACCCTGATAGTGGTCCAATTCATTTGGTAAAGACTTAATCTCTAGAGATGACCATTTAGACTGATACCTTGGTGAATAACCTTGGTAATTTTTATTGTAACCATGTGGATGGACCTTGGTGATACAGAATTGATTGTCTAAGATTAAATGTTGATGCCACATAATTCAAGTTATTTAACAAGTTCTTTCCAAGATAAAGTTATTTCATGACTAATGCCTTTATGTTTTCATAATGTTCTTATTTCACTAGTATATGCTTGGAGCATGATTGGTGTTTATCACTTAATATAATAGTAACTAGAATAAGAAAATTTAGTTTTTTCCTTAATGCACAACTCTGATTATGTATAACTTTTACCTATTTAATGTATGCTTATGTTAGTCACATGTCGTACTTGTTTATGGTAACCATTGTTACTCCTTCGAGAATTAACATAATTGTTTCATGTTCTTCTTGAAAACCTTGATTGAGAATTGTTATGTTATGTGTTACAATATTCCATTAGTGAATGTTCAAAAACATATTTTTTAAAATGTTTTTATAGTGTTACATTGTTTTCATTTCTTTTTAAAAACCCTTATTGAGTATTTCAATGCTCACCCTATGTTTTGAATTTAAAAAATTTTCAGGTATCAGCTTTTAAAGGATGAACCGTTTCCAGAGTTGACGGTTTCCCAGAACCCGAACCGCACACGATCCACTGTATAGGACATGATGTGTTGTTAATAATGTGGGTTTTATTTTAAGATTACACATCATGTTTAGAAGGCACTAACTCCTGGGTTTTAGGGGTCAGGGACTCTACATAAGTGGTCATGGATTGGCAAAGCAATACATACTTAATGATCTAATATTATTGCACTCCAGTTTTATAGATGATCATTTAAAATATGATTTCACAACCCGTCCTCGGGACCCGTTCCGTATCTACCCCAAGACCGCCTTCCATAGGCCAAGGGCTGGCGATAAGCACCAAAGGCATAAATCCTGATAAAAGGTGAAGGCATTGACTTATAAAGTAAACAAACACCATAGAGTAACACAGCAGAAGTAAACACTAAGTAAAATAGGTGCAATAGTAAGTGCGGAAAGTAAATGGTCCAGAATACAGACCCAAACTGAAAGTAATGTACAACTGGAAAGAAAGTATAGAAACTGAACGTAAAGAAGCAACGTCGAGTTGTCCACTGGAAGTCCCAGCTGAAGTGTGGGTATAGATAGCCTCCTCACCTCCTCGGGTCCAGCCGTCCGCTCCGTGTACGTCCCACATAGTGGTCCACCTCCAGGTACCGACTTTCTCCACAATCCTCAACCACGATCAGCACAGTTTGTCGTCTACATCCAACACAACGTAGCACGGCCATAGCTCGTGTAGGGGTGAGTATACACTACTTATTAGGACCCCGAGACCCCTGAAGGTCTCCCAGAATCCACAAAGGAAAATCCCGAAAGAAAGATACAATAACAATATAATATCCAACGATACAGAGGTATATGCCCATACATATACCTAAGTCATCAATTCCAGTTCAGCTCCAACATCCGAGCCCATGTTCGATCACGTCTACACAGGATAGTACAACTCAATCCACACAAGAAAGCACAACCCAATCCACATAGGAAAGCAAGTCAATCATATCGAAGATAATGATTGAAAGTCAAGACTCAGCTCACACAGGTATACTTCTTCGTAAGGTGATAGAGATGATTAGATGTAGCCATTGTTTCATCTAAGCTGGGAACCACGTAGGATACTAGTCCTGCGAAGCTGTCAGACCCACGTAGGATACAAGACCAGCTACTCTGCCGGACCCACGTAGGATACAAGTACATAGTCAAATACTGCCGGACCCACATAGGATACAAGATCAATAGTATTGCCAGACCCACGTAGGATACAAGAACAATAGTTATCATCGTCGAACCCACGGAAGATTTCATTACGGTCGTCATCGCTGCCGAACCCATGGAGGATTTCAGTACAGTCGTCATCGCTGCCGAATCCACGAAGGATTTCAGTGCAGTTGTCACAGTCGTCGTAGTCGCACCCAACAATAGGGTTCCTGCACACAGCATGCTCGATTCAGGGAGGGTCCACTCCACGAGCTAAGGGGGTCGATACATCAACTGACACGTAGTTCTGAGTTGATGTATCCCAACGTTCCATCTCGAAAAAAGGAACTCAATGTGACAGACGATGCATCAATCAGACGCCCGGTCTGAGAGTTATTGGCTTTTTCGTTCCAGGGGACCGGTTGGTTTTTAAGTCAAAACCAATCCTATTGCACTCCAACAACATCCAAACCTCGAGCGGAGTAAGCCTAAAGGTCCGTATCACTAAGAGGAATCCAACAAAGTTGACGGCACATCAATCGGACGTCCGGAGCTCACGTTATAAGCGTTTCCGCTCCGAGGGCCCGGTTGGTTTCATGTTCTAACCAACCCGGACGTACCCAAAGTTCCTTGAAACCTTGATTTTAATATACCGAAATAACCGCCTCGATCCAAGTATCACATCGCAACTGACGGTGCATCGATCGGAGGTTTGTAGCCTAGGTTACGAGCATTTAAACGAACTTGTCCGGTTTTAGGGGGTTTTGGGCCCGGACCGACCCGACCCAAGACCACCTGGGTCAGCCTGAACTGGGTCGACCTAACCCGGGTCTAGGTCCGGCCCACTAGGGAGTGGCTCGGCCCCGTGCGGGCGGCCCGGCCTGGAGGGGGCGTCCGGGCCAAGTGCGGCATGTCCGGCCGGTGTGGCCGGTCCGGGCCGGCACGGGCGCCGCGCACCATGTGAGCACAAAAGGGGGGAACTGCCGCCCCCTACGAACAAACAATGGACCCGCTGGGGGGGTCCTCCCAGCTACGTTGACTGGGGGTCAAACCCCCCAGTATTTCTGGATCAGGCCTGCCGGAACGGCCGGCCAGTGCACCACGCGAGACATGTTGGTCCCGCCTTCCAACACCGACAGCCGACAACTCCAGACGCCCTTCCTTGCTCTGCCATGGCCAAAGGCCATGGCCTTGGTTCGTCCGGCATGGGGCGACGACGCGACACCCCTTCATCGGGGCCCCTCTCCGGCCGCGGCCTCCTCGTGGTTCTCTAGCGCGGCGCGACGACGCCGCGCCCCTTTGCCGTGGCCTGACTCCAGTTGCGGATTCTTTCAGCCTCAATGGTGCGGCGCGACGGCGCCACACTTCTTTTCCGCATTCCTCTTTGTTTATACATGGTTCCATTGCACTGCACTGCCTTCATTCGAGCCCCAACGAATTCAACAACAAAGGGGGTGGAGGTTCGGCCATTTTCGGGCGGTCCGACCTCCTCCTGTTAAATTGATAACAGGCAGCTAAATCATTGACGTTGAACACCCAAATATTCACGAACAAAAAAATCACACCCCTTCCTCAATGAAGTCATCAAAGGAGAATCGTCGCGATAAAATGACGTCGCGGAAAACTGCGTCGCGTAGGACGACGTCGCGGAAGACGGCGTCGCAGAAGACGGTGTCGTATATGTCGTCGGCGCATGCCCGATGAAGGATGTGGTGTGTCATCGTTCATCGAAGAAGGATTCTCTCATCGTCTTTAGATAGTAGAGGATACGGCACGGTGATTCCCTTGCGGTGTCGGAGTTCTTCATCGTAAACTCGGCGTTCTTCGCGTTCTTCGACGAGGAAGAGATGTTCTTCAGAGCGCAAGGGTTATCTCCTTGCTTCCGTACAACGAATCCACACCCAATAAAATAAGACATTGTCTTATTTTATTCACACACACACATGCCATTATTAAATTTTATATTTAATAAGATCCCATTCAATTAATTTAATTAATTGAAGAGCCTTTAACAGTCCATTAAATTGGGAGAGTTGACTTGACAATTTAAAAGGGGGGTGCGGGTGTGTTACACAAGAAAAAGAACGAGGGAGGTTTTAAGGAATTTTAAGGGGTGGGGCTTGTGTGGGCCCCCACCTCACTATTATCCTGCCAAATGGAGTTAGTATGTAGTGGGCCCCACTCCAACATCCATGCATAGGTTAAAACTACTTAGAATAGAAAATAATAATTTTAGCACAAATTTTTATTCCATTCCTTAGTTAACCCATTTTTTTAATAACCTCACCCGAGTAAACACAACACCAGAAAAGGTGTTACTAAGCAATTACCGGTGCTACGTTTTCTTCTATGCCTTTGGAATTCGATTCCGGGCACCGGTTCAATAGTTAGAAAGACCCGCTTACTAGTTCACAGAAAGTACCAGAGAAATACTTAGGAAAATGATTCCGGGCACACCGGGCCTCGGAATTAGGTGTCGTTAAGAACTGCGTACTCATAAAATACAAAAGAAAATTAAGAACAATTTTCCTTTGAATTTTATGGGTCTTTACATTACTCCAACCTCAGGGCTTTACGTCCCCGTAACGATACATCACAAACTAGGGAAACAAATGAGGGTACTGAGAACGCATCTGAGCCTCCCACTCCCAAGTGCTCTCCTAGAGGTTCTCGTGCTACCATCTGATACGAACTAGAGGAATCGACCAGCCATGTAGGACCCACTCCAGTCGATCCTATATCTCCACCGGGACTGCCACAAAAGACTCCCCATAGTCAATGTACAACTCCCCATGGTCGATGATATCCATCGGGTCTTGCACGTACCTCCTCAGTTTACATACGTGGAAGACGTCGTGCACCGAGTGCAACTGAGGTGGTAGAGCAAGGCGGTAATCCAGCTCGCATATCTTGCTAAGAACCTGGAATGGTCCGATGAAGCGTGGAGATAACTTACCGTGTCGGGAAAATCTCTGTAATCCACGTCGAGGTGAGACCCGCAAGAAGACGTGGTCGCCATCCTCGAACTCTAGTTGTCTCTGCCTCCTGTTAGCATAAGACTTTTGTCAGCTCTATGATGTCCTCATCTGTTTCTGGATGACCTGGACCTTCCCTGTCGTGTCCTAAACCATCTCTGGTCCCACAAGTGCTGACTCCCCAGGGTCTGACCAGCACAGAGGTGATCTGAAAGGTTGGTCGTACAATGCCTCGTATGGTGCCATCTCGATGGTGGAGTGGTATCTATTGTTGTACGTGAACATACAAAGTGTATGTGGTCCTCCAAGTTATCACCAAAGTCGAGGATAGATGCACATAGAATGTCCTCGAGAGTCTGAATTGTCCTCTCCGTCTGACCATCTGTCTGAGATGAAAGGCGGTGCTCAGTCATAGCTGCGTCCCAAATGCTTCCTACAACCCCTTCAAAAGTCGGGATGTAAAGAGAGCATCTTGATCGGAGACGATAGATGATGGCACACCATGAAGCCGTACAATCTTCTGAATATAGAGGCGTCCCAGGAACTCCACATAGCCATGCTCTCTGATGGGTAAGAGGCTGGCCGACTTGGTGAGTCAGTCGACAATCACCCAAATGGAGTCATGACCTCTGGAAGTACATGGAAGTCCAGTCACAAAGTCTAGAGATATCTCGTCCCACTTACACTTTGGGACCTCCAAGGGCTGCACTAAGCCTGCTGGTACCTGGTGCTCCGCCTTCACCTGCTGACAGGTGAGGCAACAAGAAATGAACTCAGCTACAACTTTCTTCATACCCGGCCACCAGTGCTGTCGTCTGAGATTCGGGTTCATCTTCGCCACTCCTGGATGTACCGAAAAAAGGGGATGTGTGAGAATCCCTCAAAACCTCCTACTATAAAGCATCTGGTACCATGGTACGTCCTCTAAAAAAGACGACGTGCTCTCCTCCCATAGAAAAACCATAAGGTTCCAGTCTTGAGGATATATGTGCACATCACGTCTCACAGTCACTATCCCCACATTGTGCCTCTCTGACCTGCTGCAGTAGTTGAGGAGTGAGTATGAGTGACTGAAGAAAGGCTTCTCCATCTCTATCGACAAAGGATATCTGTAAAGCGGCTAGCTTCTCCATCGCCTCCCCAGGTAGATAAATTCCCGTCCTCCTGCTGAGATCATCATCTACTACGTTCGTCTTTCCAAGTGTATAAACTATCTCAAAGTCATAGTCTTGGAGGAACTCAAGCCATCGTCGCTGTATCATATTCATGTCTTTTTGTGAGAAGATGTACTTGAGACTCTGATGGTCAGAGTAGAATGTTAAGAGCTCTCCCATGAGATAGTGTCGCCAAATATTCAGAGCGAAGACCACTGCTGTTAACTCCGGGTCATGTGTAGTGTAGTTCTGCTCATGCTGCCTCAACTGACGTGATACATAGGAAATCATTGCCCACTCCTGCATCAGGACACATCCGAGTCTGGTCCTTGATGCATCTCAGTAGACTATGTACCCCACTCCTTCCTCCAGTAGCCTCAAGATAGGTGCGCTGGTCAATCTTTGTCTCAGCTCATGGAAGCTCTGCTGAAATCTATCTGACCACATGAAGGGTTTCCACTTCTTTTTCAAAGCTGAAAGTGGTGCTGCAACTCTAGAAAAGTCTGGAAAAAATCTAAAGAAGTACCCAGCTGGAACCATGAAACACCGCACCTCCATCACCCTCCTGGGTGGCTCCCAAGCTAGCACTGCCTCGATCTTCGCAGGGTCCACCGCAACTCCCACCTCAGAGATGAAGTGTCCCAAGAAGTGGACCTCACGTAACCAGAACTGACACTTCGAGAACTTACCATAAAGCTGGTGCTCTTGGAGTGTGTCCAGTACAACCCGAAAGTGGTAAGCGTGCTCCTCCTCAGTGGTCGAGTATATCAATATGTCATCGATGAAGACCACAAAAAAACAATCGAGGTATGGATAAAATATCCTATTCATGAGAATCATGAACACCTCTGGAGCATTGGTTACGCCGAATGGCATAACCAAGGACTCATAGTGGCCATACTGACATCTAAAGGCAGTCTTCTTCACGTCCTCTTCCTGAACTCTGAGCTGATGATAGCCTGACCTGAGGTCTATCTTTGAGAACCACCATTCTCCCTTGAGATGATCGAAGTGGTCATCATTCATCGGTAGCGGATACATGTTTCTCATGGTCACATGGTTCAGGTGACGATAGTCGACACAAAGTTTCAAGCTCTCGTCCGCCATCTTGGCAAACAAAATCAGGGAAGCCCAGGGTGAAACACTGGGTCGGATGAATACCTTGCCCTGCAAGTCCCCCAGCTGTACCCGTAGCTCTCGATGCTCAGCGGGAGCCATCCGATATGCTGGAGTGGATATCAAGGTTGTCCCAGGGTACAAGTCAATATAAAATTCTACCTCTCTACGAGGAGGTTGTCCTGGAACGTCGTCAGGAAAAACGTCTGCATACTGATCCACCACTACAGGAAAACACAGACTCTTCACGTCAACTGATCTTAGGATGAGGCTAGTCAGCTGATGAGTGATGGGATGTCCTCTCCTCTGTGTGATTCCATCCTACGCTTCAAAGGCTCCCTTCTCACCAGTGAAGGTAAATCTGCTCCCGTCGGTGCGGACACACAGCACCTTACGCCTAATATAGTCAATCTGAGCATGGAATGTAGATAACCAATCTATGCCCAAGATGACGTCGAAAGGCCTCGACGCCGTAACAAGAAGATCCCATCCAAATCTCTCGCCTCCTAGAGTAAGCTCACACTACCGGCACCAGTGTGTAATTGTCGAGTCTGCTCCCATAGGAGTCTCTAGCCGTAAGGATCGAGCCAACGGCTCTGTCGGAATCTCCGAGCTCTGAACAAGGGAATCAGCAATAAAATAATGACTCGCTCCTGTGTCTATAAGAACTTCAGAAAGGGTTGAGTAGACACAGATAGTACCTCGAATCATCTCTCGCGCGTCGTGGTCGTAGGCCTCTACTGCCTGAATATGAGCCTTCCTCCGCCCGCCACCACTCTGTGGTCGGGGTGGACCTCCTGGTGGTGGTGGTGGTAAAGCCTCAAAGCGTCTCCCACCACCTGCTGCTCGGCCAGCTCCCCTGCCTCATCTGCCTGCTCTCTACGGACCACCATGGTCGACCCTCTACCTCTACCTGAGTGGCCCCTCAATCGTTTGCTGCTCCTCTGCAAGGCGGGTTGGGCAGTCATGAGTGATGTGGCCCTGCCCGCCGCATGCGTAGCACTGTCTGCTCCTCGGAAGGCTGGCTCTGCACCGTGTGGCCCACACCACTGAGCTAGTGTCCTAAGGTCGTCTGCCTGATGGTCTGGTCCGCCTGGACCCTTTGTGATGTTCGTCGACAGCTAGCTACAGACGACTTTGCTACGTGCCACCCTGTGGTAGGTCTCGCTACTGGTGTAGGCTCAGCAAGAAGTCTCTCTATGAGAAGGGCTCTCTCCAGTACTCCTTCCTATGTCGAAATGCTAAGGGAGATCATCAATGTCGTGATCACATGCCTCAGTCCCTGCTCGAAGGTCCGGGCCTGGAAAAATGGGTCTCGTACCATGTCCGTTGAATAGCGCGAGAGATCGGTAAATCTCGCCGAGTACTGGGCGACTATCATGCTGCCCTGTCGCACATATAGTAGCTCCTGGATGTACACCACACGGAGGGTGGATGGGATGATCTTCGACCGAAAGAGGCTCTTAAAGTCCGTCCAGAGGAGAGATGCCTTGTCGTTCACCTGGAGCAACAAGATCCACCATCTACCTACTGCCCCGTGCAGGAGGCTCACTGCAAGGATCACCATGAGGTCAGTTGGTGTCCCCACTAACCTAAAAACTAGAACTACATCCTCCAGCCAATCCTCGGCTGCCTGAGGGTCCGTCTACCCGCAGAACTAGGATGGTCTCTGACACTGAAACTCAGGCAGTTCACTAAGGCGACATGCACTCTCAGCGGCTAGGACTAGTGGCATCGGTGGCTCGGCGGGTAGAGGTACCGTCGTTGCCTCCGCTGTAAAAGGGCCATGCATCGAGGCCTCGTCGCTTGGTGGGCTGTTGTCTCGCACAAAGCTCTGAACCCTAACTATTTGACATCATGGGGCCATCCTGAAAAGAAACATGTGTGCCACGGTAAAAATAGTATACCTGGTGATCTGACACAAAGTAATCACAATGAAACTTTTGAAACACACATGCAATCAATGCTTTCGTGCATTGCGTCAGAAATAAGAAGTCAGGGTCCTGGTGTATGGATACGTATGCCTCCTCACCAACACTGGACTCCCTGAAATGATAACAACACTCAATACCCTTAACACTATTGCTTTACATAGAAGAAAGATCAGAGTCTTGAGTTCTGCGATAGAACAGAACTCCTCTGATACCAATTTGTCACGACCCGTCCTCGGGACACGTGTCGTGATTACCCCAAGCCCGCCTTCCATATGCGAGGGGCTGGCGACTAGCACTAAATGTGTAAATCCTGATAAAAGGGGAAGGCATTGCCTTATAAAGTAAACAAACACCACAGAGTAAGCCAACAGAAGTACACACTAAGTCAATTGGGTGCAATAGTAATTGCAGAATGTAAATGGGCCAGAATACAAACCCAAACTGAAAGTAATGTACAAATGGAATGAAATTACAACAACTGAAAGTAAAGTATCAACGTCGAGCCGTCCACTAGACATCCCACCTGATGGGTGGGTATAGATAGCCTCCTCAGCTCCCCGGGTCCAGCCGTCTACTCCCTGTACGTCCCACCCAGTGGTCCACCTCCAGGTACCAACTTTCTCCACAAGCCTCTACGACGATTAGCATTGTCCGTCGTCTGCATACAACACAACGTAGTGCAGGCATAACCCGTGTAGGGGTGATAATATGCTACTCAGTAGGGACCCCGAGACCCCCGAAGGTCCTCTATAATACACAAAGGAAAATCCACAAGGAAATATACCATCACGAAGTAACATCCAATACTACTTTGGTATATCCCCATACATATACCTATGTCATCAATTCCATTTCGGCTCCAACATCCGAGCCCAAGTTCGATCACGTCCACACAGGATAGTACTCACCAATCCACACAGGAAAGCACAACCCAATACACATAGGAAACCAAGTCAATCATATCGATGATAATGATTGAAAGTCACGGCTCAGCTCACACATGTATACTTCTTCATAAGGTGATAGAGATGATCAGATGTAGCCACTGATTCATCTATGTTGGGTCCCACGTAGTATACTAGACCAGCTAAGCTGTCGGGCCCACGTAAGATAAAGACCAGCTACTCTTCCGAACCCACATTGGATACAAGTACAGAGTCAAATACTGCCGGAACCACGTAGGATACAAGAACAGTAGTACTGCAAGACCCACGTAGGATACAAGAACAGTAGTCATCGCCATCAAACCCACGGTGGACTTCAGTATGGTCGTCATCGCTACCGAACCCACAGAGGATTTCAGTGCAGTCGTCGTCGCTACAGAACCCACAAAGGATTTCAGTGTAGTCTTCACCGTCGCCGCAGTCGCAGCCAACTCTAGGGTTCCCGCACACGACATGCTCGATTCCAGGAGGGTCAGCTCTACGAGCTAAGGGGGTTGATACATCACCTGACACGTAGTCCGGAGTTGATGTATCCCAATGTTCCATCTCGACAAAAGGAACTCAACGTGACAGACTGCGCATCAATCGGACGCTTGGTTTGAGAGTTATTGGCCTTTTAATTCCAGGGGCCCGGTTGGTTTTTAAGTCAAAACCAACCCGACCACACTCCAACTGAATCCAATCCTCGAGAGGAGTAAGCCAAAAGGTATGTCTCACTAAGAGTATCCAACAAAGTCGACAGAACGTCAATCGGACGTCCGGAGCTCAAGTTATAAGCGTTTACGCTCCGAGGGCCTGGTTAGTTTCGTGTTCGAACCATCCCGGCTGTACCCAAAGTTTTTCCGAAACCTTGAGTGTAATATAGCGCAACGATCGACTCGACCCAAGGATCGCATCACAAAATACGGTTCATCGATCGGAAGGTCCTTACCCCATATTACAGGCATTTAAACGAACATGTCCGGTTTTAGGGGGTTTTAGGCCCGGACCGACCCGGCCCAAGACCCCCTGGGTCGGCCCAACCCGGGTTCGGGTCCGACCCAATAGGGCGCAGCGTGGCCCGGCATGGGCGGCCCTTCCCGACATGGGTGGCCCGACCTAGTGAGGCTGGTCCAGGCCGGCACTGGTGCCGAACGCCGTGTGAGCGCAGAAGGGGGGGAACCACCATCCCCTTCGAACGAAACGGCATACCTGCTGGGGGGTCCACCTAGTTGCGTTGACCGGGGGTCAAACACCCCAGTTTTTCTGGACCTGGCCGGCCGTAATGGCGGCCAGTGCACCACACGGGACCTTTTGGTCCCGCCCTCTAGAACCAGCGGCGGGCGGCTCTGGCCTCCCTCCCTTGCTTCGCCGCAGCCAAAGGCCGCAGCCTTGGTTCGTCCTGTGTGGCGCGACAGCGCCATGCCCGTCCGCCGCGGCCCCACTCCGGCAGCGACCTCCTCATGGTTCTCTGGTGCGGTGCGACGACGCCACACCCTTTACCGTGGCCCGACTCCATCCGTGGATTCTTTTGGACTCAATGGCGCGGCGCGACAGTGCCACACTTCTTCGCCGCGTTCCTCTTTGTTTCTGCGCGCTTTCGTTGCACCATGCCGCCTTCGTTCGAGCCACAATGAATTCAAAAACAAAGGCGGGGGAGATTCATCCATGTTCGGGCGGTCCTACCTCCTCCCATTAAATTGATAATTGGAGGCTAAATCATTAACGTTGAACGCCCAAATATTTACGAACATAAAAATCAAACCCCTACCTCGCTGAAGTCGTCGAACGAGGATCGTCGCCGGAAAAGGACATTGTGGAAGACGGTGTTGCGTAAGAAGACATCGTAGAAGACAACGTCATGGATGAATGTGTTATATATGTCGTCGGTGCATGCCCGATGATGGATGTGGTGCGTCATTGTTCTTCGACGAAGGCGTCTCTCACCGGCTATGGAGAGGAGAGGAGACGGCACGACGATTCCCTCTCGGTGTTAGAGTTCGTCATCGTAAACTTTGTGTTTTTCGCGTTCTTTGATGAGGAAGAAGATGTTCTTCCGAGCTCAAGGATTCTCTCCTTGCTTCCGCACAAAGAATCCACCCCCAATAAAATGAGACATTGTCTTATTTTATTCACACACACACACACATGCCATTTTTAAATTTGAAATTTAAAAAGATCCCATTCAATTAATTAAATTAATTGAAGAACCTTTAACAGTCCGTTAAATTGGGAGCGTTGACTTGAAAATTTAGAGGGGGGGTGCGGGTGTGTTACACAATAAAAAGCATGAGGGAGGTTTTAAAGAATTTGAAGGGGCGGGGCTCATGTGGGCCCCACCTCACTATTATCCTACAAAATGTAGTTAGGATGTAGTGGGCCCCACTCCAATATCCATGCATAGGATAAAACTACTTAGAATAGAAAATAAAAATTGTAGCACAAATTTATATTTCATTCCTTAGTTAACCCATTTTTTTAATAACCTCACCCAAGTAAACGCTATAAGGCCCCAGCCTTAAACCTTACTTAATCTTGAGTTATTACAAGATTACACATTGTGGATCTTTTCAGGTTCAGAGTTTTAGAGAATTAGATCATAAAAATTTCATTACATTCTACATTTAAACAAAGTGGTTGCTTAAAGATAGTATTCATTTTTTTCCATCAACAGAACATATTTAAAATAAAACATGGATTCTTTTTGACACTTCCTTGACACTATCATCATATCATGTACCTTTCCCTTGACCTGTGAAAAACATTTAAAAAACATGGGATGAGCATAAAAAGCTCAGTATGGGTTATAAAATTATGGAAAGAAACATGAGTTCATATATACATAAGAAAATCATAAATTACCCATAAAACATAAGCACTTTAGCATACCTCATCAAATCATGAATAAATCATAGAAATCATAAGACATAAAGGTAACTTGAGGCATTCATAACATTCTTACGTAGGGAGTAACCCTCTTGGTTACGTTTGGGATACCCATCACAGTATATTCCCTAAATATTTTCAGAGAAACCTTAACGTTTCACTCCTTCACGTTACCCAATGCATTGGAGAGCTATATCGGGCTCACCCACCATTTGTTTATCACGGAACCACCCGTCTTCATAATAATTCCCGAGAACCTCAACATAATCGTATCACATAAAACATGCATAAAGGAAACATAACATTTCCAACATTCAATCACAAGATATCAATACAAAACCTTGATATAAAAACATTATGAAAACCATTTTCAATACCAAAATAAAAGAAAATTAAAACGTGGTATTTATTTTTCTTAAAAAAAGGTATGGATTGTAGAGGAAGCTGGAACTCAAATAACGGTCACGGCGGCGGAGAAGTCGTTGTCGCCGCATACGTACGGAAAAACAATTCCCGTTTGTCGTTTTGTAAACCGTTCGTATAAAAAAAATCTTTTTGGATAAACGTAAAAGTCAAAGGGGTTAATACACCGTATAAAGAAGGTTCTGTATAAAACAAAATATGCCTCATTGAAAGGAGATTGAGACGAAGTCCCATACCTTGGGTCCGACTTGACTTGGTCGTTCTTTAATATCATGAATAATAAAAATGAGTTAATTTCTACTTGTTTAAGAACCTTTTTCAAGTTAATTATTCCATTTATATCACTTATTTCCATGTCATAAACACTATGTAATTATTTAAGTTAATAACGGTCGTTTTAACGATCATTGGAACTTGAGTAAAAAATAAACCCTTTATAATTACAATTTGTTCATGTATCCATTATATCCAGAATTATAATCATGATGTATATATCATATATATCATATATATCCATTATATACATGCATTTATAATATTACATAATCATTTAGAGGTAAGAAATGAAATGCACCGTTCATGGAGACGGTAAGCCGTACGTACGCATAAACGCTACTTTCATTTCTATTTTGTATTTTATAGAATGGAATCATAATGATATAGAGGTATATTATAATTCCAGTGTAATATCATATATAATATCATAACTTCATCCTTTATACATCCCACATATGGTATTAACGAATCAAATCACCTTGAGGGGGTGGTAGTCTGCACTTCCTTAAATGAAGATATTGTGTTTACCCATAATGGAAACCATAAAGGTATGCCAAAAATGAAAAATACAGAAGTCTAAGGAAAACATAAACATATTTTATATCATATATAAATATAGTTTCATCTTAATTTCCACCTTTTATTGTGTTAAAAAAATGTTGAACAATCATCATTTCGGGAGGCAGAAATTCGCCATCCACGGAAACAGTATGTTCTTTAACCATTAGATGTAGGTGTGAGTAGGTGTAGCTCGAATCCTTCTTATAAAAACATCCTAGTATATTTAAGATACTGTATTTTTTACAAAATTAATGAATAAAAAGAGTTTATGGGGTTGGAGAAGCAAAATAAAACAAAAGGACTCAAGTGAAGACATTACCTTAAAATCGGGTAACTCCCTTTGGTTTGAGCTCAAAGGATTCCTTGGGAAGACTTCTGCCCAATGTGAGGCTTCAAGGAGTAATAGAGGGAAGTGGATAGGCAAAATGGGCAGGGGTTGGCCGAGCCAAAGGCTTTGGAAGTGTGGGTAAGGAGGTAGAGGTGGGGGCCTTTTATAAGAGGAGAGGAGGGGCACTCTTGGAAAGTAAAGAAAAGTTACTTTATTTTAAAATGTGTTTCGGATTCAAAAGGTCCCAAATTGATATAATTCGAGGATAAGGTGATAAGGGTTATAAATCCACCCATAAAATAGTTTTTGGACATGTGTAGGTCATAGATGTTACATTATCTTTTCATTTTATTTAAATCCTTTATTAATGAGGTAATCGCTGCATCATCATGATGTCATAAATAATTTAATTTATTTAACATCTAAAAATTATAAAAAACTACTATGATGTAAGAAATCTTTTTAGATTTCTAATGAATATTTATAGTCAAAAATCGGACTTGTATAACCCCGTGTAAAATTTTTTGTAGTAAAATAACTCATGTTTGTGTCATTTTTTACTTTAACATTAAATAAAAAGTTATTTATGTCATTTCCCAACCAAAGTGGCTCCATGGGGTCCCCAAGTTTACCCATGGATTTTCATGGTCGTCCATGACACATACAATTAGGGTAGGACATGTGTCATGATCATCTCATATTATTAAAACATTAAATTTACCTTAAACTACACTAATTACCTCTAATCGCGATTAAGATCTTAAAAGTTACTATTCACCAAAAAATTATTTTAATCTCATTGAACCACATTTAACTTCTTAATGACAACCATCTATGTCAGATTTTTTTGAAAATCAAATCACAGAAGTGGCAAAGTATCATTTAAATGAAAAATCAGTTTCTTTAACTACCACTTAATGGTTTCACTATTCATCAAAAATTGAATTTTTCAAGAAAAATTCCAAAACATCACCCTATGCTATATTTGATATTCCGAATTCAAAAATTATGTCTATTTTAAAAAATTCAAATCATATAAGTCACATTAATTAATTTAATAATTAATTCACGATGTCATGACAAATAGCGTGTTTTTATGAAACGATAAGTATCAAAAGATTGACACTAGTTTAAGTCCAATTTCAAAGTGAAATTGATTCCAATGACCACCATTGGATTAAATTGTAAAAATTTATTCTAATTTCACTTTAAAACCGATTAAAAATATAATCTATTCATATAAATAAATTATATTAAAAAGTGTTTTTGAATTAAAATACAACATTTTTCACTATTCATTAAAAATGAACTTTATCGAAAAAATACCAAAAATTCACACAAAGTTAATTTTTATGTCCCAATCATAAAGAATATGTTTAATTTGACAAACATAGCTTATAAAATTGTCAAAATATTGATTTAAAAATGTTTTTCCATTAAAAGGCAGTAAAACAATCTTTTAAAAATATTAGTCTATTCCATGCTTAAGATTGGATTTATTTTCATTTTAAGCCTCTAAAACACTATCTAATTCATTAATAGGCATAGATAAAAATATCCATTTATTCATTACATACTTGGGATGTTACATCCTTCCCCCCTTTAGAAAATTGCATCCCCACAATTTATTTACTTATCGAATAAATGGGGGTATTTATCCCTCATTTCATTTTCAGATTCCCATGTTGCATCTTCCATGATGTGGTTTTTCCACAAAATCATTACCTAATTAATCACATTATTCCGTAACACTTGCTCCCTGTGTTCATGAATCTGGACCAGTTGTTCCTCATATGATAGGTTCTCTTCCAGCTGAACTACCTCAGGACTCAAAACACGAGATGGATCCGGCATGTACTTTCTCAGCATCGAAACATGAAAAACATTGTGTACCTGAGATAAACTCGGAGGTAAAGACACCTGGTATGCAACTGATCCAACTCTCTTCATAATTTCATATGGTGCAATGAACCTTGGACTCAGCTTTCCTTTCTGACCAAATCACATCACACATTTCCATGGTGAGACTTTGAGAAAAACATGATCTCCTACCTCAAAAGATAGATCCTTCCTCCTGTTGTACACATAACTCTTCCGCTTACTCTGAGCTGTTCTCATGTGTTTCTGTATTAGCTGAACTTTTTTAGACAACTCTTCTACCAATTCTGGTCCCATCAGCTTTCTTTCACCCACTTTATCCCAAAAATCTGGAGTTCGACACCGCTTCCCATATAACACCTCAAATGGTACCATCTGTATACTGGAATGAAAACTATTAATATATGAAATTCAAACAAAGAAAGATGTTGGTCCCAACTTCCCGGATAATCCATCGAACAAGCTCGTAGCATATCCTCCAAGGTCTGAATTGTTCGTTCTGACTTCCCATCTGATTGAGGATGAAAAGCTGTACTAAAATGTAATTCAGTACCCAATGACTTCTGAAGGCCTTTCCAAAAGTTAGAAGTGAACCTGGGATCACAGTCAGATACAATGGAGAAAGGAACTCCATGTAACCTGACTATCTCTTTAAGATACAAACGGGAACGTTGATCTAGGGAAATAGTATCTCGTATGGAAAAGAAATGAGAAGATTTAGTCAAGCGATCAACAATAAACCAGATTGCATTATTACCTCGAGGGGTCTTCGGCAATCCCACAACGAAGTCCATGGATATATTCTCCCATTTCCATTCTGGCATTGGTAAAGGCTGAAGCATCCCTTTCAGTAATTGCCGCTCTACTTTAACCTGTTGACAAGTCAAACACTTCACAGTAAAATCAGCAATATCTCTTTTCATTCCATCCCACCAGTAATACTCCCATAGGTCTCAGTACATCTTAGTACTGCCAGGATGAACTGAAAACAGAGAACTATGAGCTTCACATAACAACTCTCTCTTCAACTGTGAATCAAAAGGCACACACAATCTCTTCCCAAATCACAAAACACAATCATTATCAATGTCGAATTCCGCAACTTACCTTCCTGAACCAGCTCTACCTTTTTCTGCAACTCACTGTCTTGATTTTGTGCTTGATTGATTCTGTCTGATAGAGAGGATTTCACTGATACCTGAAACAAAATAGAATAAAATCATGTACGAACAACTTCTATTCCAAAGTTCATCAAATCCTTAACCAAAGGATCACGTTCCAAATGCAACATTTCTAATTAAGCATTACCTTTTAGACTCAAAGCATCAGCCACCTTATTTTCTTTTCCTGGATGGTAACGAATTGTAAAATCATTATCCTTGATTAATTATAGCCATCTTCTTTGTCTCATGTTCAATTCTTTCTGAGTGAATATGTACTTTAAATTTTTGTGATCGGTATATATTTCACACTTTACTCCATACAAATGATGCATCCAAATTTTTAAAGCAAAAACAACAACAGATAATTCCAAATCATGTGTAGGATAATTTACCTAATGAGATTTCAACTATCGTGAAGCATAAGAAATTACCTGATTATTATGCATTAGGACACAACCAAGTCCTTTCAATGAAGCATCATTGTATATGACAAACTCACCATTCTTGGAAGGAAGTTCCAAAACTGGAGCATTCACCAATCTTCTTTTCAACTCTGAAAACAATCATCAAATTCTTTTTTCCAGATAAACATAACACCCTTCCGAGATAGCTTAGTCATTGGACTAGATAACCGTGAAAATTTTCTAACAAACCATCGGTAATATCCTTCCAAACCAAGGAAACCACGAATTTCAGTTACATTTGTGGGTCGTGTCCATTCTTCAACAACCTTTGTTTTTGCAGGATCAACGGTTACCCCATCTTTAGAAACAATGGGACCAAGGAAAGAAATTTGTTGCAACCAAAACTCACACTTGCTGAATTTTCCATAAAATTAATTTTCATTTAAGGATTGCAAAATAACCCTTAAATGTCTTTCATGCTCCTCTTTAATTTTAGAAAACACCAAAATATCATCAATGAAAACCACCACAAACTTATCCAAGAACTCATGGAAAATTCTATTCATTAAGTCCATGAATACAGCAGGTGAATTGGTTAGCCCAAAAGGCATTACTACAAATTAATAATGGCCATATCCTATACGAAACTCAGTCTTCGGAACATCTGCTTCCTTTACCTTCAGCTGATGGTACCCCGATCTCAGGTCAATCTTTGAAAAATACTGAGCTCCCTGGAGCTGATCAATCAAATCATCGATATGTGGCAAAGGATATTTGTTCTTAACAGTGATGTTATTCAAGGCACTATAATCAATGCAAAGTCTCATAGAACCATCTTTATTTTTAACAAATAAAATAGGATCCCCCCATGGTGACGCGCTAGGTCGAATGAAACCTTTCTCTAATAAATCTTGTAATTGCTCCTTCAAATTTAAATGTTCAATTTGAGCCATTCGATAAGGGGGTTTCGAAATTGGATTAGCATCAGGAACTAAGTCAACAGTAAATTCAACTTCCCGATCTGGTATTATTTCAGGCAACTCATCAGGAAAAACATCAGGATACTCATTTACCACTAGCACATCATTAATCTGAACAGTTCCCTTGTTTTCAACAATATGTGCAAGGTAACATTCACTTCCATCTTTTACAAGTTTCACAGCCTCTTGATAAGTTATCAACAGTAAGGGTTCATTATTGTACACAAACTGAAAGTCTTTCTGAAAAGAAACTTCTTTAGCTCTACAGTTAATCTTAGCATGGTAAATAGAGAGCCAATCCATACCCAGGATAACATCAAACTCTACTAGAGGTAAAAAAATAAGGTTCTCAAGTAGGTTCCTTCCACAGATAAGGATAGGAAGATTATTATAAATTCTTTTTGCCTCATCATTTCCCCCAGGTGTTTTTACCACAAGTTCAGGAGTCATTTCTTGAGATGGTATTCCCATTTTACTGTAAATGGTTTCAGAGATGAAAGAATGTGTAGACCCCGAATCAAACAACACACTGGCATAATCTGAAAAAGAAAACAAACTACCTTATACAACTTCATTTGAGGGCCTGACATCTGGTGAGGTAGTTGCAAAGGATTTCACCACCCCTTTCTACTTGAAGTCTAACTGCTTCACATCACTCGAGCTCTTTGTCGGACACTCAATTGCATAGTGACCCATCTCATTGCACATAAAACATTTCACTAAATGTAAATAAAATTTGGACTTACCATCACCTTGATCCTTTTCAGTGTAATCACGAGCCTTATGTCCCATTTTACCACATTGGTAGCACTTTCCTGAATTCAGAAGACATTCCCCAGCATGCCTTTTTCCTCATTTATCACAAACTGGAAATTTAGTTTTCTTACCATCAGACTTTTTTGAAGAATTCTTCCCTTTCTCCTACTACCTCGGTCTCTTCTTCTTTTGGTTGTTGTAGAAAACATGATCATCGTAAAACTCCATTTCCACCTTCTCAGTACACCGAACAAGCTTTTCATCACTTTTAAAATCATGAGAAGCTCATGCCCTTTGATATTTTGTCTTTAATCATTAGTAAAAATGATTGATTTTACTATCAAGGTCTCGGATATAATTTGGAGCATACCTTGCCAATCGAGTGATCCTTTATTCATAGGTATCCACTGAGTCTTCCTCTTGCCTCAATTCCAAGATTTTTTTTTCCATCCTATGTTGAATAGACTTAGGAAAATACTTCTCAAGAAACACACCTTTAAATTCATCCCTGTCAAGAGTATCAATCTCATCAGCATCCCTGATATTTCTAACCATCGACCACCACTGATCTGCTTCACCCTCCAAATGGTAAATAGCAAGACTAACCTTTTGATTGTCTGAACACCCCATGACATCGAAAATCTTCTCTAGTGCTTTAATCCACCCTTCAGCTAGCATAGGGTCAGATGATCCTCTGAATGATGGGGGATGTTGCCTCATGAAATGTTCCACCACTGACATGTTCCTCTTCGGTTGATCTGGATGATCTCGTGCATTGATACCACCACCATTTATCGCTTGAGTCAACTGCGCCATTACTGCAACAAACTATTCAGTTCCAATTCCGACCATCTCAGGATGCTGATTCGGATGGTTATTTCCTTCTGTATGCCTTCCTAGCACTACTTCCCTATTTCCTCTGCGGAAAACCATTCTGAACAAACATGTCTTAGATGAGGCAACATGGTAATCTTCAAATGCTATATCATTTCAAAAAAAATATTTTTGGATAATCATTTAATAGAATTCTAACTCCTAAAGTTATCTAAACCGACCTCTGATACCAACTATAAGGCCCCAGCATTAAACCTTAATTAATCTTGAGTTATTACAAGATTACACATTGAGGATCTTTTCAGGTTTAGAGTTTTAGGGAATTAGATCATAAAACATGCATTACATTCCACATTTAAATAAAGTGGTTACATAAAGATAGTATTCATTTTATTTCCATCAACCGAACATATTTAAAATAAAACATGGATTCTTTCTTGACAATTCCTTGACACTATCATCATATCATGTACCTTTCCCTTGACCTGTGAAAAAACATTTCAAAAAAACATGGGATGAGCAAAAAAAGCTCAGTATGGGTTATAAAATTATGGAAAGGAAACATGAGTTCATATATACATAATAAAATCATACATTACCCATAAAACATAAGCACTTTATCATACTTCATCAAATCATGAATAAATCATATAAATCATAAGACATAATGGTAACTTGAGACATTCATAACATTCTTACGTAGGGAGTAACCCTCTTGGTTGCGTTTGGAATACCCATCACAGTATATTCCCTAAATATCTTCGGAGAAACCTTAACATTTCACTCCAACATGTTACCCAATGCATTAGAGAGCTATATCGGGCTCACCTGCCCTTAGTTTATCACGGAACCACCCGTCTTAATAATAATTCCCAAGAACCTCAACATAATCGTATCACATAAAACATGCATAAAGGAAACATAACATTTCCACCTTTCAATCACAAGATATCAATACCACACATTGATATAAAAACATTATGAAAACCATTTTCAATACCAAAATAATAGAAAATTAAAACATGGTATTTATTTTTCTTAAAAAAAATGTATGGCTTCTAGAGGAATCCAAAACTCAAATAATGGTCACGGAGGCGGAGAATTCATTGTCACCACATATGTACGACAAAAACATTCCCTTTTGTCGTTTAGTAAAACGCTTCATATAAAAAAGATTCCTTTTGGATAGACGTAAAAGACAAAGTGGTTTATACACCGTATAAAGAAGTTTGTGTATAAAACAAAATATGCCTCAATGAAAGGAGATTGAGACGAAGTCCCATACCTTGGGTAAGACTTGACTTGATCGTTCTTTAATCTCTTTAATAATAAACTTGAGTCAATTTCTACTTGTTTATGAATCTTTTTCAAGTTCATTATTCCTTTTATATCACTTATTTCCATGTCATGAACTCTATGTAATTATTTAAGTTAATAACGGTCGTTTTAATGATCATTAGTACTTGAGTAAAAAATAAACCCTTTATAATTACAAGTTGTTCATGTATCCATTATATCCAGAATTATAATCATGATTTATATATCATATATATCATATATATCCAGTATATACATTCATTTATAATATTACATAATCATTTAGAGGTTATAAATGAAATGCACCGTTCATGGAGACGGTAAGCCTTACGTACGCATGAACGCTACTTTCATTTCTATTTTGTATTTTATAGAATGGAATCATTATGATATAAAGGTATATTATAATTCCAATATAATATAATATATAATATCATAACTTCATCCTTTATACATCCCATATATGGTATTAACGAATCAAATCACCTTGAGGGGGCGGTAGTCCGCACTTTCTTAAATGAAGATATCGTGTTTACCCATAATGGAAACCATAAATGTATGCCCAAAATGAAAGATACAGATGCTTAAGGAAAACATAAACATATTATATATCATATATAAATATAGTTTCATCTTAATGGCCACCATTGAAGGTGTTAAAAGAATGTTGAACAATCATCATATCGAGAGGCAGAAATTCACTATCCACGGAAACAGTATGTTATTTAACCATTAGATGTAAGTTTTTTTAGGTGTAGCTCTAATACTTCTTATAACAACATCCTAGTATAATGAATACACTGTAGTTGTTACAAAAGAAATGAATAAAAAGTGTTTAGGCGGTTGGATAAGCAAAATAAAACAAAAGGACTCAAGTGAAGACATTACCTTAAAATCGGGTAACTCCCTTTGGTTTGAGCTCAAAGGCTTCCTTGGGAAGACTTCTACCCAAATTGAGGCTTCAAGGAGTAATAGAGGGAAGTGGGGAGGCAAAATGGCCAGGGGTTGGCCGAGCAAAAGGCTTTGGAAGTGTGGGTAAGGAGGTTGAGGTGGGGGCCTTTTTTAAGAGGAGAGGAGGGGCACTCTAGGAAAGTAAATAAAAGTTACATTATTTTAAAATGCGTTTCGGATTGAAAAGGTCCCAAATTGATATAATTAAAGGATAAGGTGATAAGGGTTCTAAATCCACCCATCCAATAGGTTTTGGACATGTTTAGGTCATAGATTCCACATTATCTTTTCGTTTTATTTAAATCCTTTATTAATGAGGTAATCGCTGCATCATCATGATGTCATAAATAATTTAATTTATTTAAAGTCTAAAAATTATAAAAAATCTACTATGATGTAGGAAATCTATTAATATTTCTAATGAATATTTATAGTCAAATATCGGACTTGTATAACCCCACATAAATTTTTTTTAGTAAAATAACTCATGTTTGTGTCATTTTTACTTTAACATTAAATAAAAAGTTATTTATGTCATTTCCCAACCAAAGTGGATCCATGGGGTCCCCAAGTTGACCCATGTATTTTAATGGTGGGCCCTGACACATCCAATGAGGGTAGGAGATGTGTCAAGCTCATCTCATATTATTAAAATATTAATTTTACCTTAAACTACAGTAATTACCTCTAATGGCGATTAAGAACTTAAATGTTACTATTCACCAAAAAATTATTTTAATCTCATTGAACCACATTTTACTTCTTAATTAGAACCATGTATGTCAGATTTTTTAAAATCAAATCACAGAAGTGGCAAAGATTCATTTAAACGAAAAATCAGTTTCTTTAACTACCACTTAGTGGTTTCACTATCCATTAAAAATTGATGTTTTTCAGAAAAATTCCAAAACATCACCCTAAGATATATTTGATATTCCGAATTCATAAATGATGTCTATTTTACAAAAATTAAAATCATATAAGTCACATTAATTATTTTAATAATTAATTCCCGCTGTCATGACAAATAGCGTGTTTTTATGAAACAATAAGTATCAAAAGATTCACAGGATTTTAAGTCCAATTTCAAAGTGAAATTGATTCCAATGACCACCATTGGATTAAATGGTAAAAATATATTCTAATTTAACTTTAAAACCAACTCAAAAGATAATCTAATCATATAAATAAATTAGATTAAAAATCGGTTTTGAATTAAAATACAACATTTTCACAATTCATTAAAAAATGAACTTTATCGAAAAAATACCAAAAATTCACACAAAGTAAATTTTGATGTCCCAATCATAAAGAATAAGTTTATTTTGACAGTCATAGCTCATAAAATTGTCAAAAGATAGATTTAATAATTGTTTTCTATTAAAAGGCAGTAAAATAATCTTTTAAAAATAATAGTGTATTCCATGATTAAGATTAGATTTATTTTCATTTTAAGCCTCTAAAACACTATCTAATTCATTAATAGGCATAGATAAAAATATCGATTTATTCATTACTTACATTGGATGTTACAAACGCATCTCCAGAAACGGTGTTCCTAAGAAATTACCGGCGTTGTGGTTTCATCGGTGCCTTCAGATTTTGATTCCGAGCACTGGTTCAAAAGTTAGAAAAACTCACACGTTCGTTCACTGAACGTACCCAAGAAAAACATCGTAAAATGATTCCAGGAACACCGGGCCTCGGAATCAGGTGCCATCAGAAACTGCGTACTCGTAAAATACCAAATATATTTAAGAAAAAATTTCCTTTGAAATTTACGGGTCTTTACAATGATGAAATCATCCAAAGTACACTGAGAAAGAATTGACTATACAATGAGGTATCAAATTACATTTCCATTTAGATGGAGACACTACTTGGGATTTTTTATCAAATAGATGGTCAAAAAAATATAGATATTGTAGAGTGAACTAAAAAAAATATGAGCGTGGTGACCCTGTTTATGAATTGAATTTCATAAATCATCGTGGGTACCATTCTTAGGAAGCAGGAATAGGTGATGGGTAATGTTTTCTTTATCTCCCGAGCGGAATGGACATATGTATGGGTTTTTTTAATTAATAACTCTTTTATATAATGTGATGATGAGGGTATTCTTAAGGTAGGGTGTATTTTTTCAATCACTCAATGGTGACCCTCTTGTAGAAGGAGCGTGGGACTTCATGACTAGTTGTGTGATGGTCATTTTGGATCTTGTTTTTCATTGGATAAATAGAACATTGGATGGTTGTATTTCTAATAAAATGGAAACAATATGTTTGAATACAGACATGGGGATGTCTAAATGTGTCTGTTAGTCCCAAGGAAGGATTGTGGTGATCTATGGGGTTTTGATTGGTTTTTTGTTCTTTTTTTGGCATGATGATCATTTTATCATGAGATGGATCTTCCAGGATAGGTAATTAGATGTTACTTACGAGAATCCCTAAGTGTTCTTGGAATATTCCTTGTATGGATTTGTATAAAATAATTTGGTATCTGAATTTTGTGATTCATCGACTATGGAAGATGATCATTTTTTAATATTTTTATCTAGAAGAGGTTTAACATTAGTTTCTTAATATAATTTGAGGCAGTCAGTGAGGATCCTTATTGGGTATGATGGTGAGACAATATGTGGTGTAGTTTAATAGTTAGTCATGTATTTTAATGGAATATCTGACATGAGTTGTGTGAGCGTGGTTGATTGGTGTTTGAACATTTATGTAAAATTGGGGATTGAGGTTATGACATCTTCTGTAAACTGATAGAAATTATCAGACCGTCATGAGGATGCTATGGTTTTCTTCAATAATAAATTCTGATGCTGGGAGAATAGTATTTGACAATTAGCCATTTAAAACTAAAACCAATAGTGGGGATACCATAGATCATTTAATGGAGGGATATGATTACATAATCATGTCAAGGAATAGACAAGCTCATGTAATCACCTTCATTGTGTTTCATTTATAGTATGCGTTTTTTATTGAGTTGTATCATTTTTAGTATTGTATTTATATTGGGACACATGTGGGAGCCCGAGGCATTTGAAAACACAACATGGTTGTTTCAATTGGGAAATGTTCGAGCCAAGCAGGTTGGGTGATCTTTTTGGTATCCACTAGGGATTCTTGGGGATGAGAATTTCTATGGTGGTGAAGTTTAAATGTCACATGTTTTGTAAATGTTGAAATTTTCAATGTAATTTGAGTTTCTTGTTTTGTGGATGGTCCAAATATCTAATTGATCTTCAGAATGATTTCTTGAGATTTGAAATCAATAAAAGAACTATTTTTTATTTGATATGAGATCCTAATGGTGGATGAGCAATTTTGGAAATGTCTTTAGGGTTCATCACCAAAAATGAATGTTTTTTGAGATGAAAATCTATGAGCACACCTTACACACAGTTAGTGAACATCGTGTTGTAGAATAGTATAGACTTTTCTGCTAAGGGACATAGGTTTTCTATTAAATGTGTAATATCCCATATAGCTATGTGTTCTAAGAGGTGAATGTTTTTTAATCTGTGAACCTTGGGATACACGACCATGCAAACCATCTAAAAAATTTTATTATAGAATCACATGGCTTGAAAAAGGTTTTCTAAAAAAAATTAGACATAAAATTGGGTTTTATTTTATAAAGTTACACCACATATTTGGTCCACAGTTATCCAAACTATGCATCTTATTTAAGGAATTGGAAGTGATGAATTTCCCATTACCCATTATCTTTTCCTCAACCTTAATTCTCCCTATATTCCCATGAACACCAACTGCACAGGTGCCCCCTTCTTCCACCCATATTGAATTTGGGAGATAACCTTCATCTGGCATCATTAATGAATGAAATAAATATCATTGGATAGCCATTGATTATTCAATCACTCATTTTACTTCTTCTCTTGGTTTATAATGATGTATCAGATGTTTTTTTAATGTGCTTTCATATTCCATTATTTCATGTTGTTTGATGATTGTTTTGATTTATCTCATTTTAGGTCGAATAAAATCCGGATATTGTATTACTAAATATCCAATAGAATAAATTAGGTGTTATATTTGTCCATCATTCAAATTTTTATAATTGATAAAATAATTCAATGTGGCATGTGTTGGATTCTCTATGCATTACCTCTAAAATGATAAATTAATTATATTAATTGTTAGAAACATGTACTAGATATCCTTGAATCCAAATTTACTTCAATGGAGGTTGTCTAACATGTTGAGAATTTCCCTTTACGTTGGGTTGATATAGATATCAATAAGCACTATACATTTTTATGTATTTAAACAACCATTTGAGTTCTATTTAATAATCCCATATAAATTAGATGATATGTTACTTTAATTGAAATGGTTTATTACCATCAATTAACCCATTTCATCCAATCATGGAGGATTTCTTAGGGGGATTTTCTATATTGAGTTGGTCATCATTAATGAAAATAAATAATGATAAATTGTACTATGGAATTGAGTAATACATGTCCTTGCAAATTATTCTGTATTCTTATGTCCCTAAAATTCTAAATACTCTTGGGCCCTTAACACAATTAAATTAAAGAGGATTGGTTAAACAAAATGAATGGGGAATATAGTTTAAATGGAATTTTAATAGAATGGCCATAGAACTTTTACTTTTTAAATCATTTAAAAAATGAATTGTTTACAAATATATTGAATCATTAATAAGTGTTGGTATATTTAACATGGACTATTATTGGTTATTAATTTAAATGTGTCTCTCCATTCATTACTATGAGCATCAATTGGATTATAATGTATAATTTCAGGGATCGTATCATAATGAAAATTAAACTAAATGACTTATAGAGTTTAGGTTTTTTTGTACATGGAACTCATCATCATTCAATTTTAATTGTTAGACATGATGTACATATTTTTTATTGGAATTTATTGCACATGATGTTACTTCATGTTATTATTAAAACATGTTAGACATGAAGTTCCTTATAAATTCATTTAGATGTTATAGTCATAGAACCTGTACTTATTTCATATTGATGTTGTTGTGAATGACACTCCATAACATTTCATATTGAATCATTGGTCATGAAACACCATATCATTACTTATTAAATGGTTAGGAATGGAACCCTGACCATTAATTCCCATCAAATAATGTTTAAAATGAAGATACTTTTATCTATTATTATTTTTATTTTACATATCGTTTAAATGTTATCCCATGGTGCCCATATTTATTTATAGAAAATATTTGTCATGATTCAAACTCTCCCTTGGTTTGGATGCTTTCTATTGATGCCTATATTTTGATTTGGAACCCATTATTTTTAAAATATTACAAATATTCCATGTATATCTACCCCATGTCCCAATCCTATTTCTTTAAATGTGTATTTTTAGAGGCATTCTTACTTAGGCCTAAATTGGTTAAATCAAATAGGAATCTCATGAGTGTAGAGTCAAAATTGATAATTATGAATTTTCTATTCCTTTTTTCTGAAATCACCATCAATTTCCCAAAAACAAGATTGCGAAAATATAATATCTTGAGTGTTTTAGAATATTTTTGTCAAAAAATAAATCTTTTACAATACCTATAAATAGTTTTAATGCATTCATGAACATTAACTGACATTATTCATTATGACTACTCTAATGGCTTTTAGATCTAATGAACATCATATTCATATTTATGAGATCACATGTAAGATGTTTTCTTGTCTTTAATACTAAAAAAGTAATTATAATCAGTTTAAAATTGGATCTGATAAACATAAAATTTACACTCATAGATATTTTTATAATGAAATCTATAATGAATTCCATCATAATTGCTAGGTTTAAATTCTGAATACATAAAACTGATTTCTATCAATATGATACATCTTTTATACTGTGATGGTTAACAATAATACGCAATAATAAATTCAGTTGTACAAGAGAAGTATGATTTGTCAATGTGCTAGGATTTCAATTCATTGCAAAAAAATTGAATAAATACGACCATTGGAATGGAAATTTTAAAATTGGTATTTCACCTATAAATACCCGATCATTTTAAGATTTTGGAGCATTTGAATACATTTTCACTATCCATTATTCTAATTCTTCCAATAAATGAATTGTGTGTTCTTACTATTGTTTCATTATTTAGAGATATTCATTATAAGGAATCCTTGTCATGTTGTCTCTTTATGAAAATTTATATAATTGTAATGTACATTCAATTATATATTATGATCTATGTATTTTGGGATAGCAAGATGGAGAATCTAATCATCACAGTGACTAAAGGCTTAAGGGGATATAAAGACAAAGATGAACCATCAGATTGAGTACTGGTGGGGATATGGAGATAGAGAATTGGTTCTTTGTATAGTGGGATTTACTTTTTTAGGATAGAATGAATTTAATGTAAGAATAAAATAAGGGATACTTTCATCCACGGTTTGTGGATACCTTACTATAAAGGTTAAAATATATTTATTATTTTCAAATAGTTATAAGTCATTATTATATTATTTCTATTGATATACTTGAATCAAAAATGTCTTTTAATTCTATTATACATGTATGTAATAGTTTTTTCATAATGACACTGGATATTATAAACAAATTTTTTTTTAATTAATTACAACTAATGTAAATCTGATACATACTCATATAATCACATCTATCGAATATAGTATGATTACTATGATTTAGTAATATGATTTTTTATTACTACTATTTTTATGTGATATATCAAAATCACTCAAATTGTGATTTTTATGTATTAGTTCTAAGGGCTAATTTCAATCCCAATATTTTACATAAAGAGGTTTTTGAATTGGATTTGTATAAAATCTTTTAAACTAATGTTTTGTAAAATAAAATTCACCTCGTATTGTAATTTATCCATCTATAATAAATTCTTCTTATCATAATATCAATATAACTCATGTTGTTATCAAAAACCTTTTGTCAAAGTAGGATTCCACTTCTCATATACTTTCTAAAATTTTATCTTCTTTACTATAGTAAGTAAGTTTGAATTTTTTTATAAACTTTGTGTATTAATAATTTTTTTAAACAAATATGTATTATAGAAAAGAATTTTTAATCAACAAATTTTAAGATGGTATGAGTTAATATTGGATCCATATATAATATCAACCTCAGCAGACCATTAATTATTGATGGTTCTCACTATTAATATTAGAGACATAGAATAAACACATTTATAATAAAATTATGATATGATCAATGATTCATGTTCACTTGAAACTATAAAATATCTTATAAGGAAGTCAATTCATTTACAAATTAAGATAAAAAGTGTTTTAATTAAATTTTAGAGTGAAAAAATACATTGTTGTGATCAATGACTAGAATCATATTTTGTGATAATTCATCATGAGAAGAAGACAATTTTATTTGAAAAAATATAGAAGTTACTAACTTAAGAACATGAAATGTTTTTGAAATTAGTAGTGATATGTTATAAGATTACTATCAAGACTTTGAGTTTTTACCTGGAGAATTTGTTTCCAAAATGTATCAAATGTTTAAAAAAAATCAATAGTCTGTAAACACGTTGATAGAAGACTTTATGTGATAAAAGTATTAAATAAAATTTTATACACATCATGCCTAATTAGTGGGAATCAAATGGTAATATATTTGATGATAAAATAATGTTAAAAATTCATAATCATGAAGATTTGATTGTTACACTTATGTAGTGTGGTTTTAGATTAAAAAGAGATTTTGTGAAAGGTAATAAAAATAATTGAGGTTTTTCTTATAATAGTACCATAATTTATACTAAATTTCAAACCCCAAAACGTGGTTAAGTATTCAAGATAGAAAAAGGATGTTATAGAGTCTTATTTTTCTATTTCTGAAAAATCCAAAAATAAACTACGTATTCAATCTCATAGGTTGAACATGATAGTTGGTTTGAATTATTTTTAGTATTGATGTAACACCCCAGGCTTCTACGGTATGCTTCTCTTTGAATAATGTGATAGCGTGTGTTGTACGCAACCCCGAGTTCTAACACACCATAACCAATCAAACTTGCCGTTATGAATAGTAATATCTAATTTTTGAAATTATATATACTTTATATTTCAAAATGGACTTCATTTTTGGATTCGGAATATCAAATTTAGCCTAAGGTGAAATTTTGGTACTTTTCGGATAACTTTAATATTTTGATGAATAGTGAAAATTACTAAATTTTAATTAAAAACAACTTTTTTAATCAAAATAATTAATAGTGATAAATTATGAATTTGAGTGGTTTTAAAGTATATTTAGAATATATTTTTACCATTTAATATAATGTTGGTCATTGGACATAATTTTACAATTAAACCGAACATAAACAAGTGTCAATCTTTTGATAGTTATTATCTCTTAAAAACACGCTTTTTGTTTTAACAGCGGGAATTAATTTTAAATTAATTTCTGCCACTTCTGTGTTTTGAATTTAGAAAAATGGATTCCATATTTGGAATCAAGATGTCCAAATTGTGTAAATAGGTAACTTTTATTTTTAGACATTTTGAATAATTACTGCGGTAAATATTTTATTTACCATGGTTAAGGGTAAATCCGGTAAATAAGGGTTAAACAATAATATTATAATAATACTAAATTACACTAAAAAGTGTCCTAGACTTATTGGTTGATACATGTTCGACCATAGGCATATTTGGGTAGATTTAGGGACCCCATGGTGCCACTTGTAGGTGATAGGGACACTTTATTTTAATTATGTTAAAATGAATACAAAAATGACACAAGCATATATCTTTTAGAAAAACAATTTTTACATAGGGTTATATACGTTGGATTTTAGATTATAAATATTAAATAGAAAGACAAAACGATTTCCTACATATTGATATTTTATTTATAATTTTTAGACATTAAATAATTTAATTTATTTATGACACAATGATGATGAATAAATTACTATAATAGTGAAAAATTAAAATAATTGATATTATAAATACCCAAATAAATATAATATGAATCTTTTAATGAATTAACCTAATTTTATAGGATAATATTATATATTAGGATTGATTTAATTGACTTTTTTCGAAGTAATCAATCTGTTATGAGTTTCACAAAAATCAACTATTGAATAGTGTCAAAATTGACATAAAAGAGTTCCTAAAACAAATATTATATTATTAATTGATATTAAATTCTTAAAAATCTAAGGTTCATCCAAGAGACTTATATCATGATAGTTTCATCATTAATGGACCACTTGGGGGTCTCTTGGATGTATATAGTAAGTTTATTAACCATATTATATAAAAATACAAAGAGACATTTTCAAAGTGAAACTAATTAACTTAGAGTTAATACTTAAAGATAAGCTTAATATAAGTACCCAAACCTGTCTAAATTCTATTGGTTGAGTTGTTTTCGACCTATCCCTACCTTAAAATTTAAATAATCATCTTTGGAGCCATTATAAACCGAATATTATTTTATTATAAATTAATATTTCTAGCTTTTCCAAAGGTTCCCCTCACCCCTCTTATAAAAGGGAACTCCTCATTCTCATTTCTTAACACCATAAAAGCCTTTTGGTTCGGCCAAACTCTGCCCAAATACTCTCCCAACATCCATCAATACAACCGAGAGTCCTTAGTTTGATCATAAAGCCAACCTAATGAGCCCTTTTGATCAAATAAAAAGGAAGAACCTGAAGAAGATGTAATGTTTTCACCACCCCTTTTTAAGTTCCTTTCTTCTTCCACTTCTTCTTTATTGGTTCATAACTTTATAAAATAATAACTCCAGTATCTCACATATACTGTGATGTTATTATAAATATGGTACAACCATATTCAGTATTCTACCCACCCTTTGAATAACATGTCACCATACGTGCGTACGTACGACTTACCGTCTCCACGTCGTGGTGTAATTCATATTCAATATATTATTATTTGGATGGGTATAATAATGATTTGTAACTCTTGTAAATAATAATTATAACATTTTAATTATTCTGTATATATGATATACCATCCATTTATATATTATTTTAATATCAAAAGAATGATATTGTCGCTCGTGCGTACGTACGGACTACCGTCTCCACGAACGTGATGAGATTCATTCTCCATCGTATCCATTCAAGTATAATTATCATTTTATGATTTAAAAAATGATGTTTGAGGACATGATATCATTATGGATATGAATAATATACAACCTATCCTTTACAAACATGTCTTACGTAACAAAACATATAAAAGAAAACAAGTAAGTTAACACCAGAAACAACGATAATACTAAGATATTATTATCAAATCAATATTGAAAGATCATATATGATGTCATATTAATATATATGATTCTTGTATAATTTAATAACAATTATTTCACCGTTATACAGGAGGATAACCTACCCTAACCAAGGAAAAGTACAAGTTAAGGGTTATTTCACAATCTCATCATTATCTGAGGTTGTTTATACGTAATAATCTACTCGGATCTCTTTATCATCCACATCCATGTTTCTTAAAAATGTATTTCAAACCATTTTTACTATTTAATAGAATATGATTTAAAGTCATTTATACCCTTTTTGACTTTTATATGTGGTGTATAAAGGAATCTTTCCGTCGTTTTCTAAATAATTTCCTTTTTAACCTTTTCGACAGAATTAAGGTAAGAATGTTTTTTTAACTTATACGGCGGGTGCGGCTATTTTCCACCGTTATAAAATCTTCAAAGCTTCCCTTAAAAGATTATAAGAATATTTTCAAAGAAAATGTATTATTTTATATGGTTTAAATGATTTCAAAATAAAAAGAGATATTTCTTTAAAAAGAATTTTGATTTCATCTATGTCAACATCCTTTGATGGATTTTACGCTTATTTAACGTTGATTTGTTATGATAAAAAACTTCTATATTATATTGAAGGTTATGTGATTTGTTTGACTGTGGATGTTCTATTTTTATACCATTCATGGTTTATGGTGAAAGTATTGACATTTCGTATGCTAGTTTTAATACGAATGTTTATGTTATGTTTAAACCTTTTCATATGGGAATGCATTGGACTTAATATGTGACGGGTGGAGCGCGCTATAGATCCTTGATGCATCGGTAGGTCTCATGAGACAAACTAGTGTCTTGGCACAAGGCCTTGACAAAATCTTATTTGTAGTCTTGGCACGAGGTCTTGGCTATGTGGTTTTGATAGTCTGTCATTATGCATTCCATCATTATAAAAGTGGTTATTGATTTTGCATGTGATTATTCGATTAGTAGAATATCCATGTGAATAAGTAAATGGAATTATTTCATTTTATTTGTGCCATAATATGTTGAATGTTCATGTTTGAAAGGATTTTGTTTTAGTTATACATTGCCTTAAATGTTTATTCTTATTTATGAAAGTTTCCATTATATTGTTATCCTTACTGGGCATTTGAGCTCAGCCCTTTTCTATGTTTTATTTTTCCCAGGATGTGAAAAAGTGAGTTATGAATGACCTGCAGGGATATTATGAGGGGTTAATAGTGTGGACTATGGAGACATTATGTTGTTGTAGTAGTTTTTCATTTTATGATGTAATATAAGACTTATGAATATATCTAGTGTTTCCAAGGCTACTAAACCAATCGGCCTTTCGAGATTTGACCTTTCTTGTGATCATGCCAATATTATGTAATAATGCACCGACTCTGGGTATCTAGGGTCGGGGCGTTACAGTTGGTATCAGAGGAAGTTTAGTACAAACCTTGTAAGCTAGATTTAGATAAACTCTGATTAGAGCACGTAGACCTAAGATCAGCTTTGAGGATGAGTATAGAAGAACTTCCTAGGATTTTGGTATTGTAGAGATTTTGTGAGTTTTCCGAGCAATACATCCCTGTCTGGATACGAGCAGGTAGAGGCGGCTCTGGCACAGATGTACCTAGGGGTAAAACCCGAAAACACCGCTTTGAGCTAGACTCGAACGGGAACTGGTGCACGACAACGGGCCATGCTGCACTCTTGGTTACGACACTCCTGGGGGATATGCTTAGGATAACTCTCATTTTCTTTACAAATCATTATGAAGGTTTTATGAGTATATACTTCCTCAAAGATAACATTTTTATGATTATGTATTATATCCATAAATAGTTCAATTTTTGTTAAGTGTTTTATAACTATGGGATTATGTATTTTGATTCATAAAGTGATCTAGTTTATCCAATTGTTTAGAAATGGCACCTAGTGGAAGAAATGGAAACTGTATCAATGCACGCACTCCATGTAGGGATTTCCCTCCTGCTCAAGATAATTATAGTGGAGCTGGTGATGCAACTGGTGCCGATCAGCAAATCACCATACTAGGACAACTTACTTAGGTTATGAATAATAACCTTACCCGTATGGAGCACCCTGATCCACAGCATGGAGGATCAATGTTAGATCGATTCATGAGGCAACAACCACCAACGTTCAATGGGAGTACAAATCCCTTAGTAGCTGAGCAATGAATATTTTCCCTAGAGAAAATATTTCAGGCTTTGGGGAGCAGTGAAAAGGAAAAAGTTATCATGGCAGTTTACCGCCTTACTGGAGATGCTGATCAATGGTGGTCATTGATTCAAAATACTAAGGAAGATAATGAAGTATCAAATATGGAATGGAGGGAGTTCAAAGATCTGTTTTTAGAAAAATACTTTCCTCGCGACCATCGAGCAGATATGGAAAGGCAATTTCTAAGTCTGAGACAGAAGGAGGATGAGAATGTCACAAAGTATGAGGCTAACTTTACAAGGTTAACAAGGTACGCTGGTGATTATATACGTAACCAAAGAAGTAAGATTGATCGTTTCTTTGATGGGTTAAAACCATTTCTCTGTCGAGCATTAGTCTCACAATCCTTCTCGTCATACGAAGACATTGTCTCATGTGCTATCATGACCGAAAATGAATTCTCTAAGTCTTATGAATTTAAAGAAAAGAAAGAGAAGAAGAGACCTGCTGATCAATCTTCTAATGGAAATAAGGGGAAGAAGGGAAAGGTTGAATATCAATCCTGTGGTCAATGTGGGAAGAAACACCTCGGTACTTTCTTGAAGGGAATGAGCGTCTGTTACAAATATGGTGAAAAAGGCCACCAAGCTCGTGATTTCAAGGGGAAGAAGGAAGCTACCAACGTTCAGTGCTACAATTGCAGGGAGATGGGTCATTATGCAAATGAATTTCCTAAGCGTCAAGGGAACTTACCTCAAAAAATTCCAAGGTATCAAGGCCAAGCTTATGCTATCACTACTGCTGAGGTAGAAGCTCCGAAAGACGTGGTGGCAGGTAATTTAATGGTTTCCTCAAGTTTAGCAAATGCATTATTTGATTCTGGATCATCGCATTGTTTCATATCTTCCTAGTTTTCTATGAAAATTAGATATTTCCAATTTGATTTAACAAGGGAGTTGTCAGTTAAAACTCCTAAGGAAAGTATCATTGCAACAATGTTTTGTGAATCAGTCCCCATTAGAGCACATAAATGTTCTTTATCTGCTAATCTCATCGTCATACCTATGATTGAGTTTGATATAATCCTCGGTATGGACTAGCTTTCGGACTATGATGCGAAAATTTATTGTAAGAAGAAAGAGGTTACGATTCTTGATGATAATGATAAGGAACACCTTATCTTTAGAGCAGAATCGTCACCACCTAATTCTTATCTAGATCCACCCCTAGTAGCTCATCTTAATTCACTTATTGGGGAGGAAGAGAATGAAATAACTATCGGTGAGGAAAGGAATGTTCAAATAGAGGATGTACCTATTGTGAAAGAATTTGCAGATGTATTTCCGGAAGATTTACATGGACATCCTCCAGAACGAGAAGTTGAGTTTTCCATTGATTTAATTCCTGGATCAAGGCCCATATCGAAGACCCCTTATAGAATAGCCACTGTAGAATTAGTTGAACTAAAGAAGCAACTAGAGAAATTGAGTAATAAAGTTTTTATTCTCCCTAGTGTTTCTCCTTGGGGAGCCCCTGTTCTTTTTGTTAAAAAGAAAGATGGATCTATGAGGTTATGTATCGACTACAGGGAGATCAATGCTATAACGATAAAGAACAAGTATCCCCTACCTCGTATTGATGATTTATTTGACCAACTGCATGGAGCTAAATACTTTTCAAAGATTGACCTTCGATCTGGATACCATCAGTTGTGTGTAAAGAAGGAAGACATTCCGAAGACAGCATTTTGAACCAGGTACGGGTATTACGAGTTTACTGTAATGCCTTTTATATTGACTAATGCACCCTCTGTATTCATGGATCTGATGAATAATGTTTTCAAGGAGTATCTTGATGAATTTGTGGTGGTATTTATTGATGATATCTTGGTATACTCGAAAACCTACGAAGATCATGAAAATCACTTGCGCATTATCTTGAAGACTCTGAGGAGGCATGAATTATATGGGAAGTTTAGCAAGTGTGAATTCTGGCATCAAGAGATTTCTTTTCTCAGCCATATTGTCTCTAAAGATGGAATCTCTGTTGATCCTTCTAAGACCAAGGCAATCCATGAATGGCCAGTACCTACGAGTATAACTGAGGTACGCAGTTTTATTAGTTTGGCAGGTTATTATCGACGTTTCATCCAGAATTTTGCTAGATTGGCTAACCCATTAACGAAGCTCACACGTAAAGGGGTTAAATTTGTTTGGACAAAAGAGTGTGAAGAATGTTTCGATGAACTGAAGAAAAGATTAGTCAATGCTCCTATATTGACTCTACCATCGGGGAATGATGGGTTCGTTATTTATTGTGATGCATCAAAGAAAGGACTTGGTTGTGTCCTTATGCAGAATGATAGAGTTATTGCCTATGCATCATGACAGTTGAAAATTCATGAACAAAACTATCCTACTCATGATCTCGAGTTAGCAGCTGTGATCTTTTCTTTGAAAATATGGAGGCACTGCCTCTATGGTGAAAAATGTGAGATTTATACTGATCACAAGAGTTTGAAGTATATTTTCTCACAAAAAGAACTCAACATGAGACAAAAGAGATGGATTGAATTACTCAAGGATTATGATTGTACAATACACTACCACCCGGGGAAAGCATACAAGGTGGCAGATGCTTTGAGCAGAAAAGACCATGGAGTTTTGAACAATATGACAATTGAAAGGGATCCAATTTTCATGGATCTAGTGAAGATGGACATGGGAATAACCAGGGAAGGAGAAACATCAATTCTTTTTCAAATGGTTGCCAAACCATCTTTAATAGAAACGATTAAGAGTTCTCAGACCGGTGATGAAGAATTTAAAAAGAAGATTAAAGCTGTGAATGATGGGAGATTGAGAGACTTTGTATATGAAGATGGAATTTTGAAATTCGGGAAGAGACTTTGTGTTCCTGATATACCTGATCTAAAAAGGGAATTGATGGATGATGCTCATAGTTCCAATTTCTCTATACACCCTGGGAGCACCAAAATGTATAGTGATTTGAAGGAACATTTTTGGTGGGACAACATGAAGAGGGAGATTGCTGATTTTGTGTCAAGATGTATGGTTTGTCAGCAAGTGAAAGATGGAAGGCAACAACCTGGAGGAGTCATGCAACCTCTTCCCATACCGGAGTGGAAATGGGAAAATATTACGATGGATTTTTTCATGGGGCTACCAAAGAATCCTAGAAGGAATGATGCAATATGGGTTATTGTTGATCGTCTTACCAAGTCAGCACATTTTTTTTCTATAAGAGAAGATTTACCCCTATAACGTCTAGCAAGACTATATATTAATGAAGTTGTGAGACTTCATGGAGTACCCCTATCGATTGTTTCTGATCATGATCCCCGTTTTACTTCAAGATTTTGGAAAAGTCTTCAGAAATCACTGGATACTGAACTTCATTTGAGAACTGCTTACCACCCTCAGACAGATGGACAATCAGAACGGACTATTAAAACCCTAGAAGACATGTTGAGATCTTTCTCACTTGACTTTCAGGGTATGTGGGATCAATACTTACCTCTCGTAGAATTTTCCTATAACAATAGCTTCCATTCGAGTATTCAGATGGCACCATATGAAGCGTTATATGGAAAGAGATGTCGTACACCAACCTGTTGGGATGAAGTTGGAGAATGAAAACTTGTAGGCCCAGAACTGGTGGAGGAAACCGTGGAAAAGGTGAAGGTAATCCAAAATCACTTCAAAGCAGCTCAAAGTAGGCAGAAGAGCTATGCCGATAATCGAAGGAAGGATTTGGAATTTCAAGTCGGTGATCATGTTTTCCTGAAGGTATCTCCATGGAAGGGAGAAATACGTTTTGGTAAGAAAGGTAAATTGAGTCCCAGGTACATCGGACCCTTTGAAATTCTAGAACGAATTGGGGTTGTAGCTTACCGATTCGCAATGCCGCCAAGTCTCTCCAAAGTTCACGATGTGTTCCACGTATCTCTGTTGAGGAAATACATGCCTGACCCAACGCATGTACTCACCTATGACGAATTATAACTGGAACCCGATCTGTCTTATTGTGAAGAGCCCGTCAAGATTCTTGATACGAGAGAACAAGTGCTGAGAAACCGGACGACGAGTCTGGTAAAAGTATTGTGGAGAAACCATAAGATGGAAGAGGCAACGTGGGAACCCGAGGAACTTATGATGAAGAATCACCCGAGTCTTTTCCTGTGATAAGTATTCTAGAAATTTCGAGGATGAAATTATTTGAAGAAGGGGATAATGTAACACCCCAAGCTTCTACGGTACGCTTCTCTTTGAATAATGTGATAGCGTGTGTTGTACGCAACACCGAGTACTAACACACCATAACCAATCAAACTTGCCGTTATGAATAGTAATACCTATTTTTTGAAATTATATATATTTTATATTTCAAAATAGACTTCATTTTTCGATTCGGAATATCGAATTTAGCCTAAGGTGAAATTTTGGTACTTTTCGGATAACTTTAATATTTTGATGAATAGTGAAAATTACTAAATTTTAATTAAAAACATCTTTTTTAATCAAAATAATTAATAGTGATAAATTATGAATTTGAGTGGTTTTAAAGTATATTTAGAATATATTTTTTCCATTTAATATAATTTTGTTCATTGGACATAATTTAACAATTAAACCGAACATAAACAAGTGTCAATCTTTTGATAGTTATTATCTCTTAAAAACACGCATTTTGTTTTAACAGCGGGAATTAATTTTAAATTAATTTCTACCACTTCTGTGTTTTGAATTTAGAAAAATGGATTCCATATTTGGAATCAGGATGTCCAAATTTTTTAAATAGGTAACTTTTATTTTAGACATTTTGAATAATTACTGCGGTAAATATTTTATTTACCATGGTTAAGGGTAAATCTGGTAAATAAGGGTTAGAAAATAATATTATAATAATACTAAATTACCCTAAAACGTGTCCTAGACTTATTGGCTGATACATGTTCGACCATAGGCATATTTTTGTCTATTTTGGGACCCCATGGTGCCACTTGTAGGTGATAGGGACACTTTATTTTAATTATGTTAAAATGAATACAAAAATGACAAAAGCATATATCGTTTAGAAAAACAATTTTTACATAGGGTTATATATGTTGGATTTTATATTATAAATATTCATTAGAAAGGTAAAGAGCTTTACTAAATATTTATATTTTATTTATAATTTTTTGACATTAAATAATTTAATTTATTTATGACACAATGATAATGAATTAATTACTATAATAGGGAAAAATTAAAATAATTGATATTATAAATACCCAAATAAATATAATATGAAACTTTTAATGAATTAAACTAATTTTTTAGGATAATATGATATATTAGGATTGATGTAATTGGCTTTGTTCGAAGAAATCAATCTGTTATGAGTTTCACAAAAATCAACTATTGAATAGTGTCAAAATTGATATAAAAGAGTTCTTAAAACAAATATTATATTATTATTTGATATTAAATTATTAAAAATCTAAGGTTCGGCCAAGAGACTTATATCATGATAGTTGCATCATTAATGGACCACTTGGGGGTCTCTTGGATGTATATAGTATGTTTATTAACCATATTATATAAAAATACAAAGAGACATTTTAAAAGTGAAACTAATTAACTTAGAGTTAATACCTAAAGATAAGGTTAATATAAGTACCCAAACCTGTCTAAATTATATTGGTTGAGTTTTTTTCGACCTATACCCACCTTAAAATTTAAATAATCATCTTTGGAGCCATTAGAAACCGAATATGAATTTATTATAAATTAATATTTCTAGCTTTTCCAAAGGTGCCCCTCACCCCTCTTATAAAAGGGCACTCCTCCTTCTCATTTATTCACACCTTAAAAGCTTTTTGGTTCGGCCAAACTCTGCCCAAATACTCTCCCAACTTCCTTCACTACAACCTAGAGGCCTTAGTTTGATCAGAAAGCCAACCTAAGGATCCCTTTTGATCAAATCAAAAGGAAGAACCCGAATAAGAGGTAATGTTTTCACCACCCCTTTTTAAGTTCCTTTATTCTTCCACTTCTTCTTTCTTGGTTTTTACCATTCTGAAATAATATCTCCAGTATATCACATATACTGTGATGTTATTATAAATATGGTACAACCATATTCAGTATTCTACCCACCCTTTGAATAACATGCCACCATAGGTGCGTACGTACGGCTTACCGTCTCCACGTCGTGGTGTAATTGTTATTCAATATGTTATTATTTGGATGGGTATAATAATTATTTGTAACACATGTAAATAATAAGTATAACATGATAATGATTCTGTATATATGATATGCCATCCATTTATATATTATTTTAATATCAAAAGAATGATATTGTCGCTCGTGCGTACATACGGACTACCGTCTCCACGAACGTGATGAGATTCATTCTCCATCGTATCCATTCAAGTATAATTATCATTTGATGATTAAAAAAATGATGTTTGAGGACATGATATCATTCTGGATATGAATAATATACAACCTATCATTTACAAACATTTCTTACGTAACAAAACATATAAAAGAAAACAAGTAAGTTAACACCCGAAACAACGATAATACTAAGATATTATTATCAAATCAATATTAAAAGATCATATATGATATCATATTAATATATATTAATCTTGTATAATTTAATAACAATTATTTCACCATTATACAGGAGTTTAACCTACCCCAACCAAGGAAAAGTACAAGGTAAGGGTTATTTCACAATCTCTTCATTATCCGAGGTTGTTTATACGTAATAATCTACTGGGATCTCTTTATCATCCACATCCATGTTTCTTAAAAATGTATTTCAAAACATTTTTACTATTTACTAGAATATGAGTTAAAGTAATTTATACCCTTTTTGACTATTATAAGTGGTGTATAAAGGATTATTTCCGTCGTTTTCAAAACAAGGTCCTTTTTAACCTTTTTGACAGAATTAAGGTAAGAATGTTTTTTTTAACTTATACGGCGGGTGCGCTATTTTCTGCCGTTATAAAATCTTCAAAGCTTCCCTTACAAGCTTATAAGAATATTTTAAAAGAAAATGTTTTATTTTATATGGATCTTAAATGATTTCAAAATAAAAAGAGATATTTCTTTAAAAATAATTTTGATTTCATTTATGTCAACATCCTTTGATGGATTTTACGCTTATTTAATGTTGATTTGTTATGATACAAAACATCTATATTATATTGAAAGTTTTGTGATTTGTTTGACTGTGGATGTTCTATTTTTATACCATTCATGGTTTATGGTGAATGTTTTGACATTTCGTATGCTAGTTTTAATACGAATGTTTATGTTATGTTTAAACCTTTTCATATGGGAATGCATTGGACTTAATATGTGACGGGTGGAGCCCGCTATAGCTCCTCGATGCATCGGTAGGTCTCATGAGACAAACTAGTGTCTTGGAACAAGGCCTTGAAAAAATCTTATTTGTAGTCTTGGCATGAGTCCTTGGCTATGTGGTTATGATAGTCTGGCATTATGCATTCCATCATTATGAAAGTGGTTATTGATTTTGCATGTGATTATTAGATTAGTAGAATATCCATGTGAATAAGTAAATGGCATTATTTCATTTTATTTATGCCATACTATGTTGAAAGTTCAAGTTTGAAAGGCTTTTGTTTTAGTTATACATTGCCTTAAATGTTTATTCTTATTTATGAAAGTTTCTGTTATATTGTTATCCTTACTGGGCATTTGAGCTCACCCCTTTTCTATGTATTATTTTTCCCAGGATGTGAATAAGTAAGTTATGAATGACCTGTAGGGATATTATGAGGGGTTAATAGTGTGGACTGTTGAGACATTATGTTGTTATAGTAGTTTTTCCTTTTATGATGTAATATAAGACTTATGAATATATCTAGTGTTTCCAAGGCTACAAAACCAATCGGTCTTTCGAGATTTGACCTTTCTTGTGATCATGCCAATATTATGTAATAATTCACCGACTCTGGGTATCTAGGGTCGGGGCGTTACAGTTGATATAAGAAAAGTAACAAGGACGTTTATAAAAAGAAAGATTCTAAAGTTACTTCTTATCAGGGTTTGAAAGATGGACATATCAAACCTGATTTTCCAATGAAAAAAAGGAAGGACTGGATAGAAAGGAATTTTGATAGGAATAAAAAAAGTGTTATAGGTAAAAAGGAAAGAAATTACATACTGAAAATGATTCTTGTAGTTATAGTGGAGGAGATTCCTTAGATAATAACAATGATCAAGTATGTTCTGGATATATGACCAATTCCCTTCTATCTAGAGTAGCTATATAAAATCATTGCCTTATAGATAAGTTATACACTATTGTGAATGATATATATCTATATTTAATTAAAAATTATCTTTAATCTTATATTGTAAAAAATAAAAAATACTCAGATGAATAATTTTCATCGAATAATGAGTATTATGGTTTACCTTCTTACGAATATGTTTTTCACTTTTAAAAATTACTTCAAATTAAAAGTTACATTATTAAAAAAAACATTATAAGGAAAACTCAATGAAATGTGTTTTGAAAAAATACGTATCAAACTTTTCTAATGATCATGATATGAAATCTTTAGAAAAGGAATCTATTTATGAAATCCTAGAAAATTGATTTATAAAAAATAAATGTTATAAATATGTTTTGATATATTGAATTCCAAAACTATTGATAGAAAGGATAATAAAGTTGTTATTAAAATAAAGCCCAATATCATTTCTCCCTAGAAGTATTTATCAAAATTTACCACTGCAAAGGAATTTTTTTAAAATGTATATTAAATTACATCTTTATAAAAATATTACTAGAATATGTTTTACAAATAAAAATACCTTTATCACTTATAATTAATTTTTTCTAAAGAGTTCACCCTTTTGTACAAAATGTCATCATTCTGTTCATGGGAATAAAAAATGTTTCTTATATGTAATTAAATCCTTATGATTTCATAGATAATATTTTTCTAAAAAAATGTGATTACCCAAGATTTATATTATAACACCAGACCGAAGAATATTTGGGTTCCAAAAGTCTAATTGTTTTGTTTTTAGTAAAATAATAAAAGTACAAAAAACAATTATATATTATATATAGATATTGTTTTTTCAATACATATGGATGGTAAAAAAGATTTTTTTTGGAAATATTATCAAAATAAATGGGGAAAGGTTACTTTTTACGATAATTCTCAAGGAGTGATTATCATTATATGTAACATTGTTCTTCTTGGTAAATATTTAATTTCAAATTTATTGTTTTTAAGGGCCTTAATCACAACATTATAATTATAATTCAATTTTGTGACGATGTTTATATCGTAAATTTCCAAAGTAATTAATGTGTAGAACAAAATACAAAATATGAATAAATTATTTGTAACCATTATCATGAGAATGTTTAAACAATAAACATTGGGTAGCTTAGGTGCGGTAAAATACACTACATTAGTATAAAGGAAGATCACTATTGGTTATCGAATAGAAGGTTATGACACTATAACCTTAGTAACATATATAAGTTAACTAATTAATGAATTGTTAAGGATATACCAAAACATAAATTTGATACTTCAAAAGATATATTTCTTTTTCAATATTGTAAGAAACAGAATTCTAGTTTTTAATCAATTATCAAATTCTCAAAAACTCATGATTTATAGTTAGTTCACAAGGATTTATTCAGTCCAACACAAAATGGATGTATATGATAAAAATACTATGTATACTTTTTTGGTTCATGATTACACTAGATACACATAGTTCTATTTTCAAGAAAAGAAATTTGAATCCTTTTATTATTTCATAACAACCATATCCAATGTTTAAAATGATAAAAACATTGCCTTCATAACTATTTGTAGTGATCATGGTGGAGAATTTGTAAATTCTGATTTTGAAACATTTTTTCGTAGAAGAGGAATTGCACATAAAATTTCATCTCTATGAACTCCTCACCAATATGGTGTGGTTGATAGAAGAAAATTTCTTTTTTTCAAGAAATGACAAGAACCATGTTGAGTTCAAACTCAATTGTAAACCATTTTGTGACAAAAGTAGCTAATAATACCATATATATTATAAATCATGTTTTAATTTGAATATTTTTAATTAAACTTATTATTATTTGTAGAAATGATAAAAACAAGAAGTTTATTAATTCATAGTATTTAGATTTAAAGTATTCATCCTGAATACAAATGATAATATTCATAAATTATATCCTAATGCTGATGAAGGAATATTTTTAGGTTATTCCACTACTTCAAAGGAATAAATTGTTTTTAATTAAAATTTTGTTACTGGTGAGGAAACAGTAGATGTTAATTTTGATTAACCATATTCTTTTGGTATACAACAAACCCAACCTACAAAATCGTTGGATGTTATTTAAAAAATAATCAAATTATAATATAAATTATTCTCATAAGAAAAATCCTAATGAAAATTTTTCCGATGTTTTTACGCAGTAAAATTTTCTACCTTATGTTGATGAACAGTGTTTACAAAACCCATGAAATCAGTATTTTATTAGGAAAAATCTTATTGATGGTATCATTTGTGATGTTGATCAACTATTTCTGACAATATGTTCTGTAACAAATGAAATTGAACATCTATATTTCCATTTCCAATTTGATCTTAAGAATCATAATGATGATTTAGGAGATGAATATTCTATTAAGTCAATGCGGGATGAGCTTAAATAATTTAAGTGGAATTAATTTCGGAATCTTATTTAACGACCTAAATAATCATTCTTAATTAGAATAAAATGGGTTTTCAGAAACGAATGTGATAAAAATGGAATTATTATTATAAATAATGAATGGATTATTCATATGGGTTATAACAAACAAGAAGACATATATTATAAAGAAATTGATACACTTGTATCTATAATTGAAACTAATAATATTCAACTAGACATCGTAGTAATCATTAATTTTGTTAGTTTTCAAATTAATGTTAAGTTTTATTTCCTTAATGGATATTTATAGGAGGATGTATATGTAGAAAAACCCCTAGATATGAAATTAAAAAACATACAGAATATGTTTATAAAAATTACAATGCTTTATATAACTTAAATAATCCCCTAGAGATTGATTGGATATATTAATATGATATTTTGATTGAATTTTTTTTAAAAGAGAGGAAGATCCTATCATTTTTATAAAATAAGTTAACAAAATGGTAATGATTGTAAATATATATGTTAATGAAATTATATTTGTATCAACTCAATAATATTTAATATACTCTTTTCTGATATTGTGATGTCTGAGTTTGAGATGAGTATGATGTGTGAGTTATGATTTTTTCTTTGTTTTTATATATCTAAAAAATCCAGAAGGGAAAAATATATCTCAAAATAAGTACATAAATGTCCTTTTTAAAAATTTTGGATATGAAAATACTAAAAATATATATACAACAATTGATACCTCAAGTACACTTGATCTTGATGAGTCTAGGAAAATAGTTGATAAAACTACTTTTAGAGGTATGATAGAAATTAAAATATACATAACGTCTAGTTGGCCAGAATTAATGTTTTTGGTATTATTATGTGAATGTTATCTTAATAATCCAATTTAATCCCCTCTAAAATATATAAAATGAAGTTTTCATTATCTTACAGGAACTATGGATTTAGGACATTTCTATTCATCAAGAAATATTTTAAACAAAAATGTTTTTTGGATGATTATTTTAGTGGCCATAGAATGGATATAAAAATTAAATATGGGTCATTTAATTGAATAAGTGATTTGTTTTATTTTATGAAAGATCGCTTAGTTGCACTTTATACTACTGAATCCAAATACAAATCAGATGATTTTTTTGTATTCAAATGTGGTAGATGAAACACACACCACTGAATATTGAATTTAGTTTACTAAAACTCAAATACTATGGGATAATACAACTTCTGTTGAATTATGTTAGAACCATTCAAATCACTCCTATTAAAAACATATGGATATTTGGAATCACTTTCTCAGGGATCATCGACAGATAAGAGATATCATTTTACTAGTTGTCAAATTGAAAGAACAACATTCTGAAATTTTTACTAAACCATTAACATCAAATAGATTTTAATACATTAATGCAATTTATGAATGGTCAACATAAATTAATCACTAATATATACTCCCTCATTTACATTTAAACTTATAATAAGTAACTCCTTTTTATAAGGGGAGTATGTATGTTAGTTATTTGTTTCAAAAACTTTTAGTTTTTTTTTAAAAACTAGTTTTCATTAAAACTGTATAATAGTGAGTTTTCCAAACACATTTTGTTTCCCAGAGTCACAATCATAAAAGGATCATAATGCTCAGAATGTTTTTTAAGTTTTTCAAACACATAAATTTGCAAAATGTTTTTGATTCATAAAATTACCACAACTAGTTTTATTTTTAAATATTTCTACACTATTTTATTTCAAAAAAACAATTTATATTCTAAATTTAAACTTATTAATCTAGTTTTTTATTGAAAATATCATATTCATTATTTTTGAACTGTTGTAAGGTAAATACCTTAAAATTTTAAGGACATTTTATTCATAACAAATATGCATTCAACTATAAAAGGTAATCTACTTACCCTTTAATGTTTTCACAAGTTTATTTTAATTGTATTTTATTATTTTTGTTATTATTATTTTTAATTTTTTTTAAATTGATTTTTTTCAAATCATTTTTTCATATTCACTGGAAATACAAATAAATATCCTTTAAAACCTCAATAGTTCATAAAATCATAAATCATTCATTGGATAATTCTAAACTGTCAGATCATATAATATTTAGTCTCAATCATTGGATCTATTTTATAATTTGAACAGACATTATCTCCACCAATATAATGGGGGGACCCCATGTCCCACATTATAAATTTCTTCCCCCTTGAGTCTAATTTTATTTCTATTAAAATTCCCCTAGTCCAAAAATATCATGTCCAAAATAATGAATCTACAGTTTCTTCATAGAATATAATTCCTACTAAAAAATATTTTGATGAGTGAACAATTTTTTGAGAAATCATAGTTGAGAAATAATTTTATAATAATTATGACTCTATATTAAATAATGATATATAATTTCAAGGATGAGAATATTTATGTTTTGCAAAATCAGATCAGAATACTGATTTAGTTTATCATGATATGTTCTGAGAATTCTATAGATTTGTGATTTTTTTAATGAGGATGGAAAATAAAATATTTCCTTCACAATTTATGGTAAATGATATAAGATGTCTTATAATAAATTTTTTGTTTTCTTGGAATTCCATCCAATGGATAATACTTTTTTCCTTCTAATTAATTTCCTCAAATTCATGGTTATTTTCATTAACGTATATCATTAGATTCATTGATTGGTCATTAGAAGAACGTTAGAATTTTCCATCCCCTAATAGAAAATACTTTTATTGTTTTTTTATGGAAGAAAGGTTTCTTGATACAAATAAAAGGGGATGATGACTCCCTAAAGTTCAATAATGTTTTTATTTTTTATTTTCTTGTGAATATGAGACAGATAGATCTCATTGGAAATATATTTATTACCATAGAAAAATTAATCTCTAGATCTATCAAGTCTTAAATCAGTATGATTCCATCCATGTTAAAAAATTTCATTCTTGAATTCATTAAGTTCTTTAGTGTTGAAAATATGTCAATAATGAAAAAGTTTAAAATCCAATTCATTAGTGAAGATACTATCAATATAATGAGATGTGGTTTTTATGAATACAAAAACTTTTTTATTGAAATATATTGTGGTACGGTTCTAGATGTAGAATATTCTCAAAAACTAGTTGTTTAAAAGAAGAAGAAGAATAAATTCAATTAGGGAGATTAGAAAAAGAATAGAAAATAATAATTTTTGTGCCTTAGAATGTTATGAAACAAAATTCTATACTGGATGAAGTAGTTGAAGAGTAGATAAGAAAAAGGGAAAAATGGGATACACAAATTGGATATTACCAAGAATGGGTATTTTCTATAAAAATTTATGGTGCTAATGTTTTGGAAAATTAATAAAAACAAAATATAAAAAAAGATGAAAAAAATAAAGAATACATGTATTTTATTCTATGAAAGATTTATAGGAAGCCAAATTATTTTTCTTCCTTCCACCAAGAATGAACATATACTTCCAGATATTGATGTAACTTTTCAAGAAACTAAAATTTTAATGTCGAAGTTCCCTCGGTTGTAGGAAAAGAAAAAGGTAATGTTGTTGATGAATTGGTATAATATGATAATGATGATTCAAGAATAGAATCACAAAAATAATAAGTTTTTACTAAATCCAAGGAAGAAGGTGTCACAAGTGTTGATTCTCTTGAATAATCATGTTAAGGTATTTAAAAATAAAGAGAATATGAAAAAGAAATATTTCATGGAGAATTCTCAGATGATGGTGAAGAAGGTTTTGAAAATGATGAAGATGTTGAAATGGATGAAGATGAGGAAGATGATTAAGAAGAAGAAGACAAAGATGATGAAAATGTTAAATCTGATAATTTTTCCTTAAGAACATCATATGTGGAATCATTGGATTTACCCTCCATAATTGATCAGAAAGATAAATCTGAATGTATTGAAAAGAAAAAATCCACATCAGATATTAAAGAAGAATCACTATCAAAGATAAATGATATGAGTCTAAATTTAAAAATAATGGGTTATATATATCACTCATATAATGGTGATGTTGTTGAAATTTTTGAAAGAATGGATATTAGTGAATGAGTTGAAAATTAGTTTCAAATAATATCAATAAAGCAAAGACATAAATAGTATAAGTCATAACCAATCATCCTCAAATGCATGAAATTGATATATTAGATTTAGATAATATAATTAAAATACAAGGAATTGGTTACATAGTTTAATATTTATAAGGACTATAAGGAATTATCCCATTGATTACTAAATTATAATCAATGGTTTTTTTTATTCAATAAAATCAAATTGAATTAATTTTTTTTCATACATTGTGATTTGAAATGATGCAGGTCATAGATTCCTTAAAGAAACATCTCAAGATCATAAGAGGGAATATGACAAAGTTGTGAAATGGTCTTAGAATGATAATTGTGAAATCAGGATATATGATTGATTTATTGATGATTTGGAGAAGATGTTGACTGAATGTAATTAATATTTTGATAATTTACCAAAATTTAAGTCAGAACGAGTGTTGTTTGTGGAGAAATTTGAGAATAGAGATGAAATATGGACCTATGATGTGAAAGAGATAAATGTAATGATGAAATACATGCAGACAGAGATTTGAAGACACAATGATTAAAGAGATTAAATCCTTATTTTGAAGAATTTGAATGCTGATTTTGATGGAAGTCTCTGGTTTCAAGATGATAAATCTAGATATCAATATAAAATCAAAAAAAATGATAATTGAATAATGAAAAGATTTTAAAAACATAATGACCATTGTGAGAAACCTGATGATTAATAAAGACTAAATTTATATATTTTGAACCCTTTTGGTATCTTCCAATTCAAAAACATGTTTCTAAATGAATTAATTTTTAAACCCATTATGATTTGTTCGATCATTTAATAATTTGTATTGGTTAAATATTGTTTAATTTTATTTTGGATGATTAGGTACTTAATTATATTGTTTCTTTTTATTTTTTTAATCCTTTTCATGAAACTCAATGTATTTTCCCCCACACCATTTGATAATCACAAAGGGATATAAATATTCAAATTTATATCATAATTACTCTTCTAGGGATAAATTATTCAACAGAATAGAAAATTAATTTTTACTGAGAAACACCACTAAGGAATATAATATGATCCTTAGAGGGAGTTCTTAACCTAAAGGTGAGTCAGTCATATTCATCATCATTTTTTTATGAGTTATAAAACTCAGAGGGAGATAAAAAATATTTTTTAATTCTGAGTTTGAATAACCTAAAATATATAAAAAATGTATCTTTTTAAAATTCATTCTCTATTTAAGAATTATTTTTTTTACATTACAAAACGGGGAATATTATTAAGTCAAATTTTATACTTATGACTTTTCCATTACTTTTGTTTTAGAAATCATAGAGAATTTAGTTAATACATGGTTAATAACATTTTATATCAAATGTGTTTAGAATGTTTTTTAGAAACATAAATATTTTTCCATACTAATAATTAGTTGTAATGTATTCATGAACTTAAACTAACATTTTCAATTATAAGTATCATAATGAGTGTGTTTTCAATTAACATTGGATTTATGTTTATTAGATTTACTGTAAGAATTCTGTTCAATATTTCTTAATAATGTCTTTATAATTTGATGTATATGAGATTTGATAAACATAAGATTTGCCCTCATAAAGAATATCATAATGAAATTTGTAATGAATTCCATTGGACTGATAGAGTTTAAATTTTGAATATGTAAAACAAATTTCTATCATAATTGTCAATATTTTTCACTATGATGGTTTTAGACCAATACAACGTTAGATATTTTGTTATACTAGGTAAGCATGAGTTGTCAAAGTGGAATGTCACTAATTCATTATGAAAAAATCAATGAAATATGAGAGTTGGGAATGTAATATGAGTGTTGGAAGTTCACCTATAAACACCCAGTAATTTGATGATTTTGGAGTTATTGATTACATTTTTTCTCAATAATTTTCCGAAGAACAAAAAAATTGAAAATTTTATTAATATTATTGTGCAATTATTTAGAGAGATTATTTATAAGGAATATTTTTTAGGTTTTCTTCTAAAAAAAATTTGTATCATTATTATCTACTTCTGATGTGTGATTATGACCAAGGGCTCACGAGGATAGAAATATAGAGATTCTGATCATCCTAATGATTAAGGGATTGTGGGAATAAAAGGATAGATCTAAACCATTCAATCAAGGTCTAGAAAGGATACAATAGAAGAGAGTTTTTTCATCCAATCGATGGATTTCCATGTTGAGGAAAGATAGACTTTCTTGTAATTATAAAACAAGGGATATGTTTAGCTAAGGATTTTGGATAACTTACTATTAAGGATAAAGAAATTATTCTTTAAAAATAGTTATAGTTCATTATTTTATTACTTCTATTCCTTCACTATTTTCATACATGTTTATTAATTTTGTTGTGCATGTATGGAATTGTTTTATCATAACACCACTAAATATGTAAAACCCAATATGATTTATTAATCAGATATACTATAAATCAAAGACATACTCATAAAATCATATCAATTAAAAATAAATATTTTTACTCTGATTTAATCATATACTTTGTCATTATGAATATTGTACTCCTTTAGATAAAAATCACTTATATTACGATTAATATGTAACCAGTCTAAGGGCCAATTCTAATCCCTATCTTTTAATTAAAGATGTTGTTAATTGGTTTAGATTAAACCCTTTTAAAATAATGTTGTTAAGACCACAATTCACCCTCTTTCTATTTTAATATGTCTATATAGAATAAATTATTTTCAATCTAATATCAATATAACCCATTTGATATCAAAAACGAAAAATGAGGTATGACATGATCAATATGTTTTTCTTCACCCATTATTAAATAAGAACACAAAAGCATTTTATAGACCGATTCTAGATATGAATTAAGAATTTTTTCTAGTTGATGAATGAATGTTACTCACGCCATTTTTTACCAATGCTTGGTACTTAGAAATATCCATCTATTGATAAATATGAAATTGGATTGTTTATGCTTAGTGAAACTGCTTATGGGGTAGGACATGATATGGAGTTATATGCCTAGTATATAGTCGGGCTACTTATGGGATTTGGGTATTTTTTTATTTATTTTGTTGTCTAGATAGTTCTATAGAATGTATTACCTACGATATGTTGACTACTTGAATTATGACTCAACATGTTCATGTATGGTTGGTTTATATGGCACAGGTATGGATTTCTCATTATTATCACTTGATGGTTATTATTATAACTATATGGTTATTATTATCTTCTTTTTCACATACATTTTTTATTCATATATGTTTTTTACAAATCTACACGGTATTGTTTCCCCACTACACCATCAATATACCCTCAATACTAGTTATAAGCCTCATGAATATGGGTATATATCATTGATGATATGTTTCCAATCTCTTCATGGCATCAGTTTAGTGGCCCATTTTTTGGGTCATAACAACTTTCATTGTGTGGACTTTTTTCCAAACTGTGCTGGTTGATTTTTCACACTATAATGGGTAATAATTCATCTTGTACCCTGGATTCAGTAATTGAATATATTTTCCTTACTCTCTTCAAACTTTTATTTTGTTGAATTTTGGGAGTACATTTAATAAGTTTTTTGAATTTTATATTTTACTGGAGTTAATCTAATATTCCATCAAATCAGTTTATTAATCAATGATAAATTAATCAAAATAAAGAATTTTATTTTCTTTAACAAAAGTTGTTGGAGTTATTAAATATTATTTGATTATAGTTATTAAAATAACTCTTCTATTTAGGTGTGTTAAATTATTATATACTAAAATAAAGTGTGTCAATTTACAATAAAAAGGAGATAAAATTTAGGATTAATTCAATGAATGGTAAATTTTTTCAACTCCCATTAAAATTGTGATATTCTAAAATTCATTTAATATTAGAAACCAAATTTTATCGAAAATATATTCTTTTGATGAGTGAAATGATTCGTTTCACTTGTGATAGATTATGAGGGGGAAACACTTTTGAATCCCACTCCATTGTTGACAACATATTTTTTATCATTAGTTTAAATTTTTTCTATATAATATGTGTAATTGATTGAATTGGAAAAAAAAGAAATTTTTGGAGGTATTTAATCTAGATTAATTTTTATAAATGTTTTCTTCATATCCATTGTGAAATTATAGTTACTTTGCTAATAAAATGTTTAAATAATGTTGAATAATGGGTTTCTGATCATTTTAAATATAAATTATAATTATCCTAATTATTATTTAAAATATTATATTTCCATGAAATACGAGTTAATGTTTTTTAATTTAATCACCATGTACTTATGAAGAGACAAATATAGCCTTTTTGTGATTTTAGTGGAAATATATGCACACAATGGGATTTTAAATATTTTCAGGTCATTAAATTAACATTTTACATGATTTTTTGGAACTAATTATCAGAAATATATTGTTTTTTTGGAATCTTTTTTTTGAATTCATTTTATGTATTTTTAATTATTTATAGTATTTATTTAATTTATTGGAGCTCTTTTAGTAGAACTCTTTGGGAATTTCCATCATGTCATAGATTTTGAATCTCATTTCCCTATTTCTGAATGAAGTTTTACGGATGATGTAGAACTCGTGAAGATGAGGAATTCAAGATTCCATATGAATATAACAATTTCATGGGATAAAAACCTTGATGATATAGATTCCTAGAATATCATTGAATCCCATTTGATTAATTTGAGTTTTTCAAGCCAGTGAAAACTACTTAAGATCATTATAACTTGACATGAGATCTATTCATGGTTAAATAATAAATTCCAAGCTACGATTTTGAATCTATTCATAAAATAATCATGAGATATGTAAATTTTGTGAAGGATTCTAACCAATTTTTTTAATGTTGTTGAAAATTCTATGATGTTGAGATTGAAGATAATGAACAACTCAGTTATGCAAAGATGGATGCCTCATACAAGTGTTGATGTACAAATAGAAATATTATATGGTCCAATTTGAATATGTTGTGTTATTTTATAGATAATACATCTATAAAGAATTTAATTATGTAAAGAAAATAAATTTATTTCTGGATATATAAATTAATTTCACAAAAATTACTTAGAATTTATTGGATATTTTTGTTAAATTAACTATTATGGTGACTTAAATAAAAATAATTTCAACTCTAATCCAGCTATGATTGATCTTTTATAGGACATGAAGTTTGTGGTTGAGAGAAAAATAAACTTCTCAGCTGAATTAGGGAAAATTCATTCTAATATAGATACAATATAATTTTTTGGGGATTTAGTGGAGTGGGGTCAGTTGTAAGGGAATGTACTATAAGTAGTAATGCATGAAATTGGATTTGGATGAACGAGACGTTGACCAAGAATCTACATTATTTATTAATATTACCAGTTTTTGTCCACATATTCTTGATTTACTTCATAAATGTAATTGATGATACTAAAAGAAACATATATAGGTAAATTACCATTGAGTAAATTTTCAAAAAAACATGACTTTCCTTTTCTAGAGATTTCGTAGATTTAATCATAGTACACTATTTTTCTTCATGGCTTTGTTCACTAGTATATTTTCTCCATTCTATAATTATGTAACTAAAAATGATGTTAGAGTTATATTTTTTATTAGATTGAAATCAATTATATCATTGTTTAATTTGAAAATCTTTTTTGGAGTTTCACAAAAAACCTATAGTGTTTATGCTTTTGAAGACTACATAATGTATTTTATACACATAATATAAAAAATCATGATTTTGAGGTTTTTAATATTTATTATACAATCATATTATAATAATTTATATTATTTTATAGTTATGAGATTATTATGATATCACGTAAATATTTTCACCTTTATAGGGATACAAATCTCACCGTCAGTCAAGAAACTGTTGACACATGGGGATGCACACATAAGGTCCTTTAATTTCATGTCTCGGGGTGTTTACATGGGGCTGTAGAATAAAATTAATATTAAGGACACTATATCATTTGAACCCTAGGTGAAAACACACTATAAAAATATAAAGGCCTCTCTATTATACGATTAACCAAGTTTATGTACATTATAATTCTAGTTAAACATCTTATATTTTTGGGTAGTTAGGAGGCTATATATTTGTGGGGGTCCCATAGGCCTTAAAATTTCATAGTAAACTATGATTCGTAAAATTTATTAACTAAGAGTTAGTTCACATGATAATAATCCAAAAGGCCATCACGATCTATATTCTCTCTAAGAAGTGTCTTAATGATTAATTCGGGGGTCTTTCCAAAGGACGTCTAGAAATGAAGTAATGATTCAATACATCTATTATAGATACATTAATAGTTGATTTATAGTTTCTATTACCATTAAAATGGTAGTGTATTATATATTTATCAATATATCATCTACTAACTTCCATGAAATCATACATGATATAGTTCCCCATTTAAATTTGATTAAAAGATCTCATTAATCAAAAAAATATTATTCAAAAATATTTTTTAAATAATTTGAAAATTTTTGTAATTTAAAAATTTAGGCTCATAAAAAATTCCTAATCCATCCATATCCCCAAAAAAATTATGCCTTACTGCTAACAACTAATATTTTTTAAACTAAATTGATAATATACATCAATATTTGTTATTTTTGTAGATCTCAACTCATTTCACTTTTTACACTAAAAATATCAGTGGTCTTTATTTCCATTAAATAAAATGCTATTATATCAAATGAATCAAAATTAAATGTCTCTAATAATACATATTTATTGAATATTTTCATACTTTTATCATTTATATAAAAATTATGTTTTTATAATTATCATTGAACATTATATTTAGTTTTTAGTAGATTTTATTGTCATGTTGTATTGGAATTTTTCTTAGCATACCATTTTCCTATCATTTAGGTGAAAATGTATTAGTTGAAAGGATTAGAGGTTGACTCATTAAATAAAAAAGGTTTTCCTCTACTCTTTAAATAACATATATTTTTATTCACATACCTAAAAAAACATGTTCAATTTTAGGTGGGGGAAAGATCTACATAGATACTATATAAGTACAATAGAAGGTACTATAGAAATGGTACTGGTAACCATATTGCATATTTTTAATCATGTTTTTAGGCTATCATGAAACTAGGATATATAGAAACCAATATCAATGTTATGTGAGATATAAAGAGACGTGATGGATGATGAAACATGACTAGGATGAAGACATGTCATTACAAAATACATGCATCATATGTTTGGTGAATTGATAAAGGGACAAGGGTATTTCTATTTATCATCCAGACCTCAAACCAATCATATATATGGTGTTAGATATTTGGGTACCCTATAACAATGTGACTGTAGAAAACACGATGCGACTCTTACTAGGTAAGAGGAACATTGCATACTGACTAGTGATAGAAAATCCCTTGTGACATTATGAACAACACAAATCAACTAAAAAGAGGTGCAATTTTAAGACATGGATTGTTTCCGTAGAGGGGGTCTCAATATTGAAATGGATGAATTTGGACCCATCAATCAACACTCTACCGACATTTGTTTTTGATATCAGAAGGATAGGTGACCTACCATGACACAGTAAAGAAACAAAATACATTGATGCTTACAGGAGGGGAAACGGTGCAGGAAAAACAATTCGCTCAAAGAATTGATTTATTTTTCATCTGTTACAAGTTTTATCTACCTTCTGGGGATTTGGGTTATATTTATTTAGTCTATTTATACATCCTGATTATGGTCCATTGGGTGATTATCATGTAATGAAATATGTCTTCCTGGTGGATTTCATTCCTTGTATAGAGGTATGATACTTGACCAACCGGTGTCCTTAGGAGTGTATGTTTTTTAATGTTTTCAACCCATTTTTCCTATAATGAATGAAATACATCTCAATAACTAGAATGATTAAATTGAATGAAAAATGATAACATGCAATAATGAGTTTAGAACAATAGTTTACAAAATTATGTTATTTTATACTCAATGAATGAAACATCTCTCACTTATTTATAATAAAGATGATTGATGATATGGTATAAAATCATATAATAAGGTGATCTATAATTTTAATCCACCCAATAACTTTTATGTAGTGGTGTATGACAATGTTGTTTGGAATGAACATCTAAATGGTTTCCCATATAATTTTTTCAAAGATTCAAAACATATGTTGTTTAGGGTTGATGTTTAACTCCATGTGAGAGGGAATTCCACTCCACCATGGAAAATGGGTTTTCCCATTTTATACTAAGAAAAAAATGCATGATTTATATTGATATTTATTGTTTAATGTGATATAATTGTTCACACTTATATTTTAACACCATATGAGGGAGATTTTATTTTTATAGTTTAAATTAATATAGTTAGGACCACTCCATGTAGTTCAAGTCTAGTTAAGAGGGATAATTTTAATACCTTTTAATGTCATGTGAATAGTAAAAAATTTATTATAGTTACATTTCATATGAATATGACCAATTTTAAGACTCAAATTAGGCTGAACGTTAAAAAAACTAATGAATTTACAATATGATTATTTACATTTTATTTATTATCAATTTGTGTCATTGTTTATGTCTATTAGAATATGGGTTATTATGTTAGATTCAATGAAAAGTAGATAAAGGTGATTACCATGAATTTAGTGGTATTGGATATGAAAGAAACCATTATAGTTGGAAAAAAGAATATTTTTTTTTGAATTATCCCTATTAAATAAAATCATTGATGCTATTTTCTTGAAGGATAAGGGATGTTATAACATGTTTGAAATGTTTTATCTACATTATTTTTGAAATAACTGAATATAATGGATTTTATAGAGATTGATGATCGATAATAGAGTTATAATATCTAGTTAAATCACAAGGAAAACATCTATTTTTTAGGCATGATGGTAGGAAGAGTTTGATGTTATAAATAATATAACCTCTTGGAATCTATATTTAAGGCTACTGAATCAATGAAAATGTATCACATGTATGAATATTTTAAGACGTATGAAATTTAGAGCTAATGTTTAAATTGTACAAATCCAAAAATTTATAATATTCATAGAATATATTACTGAGTCATCATGCCACACCATATAATTAATTTACAGACTAAATATGTATCATTTCTTATAATGCATAGGAATTATTTTCCAAAATTTTCATCTATCATTATTATGAGGACTATGGATTTGGAAAAGTAAAGATATACCTATGAGTCATTCAGAGAAGAACCTATAATTGGGTGTGTGTGAGGAGTAATGAATGAGTTGTTTGGAGTTACTATATGAGTCATCAACTCATATGAATATGATGATGATAAAAAAATGTAGATGTAAGAACCTGGTTCTTAGTTTTGAGGTACATGCTTCTTCTTTTCTCTTTTCCTTAAGTTCTTTTGAGAAAATATGGAAAATGGGGAGAAATCCTAAATTTTGGAACAACACGCCGTGTACTTTTCCGCACGCCATGTACTTTTGGCCATGTGGGATGGGTACACGGGGCGTATAGCCATGTCGGTGACGAAGGGTGTAAAGACCGACTACATGCTGTTTAGTGGTCCCTTACACGCCATGTAGTCAGTCGGCATGCCAAAATAGTAAGGCGGTGGAGTAGCTGCTAGCTGGGAGACAGTACACGCCATGTACTCTGGTGTACATGTTGTGTACTCATGTTGGCATATTAACAGTGCCACACTAGCGGGAAACCGCCAGAGGAACAGTTAAAAAATGGAATGTACACGTCGTGTACTTGGATGTACAGGCCGTGTACATTGTTTGTTTTCACTTGAATGGGAAGTAGCCTCCCCTGTTCACAGGGAAGGAGTAGAACTGGATGAGAGCAGTGGAAGAGGGAGGCCGAACCTTGGGGGATCCGCCGATCGAGTACCAGGAATCCGATCTCGATTATGTCGATCACATTGGAACCGCGTGTGTAAGCCCTATCTTCTCCTAGTGGGTTGGTTACCAATTATTTCCCTAACAGTAGTTATTTGAGGTTGAATGAAAGGTTTTCTGACCTCAGATCCATGATGGTCATAGGCATTTCTAGGATTGACGATCGTGTATACTGCTCGTTGACGTGTAATGTAGGTGGCTTGGTGTTTTGTTTTCCAACTGCTGTGTGTTTTGTGTATTTTGGTACCCCGAACCCATGTTGGGGTGTCGTGTGGCTGAGACCGTGACTATTTTAACTACATAGAATTGTATAGGTAATTAATTGCGATATTAAAATGTTGTTTGGGATCACTGCTTGGATCCAGTACCACCCCAGGGGTTCATTCCTCTGTTTAGTTATTTGGCCAGGATACCTGAGCGTATGCCTTTAAAGTAATGTTGGTAGAATTTCCTTGAGAGGAATTTCTTGCGAATGTTTATTTACATGTTGGGCATGTCCTGGTTACCTGTTTGGCCTAAGGGAAGTGTTAGGACTAGCCTATGGGCATTTTACTACATAGCCTTTGGGAATCTTCTTTTGTGCCTATGGGCAGTTGATTCTGTGCCTGTGGGCGACACTACATACACCTGTGGGAAATATCTGTATGCCTGTGGGCATATTCTTATGTTGGATACACTTTACCTGATGGTTGGAGTTTACGTGCATGAGGACATTAACTTTTTACTTAGAATATTCACTGTGGTGATATTTTAAATTAAATGATTAAATGGATATAAAATGGCAATATAATTGGTTAAGTTAGTTACTTTATAATGATGCTTATGTTATTTTTTTTTACTACTACACAGTATTGTTCCATGTTTTCACGCCATTGGGCACATGCCTTTGGTGGGTGCCGACTGAGATATATTTCTCACACCCTGTTTGGGTAATGCTTTTCGACCCAAACAGATTACGTTTCTGTAGGTGTGGATAGGGGCAAGAGTCCCTATACAGGTACTTGACGGTTTCTGTGGAGTAGGAGGTCATGGGACTGAGCCTAAGCTCACGATACCGCTACGAGCTGTTTTTTTTTGTTTTTCTATACTCTTTATTATGTTGTATTGTATTGATGTATAATTTTTTCTGGTTGTTTTCATAGAATTGAGACATGTTGCATCATATATGTATATCTGGTTGGTTTCCTTTTTCTGCACTTGTTTACATTAGAAATGCATGGCCTATTACTTCCACTACTGTTGTATTCTTTATTTCGTATTCTTCTACGCTACACTTTGAAAAATGAGGGCATAGTTTCTCCACTATGTGACCTGGGCCCTCGCTACTAGTTGGCAGCCTCTGGTGTTTGGGGAAATGTGGTTGAGGTCACATGGAGAATCGGCTTCGGGGCACCCGTTGCGTGGCACCTGGGTCGGTGATGTTACAAAGTGGTATCAGAGGGGTTCTTTTCTTTGACTTACTTTTTGGATCTATAGTCAGGGATTGGATGAGAACGGTAGTTGGTAATAAGTTGTGCCTGGGCGTAGCTATCCCGTGTACTGGGAAAAGCCAGTCTACCTCGTATTTTTTCAATTATCTTGATTTTGAAAATTTTACAATTTATTTGATTTCACCATTGGGTGACACACTTTAGATTGTGTTGTCATATTTGTCTGTGGGTTCTATTTAGTTGAAACCCAATGAGATGAGGGTATTCCATCTCATTCATCATATAGCCACATGCTAGAAATCACATGCCATGCATAGTTCCATGCCATGTAGGTGGATCATAATTTTCATGTTGTTTTGATAGTTGTTGTGCCAGAAAAGAATGTTGTTGTGATCTCTACTTGATAAATACCTACTTTGTGATAGGGTATTTTCTTGTGTAATCTTATTTATAGAATAGATTCCAAACATTGGCTTTTGGTGAGTATGAGCCCCCATTGACCGGAATTTGGTGGATCATTGGTTGTTTATTAGTTATAACACAGATAAGATGTCAACCATTGATTCGTGGGGAGTATGGGCCCTCACGGATCGGAATTTTACACTTAAGTGTTGTTTTTTCAGTGTTTTCTGGGTTCCTGGGAAGTTTCTGAGGCATACTGTCCAGAATTCCATGTATACAGGACGTGTAGTACTTTAAACACGCTGTGTAAGTCTTTTTGTTTCGGGAGAAAAATAATCTTTTTGAGTGCACGCCGTGTACTCAGAGTACACTCCGTGTAGTCTCTTGCCGTGTCACATACCATGTGGGCGGTGACACAAGGTAGGGATTTTTGGTGGAGAACACACCGTGTAGCTTTTGTACACACCTTGTAGTCTCTTCCCATGTCACAAACCATGGGGGCGGCGACATGAGATAGATAAAGGCTTGGGTAAAACACATCGCGTTCCTAATGTACACGCCGTGTAGTGCTGACCTGGAGTCCCGCTTTGTAACTAACAACACGGGTTGGTGAACTCCTATACAGAACATGTCGTGTAAATGATTAACACACCATATAGTGTGACCTGGGGACTCGTCCATGTAACTAAAATCACAGGTCGACATCACCTCTCCTTGAACATGCCTTGTACCTGTGGGACACGCCGTGTCATCTTTCCTGAGGACAGACCGTGTGTACATAGCCGTGTGGCTGAAAAATAGGGTGATGTACACACCGTGTGCGTGTGTAACACGCCATGTAGAATCAAGACGATTAGTCGGCCATATCACAAATGACATGGGTAGTTGTAAAATAGAAACATACATGCCATGTAGATATTATACATGCCGTGTAGTTTTATTCAGCGGGAGCCGTGTCGAAGGACCCAAGAAGGGGAAGAGTAGTCAAGTACACGCCCTATATTCATTGTACACGCCATGTTGTCGTGTTTTTAAAATCTCGAAATTCCACCTCCCTCTTGTTCCCATTGTGGTTCCTTCACTTTTAGTCTTGAAAAATCTTGATCTAAGGCGTGTTTCTGGCCTTGTAGTGTCATGCCACCTAGATGACCGCACATTGTTTTCCAGGAGAGCGGTGACGACTATACTCCAGAGATGGTGGGCCATGGGATTCCAGTTGATCCTCCAGCAGAGCCAGATGTGGCGCCAGCCGTTATACAGGACACAGGCGCGGAGGCACAGTTCCGTGATGGCTTTTTGCAGTTCATGCAGACCTTTCAGGGAGCACCGCAGGCTACCACATGTATGGCTAATCTGACACATATCTTTCAGTAGCAGAATCCGCCTACGTTTTCAGGGGATGGCGGAGCACAGGTTGCAGAGTCTTGGCTGGGGTCGATGCAGACTATTTTCGAGCATCTTGAGATGCCTCCAGGGTAGAGGGTCAAGCTCACTACATATATGCTGCGTGATTCTGCTAAGAGGTGGTGGGATGTTACGACCTAGTCAGAGCATTACAGGGACGTGGTGTGGGAAGATTTTCAGGTAGTCATCTATGACTTATTCTTTCCAGAGATGCTGAGGGAAGATAGATCTCGAGTGTTCATGAATCTGTAGCAGGGTGCTATATCGGTGATGAACTATTATTCTCATTTCATCGAGGTTCAGCACTTCGCACCCGTGCTAGTGGTTGATGAGACATTGAGAGCCAGACGTTTTGAGGATGGTCTTCGTTATGACATTCGAGCACTGGTGAATGTTTTCAGGTTAACTTCAGTACATGCTATTGTGAACCAGGTGCTGATTACATAGAGTAACATTCGGAAATCTAGTAGTGTGGGACAGGGCGGTTCAGCACCAGTTACTGGTACTATTTCTGCTGGAAAGAGGAAGAGACAAATGGACTTCTCCCAGGGTGGGAGTACCAGTCATAAGAATTCTTTAGGTGGACATGTCATGTGCAACCAGTGTGGTAGAGAGGGGAACAAGATGACACAGTGTCCACGAGATCTAGTAGAGTGCCGAGCTTGCAGAAGGATGGGTCATCTACATCACTTTTGCAGGGAGTTTCCACCAGTGGCTAGTGAAAGGGGTTCTGTGTAGACTTCGTGTGAGGGAGTAAGACCAGGGGATTCTTACCTGTCGGGGAACTAGAATACATCAGGGTGTGCAGGCAGAGATGGTGGTTGTGGTCGTGGTAACCAGACAGCAGGATCTCATAGGCAGCTGGGTGGGACAGCTCAGGGTAGCCAAGCTATGTCACAGGGCTGCAGCCTAGGGCCGACATATGTAGTGCAACAGACCCAGCAATAGAAAGATCCCAGACCTTCTACAGTCAGAGGTACTATTCGAGTAGCTTCTGTCTTATCTTCAGTACTTTTCGATATGAGTGATACACATAGTTTCATATCTGTACCCATAGTAGAGTGATTTCTGATCTTTGTTTCTACATCTTATGACATCATGACGCTAGACACTCCGTTGGGGACTAGAACGGCTGGTGTGTGTCAGTGCAAGGAGTAACCCTTGAGGTTGGTGGGTGTCACTTTTTTTGGGATCTCTATGTCTTTGAGATGAAAACTTATGACGTCCTTCTCGGGATGGACTGGTTGGTTCCCTTTCGAGCCTTTGTAGACTGCTATCATCGGAGGGTGTGTTTCACGTCACCAGAGGGCATAGAGTTTCTATACACAGGTGAATGGGATGTTTAGGCGAGTCGAGCTGGACCAGAGAATCGTGGGTGAAGTGGAGTCACAACCTATATTGCGTGTATATATCTAGATGATCAGGTGACTTGTCAGACAAATTTCCCTCCGGTTGTTGATCATTTCAGGGATGTCTTCCTGGACGACTCTTCGGGTCTACCTCCGGAGGGTGAGGTGGATTTCTCTATTGAGCTTGTGCCAGGAGAAGCACCAGTTTCTATTCCTCCTTATAGGATGGCCACACAAGAGTTGCAGGAGCTCAAGAGACAATTAGAGGAGTTACAGTAAAAGGGTTTTATCTGACCCAGTACTTCTCCGTGGGGTTGTCTGGTCCTTTTTGCGAAGAAGGTGGATGGTATCCTCAGACTCTGCGTGGATTATCGGAAGCTGAACTAGTTGGCAGTCAAGAACCAATATCCTTTGCCGAGGATAAATGATCTTTTTGATCAACTTAAAGGAGAACGATTGTTCTCGTAGATTGACATGAGATCTGGATATCACCAGCTACGCGTTAGACCATCTGATATACCTCTCATGGCTTTCAGGAGTAGGTATGGTCTATACGAGTATACGGTTATGTCGTTCGGACTCACGAACGCGCCTGAAGTTTTCATGGCTCTGATGAATCTTGTGTTCCATCCGTATCTTGATTCTTTTGTGGTAGTATTCGTGGATGACATCTTGGTGTACTCTCACACTCGACATGGTAATGCCTCCAATCCTGATATCGTATTGAGTACACTGAGAGAGCATCAGCTATATGCTAAGCTCTCAATGTGACACTTTTTAGTGGACCAGATTCACTTCCTGGGTCATATCATCTCAGAGGCAGGAGTTGTAGTTGACCTAGAGAAGGTGAGAGTAGTAGTTTCCTAGGAGCAGCCTAAGAACGTGTTTGAGATACGGAATTTCGTATTATCGGCTGGTTACTACAGGCGCTTCATACATGACTTCTCCCTCTTAGAAGCGCTGTTTATGGGTCTGACTAAGAAGGGTGCGATGTTCGTTTGGTCGGAAGCTTGCGAGACAGCCTTTTAGGACCTGGAAGGAAGCTTGACATCAGCACCGATCCTGATACTCCCAGAGTAGGGGAAGAGATATACGGTTTACTGTGATGCATCAGGTATTGGGCTGGGAGCAGTGTTGATGCAGGGTGATCAAGTTGTTGTGTACGGGTCTCGGGAGTTGAGGCCACATGAGAGGAATTATGTGACACATGATCTCGAGTTGCCTGCAGTTGTGCATGCGTTGCGCTATTGGAGGCATTATCTATTGTGAGAGCATTCTGTGGTTTTCACCGACCACAAAAGCATCAAGTATATCTTTACTCAGCGTGACTTGAATTTGAGGTACTGAAGGTGGGTCAAATACCTACAGTCCTTCGATTTTGAGCTTGCCTATACACCTGGTAAAGGTAATGCAGTAGCCGATTCACTGAGAAGGAAGACTCAGATATAGGAAGTGTAGGATGTTAGTGGTGAGTGGAAGCTTATGGCTTTGTTCTCTGAGATGCATCTGGAGGTGCATGACAGTTAGGGGCAGACGTATCTTTCCTCGTTAGCTGTGACATCTACCCTCCTAGATAGAGTGAGTATGATACAACTATCTTATTCAGAAGGCCTAGTTCTATGGGAGTCGGTGGAAAGTGAGGGCCCTCCCAATTGGGAAATAGGCGATGATGAGTTTCTGCGTTTCCATTGAAGAGTGGGGGTTCCATGGGATATACACGAGGAGCTAATGCGGGAGTTTCATGATTCAGCCTAGGCAGTTCATCCTAGGGTTACAAAGATGTACCGAGACTTGAGAGGTCAGTACTGGTGGCCGAGTATGAAGAGTGATGGTGCTGGTTTTGTTATGAGGTGTTCCACCTATTAGTAGTTGAAGGCAGAGCACCAGAGAGCAGCTGGGCTGTTACATCAGTTACACATTCCGGAGTAGAAATGGGATGATTTCGTGATGGATTTCGTGAAGGCCTTGCCGACGCCACCTAGAGGCAATTATTCCATGTGGGTTGTTCTGGACAGACTCATGAAGGTAGCTCACTTTTATCCGATTAAGGAGACCTTCAGTGTTGTTGAGCTCTGAAGGCTGTATATACGAGAGATCGTACGTCTTCATGGGGTCCCTCGTTCTATCATTTCAGATAGGGATGCCCACTTTACGTCTCATTTCTGGAAGAGTTTTCAGAGGGAATTAGGTACACAAGTGCTTCTGAGCATAGAATACCACCCTCAAACCGATGTCCAGTCAGAGCGTACAATACATGTGCTAGAGGACATGATGCATGCTTGCGTCCTAGACTTTGGGGGCTCTTGGGAGAGTAATATACCCCTGGTGGAGTTTTCCTATACCAATAGTTTTCATGTGACTATTGAGATGGCACCATTAGAGGATTTATATGGTAGGCTATGCCAATCACCTTTGTGCTGGTTAGAGGCATGGGAGGATGATTTATTTGGACTACGTCTCGTGTATGAGACTTCTAAGTAGGTCCAGTTGATTCAGAAGCAGATGGCTACCATGAAGCCTCGTCCGGAATCTTATGCTGATCACCGTAGATGACCTTTGGAGTTCGTGGTCAGGGATCAGGTTTTCTTGCGTACTTCACCGAGGCTGGGACACAGGCGGATCAGGAGACAGGGTAAACATTTACCATGGAATGTGGGTCCATTCGAGAATTTAGAGAGAGTCGGGTCAGTTGCCTATCGATTGCAGTTACCTCAGAGGTACCGGTCCATGCACGATATCTTCCATGTATCTCAGTTACGCCTCTATCATTCAGACCCGACTCACATCTTTTAACCTGAGGAGGTTGAGCCTCTGATGGATGCATCCTTTGAGTAGAATCCAATTTTTATCATTGACAGGAACACGAAGGTTCTCCGAGGCTGGTCAGTTCCTCTTGTACAGGTACTATGGCAGCATGGCCAAGTGCAGGACGAAAACTGGGATCGGGAGACCGACGTATGTGCTCAGTGGCTAGAGTTGTTCCCGCCTATATCTTCTCCACCCTTAGAAGGTAAATTCTAGGAATAATTAATATAAGGGGGGATGTTTGTAAGAAATTGGTTCTTATTTTTGAGGTACGAGCTTCTTTATTTATCTTTTCCTTAAGTGTTTTTGAGAAACTATGGAAATTGGGGAGAAATAATAAATTTTGGAACTGCGTGCCATGTAATTTTACACACGTCGTGTACTTTTGGCCATATGGGATGGGTACACGGGGAATGCAGCCATGTCGGTGACGAAGGGTGTAAAGACCGACTACACGGTGTGTAGTGGTCTCTTACACGTTGTGTAGTCAGTTGCAGAACAAAATAGTAGGGTAGTGGAGCAGCCACCAGCTGGGCGACAGTACACACCGTGTACTCATAAGTACATGTCGTGTACTCATGTCGTCAGAAGATTAGTGCCACGCTGGTGGGAATCCGCCAGAGGAACAGTTAAAAAAATGGAAAGTACACACCCTGTACTTGGAAGTACACAACATGTCCTTTGTTTTTCTCACATAAATGGGCAGTATCCTCCCATGTTCACAGGGAAGTCATAGAATCGGATTATAGGATCAGAAGAGGGAGGTCGAACCTTGGGAGATTCGCTGATCAAGCACCAGGAATCCGATCCTACTTTTGTCGATAAAGTTGGAACCGCGCGGGTATTCCCTCTCTTCTCCTAGCGTGTTGCTTACCAATTATTTCCCAAATGGAAGTTATTTGAGGTTTAATGAAAGCTTTCATGCCACATATCCACAAATTTCTTGGGCGTTTCTGGGATCGACGATCATTTATACTACTCGTTGACGTATAAGGTAGGTGGCTTGGTGTTTTTTTTCCAGCTACTGGGTGTTTTGTGTATTTTGGTACCACGAACCCATGTTGGGGTGTCTTGTGGCAGAGGCCGTGACTATTTTAACTACCTATAATTGTATAGGTAATTAATTATGATATTAAAATGTTGTTTGGGATCGCTGCATGGGTCCAGGACCACCCTAGGGGTGTGTTCCACTGTTTAGCCATTTGGCCAGGATATCTGAGGGTATGCTTTTAAAGTAATGTTGGTAGAATTTCCTTGAGAGGAATTGCTTGTGAATGTTTATTTACATGTTGGGTGTGGCCCAGTTACCTGTTTAGCCTGAGGGCAGTGTTGTGACTAGCTTGTGGGCATTTTACTACTTAGCATGTGGGAAACATCTTCTGTGCCTATGGGCAGTTGATTTTGTGCATGTGGGCGACACTACTTACGCCTATGGGAAATATTTGTATGCCTGTGGGAAAATTCTTGTGTTGGATACTCTTTACCTGAGGGTAGGAGTTTACATGTCTGAGGACATTATCAGTTTACTTAGAATATTCACTGTGGTGATATTTTAAATTAAATGATTAAATGGATGTAAAATGTCAAAATAATTGGGTAAGATAGTTACTTTTTAGTTCTGCTTACTTTATTGCATTTTAATGCTGCACACTATTGTTGCATGTTTTCACGCAGTTGGGCACGTGCCCTTGGTGGGTGCCTACTGAGATATATTTCTCACAGCCTGTTTGGGTCATTCTTTTCGGCCCAAACAGATTAAGTTTCTACAGGTATGGATAGGGGAAAGAGTCCCTATACAGGTACTTGACTATTGTTGTAGATTATGAGGGCATAGGACCGAGCCTAGGCTCTTGATGCTGCTTCCAGGTGTTTTTTTGTTTTTTTGTTCTCAGTATTATGTTGTACTGTATTGATGTATAACATGTTCTGGCTGTTTTTAAAGAAATGAGACATGTTGAATAATATCTGTATATCTGTTTGGTTGCCTTTTTCTGCACTTTTTTACATTAAATATGCATGTTCTATTGATTCCCCTACTGTTGTATGTTTTATTTTGTATTCCACTGCGCTACACTTTGACAAATGAGGGCATAGTTTCCCCACTATTCGACCTGGGCCCTCGCTGCTAGTCGGAAGCCTCTGGCATTTGGGGAAATGCACATGAGGTCACGTGGAGAACCAGCTTTGGGGCACCTGTTGCATGGCACCCAGGTCCGGGACGTTACAACAGATAAGTTTAGTGATTTTTATGAATGATTTCTGATATTAATATGAGTATCTAAGAGTCCTTATGTGTGTCAATTGGGAGAAAATTCATCTTTTAATGAGTAATTTGATATATGAATATGAGTAATTAAATAATTGTATGAGTAACCCATATATGACTAATTTATAGACTCCAAACATGTCCTTCCATAGTGAAATCCTGAGAATGATTATTATGAAATATATACCTTAAAAATTTATATTTATGATGAAAATAATGATTTCTGAAGATTCTAAATTTATTCTATCATGTTATAAAAAACCATTCTGTGTGTTTTTAAATGATTAAATATTGAGATAAATAATATTGCATTAGATATAATATGATGGGATTTGTACTCATTTAATTGGTGATTTTCAGAAGAGAATACTTGAATATAAATTATTGTTTTAATCATAGGAAAATAATATTTAATGTTGTGGTAATAGTTTAGAAATATTTTTAATATTAAAATATATATCAGTATTCAAAATGAAAGAATTAGGTAAATGATTATCATGAGTAAAATATGTCATCAAATATGTCTTATCTTTATCATAAATTTGGTGATATTTAAATGGAAAAATTATATATAAATAAAACTAAAATTTTTAATGGAAGATGATTGTGTTTTTATTAATTATTTCAAACATCACAAATTATTTTTGGTTAAATTTTTGAATGATAATGTCAATATGATATGTTTAATAATGTAAAAAATAATCAACATGGAGTCTATACTGGTTACACACGATCACTTGTGCCTCCAAGGTACGTCCAATGGTGCAACTACTACAAATGTATGATTTTAATATATCTTTGGAAGAATAAGTAATTAGGTCTTTTTTAGGGATATATTTATCAAATGGATATTATCGGTTCCATTATAGAATATAATTTTATTATATATTTGGAAAAGATAATTTTTTATGGTAACTCTTAGAAACTCATTTGATAACTTGGGGAAACACCTACATTAAAATATTGATATAATGACATGGAGAATTCGAGATTGAAAGTTGAATAATGTCATTTCTTTATGTAAACATATAAAATATATGTTTTTGGGAATAAAAAATAATAAATTGATATGATTCTCATACATAAATCACATGTTTTAAAAATGTTCTAGGTTGAAATCCACTTGATAAAAAGAAATAAATTCTAAAATAAATAAGAACAACTTAGATATATATTTAATATGATAACTCTATTTGAAAAAAAAATAAAAAATAAAATATACAAGGAATCATAATTTATTATACAAAACTATTTTTATGATATAATATTAAAATTAGTAGAAGAAACTAGTTCACACAGTTATTCTAATGACACACAATATTAAATAATTTTGAACTAGTTTGAAAAAGAAGATGAAAATATTTAAAAGGATGATGTGTTTGAAATAAAACTGATCATATTTGGGAAATGAAATACCTTTATGTTGGAGTGGGAGAATCTATGTGAATATATTTCATATAATATCCTAAATAAATGTTGTTCTAGGAATGAATGACTTTTATGTGATTACACACTAATATTTAGAGGAACAAAAATACAGTATGTTGAGGAACTAGACCACATAAGTTTGACATATATAAATATAATATAAAGTAGATATCTAATTTAGTTGATATTTTTTTTTGAATTGGTTTTAAAAATTATAAAAAATATTTGGGATAGATAATGTTTATCTGTGTAATATAGTGAACAATAACTTATGTAATACGGTGAGAGGGTATGAGGGGATACCAACCGAAATCCACATGATGTCAATTTAATAATCTTGTGTCTTGAATATATGACTTAATAAAACCCAATCACAATAATTAATAGGATTCACACATCAAGGAAGAACCCAGTAAAATGACAATGTGTGGAAATTTACATTTCCTATTTCAATTCATATGGTTTATGTTATTATTAATATATATATATATCCAATTACATCATAACATGTGGAATGGGTTTAAAAACCAAAAGGGGTAAATGAATCTAATGTGAAATTGGACTTTGTTAATGGTTTTGGCACACCTGTTTCACCCCCACTCTTGTGTGTGCACTGATTAATAATATGTCTTGTAATAGTCTTATATAATAGTTCAATATAATTTGATCTAAAAATTTTCTCAAACTTCTATTTTTATTGGAATTATATAAAGTGTGGATTTTTAGTACATTATTAATATCCTCAAATGTATAATTCTATCTCCATAACTATGGTAGTATAATTTTTCATTTCTTCCATTAAATAGAGAATCATTGAGAAGAATATAGTATAAAAGCTGATAAAATTTTCTAATTTGACTTATGAAGATCATCTACTTATGTCAATCATAGTAAATATCATCCAAATATCATCATGATTAAGCATTTCAACCAAACTCAATATATGATAATGATTTATTCAATGAATCCTTTATTGGTTTTTATTTTAATGTAAATGATTACATTACAAAATATCATAATAATTTTTTTAATATTTGTTTTCAAATATCAAAGGACTACATGATGAAAAATCAAAATTTAGTTTAAATTATAAATTAATTGAAGATGAATTGGATGAAAATATATGAAATTGAAACACCCTCACCAAATTAGTGAAAGCTAATGATGAATCTATTTCAATTTATAATGAAAGAGTTGATTTTATTATAAAATAATTTAAATGAGTTTTTTTTGGGAGAATATGTTTTTAATTTTTTTTTCTCTGTTTATCCTTTCATTTAAAATGATACATATGTTTTCAATTAATGTCATATAAGATTGGTAGAAAGTGAAATCTAAAAGGCTGGAATATCTTGAAAACAATATTATAGAGGAAATTAGATATTGATCAATATATGAATATATATTTAGATGAAATAATATATTCAATTAATGATTGTAAAATAACTTCAACATAAAGTTCATTGGTCTTGGAAGAAACAAAAAATATTTACACATAAAGAGACGATTCCCATATAGCTGAAATAGGTTTTCGTATCTAAAAAATATTAGAAGGTAATCATGATTCTATGTGGCATCAAAATTGTGTCTGAAATACCTTGAGATCTTCTATAGATTCATCTACTCGAAACTCATAGAGGAAGGTGTGTTACTATCATGATACTTTGGTTTTCACTAAATCAGATTTAAAAAATAATAGAAGAATAATTTAAAAATATAAGAAAATGTGGGAGAAATAAAATTCATTAACCCATCAATGCTTAAGGTTGGATGTAAGAATTTCAAAGAATATTATCTCCCTAATTTGATCCCAAATGAAGGGTGATTAAAAAATTTAAAGCATAAAAATAATTCTATACTAAATATCAATGATAACATAATATATAATTTTGATATTATAGGTACTATTAGAGGCTTTGACATAATATTGTTGAACTCTATAAAAATAATATTTAAATGAAAACAATAAAATTCATGATGTTATTCATATAAGAGATGATGTCCATAATAAACCAACTATAATGAATTAGAAATCATATAAATCGAATAATCTATCCATATAAAACTTATTTATATCTTTTCATCATTTTTTTAGTATATAAATATAGGTGTTCATTTTTACTTTAAATTATTTTATATAATAGACCGATACATCAACAATAATCATGGGTAGAGGATTAAATAATAGAAAAATAATAACATGAAAATATTGAAAATTATAACTTAAGGAGAAACCTAACGAAGATGGTGGACAAACCAATATCAATAAATTAGAAAGAAAAGATGAAAAGGTTATCTATCATATTGGTAAAATATGCTTTTATTTTGGTAAGAATGGTTACATCGTGTTTTATTTAAGGATGTACATGAATATCAAATGAAAAGGGAGAAATAATGATTCAATAAAAATTGAAGAAATTAATGAAAGGGAGGCCATGATTCGTTAATTTGTTGACATCAAATTTATAGAATAATAAAATCCTGATATTTCATCAAAAAGGGATAACCAAAAGAAATTTAGTGAGATATATGGTAGGTAAGATAGGGTTTTACACATAGCCCATATTTGTAGGACATGGATTCCACATCAAGAGTAGTTGATGATATATAAATTGAATGAAACATAAAATTCTAGGGATATGACTGACATAATGAAACAATATTCAACACAAATTAAATAGAGACCAAACTCAAAATTAAGGCATGAAAATTTCCATCCTAGATGGAAATAGACAATATGATGAAAAATTTATGGACAATTGATGTTTCTTGGATAGATAATGTTATGAAATTTGTTCGAGATTGAAAAAATGAGAAAAATTTTAGAATCTCAGACTTCAAAAGGGAAATTAGATTTATTAAATCAATGATGAAGAAAGAATTAAATTCTTAGATAATGTGAATATGAAATGGAATTTTTTTTTCATTAGGAAAAAATTATTAGAATTTTTGGTCTCATTGATAAGCATATAGATATTCACCATGTTCCAAATATGTTTGTTTTAAATATTGTAATGGGAATTAAAATTGAATCATAAATTATAATAGAATATTATATGATTATTTTATATATAGAAAATAATATCCATATGAGAGAAACATTAAATCTTTATCATGGATTATCCTCAAAACAAGTTACATTTCAAATATTAATTAGAATCATAAAAATCAGTGGGTTTAAAAATTCATGGAGCTTATTTCTATATATTAAATCATACATGATGATGATTCTTCAAAATTATCCATTGGGTGGGGGCTAAGGAAGAGAAATTAGCAATATGATTTTTTTTAATAAAAAATCTAAAATTTAGAAATTGCTATAAAAATTTAAGGATGATGTATGATTTTCACTTTCACGTCACTGTTTTTCCCTGTATTTTATAACATTATCAAGGGGTAGTGATTATATGACATGAAATGATGAGAAAAAAAAATAACTAGAATTTTTTTCCTCTGTTTGCTAAAGATGAGTGTGGGACTAAAATGTAATGAAAATTTATTTTGAATTTCCCTAATGATGTAAAATATTGAGTTGGTATGAATTTATGAATATTTTATGGTCAAATTAATTATGTAAATTAATTACTCTAGTTTTATACACCATGATAACCCCATAAAATTTAAATTCTATTAATTTATAATGTGTTTAAATAAATGATATGGTTCTACCATTCACCATTGGATAATATAAGCCTCTCCATAGGTGAAAAATAATGAAAGGAGAAGAAAAAAGAGGGAGAAGATGATTTTCAGAATTTATATGAGAATGGTGGTGAAACTACTTCCCTTTTAGGACCTTCTCTACAAACATGAGACCAATTAATAGGATAATAACATCCTATTTTGAATTTATAATAAATAAGAATGATATTGAATATTGAAATACAGTAATGATTATAGTTAATTATCATGACAAAAACAAACCAAAACTAGGATATTTTAGTAGAAAACCTTTTATGTTAGTAATATTTGTTGTCAATGTGTATGTATTGGAGAAGACAGGTGATAGATTTAGATCCCATGAAAAGAATATGAATTAAAAACCAACCCATTGATAGATAACCAAGATTTAATTTTATGTCATAAATATAAAAGGATGAAGAATATTTTTTGTTGAGAAGCCTTATAAATTAGATGATTAATCATTTGATCTTCATGGAAATGGAAATTTCTAACTTGTGTAGAATGTGTTGACTATATTAGTTTCAAAATAAGTGATGAATATGGTTTTTTAGGAGATTAATTATCTATATTCGATGTACAAGAGTTAGCTAAAGTTGTAGTAACCACCCAATTTTTGACCATTGAATGTTTGAAGATGCTGATGTTATGGAGAAAACATCCATATAGAATTAAGAACAAAGGGTGATGAATTAGTGAAAAATATCACTTGAATGAAGTTTTTAAGATGTATATAATTTATATTTTATGGTGACATTGCTCATTTATAGAATGTACTCTATGTCCTAGAATCAATGTTTATGCCATCCTTCTACTATATTTGACTCATTTCAGACCTACAAATGAGGTATTCAGGAATATTTATAAGTATAATATTTTATACATCATACATTTCATTCACATAGTACATGGGAATTGAAAAATGAAAAATAAAATCTACTTATGAGACAGTTGGAGAGTCACCTACAAGTACCAATGATTAAGGAGATATGTACAGGTGATTTGGAGGTTGTTTATGATCCCTTAGTTCATATGATGATGATATAGACTTGAATTTGGCTATTTATAGAGTTAAATATAAGTGATTTCATATAAATATATGATTTATTATAAGTATGTATTTTATTGATTTTTAAGAAAATATATAGCATCCTAGACCTAGTGAAATCAGAAGTAATAAAACACACTAGAATACATCTCCTCAAATACAGTTCCCCATAAACCAATGCATTTTCCCTTGAAATGTGTGTATTTTATGGTTTTGTGGGGACAAAATACACCAATTATTAGTTTGTATCACAAAATTATCCAATAATGGTGATCATTGAATAAAGTAATAAAAATAGAAGTGGAATAATATTAAATCATCCAAACACAATCAATAGGTTCATGCCTAATCCATTTCAAATAACAAAATGATGATCATTTAATGGAACAAATTAAAAGGGAATAAACCTAGGATACTTAGGTTAATTAATATAAAACAATCTATACCAAAATAAATATAAAAGGAAAAAATATCCTCCACTATTATCCAAATAATAGGATCAATTCTATTGTTTTGTAATCCATCTGTAGACAATAAGTTAAACATCCAACATTGTATGCTTACCTTTTCCCCTACCCAAAACCATAAGATCTGTTTGGGTACCAACGAGTTGCCTAAATAGGGTCTGATATATACCTGGTGGCCCCCACCAATGTTTTCTAGAACTATCAAGTCATACAATATAATATGAAAAGTGTTCATGTGGTAATAAATTTAATATAGAAAATAAATTAATAAATCATTTAAGATTGGGTTCCTCATGGGGAAACCAACTGAAACTACATGATTTCACCTAATCTGGATGTTTCTAAATAGAAATCACCCTACAAGTAATTATATATACATAAGAGTATGTATATATTTAAGTCATATACATAAATAAATATATGTTCATATAAATATACATGCAGTAATATCTAGGACTCGAGGAAAAAACACAAGTCGTCCATTCATAGAAATAAGTTGATTCAAAACTCCCATCACATATGATCACATTAGTATAGTTGATATGTCATTATGGTCATGTATAAGTCATGTACTGAACCTAATCTTGTTCACTTTCATGTAAAACATATTCTTTATTTTTGATTAATTGGAAACCTGATCCAAACAAAGTGGTATTATATTAGGAACCTAGGTATCACTCATGGTATATTCTATCAAAACCCACCATCATTGGATTATATCCATGAAATCCATGTAATGACCCAAATATCATGCATGAAATGTTATAATTCATATCATAATAAGATGATCCATGTCGTAAGACATCAAAAATTATGTAACACTCCTGGAATGTCATGGTGACAATACCTATTAAGTCGATCCAATGTAGTCAACTAGGGAATCTAGTATAACTCAAGGGAATCATATGAAAATCCACTAAGAGATCTCATCCATGGGGTTATATAAATAACCCTCGTATCTTTACCGGATTACCATAAAAAAATTAACAATTTCTAATATTTAATCCCAATGATCTCATCCAAGGGATACTTAATCTGAACCCTAGTTTTACACTTGGATTGGTTGTTGGAAAAGTATTGTCATGTGTTAATCATGTGTCATTCGATATGTATAAATTAGATATATAGGCCAAATAATTTATTACAATTTATTTAACAAAATAATATGAGTAATTTCTTATACATATATCCCACTATTTACCTTTTTTTCAATATAAAATTTTCCACAACCACAAAGGGAAATCAATATATAAAAAAATAATAGTTCAAAATTAATTCCAATGAATGTGGTTCCATGAACATCAAGGAATGGAACACCATTAATGGTGGATCATGACTAAGTGATCATCCTCCACCATTTTTATACCGTTTTTAAGACTATAATAAGCATATTACAATCAATTTATTTAATTAATTAATCTTTTAAGAGGTATTGTATAATTTTTTGTCCTGCATGTCAATGGTCCACTATATAAGGAATTAAATCCTTTGGAAAAAATTACTAAACAACCAAAAATAGGTTTCTAGAAATATCTTAATCCTATATTTTTATTTTTATCAAGCTAGAATAAGAATAAATTATAAAAATTTGAAAATTATTTTAAAATAGTTTTCATTGTATCACACTATAATCTCACTAAATATGGTAGTATGCACCAAGAAAAAAAAGGATATAATAACATTCTGATAAGAATTCAACATAACTAATGGAAAAGGAATATGATATTATAAAAAAGTATGGGATCAAAGCATAATTTTATTCATGTTAGGACCGCTTCATATATATTCTCCTAGATAAAATAATTGTATGGGTTAAATGGGTGGTGCTTTAGCTTAATAGAAATGGGTCCTGAAACATTCCCGACGTGATTGGAATTCACATAGTTAATTACTATGTTTTTTCTATAAGTAAATACTAGGTAACATCCTGAATATGATTCTGGTGGTGCATTGAATTCCCATACTAGAAAAAAAAATATTGGCATTTGGGTGTGTAATATAATTTCATGAATTGAATTAACATATTGAATTGAATTCTCATAATGAATTTGTTCAGTGGATAACATTAAATTCAAAATAAACTGATTGAACTAAAGGATTTATTACCAAGGTCTAAGTAAAAAAACAACATAATGAGGGTTTAGATAAATTTAAAATAATTCATACCACTCTAAAATGTATGAATGTTAAAAACTCCCTTCCTTAAATTAACATATCCTTGAGTTTCCATTTAGAGGGTGATTTTATTTGTTCTGAGAAAATATCTAGCCACATAGCATGGACATAAAACTCTGTCTCCAAAGTCACTTTATGTAGATGATCATGCTTCCAAAAAACACATTCTTGAGGAACAAAATTTTTTTGGTGGACCATCATGATCCAATAAAATATATCTATTGGATTCTCCTCAATAGTACACATCTATCTCAATCCTCATATATAAAATTTCATAAGAATAAGACATGTTAAAATAGTAATGTTGAATTTTATATACATGTATGATGTAGCCTATATACATTAGTGGTAAGGAAAAATAATCAAATACTAGCCTAAATATCTCTATGATCTTGAAAGGCATTATTTAAGGAGACATTAGCTTTCCCTGTCTCTGAATCCATCTATGATCCAGTCTAGGAGAAAGTCAAAGAATGGCCTAATGGCCCACCTCATGCTATAGAGGCTGGTGATGAAGATCAGTATAACACATCTTCCAAGAGTGATCTCTAGCCATGAGTTTTTTTAATAATATGCACTTGATCTGAAATATCTTTAACGATATGTAGTCCTAATAGTGATACCTAACCTTCCTCTAAATAAAACTACGGTGACCTGAATGGCCTTGTAACGACCCAAAGGTATTCAAGGGAAATACCCTTATTATATTTATGTCATAAAATAACATGAAAACACAAAATAATGAACTACTAAGTGATAAGTGACCTTTAACCATAAGTTTTTCACTTCTTTGTTTTGAATTTTGAAAATTTGACATACACAGCTATGTTCAAGATGATTTTTGGAGACTAATGAATCAAAAATAATCTTTGGTTAATAGTGAAAAACCCTTATGAATAGTAACATACCCTTATGAATAGTAATATGACCCTTATGAATAGTAAATCATCCAATATATGAGTAAAATTAACTATGAATAATTAAATAAAATTTAGACATCTTTGAAAGTGACAATTTGGCCTTAGTAAATGTTTTTTTATTTTATAAGTCATAAATAATGTACTATAAAAAATATTTATTTCAATAAAATGTATTCATAAATTATTGAATCAATTTCTTATAGTTTTTAGATAATTTTATAAGACCCTACGTAATTTTTAGAAGCACTATAAAATCAGTTTTAATCTTAAAAACTGTTTTTTTAAGTAAATTGTGATTTTAAATATATATTAAATTAATAATATTTAGAAAATTATTTTTAAAAAATGGACATCATTTTTGGGATCTACACATCGAAAAATGGTAGGGGTAAATTTTTCGGTATATTCTGAAATACTTCAATTTTCGGATGAATAATAAAAAATACAGTTTTTTCCATCATCGGTGTATCCTAAATTGCATCATTAATGATGTAATGATTACATAAACATTATAGAGCTTTATATTCTTCCAAATTATATTATATATCATAAATTATTTTATAAAATAAAATAAATCCAATTCTCAAACCTAAAATGAACTTTACAAAGTATAAAGTCAAAAGATGATTTCTTATAGTGTCTTTTTCTCTTTCTTTCACATTATTTTTAATAAATTAATGATTTCGGATTATAAAGAATAATTAAAGCCTAAAACGAATTATATTATATAATATATGATTTAGGATGTCAAACAACTACAATTAAAAGTCTAACTTTTGATATATTATTTTATTTCATATTTTATACTAAAAAACACCTCCCTCCTCATATATAAATAATCCCTCCCCCTCCTCCTACCAAACCACACCTCTCAAGCTTCAAGAATTGTATAATATTTTCCCAAACACATTCCCTAGAACCTCCCCCACGTCCAAGAGCTTCTGGTCTCATCACAAGACCATGCTCAGGCCCTTAAGGAAGTTCTCAATAGGAGGATTCTAGAGGTAATTTCTCTCCCTCTTCTCCTTTATTTTCCTTTCAAGTTCAAGTTCATTTCCTGATCTCTCCCAACCTCTTTTCATCTATATTTTATTATAACTCCAGTATTATACATCTACTGTAATGTTATGATTCTAATAGGATATTATATCACCCCACACCCTTTCCCTCTTCCTTTTATTTTATTAAAGAGAACGTTGTTCATGAGGTGTTAAATTTATCACCTTCAAAAAATGACATGCTCTCTTCTTCCATTTCTACCTTAAGATCTCCTCATGAAACAATTTTTATGGTTGAACCAGAATATTTTATATGTATTATGTCATATTTAAGGTTCTAGAACTAACTTATGAACATATTACTAAGGGGTAAATTGAGACAAGTTCCATGTGATCGAAAAACCGCTCAAATTAACCCACACAATCTTCGTTTGATTCTTATATAATGATTCATCCACATGGATATAATGTGATTAATTATAAGATAATTCAAACTCCTATAATATCATTAATAACATGTAATATCAGTTCTGTATATTTACTCATGTTCTACCCAAACTTCAATTTAAGAATACAAGTGAACCACCCACGAAAAACCATAAAAACGAACATCCCTGAACAATGTTTTTAAACTTTATTAGACATCCAAAGGAACATAATATGACATAATGAAACCAGAATGAACCCTATTAATGTACAAATGGTTATGTATTTCTAATTAATTAATATAATTTCATTATTCAGGACATTAATGAGAAGGAAGCATTCAGGTACAAGGTAATGGAAAATCTCTAACCCAATTTTCTTCCTTCAGGCTCTCCCTCTTTCACTCCATTTTTGATATGGTTACTCCTAATAGATCATTTGTTCATCATTTCATTTACTTTTATGGGATATAAATGTTTTCTAATGAAGTTTATGTCAATCCAATTTTTTTCCAAAAGAACTATTCTATTAAGAACTCAAATTTTACCTCTCATTCACGGTTGATGGTTCTTGTATCAAGTATGTTGTTCCCTATTTCTTTTGGGAACCCAAATCTTATGAATGTATTATTATGAGATTAAACACATTCCTTTTCAGGGGTTAGTTATGTTCATTTATGATATATGTTCATTGTGTCATGCATGATAAATGATAATGTTATGATGTGACGGGTGCACCCGGAATTTTATAGAGCAATATGAATGTTTAAATGTGACAGGTGCACCCGGAATTATATAGCACTCCAATGCATTGGTAAAAGTGATGAATCTCATGAGTAAATGTGAAATGATGTGTGAACACAATTCTATCATTGTTCACAAGTATTTTTGGTAGTTAACCACTAAGACATGATGTTTCATTTTTTTGCATTGCCACATTTCAAGTATATTATTTATACTCCTCTCATGTTCATGATATTTTGCCTATGTTATGATTATGCTCACCCCATGTTATATTGTTCATACCTATCCTCTTAATGGTCTTCTAGCTCACCTTTTTTATGTATATCCTTATGTGGCTACATATACCAAGGAGAGTACAAGTTCCAATAATAAGCTAGAGAAGAAGATATTAATTAAATGTTTATTCTTGATGATGTATTTGTTATGTGTGGTCCTACTTTGCGCAAGACACTAAACCTTTGGATCCTCTATGTGTAATAAGTTTATGTTTTTTATCTTTGAAATTATGTAATAGTAATGTTAGATAAGGCTGGGTCGCTATAGATGGTATCAGAGGAAGGGTTTAGTTTATATGGGAATTAGGATTAGTGAACCCTAGAGAAAACCTCTAGTATGTGACCATGTAAAAATATGCACACAAGAATATTTACCTAGGGATCCCATATGTTATGTTTTTGGTATAAAATTTTTAAATAAATAAGTTATTCATGAATTTTTTACTTATGTTTTGATCTAAAATTTTCTATTTTGAAAATGGTGGGAACCAGGAGAAATCAGGCCAACAACTCATGCGATGGCCAATGCAACGATTGCCCGAAAAACATCCCTAATGATTTGGGAGGTAGAGTTACAAACCTAATGACGATTCTTACCCAATTATCTCAGGTTATGAATAATAACCATAATAATCGAGAACTCCCTCCTTCACCAAAGAGGGAGCAACTGGCTATTGAATGTTTTATGAGGCAACGACCACCGACGTTTTGTGGATCTTCAGATCCATTAGTTGCGGAACAGTGGGTCTACTCCAAGGAGAAGATATTTTCTTTGATTCACTATTCTGAGATGGAGAAGGTGACTATATCCATTTATCATCTAGATGGAGATGCTGATCAATGGTGGACATTGATAAAGAACACCATGCCAAGGGAGGAAATTGAAGAGATGGATTGGGAAGACATTAAGATAATGTTTCATAATAAGTATTTCCCAATAACTCTTCACACAAAAATGGAGAGAGAATTCATAGAGCTCAAGAAAAAAAGATGGAGAATCTGTCACGACCTATGAAGCGAATTTCACAAGGCATTCAAGGTACGCTTCGGGTTTTGTTATCAACAATGATAGCAAAATTGATAGATTATTTAGTGGATTAAAACCACACCTTCAAAAGTCTCTTACAATTAGAGACATTGGGAGTTATGAATAAGTTTTTTGGTGTGATCTCAAATTGGAGATGGAGTTTGGAGAATAGTCCCATGGCTATGGCGATAAGAAAATAAAGATGGAGTTTCAAGCTGGTGGATCTAATGATAAAGTTGGGAAGAAAAATCAACGTCCCACATGAAAAAAATGTGGGAAGTTGCAAAATGGGAACTGCCTCAAAGGGACGGGGAAATGCCACATGTGTGGGAAAGAAGGACACCATTCTCAAGATTGTCTAAATGAAACGAAAAGGAAGGATAATGTAGCTAATGAAAGGAGAGAACCACCCATGGTTCAATGCTACAACTATAGGGAGCTAGGGCACTATGCAAACAAGTGCAATAAACCTTGAGCTGTCGAGGGTAATCACATCAGCAGCCACCAAAGCCAAAGGAACAAGGGAAGGAATATGACATCACTACTGCGAAGGTGGAGCATGAAAATGAAGTCATACAAGGTACACTTCCTATTCATTCAAGATGGGGAAAAGTCTTATTTGATTTAGGTTCTACGCATTCTTTTATATCTTCCACATTTTCTATAACTATAGAATCGATGCCCCGAAACCTTGAAGTAGAGATATCTGTAAAAACAACAAGTGGTGCAATCATTGCAACCCATGTGTTTGAATATTCTCCTATTGACGTATGTGGGAATATTCTTCCGTAAAATCTCGTAATATATCCCATGGTGGAATTCGATGCTATAATGGGAATGGATTGGATCTCGTTATATAGAGCACATATCAACTGTCGGGAAATGGAAATATCTTTTCATATTCCAAACCATCCCATGCTCCTTTACAAATGCAAGGAAGATCATTAATCTCCTTTGAAATATCCTTCAATGGTGTGGGTGTTGATTCCCTGTGAAGAATCATACCTCACCCAAATTGTTGAGTCGAAGGAAAGTTCCAACCTTGAGGAAATTCCCATCGTGAGGGAATACGGTGATGTATTTCCTAAAGAGTTACCCATAATTCCCCCAGATCGTGAGGTAGAGTTCCCAATTGATCTCATACCTGGAGCTACTCCTATCTCGATGTGCCCCTATAGGATGGCTCCTATCGAACTAATGGATTTAAAGAAGCAGCTATAGGAGCATCTGGACAAAGGGTTCATACACCCTAGTGCATCACCCTGGGGTGCGCTGGTGCTCTTTGTGAAGGAGAAGGATGGAACCATGCGGCTGTGTATCGATTATCGGGAACTCAACAAGATCACAATAATGAACAAGTATCCTTTCCCAATGATATATGACTTGTTCTACCAGTTAAGAGGAACTCAATACTTCTCAAAGGAGGATCTTCATTCTGGATATCATCAAGTAAAGGGGAAGATGGAAGATATTTGGATGACTGCCTTCCGTACAAGGTATGGGCACTATTAGTTTTTGGTGATGCCCTTCGGACTTACTAATGCCCCTGAAATCTTCATGGATTTTATGAATAGTGTATTTATACATTAAATCGACTAATTTGTGGTAGTGTTTATTGATGATATTCTAATCTACTCCAAGAGAATAGAGGAACATGAAGAACATCTAAGACTTGTGTTGGAGACATTGAGAAAGGGGAAGTTGTACGCCATGTTTAGAAAGTGTGACTTTTGGATTAATCAAGTCACGTTTATGGGACATGTGATCACATGTGAGGGAATTTATTTGGATCCTTCAAAGACAAAGGCGATTGAGGAATGGCCCTGACCCTCTGGTTCACAGACATCCGTAGTTTTCCTGGATTAGCTGGGTACTGCCAACATTTTGTGAGAAATTTCTCATGATTTCCAAGCCCACTAACTATGTTAACAAGGAAAGGGGTAAAGTCTGTCTAGAAGGAAGAATTTGAGGGAAGCTTCATGAAGCTAAAGAGAAGGCTGATCACCATTGTTTCCCTCTGGAATTGGGGATGACCTCGTCGATTTAAGGTTCAAACATTCCACGTGGTTTCTAACGGGTTTGTTCATAGAACCGGAATCATCCAATGATTCCCTATCCATTTTATCCTACTTTCTAAATGTAGGAACTCATTAGTTGTGGACTGATGAGGCTTAGGAATTTGCATTGGTCGAGAGGATGGGAGGTCGGACTCATCACACCTTTTTTGAGGGGATTATTATTGTCTACTCCGGGACTCTCTTTACAGATTTAAGTTATGTTCCTGAATCCTTATTATATTACCAAGTATTAAATGACTTTTCCTTTAGATCTGAAAATAAATGATTGATATGTGGGAAATTTAGAGAATCTTCTATATGTGTTCGAGGTTATTCATTGATAGAGAATCATCTCTATTTTTTAGAGATTCTTAGTCAATGGTATCATTTGATACATAAAAGTCTCTTAGTCATTATGATGACCATACTAGTTTTAAAGCCACTTAGTGGGGCACTTGAAGTTTATTGTTATTCAGAAGAACATGGATTATTTCAAAGTTGGGATCATACCCGCAGATGGGCTGTCTACGTATCATTTATTTTGTAAAAGGAATCATAAACCACGTAGTTCATGTAAGGGAATATGACGTTGATGCTTGATGGCTAAAATAAATATGTTATAATTATTTTTACGCTCTAAGCTCACGTGAGTCATGCTCGGTGTGAGAAACAAGAGGTATTGGTAAAACTAGACAATTGTTCCATGAAAGATGCAATCATAAGAAATGATGTGGGGCTTATGTATGTATGACTTCCCAAATAGATGAACATTAGGATTTACATCAGGGAAGAAATCCACGAACAGGGTCCATAAAGGTATATGTACATTATAGAGATTTAGATACTCTATTTTGGGGCTTACTCTTGAAAAGGAGGCCCAAATTAGGAGGTGGCTTATGATTGGGTTTTACTCCTGAGAAGGAGACCCAGATCAAAAAGTAAATTAGGACTGGTTAAGAGAGATTAAGGTTGGGGCTTACTCCTAAGAAGAAGGCCCAGGTTAAGGGACATGAAAAATTAAGGGACTTGGGGCTTAATCCTGAATAGGATTCCCATATTTGAGACTAGGTCTTACTCTTGAGAAGGAAGCCAAGGTTATAGAGGACTTTGGGCTTACTCCTAAGGAGGATGCCCAAAATTGAGAATTATGACTGGGGCTTATTCCAGAAAAGGAGGCCCAGGTTAATGAGGACTTGGGACTTACTCCTGAAAAAGTGGCCCAAATTTATGAGGACTTGAGACTTACTCATGAAAATGAGGCCCAAAATTGAGAATTATGATTGGGGATTATTCCTGAAAAGGAGGCCTGGGTTAATGAGGATGTGGGACTTACTCCTGAAAAGGAGGCTCAACATAATGAGGACTTGGGACTTACTCCTGAAAAGGAGGCCTAGATTTATGACTAGGGCTTATTCTTAAAAAGGAGGCCCAGGTTAAGGGGTTATCTCATCATAAAGGATGAGGTTTAATGAATGAAATATAAATCTTTTGTGATATAAAGATGTGTAAATCACTACATTTTGAGAAATATTCCACCGAGTTCCATTCACATATGGAAGTCAAATCAAGAAATCGTGTCATAAATGGATTTGAAGAGTGTCTTGAAGACTGAATCTTGAATAGGAGAGGTGGAGTGGCATAAGAGGGGTGAAATTGACAAGAAGGGGACCCAAAAGGCAGGGGCGCACAAGTCCTGGAAGGCCCAAAAGTACTGCGTTGGCATGAAAGTCCTGGTCGCGCAGGTATACCTTCACGACACATGGGTAATTGCGTGATTGTTAACCAGTAGGGTAACACTTGGGTGATCCTTGACCAAAGCCTTTAGAATTATCCTGACGTACTTCCATAAGAGAGGCGCGCAAGTGTTGGTGAAGAAGTAGAGCGGCACGCAAGTATGTTCATTTACATTAAGGGTAAAACACCTTAGGCGCGCAAGTGTTAGTGAATTCTAACACGTATTCCTTAATCCTCTTGTTTAGACCTTCCATTCTAGGTAAAGAATTACCATAGAAGTGTTCGGAAGACCTGAAAAGGAGACTTGGGCGTTCAGAGGTCTATATCTGAATTCTGGAAAAATTCCTCCCAAAATAGGGGGCCCACCAGGGGTATTTATAGGCAGGAGAAGACCCCAGGCGGTTATCACATAGGGAGTTCAAGTGACTTGCACAACCAACTGCGGTGCGCAAGTGTACTTGCGTGACCAGTGTAGAACTCGAGCGACCCTTGAGAAATGTTCCTCTTATTCTTTCCTTTCTCAATTTTTGATAATTTTCCAAAGGTTGAATCACTTTGATCTAAGATATTACCCATTTACAGTCTTTAGACTCTGTGACGAAAGGAGCGTCATCAAAATCCCCCCCCCCAGAGTTGGATCCATAGAGAAAAGAGGATTTGACTCTGATGTAAAAAGAAAAACAAGAAATTTGGCAGTTTAAAGTCATGCATGTCAGACATAAAAAGGCTAATGTTTAAGGTCGAAATAGCTTTGACCGAATTAATTAGAATAGACTCAATTCTTTGAAAATTAATCTGAAAACATATTACCATACTCAAGTATGACGGAAAATATGTAAACTATGACTTAAGAAAATATTAATATTAGGAATGATATTAAAAAAGAGATAAAAAGGAATTATAAGAAGTAGTTCCCAAGAATTAAGTTACCATTATTTAAAAAACCCGTTAGGGGGTTGAATTATGCAGGGCCACCTAAGGGCATTGGATGCGTAGTCAAATAAATAGCATCTTTTGGCTAAAAGGTCTGTTATGTAGACTACTTATGCAAGGCCACCTAAGGGCACATTCTGCATAGTCAGGAAAAAGAACTCTCAGAAATTTACTCTCCTAGTTCTAAAAAGCCAGTGGAAGTGTATGGTGATTCAAATTTTCCAAAGTATATAGTTTTTTGTATGGAAAGGGGTACTTGAATATGGAGAAGATATTTCCAGACAAGATTATCGAAGAACTGGATGGATATCACTCCTACGAAGGTCTGACCCAAATGTAGGGTAGAAGAATATAAACCATAGACTTGAATACTTTCTGATCATGAAAAAGGATATGGGACAAGTATGATAAGGATGGCTATTTTTGTGGATCTCTACATATTTTCATTAAGAAAAATAACGACAAAAGAGGATTTTATCCCAAGAATAAAGTTACAACTATTTAACAAAACTGTTAGGGGGTTGAATTATGCAGGGCCACCTAAGGGCATTTATTGCATGGTCAAAATAATAACATCTAATGGCTGATAGGTCTGTTATGTAGACTGTTTATGCAAGGCCGCCTAAAGGCACGTGCTGCATGGTAAGGCAAAAGAACTCATTGCATTTCAGGGCTTTTGTGATTAGAAGTTAAGAAAAGGGTTATGAAGATTTGAAAATATTTAAGGATATGATTATGACACATAAATTTGGGTATTGTACAATGTATGCAGAGATACACAGATCAATGATAACCATAATAATGTTATGGCTGGGTCCTGAATGGAAATGTTGGACTTCACTACGTATCCCATAAAGATGGGAATCAAGCCATACATAGATCTTGAACAACAGTTTTTACATCGAGTGGGACGAATGGATTGTAGATCTTATTATAGGGTCATAGAGCTTGGACCATTGTAAGAAATACACAGTGTGTGTTTTCATGGGGACTTTTCAGCCATGGGCCTGAAAGAGGAATTTGGGGTTAGCCCCAAAAGACATGGGGCTGGATTCGAGGGACACTCGAACGTTCCTACGTATCCCATAAGGATGGGAATCAATCCCACTTAGTTCTAGAAGTACCCTTTGTACAGATTTGGTTCGTACATGTGAAGGGTGAAAGGGGACTTTAGTGAAATGATGGTTTAACCCAAGATAAAAGGTTCATGTGTTGACATGTATGCACGTAGTCTATGAGATGAAGAATGATTGAAAACCAATGAGAGTAATGATTCCCTCTCAGGTGAGGGTATCAAAGAATATTGTATTTTATTGTCATATTGGACAAAAGTGTTGTATAGTTTAACGTCGTATAGCAAGGAAGAAAGTGAAGTAATGTAAAGATATTGATTCTAGAGCTGGTTTCATGAATACAAATTATATGAGATGGAGGTGAACCGATGTGAAGAGATTGATTTTAGGCTTGAACCATGGGAGGTTACCTACGTACCCAGCCTGGAAGGCATGGATCAAAGTCTGCGTAGTTCATTTAAAGAATGAATTAGTGATCATTTTGTCCTTGGGGACAACAAACTAAGAAAATAGTGTTGGGACTTACACATGGTTAGTACCCCAGAGAGGGTTTTATGGTTAATGTTTGCTCTAAGCTCACGTGATTTATACTTATTGTGAGAAAAAAGAGGTAGAAACAACCCTAATGATGCAGAGTTTAATGTCATGTAGGAAATATATAGGGACTACATAGTTTAATGTCATGTAGGACATATTAAAGGACTTTCTATACAGTTTAGCGTCCTGTAGTTAGGATGATGGGGACAATAAAATTTAATGTAATGATGGAAAAAAAGAGGGCTGGGCAATTTAATGTCATGCAGGGAGGACAAAAGAGTACACCATTTAACGTCATGATGGACATATTAGGTACTTTTTCATAGTTTAACGTCATGTTTGAACAAAAAAGGGACGATACAGTTTAGTGTCATGTTAGATGTAAGTGCGAATAGTTTAAGGTCGTATGCATGGACAGTTGGTTATGTAGTTTAATTTCTTGCTAGACATAAGGGACTTCTATATAGTTTAACGTCATATAGCAAGGACGATTAAGGGGGACACAGTTTAACGTCATGTTGGAGGAAATTGAAAATAGTTTAAGTTCGTATGCATAGACTGTTGATGTTTATGAAATTTAACATCTTGCTAGACGTGATGAGTGGTTTTAATGTCATGCAGGACAGTGGTGTAGTTTAAGGTCATACTAGACCCTGGTGCAGTTTATGGTCATACTGGACCATGGTTATGCATTTTTTGTTTATAAAAAATACTTCTTCCATGATATGGCATTGGTTGGAGTAGTGATGAGTTCTCCATCCATTGAAATAAATGAATAAGCTCCATTAGAGTAGACCCTATGTATTGAGTAAGGTCCTTCCCATTTTGGCTCAATATTTGGAGGTTTCTTTACTGGTATCATTGGAGTTCTGATAACTAATACCAATTATCCCTCAGTGAATGAATGAAGAAAAACTTTTTTGTTGAATGCTCGTGCTATTCAATTCTAATAGACTCCCTTGTGGTGCAAAGTGCACAATATTTTCTCATCTAACCATTCCAATTCATTCAATCACTTTTGAGACTGTTCATCTATAGATGAATGATCAGAAATTGCTAATCTGAGAGAGGGTAGATGAACTTCAATGGGCAAGACGACTTCCGTTCCATAAACCAGTGAATATGGAGTTGACCGTGTTATAGTGCGGGCGGTAGCCTGATAAGCCCATAAAGCATGAAAGAGTTTATCAGGCCATGAATTCTTATCTTTATCTAACATCTTTTGCAGTATATTGGAAAGAGTCTTGTTGATGGATTTTATCTGGCCATTGGCCACTGCATGATACCGAGATGAATGATTGGATTTTATGTTGTATTCTTGATACAACTTTTTCACCTCGGATGAACATAAGTTGGTGCCATTGTCCGTCAATATGGTATGAGGGACCCCAAATCTGGTAATGATGTTAGACATGATGAAGCTAACAATGCATTTAGAACTGACTTCATTGAGAGTTACTGCCTCTGCCCATTTGGAAAAGAAATCAGTAGCAATAATAATATACTAAAACTTCTTGGCCGTAGCTGAAGGGTAAGGTCCCACCACATCCATTCCCCATGTAGAAAATGGCCACAAGTATTTATCTGTATGAAGAAACTCTGGAGGTTGATGAATGAAGTTGGAATGTACATGGAATGAATGACACTTCTTTGTGAAATCAACACAATCTTGTATCATTTAAGGCCAAAGTACCCAAGCCTTCGAATCCGATCAGACAGTCTATGTCTAGACTAGTGGGCACCACAGACTCCTGTATGCACTTATTTCATGACAGCCATTGTCTCTTCACCATCAATGCATTTGAAGAGAAATCCATCAAAACCACGTTTGTAGAGAATTTTCTCTAAGTGATCTGGGGTATCATAAAGAGTAAAATTGACCACATGTCGTCGGATTTGTTCTTTCTCGGCTCTATTAGGTGGAAGTGTTCCATTTTGAAGGTATTACCTGATAGGTGACATCCATCCTGTAGTATGACCATACGGTTCAGGAATGGGACTAATTTCATTAATTTCCTCTATTCTGGATCGAACAAAAGGTGAAATTTCATGACGGTGGGCAATACTGATGGTTGTATTGTCCCGATTTGGATCTTCCAGAGCTATGGCTATATTAGCCAGTGTATCAGCATGAGCATTTTGTGATCGCGGGACATAAGAAAATATCGATTCCGATGAGAATTCCGCCATTAACTCTCTTACGTAATCATACAAATGGATTAGTTCTTATTTTATGATGGCATAATCTCTATTGAATTGTTTGATTACCTGGTCTGAATCACCTTTCAACATTAAGTGATTCACTTGTGCTTGAAGCACCAATTCCAATCCTGTGATGATAGATTGGTATTCTGCTTCATTATTGGTACCACCTTCCCATAATAAGAAGGAATAAGGTAACATTTCCTTTTCTGGAGAAATGAGCACAATTCCTAAGCCAACTTTGTTGAATTTAGTATTTTCCATTTTTCTCCCCGTTGGACTTCCGAAAGCACCATCAAAATCAATTTCCCATGCTTGAGGAAATTCTTGAATAGAGAAGGCTTCCTCATCAGGGTGTTCAATATCTGAAGATGTGTCTTCCACTAAAGGGTGTTCAGCCAAGAAATTAGCCAGAGCTTGGAACTTTATTGCCTTTTGAGACACATAATGAATGTCGAATTGCTGAAAACTAACTGCCCACCTTTCCAGACGTCTTGTAAGCATTGGACGACTAAGGATGCATTTGAGCGGGTTATTGCGAGATACCAATTGGACCTAGTGATGTTGCAGGTAGTGTCTCAACTTATGAACTGCAAAGATTAATGCCAGGAATCTCTTCTCAATACTTGAATACCGGTTTTCTGCTTTAAGCATAGTCTGAAAGAGGTAGTAGAGGCTGTATTCATACCCAACATCATTCATCTGAGCAAGAAAGGAACCCAATGATCGCTCTATGGCTGTCACGTAAAGGATAAGTGGCCTTCCTTCAACAGGTGGCATTAGTATAGGTGGGCGCAAGAGGTATTTCTTGAGAATATCGAATGCTTCTTGACATTCTTCAGTCCACTAGTAAGTGACTCCCTTCTTCATAAATTTGGTTAAGGGTAAACTTTTTCCTGCCAAATTGGCGATGAAACGCCGAATATAGGCTAAGTGTCCATGATGTCCTCTTGATTTTTTCAAATTTCGAGGAGGTGAAATACCAAGGATTTACTTTTTCTTCTCTGGATCGACTTCAATACCACGATGGCGTACAACAAAGCCGGTAATGTTTTCTGAGGTTACCACAACAACACATTTTAAGGGGTTCATCTTCAAATTATGTTGTCGAAGCTTGTAGAATCTGAATTCTAAATCAGCCAAGTGATTAGAACATTGTTTTTATTTTACCACAAAATCGTCCACATAGAATTCAACAAACTTCCTTAAAAAGGGTTTGACGATTCGATGTATGGCACACTGATATGTTGCACCTACATTCTTTAAGCCAAAGGGCATTACCCGGTAGCAAAACACACCCTGAGGGGCTCTGAAGGCTATAGATTCATCATCTTCTAGAGCCATTCAGATTTGATTATATCCAAAATATCCATCCATGAAGGAAAGTTCTTTATACCCAGTTGTTGCATCAATTAAATGTTCTGTAATCGGAACTATGAAATCATCCTTAGGACAATGCCAATTAAGATCTCTGAAATCTATGCAAACTCCAATTTGTCCGTTCTTCTTTTTTACAGGGACAATATTAGCCAACCACTTGGGATATTGAACTTCTCTAACAATGTTAGCTTTGATATGCTTATCCAGTTCATCTTCAATTTTGGAAGCATAAGATGGGTGTGTTCTTCTCGCGGCTTGGAAAAATCCTCGATGCTCTTCTGGTAAACCCAAATGATGAGTAGTAACATCAGGATCAATCTCAGCCATCTCTGTATAGTTCCAAGCAAATATGTATCGATTTTGTTTTAAAAAAGAAAATATACATCTCTTGTTCTTCAAGAGTCATGGCCGCACTGATTAAAGTGGGGCGTGGATCTTTTTTGTACCTAGATTTATTTCTCTAAGTTCATCCCCGGTGGTAGAGATACCCTCTTCAAATGCTGAAGGATCATCTCTAAGATCATCCTCTTCTTCTTCAACATGTGTTATTTCTTCCGTTTCTACTTCCACAGAAGATGATGTATAAAAATTAATATGATTAAGAGAGATGTTAAAATTTGAACATCTTGAAGAAGAGGCTTCCATTTCCAACCCAATTGACGATGAAGGGTCTTCCTTGGGTAATAAAGAGGAGATGATGGACTGAGAATCAACACCATTGTTCACTTCTGATGTCTCTATCACTTCTTCTGGCCTGGTTGGTGAAGTATAGACTTTCTGGATTTCAGTATATGAAACGAAGACATCTCTATTTGAGCTTTCATCATTGCCTTGTGGGTTACCAGTTTCTCCCATGTTGTCTGGCTCGATTGCCATAATTTACATTATAGATCATTCCATAAGAGTATTTTGATTTGGGTCTACCCTGTCAATTTGACTGATAGGAAACACATAATCTGTTCTCACATGCACAAATGGATTTACTGGAATCTTTTCCAAACCATATGGAGCATCGACTATGGTAGTCTCCCTGGTTGTGGATTTATCCTTTCCCTTCTTGTGATAGAATTCCGCCTCAATGTATTGAGACTCACATATCTTGAACGCAGCCTAATCACCGTACAATGTCCCAACTTGACCATCGAAACAATATTTGAGAGATTGATGGTATGATGAAGGGATAACTGCATGTGGATGTAGCCAGAGTCTTCCAAGCAAGATTTTGAAGGCTGAGTCTTGATCAACAACCATGAAATCTAAACTGGATAGAAGATCTCCAAAGTGAGTTCTAAGTGTAACTTCACCCATTAGGTCTTTTTCATTTTAATCATATCCTTGTTACATTATAGTAGAAGGAGATAAATCAGATTCTGTGAGGCCCAATCGACGAAGTGTACGAATGGGCATGAGGTTGACTCCTGAACCATTATCAATGAATGCTCCTCGGACATCTACGCCATTGACCTTTCTAGATTAGTACAAAGGTCTAATATGTCCATGCACGACATCATCTTCATCTTCATCAGTAAAAGTTATTACCTCATGGCATTCTGCAGGATTATTCCCTATGTGATAGACTTTAGCAGTAGCAATTTCAGTTTCAATCACCTGATGACTTGACAAAGCCTCAATGAGTGCTTCCTGAAGATCCTTTGATAAATTCATAGCATCCAGAATTGATAAACTGGCCGGTACTTGGTCCAGGTGTTTCAATAAATCATACTTTTGTTCCAGAGGTCTGCATTTCCCAACAGGAACATGTGGTTTAGCAGGTGCCTTGGAATCATATTCTTTGCAAGTTGATGTATCTTGTATCGGGATAGGAGTTCGCAATATTCCTAGTTTTGGAAGATTAGAACGATTAGATCCATTTACTTGCTGAGAAGAAGAAGATGGAACCTTCAACCGTTATTCTAGAATATCTGTTCCTGGACTGAATTTTCTATTGGTAGAAGAACTTTCTTGTTCTTGCTGAGCTCGCTGAAGGGCTCTACCATGAGTTTCTACTGCATACACAGTTCTAGTAGGGGTAGAATTGGAATAGTGGATCTTGAAAGAACCACGTCTTCCCCTGGATCCTGAGCCTCTAGAACATCCTCTGATTACTCTATTTGATATAGGAAATTCTGGCTCATCATAATCGAAACTGCAACTGGCATATTGATCTGTTAATTTAATCATATTAACAGAATCAAAAATCAACTCTTCATCCGATGAAGACTCTACCTAACTAGCCAATTCGGGCTGTTCTGTTTGATGGGGTGGTTCTCGTTGCTTCGAAGTAGATGGCATGAAATCTGCCAAAGTCAAAGACATCTTAGGCATTGACACATACTCATCTTCATATAATTGTTCCTCTTTCTTAGAATTGTGCTGTTTCTTTGAGGATTTTCCCTCTAATGATGAGGGTTTTGCTGCGGTATTCATGGCAGAAGGCATACTTCGTTTCTTCAATTGTGTTCACAACATAGCATGAGTTCGTTTGATCGTCTTTCGGACCATCCAATCATCATATTTTTTTTCTTTTGACTTCTTTCCACTCACCTTCCTCCTTTGGAACTATAGCAGTAACACATGCTACATGTGCTGAAGAACCATTCAGTTTGATTTGCCCTAAGTCGACCATCTTTTTCAGGAGGTCCATGAAGACAAAACACTCCTGGATGGGATGCCCCAACATATGATGAAATGGGAAATAATTTGGACGGTCTTCATCTCCTTCCTTTTTTGGCCTCTTGGGCCTTGGCAATTGAACCAAATTATTTTCTAGAGCTGAAATGAAATAACCCGAAACTTGTTCATTTCGTAAAGAGTAAGCATTTCTTTTCAAATCCCCAAATTTTTTTTATATTTGATCTTTTTGATTATCTTGAAGAAACAACCTCTGATGTTGACACTCAATAGGTGGAGCCCTTCGAGAAGATGAAGGTTTTTAAGTAAAAGCAGGTACAGGTGCTTGCTTAAGCATAACCGTAGAAGTCTGTGCTTTACCCATTCTCCTTACTGGAGCTGATGGAATTACACGAGATTTAGACTTATTCTATATAATAGAATCTTCAATCTGTTGAGCGATTTAAGTAAGGTCTCAAAACCCTCCTATGTATTTCATAGGGATCAGTGGTGTGCGTAATTCATCAAGCAGATTTACCACACATATTGGAAACAGTTCCTCTTGAGGAAGTGCTAAGCTTAGGGGATATGTTAATCCCTTCTAGCAAGCAATGAAATCTGAGACCATTTCATTCTATCATTGCTTATAGTTTGTAATATCTAAAACAGTTGTCTTTGACAAATTTTAGCTGAATTGAAGAAGAAATCGTTGACAGAGATCATCCCATCCGGTAATTGACTTGGATTTCAAGATTGTGTACCAGACAAAGGCTTTTCCTTGCAAGGTTCGAATGAAGAATCTGAGTTTAAATGCTTCGTTTTTGTTCTAGAGTTCCCATAATTGGATCACAACAAGACGCATAATGCATCAAATGCTATTCAGGATCGCCTGACCCATTGAAAATAGGGAAAACAAGGTTCCCAAAACTTGATGGGGGAAGAGACTGAATCTACCCATTCATGGTAAGCTCTCTTTTCAGGCTGAACCTTCGCAAACTTCCCTTACATAGTCTCTAATTGAGCTATTAATGACTCAATGTTAGTTATAAACTTTTGATAAATATTCCATTGAACTTGGACTTGGGTAGGTGCAATGACTGGAGTTTGGGTAGGTATGGCAGCTGGTGCTGCAACTGATGGCAACACTGCCAACTGTTGTTTCACATGACCCGTAGGATTAGACCTGTTATGGTGTACTGATAGAGGAGGATAATCATGATCCATTTCAGTAGCTGAAAAAAATTCCCTCGGCTGACTGACTCCAGCACGCTTAGAAAGAAGACTTCCCTGAATTAGTTCTGTATTCAACCTCCTCAATTCCTTCTTCTCTTCCTCTTGTTGTGAAAACCATTTCTCTAGTGAGAGCTATTGGCCTTCTCCATATGAAGGATATGTAACCTGATATTCTCCCTTCCCCTTGTTTGATCCCTTTCGGAGAGGGGGAAGTGGGTTACTTGAAGGATTACCTAAGTTCTGAGTAATCCTTTGATTTCGTGTACGCACACCTTCTTCATTCATGTCTGTGCGTACATCTTCTTGAGTAGGAACCTCTTCATCTGAATCCCCTAAGTGAGCCTCATATGGTGGATCAGCAACAACGGCATTGATGACATTGATTGATGCATAATTCATTACATCCCTCATATCGGCATTTCTGCGATATTGTCTCCTTCCATGTCTTTGACGAGACATTTCATTTTGTTGATTAGATCCCTCAAGAACTTCAGGATGAACCATAATTTGGAGAGAATATCATGATAATTTGGATCTTCATTCCTCTTGAGTCTTCTTCCCTAATTGAGAAAAGACCGAATTTCACTGAGGAGGGGATTGATGATTTGAAAAAGTCCCCAGTCTGGTGGACTAGGGCTATTCCTACTATCTTTTCTCAACTCCTTGAATCCTATTTGTTGATTATGAGGGTTGGTTTAAAAGAGTCCCCAGTATGGCAAGCTGGGGTGGCTCTTGACTTGCAATGTCTGGGACTTTCTTAAAATATCTCCTTATCTTGCTGACCTTAGTCCTGAATTTATTTGGATGCATCAACCTACATCCACTTTTATCACCCGGCTTAAAAGACGGTTGGATGATTTCTAACACTTCTGTAACTTGATGATGTGCTTACTCCATATGGGAGTCCTATTCAATATTCTCATTTGCTTGATGCAGGAGTAATTCAACAACTTGTTCTCTGTATTCTTGATTTTGAGAGGAACTAGTTGAAGCCTGTTAATTGGAAGCTTTGGATTACAAACAAAGCTAGGTATTCATGGCCAAACATGGGAAATAACATTGCATGAGACCATTTTCGGCGGGCTTCGCTGACTGGAGAGCACCATGAAATTCAGTTCTCCATGAACAACCCATCCTCTGACATGAATACCAGATGGGGCATTGGGGATTAACTGGAGAAATCTTCTTAGTGCGCCAAGGCATGAACGCTAAAGGTCTCTCTTCTGCTTTTCAGCCTTCAGATATCGAGAGACTGATAGAGATGCCAAATCAATTTGGCCTTCTAACCCTTTTATTATCTTAACATTATTTTTATATTCATCATAAGATAATACTTTCCTTTTCAACTGACAATGAGTTTTCCACATATTGAGATGAATATCATGAATTCCATCTTCCGTCAAAATCTCTAGAATGTCATACTGAGAGTCATCTAGAGGCCAAAACATGACTAGCACATCACCATTCGCCAGTTGTTTTCTCATGTTCATTATTTCCTCTTTATCATTCAATGAAGATTCTTCTACCTGATTTGACCATAGTTGGTGCTTTTTTTTGCTTCATCGGATTCAACAAGATTAGTAGAGAAATCACTGATCAAAATAGAAGATGCATGACTTAGTGGTGGTTCAGAGAATGACATACACCCTGGGCTATCTTCTGATTGAGAAATAATTTCACCTGCTAGAGATGAAGAATCAGACATGACTGGTTTCGCATTTACATGTGCCTCAAGATAAGAGGGCTTTCTCGGCACTACATTGTCCACTAGAGAATTTTTTGGGAAATGTTCATCACTACTGTGGAGATGAATCTCGCAGCGAAATTCATCATCATGGAGAGGACCACCATGGTGGGTTATAGAAATATATGAGATCTCTTGCTCCTTGGTCTTCTGACCACACATAGGGTTCCTGTGGATCTCATCTGAATATGGAACTTCGAGATCAACCGAATTGTCATGAAGAATGCCTTCACGAGGCAGTTTCTGTTGAAGACCTTTGGAATTAATGTTCCCACTATTGGGAATTGAGGGAGTAGACTCTTGAATTCCAACAGATAACTATCTGAGGGCTTCAAGAACTCCAGCATCGAGAAAGACCTTGTTACAGATTGGCTCTTGATCTCTCGACTGTGCTGGGCGAGTCTTCTTCATAGACGACTTCTTACTCACCTTGGAAAACACTTGTTGAAGAAGGTGGCTGTTCTGAGCAGGTGTATATGCCTAATCAGGAGATATGGACAAGTTAGGCTGACGATCCCCACTCAAATTAGGTGTATGTTCCTGATTTGGTTTTCCATATGATATGGGGGAGTACACCCCACAACCCTCTTGGACATAAACAAATGTGTGTGTATGTTCCGGAGTGAACTATTGATGTGTCACTCCACTAGTAGGGATAGATTTATGTGTCTTTTCCTGAGATGTTGCTGAAGCTGGTATAATATCCTAGCAAGCATCCAGAATATGAGCAGGGATTTTCTTCTGCTCTTTCACCATTGATAGAATATTCTTGGTGACTTCAGTTACCGGAACGTGGATATACATCCATTCCATGCTTGGAGTAGGTGTTTGTGCCTTCTCCGGTCCTCATTTTCCTGTCAGTGAATCCAGATAGTACTCAACTGTGGGGGTAGAGAATTGAGTCTACCTCCTATTTGTCGCCAGACCATTCCAACTGTCGTCTCCAAATTCTACCAAGGAAGACTGTTGGTAGGCTTGATCAGTACTAGAAGGTGTATGTGCCCACTGATTTCACTTCACTGAACGTGGTTGACGAGATCAATCATATATAGTCAAATGAGCCTGCTGACTAACTCATGACATATAAACAGGTGTATGTTCCTGCCTATAATACTCCACTAGAATTTCTTGGTGGGATTGGAGTGATACTGCCAGATGAGTCTGCTGAACAGCAGAATTAAAACCAACAGGTGTATGTGCCCGCTCATTTATTACAACCAAGTTAGGTTGGTGGACTTCTCCAGAAATGGCAGAGATGAGAACCTGCTCACTGTTAACCGGACTTCGCCTCTGGTGATTTGTCTTTCCAGCCCGAGTTTGAGGAACCTGATCCGAACGCCTGGAGTCAGTACCCTCATCATGTTGAGGGCACACAACCGCATGAGTCTGGTGGCGATTGTTGATGGGAGCCCTTGGGAAGGACACATGTCTCCTTGAATTAATGCCCTGAGGGACCTTCTCATTCACCTCCTCAGAATATGGGAGTGAATGGTGATTGAGTTCCGGGGATAACGTCCTGAAATGGTTAGAGATGGTGGTTAGTACCACCGGCTTCTTGATCACTGGTCATCGCTCTCTAGATAACCATGGTGAATTGTTTACTTGGAGGGCTTGTCGGGCTGCCTTCAGAGTTGGAATATTACCATTTTGACGGTACTTCTTAACCAGTGCATTTGATACCCGGTGTTGAAGATGCTGAGTAGGTGATATCATCCTCAGAGAGGACAATGATCCAGAAGGAGTAGCATCAGTTTCATTTGCAGCATATGTTTTCATAGTAGACGTATTCACGGATGCGAACTTTAGAGAAGCCATTCTGGAAATGCATAAGATATTAGAAAAGAGTTCCTGTTTAATATAACAGAAATAATGAAGATAAATTCAGCCACTACATCTTTTGGATGAGCACATATGTCAGTAATTGTTTTTGTTGGCCCTCTCAATGAGTTTTAAATAGGGGCCTAATAAATACGCAAAACATCATTTTGACTTGGTTAAGGAATCACATCGGGTTCACCATTTTTTGATTCCCTCTGGAATTGGGGATGACCTCATCGATTTAAGGTTCAAACATTCCAAGCAGTTTCTAACGGGTTTGTTTGTAGAACCGAAAACATTCAGTCATTTCATATCCATTTGAACCTACTTTCCAAAGGTAGGCGCTCATTAGTTGTGGACTGATGAGGCATAGGAATTTTCATTGGTCGAGAGGATGGGATGTCGAAATCCTCACACCTTTTTTGAGGGGAATTATTGTCTACTACGGGACTCTATTTATAGATTTAAGTTATGTTCGTTAATCCTTATTACATTACCATGTATAAAATTAGTTTTCCTTTAGATATGACAATCAATGATTGATATGTAGGAAATTTAGAGAATCTTCTATATGTATTCAAGGTTCTTCATTGATAGAGAATCATCTGTATTTTTTAGATATTCTTATTCACTGCTATCCTTTGATACATAAAAGTCTCTTAATTATTATGATGACCATACTGGTTTTAAATCCACTCAGTGGGGCACTTGATGTTTACTGTCATTCAAAAGGACATGGATTATTTCAATGTTGGGATCGTACCCGCAGATGGGCTGCCTACGTATCCTTTATTTTGGAAAAGGAATCAGAACCCATGTAGTTCAAGTAAAGGAATATGATGTTTATGACTGATGGCTCAAAGAAAGATGTCATAATTACTTTTACGCTCTAAGCTCACGTGAGTCATGCTCCGGTGTGAGAAACAAGAGGTATTGGTAATACCAGACAATTGTGCCATGAAAGATGCAATAATAAGAAATGAGGTGGGGCTTATGTATGTATGACTGGCCAAATAGATGAAGATTTGGATTTACACCAGGGAAGAAATCCAGGAATAGAATCTATAAAGGTATATGTACATTATGGAGATTTGGATACTCTAGTAAGGGAAATAATCCTGAAAAGGAGGCCCAAATTAGGAGGGAATTATTATTGGGTTTTTCTCTTGAGAAGGAGACCCAGATCAAAATGTAAATTAGGACTGGATAAGAGAGATTATGGCTGGGGGTTACTCCTGAGAAGAAGGCCCAGGTTAAGGGACTTGAAAAAATAAGGGACGTGGGGCTTACTCCTAAAGAGGATGCCCATATTTGAGACCGCGGCTTACTCTTGAGAAGGAAGCCCAAGTTATAGAGGACATGGGGATTAATCCTATAGAGGATGCCCAAAATTGAGAATTATGACTGGGGTTGATTCTTGAAAAGGAGTCCCAGGTTAATGAGGACTTGGGACTTAATCTTGAAAAGGAGGCTCGGATTTATGAGGACTTGGGACTTACTCCTGAAAAGGAGGCCCAAAATTGAGAATAATGACGGGGGCTTATTTTTGAAAAGGATGCCCAGGATAATGAGGACTTGGGACTTACTCCTGAAAAGGAGGCCCATGTTAATGAGGACTTGGGACTTACTCCTGGAAATGAGGCCAAGGTTAATGGGGACTTTGGACTTACTCCTAAAAAGGTGGCCCAAATTTATTACTGGGGATTATACTTAAAAAGGAGGCCCAGGTTAAGGGGTTCTCTCATCTTAAAGGACGAGGTTGAATGAATGAAATATCAATCTTTATTGACATAAATATGTGTATATCACTAGGTTTTGAGAAATATTCCATGGAGTTCCTTTCAGATAAAGAAGTAAAATCAAGAAATCATCCTAGAAATGGCTTTGAAGAGTGTCTTGAAGACTGAATCTTAAATAGGAGAGGTGGAATGACATAAGAGGGGTGAAATGGACAAGAAGGGCACCCAAAAAGGCAGGGGCGTGGAAGTCCTGGAAGGCGTGCAAGTACTACGTGGGCGCACAAGTCCTGGTCGTGTACGTATACCTATGTGACACTTGGTTACTTGCACGATTGTTAACCAGTAGGGAAACACCTGGGAGATCCTTGACCAAAGCCTTTAGAATTATCCTGAGGTAATTCTAGAAGAGAGGAGCGCAAGTGTTGGTGAAGCAGTGGGGCGACGCACATGTATGTTCATTTCCCTTAAGGGTAAAAAACCTATGGCGCGCAAGTTTTATTGAATTATAACACTTAGACATTACTCCTCTTGTTTAGACCTTCCATTTTGGGTAAATAATTAACTTAGAATTGTTCGGAATACCTGAAGAAGAGACTTGGGCGTTCAGAGCTCTATATCTAAATTCTGGAAAAATTACACAAAAAATGGGGGGTCAACCGGGGGTATTTATAGGCTGGAGAAGACCCTGGGCGGTTATCACTTAGGGTGCACAAGTGAGTTTCTCGACCAACTGCAGCGCACAAGTGTACTTGCGCGACCAGTGTAGAACTTGCGCGACCCTTGTGAAATGTTCCTCTTATTCGTTCCTTTGTCAATTTTTGATATTTTTCCAAAGGTAGAATCACTTTGAACTAAGATATTCCCCTCTTCCAGTCATTAGACTCTGTGATGAAAGGAGCGTAAACAACCGCACCTGTACTCACACTACTGAAAAGTGGAGAAAGTTTTTGTATATACTGGGATGCTTCAAATAAATGCTTGGGTTGTGTACTCATGCAAAATGATAATGTCATAGCCTATGCCTCACGACAGTTGAAGATCCATGAGCAGAACTACCTGACACATGATCAAGAGCTGGTAGCCAAGATTTTTTCCTTGAAAATATGGCGGCACTACCTTTATGGAGATAAGTGTGACATATACACTGACCATAAGAGAATAAGGTATATATTTACACAAAAGGAGCTCAACATGTGTCAAAGGAGATGGTTAGATCTAATCAAAGATTACAATTTCTCTATTCAATGTCATCCTATAAAGGCAAACAAGGTAGCTGATGCTCTAAGCAGAAAAGAATCTGCTACTCTATTCATATTGCGGATTGAGAAAGACCCAATATTCTTGGATATGCAATGAATGGATTTGGAAATCATAAGGGCGGGGGATACATCCTACATTGCACAAATGATTGCGCAACCTCCCATCCAAGAGAAGATTAAGGAAGCACAATGGGATGATGTGGAGACACGAAATAGGGTGAATGCAGTAAAGGAAGGGAATCTGCATATGTTCCATATCGATGATGATGGTGTGATTCGATTTGGAATTTTTCTTTGTGTGCCTTCGTCACCTGGGATAAAAAAGAAGCTATTGGATAATGCACATAGCTCAAATTTCTCTATCCGTCCTGGGAGTACCATGATGTATCTTGATCTCCTAGAACACTTCTGGTGGGATAACATGAAGAAGGAGATTGCAGAATATATATCAAGGTGCATGGTATGTCAACAAGTTAATGTTGAGAGACAAAAGACCAAATGTATGATGCAGCCATTGCCTATACCCATGTGGAAGTGGGAGAATGTTACTATGGACTTTGTCACATATCTCCTGAAGACGTCAAAGGGAAATAATGCGATATGGTTTGTGGTTGATTGACTCACCAAGACTGCCCATTTTATCGCTATTCAGGAAGATCTCTCCTTTGATCAACTTGCAATGATATATGTGAAGGAAGTGGTAAAACTGCACGGTGTTCAACTCTCTATTGTCCCTGACCGTGATCCAAGATTCACATCTAAATTCTGGAGGAGACTTCAACATACATTGAGTACTAAATTAAATTTCAGCATGACCTGTCACCCCCAAACTGATGGCCAGTCTGAAAGGACTATTCAGATGCTCGAAGATATGCTAAGATAATGCTCTCTAGAATTGAAAGGTGGATGGGATAAGCATCTCTCATTGGTTGAGTTCTCATACAACAATAGCTTCCACTCGAGTATTCAAATGGCTCTGTATGAAGCTCTTTATGGGAAGCGATGTAGAACTCCAACCTGTTGGGATAAAGTTGGTGAAAGAATGCTACGTGGGCCTGATCTTGTTCATGAGATGACCGAGAAGGTTCAAGTCATCTAGAAACACATCAAAGCTACTCAAAGTCAGAAAAAGAGTTATGCTAACAACCATCGAAGGGACTTGGAGTTCGACGTTGGAGATAAAGTATTCCTTCGAATATCTCCATGGAAGAGAGTCATGCGATTCAGGATGAAAGGGAATCTAAGACCAAGGTATATTGGCCCCTTTGAGATCCTTGACTGCATAGGAGCCGTGACCTATCGTCTAGAACTTCCACCAAATATGTCTCATGTTCATGATGTGTTTCATGTATCACTACTGAGGAAGTTCATACCAGACCCCTCACATGTACTAAACTCAGAGGTGGTGCAGCTGGAAGATGATCTCTCCAATGAGGAGCAGCCAGTATTGATTCTGGGCCAATGTGATAAGGTTCTATGCAATAAGACAACGCATCTTGTCAAAGTGTTGTGGAGGAACCATAAGTTTGAGGAACCAACATGGGAACTAGAAGAGGCAATGAGGGAGAAGTACCCTCACTTGTTTATGTAAAACGAAATTTTGAGGGTGAAATTTCTTAAGGGGGGAAGAATGTAATGACCCAGAGTTTTTCAAGGGAAATACCCTTATTATATTTATGTCTTAAAATAACATTAAAACACAAAATAATGAACTACTAAGTGATAAGTGACCTTTAAACATAAGTTTTTCACTTCTATGTTTTGAATTTTGAAAATCAGACATACACGGTTGTGTGTTCGAGATGATTTTTGGAGTCTGATGAAACAAAAATATTTTTTGGTGAATAGTGACCTACCCTAATGAATAGTAACATACCCTTACGAATATTAATATGACCCTTATGAATATTAAATCATCCAACATAATAGTAACATTAACTATAAATAATTAAATAAAATTTAGACATCTTTGAATGTGACAATTTGGCATTAGTAAACGTTTTGGTATTTTATAAGTCCTAAATAATTTATTATAATGAATATTTATTTCACTAAAATGTATTCATAAATTATTGAATCAATTTATTTGAGTTTTTAGATAATTCTATAAGACCCTACCTAATTTTTGGAAGCATTATAAAATCAGTTTTAATCTTAAAAACAGTTTTTTAATTAAAATGTGATTTTATTTAAATATTAAATTAATAATATTTAGAAAATTATTTTTGAAAAATGGACAACATTTTTGGGTTCTACACGTCAATATATGGTAGGGGTAAATTTTTGGGTTTATTCTGAAATACTTCAATTTTCAGTTGAATAATACAAAATACAGTTTTTCGCATAATCTGTGTATACTAAATTGCATCATTAATGATGTAATGATGAAATAAACCTTCTAGAGCTTTATTTTCGGCCAATTTATATTAAATCTCATAAATGGTTTCTTAAAATACAATAAATGCAATTCTCAAACCTAAAAATAACTTTCCAAATTCTAAAGTCAAAAGGTGATTTTTAAAGTGTCATTTTCTCATTCTTTCACATTCCTTTTAATAAATTAATGAATTCTGATTATAAATAATAATTAAAGCCTAAAACGAATTATATTATATTAATATATTATTTAGGATGTCAAAAAACGACTATTAAAAGTATAACTCTTGATATATTATTTTACTTAATATTTTATACTAAAAACACCTCCCTCCTCATGTATAAATAATCCCCCATCCTCTTGCCAAACCACACCTCTCAAGATTCATGAATTGTCTAAGATCTGCCCAAACACCTTCCCTAGCCCCTCCTCGACGTCCATGAGCTTCTGGTCTCATCAAAAGGCATATATTTGGCCCTTAAGGAAGATCCCAAGAGGAGGATTCTAGAGGTAATTTCTCTCCCTCTTCTCCTTTATTTTCCATTCATGTACAAGTTCATTTCTTGATCTCTCCCCACCTTTTTTCATCTAAATTGTATTGTAACTCTATTATTATACATCTTCTGGAATTTTATGATGATAATGGGATATTATATCACCCCATCCCCTTTCCCTCTTCCTTTTATTTTATTAAAGAGAACGTTGTTCACGAGGTGTTAAATTTATCACCTTCAAAAAACGACCTGCTCTTTTCTTCCATTTCTACCTTCAGATCTGGTAATTAAACCATTTTTATGGTTGAACCAGAATATTTTATATCTATTATTTCCTTTTTAATGTTCTGGAACTGACTTATGAACATATTACTAAGGGATAAATTAAAACATGTTCTTTGCGATCGAAAAACAACTCAAATTAACCCACACAATATTCGTTTGATTCTTATCTAATGATTCAACCAAATGGATATAATGGGATTCATTATAAGATCATTTAAACTCCTGTAATCTCATTAATAACATGTAATATCATTTCTGGATGTTTACTCATGTTCTACCCAAACATCAATTTAATAATACAAGTGAACCACCAACGAAAAACCGTAAAAACAAACATCCTCGAACCAAGTTTTTAAACTCTATAAGTCATCCAAAGGAACATAATATGACATAATGAAACCAGAATGAACCCTATTAATGTACACATGGTTCTGTATTTCTAATTAATTAATATAATTTCATTATACAGGACATTAATGGTACAGAAGCATTCCGGTACAAGGTAAGGGGAAATCTCAAACCCAATTTTCTTCCATCGGGTTCTCCCTCTTTCACTCGATTTTTGATATGGTTACTCCTCAAAGATAATTTGTTCATAATTTACTTTACATTTATGGGATATAAATGTTTTATAATGAAGTTTAAGTCAATACAAATGTTTTCCAAAGGAACTCTTCTCTTAAGAACTCAACTTTTACCTCTCATTCAAGGTTGATGGTTCTTGTATCAAGTATGTTGTTCCCTCTTTATTTTGGGAACCCAATACTTATGAATGTGTTCTTATGAGATGAAACTCATTCCATTCCATGGGTTATTTATGTTCATTTATGTTATATGTTCATTGTGTCATTCATGATAAATGATAATGTTATGATGTGACAGGTGCGCTTGAAATTATATAGTGCAATATGAATGGTTAAATGTGATGGGTGCGCCCAAAATTATATAGTGATCCAATGCATTGGGTAAAGTGATGAATCTAATGAGTAAATGTGAAATGATGTGTGAACAAGATGATAGCTTGGTTCACAAGTATGTGTGGTAGTTAACCACTAAGACATGATGTTTCATTTTTATGCATTGCCACATTTCAAGTCTATTATTTATGCTCCTCTCATGTTCATGATCTTTTGCCTATGTTATGATAATGCTCAGACCATGCTATATTGTTCTTAACTATCCTCTTACTGGGCATCTAGATCACCCCATTTGATTTATATCCTCAGGTGGCTACATGTACTAAGGATAGTATAGGTGCCAATAAGAATCTAGAGAAGAATAAATTGAATAAATGTTTATGCATGATGTTGTATTGGTTATTTGTGGTCCTAGTTTTCCCAAGACACTAATCCTTTGGATCCTATATGTGTAATACTATTATGTAGTTTATCATTGAAATGATGTAATAATAATGTAATAAAATGATGGATCGCTATAGGCCTACCGTATATGGGATCATATGTATCCATCTAAATAGTCCAATGAAATCTATTATTATTTGAAAACTCAAGGAGAGATAGGACCATTTACAATGAATATACAATCTCCAGTACATGTTACCAGTGCATTTCTTATAACACCTCTATCATATGGTCATATTGATCATCGATCTAAGGGATATATGGGGTACTCAAATTCACATGTCCATTACATGATTTCTATAATCCCTACCAAATCTACTATATTAATTGAGAATCCATATTTGATTTGATAGAATGGTGAACACCATGAAAGAATTCAATCTTGTGAAGGTAAATAATACCGATATAATCGACTAAAAAGTTCACCAGAATTAAATGGATGTGTGTGTCCTTGGTCAACCTATCAATTATCACCCATAATGTGTCAGTACATTGATGGTACCTCAAAAAGAATATTACATAATCCTTGGTGATATCAATAAAGAATGGAAAAAGGCTGTAAAAGTCTTTCATTTCATTAGTTCTCCTATATCACCTACTGGGAGGTAGAACACTATGTGATAAATCTCATGACATGTTTATTTATACCTATCCCCCAATTATAATGATGTATATCATGATAAATCGAGGTGATCCTAGGGTTAAAATACCCAATATAGGCAAGAAACATTTTTATCTACCCTTCCTATATTTCTAAATAAACCCATATATTTCCATGGATATACACAATCTCATTCTTATTTATAACCAAGCCCAGTTCTATGTCCTATCCTGAGACACTCTCCTTTATTACTAGACCATTAGGACCTAAATACATTCCAATCCATACCCATTCCAAAAGGGAAGATATCACATCAAAATATGCTAAAATAGGGTTCCCATGATATTTCTAAAACTCAAGGAGCATCTTTGAAAATAGTTCCGTCATTTTACACTCACTACTGGCCTATTTTACTTCTTACATATGAGTATTATGGGTTAATTAGTAAACTATTAAAATTACATTTATAGGTTTATAAGTGATTTTAATGTCAAGTGATTGTAGGTACTCTACACCCTACGCTAGCTGAAATTGAAATCACTGTGTGTGGAATTGTATTTATGACTTTTTTATCCTTGTAAATGAAGAACCACTCCACCAATTGTTAATTACTCCAATAATGTAAATAATTAACCACAAATACCATATCATGTTAATGCATAGTGTAATTCCACTAATGAGTTTTTAGATGGCAAGACCCATACACCACAACTAGATTCTCCTACATAAAAAATTCTTAGAGACTGATTCTTGATGTATCATAATAAACTATATATCTTCTTCCTAGATATAATTAAATTTTGTAATTACACTAATGCTAATATCCCTTTCAACTCTTCATAGTCTCTCTCACAAGTGTCTGACCATAAAAATGGGAAAACCTTTCTAGAAAAGCCTAAGAGGGGTGATATTTGGTGTGAAAATACCAAAATAAAAAAATTTCAATAGGCATATATCCCTAATAACCTTTATATAGGTCAAATAAATTCTTGGTATTATACTAGAAACTATACATCTCACATACTCTAGGTAAAAATATAGTCCTCCCTCTGAGTTAATGTGATCCAAAAAGTGGAAATTAATGACCCAAAAGTGGTATTTAGTGAGCCTAGCATATATCTGGTTCTCTCCAAATTTATTCAGCACACTCTCAAGATTTTGGTAAAGGTCATGTCGAGTGTGAGAATATGGAAATATATTATCATCAAACACCATAAAAATGAAACAAAATATTAGTGGAAAATAAGATTCAACAAATTCCTGAATATTGCGGGGATGTTTATAATATTGAATGGAATAAGAAAAAACTTTTCATGCAATATATTCAAAAAAATTGTTTTCAATTGAATATATGATGGTATCACATTCCTCAGATGGCAGCCCGACCATAAATTCATTTCGGAAAAAATCGTCACTCTTTAGAGCTAGTCAAAGTGGTCGTGTATATGATATTTTAGATACTAGTTTTTAATCATAGGTTGGTTCAACGAATATTAATAAAAAATGGATGGTATCATCTTAATTCATGGAGAAAATTATAGGTGAACCACATTGTGAATTATTATATATTATAGAACCCTTTTCTTTTATGTCCTCTAACTACTTTTTGAGTTTCTATATCTCTATAAGTGAAATCCTATAGGGAGGAATGGTCACTGGGGCCACTTGTGTAACTAGCTAAATCATGAAATACACCACCCATAGCATGTAATCATGAGAATTAGTCACAGGGAAACTTCTCTGAATAGAACCACAATAGTAGGTAATATCCTAAGTAACATAAAAATATAAATCATAAAGAGAATATAAATTTGGAATTTCACTTCACCCAGCCCACAATGATGCGATCCAGAGAGAACATTCAATATATCACATTTCTCCTTATGATTAAATGTACCATCCTTAGGTGATGTGAATGAGACCCTCCAATGATTGAAATCAACAAGGCTTTGATGAGGAACTAAAAATTCCATCACAAGTATTATGTCAATGTTTTCATCTAAAAAATTATATCCCATTAAAATAGATAACTGACTATCTCAATGGTACATACCATATATTAGTGTCCCTATAAGGCTTGGATTCAAAATGGAATGTCAAGAGTCATGAAACCGTGAAATTAATCTATTTTTAATCCCACCCATTCCATAGTTATTGTATATTTTAAAGAATATGACTAATATATATTGGTCAAAACAAGAATATAATGTATTTGATATTAGAATAGTACCTCAGACTGTAGATGTTCTTAGATCATGCTCCTCATGAGTAATCAAGAAATCGTATATTTATCCACATTCATAGCCTTTAGAGATAACTTGAATAACCATGGTGGGCCCAATCTAATAAATTTGTAACTATGAAGTCTTATTTTTTTGGTTTAGACCACATACTAGGCCTAATCAATGGTTAGTAGTGAAACACCCTTATCGGCCTAGTGATACTGATTATGTTCCCAAATGGGGCATCGATATAGATCCCATATCACTACATCACTGAGGTATTATTATGTAGAAAATTAGATAGTGACGCATCTTACATCAATCATGACACTCAATTTTTTTAACTTACTTTGGGAATTCATATTAGCTACCATGACCCACTGGTTAAACACCACATAACTGTTAGTACATATCATCTGATTCAACCAACCACCATGTGAAGACTCTAAGTGAGGATTCCAGCCACCATAAAAACTGCATCCATATATTGATGTTGAACAATCTTTGATTACAATACCTTCATCCCTAAAATTCCACTTACGGATGAGTTCCTAGTTTACTATCTCAAAAAATGGTGGTCAAATGGGAGACATTTTCCTACAATCGAAAGGGATAGACAATATCATCATCCTTCCATCCCAATATCATCACATATTCACTCGAATGGATCTATGTGAAGGGGTGAAAATCAATGAAATGAGATGAATGCTCCATCACAGACCTAACACCCTACTGTTGGTGCCTAAACACTCTATTATTATTTTTACTCATTGAATTAGTGTTGAAGTAATCATAGAATATTATCTAGAATTATTATCATACCATAACATTAGTATGAACATCCTAGTTAATAAAATTCCAATAATTCACAGTGGAATCAAGAAACATATATGTTTATGTCTTAACCCTAATCTATGGGGGCATATCCACATGCTCAAAGAAGGATAAAATGGCCTCCAACCCAGACTAAGTAGTCTGAGGACCTCCATCCCTTAAAAAAGTGTGTGGGTGATGATATTGGAATTCTAATGAATATTCATCCATAGTAGGGGTAAGTCATGAAACCCCCTTTAAATACTACAAGAAGAGTAGGAATCTCACTTAGAATTTAGCATCATGGCACTTATTTGGAATATCTGTAGGTTTCCCTGCTAGAACCATAGGAGGAAAAAATAATAGATTATGTCCTACCACCTCCATAGAAATATCGTCACCTCATTCATGGAGTATATTTCATTGAAATCATAGTGGAATAGCTCTAAAATTTCCAAAGTCATTCCTCATCTTAGATTTTATAGTAGATAGGATTAATGAAAACATAAAAGGTCAGGTATAAGGACTTCCTATGAAGGTACCACACATTACATAATCCTCCAAAATCTATGTCTACATGATAATATATTTCATAGTTGATAATAAGAGACACAACCAACTTCCCACCACTAAGTTCATGTTTGGTTTAAGGTCTCACATAACACCACATGGATTCTAGTATATAGATTTTAAATTACAATGAATATAGTAAAATACCCTTTACTTTGCAATCGGAATCCTTATTTAATGGTATCTTATTTCTTTAAATGTTTAAATTAATTTTTTTTACACTCATCTATATGTGTATATTTATATCACTGCCCATTTATATTTTTCAACATTCATGGATATAAATGCATATGATTTATAAATTATAATATGCATGTCATGTAATTACGACCTGACCATTATTTCCAGTATTAAAATATAATAGGTTATAAAAAATTATTAGATTAAATGAATTCTTATTCCAAATTTATAGAATTACATGATACATAAATTATAATTTGGATTTATGTTATCTAAATAATCTAGATTTTCATCCTACGTAACTTGTTGTATATGGCCTAAACATTGAATAATTGGTTTATTAATGTTCAATCATCAATTTATTTTAGAAAAAAACATTTAGATTAATATTGAATCATTAATTAATCCAATTATTATATCCCAAAAGGATATATTATCACATTAAACATACATAAAAATTATGAAACTCAAAATAATCACAAAAAAATCAAGTAATAATATAATGAAATATACCTATGTGTCTTTTATTAATGTATGAAATTTGAATTATCAAGTTCTTATATGATTGATTAGATGATATCTTTAGTCTTACTAGTCCATGTAAAAATAAGTATATAATATTAATATCAATAATAATAAAACAAAACAAAAAAATTGTGTCAACCAATGGAATATTCATAACAAATGTAAGAGGTGTTATACAATATCAAAAATATCCAAATAAATGTAATTTTTTTTCTCTTTAAAGGGGTTCTCTAATCTTAGGAATTGAATAATTACATATTTCTACCAGGTTTCTAATATTTTATCTAATAATAAAATATTAAGATAATAGTAAATAGATAATTTGATATCACATTCTAGTATTTAAGAACTAGTTCACAAAAAAGTTACCAAACTCAATTGAACACAAGACCTGAAGCACACCTCCTTGTATGCTAGAGGTTTCGACTAGCAGTGGAGGTCTATGATGGTAATGTGGGGAGACTATACCCTTCTGATCAGACCCTAGCATATTGGTAAATAAATATGATAATAATTGGAATCAATTATAAAATCTTGTAGATAAATAATGATAAATCATTTGAATATAATCAACAGGTGGAAGTTGAATCTTTTCATATAAAGAATTATGATAATTTCATTAGACTAATTGAATTTAATTCCCATAGGATGACAATGTTTAAAAATATGATATATTCCATTCAAAAATACTAATAATTTATATTAAATATCTAAAATAGAATAATAAATATTGGCTAAGTATTCTAAAACTATACTCCATCACGGATAGTAAGTCAACCATACAATCAAAGACACTTCCCTTTGTCCCTACCTTAAACAATATGTTCAATTCGAGAAATAATTTGTGTCAAAAATAGGGTGTGAGATATAATCAATGGGCCTCAAATAATGTAATAGTGAACTATCATATATATGAATTTAAGATGAATATTCTGATGAAAATAATAAATGACATGCTATAGATAAATAAATAAATCTTATCAAAATAGGTTCCTCATGAGACACCCAACCAATATTACTTATTTGTTATTATTCTAGATGTCTCTTAACATATGTCACCCTAAATCTATATTTATATATATAAGAGTATGTATTTAATGTCATAATAAACATATATACATATATGTATAATAAATTTATATGTGACAATAGTTGAGACACCAGATGTATGTTTAAGGAATCCATTCATACATATAAAGAGTTTCATAACTCCCACTTCATAATAGCATAGAGGTGTAACTGGGATATCATAATATTGATTTATAGTGAATGGACTCTACCCATGCATGTCTTATGTCTTAGAGAACTTATTATGGATTTTGAATGAATTGGAAACCAGATCCTATCAAAAGCATTTTGTATTTGGATACCATGAATAACTCCAAGTGTGTTCTATGAAAACAGATCATAGTAGGAGTCTGTCCTTGGAATCTATGTAAGGACCCATGTATCACTCAAGCCATGGTATAAAGCATAACCCATTGATTATTTCCATGGTGTACCATATCAGGTACCAAGTATCATTTGTGGGATGTAACTTTGACTATTACTAACAATTCCATCAACGGTAATTCCCTAGGAATCCCAGTATCACCCATGAGAAGAAAAAGGACATCCATAGGATCCTCCATCCATGGTGTTCATTAAATAAACTATGTATCACTCCCAACATACCATAAAACAATCTAAAATAATTTTTTTAATTATGATGATCCCTTATAGGGAATCCTTAATCAAGACCCTTGTTTTCCCATGGAATTGTTTAAAGGAATTTTCATCTCATGTGTTAAACCTCTGCCAAAAAATAATTACAAATTATTTACACTAGAAAAAAAATATTACAGTTTATTTTTATACAATAAGAGGAGTAATGTTATATATATTTATTCCACCATTTCACATTTCTTTAATTTATAATATACATAAATTAGAAGGGGAAATCAAATAAACCTAAAAGGGTTGTGTAAAAATAATACCAAAGCATGAGGCTCTTAAATATTAAAGGAAATACTCACCCATATGTGTGTATTACAGTAATATGGTCATCCTTCGATGTTTTTAAATGGTTTTCTTGGAAAATACTATGAAAGAAATTGTAATTTATTTATTTAATAAATTTTCTAAGAGGAACCACAAGAAAGGTCCAACGTGTTACACAACAACAAACCATATAACGCATTGAAACATTTTTTTGAAAAAACTAGACCACCTACTTTAGGTTTTCATAACACTCTTGAAGCATTATCATTCTTTAATACAATTTATAATAGAAGAAATATATAGAATCAGAATGTTCCCTAAAAATATTTCATATTATTTTACACCAAAATAATACCAAATATCACATGATAAACTGGAAGATAAATGAAGAGGAAATAATATCTTACTGAAATTCATTAAATGTAACTATTAGTGGATGATTTTGAGCATAGATGAAATAAAGGATCAAAGACTAGTTTTAGGAAAGGAATGATCACTTCATGGGGGTGCTCCTCAAAAAATAAGGGGATGAGTTAAAATTAGGGGTTCTTCCCTTTTTAAAAATAGGTCACAACCTATTAACTACATGAATGAAATCCACATAATGAATTATGTGTGTTTTATTTTTTATGATAGAAACATTAATCCAAGACATGTATTAGATTAAAAACATTACTTTAATTCACAGCCTTCTTAGAATAATCATGGGGTCTACAAAGATAAATTCATGTTGTGAATTGGTTCTATGGGTAAGCTCCAACCTCAACTAGCTTTCATTTCAAAAAAAAATTGACTAGCCGAAAGGAATGGTTACGAGGGTGTAATCTTGAAATATTAATTACTAGTGGATTAAATTAATTTAAATTAACCCATACATCTATCAAAATTTAGGATGTTAAAAAATTAATCTATATGTGAGTACTTTCAGATCATTTTTTTGCCTTATTGATGCTTTGTATGATTTATTTTCATATCACTCATCTTTAGAGTCATTATGAATTATACAATAATAATATTGAAGTTCAAATATTGTGTTCCCAAAATTAATTATTATGTGGAAAAATTTAAATTTTATGATTCCAAATATTTTTTTATGGTCCAAAAAAACATTGTTGTTGTTTCAATAATGATTTGATCTTGAGATGAATAATATTTAATGGGATAAAATATAAGTGTATAAATGTTCTATACTATTTTTATTTTAAAATTTTATTATTTTGAAATGATTTATTTTTATCAAAAGTGAGAAATAAAATATAATGGTGTTGAAACTACGATTCAAAGTTTTAAATATTAAAAAATCACATCTAATTCAATATGAATAAATATTTCAAACAAATCATCATGATAGAAATACAATATGAAATCTTGATAGTATCAATGATATGTTTTGAGAGATGAATTATAAATTTTTTATTTTAATTGAAAAATCCTTGTGCTAGTATTAATTTTTTTAAACATCTCAAATAAGTTATGATTCATGATGGGAATGAATACTCCAATAGTTAATGTGATAGGATTTATAAAATATTAAATATGGGATACGTACTACTTACATTGAATCACACATTTAAAAATTTTATTTCTCTTTCAAGAACCACTAATATTTTATGATTTTAATATATCAGTGTCAAAATGATTAATTATTTATTTTTAGTAGTTTATTTTTCTGATTGATGATATTTAACTTGTTCTAGAAAATATGTGGAATATATATTCAAATGATTAAAACTAAGAAGGGGGATTGAATAATTTAATTCGAGAACATAGGGGAAATCATACATTAAGAGGTTAATAAAAATATATGGAGGATAATATGGTGCAATATATATAATGTGGGTTGGTTTTCTTTCCTGTGAAGCCACTAAATATTTATCATTTGCGAACATTGAGAAATAACACAAAAAAGACATAATAAACTTGTAAAAAAACCGTATTTCATTAGAGAATTATATTATATGACCTAATTTAGAAAATATATCTATCTTAAAAGGACATGGAACACCTAATAATAAAGTGAAGAGAATATGATAAATCTTTGTGGGGAAAATGTTTTTATAAATTGGATGTGAATAGGAAGTTGACCTAGTTATGTTGATCATATCTAGTCTAATAAGGAGACTATATGAATAATAAAATTGTGTATAAATGATTTCACATGTCCCCAAGTATCATACATGTCTGAAAAAGTGGTAACTAAATAAAAAGATGTGTTTAAGAAAGATGATTTTCATTCAAAATAATTGATCATCTTCAGGTCTTAAACGACCTAGAATTTTATGTGATGTAAGAGAAGATAATAAATTATTTATAATTTTTTGAAGATATTTTTTTGTAAGAGAGACTAAGTTTCATAAAATTACTCATGATTATATATATTTATTCAAATAATCTATGTTTATTAAGTGGATTATAATAGTTTGAAATAGGGTCATAAGCTTTGGAGTATAGGTCTGATTAATTTGAAAAAGTTTTTGTGAACTATATGGTTCTAGTATAGAGAACCAATTGGATATCAATTTTTGAACATTGAAATATAGTGAACACTCAAAAATGTAATATTGTTAGTGGATATTTGATAATACCTACCCAAACCCACATATTTTTTATGATTAAATTATTATCAGAGATTTTGTGACTCAGTGAAACCTGATCACAGTAAAGAGTATGTTTCACAAACTGATTCAGAACCATATAAAAAAATTGTATGCCTAATGTTACATTATTTATATTATATAATATATATTATATGATTAGGTAGAGGTAATTAGGTCTATTTATATTCTAACAAGTGTAATAGGTTCATATACAAAAGTGTGTAAATTTATTTTAAATGATATTTTATTTTGGTAAAATATTCACCACATCAAATTCACCACCCCAATTTGTTTTAACCATGTCTCAAGGGGAATTTTAGCTAATATATATGGGAGATTAGTAAATAAAAAGGCTTCTAGTTTAGGTTAATATGATAGAATCCCATAATTTTATTAGGGGACATAGAAGCTGGTGAACTGTGGGAGTGAAGTTGTATGTTCAATGAATTTTAATGGAATTAGGAATTTCATTCACGAACATAGTGAAAGTGATGGTGTTCCACTATGAATAGAGGAATAAGGTTGTAGTTTAATGTCATATGACGTGGTATGTCTTACAATATATGAATATTTCATTGGTAACTATGTTAACTAACTATATTTAGTATCTTAAAAGTAAATAATTCATATAATATGATTTATGATATTATACAAGTACCCAAGGGTCTTGGATGAAGTATATGGACTCAACAATGGAATGAAACATTGGCCAGATTTGGTTATTGTATTCAATGTTCATCCATCTGGAATATCTACTTCACTTATGGGTTGCGTAAAGCTGTGATTCACAATAAATTAAATAAATATGTATGATTAATCTAGAAAACTCTTCCATCCATTGTTCATCCATCTTGAATATCTACTTCACTTATGTGTTGCGTAAACCTGTGATTCACCATAAAATTAATAAATAATAATTTAGTTGAATGTATTAGTGAAAAATCATTACATTGATAAAATTTATTCCATTTCACTCCACTACATATATGATATTTTGATTAAATACGAATTTTTTTTCAATTTTTAATGTTTCAATTATTTACTTTTTTTAATAAAAATTGATCAAAACATCTTTTCATAAATATCTCAAGGATTCTACAAATAGGAGGAACTCCATAGAAAATAAAATTTAATCAAATATATGAATAATTGTTTTACATCATCACCATATTCTCAACAACATCCTTGCACAATATATATTAAACTACTCACTATGAGATTGGTTTGTCCTATATTAATGTTGTATTACAAATTTCAAGAAATATCCAACTTAAATTTAAATATTAGCATTAATTTATTTAACATAAAATTTACTAATTCAAAAAAATATTTAATCAATGGAAAAATACATTGTAGAGGATATAAAAAAGAAAGTATAAATCATCAAACACTCCCCAGAATTAATAGAAGAACAAAACGTTGAACATGATCCCATTTCCGTAAATTGAATAATACTTCTAACTTCCATGATGAATAATTATATAAATGTATGGATCCACTGTTAGAATAATATACCAGGAGGAATAATCATTGATTCATAGAGATTCAATTTATAATAACCATAATTTATACATATGTTTTAATCAATATGTTCATAATTAAATCATCCTAATCAACCAAATTCCATGTTTTTTCTGATTTTTGGTACAAATAAGCTTCTATATAACTATATACAGGTTATAAAAATTTTCAATTCAATAAAAGTAAATAAATAATTATATTTCACCATTATTATTTAGAAATATTAAATATGTATTGTAGGGGAAATAATGTGGAATTAGTCATATTTTCATTTCATTAATTCTCCAATAATATTAAATTTAATGATCAATGTAAGATACATTATGTTATGAAGTAAAAAAAATTTAATGTGAATCTTCTATTTGAGTGAAATTATTGATGTCAAGAAACTAATCATGTTGAAATGAAAATTGAATAATTGATATAGTTACACAAAAAAAACCACATGGTGATGTCTTTCCAATAATTAAATTATCAGTTAAATACGGATACGTTTCTCAATAGATGTTTCAAATAAATTATATGAGATAATTACCAATATCACTATAGTTTCATGAATATTATGGTGTAACCATACCTATTACATTATAATAAGAGAGATATTCATTTTGAAATGAATAGATCTGAGAAGCGGTTAGGTGGAATTATAAGAGATGTTATGGTGACTCAATCATTATAATGAAATGAATAAAATTACACTCTGATTTTATTAATAGTTCTATTTTTTTTTGTTTTCCAATTCTAATGGAATTAAATTATACTATTTTACAATTTTAATTTTCTATTTATATATTGGATTATGTGAGTTGAAATGTGGAATACATGGATCAATATTTTACAATAACAAAATTTAATTGATTCTCCTAATTATTACTATTTAAATACATTTCTATTTTTATTTTTTAATTAATTTTAGATGAATTATTATTTAATTCATCATTTTATATCATTATTTTGTTAGTAGTATCCTTAAGGGATATTTAATTTATATGACCCGAGGAAAATTAATTTGATTATGATATTTGATTATGAATAATATACGTTCATTTTACATCATATTGATTTTAATTTTTCTATCTTATATCAAATTAATTTAATTTGAATAGTGTAATAAGAGTGGGAAAACTAATATGGTTTTGATCGATTTTGTTTACGAAAGTACTCATGAAACATGTTTTTCTTATAATTTTAGGTGTATGTGAATATTAGTTTGTGAATGTTATTTTTCTCAGGAATAGTAGGAAATATTGGCCAATATTAAAAGATATTAACTGAGTTAATGTAAATTATGTGAGAATCAATAAATTAATTTATTTATTTCATCCTGAAATTAAAGGAAATTTTCTTTTTCAGATAGAAAATTCTTTCGAATTAATTTACCATAATATTTTTTCATGAAATTTAATTGTTGTTTTGTTTTATTTTTTGAATTCATGATTTAAATAAAGATATAAGGATTAAAACATCAATTATTTATTATGTTCTAATAGTTTTTTAGTTTCTCAAAGGATCAAACATTTAATTTTATCTATATTATGGATTTTATATAGTTATGTGGTTTGGGTATTATAAATTCAAGATATTTTCACTATTAGAATTACAAATTCCAAGAGGTAGGTTAAAGATTTTATAACCAATTACATCGAACCCATAAACATAATATAAAGTGAGTAAATGTTGAGAATAGTCAGTTTATTGAATAAATTAATTTATTCTAATTTTTATTTCTATGATTTTTTATTCAATTATATTCTTGTTTTTATCATTGGATGTTATGAATGCATAAATAAAACTCCAATAGCTTAATCATGGAGCCTTGATTACATTTATCCTTTTAGTTATAATCCTCAAATTGATAGGTACCACTTTAACTACCAATGACCTAATATATTGACTGAAACTTTTTTATATATCAATAAGGATTTAATGTTTTAATTCTTTTGGGATGTTATAATAATGGAAGGAGGGATGAAAATCAAAGAGTATGAACTTATATTGATAGTGGGGGATTTACTGAGATTCATGACACTACCAATTTAAGAAAATAAAATTGATTTTAAATGAGGATTGTTATAAATGATTTAAAATTTTACGTGGTTTGGTGGAATGTATATTCATGATACACACACACACATTAATGACTTTAGAAATATATAATACATTTAAGAAAAAAGGCATCCCTAATGAATCTGTAAGTTGGAATTTTATTCCTTTTTCCTTAATTGATAGAGCCGGTAATTGGATTAAAATATTACTAGAATGGAAAAACATAAAATGGAATAAATTATCATGGATATTTATTCATATTAATTTCCCAACCTCAAAATCAAAAAATTTCAAAATTGAATACATAATATTACTCAATATAATTAAAAATAAAACATTGACTTATCAAAATGATTAACTTAATGTTCATAAACTGGCCTCCTCATGGTGTAATAATTTAGATAAATAATAAAATATATTTATTAAATAAAAAGCCCATATCTTTTATTTTTTCTATGGTGTTATGGAATAGATTTAATGATAATTAAGATACTTTTACTGTATGAAAAATTAGATGAGTTTATAAAGAATATATATTAATGAAACAATTAATGAGTACATCCAAGTCAATGAATTCAATAAAATTAGGATAAATATAAATTTTCAGCGAAAGTTGTAAAAAAATTTATGATATGAAATGTATTTATTTTCATAAAAAGTACTATATAATGACTAAGGATATCAAAAAATTGAAATATACGGTGGACTACATGTATTATATTATATCAATGAAATATGAATTAAATAATCAAACAATTGTGGATAATGTTATGTAGTACAGTAAAACCAAAAACAATTTCGAAAATAAATATTGACATTTATAATAGTTGCATAATGTGAACTATGAATTTAAATAATAACAATAACTGAATATCCTCTATTATTCTCAAGGCCCACAAAGTTTTTCACAGTGATAATAAACACCTTAACTTATTTCCTATTCATTAAAACCAAATTAAATACAATATATCATCCCCAAACATAATAATTACAATATTAATCCTTTGAGGATCAACACTCTTTAGAAGTTATGGTAATTCAGTACATCCAAAAAAAATTAAAAAACCATTAATCAAGTTCAATTGAAAAATAAAATCAATTAATAACTCATTGAAACCCATAAATATTATATTAGGAACATTATGTGTCACTTGATAAATTTCTATTTAAAACTTTATTAAAGAAAACCTAAAACAGTATTCAGAAAATATTATGTTCCAAATGGTGAGATGATGGAAATCTAATTATTAAGAAGATTATTGTTAAAAAATGGTAAACATATAATATAATTTTTCAAATATAAAAAAATACAGGGAATAGATAATAATGTAATAACAAAAATGAAAATAAATATAAGTTAATAAGAGGATGCAAGGACTAAGAAAGACACATCAAATAGGATAAAAGCGAAAATTTACCACCCACACATTTGGTTCCCAAAAGGCATACACAATGGTACCACTTAAGGTTTATATATAAATTTCATTATTATGTATTAGAACCTACACATCTTGAATTAATTTTTCTAAAAACTTGCAATAAAAATATTTTAAAAAATATATTGAAATATATAATTTCATACAAAAAATAAGATAGTGGTCTTAAATGCATTATCTATTATAGAGGATTGCTCAGTTGTGGTTCAAAGGAATCTCCCACAAAAATTCAGAGATCTAGACTAGTTATCAATTATAGCCTCTTTTAAATAATAAAAAATCGTTGAATCCTACTTTGAGTTCAAGGAAAATTTCAATCTGATGTCATTTAATATTTTTATGAAACATATTATAGAAATACCTAAGAAAACAAGATTTTCTCTGCATCTTATCTTCATTCACTTAAATCACTGATTTAATGTTTGAGGATATATTGATATATTTTGTGAACTTATTTTTCCCAATAATTTTATTCTCATTTTAGTAGATATTGAAGGATAGGTATCAATTAATCTTGGTTGAATATTATTTAAAAGAGAAATCAATAATTTAGGTATACTAAGGTGGGTTGATATCTTGAATATATAAGAACTAGTAATCTTCGACATATTAATTCCAGTGAATCATGGATATGGGTGTAGATATTTTCATATTATTATCACTCTTAAATAAAAATATATACATATCATGATGTATAGGTAAGACGATATAACGTTGATTTATATTCTTATTGAGCTAGTAGATTACAATGGGGAAAATAAAAAATATTATGGCCAAGATGAGAATAAAAATTCAGTGGAACATATTTCAAGAGAATTATATTAATTTTAGATTCCCTAAATAATAATTCCACCAATGATGGAACTTAATAATCTATAAAACAAAATTATTTATTCATTTTTTTGTAAATGTTGAAGAGTTATTTGTGATTGATAGTGTTACACATTCAATAAAATAATAACATAATATTTTTATTGAATTGGAAGAAATAAATAATCTTATTTTAGGGATCTTAATAGATATAACATTTTTTATACAATATATTCACACTTATATGGTAAAACATGATAATGTATGTAATATGAGTAAGAAACCCCAAATGAGGTTGACACCACTAATTATGGAAGTTAAGAAAGTTTGTATTAAAAATATTTGTTACTATAATTAGTTACTTGATATCTAATTATAAATTGGAGATTATATTTCTATTAGATCAAAATAAATGAAGAATGATTGTAGTGAAAATGTTGACAAACTAATATCTACCTAAATACTGATGTGTTAGAGAATTTATGATCGCTACAAAAAACATGTATTATGTGGTGAGAATAGACCACATCGTGTTCCATTTGCTAAAAAATGTATGATATAGTTAGTCCTAAAAGAATACTATTATATTTGATATAAACTATTCTATTACAAAAATATTCAAAAGTAATAAAAGGATCAATGAAAAAAATATTCTCATGCACTTACAGAACATTTTATTATTAATATATTTCCTTTGGTATGCATGTTTCACCAAAACATTTTAGTGGTTCATGAAACAAATCTTATATAAGATAAAACATAAGTAATTTTAAAAGTATTCATGGTTGATTTATCCTTATATGTCCAATCCTCTAACGTTTTTCATGTTCTTGGATTAATGTCATTAGATGTGTCTGTTTTTGAATTTGGAAAGATACTTTTTATTTTGATAAATGTTATTATTCATGTACAAGGAATTACATAAAAAATATTAAAATATAATTTTGTAAAAATAATATTAATTTTAGAGTAATAGGAACCCTCATTGTGGTGACAATAAAATAACAATCATAGGTATTGAAAATTTTTTAAGTTGTTTTTCAAACATTACCACCAGATTTATCATCCTCACGCAAGTATTTTAGTAAATGAGTTAATATTTTCATTGAAAAAATATTATATAAATTATTTTAAGACATTAAGTAAAACCATAATCATCACCTAGATAATTCTTCTAACGAATTTTTAAGAACACATTGAGTTAATATGTAATAATAAATAGCCAAAATATCTATAAACAATACCTGAACCGGCATGTTGGAAACAAAAAGATTATTTTATATCATCAGAGGTAAACACTGATGTGAGTGGTATCAAATTTTAATGGTTGAAAGTATTTTATTTTTAAAATTATTGATAAAACTATAATTTATTTCAAGGGGAAAGCCAAAATAGAATATCAATACACTGTACTTTTCATGCCACATAAAAAATACATCATCAAATATTATCCAAAACAATATGGAATCACTGATTAAAGAAACATTAAACTATACTGATAAAAACATAATAAATAATCATGTATAATACAGTGTGAGAGTACATAAAAAAGATACATATGTGTAGAATGTACATAACCTCTTTTGAAAAAAAAGTCCATCTAACTCCTCATGACATACATAATATCATCATGTACCACTTCTCTTATAAATATAATCACAAGTATATGATTTACTCCTATCTACGGAGGATATTTTACTATACTAATCAAATAAGATAATAATTGTAATGTTCATATACACCAACGGTTTATATATTGAGTGTGAAAATACACACAATAGGAAGTGTTGAAGAATTATATAAACATTATTTTAAATGAAATAAATAAGCCACTATGAAAATAAATAATAACCAAATTTTATAAATATAATGATGAATATAAATAACTATCAATTTTATTAGTATCAATTTTTAAAATAAATATTATAGACCATGGGGAAAATATTTCAATATAATGAACAACATCATTAAAAAAAATCATCAAGAATCTTGGGAATATCCAATGTTCCTAAGAATACAATCATGGACCTGAATAGCATAGAACCATAAAAATATTATTCAATGTAATCCTACCAATAGAAACTAGACATACCTAACATGACTAAATTTATTGGGATCCAAATATGCTACAATAATTTATAAAACATGAGTAATAGTTAAAATTTAATCAAAAATTTCCTAACACTATAAACTATAATTCTAACCTAAATGACCACATAATTTAAATACTATGACCCTAGAATCCTAGAGACCACAGTTACATTATTATATCTTTACATGATATAAGTTAACACATCGTAAAGGTAAAAATTGTTTATTAGTCTTAGTAAACTATTTACATAATTGTCCCTTAAATTACATTTTAAAGCCTAAAATACATCACATTATTTTTTTCCATAACATCATTGTTCTCTCTGGAATATCCTTGATTATCAAACATTATAGACTTCCTATAATATGATAGAAATAAAACATAATAAATGGGGTATATTAAATTATCACTATGGGAATTAATACTGTGAAATATATTATATAATGAATAAAAAATCTTGAATATGTCATCATAAATAATCGAAAACACTTTCCATTTAATAAATAAAAAGATCATGAAGAATAATATCCTAGGAATAAATGATTTATAGATAATTCCTGATAAATAATCCAATATTATTTAAACATGTCCATGGATATTGTATCTCAACAAATATTTTCATGTAAATCAATAATTAATTTCATAATTACGGAATTCATAATGTCGAACATCTTGAAATTACCAAGATATCCTCTTTCCATGAAATATTATATAAATGGGTATGGCCTCATGTAGAGAACCAATCTATTTTGACTTATGAAAATTACTGATACATCAAGTGTCTCTGTACCTATGGGCCCCACCTATCTCTTAAAAAGTTGAATGAATTCATTATATGAATAAATAATACAAATTAATCAATATGTCTTCTAATAAATAATGGTTCTTATTAGAAAAACAAATTATATAATGTAAATAATTTCCCTTTTCAATCTAACCATATACAATCATGTGAAATATGTTGGATAGTATAAATAAAATATACCCATAGTAAATAACATGATTTCTTAAAATATTTTTTAGACAGATTAAAATAGTTTAAAAATATCAAGGGATATTTCTATAGTTAAATACCATTTTAATTTTGGGAAAAAATTATATAAAATTTTAAAATATAATAAATATTAAGGAAAATATTTGCATTTTAAATGAAATTAGAATCTTATAAAGTAATAATAAAATAATATATTATTCATTATTTTGGGATAATCGTTATATATGGTGTATGTTCAAAAAAGAATTGTTTCACAACATCAGTAAATAGTGGATTTTTTAAAAAAAATAATATGAATATGTGATAAAATTTATTGAATTAAAAAATGTGAAAAAATATATAAATTATTATATAGTAGTAAAAACTATCTTAAAGATATTATGAATAAAATATGAACATCAACAAAATGATTACAAACTGAAAGAAAAAAACATCAGATTTTTTAAAAAACAGTGTTTTGGTTTGTTGACTACTTAATAGATAAAAATTAAAAGGGAAATTATAATTCTTGAATTAAAAATAAGAAAATAAATAATAACTTATTTCATATATAAATATCATATATTTACCTAAATGAAGACTTAAGCATTAAAAATCTTGAATAATAATAAAATTATGAAATATACCCTTACCTCAAGATTGGTTTGGTTTGAAATCATTGTAAACTCATGAATAATAAATTTAAATTTATTATAAGTATATAAAATAATTATTTAAATAATTATTTTATAAAATATTATACACTAATAATCATTAAACACCCATATATTAATAATTTGTTATTAAAATCATTATTTTGAGGTGTTTACTTTTTCATATTTCATGGAGGTTTCTATTCGACAGTTCTTATCCTTATAATTTGTTCATGGTTTCACCATCTCCAAAAAAAATATGATATAAATATCATAGTATAAATTATATTTATATGTATACATTCATCTATAAAAGGTACTGATAGAAAAATGAAGTCGACGGTTCATGGTAATGGTAGGCCGTATGTACGTATGATCATTGTTTCCATTTTTCAATGGATGGGAAAAAAAGTATATATAAATTCCAAATTATAAGATAATAAAAATATAACAAATAATATATATATATATGTATATTTTATTAAATCCTTCCTTATAACCTTCCAAATAATGTGGTGGAAGAAACAAATTAAATTTCAATCTGGAGAATTTAATCTATACGTATAATGGAGTGAGGTTTTAACTTTCCTTGGGATAGAAAAAAGATGTATAATTTTATTATAACATTATAATAAAGACATTATACTTAATAAATGAAATTCATTATTTTAGAATGAATACAATGGATTAGAATAATGATGAAGAATAAATAAAATTAAAAACTCTTGGTAATGAGTTATGACTCTTCATTGAGAAACCTCATTAAGACTACACATAAATCCTATTAGGGCTGATGTATTGTGAAAAAAAAAGATATAGGATGTGGTGAAGGAATCTCAGAAGTTTTTTTTTATTTTTTGGATGATCTACATGGTTTAAATGTAGTATGGAATATAGGATAATAGGTTTAATTTAATAAGTGAGCGAGGGGTACATTTAGAAATACATAAAGTATTAAATTAATAAAAAATAATTTTTATAACGAATTTAATATAAATTGATATACTTATAATAGTAGTGAATGATAATTATAATTCCTCTCATGGAATAATCTTATATAGTTTTATGTGATGTTTAAACCCTTATCTAATAATTAAATCACCACATTAATTAATTTTGATAATTATTAAAATATCAATGATTTACACTATTTAATGGTATATAATGTTAACATAAAAGGAAGATGAACTATAAATGGTAAATGGGTATTATTGTAAAACATTTACAATTCACTAGTAAAATTATAGAATTTTTATGAATTTTAAATCATTTAATTAGATATATTTTTTTATAAAATAACGTTACTATCTTTTTTGGAGCTGTTAATTTACTTTGACTTTAAAGACATCATGATAATAATGTTTTTAGAATATAAAAATCTAAATCATCCCTAATATTTAATATTTTTATTTCAACTTAGTGGAACACAATTATTTATCTAAATTATATTGCTTTTAATATTTTAAATATCATTTATTATATTTTTATATTAATCGAATAAAAACTACGTCTGTGTTACATAAGAATTTATGGTAAATATTAAATCAATAACAATTTATGTAATTGGATTATAATAAAATTAATTAATATTCTAAATAGAAATTTAAAAATTAATTACGCACTTCTAATCATTATTATGAATTTTTAGAGATATTAATTTCAAGAGAGTGAATTTTTTTTTATTTATTTCTTAAATTAATATACATTGGTTAGAATAAAATAAAAATTGCACCAACTAGCTATATATTATAGAATTGGTTTGAAATATAAGAACTCAAATCAATGAAGATTAATGAAAGTGTTTCAGAAACCATAAATACTTATCCCAAGGTTTCAACCATATTTTATCAATTTTGGACATGTTAAAACTCACTAGGGATGTGTAGTGAATCGGTGGTGAGGCTACACCTATAAATCATTGCCCTACTACATGTTTGATTTGGGTATATCTCGAGTGATATCTACTCTCAAGAGTTTCCTATGGTTCTTTTCTAGAACGTTTGTTTCTATGGATTTTCATGAGATTCATTGATATTAGTCATGACTGATAGAAAAGGAGGCAGGGTAGCCCAAATGAGTTGGGGATGCAGAATCTCAATTTTGGAATTAATCAATGTCTCCATTGATGATCTGTTTTGATTTTTTCATGTGGTTATATAGATCATGAATTGTGTTGGTTTCTCCTGTGTGTCCTCTGGGTAGATTAGTGTTTTTTAAGTGTGTTGTGTATTGATGTTTACCTTCGGTGGAAGGAAAAAATCCAGTGACACCATGGGGAGAGGGCCAGTGATGGGAATTAGTGACAGGAGTGGAGTAACTGCTCAGATTCATTGAGGTGTGTGGTGTGCGGATCTCGGGTGAACTGGCGGAACTTTAGTCTCAAAGTGGGGCATGCAACATTACACGATGTGGCAGATTTTTGTCATGGAGGTGAAAATTTTGGGGTTCTAGCGATGTTTATTTGAATACAACGATTTTTCATGTAGATTATTTTCATGGTGAAGCAACAAAGAACTTTCGGTGACGACCTGGGTGCAGATGAAATTAGTGGTGGATACATCAGTACGAGTATCAGTGAACTCGTAATGGTGGGTGATGACTTGATTTATACAGTGCTATGAGGCTGGTAATTGGAAGTGATCTTGGACTCTGGTAGGCATTTTGAACATGTTTTAATGGATTTTAAATGTGTACGAATGGGCTTTTGGGCCACTCATATATAAGGTTGTGTACCTCTGGGCCTTCAGGCTTGTAATGGGTTTTCTCTAAACCAATTTAAAAAGTGTTTCATTATTTATTTTCTTTTTAATAAAGGGGGTGGTCCCCAACCTATTTATATAAATTAATTTATTTTACTTTAAAAAAAAATTAACATTGTAATTTCTTTAAAATAAAAAGTTGTTTTAAATAAAAATCAATATTTTTCACTATACATCGAAAAATAATTCGTTACATAAAATTATCAAAACATCACTCTAAATTAATTATGAAATGATAATTTAAAAATAGAATTTAATATATCAAAAACTTTTTCAAAATTTGGAAGAAAATATTATATTATTTATTCACAAAATTAATAAAACCGATTTTTAAGGAGAATAGTTTTTTAAAGCATATAATGAATTTAAAAACATTAATTGATTCATATAAAATCTATATATATATATATTTTAAATTCGGTTATTTATATTTATTATACCAATTTAACTGTTAGGTTATAATTTATACTACATTAATGTTCATTAAGAGTCGGGGTTGCATGTATCACATACTATCGAACCTAGTATACTAAATTTTTGGGGTGTTAAATTATACACCTTAAATAATTTACACCCTCGTAATTTTAGCTCATTCATAAAAGTATTAATATTTCACAATATCATTGTTGAAACCCCACATTGAATAGTGGGATAATAATACGTACTTTTAAAATGTGAAGTGGGAAACATTAATTCTTGAAAAAATATAACATATTGGGGTAACCAGATAAAGAGGAAATTTTTTAGAAGCTAAAATATATAAATATATGAGAAACTTATCATGTAAGGTTGAATAGAGGGTGATATCGAACAAGGTAATGACAAATTTAATGACTAGAAAACCATAAATCACTGAGAGGTGAAAAGACCAAAAATTAATTAGAAATTATGGTTATAGGATAAAATTTGTATTTTAGGATCATTTTCATTAATTAAAGTAATTATTTTATAGTCATGTCAGGAAAAAATTAATTTATGTATTTCCATTTCATTAGAAATATTTCATGCTTGGGTTGTGAATCATTTAATTTCCACATTATCTATTATTCAAATAAATAAAAACTCAAGGTGAATTATTCATGCCTAATGCACGAAAATTAATTTTTAATGGATAATATGATTCTTAAATGAATGAAATTTAATACCTTATTTCTTAATATATTTATAAAAAAATGTTTAGCCCATGTTTTCAAATATAGATAAATATAATACATTAATCTCTAATACATAAACTTTATTATAAAAAGATCAACATAATACATTCCATAAATATTTATATTTATTACTCCTCCTAAATATGTCTATAAACACTCACAAAATAACAATTAGAACAATTTAATACAACATTTAACCATTTGCAACATTATTTATCACATAATTTTACTTATGATACATGTGAATAACATGATCATATATTCTCTTAAAAAATACTAATAAAATGAATTTCCATAAAAAAAATAATGAAAGTATTTATTATTCACAGTCAATATTATTTATATTAAATCATTTACAATTAAATATATTCCATAAATTGAAAAAAGAAATAAACATCATAAAATACGACCAAAATCACTGTTTCTGTAAATCAATAAATAAATTTGAAGTTACCAATAATATCTTATATACTTCATCAATGTAAATAATCTCTTTATCCCAAATAAAAATTACTAAATATTCATCAGACATATTTTAGGGGTTATTTTTACCTTAATCACTTGTTCTCCAAAAATATCACCTTATTACTAAATTAATTTTCTAATTTTTTTAATAGCAATCAAATTATTATTTTAAACTCATAAATAGATACTATAATATAATCATACTAATATGTTTCATGATTCTTATAACTAAAATAACATTGGTATAATAAATTATACAACAATATTATTAAACACATAAATCCTTTCACATAAACAATAGTTATATGATATATCTTACATTTTTATAAGATTTAATATTAGGATTAATGAATTTACTTGGATAATTACCTTGTTTCCAACATATAATATATTAAACTATAAATGGTACCTTATGATGAAGTTCCTGTCTATCCACAAAACACTTCATTTTTTCCTGATAATTACTTACTCTATGAGTTATTTTCCAAACAAAATGCATCTAATCATTCATCAAGGACATTTTCTTGATTGTTTATTCCATGATACATAAAAATTAGGAAACTAATTCTTGTTTCCTCAAAGTTTTCATGAATCTCCATTTTTCTCTTATTAGGTGTGGCTAAAAAATATCTCAAATTCGTATTGTTAATTGAATAATGATATAGATGATTTTGGATAATCACATGCCTACATCATTTATCCCCTGTTTAATTTTGATTTTCGTAAGGAAAATAGTTACATTATCATTAAAATTTAGTTTTATCATGATTCCATCACGTTTTAGAAATTTATTGAAGCCAATACTTTTTTAATGCAAAAAATAATCATTGTGGGAAACCACATAATCCATAAAATCATTTATAGTAAGTCTACACTGTGAAACCATATTCTTATTGAAGGACACATTATTTATAACCATAGTCATTTGTGGTTATCTCCTATTGAAATATTTTATTGTGGATCATAAATAATATTTATATTAACCCAAGAATATCCCCGAGGAATGAAAAGAGAGGTATAAATTAAGGTAATACTCATTGTGAACCATTATGTTGGGTATTATCTATTTCAACAACTCATTTTTGGGTTATTACCTTGAGATGCATATGTACCATAACCATACTAACATATAGTTTCATGAAAGGGATGTGTTTATAAAAAAACCACAAAATATATACATTATCAAAACATTATGAAGTTATTATATACATGGAATTAAAAAAAATTATCATAGGTTTCAAAGATGAGGTGATCTTGGTTATGACGGGATGACCTCATGTGATGGTGATGTTAACCATTCTTGGGATTCAGGGAGGAAATGTCCTTGACCTTGATGGATGGTGTTGATGTGGGGGTTTTAGTATGTTAGGTCCTCAGGATTGGGGTGCTTCACTGAAATTAACTTGCATGACTTCAGAATGGTGGATCTAAGAAATAGGCATCAATGGCCTCATATCATAAGGATTTTGGAATGGAATTAAGTATTCAGGGTACCAGTGGTGAAACTATTGACAGGGGATGGAGACAGTGTATCGAAAGGGTTCAAGAGGCCACCTTGGCTATAGAGATGGATACATGTGGCCATTGAGACTTCATATGGAAGTCAAGATGATGTAGAAAGTTTGGTTGGATAATGATTAGTGATACATGAATGGAGTCCTCAATAAGTGGGATAGATGACATCGAGATATGTGAGGGTTGTATGGTGACAGGCTACAGCTAGTAGGAGGGAGCAGATCAACAAAAATCTCTGGTGTTATTTTGAATGACATCGTTCCTCGGGGTTTTTCAGTAGGATTGTTACCATCTTGTATTGCATCTATTTTTGTGATGTGGGAATCAATGTGAGGCCTTTGGTCTTTTATGGTATTGGTAGTTCACTTTGGGATTCTATGATGTGGGTTTGTATGTAGGGTGTTGGTCTTTAGAATCTTTTGTTTTTTAGGTGGCATTATTACCAATTTTATATTGTGGTGGTGCTTTTTATGGAAGATGTTTGTTTTGTTTCATTTTATTTATATTTTGATAAATAAATTTTTAGGACTGATCTCGATCGAGTCCTAAATTTTCTAGGTACATTGCAAATCATAAAATACAACATAGTATTTTTTTTCTAGAAGATAGTTTTTCCCTATAGTATATCCTTGAATATAAATTAAAATATACATCCTCACATAGATCGTAATGGAAACATAAGAAATTTGAGTGAATATATGCTCATTATGGGAATAAATACCTAGAAGATGACATAAAATCAATAATAGATGATAAATATATAAAGGAAAATCACTAGAATCACATTTCATATATTCAATAACATGAGCATGAAGAATAATATGGAATGAATAATCTATCAAAATATAATTCTATATAAATAAGTACATGATATTGAAATTTATCCATGGATATCATATCTAATCAAATAATCACATGGATATCAATAAATTAGTAAAAAATGATTTAATGAATATTTTTGGTCATCGTAAACCTTCTGTCAAGGCCTTGTAATATGATATATTCATAAGTCAATAAGGACTTAGAAAAAATCCATCCTATTTTGAGTAAATATTTCCACTGATTCATCTAGGAGATTTTTAATTCCAGGACCAACCCATCACATTATAAGTAATATTCATTCATCATAGGAATGAAAAATACAATGTAATCAAAAAGCCATGTAATGAAAAAAAATTCATATGAGATGAACTAAATAAAGAATTTCAATAATTGCATAGTAAAACAGAAAATATGCCATCGAAATAAAAATTGTGCTTTTTATCATTATATCATAGACTCATTAAATAATATGATTCATCTATGGAAGTTAACATAGATTGAAATACTTTTAGAAGATCACTGGAAGATTTCCTATGAAAAAATGACCTCATTATTTTGAAAACATTAATTATTGATATTAAAATTTCAAAAAATATTATGGATTTTTTTATTTAATAGATATATTGAAAGGTTGTGATGGAATATTCAAATAAAATATTAGTAATTATGGTGGGAAAACTCATTATTTAGTGTATGTTATAAAAATTATTATGTTCACACCTTCAAAAAAATGTTCTTTTTTGAAAAAATAAAAGAATATTGATTTTAATGTCGTCTATAAAAGTACAAAAAATAGATCCAAATGACATTAATAAATCATTTTATAATAATAAAATAATTTTTTTAAAAAATTCTAAATAAAATATAGACTTGAATAAAAAATATTCATGTCCGAAATAAAAATATGTCTTGTTTCTCTATATTGAGAACATAAGAGAGGGATATGATAGGAAAACATTTATTTCTATAAGTAAGTAGAGTATAATAAATAATAGTGGGTTTGAGAGAGATATATAATATACTACCTCTAATGGAGACTTAAATATAGTAGTCCCAAATAATTATGAGATTGAAAAATAAACAACAATCTCAAGCATTATTTACATTGAAATCACTCTAAAATCATGTATAATAACGTTAAATTAATCCTAAACATATAAAATAATAATATAAATACTTATAATGTAATATATGATTCAATTGTAAAATTTAAGAACCCATATATTAATAATTTTTTATCATAATTACTATTTCATAGTGATGACATTTTCATTTTTCATGGATGTTTTCGTTTTGTAGCTTGGTCCTTTTGAATTGATCATGGTTCCATTATATTCATAATGTTAACCATGTTATAAATATATATACTAGTAAAATTTATATTTATAATTATATTTATCAATCAAATATAGAAATAAAATTTTTAATTACACTGTTCATCGAGACATTAGGCCATTTGTATGCATGAATGTTGTTTTTATTTATTGATAGATGGAATGAATGAAATGTAAATGATAAGTCACAATTAAAAATAATTATAATATCATAAATAATATATATGCATATATATATTAATTATATTATCAAAACAATCCAAATAATGTTGTGATGAAAAATAAATTACACTATTATGTAGAGATTGTCTGCGGTACATACACACAGGAGATGTTTTTTCTTTTTGTAGGATTGAATGAAGATCGATAATGGTTTTTAAATCATTCAAATTACAATTATGAATATCTAATATAAAAAATTAATTATTTTATAATGGATATAATTTTTTTATAGAATGCCTAAGATGAAATAAAATAGATAATGCTTGGTTTATAGTTATACCTTTTCATGGACAAACCACATTTGGATTACAAATTAATCCATGAATGGATGTTATTTTTGAAATAAGATATGTTTAGTTATGTTGATATGTAAACTAGTAAGGTGTTAATATAAGTATTATATAAAATATAATGGTTATAAAATGTGAGGAATATAGGTGAAGATGTGATATCTTATAAGTTAATGGATGAGAACTCATAAAATTACATAAAGTTTTAATTTAACCTAAATTAATTTTTTAAATAAAGGGACACCAAATTGACATATTTCAGAGATAAGATGACTATAAATACTAATAATCTCATCCAATGCAATTTTGATACGGTAATTGTATGTTTTCCCCTTATCTCTCAATTTTAACCCCTGTTAATCTTTTTTTACAATTACCGTAATATCAAAGTGTTCAACTATTAAAACCCCGATAATTTAACCATTAAAGGAAATGTAACCAAAAAACACACCATGGTTTATTTTATAAACCACATCCTATTTACTTGTCTAAATATAATATTTTTATGAATTTTAAATCTTTTAATAAAATATTCCTTATTAAAAAATATAATTAATTTCATATTTGAACTATTCATTTGCATTGACATTATTGTTGTCAAAATACTTATGGAATTCTATTATAAACACTTAAAACATAACTAATATGTTATATTTAACTATAAATATATGTAATGAAATAACTCAACCACATTATATTTCTTATAATTTTTCAAAAATCATTTATTTTATTTTTGTATTAATTGAATACATATTAATTCAGCATTGAGTTTGAATTTATGGTAATAATTCAATCTCTAAAAATAAGAAATTAATTAAAATGATAGAAATAATAATATATCTTATAAAGGAATATGTATAGATAAATGCATCCTCTTATTATACTTATGTAAATATTTTGTAGGTATTAAATTCAAGAGAGTCACATTTTCTATTTATTATTTTCTTATAATATTATAAGGGTCACAAACAAAGAAAAATGGATCGATGTGGAAATATATTAATGACATGGATGGTAATTTATAAATTCTATTAATCCAATATGTTAATGTAATATTTTTATAATATTTAATGCGATATCACAACATTTTTACCATTTATTACTAGTTTCCCTTTCCATGGAGACAAATTACAATCAAGTTTATTATTTATAATGACCTAAAATAAAAGGGTCATATTTAAAAAATTTATTACTCATAATAAAAAATATGGAATCTTTTATTCAATATTAAATTCAAATATATAGATTAATTTAATTTAGAAATAAATCATCTAAATGTGATGAATAGAATATTTTTTTCAAAATATTTTCTAAATAATAATAGTTTTTAAACCTAAAATAAAACATAAAATTAATTATAATTAGATAAATTTTATTATTCAAAATATAAATGAACTAAAGTTACTATTTATGCCATTAAGAAAATTATTTTTCAAAAAATTAAAATGAAAATACTATTTAAAAAAAATATATTTTGTTTTTACTATTTATCTAAAAATAATTCTATTTTGGAAAATTATATGTATTTCACTCTATGTTAATTCATAAATGATGATTTAAAATATTTTTTTCATTTTGATAAATAAATTTTCAACATAAGGAATCAATAAATTTTATTATTTATTTACCAAAAGTAATAAAAATACCTTTTTGATAAAAAATTGATTTTAAAGATTATAATATCTACTAAAATTATGATTTCTCCACATTAAAATTTTATTTTTTTAAATGTGATTTCTCCTATTATTTCCACTACTTAAACTAATACGTTATAAAAGTATATTATATTTTGGTTCTTTTAGAATTAAGATTCCGTGTATCCCAAGCTATGCAAAATAGTATAATAAATTTTCATGTGTTACGTGGAAACCCGTGAAGTTTGATAAATTCAAACATAAGTGATCAATAAACTAGTTATAAAATTACCTATATCAATAGTCAAATAGCCTCTCTAAAAACCACCCTTTTCATATCAATCCATTGATTTCATATCAATAAATCCAACAATTAAATGTATAATAATAAGGGGGACTAATAATAGTGCATCTTATTAATAATATCACATAGATATTAATTAAAATAATGTTTTTATAATTTAATTTACAATTTAAGTGATGAAAATATATTATAAGAATTTATAATCCACTATTGAATTATTTATAAAATCTATTAATGGAATAATAGGATAAAAGAAACTTTTTTCAAAGCCTTTATATTACATAAAACAGTTCTAAAATTATTTTTCTAGATTATAGATGGAGTATCACAAAAACTACTTTTATTTCACAAATATAAATGAAGCTATTCAAAAAAATCCATCGTTTTTATTCAAAGGAGGAGTTATTTTATATATTAAATAAAAATTAAGAAGACAAAGATATATGATTATGTTAAATTCATGTAAAATTATTAACCTACCAACTAAAAACATTAAAATAAAAAAGGTTCCATTCAAAAAATATATATTAAGGAAATTTAAGATATTAATATAACTTAATAATAAAAAATATAAATTATTTTTATCCCCATAAAAACCATAGATCAGAATAAAAATATAGTTCAAGAGTAAGGGAGAAAATTAAAAATAATTCATAAAGTGTTATTTTAGAGAACCAATTACCTTGAGAATTTTATAATATACGATTGAATATCAGATAATATTAATGGAAGAGAGGTGAAATTATTACATAGATCACTAGTTTAAAATCTACTAGGATCCATTGAAAAATAATGGGGGAAGATTATAAATTATTATAAATTTAAAATTAGATTAATTAATTTTTTATAGAAATATATTGATTGGCTTCATAGTCTTATGGATTGTAGATCAAATATTTCAAAACATTCTATTGAACACTTTACATCCCAAATGACCCCTTATAAGGGCCATCAACCATAGATTTTGATACTTAACTCAGGTAAAATTTCTAGAGTTTTGAAATGTCTGAGAAGAAAATCTAGAAATAAAACAAATAAATAATGACAACAATAAATGGATCCTAGTGAAATAAACATGTTATAATTCCCTCCCACTATTTCACCTTTAACCTAAATAAAACCCCATTGTTCCCCTTGGGGAATACATGCCTTACATGATAATGAAAAAATTTAATTATTCTAAATTTATAAAATAAATATGAAAAATTTATATACCCCTACTTTATAAATAATAAAGAGATCCAAAACATTTTCCATACGGGTTTTCTCCACCATAATTATTTTTTTACCCTTCAAAAATCATAAATTATTCAATAGTAAAACAAAAATCTCTAACTCATATATTTACCAAAATTAGAATTTTTTAAATTGAATTTGTCAATGATACGAATCATAATTAAATATAACATAAATAAAAACATTATATATATTTTATTCCTAATAAATATCAAATTCTATGAAATAAATGGAAATTAAATAACACAACATAAAATGTATGACATAAGAATTATATCCCCATTATTAAAGAATGTTTAAGATAAAATATCTTTTTTACATATATTATCTATGATTAAAACCATTTACTCAATTTTTTAGTCTATATGACTCTCATAAGTATTCACAGAAATTAAAAAGTGTATATCTAGACTAAAAAACTAAATGTTACCACATTTAAATCAATCCAAACACGTCTAAATATTTATTTCCATAATTAAATCACTAATCATTTCAAATATGCACATGGATTCACATCACTTCATATTACTAAATTTAAATAAACAAACAACATGAATATATTCAATTTTATGAATTATTTAATGAATAAGTACAAAAAATTAAAAAATAACACATAAATTTCACTGGTCAGACACATACCTACACCTTAAACATAATTTAATGTACACAATCATCCTAGATAATATAAAGGAGTCATTTATTCTAGTTTATCTTTAAATACAAATTAATAATAATTGAAATTAAAAAAATGAATCTATCCTATATTCGAGTCCATATAAATACAGTTTAGACTCATTGTATGTCCTCATTGTAATTTTAAAAAAATTTGTCATTATAATTACATTAAAACATAAACAAACAGTTTCTTTCTATTTATAGGTGATTAATTTTACCATTATAGATTATTTAAAAACCTTTTATTTCCAAAGGATATCTATCTTGACATTAAATTCTAAAAATTAAAATTCATATAGTTCAACTCCCAATTAACTTTTTTATTATATTTCAATTAATCGAGAAACAAAATATAAATTAAACAACATTATATTAAATAAGAAGTTATAAGAATGTGTCAATAAAAATTATTTACAGAACCAAAATAGATAAAAACCTAAAATATATTGCTCTAGAAACATTTAAAATAAAAATAATAAATAGAAGAAAATATTCAATTAAAAAAACAAATAAAAATAATCAAGACCAAAATAAAATTCCTTATAATTCATCTTCAAAATCAATTGGAATCAAAACCAAATATAATAATACTATTTAAATAAACATTATTTATTCATATAAACAACCATAAAATTCTACTTGAATGATTAACAACTTCCAAAATATGACACATCAATTTTTAAAAAATATTACAAGGGAATTAAACAATATTTATAAATTAAAAAAAATGTTTTTATTATTAAATGAATACCAGGAATTAAATAATAAATCAAAAAAAATTTATACATTTACATAGAAATTTTCTTGATATGTAAACGAAAAACAATATCTCATACCATGGAAAAATTAAACAATAACAAAATGAGACTATATACATCCAACCATTTTATTATTTTACTATATTAAATACTTTAAAACCAATCGTATGCTTGATTGTGATCAAAGACAATAAAAATTTAGTACATTCCAAATAAAAATAATCAAATTCAATAAATATTTAACATGATGAATCATGTTATGATATTTACTCTAATACCATTGCTATGAAATTATCAAAGAATCGTCTAATCTTAGGAAAATATAAGAAACATGAAATCACATAAACATTACAGTATTAAGATATATAAATCATATTAATGAACATAAATATAAATAGGTCACATTAATTAATCATTTACGACATGTTCGATTTATTTATTATTTTTATAAAACATTTCTACTAATTATTCTCTCAAAATTTACAAAATCTATGCACATCGAATTGTATTTCAATTTTTTGTTTCAATTAAATTTAGTTATATAATTTTGGTAACGTGATTGATTTTAAATTAAAAATAGAAATTATTAATTTTATTTCTTTTTTATACTATGAATCCTATAAATATATGTGCCTCATATGTTTTATTTTACTACAAAATATTAAATTATTATTTGCATCATAAAATTGGTTTTTTACAAGACTGAATCTGCAAATCCATATGTCTATACCACTTAAATCTGTCAAACTAAGATGAAATTCCTATAATATACACATATAAAATATCATCATAAAGGATTATAAATTTAGTAACCTATTAAATAACACTGTCATAATGAAATGGTTTGCTGTCTCTAGTGATTAACTATATAATGAAGAAAACCAGGGGTAAATTGTATCCATAATTGAATTATACATGGAAAACTTATAGAGATATAAAATTTTATATTATTCATAATAATATTGTGTTATAAAAAATAATGGTGTGTGATAAAATACCCTATAATAGATAAAACATAAGAGATATCAATTATAAAAATATCGGAGGCCATAATAAAGATCAATTTTAAGCATGATAATAGAATTATTTACTAACAAAAAAGCATTATACTTTTCCATTAGATAAATAAATCATACCCAATTGAATATTAATGGTAATAACGAATCATATCACTATGTTTTTTGCATAAATTGGAAAAATGTTATTAGAATTTGGAAAAAAACATTAGTGTATAAATTCATTTCATATGACAAGTCTCACTACCATTACCTTTATCATCTATTAGGAGATGATATTCCAAATTATAATTGACTAGAATCACTACCACATTCCCATAATAAAAATTATCATAATAATTATTCTTTCATCAATCCATTTGAGGGATATATAATTCATTCCCTGAATCATGTTTTGATAAACCACATATTTTTGTTATATGTGAACACTAAATAATTTTTTAATTTTATAATTTAGTAATTAACACATGATAATAATATTTGTTTTATACAAATTATTACAAGATAGATAATTATATTTACCAAAAAAATAAAGTGTTTTACTTATTTAGTATATATCCCTAGTTATGGCTAAGAAATATTAAATAGTTAAAACAAAAAAAAGAAAATTATATTAATTAAAAACCCATAAATGAAAGTTAAAAATTGCGTAAAATAAAGTATAAAATTTAAAGAAATTCTTCTAATAAACCAAATTTATTTTGAATAGATATTTTAAAAATATAAATTTAGTAAAGATTATTTTTAGTGATTCCTAATATAATAAAAATTAAATGTATAATTTTTTAAAAATACAATATTGGGAGAGTGTAACCAATATGAAAATATAAAATATTAGTGTTAAAAATCATTTATTTCAAAAAACATTATGTATGGTTATTATGGATAAGGAGGGGAAATATTCTTAATGAAGTGGAATAAATAATGGAATTTCAACATACAAATATCATTTTGTGTCAATTATGAATCAATTATAGTGTAAATTGATTGAAAATATGTAAAACAAAAAAAATATTTATTTGGGAGTAATATAATTAGGGATTTAAAGATAAATCATTTATAAATCCTCTAATGTAAACTTATATATATACAATATCATTTTCAAGGAGATATTGAAAGATAAACCATTAACATTAATCCTAAATACTTTAAATTAAAACTATTCCCTTGCATAATATTTATTTACATCTTAAAATTCTAATTTATAATGTTATTATTTTACATTAACTTATATACTATTCAATTGTTTTTATTTATTAAATATATATTGGTTAATTATAATTTATTCTCATTATCATATATTAATATTTTTTATTATATAATTCTTGGTTTGATATGGTGTTTTTGATCATCATTCTATGTTATTATATTAATAATTTCCAATATTTTCTAGTTAGTGGAATCGTAGAATTAGAATTTTATATATAGTTCTATGTTCATTTTATTTAAGGCACGGGTTATGTTTACATAAATAGAGTCTACAGTGTGAACATTTCAGGTAATTTGGCCAATATAGAGGAGTTAAATTATAATGATCATTCTCTTAGGTGAAAATATTTTACAACCATAACAATAAAATTAATTAACAATTAAATTCATATAATGCCAACTATTTTTTGATACTCATCCATGATTTTAATGATAAATATGGTACAACATCATTCATATGTGTGTTCATACTAACCCAATAAAGAGAATATTATACAAATGATTGTGTAAGATCATGGAGTTATTTTATTATAATTTCATTTTTATTTAATAATAATGATGTAAATAACACATAATTATATGTGTTTTTATTATTTATTAATATTGTAAATTAGAATGTAATTACATATTAATAAAATTAATATAAACATACATTGAGGTTTCTGGAATTTATATAGTAGATTAATTAATAGTGAAGGATTAATCCTAATTATTACTACTAGTAATTAACTAAAATGGGAGGACACTCAAGTTGAAAAATTGATTAAGGATTTTTATAGAAATAAAGCTATGAAGTGGTTTTGTGGTGGTGTAGGAGGATTCCATTTATATAGGATTGTTGAGAGACATAATTCCAAATTACAAATTACGTGATAATTTATTTTTTTTATTTCTACATGAATGGTTTTCTATATATGGAAAAAGGATAAACTGCATTACCTAAAATATAAATATATTTTTTTACATTTTTAATTATTATATTTCATTTTTAACATTTACATTATTTTTTTTATTATTTATGGATGTAATATTCAATTAACATAGGTAACATATTTTTCCCAAAAAAATTATTATACATATTTCTAAATTACGATTCCAAAATAATAAAAATTAAATCAATTCTACCAATTTCAGAATCTAAATATTTTAAATTTATCTTTAAAGGATAAATATATATCAATATAAAAATAATTTGTCCTGGAAGAAAAACTATTTATTATATCATAAATGATTTCATTAAACTTACGATGATCCCATATTAGTTTAATATATGCTAACATTTTATTCTACATGTTAAATACGTGATTCATAATATAATTTTTATTTATAAATATGGATTAGATTCCCATTTAATAACATTAAATATATTTATTGGTTGTATATATATTTCCAATTTTCATTTATATTTCCAATTTTTATATAAAAGTTATTTTTACCGTTTCTTAGAGATATATAAAACATTTTATATTTCAATAAAATTATTTTATCCTTCTCATTCAATTCCTTATCAATATTTATTTTATATTTATAATGTTTTCCCTCTTATGTGTAGTTATATTATGCAGCATCATCATCAAGGAAACCATAAGGATACAAATTAAGGTGTCATTAACTTTCTATTACCTTGTGTTATAATAACTCTTATAATATTCAAGATAATGTTTTACATAGATTTATCATTATATTATATTATTTATTTTTCGGTGTAACATTTTTCCTTAATGAAGTATATCAATATTTATTTTAGTTTTATATTTTATGTGAAATATATTATTCAACACATTGAAGGAAAAAAATGGTGCTACCTTCTACAGGCCTAAAAAATATTTTGTAATTTCATTACATAGATGTGAATATATGAAAGAAATTTTTCCTTATTAAACCATTGGGCCCCACATCAATTCTTAATACATATTAATTTACTTGAGAATATTTACTAAGAGACTATTCATGATTCGTAGAACATTATCTATATCATCTATGATCTAAATTTGTTATTATTTATATGATATATAATGTTTTAGTTTTACAACCATTGAGTCTAATACATGTGATGGATCTGGATTGTATTTTCTCTAAAGAAATATATGAAACACATAATTCAATAGTTATAGTTTGTTTTCAAGCACTAGGTTATATGATAATATCCCTGCATGATCAAAAATATAAAATGTGATAATGTATCTATTATTCAACTCTACCTTCTTCAAAATCCTCATAACCCTCTTCTATGGTGATATTATAAAGAATACCTATGTATAACATCATCCTCTAAATTTCATTGATGATTACCAATTTTAATATTCTTTTTTAGTTTTTGTGTCTTTATTTTAAAATTGAATAGCTTAAATAATCTATAATATATTGTGGGTAGGATCTGGTTTGAATACCATTCTGTCTCTAGATTTATCCTAGAAAGTTGGATTTCAGCACCTCTTCCCACATAGATCCTCAAGGTTCTATTTGAATTCTATAATGGAAACTATTGTTGTATGTGAACTCCACCTAAGGGTTATGTTTATCCAAAACTATTTTCAAATACATAAAGTAGTATCTCAATGTAAAATATAGAGTTTGAATGGTCTTGCTATATTGAGTTTCAATATTTGGATAATAGGTTATGTTAACGATCAAATGTGTATCAAATGTATATATAAGACTTATCAAGGAGATTATAGTAATCCTTGAATATTAATCAGATATAATTGAATTAGACTATCCATTAATTTTTACCACTCCCTTTATGTATGTCATAGTAAGTTAATCAACTGCTAAATTCTCTCTAATTGAAATGAAGTGAGATGATTTCTAATGTCGATCAATCGTAAACAAAATTGAATTATACCCATTATAGGTATTGATAAGTACTATTTTCAAATACATGTTGATTTTATTTCAATTATATATGGGTGTGGATAATACTTGAATAAATACCTAAAACGTATATTATTTATCCTTAACATGTTGGATGACTATGAATTTTGATGTATACTCTGAAATCATTTTCATCATGTTATATCAAAATGTGCTCTTGGGATTTCAATATATTTTTGTACTTCACTGATGAGTGGTGAAATAAAACCTATTTGAATCATCAAATGGATCCTTTAATTAAAATATAAAATGGGAACATTCATTTATTGATTTTTTTAATTACATCATTTTCATGGTTTGGCTCAATAATATTTTATGCCTTCATCTCTAACTCCATATAATCCTCATATTCTACAATATTCATTACATAATGGGATGGTACATAAATCATTTATGCATGTTAGGATTTCCCCCTTTCAGTTATTATTACCTATTATATAATTTTGAAATATTGAATTATTGTTTATCTTTCGATCCATATCATAGATATAGTGACATGAGTCTTCCTCTTCAAATAACTGACGACCCCATTAACCTTCCTAGGTTGGTAATGTACTGAGCCAAAATAATCCATGATCATGTATGCCCATATCCTTTGGTGTATATTCAAATACGTCTATGTGAATATAAATTATAATATATTTTGATCAGTATATATATCTAACTTTTCATCATAGAGATACTTCCTCGATTCACTTAAAATCCAAATATTATTATTATTAGCTTCAAATCTAGTATAAGTTAATTTTTATCACAACCAATTTATTGTCATTAGTCATGAACTAAAATTTTTATATTTATCATAATGACACTCTCCAGGAATATATTTTATTAATCATGATATATCACATGCCCTTATATAATATTATATAGGTGAGTATAGATGTAGAGACCAACCATCTCATAATATCCTTGAAACGTTCTTCACATAAATCTTTATAGTGATACTTAACTCATTTTTCAGTTAACATGGTCAATATACTATATATTTATATTAAATTTATTATAAATAATAGATAGTATCTTGTTTAATATACAAAACCTATAGACTCCTAATATATTGGTTAGTCTATCCCATTCATAAAAAACATCTATCTTTGATGGTAGACAAATATACCATTTCTTGGTATTAAAAGACCCAAAATTATGCTGTCTATAAAAAATTTATAATCTACCATAGATTTTATCATTTCACAATGTACTTATTATATTTCTCATATTCTCATCATGTTATTTGATACCTATAGAATATGTGACGAATCATTGATAAAAAAACCAAAAAATATTTCTCGGAAAAATATACAGACCATATTCAATGAATCCATGAAGTGAGAGGCAGAGTTTTTATGTTTTTAAGGATCATATTGAATTAATTGTTTCAATATCTTGTATTTATGGTATTATTAGTCATATCCACCATTTTTACTATTAATTGATGATATCAAGATCAAATGCTTATCATTTAAAATTATTTATCCACAATAATTTGGTCAAACATGTCATCTGTATGGGGTAAGGTTACTTGTACATGGTCATGATTTTTTATGTTCATACACATTTATCCATCATTATTATCAATATAGAGGATTTATAAACCCCATGGAAATTTACTTGGGTGTATGAAACCCTTATCTCTATTATTTTAAAAACATTTTTAATTCCTTCATTTTAATAGGATATATCAAATACGTATTCATTAATATAATCATTGAGGTATGTATTAGTTCAATGGAAAACTAAACTCATTTTCAAAGATAGTTCCATAAAACTCTTTGAAAAATACATCTACACTTTCAAACTCTATTTTTATTTTATTTTCTAGATAATACATCTTTGTAACATTATTGAGTGTAAACCATTACATGAACTTAAATACCAATAATGTGTGGCCTTAGGGAACTTGAGTGGATGACAAAATTCCTAGAGGAATAAGGATATAACTATAATTTGTTCCTCCTATCATTAAATTTCCCACTAGCCAAATTCATTTACATCACTTCAATCGACTACCATCTCTTCCTCGTGTTGAGGATATGAGTTCCCTATTAAATCTATTCACTATATCTAGTGAGTATTTAAAAAGATTGACTTTTTATCTATTTTTTCATCATTTAACACCATCATGCGTTCACATCCACCAGTAAAAGACAATCTAGATTTCCTGTTGTCCATAGAATGATGTCTTAGAGGCTTTTTGTCCTAGAGGCTAGTGATATCTCGAAGGCCTTATGGACTAAATACGAATGATGTGGCTACAAACCCCATTTGGGATTATCATTACCTCTTTAATAGTAACCCAAAAAAGTACTTATGGTAGTACGTTTTTTATGTAGTACTTTAGTACTACTACAGTGCAATAGTAATTTTCCCCAACTTCATTTTGAACCTAAGTTTCATGTAGGATGAGAAAGGGATTTAACACTCATGTAATCTTCCAACTGTATATACATTATCATATTCATTTAAAATAAAAATATCTTAAATTAGAGTCTCTCGTAAAATATTTTGGATTATATTCAATATTTATAATTTTTGTGATCAATAAATTTAATATATATTTCATATGAAGCTCATAGTCATCCTGACACTGCTAAATGAAAATGTATTGATATTTGATATCGAATTATATTTTCCTATATTTTAATTAACATGTGATCTTTTTCTTGAAATATTGATTTCCTAAAATCATATCACAGTCAACCAAATGTAAAATAATAATATTTATATAGAATATATTCCCATAGAACTTAATTGAAGTAGACTTTTAGAAATAATATGTAATATTTGAACCATTTGTTATTTTCACTAATAATTCAATATATTTTATTTTAGGTTGTAAATTAATAACCTTAGAAAATATATATGATATGAAATAGTTTTTATAAAATAATAAAATATTATGTTTTCAATTCCATAGGGGATGATAACTTTCACGACCCGCCTTCACCAAGATGAGAGAAGGGAGAGCATATTTCTAGACCCTTCCTTCTTCAAGGAGAATGAGAGATAATGACCCCCTGAGACCCGCATTCAATAAGTCCTGGAGCGGAGAATAGAACCACAGGTATAGAATCACAAACAATATGGAAGGCATTACCATTTTTCTTTAATAGGATCAGGAGATAAGATAGTAAATCCAAACAACACCAAAACTGGGGGTAAAGGTAAATCCAATGAAATCCATTCCCATATGCATGTTATAAAAGTAAATTCCACAATGTACAAGGAGACCACAAAGGTATAGTACCAAGGAAAGAAAAAAAACAAAAGCATATGTCCCAATTCCTGAGCTAGTACGGCCCTGCACGATCCCTGATGTCCTTGTGGAAACCTGAAAGAAGTTTTATATACGTAGGGAGAGCATACAAGTATACTCAGTAGGGAAAACCAATGTCTCTCATGCAGAAGTGTGGAGGCATTCTAATGCCCTGTGGGAAAAGAAATAACCAAATCACCTAGGAAGAAAAAACTATCCACCCAGGCCACACTAAGGAACACTCCCCAAATACCACAAGTAAATTAATATATAGTAATAGCACATAGACATTTGGGTACCCCGCACCACTTACCCACTGGTTATTGAATACATCCTACGCATCGAACCTCTCCCGCCATTCTCACCATAGTCCCACAGCCACACCCAACTCACACACACTTGGGCCAAAACCACGCATCCCGCCCTCAAACACCTAGACTACAACCACCACGCATAACCACACCCGCAGACACCTGGGCCAGAACAACTACTTCCATGCCCAAAGACACCTAGGCTACATCCTGAAGACTCTTTGGAAACAACCTGGCCACACACACCTGGGCCAACAACCACAACTACCCTACCCAAAGAATATTTGGATATAATGGACCTCAAGCCATCACAACCTGCCCAAAGAGTCTTAGGATATTCAAGAAACGGTCCATAAAAGGAGCTAATAACCAGCCACTCGTAGGGGTGTTGGAAAAAACACCATCCCCCATGAAATGGGGGTGTTTGGCACTAAGTGCTCAACCTGGGGTGGGGCATGAATAAGAAACAAAAGAAATACAATCATATGTATAGGTAACAAGAACTCATCCCAACCTAGGGTTTCCATGGTCATCCTATGCACAAACAATATCATTACGATTCATTCATAAATTAAAGGCAAAACACTCACAGCCAAGTCACAACTCATTCCCAAAACCAACTCCACATTAAACCTATTTTGCATTCATGTTCAAGTGATCCCATTTAAGTAAATTCTGCACTACTGGGAAACTAACCGACATAACCAGAAGTCAGAGAAAGAGAAACAGCCAAAAAACAATTTAAGCATTCACACCGGGTTCTCTTGTGACGTCACAACCGCAAAGGGATCAGTGAGATACCTAAAAGCACTCAAATCAAACCAAGACTCGAGATACATCCCCACAAAACATCATATTCACAACCAAAAACCATACCACAATAGAGGATCCTATCCCCATCCACTTCACCCCATAATAATCAAGCAGAACTACACACCTACTACCAAAACAGAGTAGGTAATCTTCCAGGTTCAAGCACAAAATTCATTAGGTTATTCTTTCTGTTGGTTAACCAGGGTGACCACACAAGGATTTATGTTCACTGGGAATCCATTTAACCAACCGAGTTTTTGTGATTATCCAATTTCCATGTTATAATAATTTAATCATCCCAGAAGACAAGGGTTCTTTAGTGTGTAGGGAAATACCACCAATTACCAATATTTACAGTGAGCATAATCCCATACAGTTGACAATATATATAAATTATAAAAGAGTGTACTAGAATTTTCAAATGCACCCCATTATTCTTTAACTGTCTATTATCTTTGTTAAGGTCTGGATTCATCCATTCCCATAGAAATAGTAGCATACCCACCCCACATGATACACATTAAAGAGAGCCAATGTAAAATCCCTACTTGGTTGATCAAGGATCGAAGTTCTTCTCCACGATCTATGAAATGGGGATGCACGACTTGTAGGGGAGGAACGTCGGGGACTCCAAGGATGAGAAAAAAGCCTCCGGCACAGGAATACCACTTGCCTCAGGAAGGGGAACTCCAAACTCACAAGGAATAAAAGGAGACTAGCCAAGCGGAAGAAGAAAGAACATATATGGTGATATAAATATGAGATCATGTTGTTACGGAATATGGAAATTTGAACGGCTTTAAAGTCGGATCGTGGTTCCACACGTGGTTGGGCAGTTACGCACGATGGAATTAATTGTTATTTAACAATTATCCTCAGAGGGGTGCTCATAATAGCAATACATTAATCATTTTTCATTAACCATAAGGAAACACATAACAGGGGTGGAACTGAAAGGTACGAGGAAGGGCGCGACAGCGAGGAAAAACCACATGTTTTCGTAAGTTAAGGGTTGCCTGAATCTTAGGGGATTTTAGATATTATATATGGCCTTTAAATGGATTTTAAAGTGGGCATTGTATCATCTTTACGTCAAAAGATATGTTGTGGGAGCGGAAAAGTCGGGGGTTGGGAATGAATGAAGACCGCTCAGTAATGACATGGTGCCACCCTCACAATGTCGCTGTCACGGGGTTACCTTCACGGTGCCACCGTCACGGTTTCACCCTCACAGTGCCACTATCATGGTGTCACCCTCACGGTTCCACCGTCATGGTGCCACCGTGAATAGTGCCACTGTGATCGGTGTGCAACGGTCACTATGCCACCATGGCCGGTGTCCGATTGTCACGGTGCCACAATCATGGTGCCACCGTGAACAGTGCCACTGTGATCAGTGTTCAACTGTCACGGTGCCACCGTGACCGGTGTGCGCTCATCACGGGGCCACTGTAACTGTTTCCCCCATGATATGTGTTTTCGTATCGGTGCATCTATGCTTTAGCAATGTAATGTACATGGTGGTTCCGGGTCATTACATCAGATACCTCTCAAACTATTCTCGCCCTCGATAATCAAAACTATACCCGAAGAAAGAGGGGTTTCGAACAACCAACTCAAAAGATACCTCTCCAGAGTAAACCTCATCGACAACTAGGAATAGCTCTCCCTCAAGTAACCAGGAAACATTCGAAGGTCAAACTGTCTAGTCATATGGGTTAGGGAGTTTCTTCCTCCATGTCAAGATATTATCCACTTTGGGTGGCACTGACTCACCCGCACGGGTTTAATCACATCCACCTTAATGCGACTTGATTAGGGATCAGGTCCACCACTCCCCATAGTCAGGACACATCACACACATCCATAGAATAAGCAAAACTGCACGTTCCATATTTTAAAAGGTAAATAGTTCCATAAAAAACAAGTACAAAAAAACAGAACAAAACTCAAAACAGCTCTGGTTACTGGGTGCACATTTGTGTCTTCCATTCCTATGTACTTTCCTCGAGACCGTCATGCCTCCAAAACACACGAACCAAAGGAATGTTCCATTCATGGATAACATTCTCCTCATGATCCTCAATCATCACTGGTCAGTCCTAAAAAGTCATGTCGTCCTCTATATTTAGCTTTTCCCAATAGAGGACATGTGAATCATCATGTAGATATCGTCGGAGCTGAGACACATGGAAGACATCATGTAGTATCAGTAGAGGAGTTGGTAGTACAAGCTGATAAGCCACTTCACCGACCAGTCGGAACACTTCGAATGGTCCGAAGAACTTGGGAGAATGCTTAATCCCCCTACCGAACCTCCATTTCCAACACCTAGGGGAGACCTTCAAGAATGCATGGTCCCCAACCTCGATCTCCATGGGTCTCCTCCTATTATCAGCATATGATTTCTGTCGGTCTCAGGCCGCCTTCATCCTCTCCCGTATAAGCTAAACCTTCTCCATCGTGCTCTTCACCACTTCCAGGCCATGAACACCAGCTTCCCCAACCTTGGTCCAGCACACGGGTGAGCGACATGGCCTTCCGTACAAAGCTTCAAACGGGGCCATGCCAATGGTTGAGTGATAGATATTATTGTAGGAAAACTCTACCAGAGGCAAGTGTGACACCCACGATCACCCAAAATCTAACACACATGCTCATAGAATATCCTCCATTGTTTGGATGGTGTGCTCTATCTGCAGATATATCTGGGGGTGGAAGGCAGTGCTACGATGTAGCTGAGTGCCAAAAGCATGCTGCAATCCCCTCCAGACTCATGAGGTAAACCATGAAACCCTATCTGAGACTATGGACCTCTGAAATCAATGTAATCTCAACACCTCATCCATGTACCTCTGTGATAAGGTATCCACAACACTCGACTACTTGATCACCATAAAGTGATCCAATTTCATCAATTGGTCCACCACTACCCAGATAACGTCACAGCCTCCTTTAACCACGGGTTACCCTATAAAAAAATCCATTGACATGTCGTCCCACATCCACTCGGGGACATCTAAAGGTTGTAACAGACCACCTGAAACATGGTGTTCAACCTTCACCTGCTGACACACTAGGCACCTGGCCATGAACTCTGCCACCGCCCGCTTTACCCCTAGACACCAAAACTGACTCCTCAAACTCTGTTACATCTTGGAAAATCTCAGGTGCACTTCTAGGAGAAAGTTATGGAACTCACCAAGAACCCTCTCATGCATCGCTTCTGGAAAAAACAACTTCCCTCAGAAAATCATATGATTCTGACCATCATATTTCCACCCTTCTAGAGCATCTCCATGGTAAACTCGGTCACGCATCACTTCACATTCTGAGTCTCCCAATTGACACTCCTCTACCTTCCGGAACAAAGAATACTGAACTATCATCTGATACAGGAAACCCCTACCACCATCCATCATTGCATCTTGGTGCAAGGCATCCAATTCCTCTATCACCTCCAAGAATCCACCGAATCTCGAACCGCATCCTTCTATGACATCCTACTCAAGGAATCAACCACCACATTTCCTTTTCCCAAGGTTTAGGAAATGTTGAAGTCATAGGACTAAAGGAACTTCATCCACCTTCGCTATCGTAGGTTCAGGTCCCACTGGGAGAAGATATTCTTCAAGCTTTTGTGATCCATGAAGACCACGAAGCACTCCCTGATGAGGTAATGTCAGCCCAACATTTTTGCGAAAATGACCACTGCATGCTCCAGATCATGGGTGGCATAATCATTCGCATGAGGACATAACTGTCTAGACCCATATAAGATCACCCCTTGTCGTTGCATCTTGACACACCTGAGGACTTTTCATGAAGCATCACAGAACTCCTCATATGCCACCCCTTTTTCTGGAAACCTCAGCACTGGGGCACTTACCAACATCCCCTTCAGATAGTTGAACGCTGCCTTACACTGCCCATTCCAAACGAATGCCTTGTCCTTCTTGGTCAAAGCTGTCAAAGATGCTGTAACTCAAGAGAAGTTGGGCACAAACCTCCAATAGTATCCTTCTCGTCCATGGAAACTATGAACTTTATCCAATTTCTAGTGCACTGCCCAAGAAACAACTACTTCGACCTTTGATGGGTCTACCGCTATTCCCTCCTCAGACACCACATGCCAAAGGATGTTCACTTCTCGCATCCAAAACAAGCACTTGGACAACTTCCCCTAGAGTTGATGTTTTCGGAGGACCTCTAAAACAGTTCTCAGGTGCTCAGTGTGATCCTCCTCTGATCTTTAGTAGATCAGGATGTCGTCAATAAACAGGACTACAAACCAATCCAGGTATTCTAGGAAGACAGAGTTCATGAGTCCCATGAACACAGCTGGTGCATTCGTAACACCGAATGGGATTACCCAAACTCAAACTGTCCATTCCTAAATCTGAAGGCAGTCTTTGAGATGTCTCTATCCTTAACCTTCAGCTGGTGATAGACAGACCATAGATCGTTCTTAGGGAACCAACCTGCTCCCCTCAGCTGGTCAAAGAGATTGTCTATACTTGGGAGGGGGTAACGATTCTTAACCGTTACGTGGTTTAGTCTCCTGTAGTCTATGCACAACCTCAGACCACCATCTTCCTTCTTTGCGAACAAGACTGGAGCACCCCATGATGACGCGCTTGGTCGAGGAAAACCATTATTCATCAGATCATCAATTTGAATATGAAACTCCCGTAACACAGAAGGTGCCCTCTGGTAGGGAGCCATCGAAATCAGACGGCCACCAGTTAGCAAGTCCATCCCGAACTCAACATCACGCCAAAGGGGTAGAGTCGCCACCTCTTCAGGGAAGACATCCATAATCTCATTGACGATCCCTAGAACTTCCACTGTTTTTGCATCCACCGACTCCACTGATAAATCATATAACTTGGAAATGAGGGGCTCTTCTCGCCTGATTCTTTTCTGGGAACCCCGCTCGTCGATGTAAGTTACAATTCGGCTTCCCGAATCTTAAAACATGACCATTCCTCAGAAGCATTCAATGATGAAACATACAGAGATAAGGAAGTCAATGCCTAGGATAACATCGTATGGTTGTATCTGCAACAGTAGAAGATCCCTGATAGACTGATGTCACCCTATCATCAGTCTACACCCTCAGCAAACATAAAACAAGTCGGTCTGACCTCTGACTGGTGTGCTCAGCACCAGTGGAACTGGAAGTCTATCAACGTCTAAACCCAGAGCACGGGCCAGACAGGGTGCAACAAAGGAGTGTGAAGCTCAAGTATCGAACAAGGAATAGGAAAGAGTACAAAACAAGAATATAGTGCCTCATACGACTTCTAGCCCTTCTGGAACTGTTGCCACTGCGGTGTGTAACTGCCCACACCCAGCTCCCCTACCCCTCGACTGTTATCCATCTCCCCGACCACGCCCTGGTTGAGGTCCCTATGGAGCGCCCTAAGGTCGGCCCCTCCTGCAATGAATTCCATCGGAGGAGCGGAATCTTGCTTCCCCATTTGCTGCTGCTGAAAGGGCATAGGTGGAAACTCCTGCTACTGAGGTGGGTGTTGAACCTCCCCACCCCACCGTACTGCACTCTGTCTCGGAACTGATTCCAAAGGTGCCCATGTCTTCCACAGATTAAGTATCTCACCCCTGGGCCCGAAATAAATGGGGGGAGGGCGTTGATATTTGAACTGGAACTGCTAAGGCATGCTTCATACTGGTCGAAACCTAGAGGGTTCTGATGCTAGAGTCCTAATGCTGATGGTCTTTCCCTTTGACAAGCCCAACAAGATCCCCTCTTGTGATACACCTCCCTGCTTGTTCATTCTATCTACTACTTCAGCCTTCTTATAGACCTCTATGTATGTCGGTACGGTGAATGTAGTAACAACATACTAGAGATAAGGTCGAAGTGCCTATTCCAAAATTCTCCCCTGAGACTCCTCATCTGGAATGAGTTTAGGAGCAAAGAGAAGGATATCCTTGAACTTGATCCCCAAATATCTCACTAACATACTCCCCAATTGGATGTATAGTAGTTCCTGCCTCTTCTTAGCCTTCATCATGGAAAATAGGAATTCCACCCAGAACTCTTTCTCGAAGTCATCCCAAATATCCTCAGCCTCCCTCTTCTCCCTAAGATAATGTGCCCACCACAGATGCACTGATCTATGCATCTAGCTTACAGCCATAGGAACCAAGTACTCCATCGGAGCTTGGATCATGATGAAAGCTATCACCAAATCTTCTATCCATCTCATTGTCTCCACATCAGAGATGCTTCCCTCATACTTCTCGAGGCTCTGCCACTCAAAGTCATGAAGCGTCTTCTACCATTGATCGTCCTCCTCCTCTCAGTCAGCCCTCTGTCGATCTGCCAAGTCAACCTCTGGGGCCTCGATCACCCGTACTACTCATGGTCGTCTCCTAGGTGACATAGCTGTAAGGTAAACAAGGACTTCCTAAGCCCGAGTAGTGTAGAATATTGTTCTTATATTTTATTAGACTTCTAATTAATTTTATACCCCCAATAAAATACCCATGAAACATAAGAAATCATGTCATTATGATGCATGTGCCTTCCCTAGGGTCTCTACCCTGTAATAAGTGTAGCCTTATTTGGTTGTTTGATAGGCCTATAGTCCTTTCATCGGATCATCGAGGGCCCTAAAATCCCATGTTCTAGACAGTCTTCCCTGGCCAATTTCATGCACCACGATTACCCAACAATGTTTCCCTACCATCCCATGAAATCCTCATTGTGCTTAACCCCAGACATTATCCTATCTCTCAACCTCCTCTGATACCATTCTGTCATGTCCTGCCTTCAGTAAGATGAGAGAAGGGATAGAATACTGCCATATCATTCATTCTTCACGATGAAGGATTGATAATGACCCCCAGTGACTTGCCTTCAATGGGTCCGAGAGTGGCGACTAGCACCAAGGGTATCGAATCACACACAGATGAAAGGAATTACCCTTTTTCATTATTAGGATCAGGAGATAAGATAGTAACTCCCAAAAAACCAAAATTGGGGTGTAAATGTAAAGCCAAAGAAACCAATTCCCATATGCATGTTACAAAATTAAATGCCATAATGTACAAGGAGACAAAAAAGGTTAAGTACCAAATAATGAAAAACAGCAAAAGAAACAGCCCCAACGCCCGTGCTTGTACCACCCTACACGATCCCTAAAGTCCTCCGAGAAACCTAAAATCAGTTTTATATAAATAGGGTGATCATAAAAAAATTCTCAGTAGGTAAAACCAAAGACTCTTGTGCACAAGTGAGGAGGAATTCTAATGCCCTATGGGAAAAAAGATAACCAAATCACCTAGAGAGGAAAACTATCCACCCAGGCCTCACCAAGGCACACTCCACAAATAACGCAAGTCAAGTAATATATAGTAATAGAACATCGACATTTGGTTACCCCACGCTACTTTCCATCTTGTTACTGAAGACATCCTATGCATCGAACCTCTCCCGCCATTCTCACCACAGTCCCACTGCCACACCCCACCCGCACACACCTGGGCCACAACCACGCATTCCACACGAATACACTTGGGCCACAACCACCACAAATAAAAATTCCTGCAAACACCTAGTCCAGAATAACTACGGCCATGCCCGAAGACACATGGGCCTCATCCCAAAGATTCTTGGGAAACAACCTTCCTGCACACACCTAGGCCAACCACCACAACTACCCTGCCTGAAGAATCATTGGCTATAATGGACCTCAGGCTATAAAATCCTACCTAAAGGGTATTGGGATATTCAAGAAAGGGAGCAGAAAAAGAGCTAATAACCAACCACTCATAGGATTGTTGGGAAAAACACCCTCCCCCATGAAATGGGGGTGTTCGTCACTAAGTTCTCAACCGTGGGTGGTGCGCGAATAAGAAACATAAGAACTACAGTGATATATATAGGTAATAAGTACACATCCCAACCTAGGGTTTACAAGGCCATCCTAATCACAAACACGCTCATTACTATTCATTCAGAAAAGAAAGGCACAACACTCACAACCAAGTCATAACTAATTCCCAAAACAGACTCCCCATTTAACCCATTCTTGTTTTCTTGTTCAAGTGATCCTATTAAAGTAAATTCTGAATTAATGGGCAACTAATCAGCATAACCACAATCCAGAGAACGAGAAATAGCCAAACAAAAATTTAAGCATTCACACCCGGTTCTCTTGTGAAGTCACAATAACAAAGGGATCAGTGAGATCCCTCAATGTAATGGAACCAAACCAAGCCTTGTGATATATCCCCACATAGCTTTGGATTCACAACCAACTACTGTGCCACAACATAGGATCCCATCCCCATCCACTTCACCCTATAAGAATCAAGAATAACAACACACCTAATACCAAAATAGAGTAGGAAAACATCCAGGTCCAAGCACATCATTCATTAGGTTCTTCTTTCTGTTGGTTAATCGGGGTGACCACACAAGGATTTAAGTTCACTGGGAATCCATTTAACCAACCGAGTTTAGGTGATTAACCAATTTCCATGTTACAGTCATTTAATCATCACAGAAGACAAGGGTTCATTAGTGCGAAGGGAAATACCACCAACAACCATGATTTTGAGTGAGAATAAGCCCATACAGTTCACAACATATAGAAATTATAAAAGAGTATAGCTTAATTTTCAAATGCACCCCATCCTTATTTATCTGTCAATTATCTTTGTTAAGGTCTAGTTTTATCCATTCCCACAGAAACAATAGCAAACCCACCACGCTTGATACACATTAAGGAGAGACAATGGAAGATCCCTACTTGGTAGATCAAGGTTAGAAGTTCTTCCCAAAGCACCAAGAAATGGGGATGCACTACTTGTAAGGGGAGGAATTTCATGGACTCCAAGGATGAGCATAAAGGCTCCAGCATAGGTGCACCACTTTCCTCGAGAAGGGGGACTCCAAACAGACAAGGAAGAAAAGGAGACTAGCCCTGCGGAAGAAGAAATAACTTCAACGGTGATATAAATATGAGATCCTGTTGTTACGGGATATATAAATTTGAATGACATTAAAGTTGGATCATGGTTACCCACTTGGTTGGGTAGTTATGCATGATGGAGTTAATTGTCATTTAACAATTCTCCTCGGAGGTTTGTTCATAACAGCTATATGTTAAACAGTTTTCATTAACCATAAGGAAACGAGTAAAAGGGGCAGAACTGGAAGGTACGGGGAATGGCCCAACACCGAGAAAAAACCACACATTTTGGTAAGTAAAAGGTTGCCCGACTCTTGGGGGATTTTAGATATTATGTACGTGATTTAAATGGATCTGAAAGGGGGAATTAAATCATCTTTATGTCTAAAGATATGTTGTGGGAGCGGAAAAGTCGGGAACTGGGAATGAATGAAGACCGCTACGTGAGGACACGGTGTCACCCTCATGGTGCCAACTTCACTGTGTAATACTCACGGTGCCACCATCACGGTGTCACCCTTAGGGTGCTACCATCACATTGCCACTGTGATCGGTGTGCGACCGTCATAGTGCCACCTTCACCAGTGTCACTGTCACCGTGCCACTATGAAGGGTGTATGACCGTCATGGGGCCACTGTAACCGGTGCCCCCATGACCGGTGCCACCATCTCAGTGGAGCCATGTTTCAGAAATGTAATGGACCCGGTGGGTCCGGGTCATTACAATAACTATATTATTCACTACTAATTTTTAAAACATACTTTTGAAATATTGATTTCATAATATTTCCCTTTATCCCTTGGAATTGGAGTTTATTGTTTTTTCTTGTCATAAATAAATCCTTGGATTGATGTATTTACATCAATAACTTAAAAAATCGTTATAATTGAAGAATTCATGAGTGGTTGGTTCATTATGTTGAAATTTATTTTCATTTATATTTTTTCTCAATATGTTTATATCTAATTGAAATTAATGTTTTTGATGGCCATATATTAAAAAATTATGAAATTAAATCATTCAATTGATGAAATTCATACATGATTCTTCCCATATCTGAAATATATTTTAATTTTAATCTACATTATTTTATGATTATTTCTCATTTTCATTTCCATGAAACTTCACATTATTATTTTGGTCCCCAAAACACCATGATAATAATGAGAGTCTCCAATTTCCATTATATCATTAAGAGGATATTAATACATTATAATTGATTTATTTATAATAAAAATAACCAATTATTATTGATTTAGTATGTTAATGTTTGGGTTCCATTGAGAGTGGAACTTGGACCATTTTAAATTTTTTGATTTATATAAGAAATTGGAAATTGAATAATTATTTTAAATATTTAAAAGAATGTTCGTAATGTGGTGTCTTGAGTGGATAAAAACATGAATTATTTAATTGGTTTTAGATTTGGAAAAAATTTAGGTCAATGTAAATAGTGAGATAATGATTACCTGGTGGTGTATCCATAAAAGGTATATTAGGAATAAAGCCATCAAGTTGTTGGTGCCTTTCTCGTGACAACTAAATGGGGATTATGGGGATATTTATAGAGAACATGTACCTACTGGTGTCTATATCTATTATTTCAGGATGTGTAAAATGGGTATTTCACCTTGTTAAATAATGAATCCACTAATGTTTGACAATCTTAAGGTTGATGAGAAGAAGGGAGGAGTAACCCCTGTATTATTCCCATCCCCTTTTCTACAATTATCTGAGATGTTTTAATGTATGTGTAATGATGAGTGAAAGGATTTTATCTCCCTACATCACCCATATATCATCACATCCTTGTACTTTATTTTCTAGTGATGGTAATTGTTTATTTTATTTCAACATCATCTGTGTATGGTAGAATTAAGTTAGGATGAAGGGGTTATTCTTAGCATAGATAGATGGGGCTATTGGAGGATAAATGGATGTTGTTTTATATCATCCCCCTATAATTACTTTATTCCCTATATTATTCTTGAGTTTCAATTTGTTTTTTATTAATATTAATAATGATGAAATGATAGTTATTGGTACTAGGTTTGTAGTGGACTGAAAAGTGTGATGGGGGTAGACTGAACCCCTTTTCCTTAGAATTTATCATGGATACATCAACAAGTGATCTAAAATTAATTATTCCTAATGTGAAGTGATATATTGATTAGGTAAATTAATTATAATGTTTAAATAAATAATTACATAGTATGTTTCATTAGTTAGGGTCTCATGAAAAAGGATTGTAATGACAATCACATGTCCGCGGATGAATAAATCATTTTTAAGAGGTTAACACATTTATTAAAGTAATAGGTGCCTAATATTACATCATTATAAGGTTGTGAATATATTTTTTGGAATGGAAGTGTATGTAGTAATTTGAAGTAGAAATGATATGGAACACTAAGTGAGTTTTATTATCTGAGGTGGGGCTAGTGAGTTGGATGAACAAATAGAGATCCTTATATATTAAGACATTCTTATATAGTATATGATCAATATGTCCCATATAAGAGAGTAATGGTTAATATAAATCAAATACTAGGGGATTAATTATTGCGATATTGATCTAATGTGATTTTTTAGTCCTATTTATTTTATTTCTTTTATGTGATAAATGTTTAGTGGTCAACTTATGGGTTTCCTTAGTTATGAATTCATAGTATGTGGGCATGGATGAGTATATGAGGATATCTTAGTAAGGAATGAAATATGGATTCTTAGATGTTTTAGGGACTAGTTTTTCTTATCTTTATCATCATGGGTTTTCTTAATCATTATGGGTTCAACACATGACCATGGTATGCCATGTCACCTTAGGGATGTAGAATGATACTTATGGAATGGAACTATATGGGGGTTCCTTGTATAAAAATAAATTTATGATCATTATATATTTCCATCGGATGTTCCATAAGAATATAAACTTTTGTATTGGTTATTATAATGCTGGACAACGAATTTTTAATCACTTTTTGAATGATGTGCTCTCACTACAGCAAAAAACTTATAATATGGGTGAGTAGAAGGAATCATAAGCCTTACCACTAGAGGAAATTATTTCCTTCTGAGTGATATTTGTAAAATTATATGGGATTGGGCCACCCAGAAATAGGAATACAATCAAATGAACAATTTAATATTTTATAAAACCAGTTACCATGTGTAAAGTTATTTTCAGTTATAGTTCATGATTTCTAAAATAAATTTCCCTTTTTTAGAAAATCAATTTTCACAGCACTCAATACTAGATGTTTTACGTATTATTGGTATGATATATCCTTTCTAGGTGGTATTTATAAATATTTATGCTATTAGGGACAGATTTCCCTTTATGATGAGTTGTTTCAATCATTAATTACCGCCCTAGATTTTGTTAGTGTACTATTGGGGGTATGTACAACTATGTGAGGGCATATTATATAGGTCAGATTTCATGACTCATGAGATAGTTGAAATATTAGTTGGACATGATTCTTCTTAAGATTATTGTGATATGGTTGAATTTGATACCTCTTGAGATGGTTTCGATGTGTGTTTTACTTTATTCCTATAGATATTAGTTTGATGGTTTGGAAAAAGAGGCCAATTGAGATAGTTATTTTGTGGGTTAAATGTGATGAATTCAGAGATAGTTATGATGTGGATTAAACATGATGTTATCGAAGAGAGTTACTATAAATTATATATGTGGAACCTTCATATATGACTATGATGTGGGTTTTATTTTATTCTTCCTGAGAGGTTTGTGATGTGGGTTTTATATATTGCCTCTCAATATAGACATTATTAGTGATGGACAAGAAACCTGTTAATATGTTTCTGATGTGTGTTGGAAATGATGACTATAGTGACCGGGATTTTCTTCATGATTAAGAAATAACGTAATTATGACGTTTTTATGTCACTAGTTCTTAAAATCTTAAAATAGTAATTTCAGAATTATAAATGAACTCAAAAAACATTAATGATTAATTTAATAGTCTCATAACCTGGATTTTACCCATGGGATAAAATTTTGTACATTTTTAATCTACAAAAAAAATTGTGGAGTAATGAATATTTATTATCTGAGTTTGAATATTTATATATCCTAAATGAGAGATGGTTTTAAAATTTCAACATTGTGTTTTTTTATGACGTGGTATTTTTTTCTAGGTGACGTATAAATTTTATTCTCAAGTGTTGAGCCATAAACTCATTGTCTTTGAGTCTTTATTATTATTATTATTATTATTATTATTATCAATATTATTGGGTTGATATGTGGTGATTACATTTCATAGGTTATGTCTAAAGGAAATTACATGTGTAAAACATATCGGGGTCTTCTGTTAATTTGTGTCTTGTTATTTTTTTAATTAACAATGAATTATTTTTAGATTTATAATTGGAAATTAAAGTGAAAATATTTTTGATTTTAATATAAGAGATAAGGGAATGAAATAATTTCATCCACTATCCAACTCATATGATTCTTCCATTATAAATCATTAATTAATCTCTCCCTCCTTACACTTACCTTCATGGTGGAAATAATTATAGAGATTAATATCATCCTCTTCTCACAATGTATAAAATTTAGTTTTGTTATTTTGATGATAGTGATGACCACATAATGTGAAAATTGTGATGATAGATTAAAGAGGTAAATGATAATGAAGTTATGTCTACAAAATCATGACAGGATACATTGACATGATTTATTCTTCATTTCTTTTTATGTGATCTGAATCTCATCCCCTCAAATTCATATCACCTTGTTTTATATGGAGATTAGATACATATATTTTTTGTATTCTATATATAAATATTTACCAAAATTGATAATTTATTAAAGGATTATTTTATATAATAATTTATACAAATCAAAAAAGAATAAGGATTTTTCTTTTGATAATTTTTCAATTATAACAGTTTTTGTGAAAAATAAAAAAAATTGTTCTTTTAAAAAATATATATTATTTTAATGATGTTATAAATGGGGATTGTGATTAAATAATGGTGGAATTAATATTTATTTTTATAGGGGAGAATTATTTTTAAAATATTTTATTTTATCTCATACCCCACAATTAATTGATTTTTTAAAACTCAATTAATCTACATTTAATAAATTCAAGTAATTTGTTATGGAATTTTCAGAATAATAGATGGAATGATTTTTTCAATATAGGTTGAATGATTATTAAAAGAAATATTCAACGAGGTTTTCATATGGATTTTATTTGTTTCATTTAAGGAAATGAAAATAGATTTAAAATATTATTTTTCAAATCATGTGAGTTTTATTATATAGTAAATAATTAATTTTATCATGGGATTAACATTTTAATGAAACCTATATGTTAATAAATGATAATACATTACAGGGTTTTCCATTCATTATTTATCTGATATCATTTTTCATATGAGTGAATGTTTATCCTTTTTTTATATATAATTTTTTTAATTGGTGTAATGATTAAATTTAATAACCCATTATAGTTTATATGATAATATATGAACAAGTAAATTCTTATTCTTATGTTATTCTTCCCACATTATATATATACATGAACCCTTATTTTGGTTATCAGATATGACATCAACAAAAAATCGAGGAAAATATTTTCATCATAATTAAATGATGATTTTATCATAGTTTCATGAACCACATTGAATAATGAATGAAATTTTAGGTTTTCACAAGGTGGAACATTTGTTTGGTTTAGTGATAAATTGAGGAACAGTCAATGATGAAGGTGGTAGTGGTGTTCATGATGAGGAGACATCAATTATGAAAAATTATATATTTTGTGATTTCATAACACATTATCTTTAACCACATATCAAGTATATTTAGAGATCAATATTACATGTTTGTATGAATTCAACACAATATGTAACCCCTATAAATATCATCATCTATTTTAGAATCCATAGTGGATATGTATACTATTTAAATTAAACATCATATACCCTGTAAACCAATGTCATAGACATTATATTACATGATTGAGGGATTTGGCATGTAACTGTGTAAATTCAATGTGAAAAAACTATTCCTACACATCATGTGTCCCATTAACATAGTATATGTTCACTACCTAGAGTGTCTTAGCACGTGCATGATGTAAATTACTAAAATGTAATGTAGTATTAAAACTATTTTTTCCTAAAAATACATATATTAATTTTCACTTAGGATCTTCCTTTGATGTATCACAATAAATAATATCCCCCTAATCTGAGTAAAACCATATTTGTGTTATATTATTTCTTGTTGTGTACTATTTTATACAGGACATACTCTACCAAAATCAGACACCCCTATTTCTAGAGTTCCATATATACAAAATACTCAACATTAAACTATGTGTAAGTTGGGTTTAAATGTATTTATCATTGACCTACATGAGTATAATTCATTAGTTTCATACACATTGTGTACTGTCCTATACATGTTTTTAATGGTTTATATATAGTATTATTCATTTTTTCTCATTTGTGTGTCGTTATTTTTCATATGAGTAGTACATTATAATAATAATTTCTTCATAGAGTAAAATGGTCTTTATTTCATCATAACATTGAATTTATATTTAAATAATTTTATTATATTGAGTTTTTTTGAATTAAAGAGATGATAACCTGCATATTTGGATGATTAGAGTACTCACAGGGTCTATTACCCTCTTTTAGAATATATTTTTCATATCTATGGATATTCTATGTATATAGTGAAGTATTTAAACATCAAATTTTTTTGTGTAATGTATTTCCACTCATTTAGATGGTATCCCCATCAAAAGATGCTTTTCGTACATGTCAGGTAATGGGTTATTCATAAGGATTAGTAACCCTCTTCAATAATGAGTATCATAGTAATATATGAGTCCAGAATTATTAGAGCAATAAAGGGATCATGTGGATGTTATATATGTGATATATATTGATTTCCATAGGTTTTTTAGATTTTAGGGAAGTATAGGTTCTATTATGGTGGTTTGGGGATACTCTCTATACCATGGATCACTATCGAGTTCTGACATATAGTTGTGTTAGGGACCAAGGAGTTTATAGGTTTTATGATAACCTGAGAATCCCAATATATTTTTAAGAAATACCTTTATTGATAAGAGATAAAATATAATGGTGGGTGACTTCTCCATGATTCATTGTTTCTATCATATAAATAATATTTTGGTGTTTTCTTATCTAATTAAACTCTTGTATAAGGGGTTTTGAGGTGAATTATTGTTTTTTCATTCACTTAAAATTTTAGATAATCCTACATTGTATACATATACTCACCCATATATTCCCTTGGGTCCTAAATGAGTATTGTTTTCATATAGACGATTCACATTTTGAATACTAGCTTAATGATTCATGGTTTCGATCTATTTACATAGATATTATTCTGAGTGAAGTGTGGTTGTACTAAGTTGTTGTAGTTGTTGTTATAAAACCCATCTCAATAGTCCATAAAATATAATGGTATATTGTGGAACATCTCAAGTGAAAAATCTATGAAAAGATGATGTTTACTTAGTATGAGTCTATTTCATGGTGAGGTGCTATTATGTGTATTGATCATTTATTAGAGTATTCTACCTTATTTATCAAATGATAACTATTTTTAATATGTCCATATTTATATAATTTAATTATTAATTTATATTTATATAATTTTCGAAATAGATTATTGGTTTTTTTGTATTTCTGTTAAATATTTTTATTGGCTAATGACCCCCATGATTATTGTTTTTTGGTGATAATAATCATCCCCAACCTGTAAAAGTAGTCTTGGGGTAGAAAATTCAACTCATCATCTTCCCAAATGGGGTATCTGTAGGTTAGGTCATCTATGAATTTTATTGTAACATTTTGAGTTATAAATATTGTGTCAAGTATCAAAAGTCTTGTATGGTTTGGTATGTTAATATGGGAAAATGATGACCATGAATTTTTAGTTAATGTACTAAACAAAATCACCCGATTTTGGTTTGGAGAATTATGTGTTCATTACCTAAGACACTAAAAATATATTGATAAACTCAAATCCCAAATTATTTAATTATGGGGATTATTTAGGTAAGTAAATAAATCATGTAGTTTTACTTGTAATTATTCATGTCCTTAATGTTTCATCTTACCATGATATGGAATAAAAATTACGGGTTAAAATTTTCAAAATAAAAATATCACACAAAGATTGAAATATATTTTATAGAGGTAATTTTGTTAGTGATTTTTTCAATACATGTGGTTGTCTCCACTAATATACAATGTGATGAGGTATTTATTCAAATTCACTGTTGACAGATAAATTTTCAACAAATAGAGGATAATTCTTTTCCTTTTATATGCAATGTATATACTTCTTTAGAGATGATGTAAGTTCCATCATAGTCATACTAGATTAGTCATATTAAATAAACTTGATAGGAGTCGCATTAGTAAAGGTTTCCTAGACTCAGATATTTTGTTAATCATCCACTAATACTAGGATAGTTGAGTTAGAGAAGAGATCATTATATCCAGTTCAAAGATACAGTAACCTAATGTTGATTCTCTCTTGGGTCCACTGCCTGAAATAACACGCCATTAATGGATTAGATTTCTATTGGTATCACTATGGTATTAATATTGTATAATTGGATATTGATACCTTATCCAGTATCTTGTTAATTTCAGAAACATTGATTATGACTCTCATTAACTAGGTGAAAAAATATCCATAGGATGGTAATAACATGTCCATGTACACATTGCGTCTACACAACTAATGTGGTAATTTCTGGAAATAATTTATTATGTATTTTTTAGCTAAATTGTTTGATAAAATATTATTGTTAAAGGATTAATGGTTTGGTCTCACTGTAACACATCACTACCTATGCTAGAGTCCTTGTGTGAGTTTTGGTAGTTGGGAATTTCATAGAGTAGGTTTTGTCGAGATTCATAAGTAGGATAGAGTTTCATTGAGGACATTCTAAGTGGTCTCAAGGGATTAAATTTTGTTTTAATGTGGTATTTGGACCATGGAACCTTATGATGTGGTTATAGTGTTCTACTAGGAAGTGGTTATGATATAGGAACCAATGGTGAAATAATAGCTAGTTTCGGATGATGAATCATTCCAGTACAACCATCGTAAATTTTATTTAGTTTTCATCTATTGAAAAGTTATATTATTTTAATCTGTGAATTTATTTGTGTAATAGAATACAATGGTCTTATTAAAATTTTGTTTTATCAATTTATTCGTTGTTTTCTCCCTCAATGAATTACATACTTGATGACAAAAATATTAGTATTATTCCTTTGTAATTTATTTGAGAGTTTGAGATTCTACTTATTATACTAGATAAAACTAAGATAACTAGAGAATCCTCACTGATGGAAATAATATATAACACAAAACATTTAATTAAGTGGGATTGATCATAATGGTGGAAATGATCTTTTATGGGATTACATCAAGGAACTGATGATACCTAATAGTATAATCCTTGTAAATGATTTATTACTCATTGATAACATGTCAATTTGATTTTTAGTTGATAAGATGAGGTAATGCCCAACCTGATTATTAGTGGGAGGCTATATTTATAATGATAAGATCCAAGCATCAATAAAATATTGTAGAAAATACTATATATGGAGATCATGGAAATATTTCACTTATGGTATATAGATGAATTCCCTTCTTATGATTGTGTAATGTTTTCATTAAATCTTCTTAGTGACCCCTGGTTATCCCTCTTTAGTAAATAAGTTTTATATCATATTTCATTCCATGTATATATATTAGATTCACTAAATTGTAATGTTAAAATGGGAATGGAATTAAAGTTGTGTAAAGTGGTGTAAAGGTTGATACCCCAATATGTAACATCCCATGTATTTATATAATAATAAATTTTCATATCCATAAATATTTATTAATAGGTTATTAATTTTTTTAAAGAGAACACCTTTTCGGATAGCTTAATCAACACGCAACAGTGGGTTCATTGAAATCTTATTTTGCACATAACATTGAGTTATACCGAAAAATAATATAATAAAATTATTATTTTAAATTTTAGTTAAAATATAGCTGTTACAGTTCTAGGAAGGAACATAAATTAATCAATTATTATTAAAAATGTATTTTAAATGTTTTTACATTTATTCAACCAATTTTATAGGCTAAAAATATGAATTAATACGATTTTAACCATGAAAAACACTAATTTTTTTCAAAAGGTTGTTTTATCGCCTTTTGATGGTGAACACTTTTTAGATCTAGTTTATTTCACCTTTATTTGTTATATTTTACAAAAAAACATTTTTTAGAATCGGAACATAGACATTTACGTTGTACGAGATTTTTATATTATTTGGATAAAGATTATTTTTTAACAAATAGTGAAAAATACTGCATTTTTATTTAAAAGAACCTTTTTATCTAATTTATTTATATAGTTATATTATGATTTTTATTGGTTTTAAATTATAATTTAAATATATATTTATCATTTGATCCAATTATGGTCATTTTATGTAATTTCACATTTTAATTGGACATAAAAACATGTCAATATTTTGATAGTTATTACTTTTTCAAACCCCACATTTTGGTTTTGACAATAGGAATAAATATTAAATTAATTACTAAAACTTTTGTGTTTGGAATTTGGAAAAGTGGATTCCATATTTTTAATTTGGAGGTTCAAATTTTGTGAATATTTTTTTTTTATTTTTAAACATTATGAATAGTACCTTTAGTAAATATTTTATTTATCATAGTTAATGGGTAAAACTGGTAAATAAGGATAATAAATAATATTATAATAATATTAATCTTCCCTAACACATGTCCAAACCCTATCAGATGAGATATTTTAATCCATGGTCATCCTTGGGTTATTTTAGGACCCTATGGTGCTACTTGTCTGTGAAAATGATATTTAATTACTTTTAAATTAAATTTTCTTAAAATACACACTAAACATGTATCTTTTACTAAGTCAATTTTTATATGGGGTTATATAAGTGATATGGTTGACTATAAGTAGTCATTATAAATCAAAAAAATTCAAACATCATGATATTTTATTTATAATTTTTAGTCATCAAATAATTATATATATTTATGACACAATGAGGTTGTAGTGATTACATTATTAATGAAGGATTTAAATAAATGAGATTATGAAAATTAAACTAAATTAATTTTTAAACATTTTAGGCCATACAAGTATTGTAGGGATTATTATGACTTTTTATAATTTAATTAATGATGTTTTTTTGAAATAATAATGTTATATGGTTTTAAAAAAATTCATTATACAAATTTTATAAAATTTTTCATAAATGAGTTTTTATAACAAATATTATTTTATAAAATAATATAATAGTCTTGAAATATATTATTTGGAAAAAAAATTCTATAATGTTTCAAATGTAATTAATGAACCACATGAGGTTTTATTGTTATTTTATAGTAACTAAAGTAACCATATATTATGAATATAGAAGAAGACATCGTAAGAGTTAAATTAGTTAACTAAGTGTTAAATATGAAAGATAAGGTTATTTGTGTGACCTCAAATTGTCTAAAACCTATTGATTGCGAGTTTTCAACCCAAAATATTCTTTTTATTAACATAATTTACTTTGGGATCTTTTGATACCGAAAATAATTTTATAAGAAAATAATACATTCAAACATTCCTAAAGTTCCCCCTCCCTCTTATAAAAGGGCGTCACCTCTAACCCATACTCACACATCTAAAGACCCCATGCCTCATCCAAACCCTGCAAAAATAATTTCCCTATATCCTTACATTCCTACAAGAAGTCCTAACTTCGGTTTAAGGAAATTAAAGAATTCCATTTCTGTTAAATTAAAAGGAGTTACCCGATTTTAGGTAATGTCTTGTCTCAAGCTTATTTCATTTATTTTCCCTTCTCCAACCCCCTAAAAACTTTTTATTAAATTAATTAATAACAAAAAATAGTTTCTTAAATATAATAGGATTTTTTTATAGGTATTCAACCTACACTCACACACACCTATATTTAATGGATTTAGAACATACTGTTTCTGTGGATGGTGAACTACTTCCTCACGAAATGATCATTCTTCAATTATCTCCTACCACATCTCATTGTGTCCATTATGATGGAATTGTATTTATATATGATATATATTTTATTTATATTGTATCAATTCTTATATATTTTTTTTACATCTTAACTTCATGCTTTCCATAATGTGTAAATATGATAATTTCATTTCAGAAAGTGCAGACTACCACTCCCTCAAAGTGATAGGACTCGTTCTTTCAATAGATAGAACGTATAAAGGATGGAATTAATGAAGTTGTGTAACATATATAACATATATATTATACTCGTATTATAATATACCTTTCTATCATTTAGTATTAATTACATTAAATATGAAAATGAAATGAATGTAGCGTTCATGCATACTTAGGGCTTACCATATTTATGAATAGTGTATTTCATTTATTATATCCAAATGTTATGGACTATTCTAAATGAATATACACTGGATCTGAATATATAGATACTGGATATATATGATAAATAATTAATTAATACAATAATGGATATAATGGACTTTTAACCACATGGACAATTAGTAATTAAAACAAGATCATTTTCAACTATAGTACCCAATATCTACAAAACAACTAATATTTACTTAAATAATTATCTAATTTTCATAAGGTGGTAATACATGATATAATATTAATAATAAACAATAAAAATGTTCTTTATAAATTATGAATTAACTTATTTTTATTATCCAGTATGATCAAAGACCTTACGTGAAGAATCAGACTACTGGTAAGATAACCTTTCACTATCCTCTTTTTTTCAAAGAATTATTTTATGTTATATCTTTTAATTTTCATTAAATTATGTTGTGATGTTTTATTTTATATCTTTATTTCGTTAAATTTTATTTACATGTGATTATATACCATTTTCTCTCTTATCAACTCACTTTCTTAATCATTAAGTGACGTATTTTGGCTGCTGAATTTTCATAAGGGACTTCATCTCAATATCCTGTCACTGAGTCATGTTTTGATTTATTCATAAATTTATTTTATATGTTTTATAAAACCCATTAAAATATTATTTCATTGAATGTAAATATTTTCCTATGAATTATTTTACTAAACAACAATAGGAATGTTCTTTTTAACAAAAGCGGTGACAACTACATTTCCACTGTCGTGGGTATTTTTTGATAATTGAATTCATTAATAAGTCATAGTGTTTTTAGAATGAAACTAAATTCCATATACCCTTTACACGTATTTTGGTATTGAAAATTGTTTTGAAAATCATTGATTATTTTAATATATTTGAATTATATATTGTGATTTTAATGTGGAAATGTTATCATTCATTTATACATGTTTTATGTGTTATTGTCGTAATGCCTCGACCCTAGTTACCCAGAGTCAGTGCATTATTAAATATCATTGGAATAGTCACCAAAGAAAAAGTCTTGAAAACCCAATTAGTTTTGTATCCTTGGATGTACTAGATACATTCATAAGGTTTACATTACATTATAAAATGGAAATGTACAACAACATTGTTTCCATAGACAACACTGAGATCTCGTAGACTATCCAATTAGGTCAATAATAATATACTTCTTCACATCATGGGTAAAATAAAATATAGAAAGGGGTGAGATCAGATGTTCCGTAAGGATAAATATATATTGGAAAATATCATAAGTAAGCATAAACAATTAAGGCAATGTATAAGACTAATAAAATTCCTTTTCAACATAAACTTCATCATAATATGGGAAATATAAATCAAAATAATTCCATTTACTTACTCACATTGATATTCTACTAGTTTAATAATCACATGAAATATCAATATCAACTTTCATAATGATGGAATGCATAATAGCATACATTAATTTATGTGTCATAGCATCATGCCAGGACCTATGGTCTAACTGTAACCGAACCCCAACCCCGAGAGCCTCTATAACCAGACTCCATCCCGGAGAGCCTCTATAACCGGGATCCAACCCGAAGAGCCTCTTTATCCGGACTCCATCCCAGGGAGCCTCTGTAACCGAGCCCGAACCCGGAGGGTCTGCTGTAACCAGACCCCAACCCAGAGGGAATACTTTTACCAGTCCCCAACCCGAAACATACTAGTCCAATACATTCAACATATGCAAATTATGAAATATAACATAAACATTCGTATTTAAACTAGCATACGAAATGTCACTAATTAATCCATAATACATAAATGGTATAAAAATAACACATCCATAGTCAAACATATCACAAAACTTTCAATACAATAAGAAATTTTTTTATCATAATAAATCATCTTCAAACAAGTTTAAATTCCCTCAAAGGTTGTGGACATAGATGAAAATAATTTGTAAAACTCTTTGAGAGAAATATCCATTTTTCATGAAAACATTTAAAATTCACAAAATTTATAAAGGAATACATTTAAAGACATTTTTCAATCAAATTTTCCCATTAAACTTTGATACTTTTGAAAGGAATTAACATTTTAAAAACTTTCGTGTCAAAATAGATAAATCCTTGAAAACCATTTTAAAAAAATTGAAATTAATGAGAATGATTTAGAGGAATAAATATTTAAAACATTTAAATTGATGTTTTAGTAAAATAAATCCCTTAAAAATCCCTTTGAAATCTCTTTCATGAAACAAGGACATGGATAATAAATATTTCCCAGTGGATACATAGGTAAAAACAACCTCAGATAATAAAGAGATTGTGAAAATAACCCTTACCTTGCACTTTCCGTTAGATGAGGGTACATTTAGCCTCTTGTATGAAGAAAGTAGTATCTTATTAAACTATTCCAGAACCATATTAATATTTATTATATCATAAATGATTCATTTATGACTTTATACAACCCACTTAATAATAATTTCAATGTTAAATTAAGATTTCGGGTAATAATCACTTTCTTTAGCGTACGAGTTTTAACTTGTTACTCTTTATTGTATCACATAGATAACGATTTAAATACTTTTGGAATATAAAAACTTATTTATATATCATATATATTTATAATATTAATAATTATAATAGACATATATATGAAATGGAAAACACCGTTTATGGTGACGGTGGTCCGTACGTACGCATAAATGTTGTTTTCGTTTTCATATCGTATTGAACGGAACTAAGTGAATAAGATATAAGTAAGTATATATATATATATATTAGTATTATTATGTAATATATTACATACTTATTAATGATATATATTTTATAATCATTTATGAATGGTGAACATGGAAATAAATCTCATCACGTCGTGGAGACGGTAATTCGTACGTACGCACGAGCGACAATATCATTATATTGATGGAGAAATCATATGTAATTAGATGATATATCATATATAAAGAATCATTAACATGTTATATTTATTATTTACATCTGTTATACTCATTATTATACGCATTCAATTAATGAAGTGTTTGAATAACAAACTACACCACGACGTTGAGACGGTAATCCGTACATACACATATATGGTGAAATTAAAATTTATAGGATGGATAGAATAATGAATATGGTTGTACCATTTCTATAATAACATCACAGTATATATTAGATAATGATGTTTTAATTTTTTTTATGGAATCAACAAATAAATAGGAAGTGGAAGAATCAATGCTCTTGAAATATGTGATGAAATATTTACCTCTTTTTTGGGTTCTTCCTTTTGATTTGATCAAAAGGGCACCTTAGGTTAGATTTATACGAGAAAGAAGGCCTCTAGGATTTAGTGATAAAATTTGGGAGTATATTTGGGCAAGGATATTATGAGCCAAATGTCTTTGGAGGTGTTAAGGTGAGAGAAGGGGAAGTCTCCTTTTATAAGAGGGGTGAGGGGCATCTTAGGAAAAACAAAAAATCTTACTTTATAATAAATTCAGTTTACGTTTCTAATGGAAAAAAATGAATAATTTAATGGATATGGTGGGTATGGGTCCAAAACCACTAAACAAATAGGTTTTAGATAGGTTTGGGTCAATATATTAACCTTATCATTTACATTTAACTCTTAGTTAAATAGTTTGACATTTACCATGTCTCTTTGAATTATTATATTATATGTTTAATAAACATACAATAAACATCCAAGAGAACCCCAATATTTTCATTAATGACATATATAATAGTATTTATGCCCTTTGAAGAACCATTTATTTTTTGAAATAGAATACCAATTAATAATATAATATTTGTTTTAAAAACACTTTTATGTCTATTTTGACAATATTTGGTATTTTAGTTTTTCAAAATTCATAACAGCATTATTGCTTTGAAAATATTTCATTTAATCAACCTTAACATGTAATATTAACCTATAAAATTAGTATAATTCATAAAAATTCTCAAATTACAATTATTTGGGTATTTATATTATCAATTATTTTAATATTTCATTAATAAGGTAATTACTGCATCATCATTTTGTCATAAATAAATTAAATTATTTAATGTCTAAAAAGTATAAATAAAATAAAATTATGTATAAATTTTTTATCTTTATAATGAATATTTATTGTCAAATTTATCATATGTTTAAACATATATGAATTTTTTTTAGTTATTAAACTTTGAATTTAACACTTTTAACTCTACTTTGAATTAAATAATATAAATGTCCTAATCTAATCCAAGTGGACATAAAGGATCATATTTTATTCCTAAGGTTTTTTGGAACTAATTATACTTATCCAATAGAATTGGGACATGTTTTAGGATAATAATAATATCATTTTTATCCTTAATTACCCTGTTTTCTTTTAACCGTGGTAAATAAAAGTAAAAATTTACTATTCACCAAAAATTATTTTCATCTTATTGAACCACATTTTACATATAGATATTAATAGTGTCTCTCATATTTTTAAAATTCAACTCACTGAAGCGGAAAAATTATGTTTTACGCAAACATGCAAATGCTCCTGGGAGGTGGGTAGAAGACGCTAAAACGTTCAATTAAATTTTTATATATCTAAAATTATTATAAAATAACATCAATGAATTATATTGGACATATATAGGTTTTATATATATATTATGACCTAAAATAAATTAAAATAAAATGAATAATTATTTAAATAAAAATCTGGTTTTAAACAATAACTTAGTTTTTTCACTATGCCACAAAAATTGAAAGTTTCCTAAAAAGTATCATAATTTCACCCTAAGATAATTTTGATATTATTAATTAAAAAATTAAGTCCATTTTACTAAATTAAAAACATAGAAGTTTCATTTATTAATTGAAAATTAATTCCCGTTGTCAAAACCAAAAAAAGCATGTTTTTATGAAATAATAACTAACAAAATATTGATACTTGTTTATGTTCAATTTCAAATTAAAATTATTTCCAATAAATAACATTTGATTAAATGCTAAATATATAATATGTTTGTACTTTCAACCCAATAAAATGTATAATTTTACACTATAATTTTTTTTATAAAAAATGTTATGTTCAATTAAAATATTGTATTTTTCACTATTCACCCAAATATGAAAGTTATTAGAAAAACAATAAAAATTTATTAAAAATAAATTAATATGTCCTGATTCTATAGAATAAGTTTATTTTGTCAAATTTAATATTTAAAAGGTTAAAATATCGGATTTAAAATGGGTTCACCATTAAATGGAGGTAAAATTGCAATTTTGAAAAATACTTATTTTATCTGAAAAAATGAATTTTTCTTATAATATGTCTCAGAAACACATAATATGGATTATAAAATTATAATTATTATATAAATTTCAAAATTCAGTTAATACTATTCATGAATGCTTTTGAATGGCTAGTTTATAATGTCGTGGTGTGCTTGAACTCAGTGGTATGTGTAGTGAAAGTTATTGAATTACTTTGAAGAAATAACGTACTTTGAAATCTTGGGGTGTTACATTATTCCCTCCTTCAATAAATAGTTTCCTCGCAATTTGAAAATGTTCTTCAAAAATAAAAGTTTGAAAATATAAAATACCTTTGTGAGAAATCCCAAATCGGAAATTGGGTTAATATAATTTAGAATTAATAAGAGGAAAAGGGGAATGAAAAAGTCACCACCAAATTATGATATCGATTAAGAGAAAATTGGTAGAAATTTGAGACAAATAATTGGAGGAAAAATGTAAATATTTATCAGATGTGATTGAAGTCATCGGTCAAAAACAATTGTATAATTTAGGGCCTCAAATCCATCAATCTATAGTGATTTAAAATATCATAGGTTCAACAAAACATAAGGTATTAAGATAACACATTTTTAGTTTTAATATCCCTTACCTAATGTTTAATAATTAATTTCTTCATAGAATAAGAGATGAAAAAATATATACATGACAAGTAGAGTTCCATCCTCTAACTAATTTCTTCCATAAACTCTTCATTTACTCTAAAAGATAATAGAACATAAGAAATATTTTATTTATCATATTTGTATAGGGTTCCAAAAAATAATTTATAATTCATCTACCAGACCTTTTAAAAAAACTACATTATTCAATCCAGGACATCACTTGGGCCAGTGGTAGGTGATACTCCCTTATCGCCCTTCGGTTGTGGTTTCAAGTCTTACGGCCTTGCCGAACGCGACTAGTTGTCACCCGGCCTATGGGTTGTCCTTTTTATAAAAATTCATAAATAACCTTTACAATAGTATCCAATCTCAAACTTAATCCATTAGAGCCTTTATACTTATCCAAAAAACATGTATCCAAACATTTAGTTCAAAATAAATACGGAAGATAAAAACAATAAAGAATCTTTTTTCCATGTAATAACATGTGAAAACCTTCATCATGTATTTTTTTAAAAATGATAACACCTTGAATTACCAAAAAACATTATTGATTACATTCATACTCACTCATAGTTTATATAATACTGGATATATTCCTTATATCCAAAAATATTGAATATTCCAATGATGATGAAATAAACAAACTATTAATAAGTTCCAAGGAAGTCAATAATATTCAATATAATTTATCCAAATCAACCGTCTCTTATTTCAAAATCACTACCTCATTATCAGGACCATATTAAGGATTATATTTCATTCAACCATGTACTTTTAAAAAAAATTGTAGCTCACAATTATGTCACTTTTCATAGAGCCATAAAATCTCAAATCCTCAATAAAATAGTACTTTAGAAAAACCGTTATTTATCTCCATAATTATTATAACCAGTATACTATTGATACAACACTCAAATGAAATAATTCTATAATAACAACATAAGAACATTAGTCATTCCTCTTCATCTAAGGTAGTATCATTACATGATTATTATCCAATAACATCATTTGCGGTATACTCTTATGACTGGGACAATGATTCGTGTTGTGTCTCAATGCCTTGCAGATGAAGAATTTTACATTTGAAATTTTCTTCTTACCCTTGCAATCACGTACTTGGTGTCCACACTTATAAAAAAACTCCCATTCCCATCAAGCATTTACCCATGTGATTATTTCCACATTTATCACATATGGGAAAATCATTCTTTCCCCTCCTCCCATTATTCATTATTATCTCTACCATTCTTTTCTTCTCTTTCTACCCTTCAAATACATAGGACTCAGAGAATTTATTAATTAACATACTAACATATGATGTTATTTCTTCACATGTTGAGAATACATGGGAGACTATTTCCCTTCTAAATTTTCTTAATACCATGAATGATATGGCCCTTCTTACTCATTGGATCATACGTATTGCTGGAGTTCTCATTCCTTTTATGGGTACCATTTCTAAACAATTCCATATCCTAGGTCAATTTAATAATCAAAATTCATAATTCCAAATTTTAAAATACCTAACATGAATTGGTGAGTTTATGGATATAATTGATAATCCAAAAAATGTTTTATTTGACGAGGTATATACTCCTAAACCCTTTATAGTGGTTTTTAATGAAAATGATAATTATGATAAGCATATCCCTCAAGTGTGTCGTAACCAAGAGTGCAGAAAGGCCTGTTATTGTGCAATAGTTCTCATTAAAGTATTGCTCAAAGTGGTATTTTTGGGTTTTACCCCTATGTACTTCTGTGACAGAGCCGGTTCTACCTGCTCGTATCCAGACAGATATGTATTTCTTGGAAAACTCACAAAATATCTATAGTACAAAAATTCTAGGACGTTCATCTATACTAATCCTCAAGGTCTATCTTAGGGTAATGTGCTCTAATCAGAGTTTATCTAAATCTAGTTTCTAAGGTTTATACTAAACATCCTCTGATATGAACTGCAATGCCCTGACCCTAGTTACCCAGAGTTACTGAATTATTACATAACATTTGCATGATCACAAAAGATCATGTCTTGAAAGATCGATTTGCTTAGTAGCATTGGAAGTACTAGATACATTAATAAGGTTTACATTATATCATAAAATGGAAAACTACAAAAACATTTTTTCCATAGACAATACTGAGATCCCATAGACTATCACAGCATGTCAATCAAAATATACTTCTTCACATCCTGGGAAAAATAAAACATAGAAAGGGGTGAGATCAGATTCTCAGTAAGGATAAAAATTGAGTGGAAAATTTCATAAATAGGCAGAAACATTTAAGGAAATGTAGGAGACTAAAAAAAATCCTTTTCCACATAAACATCATCATAATTTGAAAAATATAAATCAAAATAATTCCACTTATTTAATCACATGGATATTCTACTAGTCGAATAATCACATGCAATATCAATATCCACTTTCATAATGCTGGAATGCATAATACCATACATTAATTTATGCATCATGGCCTCGTGCCAGGACCAAGGGGCTAACTGTAACTGGACCCTGACCTAGAGAGCCTCTGTAATAGGACTCCATCCTGGAGAGCCTCTGTAACTAAACTCCAATCTGGAGAGCCTCTGTAACTGGACTACAACCTAGAGAGCCCCTATAACCAGACTCTAACCTGGTGGGTCTACTGTAATCAGACCCTAACCCAGAGGGATTACTTTTGCTGGTCCTCAACCCAGAACATCCTAGTCCAATACATTCAAAATATAAAATGGTTGAAATATAACATAAATATTCATTTTAAAACTAGCATACAAAATGTCAATAATTTATCCATTAACCATGAACGGTATAAAAATAACACATCCACAGTCTAAAATATCATAAGACCTTAAATACAATAAGGAAGATTTGTATCATTATAAATAATCATTAAACAAGTTTAAAATCCATCAAAGGATGTTGACATAGATGAAAATGATTTATAAAACTCTTTGAGAGAAATATAATTTTTTCATGAAAACAATTAAAAGTCACACAATTTAAAAAGGAAGACATTTAATGATATTCTAAATCAAAGTGTCCCATACCACTTTGAAACTTTATATTGAAATTAACATTTTAAAAACATTCATGTACACATAGATAAATCCTTAAACCCCATTTTGAAAACAAGGACATTAATGAGAATTATTTTGAGGAATAAATATATAAAACATTTAAAATGATGTTTAATTAATAAAATTCCCTAAAATAATCCCATTTAAAACACTTTCATGAAACATGGACATGGATAATAAGTATGTCCCAGTAGATACTTATGTAAAAACAACCTCAGATAATAAAGAGATTGAAAAATTAACCCTTACCTTGCACTTTCCTTTAGTCAAGGGTACGATTAAACTTATGTATGAAGACCGTAGTGGGTTATTAAACTATACAAAAACCATATTAATATTTATTATATCATACATGATTCGTTTATGGCTTTATACTACCAATTTAATAATAAATTCCTTGTTAAATTAACATTTCGGGTAATAATCGCTTTCTTTATCGTACGTGTTTTAACTTGTCACAGTTGATTGTATCACTTAGATCACGATTTAAATACATCTAGAATATAAAAATTGATATATATTTCACATATATTTATAATATAAATATGTATAATAGACATATATATGAAATGGAAAACACCGTTTATGGAGACAGTAGTCCGTACGTACGCATAAATGTTGTTTCCAGTTTCATATTGTATTGAATAGAACTGAATGAATAATATATATGTAGGTACATATATATATATATATATAATAGACTTATTATTTCATATATTACATACTTATTAATGATATATATTTTATAACCATCGTTGAATGGTGAACGTGAAATGAATCTCATAACGTCGTAGAGACGGTAATCCGTACGTACGCACGAGCGACAATATCATTATATTGATGGAAATATAATATGTAATTACATGGTATATCATATATAAATAATCATTAACATGTTATATTTATTATTTATGTCAGTTATACTCATTATTATACCCATCCAAATAATGAAGTGTTTGAATAACAAACTACAACACGATGTGGAGACGGTAATCCGTACGTACTCACGTATGATGACATTGTCATTTATAGGATGGATAGAATAATGAATATGGTTGTACCATTTATATAATAACATAAAATTATATAGAATATACTGAACCTATTATTTTATAATGGAAAAAAAAGAAATATGAAGTGGAAGAAGGAAAGAACTTGAAAGATGTGATGAAATATTTACCTCTTTTTTGAGTTCTTCCTTTTGATTTGATCAAAGGGATACCTAGGTTGGATTTCTGACCAATATAAGGCCTCTAGTATTAATGGAGTAATATTGGGAGGATATTTGGGTAGGGTTAGGATGAGCCAAATGGCTTCGGTGGTGTGAATTGGAGAGAAGAAAATGTTCCCTTTTAAAAGAGGGGTGAGGGCATATTAGAAAAAAGTTAAAATATTATTTTATAATAAATTTATTTTCGATTTATAATGGTTCCAAAATTAATTATTTAAAGTAAAAGGTTGGTATGGGTCGTAAACCTCTCAACCAATTGGTTTTATATAGTTTTGGGTCACTATATTAACCTTATCTTTTAGATTTATGTTATAGTTAAACAGTCTGACATTTACCATGTCTCTTTGTATTTTTATATTACCTAGTTAATAAAATTACTATAAACATCCAATATAAGCCCAAGTGGTTAATTAATGACATATATAATATTACATAAGCCCTTTGTCCGAACAATATATTTTTAGGATTAGAATAACAATTAATAATATAATTTTTTTAAAAAACTCTTTTATGTAAATTTTGACACTATTTGGTATTTTGTTTTTTCTAAATTCATAACAGTATTATTACTACAAACTAAAATCATTTAATCAACCCCAAGATGTAATATTAACATATAAAATTATTTAAATTCATAAAAATTGTCAAATTAAATTTATTTGGGTATTTGTAATGTCAATTATTTTATTATTTAATTAATAAGGTAATTGCTGCATCATAATTTTGTCATAAATAAATTAAATTATATATGTCTAAAAATTATAAATAATATTAAATTTTGTAGGAAATATTTTTATCCTTTAATTAATATTTATTTTTGAATTTATCTTATTTTAACCCTATATTAAAAATATATTAGTTATTAAACTGTGAATTTAACACTTTTAACTCTTCTTTGAATTAAATAATAATAAATGTCCTAATATAATCCATGTGGACCTAAAGGATCATATTTTATTCCAAAGGTTGTTTTTGGTCTAATTACACTTATCCAATAGAATTAGGACATGCCTTAGGGTAATAATAATATCTTTGTTACCCTTAATTACCTTATTTACTTTTAACTGTGGAAAAAAAGTAAAAAGATACTATTCAACAAAAATTATTTTCATTTTATTGAACACCATTTTACTTAATGATATTAACTATGTCTCTCATATTTTTGAACTTAAACTCACAGAAGTGGTAAAATTATGTTTTATGCAAATTTGCAAATGCTGTTATGAGGTGGGTAAAAGACGGTAAAAAGTTCAATAAAATTTTTTATATCTAAACTTATTATAAAATGAATTCAGATAATTATATTGATCCCATATAGGTATTATGTATCTAATTTTACATAAAATAAATTTAAATAAAACAAATAATTATTTAAATAAAAAAGTCGGTTTAAACCAATAACTTATTGTTTTCACTATTCATCAAAAATTGAAAGTTTTCTGAAAAGTACCAAAATTTCATCCTAAGATAATTTTGAACTTATGAATTAAAAAATAAAGTCTATTTTACAAAATTAAAAACATTGAAGTTTCATTTTTTAATTTAAAATTAATTCCCATTGTCAAAACTAAAAAGCGTGTTTTAAAAAAATAATAACTAACAAAACATTGATATTTGTTTATGTTCAATTTCAAAGTAAATTTATTTCCAATGAATAACATTGGATTAAATGGTAAAAATATAATCTATTTATACTTCTGAACCATTAAAATTTATAATTTAACGCTATAAATTATTTTGATTAAAAATGTAATTTTGAGTTAACATATAGTATTTTTCACTATTCACTCAAATGTGAATGTTATCAGAAAAACACCAAATATTTATTGAAACTAAATTAATATGTCCTGATTCTAAATAAAAGTTTATTTTGTCAAATTTAATATATATAAGTTTCAAATATTGTATTTAAAAAGGGTTCGACATTAAAAGGCTGTAAAATTGCATTTCTGAAAAATACTTCTTTAATCTGAAAAAATGAATTTGTACTTACATTATGTCTAAGAAAATCATTATATGGATTTTAAATTATAAGGATTATATAAAGTTTATAATTTAGTTAATATTATTCATAAATTCTTTTGAACTACTAGTTTGGAAATTCGTGGTGCTCATGAACTCGGTGGTGCATATAGTGCAAGTTATTGAATTACATTGATGAAATAACGTACTATATAATATTGGGGTGTTGCAATAGTTCTTGGGAATTGTTTACATATATTTTTTGTTCCATGATAAAACTAGTGTGGGTGATCCCAATATATCTCTCCAATTCATAGGGTAACGTGAAAGAGGTAAACATTAATGTTTCTCCTAAGAGATTGATGGATTATACTGTGATGGGTATTCCAAACGTAATTCCATATATAGCTATGAAATCAAAAATGTAAGTATGATATGGATTCCAGAAGTTACCTTTATAATTTATGATTTCTTTTTGTTATTCATAAATATAATGATTTGAAAAAGTATGTTAAATATTTTATGTTTTGTTATTTAGAAGTATGATTTCATTGATTTGTATGTGTTGATGGACTAGTGTTTTATTTCCTTATCTTTTAACCGTTACAAAGATTTTTATGCTCAACCAATTATTTTGAATTGTTTCTTATATGGTATAAGGAAGTGTAAGAGATAAAAAATAATCAATAATAATTATATTAAATAAAAAAGAACTATTGTTTTATTTAATGATTTTCTTATTTTGAAAAAAAATTGGATAGAGTATAAGTGTCTACATTGTAATTTTTGAGATATAATGAAATAGTTATGGCCTAATTAACTAAAATACGATTCTTGAAAAAAATACTCATTGTGATTTATTGACTTTAATCATGAATATGTAATGTTTAATGTTGGGGACTTATAGTAGGTATCAAAGGTCAGTTTAGATAACTTTAGAGGTTAGGGTGTTATATAGGTGTAGGTAAAAGATACCATATAACCCTACGGGTTATAATCATATGGAAACATTTTGTGGGTTATGGTAAAATATGTTTTTTGGATAAAAACCTGAAAAATTGAGATATAAGGAGGATGATAGATTAGAGTGATATAAAATTATTTTTTTTATATTTAACCTATAGAGGTTTCATTTTTTAATTATAATTTTTTTTTTCATGCTAAAGTGTTTATTATTTTCAACGGATAAAGGATCATTTGTCAAGATAGATGGAAAAAGATCTTTCACAACCATCTTATCCCTCCCTGACAATTTGATCATCACTATTATGGAAAACCACGTTCGAATAATTTTGAGAGCTTCTTGAGTATTTAAATCCCCTGCAAGAAATTGTATGAGTTATCCAACACCTACTCATTTATAAAAACAATTTATGTGTCATGGTATCTTTTTTATATGATTTTAAGATTAGAACATTTCCAAATCTATAGAAATGTGAAATTATATAATTGGAGATAACATTTACTTTTTGGAAGTATGACAACATGTATAAAAAGAAAGGGAACATCATGAAGAACATGATATCTAGATTCAATTTATGATTTATTTTATTATCAATAAATAATGATTAATCATTGGATTGATATTTATAAATGATGAAAAAACTCGATCTTCATGAATGATGTATTAATAAATAAGGTTGAAATGCATAGTTAACAGATTCGGCAGAGTGATGTATGAGTAAGAAGTCTACATATAAGGGATTAAAGAGTTATGGTAGTTTATTGGATGAAGAAATGTTTAAATGTATTAATTCTATATTGATGATGAGATTACATTGGGAAGAATTTTTCTAATATGTGTAACACTGATGTTTGATATGTGAAAATGTTATTCAAGGAAGAATTACCTTTTCATTTTTTGGACACAATTCATTATAATAAGGATACATAAGATCTTTTGTTTTGAGATGATTAAGGGTTATTAAATTTTGGGATGAAAAATGAAAGGTATTATATAAACATTGAGGATAAATAAGGTTATTTTAATTTTAAAGTAAATTATCTTGTTTTTGATAATTTTATAAGAATTATATGGTTGTAGAAAAAGGAAAACCCTTAGGATGGGTGGAAACATTTCGCATCAAGTAAGGCCACTGAAATAAACCCTACAACCAAAGGGAGATAAAGGTGCATCTCCTACCATTGGCCTACCAGAAGTCCCTAGTTAGTATGACTTATTATTTTTAGTGAAATGATTTTATGAATCAAGAATTAGTTGATATTAGAACTTATTTTTTATCAAATGGATATCCTTACTATAGGAAAATGATTTGGTGATAAGTGAAAAATTTTATTTTGGTGGATGTAATCTCTTTTGGGAACACAATATGCCTAAGGAATGTAGAATACATTGGGATTTAATTTTTGGAGTAATGGATGAAATATTATTTTGGAAGAATCTATTATTTATTTTGGACATATGGCTATTTGGGTTATTTATGTAAGTGATTAACCTATCATAGAGAATATGTGATTAGGTTAATTACTTTTCAGTATGATTCTTTAAGAGTTGTCGTTGTTATTTAGAGATAAATGTTAAGACTTATCATGGAATATTATGTGGTAAACTCATTCTAAATTTTGGGATTCAATCTAAGATAGATTATTTTTATGAATTTTAAGGAAAATTTCATTTTCTTTTATGGAACATGGGGTATCATTTTTTCAATTTTGGATATTCAAAGAACTGTTTATTTTTTTATAGGATTATCCTTTTGTAAATTATATGATCTCGTACATACCACTTTTGTATTGGTTGGTATCTAAATATAAGGGAAATATGTAATTCATATTTTTTTAATTAAGTGATACTCAAGAAGTTGATTCTTGTGATTTAGGGGTGACCAAGTAATCTTGAATACTAATCATTTAGAGAAAAGATATGTTTGTGGTTAAAATTTATTAAAGGATGAAACTCTACTTGAAAATTATGTATATTTTCTTATGTTCTTAATCAATATCATAAATAAATTCTACAAATTTATTAAAATAAACATTAAACAAAAAATATTTCCTAATTACTTTTCCTACTAGAAAATCAATAACCATTTAACCTATCATAATTTTGGGATTTTCTAGTGGTTAACCTTCTTTTAATCATGTTTTCTACCACCCTACATTAGAAATTGATGGTAAGTTTCTCTTCCACATGCATGTTTTCCTCTATGGAATCCTAGTTTGGGTTATCTTGGGTGACCTTTGTACTTGTATTTAATTTTTAGTGATAGTTTAATTGACTCTTTTTATAATTTGGGGATTTCAATGATATTTTCAAGCCCAATTTTAAAATTCCGAGGATGTAATTACCAAAAGGGGGATGGATGCAACAACCCAATTATTTATAGAATAATACATTTTCATATCTATTTATATTTATGAATATGATATTAATTTTATGTTAAAATGTAAAATTTTTCTTATAAGTTACTAATTATGCAACAATGGGTTTCTTTGATATTTGACTTTACAGACAACATTGAGTTATATCGAAAAATATAATAATAATAATTTTTTTTTAAATGGTTGTTAACAAATAGTAGTTGTATTGTCGAGAATGAACATAACTGAGTACATTTTGATTAAAAAAATTTGTTAAATGTTTTTACATTTATCAAATAAATTTTAGTGGCTTAAAATAAAATAAAACTTATTTTAAGCATGAAAAACTCTAATTTTTTTTTAAAGGTCCTTTTACAACCTTTTGATTTAAATCCCCTTTTAAATCTCAATTTTTTTCTTTTATATGTTATATTTGTCATAATAAAATTCTTATTTAAAAGTAGGATATCATAATTTACTTTGCATGAAATATATATAATTTTCAAATAAAGTTCATTTTTTTAATGATTAGTGAAAAATACTACAATTTAATTAAAATCATCCTTTTCATATAACTTATTTAAATAGTTAGATTTTCCTTTTTATTAGTTTTAAAGTATAATTGGATAATTTTTTTTAATTTAATCCAATTATGGCAATTTTATGTAATTTCACAATTTAATTGCACAAAAACACATGTCAATTTTTTTATACTTATTACTTCTTAAAAAAAATCTTTTTGGTTTTGGAAATGGGAATTAATTTTAAATTAATTACTGCAACTTCTATGTTTTGAATTTACAAAAAATGATTCCATATTTTAAATCAAGAGTTCCAAATTATGTAAATAGGTACCCTTTATTTTTCAACATTCTAAATAATAACTTTTGTATATATTTTATTTACCATGGTTAAATGGGAAATCTGGAAAATAAGGGTTAAATATAATATTATAATAATTTTAAGCAACCCTGAAACATGTCTTAACCCAATTATATGATCTATGGCCAATCATGTAAATCCTTGTGTCGATTTTAGGACCCCATGGAGCCACTTGTGTGTGAAAATAACACTTAATTACTTTAAATTTAATGTTAAGGAAAATATACAATAAACATTTATCTTTTGTTAAAACAGTTTTTATATGGAATTATATAAGTGATATATTCTACTATATATTTTCCTTAGAAATATAAAAATATTTCATACATCATGGTATTTTATTTATAATTTTTTGAAATAAAATAAATAAATATATTTATGACCCAATGATGATGTAGTGATTACCTTATTAATGAATGATTTAAATAAATGCGATTATAAAAACTATTATAAATTTATTTTGTAACTTTTTATGCCATACACGAATTTTAGGAATTCTTATGACTTGAAATATTTTAATTAGTTATGTTTTATTTAAAATAATCAATCTTTAATGGGTTTTAAAAATATCTTGATATGAATAGTATATAAATTGACATAAATGTGTTTTTAAAACAAATACTATTTTAATTAATGATATAATAGTCATAAAAATTGATGATTTGGACAAGTGTCTTATTTAATGTTTACAAATCCATTAATTAACCACTTGTGGTAATATTTTCATTTTATAGTAACTATATTAACTATATAGTGTGAATATACAAGAAGATTTTGTAATAGTTGAATTAGTTTACTTAGGGTTAAAGCTATAAGATATGGTTAAATTTGTGACCTGGACATGAGTAAAACCTATTTTTTGGGAGTTTTTTGACCCAAAAGCGTGTTATATTTTAAATAAATTACTTTGGGACATTTCAAATCTGAATATCATTTTATAATAATATAATAGATTCATATATTCCTAAAGTTCCCCTCCTCCTTCTAATAAAATGGTATAACCTCTAACCCATAATCACACCTATAAATCCCCCTTTTCACGTCCAAACATTACAAAAAAATCTCCCAACATCCCTCTATTAATTTTATAATCCTTACCTTGGGTATAAATAAATTCAAGAAGCCCTTTTTCTTAAATCTAAAGAGTTACCCGATTTGAAGTAATGTCTTATCTCAAGATTCTTTTATTTATTTTCCCTTAACCAACCCTGTAAACTCTCATTATTCAATTATTTTATAAAAAAATCATTATATTCAATATACTATGTATTTTTATTCCAAGGATTCAACCAAAACTCAGTCACACCTTCATCTAATGGATATAGAACATATAATTTCTCTAGAATGAGAACTATTGCCTCACGAAAGGATGATTGGTAGGTTATCTCCTACCATCCCTCTTGGTGGACACTATTATGGAACAATATATATATATATGATATATAATGTATTTATATTTTATCTATTCTTATGTATTTTTCTTTTACATCATACCTTTATGCATTCCATAACGTGTAATTACGATAATTTCATTTGAGGATGTGAGGACTACCGCCCCCTCAAAGTGATATGACTCATTCATGCTATACATGGAATGTATAAATGATGGAATTAATAAAAATAATTAAAATAAATAAAATATATATTGTAATTTAATTATAATATACCTATGTACCATTTAGTTTTCTTTGCTTCAAATATGAAAAATAAATTAAAGTAGTGTTAATGCGTACGTCCAACTTACCGTCTCCAAGAATGGTGCATTTAATTTCTTATATCCGAATGTTTTAGAATATAATAAATATAGATATAATGCATATAAATACATATATACTGTATATATATGATTTTTAAATCATGTATACAATTCTTGAGATAATGTACTTTGGCAATATATACAATTAGTAACTGTAACAAGATCATTTTCGACTCAAGTTCCAAATATCAACAAAATGACCTATATTAACTTAAATAATTAGGTAATTTTTAAAATATGGAAAAAGTGATATAAAAGGATAAATAACCTTGAAAAAGTTTCTTATGAAACTAGAAATTAACTTACGTTTATTATTCAAGGAGAACATTGAAAAAACATGACGAATCACACTCAAGGTAAGGGAACCTTTCACAGTCATATTTTAGTCAAAGACTTATTTTATGTTATGTATATTAATTTAAATTTTCATATTTTGTGATAAGATATTTTATATCATTATTTCTGTACATTTTATTTTCATGTGATTGGAGACCATTTTCTCTCTCATCCACTCATTTTATGAATCATTAAGTGACCTTGTTATGCAGCTGATTTTTTGTAAGGGAATTCGCCTCACTCTAATTTTATTGAGGCATATTTTCATTTATACATGACATTATTTTATATGGTGTATAATCCCATTTTAATTTTCATTTCATTCAAAAGAAATCTATTTCTATGAAGCATTTTACTAAATGAAAAAACGAATGATATTTTTAACTTATGTAGTGACAATGGCTGTTCCACCACCCCTGGTATTATTTGATAATTAGATTCATTAACTAGTTGTAGTGTTTTGAAATGAAAATAAACAGAATATACCTTTTTTTACATATTTTGGTATTGAAATTGGTGATAAAGCAATGATTATTCAATAGTTTGAAATGATATATTGTGATTGTAATGTGGACGTGTTATCATTCCTTTATGCTTATTTTATGTGTTATGGTTCTTGCGTTATTATTACATATACTGGTGGTTCCGTGATAAACCTAGGTTGAGTATCCTGATATAGATCTCCAATGCATTGGGTAATGTATCATAGGTAAATGTTAATGTTTCTCGAAATAGATTTAGGGAATGTACTATGATGGGTGTTTCAAATGTAACTCCATATGTAGCTGTGAGAGCTATAATGTAAGTATGATATGGATGACCAACATGAACATTAGGATTTATTATTTCTATGTGTTATTCATAAATAGTATGATTTCATGAGGTATGTTAAATAGATTATTTTTTATGATTTAGAAGAATTATTTCAATGATTTGTATATATTGAAGGTCTAATGTTTTCTTTCCTTATTTTATAACCCCTAATGAAATTTTTATGCTCAACCCATATTTTTGAAGTGGTTTTCATCAAGCATAATGAAGGGTAAGATAAAAAAAGTATTCAAAAAGATTTATATCATGAAAATAACTCTTTTTTTATTTGAGGAGTTTTCTTATTGTGCTAAAACATGGATAGAGTATAAGTGTCTAGTTTGTAATTTTTGAGATATAATGTAATAATTACATCCTAATTCTATAAAACTCAAAACCTGAAAAATCCATAATGTGAATTATTGACTTAACTCAAGATTATGTAATGTTTATGGTCAGGGCCTTAAATAGTAATTAGTTCTATGTTCAATCGGTGGAGGAGGAATTACACCCAGAATTAATGAGAGAGTTTCCCATAGTGGTGTAATTGATTCAGTTTTCTATTGCGAATACATATTTTCAAGAAATAAACATAATGGTTTTTTATAAATATGGACATAATTTATAGACATCCCGATGTAGATAATTTTTTTCCTTTGGTTTCTTTTTATGGTTTAACAATGAATATTTGAGAATGGATCTTCTCTAATGGAGTTCCGTCCGTGAGGTAGTTGGTCATTTGGAGTCCTTCGTTATTCACAATTTGTAGTGAATATGGATACGAGATCGTGGATGCTTTCTTAATGGATTTTATTCTAGTCTCTAATGTTTAACATATAGATAAAATAAATTATCTTAGATATCATATGCTAGTAGAGAAGATCCATTCTCTAATATTTAGTAAAATAATGAGTTGAAATCCCTTGTAATTTAGTGGAATCTTAGTTGAGGTGTATCCTGTTCGTGTGGTGAAATAAAATATTCCTTTACTATATGAGAATTCTTTTAATAACACATGGATTTATAGTTTATCATTTTTTAATAGATTTGGATTTTTTCTCTGGTCATGGAATTAATATGAGAAACATGACTCAGAAAAGGAATCAAAATGTTTATGCATTCTTAAAAGGTGTATCTATATATTTTTGGAGGCTTAATGGAGGCCATGGGTTGTTTTGTGTATGTTTAAGAAGGGGGTTAGGTACCCAAAAGGATTAAATTTAATAGTTGTAACCCTTCACACCATTTCCCATATGCTTCACACTATAAATGATTGGGAAATTAGGGAGGGTTCCTATTCATTTATTATATCATAGTATATATAAATTTACCTTCATGATATCTTCAGACATATTAGTGGACTTTTATACAATTAATGGTTTAAATAGTGAACCAGAGGTTTACATCATGAATGATTCCTTTAGATGTTTTTTTAATAGTTGTTTTCTGATCTTTTTACAATTAGTCCCTCTTTTTATTGGTAAAAGATGAACATGTCGGTTGGTACATCCATCTATACCTCACCCTCAGTTTCATCTCTTCTTCCCCCTTCTCTAGGGGAGAGTCCTTGTGTGTTTATTATTGATATCAGGTATGATCAACCATTTTAATAAATGTTATTTCTTCCATTTGTAGCATTTAAATAATTATCTTTTACCCATATACATTATCTCTATATTTTATTGAACCTATTTTGAAATTTTTAAATGATACATGTTCCTATTATTTTTGATGCATCAGAGGTCCTTAGGTAGATTAGTGGGCTTCTTAGTGTGATAGTTGGAAGTGACATGGATAATGGGAGCAACTATAGTGCCATTGGATAGATGGTGGACACTAACAAATATATTATAGGTAATGAATAAGTTCATTGTATGTAAAATAGGTCTAGTATCTCTATGGTGGATTCTAAGAAGAATGGGACTCATCTAGGAGTCCCATCAGCCAACTGTTTTCATGAGGATGGGAAATAATTATGAGGGGAAGAATTTTATTTCTTCCTTTAAACCTCTGTTAATGTCCTAATAAACCCCCATTATCCCCCAATTCATTTTTTTGATATTTAAGGGTTTAACAAATAATGATAGTCATTTTAAAGCCTTTACATTGTTTTTTTATCCATTTATTGACCTGGATGACTTGAATCTCTGAGCTTCGCTCAGTTTTTGTATTTTTATCAAGTTATTATATTATATATCCTTTTTTATACTTGAAAGTGGGTTTAAATAACACTCTATAATAGATTATGTAGTGATTCATTGATTTGGATGCTTTATCTTTAAAGTTAATTTTTTCTTGAGGTAGGTGGTCTAAAACAACTCTTTATAGTTTGATTTTATTCATTATTATGTATAACCTATGAAATCATTTCAGCGCATTGTTCATGAAACCTATATGAATTGGAATCCTTTTTATTGTATTGAATTTTCATTTTTGTACATATCATATATCCCTTTGGGTCTGTCATCAATTTTGACTATGATTTTCATTCATTTAAGAGTTGTTCCAACAGTTGACCTTGTATTCAAAATTGGTAATTATTCCCCTAAATTTGTAAAAACATAATTGGGGAATTTTTTGTCGGTTCTATTAAATCTTATATTTATAATTAACTTGGATCACTTGGACTTTTAATGGATAATTGTAACAAAATTGGTAAAATAGAATAATAAAGTAATGATATGATGACCTAATGATTTATGAAATAGTAATTGGGTTAATATAGAAAGATATTTGAAATTTTTATACTATTTATGTTATTTCATAACATGGAATTATATGGGTAATAGTGTCTAAATATAGTTGGAAGGATAATTTATAATTTAAAGGAATTATAAAATAAAGAATATGGTCTCATCTTTGGCATATATGGTGATGTTATATTATTTTTTTCATAATGCATTAGGGTGATGAATATTTTTTCTTGTATCCTATGGGAGATATTCATGTTAATTAGACACATAGGGGTGAAATACATTGATATAGGGTTCTAAAGGGTGAGACTTGTGGTTTCACAATGTCAATGGGTCTATGGATATGTGGATTGATGTACTCATGTAAAGTGTATAGTGTTTGTGATGCTTGATAGTGAAATGCTTGATTCCATAGTTATTGAGGGTGTGAGGTTTTGTTTTATGTGATGCATGATTTATATATGGGAGGAATAAAATGGTATTAATTTTTTATTATTTTAATTATGTTTTATGGAAAATCATATCTATCATCTTGTTGATCTAGTATTAGGATAACCCCATATCTTATATTGGAGATCAAATGTGAATGAGTTTACATTGATATCCTACATTAATTTATGACATGATTACCCAATCTATCATTATTATCCATACAACATTTATCATAGAAATTAATTTTTTGAACACCATTGGAGGTGGCTGACTATGATTTACTTATACCTTTTTTTAGACACTGTTTGGTACCTGTGCAGAATTCATGGTTGAATGTATAAAAAAGGGTAATATACCATAAGTAAGATTATTTATTTCATTTTAACTAATAATAGTTATAAGAGACAAGACTGGGTTTGGTGTTTCTAACTGATTCTTAGATTAGTTATTTTTTAAAATATATATATTTTCGTTTCTCATATGAATTAAAATGTGACAATTAGATTACATAAAGTATGGCATGACCTGGTTTATTACGTTTTTATTGATTTTGAAATGGTCTTCTTGACTATTATAATTAATTTATTTTTATTTTTCATCATGTTTTCTACTAATTTTATTATTTATTACCTTAGGGTATATTATCTATACAGTGCATATTTACCCTCAACACTAGCCAGTAGTATCTAGAATATGGGGAGGCATTCTTAATGTCATGTTGTGACCTGACTTTGTCACGTGATGGAGAACCAGGTCAGGGATGTTACAAAATGGTAGCAAGGGAGGTCATTTTGGTTGCATTAATATTTTGGAAAGGTATGAATGAGGATAGGATGTGTCAATGATTTGCAATGAGATCTTGTATGGGTCTAACTTGAAAATTTATGCAGAAAATACAAGTTCATAGGGATAGTATTGATGTTCTTGAGATTCACTTGATATAGTTGTGATGTTATTTCACATTGGGTGATTCACTGGATAATGTTAGTACTTTATAAGTTCTCACATAGTTTGTGTTATGACACAAGATATGTCTTCTTGAATCATGGAATGAATATATATAAATATTTTTATATGAATTTCCATGATAGGTACTTATTTAGGACATTTTATATATCAACCTATGAAAATTTTGTAATTATACACCTTGAAATATTTGGTTAAAATGAATAAATTATTATGTTATAACACATTTATTTTCATGTTATGATATGAAATATTGTAATTTTTTTAGAAGGATTATTTTTTCCAATTTTCCTTATGAGGTTTATCATTTTATATACCATGTGATCTAAGGATTTTGTAGACCCTAATAGTGAAAATAATTCTACTTAATCTGCTGATTGAGAAACCGGAGAGAGGTAACCATTACACACCCCACATATCTGGGATAAAAAAATATGTCTCTATGTAATTTTATTCAAGATCATCTATATGAATGATTCAAATGATTAATTGTATCCTTTGAGATGGAGAATACTCACAATGACCCCTCCATTGCTGATATTACCATGGAGATTCAGTTGTAGACCTCACCAGGTGGGCCATAAGAAGATGAATTATGGATTGATTATTTTCAGATGATCTTGAATCATCAAGAGATTCCATTTATGAATAAGGATAAATATTTAATGTAAATTTTGTGAGGATGACCCAAATGATGATGGGATATCTTGGACTATGCCAATCAGCATGAGGGACTAACTCATGAGTGATTCAAAAATGATTTTGATGAACCACTTATACCTTGAGTTATTGATGTAGTAGAGAGCTAAAGAGTTCATGCACCGAACATATGGAAGCATTCTTATGATATATTTCACAATATATTTTATGGAACTATAATTAATTTCTATGATGCTGGTTGGAGTTGAAGTACCATGGGAAAAATGCTTCCAAAAGGGTATTTGATATATGAGATAATGTCTCTGGTGAATGTCTTTTGGATGAATAGATTCTCATAAATCATGAATCAAAATCAAATTTTTTTCAAGGGAACCTATGGGAGGCTTTGAGTTATAGGTAGGATTTTTCAGCTGTGTAGTCTGGTTTCACATCCTTTGGTAGTAGGAATAATCATTTTTTATGTTTTTTATAGGATAATAGTGGGTAGAGATGTTAATTGAGTGGGTCATCTTATATTGGCAGTGAAAAAGTGAGATGTTTCCAATAAAAAATGCTTGAAAAAAAGTGTGTTCTATGACCTCAACCACTAGTGGAGTTTCACACTTTTTGAAGGATGAGCCACTTTTAGAGGATCTATAAGATCTCACAATAGTCGTGTGGTTATAGTAGATTATGGAATGAACCAGATTCTCAGAAGGACATATCTAACCCTTTGAAGATAGGTAAATGTATTTCCACATTTCATTCAAGTTGATAAAGAATATTTGGTACCCCACAATAGGATATAAAATTTTAGTTGTAAGGGGTGTCACAGGGGATCCAAACTAAAGCCTATGTTATAGGGGGAGTTAGATGCACAACATACATTCTACTCTAACCAATATGGATATTGAGATGTCCCTTTTTCAGGGATCAATCATTGTAAAATATACCTTTAATTGTGCCCTTTTTAGATATAGGTTCATTTTACTCAGTCATGTATACAAAATATTTCAACGTCTTGGATTTTTCATGGGTTGTATGTTTGGAGTTCTGTTTATCATCACAAAGTTAAAAATCGGAAGAAAGGGAATGATTAATTATAATGAGTGATCTCTAGAATTGTTTTCTTACAATTTTTCCTGGGATCTATTTATACTGGAAATGATATAAATTAATTTGATTATAGGAAGGGATTGGATAGTTCTATAAAAAGTTCAAACCATGTATTATTAGAGGAGTGAGACATTCATATCTCCAAATAGAGTAGTGATACCCATTATGGTGATATAGATATTTAGGGTGGTAATCTAGTACCAATAAATTGTAGATTGTATTTTCTCATGGGTAGGGAAATAATCATTTTACTAGATGATAGTGTTTCATAATAGGGTAGTTTTCTAATAGTGGTGGACCACATTCTTGATGTCATTCCTGAAAAAAAAATCTTCCTTACCACCAATGATAGATATTGCGTCTACTATCAAGTTTCATTGAATAGATGATCCTATTTATATCCCTCCCTATAGGATGGAGTAATAGGACCTTTAAGAGTTAAAATGTTAATCCAAAGATCTAGATGAGAATGTATTAATACAACCTATTGCCTCATAATTTGGCCCTCCTATATTTTTTTCCAAGAATGTATACATAACCTTGTTGTTGGGTGTGGATTATTAGATGTTGAAATAGATGATGTCCACGAAATAGTATCCTAATCAATGAATTGATGACTTATTCCATCAACATAGATGTTATCAAATATTTTCTATGATTGAGCTGAGGTAAGCATACAATCAGTTGAGGGTTATACTTTCTGACAAAAAGTGGACTACATTTAGTGGAAGATATATCTTATACGTGTTTTTGGTTATACTATTTTTTGAATACTAAACTATCAGTATTCATTACTTTGACAAATCAAATATTCTATCAATTATTTGATTAGTTTTTTTTGTGGTTTACGTCTTCATCATATTGGTGTACTCTAACCTAGAGGTTATCATTCCCAACATCATAAAATCATTTCGAGTACACTATTAGATAAAAATCTATATGGTAAGATTAATAAATATCATTTTTTGAAGTAAAGGTGCACTTATTTGGACATTTTATCTCAAATTCTAGAGTTTTAATTGACTTTTTGAAGGTGAAATCTATGGTATCATAGTAAAAACTCGTCAATAACAATGATATTAAGATATTTCCAGGTTTATTGGGATTATATCATTTTTTATCTAATAAATCTCTTATAAGAAGACTTAAATTCCAGGTGTAGACCAAAAATGGGTGAATTTGGTTTGGTCATATGATTACAAGGAGGATTTCAAGAAACTAGAGAGTAGGATGACTTCCACACCAATCCTTGCAATACCTAAGTCGAGATAGGGGTATACAATTTATTCTGGTTCAATAAGAGTTGGGATATATGTAGTTAAAATTTAAGAGGATATAGATTTTACATATGACTCTAGATAGTTGAGACTTCATAATTGGAATTATAACACAAACGATATGGAGTTAGTTTTAGGTGCACATTCCCTATGAATTTTGTGTAATTATTTGATGGGAATGAGATTTGTAGTGTTCATGGATGGTAAGAAATCGAAGTATATCATTTCCCTAGGGGACCTAAACCATTCATAGAGGGTATGGGTCAATTACATATGGTTCTTTGACATTGTGTTAGAAAATACTCTTAATATACGAAATTTTATTTTTTATTATTTGTGTAGGATATTGAAGTCAAATGTAGTGTGGGAATATTGTGATGATTTGACGATGATATCACTATTTGAATAATTTTATAATGATATTATGGAGTCTCACGGATTGACCACTCTGACACCAACATGTTTTTTTCAAGAACATCTAGATCAGAATAGGATGTGGAAGTTATATGATCTTGAGGTTTTAGAACTATTGTTCAATATATAGGGTGGGGAACCAGTGTTGGGTTTTTCCCTTGACATAGCTAATGTAATTAATTTCTATGCATACATTTGGGTTCTTAACAGAATGTATTAGAAGATTATAATGGATTTACATTAATCTAAATTGATGGTACATCATGGTATGCAAATGATTTATTGTGGTTTATGTTGGAAAAACCAGTGACCATTGATAAATAAGGATATTTCTAGATTTGTGAAAATATGTCTCACTTAATAGAAATCGAATCCTGGGACTTAGTGTCCTACTTGGGTTTTTATGATTTTTTCACTCCTGAAGTGATGTGGGATGAAATCTCTATAGAATCTGTGATAAGATTACTTAGGAAACCATAGAAAATTGATGCAACATGGTGATCATGGATCAAAATATGTAGGTATTTCATTACATGCATATCTAGACGACCTTCAACTTTGATTATATGGGAAATCTATACATATTAAATATTGTTTAGTTATATGGTGTTCCATGGTGTAATTTTTTAGATAGATATCCTTATTTTGTGTCATAGTTCAAGTAGGATCTTAAAAAAATTATGGTAATGAAGGTTATTTTGAGTACAACTATCTAAACTTAGAATGAGGGATAATATATGTAAATAATTGATATTATATGGGATATCTTGCAAGGCTATTTATAATTTTCTAAACTTTTTATATAAAACATGGATCATGAATAGACACAATTGGAAGATGAGCTCCATGATGTATTATTACATCAGTAATATAGATATGTTCCAATAATTCAAGTGAAAAATCCTCCCTTATAGAGAGTAAATGTGTAGATTTGGTGAGTCGATCAAAAGTTACACATATTGAATCATTATTTCATGGATATTTTTATAATCCAATGATAAAATTATTAGTTAAATAATCCCATTTTCTTGTATGATTAGGAAAAGGTTTCATGATTACTCTAGGATATTGTCTTTAAACCTTCACTTGTTGACATACTAAACATCTTGATACATAATCCGAAATTTCCTACTTCATATTATCCCACCATAAATGTTCCTTAAAATATGAATAAATATTAGTGATAATATTGCGTATAGTAAATCTTGAGCTATGGTCATCTTCCAATGACTCCCTTTTTAGTTTAGTTATATAGGGAACAGAAATTATTTTCCAAAATTTCATAATTCCATCCTTATACATGATGTTTTCCAACATTCCATCACTCACATGTTAAATTTTATTTTGAATATTCTCATCATTCAACTAAGAAAATTTAATCTTTTCCAACAAATATGGCTAGGTAGATAATTAAAAAAGTAATGATGTTTCACCTTCTTTGTTAATTCCTATATCAATATTTTGTAATTTTATATAAAAAGAATTTTTTTTCAATCATATATTTTTCATAACTAAATTATCCTTCGAACTCAATGTACCGTTTACCTTATTCTCATTCCCAAGGATTAATTCTATTGAATAATCATAATCCTTGAGTAGCTCAAGCCATTATATATTTTTCCTGTTGAGTTATTCCTATGAGAAGATATATTTCAATCCCTTCATGCATAGGTAATAACTCTATCATTCTTCATAAGTACACAACCATGTCCTTTCTTTGATACATCATTATAGATCACAAACACACAATTTACTGATGGTACATTCAAGATTAGGGAATTCACTAATCTCTTCATTAATTTTTCAATGAATTCATCAAATTCCTTTAACCAAATAGTCTTGTCCACTTTATGAATATGCTTGGTTAACAAGTTAGCTGATTAGGAAATGTTCTAAACAAAATGCCTATAATAACCTTCTAATCCAATAAAACTATGTACCTTAGTTACGTTTGTTAGTGTAGGCCATTATTTAATAGATTTTTTATTCACAGGATCAACTGAAATTCCAAATGTGGAGGAAATACTATTGGATCAGCTTATACTAGATTGGCACAAGAGGGGGGGTGAATTGTGCCTTTTTCAATTTCTTCGAATGGTAGTGATTTGTCCTTTTATCATTATATCAAATATTTAGAAGTGGAAATATAAATAGAACAAAACTAATGATGTATAGTGGTTCGGGGAACATAAGGCCCCTAGTCCACTCCACCAACTATCTACTCCATGAGCTTGGTTATTTTCACTATCTGGTCCTCTTATCAACAGACCAACCCACAACTCAGTATAGGCAGTTGAATCCTTTACAAAATCAAGGTTAAATAGAGCCTTCTGGTTCATACACTGAATCAAATACACAACTTTATACGAGGATCCAGTTACTCAAAATAGAAGATTACTTTTTCGGTGAAATTACTTTCCCATTTGTTCTTCACAATTAGAACATCACAAAATTGATAGTAGATGGATCATCGTCTTTAGAAAAAATGATATTCAGGTAAAAGAAGTTCTGAGCTGATATAGTTGTTGTAGATCTTGAAATTCCATTCACAGCATTTATAGTAGTTGATTCACAAAAAGATATTCGATGTAGATCTGTAAATATTCAGTCTAGTTTCTTTTTCTTTATAAAAAAGATCTTGTTCACTCTTTGTAACAGCAGATATATAGATCTTGAATGACTTTGTTTTTATCGTATGTATATTCATCATTGTCGATCAACAGTTGTTGTATATTTTATATCTGTATATCACATCTATATTTTGAAATATAAATAATAACGACAAGAACTTCTTCGGTAAATTCAGATATATAAAAGTGGCCTTTAGGATCGCGATATTCAAAATTTTGAATAACTGAGCATTCGTAACTCCCCTAAAAATTCGTCATGAAAATATGCTCTTAAATCGATCCTTTGAATCACAGATTAACAGCTTTGAATCAGTCAATGAATCTATTTAAATTCGGGCTTTTAAGCTTTCTTAAAATCAGCCTAATAATCCACAAAAATATCATTTCTTTAATAAAGTCGTAATTTAAACATCTGGCACTAAATGTAGGGTGGATCTTCATAGCATAAAGTTTTTGAATGTAAAGTTCACAACGTAAGGTTGATCTCAAAAATTTCTCTTCAACTCTCAAGCGTATGGTATATAATCCATACTTTTCAATCAATTGAATCGGTGTTCATAAAAGTTAGGTTGATGAACCATACATTTAGGAAGCAAACATATCATTCCATACTTACGTAATGATCTTCTTACATACTTTTCTTATTTCCCAAATATATGATTCCTTTCAAACATAAGTTTCCTTTCAAATGTAAGGTTTCTTCCAAACTTAAGATTCCTTTCAAATGTAAGGTTCCTTTCAAATGTAATGTTCCTTGAAATGAAATGATCCTTCCAAACATAAGGTTCCTTTAAAACATAGGGTTCTGTCCTTCATACATTTCTGATAATGTTTGAATGCTTAAGCATACTTTTTTTATATTTCTTAGATTAAACACCACCTTCCATCCATACGCTATGCTTCTTTCCATATGGTATGAACAATGTTTCCAATGTAGGGTTTAATAGTGTTTCTAGAACATTCTAAATACGATTTATGAATACTTTAGCAATTTATTCCCTCTATTCAAATACTTAAATATTTCTTCCCGAAATACGAATATAACTAATATTAAATTGTTGAAATACACTTAATGTAAAATCTTTATAATAACAAATAAGGGTATTTTTGAGCATCAAAATAATCATAAAGAGATAAAGTATTGTTCTAAACAATCTCCCTCTTATTAATAATAAAATTATGTATTGTTGACAATAACACATGCTCAATAATCTCCCCCTTTTGATGATCACAAAACCCATAAAATAACAAATGAAATTAACTTACAAAATTAATTACATATAGTTTTGAATTTTTCAATGATAAATACAACATTAGGTTTAACTTAATTTATACCCCGTAAAGGATTAAGATAATGCTTTAAATTTCTCCCCTTTTAATTAAAAAGATAATATTTTAAATAAATGAATATATATTAAAATAAAATGTTGTGTCTAAAACAATTTTTACCCCTTTTTGTGATATAAAAAAGAATGATAGAATAAGGAATATAAGACATTTTAATGTAGAACTGAACTTCAGTAAATGCTATTATAAATTGTTTATCAATATGTGATTCTGGATTACAGGAATTTCATATCATAGACAGTATAGTAAAACAAATTAAAAAACATGAAAATGAGATGTATATATATTTTATTGAAAATATAATTACAAGTATAGTAATGAAAAAACAACAAGAATCAGGATTGGATAAGGGTGTGAGAGAGGGTTCAACTCTTATGAACTATTTCCTTGATCGGTCATAATTGTTCCCTCAATATTATAATCAATCCTTCTCCCAAATGGATAATTAGATATCTTTTTCCCTGAGTAAAATGAATATCTTCAAGAATATTCACACTGAAAATCTCATGAAGCGTTTGTTCCTTCTCCATATAAGAGTCAACTTATCTTTGAACTAATTCAACATAGTTCAAATTCCTGGTACACTTGAAGTCAACTGTTTAACTAAAAACATTGGATTATCTAACAAAACTGAAAAAGGACCACAATTACCATGTAAGTCATGCAGTCTGGCATTCATATTCTCCATGATCACCTAAATAGCCTGAAATCTTTTGATTAAATCAAGTGAAGTACCTAATGTAGTGGTCTCACTAGTTCAAATAGATGCAAACTGTTGGGCCATGAAATATCAAAACTCCATTAAAATTTTTTTCATCACCATCTATTATTTCAACATTGAAACTTCATTTAACATTTCATTCTAAATTCATTCAACTTCTTATTTAGAAACAATACTTTATATTAGACATTAAAATTTTAAACGTTCATTTTCTAATTCTCTCTGTAGAGCCACATTCTCTTTTTCAGCTTCAGTCAACATTATGTTCAGTTCCTTCATATCATCATTTATTGAATCAAATGAACCTTATGATTTATTCTCATTTTCACCTTCAAAATGATGCAACAACACTAATGGAAAGGATTCATCATATGATTTTCCATCATCCCCTCCCTGTACTAGTTTCTCAACATATTTTTTCTCTGATCCATTCCCAGACTCATCCATAGAGAAATTCCCATTTAATACCTAAGTATGAATCTCAGATGTATTATCCTCCCAATTGTTAAGTTTTGGTGGTTTATTCTCATGATAATCATCTACATGGTCTTCCTATGTCACAAAATTTTCCAAAACAATATTTTCTTGATCAACCTATACTTGATCAATTTGAGTTTGGGCATCAACTTCTCCTTTACTAGACACTATCTCAGCTTCTTTTTCTATTACTGGTTCTACTTCAATAGAAGATTATTTTACAAACATATAGCTTAAGAGATCAACATATGTCAAAACATTCAACATTACAATAGGCTCTTCATTAAGATTAGGACCCCTAGTTCGTTTGAACTGATGTCCTTCTATATTTCTTTCTTCAGATACATCCATAGACTTAAACATGAGTCTTCATGATACATCACTGACTCTTGATTCAGCTTGTCCTTCCTTCAATTATGCTGGTTGGGTCTTAGCACTTTCTTTATCCTCTTTAGCTACAACAGGAAGTATATTGTATTTGATAGTGCTCCAGAAAATTCCAATTTTTCTCAATGTACCATCATTTAAGATGTTACTATGGTGGCATCTCACCCAAGCATCAACCAATCTTACCATATCTATCTGAAACAGAATTTTCAAGATGAACCTTCCAAAAAGATAAAAATTCATTCTTGCCTCGGGTTTGAAAAAGTAACTAAGATTCATTACCATGTATATTGGAAAGTTTAATTTGATATCACTCATCAGAAAAAACATAATATACATATATGGGTAATGAATCTTTTCCATCTCATACATTATATGTGAAATACCAGTTTTCCCAAATATTAAAAATATCTTCTGATCCGGTTCCAAATACTTTACAAACAAATTATTTATAGATGTTGTTTCAAACAAAAAAAATATAAAGTCTTCTAACTTATGAAAATAATCAAAAATATTCTATAAATCAGAATGGAAAAATCCCTCATGAGGGCAGTGTAGAATTCAAGCAATTTCTACAGATGAGATTAAAAAATCTCGATCCTCAATCATAGAAAAAATCGAATCCTCATCAGTTCCTAGACTAAACTGTTCCGACATAAAGAAATGACGAAGTTCTAAATCATATAGACAGATCATATAATATACATTAAACGTTTATTCTATTTCTTGAAAATCTAGGGCTAGCTTTAGCATCAGGTTCATCTGATAGATCCATTCCAGATCTTGGATTTTTCTTCGCAAAATATCTCTCCCTACTGAGTGCAACCTCTTCATAGTGCTGGTCTCTGGATCATCGGTTCTTTTGGCCTTGGCCATTTTTGTCATAAGTCACTGAAGGATCATAAAGGACCAGGGTTTTGAAGGTTCAGGTTCAGGAGATGAGAGTGGTAAATTTTTTTGAGGATTCGATGGGTTTTGAGAAAAATGAATGGGTTTAGAATTTAAAATGGTTTCTCACATCATTGATTCCTATGTCAATATGTACATACTAATAGTTGCATAAATTTTAAAGAAAATTAAAATAGAACATGGAAACGAAAAATATAATAACATAAATAAACAAAATTATACAATTTCAAAAACAAGAAACTAAACTATTTTAAAAAAAATTAATTTAAATAAACCTAACTTCCCCTTAATAAAATAAAACCTTGTAATGGGATGTGGTTTAGTAAAAATATATTTTAATTGAATTTCAGAACTTATAAATTCTAAAAATATATCTTTTATAATAATACTATCTCTTAGAAACTGATGTCTTAGATCAATATACTTAGCACTAGAATGATTAATATGATTTCTTAAAATATTTATAGAACTTTTATTGTCAAATAAAATATATGTACTATAAAAACATAGTCCAATATCCATAAGAGTGTTTTTCATCCACAAAACTCGTATACAACAACTGCTAGCAAATACATATTCTGTTTTGGCTCTTCATAGGAAAACTGAGTGTTATTTCTTACTAGACCATTATATTAAGGATTTTCCTAAAAAGTGAAAAGTTCCTAAGGTGCTTTTATATCTAATATAAAACTACCAAAGTCTGCATCTGAATATGAAATTAAATTAAAATCATACGTTTTGGATAAAGAAGAGATTGAAAAAGAGTTTTTTTAATATCTAAAATTTATTTTAACAACAGTTAAATGGAATTCTTTAGGATTTGATTGAAATATTGCACAAAGAAATACTGAATACAATATATTTGGCATTCTAGTAGTAAGATATAATAAAATACCAATCATACCTCTATATTACTTTTTGTAAATTGATTCCTAAGTTTCATCCAAATCAAGTTTTATATTATCACACAAAGTAGTTGTATATGTCTTGTTGTTTTTAAGGCAAAATTTCATTAGTAAATCTGTATAGTATTTTCATGGAATCAAAACAATTCCAAAATATTTTTGAAAAATTTGAACTCCTAAAAAGAATTTTAATTCTCTCATCATACTCATTAAAAATTCTTTTTGAATTATAATTTAAAACACATGATAAATAGATTTATTTGTTGAACCAAAAATTACATCATCAACATAAATTTGAACTAATAACATATTATAATTGACAGTTTTCTTAAATAATGTTTGATCATCCATTCTAATAGTAAAATCATTTTCCAAAAGAAAAGAACATAATCTTTCATACCAAGCCCTAGGTGCTTGTTTAAGACCATAAAGAGCTTTAGTAAGTTTAAAAAAAAATCTAGTTTTTGTGAATTCTCAAAACGAGGAGGCTGCTCAACATAATCTTCCTCAAATAAATAACCATTTAAAAAGGTAGACTTAACATCCATCTGATATAATTTAAAGTTCATATGAGATGGAAAGGCTAAAAATATTCTAATGGCTTCAAATCTAGCTACAGGTTCAAAGGCCTCATCATAATCTATACCTTTTCTCTTGGTTGTATCTTTTAGCTACTAGTCTGGCTATATTTTTAGTTATTATTCCTAGATCTACATGTTTATTTCTAATGACCAATTTCATTCCTATTACTAGATAATTATGTGGTCTTTCGACTAATTTTCAATCATATTTATTTTTAGCTAGTTTAATTTTTCTTGCATTTCTATTATCCGACATTCATCAACTAAGGTTTCTTCAATAGTATAGGGTTATAATTATGATAGAAAGGAAAAAAACTCTACGGGATTTATGATGTCCCTTGTAGTTTTTATTCCTATCTCTAAGTCTCCAATTACAGTTTCTAAATGGTGATTATTTAGGGTTATTGACTATTTAGGTAGTACACATATAGGTTCTTCTATGTAATGTTCTTCTTGACTGGACTGAATTTCATTTATATCTTTTTGAAAATCATTTTTCAAGTTCTCAAGACTCATGTTATCATTAGAGTCAGATTCATCAATTTGGTTTTTTCTTTTCTCAAAGGGATCAGATTCATAAAATTTTACAAGAACTGATTCTTCAATAATCCATGACTTTTTATTAAAATCTATATAATCCTTGGAAGAAGATGAATATCTTAAGAAAATTCCTTCATCATATTTTGGATCAAAAATACCATGATTGTCCTTGGTGTTTAAGGTGTAAACCTTGCCTCCAAAAACATTAAAGTAATTTACTTTAGGTTTTCTGTTATTCTAGAGTTCATTGAGTGTCCTTTTGAAAATTGGTCTAATTAAAACTCTATTCATTATATATCAGCCTGTAATTATTGATTCATCCCATAAATAGGATGGAATACTATAATCATTTATCATAGTTCTAGCGAATTCTTCAATTGTCCTATTTCTCCTTTCGACAATTCCATTTTGTTGAGATTTTCTTTGTGTATATAAGTTCTATTTAATACCCATATTTGAGCAAATGGAATTGAATTACATATTCTAAATTTCTCCACCATGATCAAATCTTAATGAAATTATTATACAACCTTTTTTATTAGTATGATCTTTGAAAATCATTCAAATATTTTAAATTCTTAATTTTGATATTTTAGACTGAAAATCCAAGTAAATATATAATATTCCATAACTAAAACATATACATATAATTTTCTATACAATCTTACTACTCTTGAAGGTCCAAAGAAATCCATATGGATGAGTTCTAGATATTTATTTGTAGCAATATTGTTATTTAAATTGAAGGATGATTTGTGTTGTGTTCCATGTTGACATGCATCACAAAATCTATCACTTTCAAAAGTGAGACTAAGAAAATCAGAAACTAATTTTTTGTTAGATAACTTATGTAAAGAATATATATTGAAATGTCGAAGATTTCTTTGATAGATCGAGGATTCATTTATCTTAGCAGTTAATCCATTTACTTGTTGTTTACACAACGAATTTAAATCCAGGGTATACACATTATTTGTTATGGGTGCTCAAAATTTAAGCAATTTATATTTCAAATCAGAACAGTCGTTGTTAGAAAATTCAACAATATAACCATAATCAATGAGTTGAGAGATACTTATCAGACTGTGTTTTAATACTTGTACATAGAGTACATTGTTGATTGAGACATTTTCTAGATCCCTGAACGTTCCAATGCCAATAATCTTACTTTTGGCATTTCCACCAAATGTGACCAGTCCTCCATCTTTTTATGTTAATGATTTGAGATTCGATGAGTTTCCACTCATATTCCTAGAGCAAACACTATCCATATACAATATGGAAGTTCATCTTCTGTCACCTAATTCATGTAAAGTCATTTAAATAGATTTTTTTGGTACCCATATTCTTTCGGGTCCAGATGTGTTAGCCAGTAAAGATCTAGGAATGCAGACATTCTTAGTTTTTCTAAAATCAGCAGAATCATATAATTTTTTTGAGAAAAAGTCATTAATTATTCCACTTATCTGGGGTTTCCTAAAGTAAAAATTCATATATATATATAAGCTTTGGATCCACTATAGTTACATTTTAATATTTTTTTACTAAGAAAAAAGTATTTCTTGTACAGTTTAGATTCTTCACCATTACTACAAATTCCATATCTTCCGTTTTTAACGACATTCTTTCCAATAATTTTATTTTGTGTATTTTATCCTTTTTTAAAAATTAGAGCTTCACTTTTATATGTTTTTACTTCAGTTTGAAGTGTTTTATTTTAGCATCAGGAGCTATATTGTTTGTTTTTACTGAGATATATTTTCCAGTAATTCCTGATTTTCTTTTAGCATTGTTCCTTTTTAATTTAAAACATTATTGTGAATATTGTTTAAATAAATGTGTTTTTTTAATAAAGAATCATATTTTTATTCAAGCATGTTTAAGTAGGCTGCATGTATTCCATTTGAATAGCTTGATTCAACACTAGAGTCCGAGGAATAATAGGTTTTTACGTCATCAATTTCTACTATAATGCACATATTATCTTTAAAATTTGATTCCTCTATTTTTGAATCATACATTGATGAGCTACAGGAGTCTTCAGGTACACTCCATGTAGCTTTCACTTCCTTCTCTTTCTTCTCATAATCATTTCTCTTAAAGAATTTCTTATTCTTTCCTTCCTTTAATGGTTGAAAATCAGGTCTGATATGACCACATTTCTTGAACTCATAACATCTAACTTTCTTTTCATCCTTTTTAAAAAATATTCTGAAACCCTTCTTCATTCTATAAAACATACTGAATTTAATGGCTATCTGGGCATGTTCCTCATCTGAATTTGATGAATACAATCTTTCGGATTTCACCCTTGCTTTCTTTTTCTTTATCTTTCTACTTTTACTTTGTGATAGAGATTTTAAGGCAGTGTCCTCTCTCTTGATTAGAATCTTCTTCTCATTTTATTCATCCTCCATCTCAAGTTCATACATCATGAGAGTTCTAATTAAATCTCCTATTTTAAAATCTTTAACTGTTGCTAATTGTCTGATAGTAGCAGAAATTCCATTCCATCGAGTTGGAAGTACTGCCAGTTCTTTCAAAGCATTATCAACTTGTTTGATTGGGTCTCACAAATCAATTATGTCGATGAAAATCTATATCAATCTTCCATTCATTTAGGTGATTATTTCTCATTCAAACATCCTAATATTATCGAATTTCAGTTTGGCAGTAGCATACCTCATATGTATGACATTGTCAATTCCTTCATAAGCCACGCCAATTGACTGCAAAATTTCATACACTGTTGGGCACCTAGATTCTCTGTTAAAATCCTCAGGTCCTAGACCACATATTATTGCATTCATAGCCTTCAAATTCATGTCATAATCAGATTTTACAGATAATCTCCATGCTTTTGGTTTCTCTTCTATTTCATAAAGAATCAATATTTTTTAGTAGACTCTGTATCCAAGGTTTTTAAAATAGATTATCATTCTGGATTTCCATCTTCCCTAATTCTCAAAATTGAAGTATAGAGCTTTGACTATAGATATTACTTCTCTTGTAAAATACATCTTGGTCGGAGTATAACCCTTTAAAACATTAAGCTTGTTATAACATTAACAAAATCTCCACCACTGGTGCTAATTGTTAGATCGGGTTACGCTAGATACGCCTAAGAGGGGAGTGAATTGTGCCTTTTATTAATTTCGTTGAGTGATAGTGATTTGTCTTTTTATATTTATATCAACAATTTTGTAGTGGAAATATAAATAGAATATGATGCATGATGTATATTGGATTAGGGAACACAATGCCCATATTCCACTCCATCAAGGCTCTACTCTATGAGATTGGTGATTTTCACTATCTGGTCCTCTTATCAATAGGCCCCTCCACAACTGAGTATAGTAAGTTGACACCATTACAAACTTAAGGATACACAGTGCCTTCTGGTATATACACAGAACCGAATACACCGCATTTTACAAGAATTTGGTTACCCAAAATAGAAGAGAATTTGTTCAGTGAAAATACATTCCCCGTTTTTCTTCATAATAGCAACATCATGCAATTTACAGTAGATGGATCTTCATCTTCAAGAAATAATGATCATAAAGTAAAACAAGTTTTAATTCGATAAAGATGCATTAGATCTTTTAATATCATTCACATTTTAAATAGTAGTTGATTCACAAAAATATATTCTATATGGACTTATAAATCTTTAGTCAAGTTTCTTTTTCTTTAGAAAAAAAGTGCTTTGTCACTCTTCTTAACATCAGATTTGTAGATCTTTATTAACTCTGTTTTTCTCTTCTATATATTAATCGTATTGATCAGACATTTTTGTATATTTTATTTCTCTATATGACATCTATATTTTGAATTATATATAATAATGATGATCACTTCTTCTGAAAATTTAGATACATAAAATTCATCTTTTGAACAACGATATTCAAAAATTTGAATAGAAGAGCAGCAGTAACTCCCATGATAATTTGGATTGACAATATCCCATTAAATTGATCCTTTGAATCACAGATAAACGGATTTGAATCAGTTAAAGACTCTATTTAAATTTAGGGTTTTAATCTGGACTGAAATCATCCTAATAATCCACATAAATATCATTTCTTTAATAATGTCATAATTTAAACATCTGACATCAAACGTAGGGTTGATCTGCGTAGAATACCTTTTTTGAACATAAAGTTCCCAATGTAACGTTGAACATAAACATTTCTCTTCAAACCACAAATTTATGGAATATAATCCATACTTTTTAGTCAAATTAATAGCTTTTCATAAAAGTAAGGTTGATGAAACATACATTTATCGGTATCTTTCAAATGTACGGTTGTTTACAAAAGAAATGTTGATCTACCATACTTTTAAGAAACAAACATATCATTACATACTTACGTAATGATCTTCTTCCATACATTATTGATTTCCCAAACATAAGATTCTTTTCAAATGTAAGGTTCCATTCAAACGTAAGGTTCCTTCTAAACATAAGATTCCATTCAAACGTAAGGTTTCATTCAAACTTATGGTTCCTTCCAAATGCAAGGTTCCTTCCAAACATAAGTTACCTTTCAAATATAGGGTTCCTTCATAATTTTTTGGTAATGTGTGAATGTTTAACCATACTTTTTTGATATCTCATAGAGTAAACACTGCATTACATCCTTATGCTACGCTTCTCAACGTAGGGTATGAACAATGTTTCCAACGTATGGTATGAACAGTGTTTCCAAAACATGCTAAAAATGATTTCTGAATACTTATATCAATTTATCATCATTGTTCAAATAATTAAATATTTCTTCTAGAAATTATAATATAACTAATATTAAATTTCTGAAATACTGTTAAAGTTAAATCATTAGAATAACAAATTAGGGTATTTTTGGGCCTCAAAATCATCACAAAGAGATAGAGAATTGTTCTCAACAATGTCCCCCTTATTAATAATAAAATTATGTATCGTTGGAAACAACACATTATCAATAAATAAATATAAAAAAAGATAATTTTTGAAGCTTGATTTAAAACATAATTAACCTCCATATAACCAGATTCTTCTACAAGTCTCAAGAACAACCTGCAAGTGGTTCTCATGTCCCTCATAGATTTTAGATTATACCAATATATAATCAAAAAGTACAACAAAAAAGCAGCTTGATAATCTTTGAACACTCACATTATTATATCTTCAAAAATAGAGTGTTCATTAGTCAATCCAAATGGATTTACTTTAAACTCATAATGTCTATATAAATTTTGAATTTGTGTCTTTGGAAAATCGTTCTTCCTCACATCCAACTGGTGATATCCATATTGAAGGTTAAATTTCAGAAAATATTAAGCTCTATGATGTTGATCAAATAAATAATCAATTTCGCAATGGGGATACTTGATCATTATTATAGTATCATTTATTTCTCTATAGTCAATGTATATCCTCTTTTATCCATCTTTCTTCTTAGAAAAAACAATATAGGATCCCATAGAGAAATACTTAGGAGAATAAATCCTTAATCACAAAATTACACTAGTTGATTATTCATTTATTTTGTTTCCCCATTTTCAATTATAAAAAGAATATTACATATAGGTATGTAACCCTATATTATGTCTATTGTGAACTCAACTTCTCAGTCTTGTGGATTCCTGGGTAATTTTTATGGATATACATCAATATATTCTTTTATAATAGGCACATATTCATTTTGAATATTTCTTTCTTCATCCATAGAAGTTGTTTTTCATTCCTCCGACATAATTTCATTTAGAATAGTTACTGGATATGGATTTAGATATGGCTAAGTTGATGTTGTTTATGTTCTAATGATAATGAATTCTACATCTTCCTCCCCAATCATAATTTCTATATTCATGTAATATATTTTCACATAATATTATGAAAGCTAGTCCATACCATGGATTATATCATATGAAATCATAATTATGATGACAAGATCAGGAACTAAAGCATGATTATGTTTCATAAAGGGTATTAACTAAAATATCAATGTTGTAATTATATTTCCCTTCGGTGTTTTTACAGACAACACCTTTTTTAAATCAATAGGTAAATGTATAGTTATCATAAAAAATAGGGAAGATAAGAAAGAATACATTGATCCAAAATCAAATAATGCATTTACTATGTTTGATAATACAATTAAAGTACCTACCGGAAAATAATTATAATATCATCCTCTTCTGTTGTGATAACAAACGATTGGTCTTTCTCCCGTGGACTTTTCTATGAAAAGTTTCACTGACACTTTGGAAAATCATTATCATAGTGTCACATATCCCTATAATTATAGCATTGAACATTTATATATTCTTTCCTTACCCTGAAAAAATTAAAATAATGTCTTTTCTCTCCACACATGTAGAATACACATTTTTCTTTTAAGTAGGAAACATGGTATTTCCTTCCACAAGTATCGCTTGTTGGAAACTTCCACCTTTTATTCTACCCTTAATCCATTATTTCTTCCAACTCTATATTCTTCTAATGTTTTCTCTTAAACTCATTAGAATTATATATTTCATGATATAATATGAGACTATATCATTATGCAATGAGAAATTTCGGGAGAGCAGTACCCTTCAAAAGATTATTTTAAACCATAAAATAATCGATCAATATTACTCCTTGGATTATATATGTATTGTAAAGTACAACAAGATAACATTGTAAATTAGGATTCCTAATTTTCAAAATTTTTATAGAATTTTTGTTTCAGATTCATGAATTGCCTCTCCATATCTTCTCATTGTTCAAGAGAAAAATATTTTTCTAGGAAAATTTTATTAAAATCATTCGATTCCAAATTTATAATTTCTTCTTCTTACATTGTGTTTTGAATAAACAACTTCCATTTATAAGTATCTCCTGAGAGATAATAAACTTTAATAAAGCCCTTATCCTTTTCATCACTTCCCAAAGAATGAAATATATTACCTAAAGAAAAAATCAATTACTCCGATAAAAATGGGTTTGTAGTTCCATTGAATGATATATGATGTTATTACATAAATTTTTCTAAATTTTATCCATCACTTTATGGATCATGATGCTCTAATTGGGTAATGATATTGTTGATAACCTGAGTCAAATATCCCAGAATAGTTATAAGTTTCTCATCACCAGTCATATATCCAATACAAATATCATTATCTTTTATAAGAGGAAAATTGTAGCATGGGATATTCGTGTTGATATGGTTTCTAGTCCTTCAACACGACACCATTAATAAATAATAGAATACAATAAATTTGGCTATCCATATTAATTTATAAAATCTAAAATTTAAAACACATATAATAAGATGAAATTTTATGCATTGATAATATGATAATAAAAAATATGGTTTCTCCTGGGACATGTTTACTTTTAATTCCTTCAAAATTGTTTGTAATGAAAATGTGAATTATCCTAATCATATCCTTCAGGATTTTCAAACATGTGCGAAGTAAGGGCCATTGATGTGTACTAGGAAACTCCATGTCAGGGCCATGACACATTGTTGGATTTTTTTAGATCTAGGTACATCTATTCCAGAACCATGCCCACCTGTAGTATCTAGAAAGTGATATACTTTTGGAATGTCCCACATAATATATACCTTACCCTAATTATATGATGTTCTTCTATTATTTTCCTAAAATTAAATATTAGGGTTGTGTTCTCTAATGTATTTTATCTAAATCTAGATTCCATGTTTTTACTAAACATCCTCTAATACCAAAACTAGACACACCGACCTAGTTTTCGAAATTTAGTGTCGTAATTAAATAAATTTGTATAATAAACAAGGAAATCACATCTTAAAAGATAGAATAGATTAGTAGTTTTTTTAAAATAGAAACAAACATAAGTTTTATTTTATAACATTAAAGGAAAAACAACATATCAAATCCATTGGAAATATCTTTAACTTCTAGATTCTCCCACCAATTCATTCATAATATACAACTACGCATCCTAGAAAAAAAAATAGTCGAAATGGGTGATCTATGATTCTCAGTAATTGTGTGTACTAATGAAGAAGCTAATATAAAAAATAAGGCATGGTTAATGACTAAAACCACATTCCATTAGAACATAAATATGAGCATATTATGGAAAGAATTCAATCTGAATAATTAATTAGATAAAAATAATCTCATCAGAATGAAGGTTAACCATATATATTATACTTGTAGACTATTCCCTTGAATTTCCAATTTCTAATATAATAATGAAGGAATCCAAACTTTTGGACATCTAAAATATTCTGTTGAGACCTCATGAAAGTCATCCAAAAATAAATGGTTGATTCCTTGGCCTAAATCATATCTAAAAATGGGAAAGGCCTCGACCAAGTTCATAACTTTTTTGCCTCATGAGAAAAATTAATGCATCAAGGGAATCTATTGGTCCCAAAAATCACATAATAAGTATAATTCATTTCTCATATTAATGGAGCTAAACAGAAACAAAATATGAAAATGAATTGTAAATAAAATCCCATAATATATACACATAATCACTAATCATTCTAAGAAGTATGGTGATTTATATCAAGATAGCACGTCCACATTAAAACTAATCATAAACCATTTTATAAAACATGAAAGATGATAATGATAATAAATAAATCTCAATAATGAATAAAATTATATATAGGTTTCAAAATAGAAAAAATATACTCTAATATAATCATCAAAGATATTTTTTTGGAAAATACACCGTTTACATGGAATCATGAGTTCTTTTTGAAAAATAATTTTTCTTATTGGTAAGTTTTTTTATAAACATTTAAATGATAAATATATATATTTTAATAGAAAAAATAGTTTTGTTAAAAAAATTTCGTAAAAGGGATTATATAGGGATCCTATGAATTGGTTAGAAATCATGACGTTCCCTTTAATCAGGCTTACATATCTGGAATAATTGTGAAGGGAACCTTGTAAAACATGTAATTCCCATAATCAAAAGATGAAATGATAGGTATATATAATTTTAGAATTTATAAATTGAATATAAATTAATTATAAAAAAAATAATGAAGAATAATTTTTTTTATATAGGTAAAAAGCACACCCCAAATGAAATTGAGTGTTTTGGAAGAAAACTCATACCACTTTGTAATCAATCGAATCATTTAACTGAAAATTAATAATCATAAAATAAATTCTTGAATACCATGAATATAGACCGATTAATGATATTAAATATAAAATGGTAGTATACATACACCACATAATAGAAATAGGAGGTGAATAATGAAAAAATAACAGAAATAAAAGAGAGATGAATAACCCCTTGCCTTATGCCTGATTATGCTCTGAACGTGACCTTAATATTATAGATAATCAAATTAAATCACTTAGCTATTAAATTCATAACATTTTATTAAAGTATTTTATTTATTATATTTTTATTAAGTTCATTTATGGCCTAATTGATATGTTATGTTGTTTAATTTAATTGTTTAAGAGCATTCATTTTTTTTGTTTTCATGATCGATTGGCATGTTTATACGTGATTAATTTCAAGTGAGATTGGTATAATTCTCTAGAATTTGAATGAAATTTTTTTAATTAACACCTAAAAGGCAAATTGAACATATACATTTTTTTCCCATATATGAGGATGATTCATTATATAACAAGTCAATTATTATAATTTAGATTAAATATAGTGGTCATAGATCACACTGAGCTCGTTTTGTTTTGTGTTTTACAATTATACTAATATGTTTATTCCATAATAAAAATATGGGATTAATATGAAATTAAAAAAATCTACTGTTAAAATGGTTTTATGGACATCTATTGAGATGGTGATGGAAAATTAAATCTTTTCATCCTTGAAGGTGATAAAACCACACATCATGGACGAAGATTCCATTTTTAGAATAAAATGTTGTGGAGAAGGAGATTGATGATGGATTATTCGGTTATAAGGATATCATTACAGTATATAAATTATACTAGTGTTACTATTCCACTTTCACATGAATATATGAAGAGGGAATAAAAAAAATGTTATGAAATTAAAATAAATAAGAATAGGTTTTGACTTATTGATTTTATCCTCATTGAGAAACTCCTGGTGTTTTGATGAGAAAAAGAGATTTGGGACAACGATAATGAGATTGGGAAGATTATTTCATTGAAATTTTATAAGTCTCAATGATAGGAAGGTGTAAGGAGAAGGGGTTCTAAGGATGGTATCTTTATAGGGGAGGAGAGAGGTCTTTTTTTGAATATTTTATTCCTTTGATTATTATCTTTTTCCACATAATATGAATATAATATGAATTATCACCAAACTTATTATAATAATTAAGGATATCTCAATATTATGGGCTGAAATTATACATACATCACCTATGACTAAATAATTCATGCATTTATCATTTTTTAGAAATTAACATATTATACTATTCACAAATAATTCATGTATTTTAGAAAAATCCTTAAAATTCACATTAAATTTTTTATGATCAGTAGAATTCATAAATGAACTCCATTTTTCCAAAATAATTTTCTTAATATGAGAAATTTAATTTTTAATTAAAAATTATTATTTTCATGCAAGGTAAATATTATAAATTTATAACTTCCTTTATAACATTGTAAATATATAAATATGGTCTCATAAAATTATATTAAAATCAGAAAGAAAAGAAAATATTAATTCAAAAACAAATTTTATAAAAATATATCTTCTATTAAATAATTTTATTAAATATAGTATTATAATTAAATATTTATGAATTACAAAAATACAAGAAGTGATTAATAATTTTTAAAATATTTATTAACTTATTCATTGATATAATTTTAACATACATTCCGTTATAAGATGCCTAAATTTATTTATAATTTCAAGGGTGATGTAACTATTTATTTTGCTGATTTAATACTCATAAGGGTCACATTACGATTCCTATGGTCAAGTTATTGTATCATCGGTATAGGTTCATTGACTTCTAGAAAATACCTCTTATTTTATTCATTATTTATTTATAACGTTTGTACTATATTCATTAAGTGATTTTATGTCATTTATACTATATGAAATAATTATAAGAATGGACATTCTATTGCTATAATTCCAAGTCATTTCATAGATGCCAAATTTAGTGGGTGTTGTCTTAATATAAAAAAACCTTATGAACCTATATCTTTCATGGTAAATCATTAGTTTAATTGTCATGTAAGTCATCATTATGTTTCATTAGTGAAACATCCTAAACTGGATATTCTGAACTAAGTACTTAACAACTATTGTGTAATTTTTTATAAAAATTAAATAAACAATTACACAACACCTAACACAAACGAGGGACTTTTATCAGTCTAGATTCTTCAAGATTAGATGAAACCTTACATTTATCATAGATAAAAAAAATAAACAAACATCTACAACACTACCACACACTATCACTAAAAGTAAATACATATGGAATTGAATATCTAAATACCTGTGAAAAATATTTATAAACGAAAGTGTGAGCATTCAATTTCCCAATAAGGAGTTTTGATAAGAATTACAAATACTTATTCTTTTTTCATATAATTTATAAAATATATTTAAAAAATTATATTAGAAATGTCTTTGTCAAAAAACATTACATAATATTAAAATTTATTGAGAAATAATTATACTTCGAAAAAACATTAAAACTAATCTAGTGATTTTCTTTGGAAAATATTAACTAAGCTCTTGAAAATAACACCCTATTTTGAGGCAACATTAATCATTGAAGTATTTCTTGGGCCTACACACATAGTTAAGGATGGTTTCACTCCCCAATGGAATTCCCTTTTACAATGAACACAAGCCATATTTTTTGAAAATATTTTCAGTATTCTTTACATATATATGAGTTTTCCACTGACGTTTTTTATTTTAAAAAACATAATTGTATTAAAGTACACATTAATACTTATATATATATTGAATAAAAATTATCACATTTATTTATATAAAAATTTATAAATACTTAACTTTACTGGAAATTTCGTGCTCATCACAGCATGACCAAATCTCTTGACATTACATATTTTCATTGATTGTTAATTGGTTTTACGTACTTAAATTCTCATTTTGAATCTCATAAAGATTCATTTTCCAAAGGTTATACCGATATGATATTCTTTCAATCATACATTATAACAATGAATAAATTGCCCTGTATAAACATTGGTTGCTGACCAAAGTAATGATTTATAAATGAAATGCATTTAATAACATTAAAGATATACTTAACATTATTTTTATTCAATAAATTAATAATTACCAGTAACTATTTAAATTGCTTTCACATAAATTAAGAATTAAATATATATAAGACTTATGAATTTAATATTGTCATACAAATGAATAATGATATTAATATATGATATATATAAAACTAATTCATATTAAAACACATATTTTTACACCATGGACTATATAAAATACCTAATAAATTTATATCTATACAAAAAAAATTAAATGAAATGCCTATTTTAGTAGATTTATTAAAATCATAATTTGATAAACACAATTACAACCATTAATTAAATAATGAGTTTATATTTAAAAAGTGATCATTTCCACTATAATCTGATTACAATATATAAACTCTTTAATTTATTATTTGCTATGTAAATGATTAAGGTTAGATATAGATTTAATTTGTAATTATAACTAGAACTGACCAAATGACAGAATCCAATATACAATAGGTTTTGAAAATAAATCCCATATAAAATAAGTTTGAATAAATTCATAATTTTGAAAGCTTTTACATAACAAAATCTCTTATACAAACATAAAATTAAAACATGAAAATAATTAAATTAATTAAAAAATATATACCAGATAACATATCATAAAACACAAATGTATTGAATAAAATAAACTCTCACTAATAAAATCATAATGTCTAAAACTAATCCCAAAAATATAATTCAATTAATATAATATTTTCATCTCATATGAAAATCAATAAATTATAGAATGTAATATGAAAACAATAGATTGTATATCTCTTACATGTTAGTAGTATAATATATCTTCTTCTTATTTCACATATTGGGTGTAGGATTTCCAAATGGCATGAAGTTATAGATGATTTAAGGTTGAACTAAAATTTCTTACTAAGTAGAAAAACACATAAAGGGATAAAATGACTCATTACATCTATTTATCGCCCTTCCTAAGTCCCACATAACCTTATTTATACCAATTTTTTTTATTTTATTCTATATTCCAAAATGTTATATTGAATACTTAATTTTCTAATGCAAGTTGATTAGATTACATTGTTTAGTTTAAATAAGATCATTTAGTTTTGACAATGATAAAAATAATTATATGAAAAAGTACTATCTGAAGAAATGAATTGGAAAATGAAAATACAGAAAGTGTACATAATTAATTCCCAACTATCATTTTATAAAAAGAAAAAATTGACAATTAATTCATACATAATTTTTAGATTTTAATACTATATTTATTATTTACCAAAAAAATTTAATGAAACTGAATGAATAATACAGGATAGACAAAACTTGAAATAAGACAAATCTGTATTTAGTAAACAAATCTAGAATGAAATTTAGTTATACCAACCATTTAATTCACTGCAGATCTAAAAAATCTGGAATTGGAGGATGATGACATCGGATAAAAAAACTTAGCTAAAAAGGATAACATATGTCAACATGAAGTATAAAATAAAGAAATAGACAATTATTGTCATAATTAAATAGATTACAGTGTATTTTTTCATTAAACACATACATGATCATATATGTAGAAAATATAATACAAAATATACCTACCTCAAGAAGATCGAAACCCTAAGTCCGGTTGAGATCAGATTCAGCTTGTGACTCATGGTTTAGACTCAACAAAACCAGATCTCATAGTCTTCCTTGGATATGTATCGACTTTAACATCATCCTACACTTTGATTAGAATAATACTGGTTGGATTTCAATGGAGAATCCTCAAGCCTTGAAATATTTGAAGACTTCTACTACGATCGAACTCACAATCGACCTACGAATTTTCTCAGTGAACTCCATTTCCCACTTTTGTCGACTTGAATGTATCGATTCCCTAAACATCATATCATCATTTTTTATTATTCAATTTTTTTTTATCATTTTAATCATCATTTCATCCTTTCATATATATAATGATATTCCATTTTCATTTAAATTTTTTATCAAATATAATTCGTATATATCATCATATAAAATATTAAAATTTCATTCATTCAATTTTCAATTTATATATTTTATCATTTTTTCATTATTTAATAAGATAATTAACTTATTTCATACATATATATTTATATATATAATAATTTAAATAAATATAAATTATATTAATATTATATTAATATACATTTTTTAAAAATTATATAGTAATTATTTAAATAAAATCACAAACCTAATTTATCACCATATTATTAATTATTAAATAATAATATGGATGATTTTTTAGAAAATTCCTTTATTTTAATTATAATTATTATTATTCTTTTTTTATATATTTCAAATAATTATTTGTTATAAATATAACGTATGTTATTTTTAATTAAAAACATTATAATAATATATTACCTTTATTATTACCTTTATAATTTATTCATTTTTAAAATATAATGTAGTTATTTAATTACTTATAAATCTGGAATGTTACATCTCCCCTTGGAATGAATTGCGCCCTCACAATTCATTCGGCTGACTAAAGAGAATTTTGAATTTCCATATTCAGAATTAAAAAATATATATAAGGGGACTAAATTATCTAATGAAATTTCTAATGCATAGATTTTTTTTTCCTCAAAAGAAAACATCTAATCTCCAATGTTGTCTAGACTATTCCTCTAATACCAATTGAAACATCCCGATCCCACTCTTCCAAACCATGTTCTTAATAAAATTTTGTGTATTTTTTTATATAAAGTAACTGAAAAATTGTGTAACACTTAACACAAATGAGGGCCTTTTAGTAGCCTAGGTTTTTTAAGATTAGGTGACACTTTACATGTATCAATGTTGAAAAAAAGAATCAATCTTCTCTTACGCTTTTGCGTGCTAACTCTTAATCAAAGATCTCTGAAATTGAAGATCTAAATACCAATAAAAAATATGTAAAAACAAAATGGTGATCGTTTATTTTCCTCGTAAATGGTTTTGAAAAATATTATTAAATCCTTATTAGTTTTTTATATGTTGTGCATAATATATATGAGAAATTATATTATAGAAAACTTTTGTAAATCATCTTTACAAAATATTAAAATTCATTGAAAAATAATTATACGTTGAAAATTATTTAAATCTAATCCTGTGATTTTCTTTGAAAATTAAAAAGAGAGGTCCTAAAAAGAAAACACTACTTTGAGTTAAGTAGAATTGTTGAAGGTTGTCTCAGGACGACCCACTTTGTGAAGGATGGGTACACCCTCCAATGACCCTCCAGTTTTACAATGATCAACAACTAGATTTTTAGAAAACATTTTGAGTTTTCTTTACATATATGTCACGAATCGTCCTCCGGGGAACGTCCCATGACTACCCGAAGCCTGTCTTCCATAGGAAAAGGGCTGGAGACTTTCAACAGAATGGAATATCCCTCAAACCGGGAAGGCATTGCATTTATAACACGTAATCATTCACAACCAAGCACTCAGCAATAAATAAGAAATAATTAAAAAATATAGTAAATAGAGTGAGTAAAGTAAGTAAAGGGGGCCGAAATACGAGCCGACTGGAATGTACAAGTAAAATAGAAAAGTACATGTAAAACTGAAAAATAGCTCCAGCTAACATCTACCAAGGATCCTACCAGGAAGGTAGGTACATCTCTCGAACAGTCGTTTCAGCGATACGCCTCATCTAAGGTACACCTCTGAAAAGCCTCCAATCCTTGTACCCCCATCCTCAGTCAATGATGTCTGTTGTCTGCACAGGACACAACAAGGTTTGGGTGAAGCCTGTTTAGGGGTGAGAATAAAAATACTCAGTAGGGACCCCAAGACCCCCTAAGGTCTCTCAAAATCCAAAAAGTATAAACCACAATGCCTAGAAACAATGTTAAACTCTTCTTAGGTATATTCCCACACATAAATCAAAGTTATCAAGTATACCCATCTCATCCATAAGGAAACACAAAGAAAAAAACTCATTATCCCAAATCTCAACTATTCTACGAAGAAATGAATACCATGAATGTAACATCACAAAGGTGTATACCACAAAGGTACTTCCCACAGAAGAATACCAAAAACGAAAAAACGCAGCTCACACAAGGTTTTAATGATGTATAAAAGTACATACAATCAGTCGCGACGCTATATCATCTTTTTCCTTCAAGAGGCACTAATGCTGACAAAACGGAGTCTGACCCACACAGGATCGATAGGTACTAACCCCCATAATGACCCACACATGATCTGACCCACGCAGGATTGGTATACGATGACCCACACAGGATCACTGAGTACTGACCCACACAAGATTTAACCCACATATGATTGGTATGCGCTGACCCACATAGGATTGCTGAGAGCTGACCCACACAAGATATGACCCCCACATGATTGGTGTTAACCCACATAAGATCGCTCAGTACTAACCTCCGTATGATCTGTCTCCATCCTCCGCCTCATTCCCAGCCACTAGATTCTCACTAATATAATGTTTGGGAGAACCGCTCCTCAAGAAATCTGATGAACCTAAACTTCCACTATGTTCCACGAATAATGTCTCATAGGTCTGTCACATCATAAGGGACCCAACAAGACATAGGTCTTGTCAATCTAACGCCAAGTCTGGACGTTATTAGTGTTTCCATTCCGAGGGCCTGGTTGGATTCGGGTTCAATCCAAACATACCATACTCAATCATTTTCCCAAAACTCATGTGCAGTATACCAAAAGAACTGTATCCATCCATGGATTATGGCACCATAGAGAGTTCATCAAATGAACACCTGAATCAAAATTTAGGGCCAAAATGGTGAATCTGGGTCCAGATGGGCCTGGGTCTGGTCTGACCCGGTCAGACCAACCCGACCCGGTTTGCATGAGTTGTGGCAAGCCCAGCCTGTTGGGTCATTGTTCTTCTTGGCCTATGAAGTGGGTAGCCCGACCCATCCATCTGGCTGCAACCCATGGTGCGACCCATAGTCGGGTGGTGCGACATGGCTGGGTCCACCCTATACGACACCCGGGGGTGGTACCCCCCCTGTTTACTCGTTCGGTCGACCTGCTGGCAGGAAAGACCACGTGGAGGTCATGCTCAATGTGATAAGGCCTACTGAAATGGCCATCCAATTCTGCTCCAAGTAGCACGGACACATGCTGCTACTCAACCAGATACCGGCCGAGAGTCGGTCATCCTCTGGCCTCCAAAGCGGCTACCTGTTCCGGTGGTGAGGATGAATGCCACCGCTCGGCCACGCGGTTTTCCTGTTGCCGGATACCACCTTGCTCTACCGCGATTGATGGGATGCCACCTCCTGCTCACCCGGCAATGCGGACATGTTCCACCCCACCACCCCGAGGCCATCCGGCGTGCCAACCGCTGTTTCTCCCCACTAGGGATGACGGGTCACAGTATCCTTTGGATGTACGGTTACGAAAGTCCTTTCATTTTAGCTCGCTAAGAACACATCAATAATAAAGTTTCGGAGGGATCGGTCTGTATTCATTCGACCTGGACCCTCCAAGTTATGTCTGTAGCTGGTTGTTCAAAGATTGAAACAATGATTCATCACGAAGAATAAATAAAAAGAGGAATTCCGCTACCTTGTTTGCTTGTTGGATATGGCTTGGGAAAGTAGATGAAGATGAATTCAATGATGTCCATCACACCTGAAACATGCTCCAAATTCGGTTCCTCGTTCTTGATCTATAGAGCATTCTTCATTGGAGAGGTTCTTCGTTTAGAGGATGTTCTCCGAAGGCTCCCATTTTCCAATCCTTTTTCACGAGAGTGGCGTGGTTCCAAATTAATAAGTTAATATTTAATATTGTCACATAAATGGGGAGATTCCAAGAGTTAATAAAAAATAACTCTTAATTAAACAAGTTTCATCATTAATTCAGAATAAATGAATCCATTTAATAAAAGAGTGTTATGGTTACATAAAATATGTAACCAGGCATTTAATGCCCAACATTAAATGCTCAACCACCCTCTTGTGGTTCCACCTTTATTATTAAAATGGGAGGTTTAAAAAAATAAAAATTTAATTTAACTATTTTATTTTATTATTTGTCCAACCCTCCCATGATAAATATGAAAAAATAACTTCTACCCTCGACCTACTATGGTCGAGGTGAATGTATCCTTAAGAAAATATTGCTACTGTAAGTTCAATGTTGCCCTCAGATTTTAATTTCGAGCACCTATTCTAATGTTACCAAACTCTGATCATGTTTTTAATGAACATACCCAAATAAATGTTCAGAAATTCATTCTGGGCACTCCAGGCATCGAAATCACGCACCATAAATTATCAAGGACTCCTAAAATTCCCATATAATTAAAAAAGTTACATCAAAAAACTTGGGTCTTTACATTCTCCCCACCTCAGGGCTTTGAATCCCCAAAATCCACAACAGACACTAGGGAAACATGTTGGGGTACTAATCATGAATCTGAGCCTCCCGCTCCCATGGGATCTCTTATAGGTTCCAGTGCTACTAACGAACGCGCCACAGAGGTATCAACCACCCATGAAGGACCCACTCCTGTCGATCCTCAATCTCCACTGAATCCTCTAAAAACATCGCCCTAATATCGTTGTCCTTCTCACCATAGTCAATGATGTGTGAAGGATCATGTACATATCTCCTCAGCTTGATTACGTGGAAAACATTGTGCACTTGGTGCAACTGAGGGGGAAGAGCTAAGTGTTAAGCCACCACGCCAACTTTTATGAGGACCTGAAAGGGTCTGTTGAACCTCGATGTAACTTTCCGCCATAGCCAAATCTCCACAAACCTCGTCGAGGTGAGACCCGTAGAAAGACATGGTCACCATCCTCGAACTCAAGAGGTCTCTATCTCCTGTCATCAGAAGAAATATTCCTACTTTGTGTATTCATCATCTGCTCTGGGATGATCTGCACCTTCTCTAAGGTAGCCCGTACCATCTCTGGTTCCATGAGTGTGGACTCCCCTAGGTCAGTCCAGCGCAGAGGTGATCTTCAACGTCAACCGTACAACACCTTGAATGGTGTCCTACATATGGTGGAGTGATAACTGTTGTAGTATGAAAACTCCACCAAGGGAAAGTGATCCTCCAAACTATGGATGAAATATAGGACACCTGCATGTAACATATCCTCATGGGATTAAATGGTCCGCTCAGTATTACCATCCGTATGAGGATGGAAGGTAGTGCTCAATTGATGTTGTGTCCCGAACACCTCGTGAAACCCCTTCTATAGTCGGGAAGTGAAACGTGCATCATGATTGGAGAAAATTGTAGATGTCACTCCTTGAAACCATACAATCTTTTGTACGTAGAGGCATCACAATCTCTCTACTGATCCCTTCTCTCTAATAGGTATGAAGTGGGCCTACTTGATCAGTCGGTCAACGATCACCTAGATGAAATCATGTCCCTTGGATGTGCATAGAAGTCTTGTCATAAAATACATGGAGATTTCATCCCACTTACACTTTGGCACCTCTAGTGGCTGAAATAAGCCCGGTGGAACCTAATAATCTACCATCACTTGATGACAAGTGAGGCACCATGAGACACAATCTTCTACTACTTTATTCATTACCAGTCACCAGTGCTGATGCCGAAGGTCATGGTACATCTTTGACACTCTTGGATGTACCTTTAGAGGGGACATTTGAAACTCCCTCAACACTACCTCCATAAGAGCCACTGGTACCATAGTAAGTCCTTTGAAGAGGATTCCATGCTGCCCACATTCAAAAAATATATCAGGTGCATGTCCGGTGGATATTAGAGAATGTCGGGCCTCGTTGTCAGTGTCCCAAAGTTGAGCCTCCCTAACTCACTAAAGGAGTGGGGCAGTGACTGTTAGATTCTGAAGATAAGCTTCTCCATCTCGATCCATGTAGGATATCCACAGAGAGGATAATTGTACCATCACCTAGCTCAGCAACTGTATACCATACCTCTTGCTGAGTGCATCTTCTACAACATTCACCTTTCCATGATTATAAAATATCTCAAAGTCATAGTCATAGAGGAACTCAAGACAACACTATTGTCTCATGTTCAAGCCCTTCTGAGAGAAGATATGCCTAAGACTCTTGTGATCAGAGTAAACTGTAAAATGTTTACCCATCAAGTAATGTCGCCACCACTTCAAGTAGAAGACCAATGCTGCTAACTCTTTTTCATGGGTAACATAGTTCTGCTCATTTTGTCTCAGCTTCTCAGAACCATACGCGATCAATGCATGCCCCTACATCATGACACATCTATGTCTGGTCCATGACATGCCGTAGTAGACTACATACCCAACGCCCTCCTCTGATAGTCTCAAGATGGGGGCACTCGTCAGTCTCTTCCTCAGATATTGGAAACAACGCTGGAATCTCTCTAACCACACGAAGGATATTCCCTTTTTATCAATGATGATAATGGAGAATAATCTCTATAAAAGTTAGGCACATACCTCCGGTAGTATCTTCCCAAACCCAGGAAACTCCGCACCTCCGTCACACACCAAGGTGTCTCCCAAGAAAGAACAGCCTCAATCTTCTCTTGATCCACTGCAACTCCTGCCTTGGAGATGACGTTTCCCAATAACTGTACCTCTCAGATCAATAACTATATCATCGGGAGCTTACCATAATGCTGGTGCTCTCATAGTGTGTCTAGAACTATCTGCATATGATAGGTATTCTCCTCCTCCGTCACTGAGTATATCAGGATTTCGTCGATGTACACTACTAAGAATCGATTGAGGTATGGATGGAAGATCATGTTCATGAGACCCATGAACACTATTGGGGATTTGGTCACAACTAATGGCATGAAAAAGAACTCATAGTTTCCATACTGACATCTGATGGTCGTCTTCTGCACATCCTCGCCTTGTACCCTGAGGTGGTGATAGCATGATCTAAAGTATATCTTAAATAACCATCATACTCCCTTCATCTGATCAAAGAGATCGTCAATCCTCGGGAGTGTGTACTTGTTCTACATGATCACCAGGTTCAGGATTTGATAGTCCTCCTATAGTCTCACACTCCCATCTGCCTTCTTGGAGAACAATGTTGGGGTGCCCAAGGAGATACAATGGACCTAATGAACCCCTTGCTCCATAAGTCCTCTAGCTGTAACCGTAGCTCTCGAAGCTCCATGGGAGCCATATATTATGTTGGATTAGATATCGGCACCATCCCAGGGTACAAGTTGACATAAAAGTCTATCTCTCTATGAAGAGGTAGAACCAGAACATCATCAAGGAAAACATCAGCGTACAGGTCCCCAACTATAGGGTAGCTCTGAATCTCAACAACAACCACTATGAGGGTAAGGCTAGAAAACTAAAGTTTGATCGGCTGTACCTTCTTCAGGGTAAGTCCATTTTATGTTACAAAGGTTCCCTTCTTACCAGTGAAGGAAAACCTGGTCCTATCCGTGCAGAAACACCACACATTGCGCTTAATACAGTCGATCTGATCATGGATTGTGGATAAAAATATCATACCTAAGGTGATCTTTTAAGGCCTTAATGCCGCTACTAAAAGATCCTAGTCGAAAATATCATCTCCGAGAGTAAGCTCACACTACTGGAACCAATGCTTAATCGTTGAGTTTTTCCAATATGAGTCTCAAGCTTTAAGGATCGAGCCAACCACTCCACCGGAATCTTCAAGATCCGAACGAAGGTTGTGGAAATCAATTAATGAATAACACATACATCTATGAGTACAACATGTAAGGTAGAGTAGACACAAATTGTACCTCGTATCAACTCTAGAGAACTGTGGTCTTAATCCTAGGCTGCTTGGAGTTGAGCTCTCTCATGTCCACTTACTCCCTATGGTCTAAGTGGACCACCTAGAGGTAGTGGCGGTAGAACCTCAAATCGCCACCAATTTCCTACTACACAGGTTGCTCCTCTGCAACATCCGCCACCGGCCTGCGGACCTCCCCGATCAAATAAACACCTCTACCTAGGCCATCCTTCGACCATTTGTTGGTCGTCCGTACAGCGGGTCGGGCAGTCGTGAGCCATGTGACCCTACTCACCACACAAGACACTGCATGTCCCTCTCTTGTCCTACTCTGTCTTCATAACCCTGCACCACTGAACCTTTATCTTGTGGTCGTCCACCTGTAGGTTTGTTTCTCTTGGACCTCTGCATCATTTGTCTATTTCCAATGGATGATGACTATACTATGTTTCATCCAATGGTGTGTCTCGCTGTCAGTGACTACTCAGCAAGGAATCTCTCCCATAAGAGTGCTCCCTCTAACACACCTGCCAGTGTTAGGATGCTGAGAGAAACGATCCACTATCTAATCTCCCATCTAATCACCTAGTAGAATGTATGAGCCCTGAAAAAAGGGTCTCACACCATGTCAGTGGATTAGAGCAAGAGGTCGGTGAACCTCGCTGAATACTGAGATAAAATCATGCTACCCTACTACATGTGGAGAAGCTCCGGTATACGCACTGAGAATAGGGTCGCTGGGATGAACTCTGACCTGAAAAGGCTATCCAAGTCTTCCCAGACGAGAGTCACATCATCCTGAACTAGGAGCATCATGCTCCATCATCTACACACTACTTCTTCAAGAGGATTGGTGGCAAGGATCACCATGACATCAGCTGGTGTCCCTATCATTCAGAAAACTCTAACCATAACCTCTCGCCAATCATCATCCACTTGTGGATCCATCTCTCCCCGGAACCTTGGTGGCATATGTCACTAGAACCCGTGAAACGCACTCAAGCGGCGTACAACCTCTACTGCTAAGGCTAGTGGAATCAACTGCCCAATAGGAAGGAGCACTTCTTGTACCCCAACCGATGGTACAACTGCCTTAAGGGTGACCTGCACCGAAGCCTCGTCTCTCAGTGGGATGTCATTATGTACTCTACTCGGAACCCTGGATTGCTGTCTATGTGGAGGCATCCTAAAACGAAACTAGTGAACCAAGGTCATTTATTTATAACTGGTGTTCTAACTCAAAGATATCACAAATAATACTTTTCAAAAACACATAGATAATAAATTTTTTCGTGCACTGAGTCGGAAATAAAAAGTCAGGGTCCTAGTGTATGGATACGTCAGCTGCCGCACCAGCACTGGATTCCCTGAACTAAAAACCACACTCATAACACATAAACCTATTGCCACAGAGAAATGATTAAAGTCTTAGTTATTCAGTAGAACTAATCTCCTCAAATACCAATTTGTCATGAACTGTCCCCCAAGGCTCATGCCAGGACTACCCCAAGCCCGCCTTCTATAAGACAGGGGCTAGCGACTAGCATCGGAAAGGCATATCCCTAAAACCAGGAAGGCATTTCCTTTATAACCTGTAATCTCACACAACCAAACAATTATCAAGATATAAGAACAAAGTATACAATATAGTAAAAAATGTGAGTACAGTAAGTAATGGGGGCCATAATACAAGACCAACTAGAAGGTACATGTAAAACTGGAAAGTACAAGTAAAACTAGAATGCAGCTCCTACGAACACCGGCAAAGGATCATACTTGAAGGGTATGTACAACTCTCGAATGGTTGTCTCTAAAATACACCTCATCTATGATCCACCATCGAGCAGCCTCCAGTCCTGGTACCCCCAGCCTCAGTCAACGTTGTCCGTTGTCTGCACATGACACAACAAGGTGTGGGTGAAGCCCATTCAGGGGGGGTGTATAATAATACTCAGTGGGGAGCCAGAGACCCCCGATGGTCTCTCAAAATCCACAATGCATAAACAAAAAATCATGGAAGCGATAGTCAACCATACATAGGTATATGCCCATACATATACCTAAGTGATCCACTATACCTATCACATCCATGATGAAAAACAAGGCCCAACTCATTATCCCACATCTCAATTGTTCCACGAAGGAAAGAATACCATGAACGTAACATCACAATGTTACGTGCAAAAAATGTACATGACATAGAAGAATACCACAAAGGTAATGACTTAGCTCACACAAGGTATTTTTGAAGTATAGAAGTACATATGATCAGTCTCGAAGCTAAATCATCATATTCTATCAAGAGGCACTACTGGTGACCATACGTAGTCTGACCCGCATATAATTGTTAGGTACTAACCCTTGCAATGACCCAAATAGGATCTGACCCACACATGGTCAGTATGCGCTAACCCATACAGGATCACTGAGTGCTGACCCACACAGGATCTAACCCACACGGGATCGGTATGCGCTAACCCACATGGGATCGCTGATCGCTGACCCACATAGGATCTGACCCGCAATAGATTGGTGCAGACCCACACTAGATCACTTGGTACTAACCTCCATATGTTATGTCTCCAACATTCACCTCAATGCCAACCACTGGATTCCCGCTAATTGCACGTTTGGGAGAATTGTACCTCAAGCCATCGGTCAAAAATAAACATCCATGAAGTTCCACAAAGAAGTTTCCCAAATGTATGTCACGTCATAAGGGACCCAATGTAATTGACGTCGTCTCAATTGGATGCACGGTATTTATGTTATTAGTGTTTCCGTTCCGATGGCCTGATTATATTTGAGTTTGATATGATGTTGCCCTAATCCAAAATTATCCCAAAACACAAGTTGAGAATATAAAAATGACCTTCTCAATCCAAGGATTCAAATTCCACATACAGTTCATCAAATAGATGCTCAAATAAAAAGTTATGGCCAAAAAGGGAAATTTGGTCCAGATTGGCCCAAGTCCGATCCGACCCAGATGGTCGACCTGACCCAACCCATAGTGGCCGACCCGACCAGATCCAGGTCCATCCTGTTTAGGTTGGGTCGCGGCGGGCCCGGCCCGCTGGGCCATGGTCTAGCCCAGCTCTTGAAGGGGGAATCCTGACCCTACCTACTGGTTGGAGCCCACTGGCGCGGCTTGTAGGGCGACCCGCGGTGCTTCCCTCGGTCAGGTGGTGCACCGTGGTAGGGTATGCCCCAGCTGACACCTGGGTGGAGGCACCCCCGATTTACCCAAAAGGTCCATAGGACAATTTGATCACCGTGATAGCATGTGGGACTACTTGGTGGTCCCACTCGGTGTGACGAGGCCGGCCGAAATGGCCGGTAGGTTCTTCTTCCGACGGCACGGACGCGCGCCACTACTCCCCCAACAGTCAGTTGGGTGCCGGCCGTCATCTAGCATCCGCTGTAGCCTTTTACTCCAGTGGTGCTGACGCTCATCGTCGCTCCACCATGGGGCCAACCGGATGTCGACAGCCACCTTGCTCCACTGCGACCGACGGTTCACGGCCTCCTGCTCAACCAGTAGTGCGGAAGCGCGCCTCCCCACCTCATCACGGCCGACCAGCTTGCGGACCACTATCTTCTCATCACTGCGGCTGACAGGGCACACTCTCCTTCGGTGGAGTGGTTGTGACACCACCGTCATCGCATCCCGTGAAGAACACATCCATAATAATGTTTTTGAGGGGTCGGGCCATGTTCATTCGGCCCGCACCCTCCACGTTATCAATGTAACATGTGGTTCCAAGATTGAAATAATGATTCATCGTAAAGAGTAAATAAAAATAAAATTTTCCCTACCTCATTTTCTAATTGGAGATGACCCAAGGATGGTGATGAATATGAAGTCATCGACATCCATCGCTCCCCCAATAGGCTCCAAAGTCGGTTCATCATTCCTGATCTAGAGAGCGTTCTACGCTGGAGTGGTTCTTCTTTTGGAGGATGGTTCACCAAAGCCACTTTTTTCCAATTTATTTCCCCACGAAAGGTGTGGTGAAAAATTAATATGTTATGATTTAATATTGGATTATGAATGGGGAGATTCCATGAGTTAATAAAAAATAACATTTCATTTAACAAGTTGATTTATTAATTCAGAATTAAGGAATCCTATTAATTAAAGAGAGTTTTGGTCACATAATCTGTATAACCGAGTATTTAATGCCCAGAATTAAATCGATGACCACCCTCATGTGGTCCCCACCTTTTTTATTCAATTGGTGGGTTTTTAAAAAATAAAAATAAATGTAAATTATTTTATTTTATTATTTTTATTACCCTCCCAAGAAAAATCTGAAAAACTAACTTCTACCCTCGACCTATTGTGGTCAAGTTGAAGGTATCCTAAAGTGAATAGCGGTGTTACACGTTCAATGGTGCCCTCAAATTATTATTATGAGCATCATTGAAAATGTTACAAAATGATGCTTCCATGTTTTTTTGAACGTATGAGAAAAAAAAGTTCAGAAAATAATTTCAGGCACTCCAGGAATTAGAATCACATGCCGTCAATTTTCGCAGACTCGGAAAATTCTCATACAGTTAAAAAAATAGATTAAATATTTTGGTTTTTTATAAATTATAACAATTTCCCACTAAAGTATTCTTTAAAATACATAATTTTGTTAATGTTTTCATTCACACTAATATATATGTGGAATAAACATGCACACTTTTATTTATATATGAAATATATAAATAATGATCTTTATTGGAAATTTCATGTTCAATTTAAAAGCACCATATCTCTTGAAATTACATTTTTTTATTGATGGTTAATTGGTTATAAAAAAAATTATCATTTAAAATCTCATAAGGATACATTTTCTAAAGGTTGTAATGATAATAAATTCTCTAAATCATACATAATAATAATGAATAAATTTTCATGTATAAACAATGGTAGTTGGCCAATGTAAGGATTTATAAATGACATGAATTTCTGAAAATTTTACATATATTTACCTTTAATTTTATTAAAAAAATTAATAATTACAAATAACTATTCAAATTGAATTCACATAAATTATGAATTTAACATATGTAAGGCTTAAAAATAAAGTATTTTCATACAAATGAATAAATCATTAATATATGACATACATAAAATGAATTAATGTTTAAAAACATATGTATATATCCTGGAGTTTATAATAGATGTAATAAATTCATAGATAAACAAAACTACTATAAATTGGAATATCATATTCAATAGATTTTTTAAAAACATAATTTGATAAACATAATTATAACAATGAGTTAATATTTAAAAAGAATTCATTTCAATGAAAATATGATTTCCAAATATATACATACTCCCTTATTTATAATATGTTATGTAAATGATTAACTTTATATATAGATATAATTTGTAATTCTATCTTCAACTAACATAATGACATTAATCCTTATACAATAGGTTTTGAAAATAAATCCCTTATAAAATAAGTGGGAAAAGATTAATAATTTTTAAAACTTTTACATAATAAAATCTCGTACACAAACATAAAATTAAAACATTAAAATAATTACCAGAATAATAAAATATATATCAAATTTCATATGAAAAAATAGAAATGGTTTTAATAAAATGATCTCTTAATAATAGAATCTAAATTTTCAAAACTAATCCCAAAACTGTAATTCTATTAATATAGTGTTTTCCTCTATTATGAAAAACATTTAATTATAAAATGAATGCTAGAAAACAATAGATAATATATCCCTTAATTATTAGTAGAAGAATGCACCCTCTTCTTGTTTCAGATAGTGGGTCCAGTATGACCAAATCTCATGTAGTTGTAGACGATTAATGGAAGAACTATAATTACTTTCTCAATATAATTATTCAAAAAAGAAAATAAGGATTCATTACTTTTATTGCTTTCCCTACTCATGTCCCAGATACCCTTATTTATACCCAAATATATGTTTATTTTATTCCAAATTCTAGAGAGTTTAATTTCCTAAATATATTTCTAATGCAAGGTGATAAGATGAGATCATTTAGTTTCTAATAAATCATTTAGTTTTGACAATGATAGTCATAGTTATATATAAATGGATTATCTGTTGAAATGAATTGACAAATGAAAATGGACTGCGTGTATATAAAAAATTCAAAACTATAGTTTTATAAATAGTAAAAATTGAAAATTGGTTCATACTTTATTTTTAGATCTTAATAGTATCATTAGAATTTACAACAAAATCAAAAGACACAGAATGACAAATAAAGGATAGAAAAATCCATTGATAAGATAACTATGTATTTAAGAACAAATTTAGAATGTAATTTAGTTATAAAACTCACTCAATGCATTATAGATCTGAAACATTTAGAATCATAGGATGTGGACATCAGATAATAAAAAATCATATGAAAGGGATAATAAATGTCAAATTTATGAAGAAAATGAAAAAATCGACACAATTTGTTATAGTTAAACAGATTTCATTGGATTTTGTCATCAAACGCATACGTACTCATAGATCTAAACAAAAATAAATAAAAAATAAACCTACCTCATGAAGGTCGAAACCCAAAGACCATCGAAGATTACATTTAGCTCATGACTGCACTTTCAGACTTGATGAAACCTGATCTCGTAGTCTTACTCGGATATGCCTCGACATTGACTTCAACTTGTGCTTCAATTCGAAACATACTGCTCGAATTTCAATCTCGAATATTTTTTCCGTGAATAATTTGAATTTTTTAGCTTCAATAGATCTCACATATGACTTAAAACTTCTCTCAAATATCAACATTTACCTCTGGTGTTAACTCGAACAGACCGACACCCTAAACATCAGATCTTCATTATTTTGTTATTCAATTTTTTTTCATTTTAATCATCATTTCATGGATATATATATATAATCCATTTTCATTGAAAATATTGTTAATATATTTTATATATTTTAACATATAAAATATTAATATTTATTTTATTTCTTATTTCATTTCAATATTTTATCATATTTATAATTTAATAAAATAATTATCTTATTTCAAATATATATCTTTATATATATGATAAATTTAATAAATATAAACTCTATTAAAATTTTATTAATATATATTCCTTAAAAATAAAAAATATTTAGTTAAATAAATTCCCTAACAGAATTTATCATCTTAAAATTAAGTAATAAATATTATTAATTTTTTAAAATAAAATGACTTTATTTTATTTATTAATATTTTTAATTTATTCCATTATTTCAAAGAATTATTTTTTATTAGTAAATTTTAGGTTATTTATAATTGAAAATTTTATACTAATTTTCATTATTATTAACATTAAAATTTACTTTATTTAAAATATAATGCATCTAATTAATTACTTATAATATTTGGGATGTTACAATTATTTTCGGCTGATACATAATATATTTTAGTTTCATGTTTATGTCCAAATGTGTTAATAATAAATTAAACAAAAATGGGCTTTGTATTTTATTTTAATCTTGTTTTAATGAAATGTGACACCACAATTCTAACTGACATCTCATATTATCTGATAAACCATTATATAACAAAGAACAATGAGTTGAGGTATAATTTATTTAGAGATCAAGCATAAATGTATGATATCTGGTTAGAATTTATTTTCTTGCAAAATTATTTAGTATATTACCATTACAATCTAGTAACTACTAGAAGATTCAATTTTATGGAAAAATTTAGCTTTATTTAACATTAGATAATTTTATTTCTATTTAACTTACTTCATAATAGATTTTTTTAAATACCTTTTTTATTTAATTCCATTTTTAGTACCAAATATTTACATATTAGGCACATCATAATATCACATGTAGATTATTTTATTTTGATTTATCTGAATGTCACTCTGATCAACCCTTTAGTTACCACAAATCAAAACAATATCAATTAGTCCTATGCATGAAACCCTTTTGAACCACTAAGTCTTCATCTCATTTATCTCTGATACCTTTCTCCATATTCATTAAATAATTCAGACCATCATAGATAATGGTAAAACCCAAGTTTAAATATATATCTTATATTGTCAGATCAATGTTCTCGAGGTCAGTAAGAATGGTTCTATTTAGAGGACCTATAGATTTCAACCGGTTGGCTGAGACAAATTTCTTTCCTAAGAAAGATTTATATCATAATGTATGGGAGTTTTTTTATGAATAGATAATATAATTTTCATATAAAAATTATATTTTATAGTTTTATGAAATAGTTTTATATATTTTTAGTTATAATGGGAAGCTGGTTATAGGAAAAATAAACCCACTACTTTTTTATAACATCAATGAAAATCACTATAGTTTTTTGATTCCATCATAAATGATATTATGATTTAAAAAAATTATTAAATAAAATATATGGTGGTATCCCTATGGATAAAATGAATTCCCACTTCAGAAAGACTATCATGTATATGAATCCTTTAAAACTAATAGAACCAGGGAGAATAGTTCTTATGAAGTTCATTCATTTTGCCACTGCTCAATAAAATCATGAGTTTGATAAAATCCTTTCTCAGGATGTTATGTTGTTGTATATTTTTGTGATAGAAAAGGCTATTAATTGTTTAAGAAATATTAAGAATTATATGTTCCATGTTTTAAATAAATCATTCTCTTTTTACCCTTTTGAAAGGTTGTCAACCTTTTTTGTTGGTAAATATTGTATTCAATTGGAATAAATAACTTCAACATGTTGTCATGGTTTATTAATGTTGAGGACTAATAGTTTTAATTAGAGTGGATTTTACAAGAATTTATCTTTTAATAACTTCTTTTCATGTTGGAATGGTTGATGAGGTTGAGATTATCCATTCAAACACTAGTGTTGAGTCATCTTGTATGACTTTTTCTAGAAGGGTTTCTACTTAAGATGTTTAAAATTTTCCTTCTCCCAACGGAAAAAAATATATTGATTATGGATGTAATAAATATTCAAGATAATAATACTATTTTTAAAAGGAGAAAAATAGTTAGTTTTTTAATTTTTTAGAATATTAAATCTTTGGATGTGGTTATTCCAAATGTTTGTTCAAAGTCATATCAAGTGGTATGCACTTATGCTTTGTATTTAACCTATCCTTCCTTGATACAAGATTCAACTATAAAGGAAAAATTGGATTCATCCATTAAAAGGTTTGTTAGATTTAGACATGATAATGATATTTCTACTGTATTTAGTATAATTATTCTCTTTAAGATATGATTGTCACTAGAAACCAGTAGAAATGTGAGAATAGAATGATTACGTTTTAATAATCAGAATGATGGTGTCGGCGAATAGGATGATTTAGATGAAGAATATAAACCTATTGTGCTTCTTTTTATAATAAGAGAACTATTATATTAAGGATAACCCTCTTGGATTCTTTAAAAACCCCATGTTTATGAATATAAAAATGTTAATAGAGATTGTACTTTTGAAGTTCCCCATGATTTATTATCTCATATTAACTCTTATGATACTACTTCTAAAACTCATACAGCAGAATTACATACTCAAAATGAAATATATCAGTAGGGATATTTCATGCTGATGAATGAAGTCGATTTATTGAAGAATTGGTTAGTTGATTACAGTGCTGAAATAAGGACTCTCAAAGAAAAATCCATCTCAAATGATTATATTAGTGAGTTGAGGCTTTTTTTAATCTATTTTGGGAAATGTTTTTAAAGATTCTTCTTAGATAGTCCTCCTGATGGAAATTTAGGGATAAAATAGCTAGGAACATAATGTTTGAAGGAGTCTCTATCATAATATATTTTTTGAATTATAATATAGCTTCTATGAAATGTGAATCCCACTATAATGAAATATTTAATGGTCTTTAAAAATATATGGTTGATGAAATTTAGAGGATGCCTATAGTATAAAAAATATCTATTTTTTGTATTGATTATTCTTACAAGGAAATAATTTTATTCATAATGGATAGAATACCAATATTTCACGATGTTTTATTTCATGTACAAAAGGATACCGGTTTTATAATATCTATATTGAGTAAATTGGATGAGTTGTTATCCATTAATTTTGTTGTGATGAGTTAATAAATTTGTCATCTACATAAATTGGTGGTGATAAATATTAAATAAGATTCTACATCTAATTAGAAATAAAAATTTTGTGATTAAATTTAGAATTAAGACTTTTAAAATGGAAAGTAAATACTTCTTAGTGGATCAAAACATATTTTTGTTGGTCTATTGGATAACTAATTTGAGGTGTTAATTAATTTGATATTGATTTGTGCTAAGGAATGGTATTTTTATAAATTCTTTAGAAATTCCCCATGGAGTGTGACGAATGGTTTTACTATAATATTATAATTATTCAAAAATTAAATGTTGAATTGACTTTATATGTGTGTGGATGTATTATGCCATCTTAGAGGAAGACATACTAATGGACTGAACATATCAAATTTTTATGACTCTATATAATTGAGATTTAAGGAAATCATCAATAATAATTATGTACATAATTGGGAGAACCATGTAGTTTCTAAAGAGTATCATTACCTCTATCTTAACCCTCTTATATGTATTATAGTATATAAGAAGTTCAATTTTATTTTTACAAAGTTTGCTATTCCACACAAACCATTTATTAGACCTTAGAAATGATCCCTCATAGTGATAAATATGGACTTGGAGGATATTATATACATTTTCTAACTTTTTTTGAATAAATGGTTGATTATTCTATGATTACATCCTCACAAATAGTAGGTTAACCTTAGTATATTTGGATTCCACCTCTAAAAAGGCATCTGACACCACAGAACTAACATACATTCCAGGGTGGGTTGGTTAATTTAATAGAATAAAAAAACAATTGATTGGTTTTTTAATTATATTTCATGTTTTAATTCCATTATTATTATTATATGTTTATTTATTTACTTATAGAACTTCTTTTTTAATCTTATTTCAAAATGTTATTGAATTTTATAATTCTTAGTTGTCATTATATATAACATTACTCTTCATTTTCGTTTATTATTAACTCCTTACTTTCTAAAAGATTTTATGTTATTGGATTTATTTTTTATATGGTTCTATAATAAATTAATTATTCTATTGTTATTTCTTATATCATTCAAAATTATTGTCATTACAAGTCTATTCCACATTCTATTCATATTAAATAAGTCATACATAGACCATTTAAACTTTTTTATCACATGAAATTAATTAAAAACTATTTCCGTATCCTACTTATTATTTATTTTAAAAAATGGTGGAGAAAGAAAAAAGATAAAAATAATAATTAAAATAAATTCCATCAAATTATTTTGAATGGGTTTTGTAATCATCAAAATTAGGGATATTATCAGATAAAATTATGTTCATCAAACATATCTTAGAAAATTTTTTGTTTTGAGAATTGAAAAAATCCACATTTTTATTCAAATGAGTTTTTCATAAGTTTTTCTAATATAAACTTCTTATAAGAGGTCAGTCATTTATTTTAATTTCATTTATCGTATGTAAGTTTAAATTTATATATTTGGCTTGATTTGTGTTTTCTCATTTATCTTATGTAGATTTATTATCTTATATGTAACTTAATTATCTTATTGATGTGTATCTTGGAATTTTTATCTTATTGAAGATGAACAGTATCATTTGTTTTTTCAATGTTAGGAAGCATAGTCATTAGGAAATTATTAAAAATATTTTATCTTATGAAAAGAAGTTTCATAAAAGAATTATATTATGAGTCCCAAGTGATGTATTGTAAATTGAATATAATATGACCGAAAGATATTATTTTACAAAGAAGAATTATCTTAATTAGATGAAAATGATATATTATATCTTATGAAAATAGTGTTTTCAAATTCCTCTCTTATAAATATTAATTTATCATTCATATCATTTTAATTATACATTTAACATTAGTATAAAATCACATCGAGTATTTTCAATTTTTATTGAATATATTAAAAAGGTTTTTCTATGTTTGTAACGATCGATTTGGATAAAATTTCATTTTTCCATGAATGGAATGATCTGAATATGATGATTTTAGACCTCAATATCATAGAAGATTATTTATTAATTGAAAAAAATAGACACATGTCACTAATAACTTATCTTATCCACATTTCAATGGATTATTCATTCAAACATTCTTATTATCTAGTATGCCTATTTTTGAAATAACATAGAAGATGTGAATAGAAACTTTATGTGATTCATGAAGAATAAATATGCACGTATATATGAATAGAATATAACATTAAGAACATGTCTTTTTACATAGAATAAATCAAATAATTATACATTATGTGATCAAAATTTAATATATTTAAACATATAAACACAATAGTTGTGCTTTTAAGATCATCTTCTTCTGTAGACATATCTTTTTATTGTAAGGTTCTACACGCGACTTTTTGTTTCATCATTCATTCAAATTTTACACATTTCTATTTCATATTAAATCATTGTGATTGAGTGAGTTAAGTCCATGTATATGAATTTTTAATGTAGATCCTTATTAGAATATCTTGATACATTATAAAAATTCACAACTATATGAACTCATTTGGGAGCCCACAAAAAATATCATAGTTAAAATCCCCAAAAAAATAGAGTAGAGTGTCGGTCAAGTGGAAAAAAATATTTCTATTCCCCAAGACTCTATAAATCTCAAGTGTTTGACTTTTTACTTTGAAATTTTATCTTTACATTCCCATTAATTTATAATGGAGAAGAATCTATCATTTATACCTTGAAGGGAATCGTTTTAAATTATAGAATGTTTCATGAACTTAATTCACCCCCTCTTGAGTTTCCAGTTAGTCATTCTCTTGGAAAACATACAATATGTCATTTAGTTTAACATTATGAAAATTGAATATTTTTGAGTGGATTTGAATCATGATACCTAGATGTTTTTTTATAAGATTGACAAAAAATCAATGGTATGTATCTCCACGAAGAATGACTATCACAAGAAAATTGGGTTATTTTTGGGGATGCTAACCCTAGGAAAGAGCGGTAAAATAATATTATATTACAATATTTCATTGAAAATGGGTACGATGCATATAAATTTAACAAAGAGAGTTTCAAAATATTCTTTAATTATTAGGATATATGATGTGTAAACCATAACCTCAGAGTATTTGAGTCAACAGGATTTGGAAACTTGTGGGTACAGATGAGAAATAAATATTGGCAGATGACCATATTCAATGTAGTTCATACATTGGATTCTGGATTGAAATGGATCCAATATCTTGGGACCAAAACATCCACTTCATGTAATCTCTATGGAATTGTGTAATTTGTAACACCCCATGATTTTATTTCCTGGCTCTTCTTAAATAAATTAAATTTCATCGATAGCTTATGTGTCACAGAACATAAAGATTAAACAAATGATTAAATATTATTATTTTATTATGATATTTATCACATAGGCTTTGAAATAATGGTAATGATTTAAATTATATAAAATACAAAATTATAGTTTACTAATGATTAAAAAAAAATCATTTGATACCAAATAATTAGAGATAAAAATGAGAACCAATTAATGATAAATAATTTTTTAAAAAAATTGATATTTTTATGCCCATAATGAAATTTTATCTGAATAAATTGAATATATCACTATTAGTGAAATATATTAATAAAATATATATTTTATTAAAAAAATTAAATTCATTCAGTTTGTTTGAAGGGCTTAATATAAGAATAAAATTCAATTTTATGCATGAAAAGAAATATACTTCTAAATGTTATTTTACAGCCTTTTTAAGGTTCACTTGTTTAAAATTTAAATTTTAATACTTTTAAAGTTTTATTTTAAAAAAATATATTTTATATTTGCAATATTAATTTCCACATTATCTTGGGGTAATATTGTTTTTTATTTTTTAGAGATGTTTCATTTTTTATGTATAGTGAAAAATAATGGATTTCAATGGAAAATTGTTTTTTAATTTATTTATAATGTTAAAGTATATTTTGAATAATTTTTAAAGTATACTGAGTTCAATTGTACATAAATAAAACCATTAAATGTCATTTAAAGTAGTTTTACATTGAAATTGGATATAAAAACATCAAAATCATTTGAACATTTGACATTAAAAACTTGTGTTTTGATTTTGTTTGAAGGATTATTTTTAAATAAAATTTTTACAATTCATTAAATTGAATTTGTTAAAATGGGTAAAATATTTGGAATCAAAAGGTTCAAATTATATTTTACGGTCATTTTAATTTTTATACCCATAAATGTTCTTGTGGTAAAAAAATATTTATCACAATATATGTAAAATAATGAAAATAGTTAACGTTAAAAGGTAAAAGATTAAACTACCTAATAAAATAAAACATTTAATTGGTGTTTGAGGTATTTAATGAACCTAACTAGCTTATAAAACATTAATTTACAATAAAATCTATTAATATTAATTCCACCTTAATGTAATGTGATTTAATTATAAAATATTTATTATTTAGTCACATAAACTCCCTCTTCTCAAGTATAAATACCACCTATCACCACCCCATTTAGACCGACAAGAGTGTATGATCCTCAAATATTTACCTAGTCCTCTTCTTCTCACTCACCCTACATCTAATTTTTTAGGTTCTCAATAAAACACCATATCCAAGGACCTAAATGGGTCATCCAAGGAGATGACATTCAAGTGGATGATAAAGTACACAAAACTAAAAGAATTATTGAGGTAAGGGGTTTCATAACTCAATTCTAATTCACTAACTATATTATGATAAGGCAATATGCATACTCCATTTTTTATTTTATTATGTTGTATTCCCCGTTCTCATAGTGTGTATATAATGTTGTTACACATAACCACCCAATTGATAAATTCTCACAAAAATGATATAAACCTTGTAATAGAATTTCTAGTCTCACTATTTCATCTACAATACCCATTCAATATACACCTCTTATTTTTAGTTTATATATTTCAAATAAATTTATTTTATGTTTCATATCCATAAATTTATGGTGATTTAAATTTCAATTTGAGTATATCTCCTTCATGGGGTTTAAAATCTCAATGTTTCAAAAACATTAATGGATTTTGGTCACATTTTTTCTTCTTTGATTCATTTATTATGCGATACACCTCTCTCCGTTTATGAGGTGTATATATTTATTCATAGGCATGTTATATCAGGAAAATATTTTTTAGCCTCATATTCTATGTTTTATTTGATGTTATTCCATCATGGGTATTATGATTTAAATAATCCATAGTGGTATGAGATACTTTGAAATGATTAAAGATTATTTTCATCAAATTTTTTTTGATGAACTCACTTAAATTATTTTCTTCAATTTAAATTAAATTATTGAATACTTTATTGAGGATTAAATCTAATATTACCATTCTATATATTCCTTTCTTTTACTGGTGATGTATTGATATTTTGTAGGACTATTTCTTCCAATATAAATAGTTATTTATTTTGATAAATCATGTTGATTCAGTTTTTTTATTTATTCCAGTGAAGACTTCATTGGACATTGTATGTGATAGGTGGGGCCTGTTATATCCCCTTGATGCATCAATTGTCCTCATTATACAAACTATATTGGGTTTTGGATGAGTCCTTACCTATTTATTTTCAGATGTCTTGGATGAGGACTTAATAGTATGTTTCTGATGTCCAACATTATGCACTCCATCATTATAAAATTAGTTATTGATATTATATGTTATTATTCTACTAGTATAATATACATAGTTATGTTTCATTATAATTTAATTATTTATATGTGATTATTTTATCAACTTTTATTCCAGACATATTATTCTCTTGGTTATGATTTAATGTCACATGTCTTTGGTTATTCACATTCCCTTATTATATATGCTTATTTGTGATAGCTTCAACTATATTCATACACTACAGAGATACAGAGATTACCCCTTTAATGTGTATTATTTTCTCCCATGATACCAAGAAATGTTTTATGATTGAATTTTCAGAATTATGCTAAGGTGGTCATGGTGTTCTAAAAGAAAATAAATTTTGTATTTTATGTTTGAAATGTAATTTTAATATTATATATATTACTAGTTCTCCATTAATTCAAAACTAGTTGGTCCTTTGGTATATAATATCTTTTAACTAGTTCCAATGTAAAAAAGAAAGGATCTTTCTCCATGTAACTAGGCCCGTAGTCATTACAGGTGGTATGAGATATAGTATAATTAAATCCTCATGAACTAGATTTTAGAACACATAAATAAGAAAAATAAATCTATGACATACTTTTGAGGATAAGTCTATGTATAGGATAACATCCTATATATTTTGTAATATAATGGATAACATGTGTTAAACCTAAAGACTCAAATATTGAAAAGAACATTTCATTATTTATACTAACTTTAAATAATATTATCTCACTCTGATTTGTATAATTTGATTCTTACACTGTTTTTTGGATTTAGTCAATTGATATAACTAGCAGAAAGTACGTATATGATAAATATGATACCAAATGAGAAAATTAATGGAATGGAGAATAATTTTATTATTTTGAACCATTTATCTTGATTTATTATTCATAACATAAACCATCACCATCTCTTGCACTCACCATAGATGAAAATGATTTAATTTTTTGATAGATACAGTGTCATAAATCAAGTAAAAAAAAGAATAACATTTTATATGATGAAAATTTTAGAATAAATAACCATGTTAATTTCTTATTGGAACAATAAGATGTTTCAGAGTTGGAATAATGATATAAATTAAGTAATTTATTATCAAAAATGATATTTTTATAATAATAGACTCCCTAACATATTATTTATGGTTGAATTTTTCAAATGTTGAAATTTTAAGAATTTTGAAAATCAATGTCCTAGGAGGAAAAAAGGAATATAGTCAATAAAGATTTATAAGTGATGGTTGTATTCATGGTGATAAAAAGACTAGAAATGAAATGAATGAGGTATTAAAGAAGAAGATGATGAATATTAGATTCAAGTAGAATTATTACAGTTCTTATGTAATTATATTTTAGAATTAATTTAGATATAATGTTATGGTTATAAAAATTAGGATATGTATAAGGATTGTGTAGTAGTAATTCATCATTAAGTTTTTGGAAGCATGTAATGAATATCCCCAGTAACCAAGGTAAGTGATCCTATTGTAAGTTTATCTTTTGGGGAAAACTTTATTTGGGAAAGATAAACATAAATATGTTCTTGATTTTCACATAATAATTATTTTATTTTTATGGGATAGTATTGATAACCATGAATGTGGTTAGTGATATGATGGTTTATTTTATTATTATTGGGTTAACTACATGTTTAAATTTATGAAATATATTCCTAAATCCAAGATTGTTTTCATTATTGTTATGATTATGGTGTTACGAAGGTCAAAGTATTCACAAATTTTGAATGTGATAACAAGAGATATATTATTATGTTTGGGAAATTCAATGCTATATTTATTTTGTATGATTAGTGACCTTCCATCCCAATTTTTGGTCCTTCAATTTGTACATTCATATCTTAAGTTGGTAATATATTTAATTACTTTTGGAATATATTAAGTTAAACATTGGATATTATTTTTTGAGGTTAAATTATGATTTATTTATTTATATTTTAGGTTCTACATATTTTTATTTTGCTAATAATTTAAATGCCTAAGGAATGAATTATGGATCTTATTATCTATTAAAGTTATTTATGCATAAATAATGAACATTCACTTTATGGTGTAAGGGACGAAGTGAAATTAGATAAAAGTATAATAGAATGATGAGATTATACTTATGACATTGAAAGTAATCAAATAATTTTATTTTTATGAAGTTATTATCTAAATTTTAAAAAAAATACCTAAACTATTGGAAATCAATTTAGAATGAAACCACTATTCATTTAATTTTATTACTGAGAAATAAATGGACTTTTTATCCCATCACATATTTATGTGTTTTGATGGTTTACAATTTGATGACAATGTTCTATATCACTCCTTATATGAACTTGAGAGTTTTATTTCTCTTCCATTTCATAGTTTTCACTTTCACTAATGTTATCCTATTTTATATCTTATTTGTTTGACCTTCACATTTCCATTCCGAACTTATTGAGGGGATGTTTTATTAACAATATTTATCATGTGAAATTACTAGTAAGTTATTTTCATGTATCAACAAATGACTTTAAAAGAGAAATATTAAACTATATGGATGTAATTCATTTTAATAGGGGTGAATGTAACACCCCATTATTTTACAGTATGTGCTTTTTAAAATAAATTCAATTTCTTCGATAGCCTATGTTACACAGAGCACCGAGCTTAAACAAATGACAAAATTTTATTATTTACTTATGATAATTATCACCTAGACCATTGAATAGATGTTTTGAATGAGATTGAATAAATTATGAAAACTAGATTAAACATGTTTATAAAATGAATTCATTTGTTACCAAATTATTATAAATAGAAATTATATCTAATTAAACATAATGGATGTTTTTTATAAAAAAACAAATTTTATTCCCACAATGACATTTTTCATAAACAATTTAATTATTTATTATTAGTAGAAGAGAATAATGAAATTTATATTTTATATCATCTATTTTTACATTCATAAAAAAAATTATAGGCTTATGAGACGAATAATATATAATTTTAGGCATACAAAGATTTATATTTCAAAAATGAAATTTCCTCATTTTTTATGGCGCACCTATTTTAAATATAAATTTTAAATCATTATTAAGTTTCATTTTATGAAATAAATTTAATGTTTTAAAATTTAATAAAAATATTAACTTAGGGTAATATTTTATTAGTTTTTTAGAGAAGCTTTGTTTTTTATTAATATTGATAAATATTGAAGTTTAATTCAAAACTTTTTTTTCGTCTTAAATATTTATGTATTTAAAAAATATTTTTAATTGGTATTAAAGAATAAATATTTCAATTATAAATCATTCAAAAATATTTATGTAATAGGAACTAATTTTACATTGAAATTGGATATAAAACATTTTATACTTTTTACTTTTCAATTTAAACCCCCTCTAGTTCATTGTGTAGGTGTGATTATTTATAAATTTTACTTTTCCAATTATATGAATTAAATTTGTGAAATTGGATTATATATTTTGAATATTAATGTAAAAATTAGGTTTTAAGGTCATTTTTATTTTTATATCGTAGAATTTTACAATGGAAGAAAATTTAATATAATAGAGGTAAAATAATGAAATCAGATAATGTTAAAATGTATAAGCTAAAAATGCCTAAAAATACAACTTTTAATGGGTCTCTGTGGTATTTAATGACCCGATGAGGCCTCCAAAAAATTTATTAACAACTATAATTTGTTGAAGATAATTCCACCTTAATGTTTTAAGTGTTAATATTCATTATTTAATCACATAAACCCTCCACTTATAATGAATAAATACTACCCACCATCTCCCCATTTCTTCAAAAATGACATAATGATCCTAAAAATTCTACACAAACCACTTTTCGTCACGCTCCCCTTGTTCAATTGTTGTTGCTGAAACCAAAATAAAAAATTAAATTCCCCAAGGTTTCTTACATGGAGGTGATATTAAAAAGGAAGATAAATAATAAAAAACTAAATCATAGAGTGTGGTAAGGAGTTTCTTAAATATATTACTGTTCATTGTGTTATACATCTACATCATTGATTATATTATGATAATATTATATGAGGAATACACTATTTGTTTCTTTATGTTATATTCCCAATTACCATAGTGTTTATATATTGTTAATAAACATAACCATCCCATTGATAAATTTTCACTATTATGGTATGAACTTTTTAGGGGAATTTATTATCTCACTTTTAATTCTACGAGAGCTATTTTATTTTCACTACAAAAAAAATTTGTGTTTTGTATGTAATAAGCATAAAATTTTTTTATTTTTCTTATCCTTAAATTTATGGGGATTTACATTTATATTTGAGTATCTCTCTTTTGAAGGTTTTATGATATCAAAGATACCAATTTTGAAGTGGATATTTTTCATATATTTATTTATTTGAAATATTTCTTATGATATACAGCAATATCATTTTATTAGGAATATATACTACTTAATTTACATAGTATATCATTAGTATTCTTATTTTTATAATATGATAATTTTCATATAATGTTATTCCTTCACGTAAATTATGATACAAATGTTTCGAAGTGGTATATAACACTTTGGAATGTTTAATGATTATTTTACAGAAGAATTTATCAATTACCTAGTTTAATATATTTTCATATATTTTAAAATCCTTTTTTGAATCTTTTGTTGAGGATGAACTCTAATAATATAATTCATCATAGTACTTTTTTTATTGGGAATGTATTTTTATTCTACATGACTATTTATTCCAATATGTATAGTTATATATTTTTTAATGAAGTAATTATTCAATTTTATTATTTTTTATATGAGGAATAAATGGGTAATAGTAAGTGTTGGGTGGGTATTACATATCATCTCGATTCATTGATATATCTCATGAGACATCCTATAGTGGGTTTTGGCTGATCCCTTACCCAGTTAGTTTTAGATGGCTTCGTTGAGAGCTTGATGGTAGGTTTTAGATGTCTTGCATTGTGTAGTCAGTAATTATGAAGTTAGTTATAGATATTATTTGTGATTATTCATCTAGGAAAATATTCATGGTTAATTTTCATTATATTATGATAATTTATATGTTCTTATTTGATACAACTTTTACTAATACCATATTATACTCAATTTTATGATATAATGGCTTGTGTATTTAGTTTTTCATTATGCATTATTATTAATTATTATTTATGATATATTATATTGCATGCTTAACCTTACTGAGAATCAGATCTCACCCCTTCTAAAGTTTCATTTTTCCTCATTATAACATGAATTTTATTATGATTAACTATATAGTATTGTGTTATAGGGATAATTGTGTTCTCAAAGAAAATATATTTCATATTTTATGATTGAAATGTAATTTTAATTTAATGTTTGTATTTAGTTCCCCAAGACTACTAAACCTGTCGTTCCATTGGGATTTTATCACTGGTACCTCATACCAATGTGATAAAGTAAGGGATTAGCTCTAGGTTACTCGAGTCGGGGTTGTCACATTATTCACTAGTGAATCCAAGTGGTTTCCCCTAGGATTAACCAATAATTGTTACCATTTTTTCAGTTCAGGGAACAATGATAATGGGATATCATGGTCCATGAGGTTCCATGAGTATGATATCAACATTATAAATTCGTTGGTATTAACTCAGATATTGAAGATATGAAGTTGGTTCATGGGGAATGTAAGACTCAGTAATTCTTCAATCATCATAAAGACCACTATAACGTGTATTTAACAATTTTAAGGGAAAAAGAATGAATCATGGAATTCTAGAGTACAAAATCATCATAGGGGATGATCGGTTAAACGTGAAGAACTATTTTCAAGTAGTTTAGCATAATAAAAAAATAATGATTTCGTTATTTTTAACCTTTGGAGACTTAGATGGGGTTATATGTGTTTTTATATAAGACACCTCAATTAAACTCATTAGAGTGTATTTATAGGTTCCCTATGTTCACATGATTCATGTTTTTCATCAAAAGAAATTATTAATAGGGAAATCTATGGAGCTATGAGAGAGTTAATCATGGTGAATATGTAGGGGTATTCACATTTTAGTAGAATTATCATTCCACTAAAAAATTGGGATCTCATCAAGGGACACTGTTCGGAATGATTTTAATTCATGTATGGGCTTGAAAAGAAGAATTCAGTAATCACAATGTATCCAATTTTATTCGAATCAGGACACAGATGTTTTAAATTAATGAATCCACTATACATTTAACAATCATGTACAATGACGGGGAATTTCATTATTGTATCTTGATTGGGACAAGGATTGGGACCCGAGTGTCACTATGTAACAATTGAAAATAGGAATAAATTCATAAGTAGTTATTCCAAAAAAGGTCCCCTCTATTGATTATGCTTCTATACAGGAAAGGCGGCACTATAATTTATATGTTTTGACCAGTAATTTTCCAAATTTTTGTACATGGATCTATCTCCCATTTAATTGATGAATTACAGATGATATATAATGTTATATGATGGTGTCCCTTCATATCTCAGGGGAAGGGAAATAAATCCACTTATAGTTCATAGATGTGAATTTCCCAATGAAGGTCTGACCCATATATAGGTCGTGGTAATAATCAATTCATATAGCAGTCATGCCCACAATTTTGGATTTGGGTGTCACTATATATGACGTGAGAACATGAATCAAGAAAAACATAGTTCGTAGATTTAAAATTCCAAGCATATTTTTGAACCATATATGTAGAGGGGAATATTTTAATCCATATTGTGGAAGTACCCATGATTTGGGATTTGGGAATCATTAAATATCATCTGATATCATAAACTAGGACACACATATTTCATAGATGGAATATTCTTTAAGCAGTTCTGAAAAATAATCAGGGAGTGTCATTTTTATATTTATATTGCTACTGGTCCCATGATTTGGGATCTGAGTGCTACTATATATCAAATGATAATAGGAATCTAGCCAGAAATAGTCCTTTCATTGTATTCACACATAGATCAAACCCATATGTATGAAGTGGAATATTATCATTTCATCAAGGATGGACACATGATTGGATACTCAAGCATCAAAATTTATCCAATGGAAAGATGAATTTTTCAAAACATTGTTCTTCAAACTGATATTGTAAATTAGATTATTTCCTCCAAGACATGAAATATTAGGGAATAAAATAATGAGATATTATTAATCCATCTTGGAAATGGGTAAGGAGAGTAAAAGGAATCTTGTATTTAAACTCCATTATCAAGAATAATTATTTGTATATAGGTGGGACTAACACCGCACTATAAGATATATAAGTCATGGAATTGAGGGGTAAATTTTTTTTGGGAACAAAATTTATCCTAGGAATAAGCTCTTAGACATTTTTTTATTAACTAAATATTCCTAGCATGTTTCCGTAATCAATAAGAATAAGACTCCATGGGGGGTAGGGTTATGAGGTTCATTGAACCATAGATGGTTGTTTTGTCAGCCCCTCCCCCCTCGGTAGGGGAGGGACCCTTGCCACTCCTATTTGAGCCATCATGCTCCTTTTTCCCCTTCTCTAACCCCGTTCTCCTTCCAAAATTTCCCCAAATGTATCTAAACCCAAAAGATTTAGATCTATTCCTAGGATTCCCTAATCTTTCGATATCTTCTACCTAATATTATGAAGCTTCATATATTCTTTATGAAACCATGATTTTGCAGTTAAAATAAAAAAAATCTTTCGGTTGGGGTTTCCTATAGGTTTTTTTTCTTGTGGGATTTATAGAATTGTGTGATGAGGGGTTTACATGAAAACAAACATATCATGATTTTGTTTGAAACGGAATATGATTTTATCAATGTATGGTCCAGTGCTACTATCATTTGGAACATATCACGTTTCTTTCTTTAAAAGTGGTCCTTCCACTTTTTTATGAATCTTGATGTCCCAACAATGGAAATATGGGTTAGACTACCCGGAAATCCATTACCATTTCAAAATCCATTGATACTGCACATGTTTGGAAACATTATTGAATGATATCTGTTCTCCAACCGTAGATCCAAGTTTGTATGTCATCTTTATCTTATCGAATATGTGTTGAAGTGGATGTGTCTTCAAAGCCATTTGATTTTTATGGCTTATAGTTGGGGATGAATTTGGTTGGAAAAAACATGTTTTTTTGAATCGTTGTTTATTTATCGCTCCACGTGAAAGAAACTAGGTCCTGTTAGGACAGTTTGTAGGTGCAGAAGTCAGATAAATACAGGTTCTGGAGGTGGTGATAATAGTTTTATTGCTATATCTGGTGAAGTTCTAATGGAACCATCAGTACTAGATACCTCCAGGGATCATCCTAAGGCATAGAAGTTACATATTAAGACAATAGAGGAAAGACTGAAGGTGTATGACATTTTCAAATTCTTAATAAAGGATCTAGGAGTTCCCCAGGTTATGGATCAAAACCCCACGGGCTTAGAGGAATATGTTGTGGTTAGTTTGGTTTGAAATTGTAATTTCGGACATGGAACTTATGTGCTAACTGTGTGAGCATGCAGTGGTATCAATGCCGGAGGAGTGTCACTGTAACGACCCGAGTCCGGAGCCCCTCCACTTGTGCCCTGTACCTGGTTCGCCACATGACCTCAAGCGCGTTTACCCGAATGCCAGAGGCTGCCGACTAGCAGTGAGGGCCTTGGTGAGTCGGTGGGGAAACTATGCCCTCATCCGGTAAGGTATACTAGGTCAGGAAGACAACAATCAAGAGTGGAAACAATAACAACATACATAACAACATAATCCAAACAGTGGAAGCAATGTAGATATATAACAATGATGAAAATGATGTACTAGGAACAAGTATCTAAGTAAAGCAGCAAACACAACAACGTGCTGAAATACATCTAAAACCAAGTGCAAAAGAAAAAAAAGTAGACTCCTCAGTATCGCGAACCATGACTCGGTCCCATGATCTCCAGCACCAGTGAAATCAAGAACCTGATGTAGAAGGGCGATTTCCCTTATCAATACCCGCAACCACATAGTCTGCTTGGGCCCAAAAGCATGGCCCAAACAGGGTGTGAGATACAATCCCAGTAGGCAATCACCCAAAGATTTATTCCTAATAGTTAATGAATACAAGGCAGTAAATAAACAAGAAGCAGTAAACAGGAAAGCACAAGCAGCTCCAATCCACAATTCTACCATGTAAAGTACACATGTAAGCAGCCTGAAACAAAAGAAGATAACAGGTAACCCTCTGGGTAGCTCTCGTAGCCTAACCCCTACGGTTCAACCCACAAGTACTAGCAACCCTCTGGGAGGCACACAAAGTCTCACACCTCTGGTTCAGCTATGAAAATAATAAACTCTCTTGGGAATAACTCACCTTCAATTCCCCCTATAGTCTCGTATCCTACTAAAGGCTCTGTGGGGATGCACTCAATGTCTATTCCCCCTATGGCCTGCGTCGAGGAACTACAGAATCTCTGAGGAAGCCCTCAACGTCAATTCCCCCTGTGGTCTCGCATCGTAATTAAAATACACTCTGGAGAAGCCCTTACATCAATTCTACCTATGGTCTACTACACTAGGCTCTCACTGTCCTATGTGAAAAATTAAAGCATGCTCAAGGCACATGCATCATCCAAGTAAACCTAAAGAACTACTTAGCTATCAACTAAGGATCAACAGCATAAAAAGTAGCAGTTCCACTATCCTACGACAAGGCATGGCAACTGGAAAAAATCCAAACAGGCAACACAAGCATGGAATAGAAACCTGAGCATAAAATAAATTCCTCTACTCACAAGCCGTAACCTCTACTAAAGCAATCAAGCAATCAGGAAAATAGCAAGGGAACAACATGAAACACACACTACCCCATTCAAGGGTATTGGTGGAATTTTGACATAATAATCATAAACCTTCTACAAAATGGCACAAACCACCTACCTCGATCCTAGGATATCGATATACGTGAACATCGACGACAGATTCCCCTTAGAACGATGAAGATATGACAAAACGCACAAAACGTTCATCCCATGATAACTTGGAAAGGTGGAGGAGTCAAGAAACAAGGATAAAGCAGAAGGAAGAAATCACTACTACGATTGCAACGCAATCGACCATGCTCGAATCGGAGAACGGACGACAAGGCGGGAGCTCGTCGAAGATCTGGCCTAACGGTCGCTCTCGGATAGACGGAATCTGGAGAAGGTGAATCTGGGGGATAGGTGTGACCCCATTCCGTTTAATGTAAAAAAAAGAATGTACACGGCGTGTAATTCCTGAGTACACGGTGTGTACTTTTGTTTTCCATTCCCTCAATTAACCGGCCTCCACCTCAGCCTTACACACCGTGTGTATGGCCTGGACATGGACAGCACACGGCTTCAAGCTAAAAACAGAGTACACGGTGTTTACTCAGAAAGTTCATGGCGTGTACTTCATAAATTTCCAGAAAGTTCATTTTTCTCAAAAAGTCCAGAAAAAAGAAAAACCTACCAGAAAAGAAGATTCAGGTACATACAAACTTCCCCCCTTAAAGAAATTCGTCCTCGAATTTCCCTAACGAGGCAGAGAAAGAGAAACCCCGAACAGCTCCGGCCACTGCGATCATACATCGGTCTTACTCTCCCAGGTCTCGTCCTATACTGCCCGTGCTGTCATATCACTTGTACCAGAGGAACAGACCGCCCGTGGAGAACCTTCGTACTGCGATCGACAATCCAGATAGGATGCCCCTCAAACGATGCATCCGCTTCATGCTCAACTTCCTCAGGGCTGAAAGATGTGAGACGAGTCTGAAAAGTAACGTCGAAGCTGAGAGATGTGGAAGACATTGTGCATTCCCTGATACCTCTCAGGTAGCTGCAACCGATAGGCAACTAGCCCAACTCTCTCCAAGACTTCAAACGGCCCGATGTACCGCAGTGAAATCATACCATGTCTCTGAATCATCTTGTGTCCCAACCTCGGTGCGACATGCAGGAAAACCTGATCACCGACCTCACACTCCAGTGGTCGTCTCCGCTGATCATTATAAGACTTCTGTCGAGACTGCGTTGTAGCCATCCTCTTCCGAATCAGCTCTATCTTCTTTGAAGTCTCCTGTACAAGACGAGGTCCCAGCAAAGCTGCCTCTCCTACCTCCAGCCAGCATAAGGGTGATCAGCATGGCCTATCGTATAAAGCATTGTATGGTACCATCTGAATGGTCTCCTGGAAAATGCTGTTGTAGGGAAACTCCACCAGAAGAATATGCTTCTCCCAAGAACCACCAAGGTCTAGAATGCAAGGTCGGAGCATATCCTCAAGTACCCGGATCATGCGCTCGGACTGTCCATCAGTCTGGGGATGGTATGCTATACTTAAAATTACCTATGTACCCAAGGCCTTCTAAAGTCCCATCCAGAACCGAGAAGTGAAGCGCACATCCCTGTTTGAAACAATAGAGTGTGGAACTCCATGCAGACGAACGATCTATCTGATGTGAATTTATCTCAGTTCATCGACATTGAAGGTCTCCTTGATCGGCATGAAGTGAGCAACATTTGTAAGCCTGTCGATGAAGACTGAAACAGTATCATTTCCCCGAGGTGATCTCATCATCCTGGTCAAGAAGTCCATCGTGACATCGTTCCACTTCCTCTCTAGAATGGGTAACCGCTGCAAAAGTCCCGCTGGTCGCTGATGATATGCTTTCACCTGCTGACAAGTAGAACATCTCATGACAAAACCAGCAACATCCTTTTTCATACTCGGCCACCAGTATTGGCGATGAAGGTCCTGATACATCTTGGTGACACCAGGATAAACTTCCCAAAAAGAGGAATGGAAATCCCGCATCAGATCCTTGCATATGTCTGCTGGCTCCTATACGCGTCCTTGGAAATGCAAGAACTCATCCTCACCCACTGTGCACCCAGGAAGAGGGTCCTCTCCTGACACACTCTCCCGCAGGACTAAGACTTCCGAGTCTGATAGCTGCCTCATCCGTACCAGATCAAGTAGCATATAGGTAATAACTATATAAGAGAGAAAAGTCTATCCACGTCTGTCGTGCACCACCAGATGCATCTCAAGAAACAGATCCATCAGCTACCACTCACTACTGGCATCCTGAACTACCTGAATCTGAGTTCTCCGGCTCAACACATCTACCACGACGTTTCCCTTTCCCAGCGTATAGGAAAGATCAAAATAAAAAGATTGTATATACTCGACCCACCCGGATTGCCTTAGATTTAGATCACGTTGAGTGAAGATATACTTGAGACTCTTGTGGTCAGTGAAGACCACAAAGTGCTCTCCCAGAAAATAGTGTCTCCAATAGCGCAAGGCATGAACAGCAGCTTCCAACTCTAGATCGTGTGTAGGGTAGTTTTTCTCATTTGGCCTCAAATGCCGAGACCCGTACGCAACGACTTCATTTCCCTACATAAGCATAGCTTGTAGCCCGATACCTAAAGCATCACAATAAATAGTGTTGCTCTTGCCTAGCTCTGGAAAGACTATTATCAGTACTGACGTCAACCTCCCTTTCAACTCCTGAAAGGATGACTCACAAGAATATGACCATAAAACATTGCCCCCTTCTTGGTCAGACCCCTCAAAGGTTCTACTAAGTTATAAAAGTCTCGAATGAAGTGTCAGTAGTATCCATCCAGCCCTAGGAAGCTCCGTACCTCAAATACGTTCTTCGGCTGCTCCCAGGAAACTATTTCTCTCACTTTCTCTAGGTCCACAGATAATCCTGCCTCAGAGATGACGTGACCCAAGAAGTGAATCTAATCCATCCAGAAGTGGCACATGGAGAGTTTAGCATAAAGTTGATGCTCTCTCAGTGTACTCAGAACAATCTCAAGATGGGTAGCATGGTCGTGTCGAGTGTGAGTGTACACCAAGATATCTTCCAAGAAGACAACGAAGAAGGAATCCAAGTAAGGATGGAACACTCGGTTCATCAGTTCCATGAAAACTACAGGTGCGTTTGTGAGACCGAACGACATTACTGTATACACGTATAGACCATATCTGCTCCTGAGGGCTGTCAGAGGTATATCTGATGGTATAACGCGCAACTGATGATAACCAGAACTCATGTCGATCATCGAGAATACCTGGGCTCCTCGAAGCTGATCAATGAGGTCATCAATCCAAGAAAAGGGATATCAGTTATTGACTATCAACTGGTTCCGATTCTGATAATCCACACAAAGCCGAAGGGTACCGTCTTCCTTCTCTACAAATAGGACAAGCAAACCCCAAGGATAAGTACTGGGTCAGATGAAACCCTTAGCCTGTAGCTCCTCAAACTGCTTCTTGAGCTCCTGAAACTCTGGTGTGGCCATCCTATAGGGATGAATGGACATAGATGCTGCTCTTGGCAAGAGCTCAATAGAGAATTCTACCTCACTCTCCAGAGGCAAACCCAAAAATTCCTATGGAATGGCATCCCTGAAGCGATCCACCACTGGAGGAGTGTCCAACTCCAGGGTCCCCTGATCATCCAGATAAATACTATCAATCTGGGCCATCACTCCTCCTATATCATTATGCTCGGGGCCTGCCCGACTCGCCCGAACGTCCCATTCGCCTCTATGAAGGAAAGATTCACCCTCTGGTGAGATGAAAATTACTCTACGGCGATAACAGTCAACGACTGCCTGGAAGGGAATCAACCAGTCCATGTCGAGGATGACATCATATCCTGTCATCTCTAGGACATAGATATCCCATAAGAAGTGATACCCTACAACCCCGAGAGGGAACTCTCTAAACTGTCGTACACTACATTTCCTCCTTCCCAATGGTGTTTCTAGTGTCAATGAGTCGGAAAAAGAAAAGATGCAGAGCCCAAGGCTATCCATGACAGTAATGGAGATAAAGCTATGTGTAGCACCAGTATCGACAAGGGTTGAAGATAAAACTGAGGATACTAAAACTGTACCTCGAATAGTAGAAGGGTCGGGATACTACTCCTGATATGTCTGGTCCACTGCGAATGACCGGAATGTATCATGGTCCTGCGCCCCTGGATGACCACTCTGAGCTGATCCTCCCTGCTGGTGCTGAGGAACTGATGGTTGACCGCCATGACCTCAACCTCCACCTCGGCCTGAATGTCATGAAGAACTCCAGTTTCCAAACTGGTGAGGAACTAGCGGGGCTTCTCCAGAACGAGGAGTCATGGAAGAACCCCAGTCACCAGCTAATCGTGAGAAAACCTGACAGAAATGCTAAAGGTGACCCATCTTTCTGCAAGACCGGCACTCCACGGGGTCTCTCTGGCACTGCTGCCTCGTGTACCCTATCCGGCCACACTGGTAGCATGTCACCTGGCTGCCTGATGAGGCGTCTCGCTTCCTCGAATCACTGCGTGTAGGCTCCCTACAACGCTTCTTGCTATCGTCTGAAAGAAATCATACTCTGGAAGAAGATCCACCCTACCTCGCAGCTCCAGATTCTCTTAGATTGCTCTATGAAATCAGTTCTTGGTTGACCATGGAAGTTAGGGAAGTCAACTGGATGATGATCACCTACGAGAGGGTCTCTCGCCTGAGTCCCTCCTCAATCTTCCTCACCAAGAACACCCCACTCCCATCCTGATGGGGTGTAAAATGCTGCAGCTCAGTGAAATGAGAGGAATAATCCATGACAGATAGAGTACCCTGAACTATGCTCATGATCTTCTAGGCTCAATCGGCCCTCAGGGTCTCTGGGTAGAAGTAGTCATAGAACATGCCCAGGAACTCTTCCCAAGTCAGAGTCTGTTGTGGACCCGCCTATGAGATCATGTCCCACCACCTCTTGGACGAGTCTCGGAGCATGTAAGTGGCGATCTTGAACCGCCTCTCTAGAGGCGTCTCCAGATGCTCGAAGATAGTTAGCATGGCTTCCAGCCATGAATCTGCAGCCTATGGTCCTCCCTCCCCCGAGAACGTGGGAGGATGCTGCTACTAGAAAACCCAAGTCAGGTCTGCCATAGATGAGTCAGGAGGCAATGCTACCTGGAAGGCCTGCATCATCCTCATGAAACCTTCCCTGAACAGCGCATCTGTGCTCGCAACAGGTACAACTACCAGTTCCAAGGCTACCTCAGCTGGGGGATCGGCAAGAAGACCCTGATCAGCCATATCTGGCATCTGATCACTGCCTGACGACAGATGTACGACCGAAGGACGTCTCGGAGGCATAGCCCTGAAAGATCAAAATCACACCTTAGATCAGGAAAACAAGGACAGAGAACAAGAGAGTACAAAACGCTAATAGGGGAGAAAATCACAAAAGATTCCAAAACAAGAATATAGGGCATGTATAAAAACTAAACGGTGTGTCTTATTAAGTCACTGAAATGGGCATGTACTTCTTCCCTACAAGTCATGTAACACCTCAACTACACAGCGTTTTGACCCCAACACACGACATGTACAAGAATATTATCCCCCTGCCCAAGTCTCTTTACACGACTAACCCACACGATCTAACATAACCAGAGACTACACGGCGTGTTCTAAAAAAACACGATGTGTACTAGAAAAGGTTTCGGCAGCCCGTGTTGTTGTGTACATGACCTTCTACATGGCTGTACCTTTCACGGCATTCTCCGAACAAGAATGGTGTGTATAGGAGAAGGCGACACCATCCCTTGTTGTTCGTGACACAGTCGGGTACCTGGGCAAGACTACATGGCATCTTCTGAACAAACACGACGTGTGGAAAAGAAGGTAACGTCGGCCCATGTTGTTCGTGACACAGCTGGGTACCTGGATAGGACTACACGGCGTGTTCCCTATGGACAAGGCATGTTCTACCCGTGCTTCCTCGACCCGTGTTGTTAGTAACACGGTCGGGTACACGGCTCCGACCATACACGGTGTGTAACTACCGTACATGGCGTGTTCCCAAAGTTACATTCACAACACCGTGTTCTACCCACACGGTCAGTGACATAGCCTAAAACCTACATGGTGTGTATCCAAAAAGTACACGGCATGTATTCTGTGTTTCTCAAGGCAGTATCTCAGAAACTGCATAGAATTCCAAAAACACTAAAAAATGGGAAATAGGTGCCAAGTTCCAATCCATGATGGCCCATAACACCTCAAGAACCAAAATTTGGCGTTCACTTTAAGGAAAGAACAAAACAAATAGTTTTCAAACATAACAGCAGAGAATCTATCAAGTAACTATCACAACAGCATGCATAATCTACACAGAGTCTATCACAACAGCATGAAATCATTAATGCACTCTAGATGGAAATGAAAGAATGCATGGAATGTGATTCCTACATGTGTCTATATGATGAATTATACGGAATACCCTCATCTCATCAGGTTGCGATAGAAATAGAACCGCAATATCAAAACTGTAATAGCACAAGCCATGTGAATAACTCTAGGTGAAATCAGATCAACTATAAAACCTCAAAACTAGCTACTACAATTAACTATGTAGTATGGTTTTTCCCTGTACATGGGTTAGCTACACTCGAGCACAACTTAATACCCAGTACTAAATCCATCCTATCCCTGGATATGGTCTCCATACAATAAAGAAAGAGAAAATAACATCCTCAAATACCACATTGTAATGACCCGAGTCTGGATCCCCTCCACTGGTGCCCCGTACCCAATTTTCCACATGACCTCAAGCACATTTCCCCGAACGCCAGAGGTTGTCAACTAGCAGCGAGGGCCTTGGTGAGTCGGTGGGGAAACTATGCCCTCATCTGGTAAGGTATACTAGGTTAGGAAGACAATAATCAAGAGCGGAAGCAAAAACAACATACATAACATCTGAATCCAAACACCAGAAGAAATGTAGATATATAACAATGATGACAATGATGCAGCAGGTACAAGTATCTAAGGAAAGCAGAAAATACAAAAACGTGCTGAAATAAACCTGAAACAAATTGAAAAAGAAAAAAAAAGTATACTCCTGAGCATCGCGAGCCACGGCTTGGTCCCATGCTCTCCAGCTCCAGTGCAATCAAAAACCTGATGTAGAATGGAGATTTCCCTTATCGATACCTAAAACCACAGAGTCTTCTTGGGCACAAAAACATGGCCCAAATAGGGTGTGAGATACAATACCAGTAGGAAATCACCCAAACTGTTGTGCCTAAAAGTTAATGAATACATGGCAGTAAATAAACAAGAAGCAGTAAACAGGAATGCACAAGCATCTCCAATCCACAATTCTAACAAGTAAAGTACATAAGTAAGCAGCCAACAACAAAAGAAGATAATAGGTGACCCTCTGGGTAGCTCTCACAGCCTAACCCCTACAGTTCATCCCACAAGTGCTAGAAATCCTCTGGGAGGCACACACAGTCTCACCCCTTTGGTTCAGCTATAAAAATAATAAACTCTCTGGGGAGGCACTCACCATCAATTCCCCCTATAGTCTCGTATCGTGCTAAAGGATCTTTGGGGAAGCACTCAACGTCCATTCCCCCTTTGTCCCACGTCGAGGAACTAAAGACTCTTTGGGGAAGCACTCAATGTAAATTCCCCATGTGGTCTCGCATCGTAATTAAAAGACACTCTGGAGAAACACTTACATCAATTCTCCTTATGGTCTACTAAACTGGGCTCTCACAGTCCTCTGTGAAAATTTAAATCATGTTAAGAGTGCGTGCATCATCAAATTAATCCTCAAGATCTATTTAGCTATCAACTAAGTCTCAACAACATAAAAAGTAGTAGTTCCACTGTCCTACGACTAGGCATGACAACTAAAAAAATGCCAAACTGTAAACACAAGCATGGAAAAGCACCCTGATCACAAAATAAATTACTCTACTCACAATCAATAACCCCTACTAAAGAGATCAATAAAGAAAGAAAATAGCGAGGGAAAAACAGGAAACACGCACTACCCCGTTCAAGGGTATTGGTGTAATTTGCACATAATAATCATCAACATTCTACGGAAAGGCACAAACCACCTAGCTCAATCCTAAGAGACTGATATACGTGAACAGTGATGATAGATTCGCCTTAGAACGACGAAGATCTGAGAAAACTCACAAAATATTCATCCCACGATAACATGGAAATGAGGAGGAATCAAGAAACAAGGAAAAAGCAGAAGGAAGAACTCACCGCTGCGATTCCAACGTAATCGACTGTGGTCGAATCAGAGAACGGATGGTGAGGCGGGAGCTCGTCAAAGATCCGGCAGTACGGTTTCTCTCAGACAGACAGAATCTGGAGAAGAAGGTGAATCTGGGGGTTAGGCATGAACCCGGACTATTTAATGAAAAAAAATAAAGTACACGACGTGTACTTCTTGAGTACACGATGTTTACTTCAGTTATCCGTACTCCGAATTATCCGGCCTCCACCTCAGCCTTATACACTGCGTGTGTGGCCCGGACACGGCCATCAGATGGTTTCAATCAGAAAAGGGAGTACACTGCGTGTACTTAGAAATTATATGGCGTGTACTTCAAAAATTTCCAGAACGTTCATTTTTTTCAAAAACTCCAGAAAAAAGAAAAACGTACCTGAAAAGAAGATTCGGGTTCTTACAGTCACATCTGACTAGTGAGGGAATCTCTAAGTATGGTAATAAATGGGTAGAACCAACACATAGCTCTAACATCTTATTGAACGATAAATTGGGGTCCCAACTGAGAATAACCATGTCATGTATTAACATTAAAAATTGCTTTTATTTTCTTGTTGATGACAGTTGTGTAGAGGGAATCACTAATGGCATCTCTGAAGAAGAATCGTGAAGGGAAACCTCAGATGATAATGGAATGAATGATTATGGTATAGGTCTTAAAATACCAAGAAGGATGAGAGGAAATAAGGACAACACGCATCCGGAGAGTTGCAATGGAAACAAGAAGAAGAATCCCAAGGGGTGTAATGACTACTCATGACTTCCTAGACTAATGGAGAGTCGATTGACTAAAAAAGGTGGAAACACCAAGATAAAGGAGCTCCAGGGAATGGAAAATAGAAATAAAGATCAAGATAATAGATATCCTAGGACAATAGGTGACATCAAAGAGGTCATAAAGAGGAATGATCTCTTGGAAAACATGGTGGTTTCACAAGGGTATGAAATAGATTCGTAGGTTTGGGACTTTCCTAGGGGGATCTGCTGTATTATAACGATGTACGGTTGGAGGAGGAGGTTGAATATACTATGGTAATGTCATCTGGAGAGTAGTGCAAGGTTGCTACCGAACCTAACAAAGTTCTAAGACTACTTATGCATTCAAGATAAGAATTAATGGATAAATTTTAGGTGATTATTTCTATGAAATAGGTAGAAAAAATTATTCTGGGAAGATTGATACATGTGGAAACTAATAGTGAACACAATTAATTGATTGAAAAGAACTATCTTATACTGATCGGAGGCCTCAGCGAAGAGAATATCAACAAATATGAGTACCTGAAGGCTTGGGATAATCTAGAAACAAACTTTTATGATCTAGTAATAGATTATCAAGACTTACATGTACCATCATATACATGGAAATTATGTTGGGAGAATTACTTTGGAAGGCTCATGCTAACATTCAACAAGTTATTGGTTTATCTTAGTATTGTACCCAGGTTAACTTTGGGATTCCCAATTTCCCCTAAAAGTGTTTTTGTAAGAACAAATTAACTATCAGGTCAATAAAAACATCCCATAGTCATAATCTCTTAGGATTTTTGTTATTAACTAGATAATTCTTTTAGATTTTCTTCCGGATTAGTCAGTCCCTATTACCATTATTCCATAAGGGAGCACTTTGATGATGTGAGCTCAATGAAAATGAGATTACAAGAGAACATGTTCAAATGTATCAAGAGATTTAGACATGATAAGGTGGAATGACGTTTCTATAATGGAAAAGGGGGTTTCCAAAGGTATTTTGAAGCTCATGGATGATAGATCTTTATAGGTAATACAAACAAAAAAATAAAAGGTTATAAAAATTTAATTTCATAAATATTTATTTTAGAACTGGTATGATGTATATATGAGTAACATTGAGGGTATCCAAATCATTTTGAATATTTAGGTCATGGGAAGTGTAAATCATAACATATTAATTATTGTGTCCTCAAGTGGTGAAGACTATTGGTCAAAAGTCATCCATTAATAAGGACATAATCCAATATTCTATGTTGTAAAGAAAATAACAACTAGACTTAATGGGGGAATTTCCTCTATGACTAGAACATCCACTAGGCGTAAGCTCTAAGGAATTGTGTTATTCACTAGTGAATCCCAGTGGTGTCTCATTAGTTAATTCTTTCCCTTTTATGAGATTAATATAGGGAATAACCAAGTGCATTGGCGCATGTTCTCCATTATGTTCAATGATATAGATATCAACTGAATGAATTGTCCAGTATCTACTAAGAGATAAAATTTATGAAGTTGGTTCAAGGATAAAATATTATCATAGAAGGTTCAGAGAACCCAAATTTATATACCAATGTGTATTATAAACATTTAATTGAGGATTTCCAAAACATGAAATTCATGAATACTCATTCATTTTTTAGATAATCTATTTTGAATGATGACTACATATCTCACATATTAACATCATCCAAATACAATGATGTTGTGCAGTTTAACATCAAAATTCTAGGATATAATTTACAATATAACACATGTCTTCATCATACTTTTAAAAAAATATTCTAGGATCCCAAATCTCACATGAGTCAATGTTAATGATTGAAAAAATGGACAATTATTTAGTTGATTGATCTATGTGAGGTTCTATTATAGGGAATATGAAGTGGTGTTAATAATTTAGTATGGACTAGATCCCCTAAATGGATCTTAATATCATGGAGGTTCATGATTATGAGTGATGAAAACTTGTGGATGGCCCCGTAATAGAGGATCTAGGATTCACATCATATCTGATGATGATAGAAATCAATCAAGTCATAGCCTTTTTGAAATTTCCCATCACTGGTTCAAACCATAGGAAGAGTGGATTTCATTTTTTTTCTCTATCTTTCTATTATATTGTAGAAAGATATAGGATTTCAGTTATCATACATTATAATGTATTCGTTTGTGAATATATTAAATCCACACAATGTTCATCCATGGTAAATTTCACCCACTTTAGGGGGAGTGTATTTTTTATCATATTGGGGTAAGGACTAGGATTTAGGATCTGGAGGCCCCTACATATCCTTCTATAAATGGAATGAATCCCAAAATTGTTCTTATAATGTATAATTTAATACACATGACTAAACCCTATGTAGGAGTGAAATTTTTCCTTTTATATTCCTTCTATACCTAGGATTTGATATTTGGACATCACTATGTATCATATGATAAAAAGAAAAATTATTCACATAGTTATTATATTGAAAAATCCCTATGGTGGTCTGACCCTTCTATAGGGAGGCGGTTTTTCAATTTATATAGTGGATGGACCTGGATTTGAGATGTAGTTATCAGTACATGTCATGTGGTCATAGGAACTAATATATACATATTTTTATGATTGAAATTTTCCTATGCACATTTGACCCACATGTTTGGAGGTGGTACATTTTTCTTTAATGTCACAGTTGGACCCTATATTCAAGATTCAAGAATCACTACAAATGAATTGATAATATTAGTGAATCCACATGTATTTCTTAGAAAAAATTGTTTTATTTAGGTAAGACACATACATGTAGAGGGGATATTTTTTCAGTTATGTTATAGAGGGACCCAAAATTTTATATTTTGGTATCACTACATATCATGGTCTAATTTAATTCAAATTATATGTAATTCATAGGTGGAAAATTCCATACACAGGTATAAACCATATGTAGGTATGGGAAATGTTTCTACTTATTTCGTGTTTGGACCTAGTATTTTCGATCTAGACATCACTATGTATCTAGAGATAACATGTTTCAAGAAGCTCATAGTACATAATAAACACCCTTATATGGATATGAATCACACATAGGTATGGCATACATCATGTTTTCATCTATTTAGATTTAGCCCAAGTGTATTTAATCATTCACAAAGTATCATCTCTGATCTGGAAAGAAGGAAACATGTCTTGAATGAGGTTCTATTTCAAGACTACAATGGGAAAACTATACCCCCATCATAGTAGGAAAGGGTTGACTTGGATCTATTTTTTAACTCTTTAATCATTTCATTAGGATCCAATGATTTTTGGATTGGTAATTGAGATATAAAGTCCCCATACCTATAGGATGTTGTTGGTTTAGAGCCAAAAACATATATTTGGGACCCACATGGGGTTTGATGACCCTCAGAGTGGAGGTGGTGGTAAAAATGATCACATACCTATGGGTTGAGTTTACTCATAGATATATTCAACAACAACATCTATTATGATTCACCTTATATAACACATTCCTGTTTGTGCATGGGTTAGAAGCAATAACTGCTTGTGATGTGAATAACCTACTATGAGTAGTTAAACAGTAATATGTGACATTACCTTCCATGATTGAGATGTGTTCTCATTTTTTCGAGAGGTCTATCAATGGATTCTATTTTTGGAACTCTCACCTTGTTCATACTATCATTGGGTTATCAAATCCACGGAACATTATTGTATTGACCATCTGGACCACGCGTCACCTGGTACAATTATTTCTCTTAAGGATACAACATTATAGGATGTCGTATTTTTGAAGATTTCAATCTTTCGAATAGGGTAAAGTGAAATTATCCACATGTTCTCCATCCTCGAATATGAACATATAATAGTTATTTGGAAATCAGTCATATGAGATTTGGTATACTATAGAATAGAACAGACTGAAGGATTTTTTATTTCATCTCTATTCGTGGGTCTTATGACAAGGAGAATACGGCTACATATTGCAGGAAATGGAGTGTATTTCTAATCTAGAGGTGACCATTACATCATTTATATGGGTGGTGTCTAGACTTTAGTAATTGTTGGTCACCAACACATTCAAGAATATATAAGTCACACACTCCCCTTCTAGATCATTTTGGAACTTGTAATCAGATCTAGCTATGGGGAAAAATATAATTGTGAGGTTTTTCCAAGCCAAAACCCCCCATATATCCATGTTTCTACATAATTCATTAGAGTAATATGCAACTATTAGGTAAGACCATAAAGGTTTGATCTTTGGATCATCTACTCACCATGGAAAATTGGTTTTGATACTCGAGTGGGAACTTTATATGGTCAAACCCAGTTTTTTGATTATTTCTATATATAAAAGTTTCAATAAAATTTGAAGTTTTCATTTTCCAGGAGGGATATTAGAATTTTGGCGTTGTTTATAGTAAATATTGAGGATATGATTATCATAATCCATCACTATACTTCCACAAAAAATATTATCAAGGTATTTATCACCATTTTCATTATTTGTGGAGTGGACCAACACTTGTTGTTATGACGATATGAATTTTATATCCACACGGATAGTGGTATTGAAATTTTTATGGATATGAGCCATAACCTGCATCATGGTTGAGATATTTCATCCTATATTTTGGGTTTGGGCATGAATATTATCCTACTACATGATGTTCATCATAATACATAGATAACTATATGGTGTTATTATGATATGAGCCTCTTTCCAAGAATACATTTGATTATGAAGATGAGATTCTATATCACCAGTTGTGATATAAAATTACCTTTGGTTAGTTTTTAAATTATATCAGTGAATATCTATTGAAATGGGGTTATGGGAAAAAATAATATAAGAATTTCCCATTATAATATGTTGAAACGTCTCTGAAATAGGAGAATTAGAATTTTTACTTCTTTGATATATCCTATAAAAGATTATAGTGTAGCCCTTCATCAACATGAGTAGGGATGTTTTCTTTAATCCAATAATCTACAAGAATATGTTGAGAATCTTCATCAATAGATATATTTTCCTTCCCTATGTTGATTTCGAAATTCCATTGATAAACCTTGATTAGAGATTTTTTATAAGTCTCATCCTTCTCATTAAGATTATACTGATTGATTTCTCCTATATGAATGTGCACCTTCTTGAGGTATTTCCCAAACTCGGTTTGTGAGCCAGAGTCAAAATGGGAATTTCAGCCTAGTCATGATCCACATCCTTAACTAGAATATTCTGATAATCCTCACGGATTGGAATATGAATGTGATCTTACTACCAATTATCCACCAGTTCAGGTTTATCTTGGTGATATGCTACTCTAGTTACTAGTAAGTGAATATGTTCCTATCCCTATATCTACATAATTAGCTGATTATGTCTGTGGAGTTATTTTATTTTTTCTGGGATACAGTTGCACTTAAAAAATGGATGTGATGGAATGCATGTATCCACATTCTCAATATTTAGTATATATTTGAATATGTATTAGAATAAAGTGGTTACATATGGAACTCCTATTATAATTATGTCATTAGGATATATCGATGGATATTATGTTTGTGGGTTCTGATTTGTACTTACCCCATTATTGATACCTGGATATGATAAAAGACATTGTTTGATTAAGCAAGGATAAAATCATTCTCACTAGTTGCCACTATAAAATTCCCTCAAGAATTGTTAATTGAGGAGATGAAATAAGCCTACCCTATCTAGTCTGTAGTTTTCCTCATATAGTTATATTTCCTAAATTCACAAATTCGAGTGTCTGTAGAAGTCTGTGTTTCATGTAATTACCTTAATATGTGATGGAGTGGAATTGTTTTTTTTTTGAAATTTTATGGATCAGGATTATAATATATCAGTGGTACATTACTAGACACTATAATTTCCACCTAAAGCTGAAATTATCTCTTGAATATTAAGAGGATTCATAGTTTACCATATTAGGATTAATACTTGTTTTTTTTCATTTTAACATCATGTCATAAGAGCATTGTCATACAATTTAACTCCGTATGACTAGGATAGTTTCATACTATGTAACATTCAGTGACATGGATGTTCTTGAGTAGCATAACTTCATGAAATAGGGAATTTTTAAAGTTGTTTAATTTCATGGGACTAGGTTGTGTCATCCAAAAACATATCTAGGGGTAACATTTTTAATGGATCATGGATAAATCTAATGAATGTTTCAAGAGTGTCATGATCCTTTAACTCGATGAGGACTTCATTTACAAAAATTCCACCAATTTCTGAAAGACAAATCATCCATCAATAATATTCCCCAAGATCTTGTGATAATGAAAATAATTGAGGTGATATTTCATGGATTCCTCCATGGGTATCATGGAAATCTGGATTGTGATAATTTCATGTACTAGTTAATGTAAAAATTATGCATCTAGATGATTAGTGTTAAATGAAGATACATTGTTTCTTCTAACAATGAATGAAGATCATCTATCATTATGAGATAGGAGGAAAATAATATGTTTCAAAACAATTCTATTCTTTTCAGAATGGTCACATGACTAGATTGGTGATTCTGGTTTAGTAGTTCCATTATTCCCTCATATATCTAATTATAAAACCATTCCTTAATGTAATAAAAAAATTATATTATATTCTTGAGACATCATTGGTATGGAAAATGGTTGTCATGACCTATCAAGTCCTCCCCATTCAACTTCCTCATTTTTCGACATCAATAAAATAATTCTCTGTGGAATAGTAAAATTTCCTAGGGATAATCTATTACTGAAATGAATAAAACTGTCCATAAATACGATCAAGATATGGGTGACCATGCTAGTTCACCCATGTGTTACCTATAAATCTACTAGCATAAGAACAATGATAAATTGGGATCCCTGTATTTGGAGACCCAATCATTATCAGTTAATGGAAATGTGTTGATGAATTGGGGAGCATTGAAGATGTAGAAACTTCCCAATAATGGGATGAATGTGTCTATCCTGGAAGATTTATAGTAACTGATATTGTAGGATAGTGTTAGGATTTCACTCAATAATTGGTGGAAATATTGATAAGCTTTCAGCCCTATGCCATTGGAATTTTTAGAATAGGATAACCCCCCCATCCATGTGGTATGGGGTGAGGTTTAATAATGTCAAGACTTCACATGATGAGAGGTAGAGTAAAATAAAAATTCATATATCCTTGTATTGGGAACCTTACAATAAGAGGACCTCTGTAAGAATGTTATGGTACATTATTTCAGGGATTAGATACTTGTAATATTCCAACAATTATTATATAGATATCCTCATCCACTTGTGGGATTCTATTGATTTATTCTCCTATAGAAAATTTTATTATTTTCTTTACGTTGTTAACTAGTATAATTCAATAAAACACCCTTCCAGTATCAATGGTAAGGTGGGTGGATGGTGACATGAATCTGAAAATGAACCACAAAATCAGAATTTTTTGTTTATATTGGATTTATAATTCATTAATATTACACTTTCTGTCTGTAATAGGGTTGGTAGTTCCTTATATAGATGCGCATAGTATACCACTTATCCATACTACTCCAGTGTTGGGGGAAGAAGGTGGACTAACCAGTTATTACTAACATGACTATGTACTAGTATAATTATTCTCATCAGGAGTGTGCTCCTTCATATCTGATAATATTTCCTCAAGTTCAGTTTATATCATATTCATATAGTCATATCTGATATGGTTATCCTCTGAAATGGATTATCTCATGTGATTGGATGGTTCCCAAAATAGATTTTTTTGGATGTTACCCATTTTACTAATTGGTGGGTTGGCACCTATTGTAATTTTTTGGGGTCGGCGCTCGTATTAAAGATTATACTGTCGATTAAAAACATATAAATCCCTCTAGCTCATTAGGCTAGGTTTATCCCTGGGATTACATATTAACCAAGGTTAGTTTTCATGCATTATATGGTTCTTGGTTATTGATGATATGCTATTGATTCTGGGACAATGATAGGACAAGATAATGAACCTCAAATACATTGGTGGTAATTGGAATATAATCATGATATGGAGTAGTGTAATCTAGATATCCTAGTTGGACTCTAAAATTAGAGTGACTCATTTGGTTGGTTGGGTAGGAACAACAATCTTTGTATCCCCATGTGGATTTTTTTCCATTTGTCGATAATGATGACTGGGTTAGATACCACCCCCATAGGCATCTCTAGAGTGGTATAGTTGATATTTATATTTTCATCATCCACCTACTTGGGATAGGAAAGGTGCATGTTTTTTTTTTCTCAAGGAATAATGTCCATAATTTATATAATATTGAAACAAGGACCACCTCCTCTTCTACGACCTACCATGTTAAAGATGGAATGGGGTCCTTCATCATATGAATGATTTCATAAGATGAATCCAAATATAGGATAGATCCAATGAGGTGGTACTCTCAAACCAGGATTCTCAACAACAGGAACTAGAGTTCTTTAATTAGTGAAATAATACCTCAGGGCATCAAGGCTATGGTTTTTAAGGGAGATGTTTCATACGATCATTATGTCAACTAGTTGTTCATAGTGGTTGGAGGTGTTTTGTAGGTAATTATATATTTTATAGTGATATATTAAACAACTTGAATATTTTATGATTCCATTAGGATTGTAAGGATTTTGGAAAGTCCTAATGTGTATAAAAGAACCCTCATTCATGAATCATCTTATATAAAAGTACATATTTGAACAATAACTTTCACTATTAATGGATATTGAGGTGGTTAATTTTTTTGGAAGAGGTGTTGAACCTCTAAAGTATTATCCTTTGGTTCCCAATTTTTTTATTCCAGACATGAAACAAATTTTTCATAACCAGAGCTGGATAATATATCATTTTATACTCATGAAGGGTTAGTCATTTTCTTATCGAAACCACATTTTCATCCAATAATAGTAGAAACATATGGCCTAATAGATACATGGTAATATATCTTTTTAATACCATGAATGGGATGAAATAGTGAATAGGTTTCAAATTAATTTTACTATTTTTGTTACAAAAAATGTTGGGGTTTTGGCCCAGCACATGATTATGGGTGATAGAGTATTATTTCTGAATGATTTTTATCTTGTTGACAAATTTTTATCTAATGAATACTCCAAATAGTTCACACATTTGTAATTAGGCATGGTCAAATATTCCAAAGGCAATCCATCATATGGTGTTTCAAAACCAATGATGCTTAATAATTATCATTGGATGAGATGATGGGAGGTTCTGTTCATCAAACCCTTTTGGGGGGATTTATTGCCTCAACTGGGACTCAATTATTTATTTATGATGTGTTCATGAATCCTTACTAAGACTGGATATGGGATTGGTTTCCCCTATGTCAATGAATTCATCACAAAAAAAAATTCATGGGAAGAACGTTTTGCATCATAAGTTCTCCATTATTATCTTGTTTATATGTGTTTTTATACCTCCATGATATGTTTGGGCTCACTAATGTTTGTCATATTATAGATATTTTGTTGGTGTCTTGGATATGGGATTTAACCACTATAGGGCATCATACAAAATATGTTAGAATAGGAATCAAAACTCGCATAGTTCATTTAACATAATTAACAGTTGAATGATAGGAAAATAATATGCAGTTTAATGTCATATTGAAAGTATTTGCATGATGGAATTTTAATATTGAGTTCTAGGCTCATGCATTGGTGAGGATTCAAATGAATAATTTGAATATAGTAATCATAGTTCATGTACTACATGTTATGGATTTCAATATATTTAAAAAGATGGAATTTCAAAGGCATTAAGTGGGACTTATGCATTTTTGGATTCCCTAAACTAGCTCTTCGAGAGTATGGAAATTTAATTTAATATGGATGTAATATGGACTACATCCAAAATACTTTCTGAAATTTGTGCATACAAATCATTCTATTGGTAAAATAATCATCAGTATCTAACCCAGTATAAGTTTTTCTCAATGTCAGAAACAAGAGACAGTGGATGATAAGACACATTACATGAGAGCATATCTACAAATGGATTACACATCAAGGTTGAATTTATAGAGGTATGATTATTAGTATCATGTAGAATATCATATGTAGATTTAGACATGGGATTATTTCCAATGTATCCTAGTTATAACAAGAATCAATGTTGTCATAATTTAATTTCTTCCTATCTCCAGATGGGTTCAAGGTTCTTGAGGGAATTCCTAGGCCCGATATTGAAGAGAATGATCATTTATAATATAGTTTTTTATTCATTTATGTAAAAATATGTATGATCGTCTCATAAGAGAAATTATGTCCCATTATTTTGAGTTCTTTTAATATGAAGGGACTTACATGAAGGTGGATACTCAATGGAGCTCAATCCTTAAGAAGGAATCTTCGATATCTAGTTGGACACAAATCAGATTCATCATAGATTAAATGGTTTATAACCCAGTAATGGGATGGTATATGAGATTATAATTGATGTGGTTATTATTATCAATTGTGTTTTGGAATTTTAGTGATTTATACCCTGATGGACTCCCATGCTACCTATTAATTCTCTATCTTCAAACTAATTAATATAAATGATGACTATAAAAGGACTATAGAATAAGTTTTGTATGAAGGAAGTCTCATATAATATAATAATATCAAATGGGTTTTTTGAGTGTGTAACCATATACCATTAACAAAATCCCTCATAAAGGGGAGGTACTTAGCCAATGGTTAATGGATGAGTGTTTATATGGAGTATTTCCAAGTGTTTTGGTTTGACATGGTTGATATATCAAATGGTGTAGGTATGACATGCCGAGGGTGCCTATCTGAAATTTATAGTATGTCTACCTAACATGTCTGAGTATATATGTTTGAGATGATTGAGGTTATATGCATGACAAGGCAGAAAACTCGTGTGGTCTTCTCATGATCGAAGTCAGCATGTCCAGGATACTTTGTACGATCAAATAAGTTGTGTAAATGGTGTTTCCCATGATCAAAGACAGAATGTCCATGGAATATCATGTGATCAAGGAAAAAAATTCTACTTCAATTCATGTGATCGAGGATTACATGTTTAGGTCCATTCACATAATCATGAATGACATGTCTGTGACCATTCGTGTGAGAAAGGAAAACATGTCCAAGGCCTTTTGAGAGATCAAGGCTAATATGTCTAGGGCCTTATGGCTGATCAAAACCAAATTGTATAGGGAATTTCGCATGATCAATTCCAAAATTTCCCAGGCTAACTTATGGTTTCTCAAGACAAATTATGTGACATTTGATCGCATGATCCTAAGAGAGTCAGAAGGTGAGGTCTTATACACATGTACATAATCATATTCATGATAATAGGTACATTTACAACATTTTATGTTTCATGTAAATGTGTATCATTTTTTGTTCATATGTAAAAAATGTTGACATTATGCGTTCACGTACGAGGCTTCATTTAAAGGATTCAAATCATAGGGTTTTCTTGGAAGGAGGAGGGCATTCCCACTAGTTCAAATTCATGTTAAGGGCTATCAAGATGATAATGTACATGAATGTGGACATTTTCATGACTGATTCGCATAACAAGGAGATCTAATGATGCTTAAATTATTATGTGAATTCATGATCGTTGGGGAATAATGTGCTGGATACTCATGGTTTGGTTTCATGATGGATTCCCGCAATAAGGTATCGAGATTACATGGAGAGGTTCTATTAATGGCAGTAGCACCTCGCTTCGTCCACTCCACTCCATCCTCTCTTTCACCTCCAATGAGTAGGTTTTAAAATTTGTATGATTTTTGTATCATCAATTAAGACCATATATATAATCATATTTTTATAGTGAAGATTCCATGTGTAATATCATTTGGTGGTGGAGATATTTCCCTGATCATTATCGTGGGATGCATACATGATCGTATAATGGCTTCACTAGATAAAATTATTGAAACCTGGAAAGGATTTACTTCAAAAAATCAAGGCATTCCCATGATCATTATATTTTCATGCAATGAATTCATGAAATTTGTGGGATATGGTTTGAGAGTTTTGTGTGATTTTTTCCCATTACCACTAATTATTTCAATGGACATCCACTAGAAAATCATCAAATTATTCACAAATAAAATCCTATAAATGTAATAATCCTCTCTCAAAGGAAGAAATATATTGCCTTTCATGGAATCCATGTTTCATTAGTGTATTTTTTGTGACCTATGTCCCATTAATCACGTGATCCATAATACTATTGAGGATGGAATCACGCGATTCATGTTGTTTGGTTTATCTTAAAGCAATTTTTCGTCCTTTTTGATTCCTTGAAACCACTGTATCTATCATACTTCATCATGCTTATGTGATGATGTGGTTGATATGAGATCATGTGATCAATTTTTTGATCACATGATATGTGACATCTTTTCATGATGTATTTGAATGATTGTGTGGTCACTCACTATAAAACTGTTGAGTGTTTTTCATGATCTATTTAGAAGATTCATGTGATCTGGTGGCATGTGAGTGGAAAAAACACCAGACAATCATTCAATGAATTCATACAAAGAATCCTTTAAATGGTGGAAGCATCTCAAAAATGAATTATATACTCTTTTTCATGTGAAACATTTTATGGTTTTGTGGTTTTCACAATCATATTCATTCTATCACATAATCTTTGATACTCCTCTTGATGGATTGTAGTGATCACATGATCAGATTCATATAATCATCCCTTTGTAGTATCAAATCATTCAGATGACGAGAAGGTGTATCAAGCTCAATCATAGCATGCCCTTTGAAGGATGTGGTTTAATGTTAATGGCCATTGTGAAAACATGATTTCTTTGTGATAATGATATTTGATATGTTATTCACCTGATCTAAAGTGTATCACAAAAGGGATTCGTGTGACAGTGTGATGTGTTCATTATATTCCACTATAGATTTTCAAATTACATCCATATAACATCCTTTTCTCTACTGATGGATTACTAATTTTCCCCGTTTGATCATGTTATTACTTTCACATATTGTGATCAATTCATGCTATGAATTGATCCAATTTATATGATAGATTATGTTCGTTCATTTAATAGAATGCTTGGAAAACAATTCCTCATGCATGGATTCTAGATGTTGACCCTATCCTTGGTTGTCTTAGTTTGTTCACGTGTTTGATTAAGAATCAGAGGTTAAGAAGATGTTTTTTATTTCAAAAACACCAACCATAATCATCCGGGAGTGTAGAAGATGGAGGTTAAATAATACATGTGCATGTGATCAAATAGATCAGATGATCTATTCAAATGACATATGTTACATTTGGATTTTGTGGGGTGAAATAATTGTGCCACATCACACCCCATCCCACATTAATTTTTAGAACAGATGGATCATAGATAATAATCATTACCATGTCATCAGTTAATTGATCTATTTGTGGGTTTAGACAACTAATACACCCAACCCACTCCCATTGCATCCACAAGACACTATTGTGAAACCCACTTTGGATCGACCTATATGCACAAAAAACATTCATTATGCTTTCCCACACTCTACTATAAGGATATAATGTTGTCTTACATCCTGGTGCATATGATGAGTCTCTCACACATCCCCTGGTGAAGATGGATATATAAAAATCATGGTTAGAAAATGTTTTGGATATGAGTATAAATAAATTAAAAAAACAAAATATAAGTAAAATGAGTTAAATAACGGTCATAATATGTTCACTTGAAAAATAAAATCCATATCCTTTACTCTTAAAGAATTATACTTCTGAACATCCTTATAAGTCCTCTATATAAAATTTGAATTATATTTTCAAAGGATTCACACTTCTCAAATATTTTATCGAAATGTTATTGGTAGAAAATTATTAGTGATAACAAATGATAAATTAAAGGGAGTAAATAATATTTTATTTTACACCCCTAGTTATAAAATAAGAACACCGTATTTGATAGTGTTTAGGAAATGAAACCCAAATCATAGAATAAAATATAACACCTTGAGAAATTATGATATATTTATTTGTACATAAATTAAATAAATTATGTATATTTCTTTACCCATAACATAGATTTTATATTTCAATAGAGGTAACACTAAATTTTACATGCATTACATGAAAAACTGATCTTATCTTGAGTTACACGCAACATTGAGTTTAAAAGAAATAAGAAATATAATAACAAATTTATTATTTAATATAATAATTATGAAATAGATGTTTCAATGGTGTGAATGACTATTACTAATTAATTAATGAAAACTACCTTCATCCATTTATCAAAATTAAAATAAGAATCATTAAATGAAAAAGAAATGTTTTCTGAATGAACATCATTTTTCTAAAAGAAGGATTAGTCGCTCTATAGAAACATGATATTAAAAAACCATTTATTAACAATTTAAAATTAATTTTTAAAATAAAAAACATCATTTTTTAATTTAAAATTTTAAAAATAATCTTTCGCTGAATGTTTGATATTTTTTTTGAAAAGCATGATTTTTTATGAATCCGAAAAATTAATGAATTTCATTTGAAAATTGACTTTTAATTTAAATAATTTATAATGTTAAATTATATTATCAATTGGATTTAAGGTAAAATTAGTTCAATTACATATCAATTAATTCAGTTTAGGTCATTGAAATCATTTTCATATTGAATTTTGGGAAAAAAATATATAACATTCTCTCTCTCTATTATGAATTAAAACATTATTTATTACATAAGAATACAATTAATACCACCCTAATGTTTTATAAAACTACTTGATTTGGGAATTAGGTAAATTAAATAATAAATTGGAAACAGAAAAAACTATCATCTTTATTAAAAAAAATTATTAACATGATCACACATAAAAATGTATGGGATAAAATGTAGACATTTATAAGAAAGGCATGTGCAATAAAGACCATTAATGGAAAAAAAATAAACTGAACTAGATTATACATTTTATAAATTAAGAACATCAATGGGTAATATATGGATTATTTATAAAAATCCATGATATTTCATGATATTAATAATATGGTAAATGTGGAAACATATTCAAAAATTGAATCATAAACATAGGTCAAGGATAACAGCCAAGACATCATAATGAAAAAATTCCCATAAAGGAATCAGTTTCACTACCATTCATTACATTTTGTCCCATGATACTAAACATTACACAATGAATTTGATTGAAATATTATTTCGGGCACACCCATCACATACATTTCATTCTCATGATAATGTGTTCTATATAGATTATAAAAAATTGTCTCATTCATCATCATATTTTGTTCCTAGACAAAAGAGTGTGGAAGTAATACTTTTAATTCCAAATTTATTTAATTATAAGTGTGTATTGGTGAATAAACATGATATTAAATTTGTATTCTATTCAATAAAAAAAAATTTGTCATGGAAAATCAAGGTGAAATGTCGGCACCATAACAATGTCGCTTAAAATATTATAAAATGGGATAATGATAGAGAAATGGTTATCTCTTTATTTTAAAGTAAATTTTAAGGTAATTTTGATATGCAATATCATATCCCATAATATTTAAATTAAGATAAATGAAATAAGTTATAGAAGATAATTGAATACATATGAGAAATGAAAATATCCCTTACTTGATTGTGTGACTCCAAATGCATGGGAGGTGATTATTGAGAGAATAGGTAAAAATTAAGAGCATTGTAGGTAGGTGAGGGAAGAGTAATTGTAACATCCCAAGTAAGTAATGAATAATAGATATTTTTATCTATCTCTATTAATGATTAATATAGTGTTATAGAGGCTTAAAATGAAAATAAATACAATCTTATGCATGGAATACACCAATATTCTTAAAAGATTGTTTTAGTGCCTTTTGATGGCAAACCATTTTTGAATCTATATTTTGAAAATTTTATAGACTTTGTTTGTCAAAATAAACTTATTATTTATGATTGGGACATCAAAATTTACCTTGTGTGAATTTTTGGTATTTTTCTAACAATGTTCATTTTTTAATGAATAGTGAAAAATACTGCATTTTACATCAAAACTGCTTTTTAATCTAATTTATTTATATTATTAGATTATGTTTTTAATTGGTTTTGAAGTGAAATTAGAATATATTTTAACCATTTAATCCAATGGTGGTCATTGGAATCAATTTCACTTTGAAATTGGACTTAAACTAGTATCAATCTTTTGATACTTATTGTTTTGTAAAAACACGCTATTTGCTCTGGCAGCGGGAATTAATTATTAAGTTAATTAATGTGACTTATATGATTTTAATTTTGTAAAATAGACTTCATTTTTGAATTCGGAATATCAAATATAGCTTAGGGTGAATTTTTGGTAATTTTCTGAAAAACTTCAATTTTTGATGAATAGTGGAACCACTAAGTGGTAGTTAAAGAAACCGATTTTTCGTTTAAATGAAACTTTGCCACTTTTGTGTTATGAATTTCAAAAATCCGACATGCATGGTTGTCATTAAGAAGTAAAATGTGGTTCAATGGGATTAAAATAATTTTTTGGTGAATAGTAACTTATTAAGTTCTTAATCGCGATTAGTGGTAATTAGGGTAGTTTAAGGTCTAAATAAGGCTTTAATAATATGAAATGAACTAGACACATGTCCCAACCTCATTGGTTGTGTCATGGCCGACCATGAAATTCCATGGGTCAATTTGGGGACCCCATGGATCAACATTTTTTGGGAAATGACATAAATTACTTTTTATTTAATGTTAATGTGAAAATGACACAAACATAATATGTTTTACAAAAACAATTTTTAAGTGGGGTTATACAAGTCCAAATTTTGATTATAAATAGTAATTGGAAAGCTAAAAAGATTTCCTATATCATAGTATTTGTTTTATAATTTTTAGACATTAAATAAATTCAATTTTTTATGACATAATAATGATGCAGCGATGAAATCATTATTTGACGATTTAAATAAAATGGAAAGACGATGTAAAATCTAAAACCTAAAAATGGCCAAAACCAATTGGAATAGTGGATTTCGAACCCTTACCACCTAATACACGAATTATATCAATGTGGGACCTTTTAAAACCGAAACACATTTTCAAATAAAGTAATGTTTCTTTACTTTCCAAAAGTGCCCCTCCTCTCCTCTTATAAAAGGCCCCCACCTCTACCTCATTTCACACACTCTTCAAGCCTTTTGCTCGGCCAACCCCTGCCCATTTGCTCTCTCCACATCCCTCTCCTCATCCTAGAGGATTCCCTTTGGGCATAATCCTTTCAAAGGAAGCCATTAGGCTCAAATCAAAAGGAGTTACACTTTTTAAGGTAATTCATTCTCTCATGTTCATTTGTTTTATTTTGCTTCTCCAACCCCCTAAAATCTTTTTATTTACATCTTTTGTAACAACACCAGTATCTTAAATATACTAGGATGTTGTTATATGATTTATTTGAGCTACACTCTCACACAACTACATCAAATGGTTAAAGAACATACGGTTTCGTGGATGGTGAAATTCTGCCTCCCGAAACGATGATTGTTCAACACTCATTTAACACCTTCATAGGTGGCCATTATGATGTCACTATTTTTTTATATGATATATAATATGTTTATGTTTTCCTTAAGCTTCTGTTTTTTTCATTTTGGGCATACCTTTATGATTTCCATTATGGGAAAACACGATATCTTCATTTTAGGAAGTGCGGACTACCGCCCCCTAAAAGTGATTTGATTCGTTAATACCATATGTGGGATGTGTAAAGGATAATTTTAATGATATTATATATATTATTATACTGGAATTATAATATACTCTTATATAATTATGATTCCATTCCAGAAAATATGAAATAGAAATGGAAGTAGCATTCATGCGTACGTACGGCTTACCGTCTCCATGAACGGTGCATTTCATTTCTTACCTCTAAATTATGTAATATTATAAATGCATGTATGTACTAGATATATGTGACATATATGATATATACATCATGAATACCATTCTGGATATAATGAACCTTTGACCAAATTAACAACATGTAAGTGTAAGAAGTCTATTTTTGACTTAAGAACCAAATACTGACAAAATGAACATTATTAACTTAACTGATTACATGATGTTCATAACATGGTATAAAAGGAATAATGAACTTGAAAAAGATTCATAATCAAGTAGATATTAACTCAAGTTTATTATTCCGGAGATTAAAGAACGGTCGGGTCAAGTCGGATACGAGGTATGGGACTTCGTCTCAATCTCCTTTCGTTGAGGCATATTTTATTTTATACACAACTTTCTTTTATACGGTGTATAAACCCCTTTGACTTTTACGTTTATTCAAAAGGAATCTTTTTTATATGAAGCGTTTACTAAATGACAAAAGGGAATGTTTTTGTCGTACGTATGCGGCGACAACGACTTCTCCGCCGTCGTGACCGTTATTTGAGTTTCGGCTTCCTCTACAAGCCATACCTTATTTTTTTAAAAGAAAAATAAATACCATGTTTTACTTTTCTTTTATTTTAGTATTGAAAATGGTTTTCATAATGTTTTTATATCAATGTGTTGTATTGATATCTCATGATTGAAATGTGGAAATTTTATGTTTCCTTTATGCATGTTTTATGTGATATGATTATGTTATGGTTCTTGGGCATTATTATGATGACGGGTGGTTCCGTGATAAACTAAGGGCGGGTGAGCCCGTTATAGCTCTCCAATGCAGTGGGTAACGCGAAGGAGTGAAACGTTAAGGTTTCTCCAAAGAGATTTTAGGGAATATACTGTGATGGGTATTCCAAACGTAACCAAGAGGGTTACTCCCTACGTAAGAATGTTATGAATGCCTCAAGTTACCTTTATGTCTTATGATTTCTATGATTTATTCATGATTTTATGAGGTATGTTAAAGTGCTTATGTTTTATGGGTAAAGTATGATTTCATTCTTATGTATATATGAACTCATTTTCCTTTCCATGTTTTTTTATAACCCATGCTGAGTTTTTATGCTCATCCCAAGTTTTTTTTTGAAATGTTTCTCACAGGTCAAGGGAAAGGTACATGATAAGATGATAGATTCGAGGATGTGTCAAGAAATAATCCATGTATTATTTTAAATGTGTTTCCATTGATGGGAATGAATAATACTATCTTTATGTAACCACTTTGTTTATATGTGGAATGTAATGCATGTTTTATGATCTAATTCTCTAAAACTCTAAACCCGAAAAGATCCTCAATGTGTAATCTTGTAATAACTCAAGATTAAGTAAGGTTTAAGGCTGGGGCCTTATAGTTGGTATCAAAGGTCGGTTTAGATAACTTTAGGAGTTAGAATTCTATTAAATGATTATCCAAAAATATTTTTTTTCGAAATCATATAGCATTTAAAGATTACCATGTTGCCTCATCTAAGACATGTTTGTTCAGAATGGTTTTCCGCAGAGGAAACAGGGAAGCAGTGCTAGGAAGGCATACAGAAGGAAATAACCTTCCGAATCAGCATCCAGAAATGGTCGGAATTGGAACTGAACAGTTTGTTGCAGTAATGGCGCTGTTGACTCAAGCGATAAATGGCGGTGGTATCCATGCACGAGATCAGCCAGATCAACCACAGAGGAACATGTCTGTGGTGGAACATTTCATGAGGCAACATCCACCATCATTCAGAGGATCATCTGACCCTGTGCTAGTTGAAGGGTGGATTAAAGCACTGGAGAAGATTTTTGATGTCATGGGGTGTTCAGACAATCAAAAGGTTAGTCTTGCTATTTACCATTTGGAGGGTGAAGCAGATCAGTGGTGGTCTATGGTTAAAAATATCAGGGACGCCGATGAGATTGATGCTCTTGACTGGGATGAATTCAAAGGTATGTTTGTTGAGAAGTATTTTCCTAAGGCTGTTCGACTTAGGATGGAAAAGCAATTCTTGGAATTGAGGCAAGAGGAGGACTCAGTGGCTGCCTATGAAGAAAGGTTCACTCGATTGTCAAGGTATGCTCCAAATTTTATCCGGAACATTGATAGTAAAATCAATCGTTTTTACTCAGGATTAAAGCCAAAGTATCGAAGGGCATTAGCTTCTCGTGAGTTTAAAAGTTATGAAAAGCTTGTTCGATGTGCTGAGAAGGTGGAAATGGAGTTTTCCGATGACCAAGTTTTCTATAACAACCAGCAGAAGAAGAGACCGAGGTGGCAGGAGAAAGGTAAGAATTCTTCCAAAAAGTCTGATGGTAAGAGAACTAAGTTTCCAGTTTGTGATAAATGTGGAAAAAGGCATGTTGAGGAATGTCTTCTGAATTCTGGAAAGTGCTACCAATGTGGTAAGATGGGATATAAGGCTCGTGATTTCACTGAAAAGGATCAAGGTGAATGTAAGAACAAATTTGATTTACAGTTAGTGAAATGTTATAAGTGCAATGAGATGGGTCACTATGGAAACGAGTGTCTGACAATGAGCTTGAGTGATGGGAAGCAGTTAGACTACAATCAGAAAGGGGTGGTGAAATCCTTTGCAACTACTTCAGCAGATGTCGGTCCATCAAATAGAGATTCGTAGCTTCCTTGGTTTGGCGGGCTATTACCGAAGGTTTTTTAGAAATTTTTCACGGTTATCTAGTCCAATGACTAAGCTAACTCGGAAGGGTGTTAAGTTTATCTGGACAATAGAATGTGATGATTGTTTTCAGGAATTGAAAAGAAGATTGGTGAATGCTCCAGTTTTGGCACTACCTTCCAGGAATGGTGAGTTTGTTATATACAGTGATGCTTCATTGAAAGGACTTGGTTGCGTCCTAATGCAGAATGATCAGGTAATTGCTTATGCTTCACGACAGTTGAAAACTCATGAGGTAAATTACCCTACACATGATTTGGAATTAGCTACTATTGTTTTTGCTTTAAAAATTTGGAGGCATCATTTGTATGGAGTAAAGTCTGAAATATATACTGATCACAATAGTTTAAAGTATATATTCACTCAGAAAGAATTGAACATGAGACAAAGGAGATGGCTGGAATTAATCAAGGATTATGATTGTACAATTCATTACCATCCGGGAAAAGAAAATAAAGTGGCTGATGCTTTGAGTCGAAAAAGTAATGCTTCATTAACAAAGTTGTGTTTGGAACGTGATCCTTTGGTTAAGGATTTGATGAACTTTGGCATAGAAGTTGTTGGTGCAGGAAGTCCTTCTGTTTTGTTTCAGGTATCAGTGAGATCATCTCTATCAGATAGAATCAAGCAAGCACAGAAGCAAGATAGTGAGTTGCAGAAAAAGGTAGAGCTAGTTCAGAAAGGTAAGTTGCCTGAATTCAACATTGATAGTGATTGTGTTTTGAGATTTGGGAAGAGATTGTGTGTGGCTTGTGATTCACAGTTGAAGAGAGAGTTGTTATGTGAAGCTCATAGTTCTCCGTTTTCAGTTCATCCGGGCAGTACTAAGATGTATAGAGATCTGCGGGAGTATTACTGGTGGGATGGAATGAAAAGAGATATTTCTGATTTTACTGTGAAGTGTTTGACTTGTCAGCAGGTTAAAGCAGAGCGGTAGTTACCGAAAGGGATGCTTCAGCCTTTACCAGTGCCAGAGTGGAAATGGGAGAATATATCCATGGACTTTGTTGTTGGATTACCGAAGACATCTCGAGGTAATAATGCAATCTAGGTTATTGTTGATCGCTTGACCAAATCTGCTCATTTCCTTGCTATACGAGATACTTTCTCTCTTGATCAACTTTCCCGTTTGTATCTTAAAGAAATAGTCAGGTTACATGGAGTTCCTCTCTCCATTGTATCGGATTGTGATCCCAGGTTTACTTCTAACTTTTGGAAAGGCCTTCAGAAGTCATTGGGTACTGAATTAAATTTTAGTACAGCTTTTCATCCTCAATCAGATGGGCAGTCAGAACGAACAATTCAGACATTGGAGGATATTCTACGAGCTTGTTCTATGGATTATCAGGGAAGTTGGGACCAACATCTTTCTTTGGTTGAATTTTCATATAATAACAGTTTCCATTCTAGTATACAGATGGCACCATTTAAGACATTATATGGGAAGCGGTGTCGAACTCTAGCTTTCTGGGATGAAGTGGGTGAAAGGAAGTTGATGGGACCAGAATTGGTAGAAGAGATGGCAGAAAAAGTTCATCTGATTCAGAAACACATGAGAACAGCTCAGAGCAGGCAGAAGAGTTATGCGGATAACCGGAGGAAGGATCTATCTTTCGAGGTAGGTGATCATGTTTTTCTCAAGGTTTCTCCTTGGAAAAGTGTGATGAGATTTGGTAAGAAAGGAAAGTTGAGTCCAAGGTTCATTGGACCATACAAAATTCTGGAAAGAGTTGGATCAGTTGCATACCGAGTGGCTTTACCTCCGAGTTTATCTCAGGTACACAATGTTTTTCACATTTCGATGTTGAGAAAGTATATGCCAGATCCATCTCATGTTTTGAGTCCAGAGGTAGTTCAGCTGGAAGAGAATCTATCTTATGAGGAACAACTGGTCCAGATTCTTGACCACAGGGAGCAAGTGTTACGGAATAAAGTGATTCACCAGGTAAAGGTTTTGTGGAAAAACCACATGATTGAAGAGGCAACATGGGAATCTGAAAATGCAATGAGGGATAAGTACCCCCATTTATTTGATAAGTAAATAAATTGCGGGGACGCAATTTTCTAAAGGGGGGAAGGATGTAACATCCCAAGTAAGTAATGAATAATAGATATTTTTATCTATGTCTATTAATGATTAAGATAGTGTTATAGAGGCTTAAAATGAAAATAAATTCAATCTTATGCATGAATACACTAATATTCTTAAAAGATTGTTTTAGTGCCTTTTGATGGAAACCCACTTTGAATATATATTTTGACAATTTTATAGACTATGTTTTTCAAAATAAACTTATTCTTTATGATTGGGACATCAAAATTTACCTTGTGTGAATTTTTGGTATTTTTCTGACAATGTTCATTTTTTTAATGAATTGTGAAAATTACTGCATTTTACATCAAAACTGCTTTTTAATCTAATTTATTTATATGATTAGATTATTTTTTGAATTGGTTTTGAAGTGAAATTAGAATATATTTTTACCATTCAATCCAATGGTGGTCATTGGAATCAATTTCACTTTGAAATTGGACTTAAACTAGTATCAATCTTTTGATACTTATTGTTTTGTAAAAACACGCTATTTGCTCTGGCAGCGGGAATTAATTATTAAGTTAATTAATGTGACTTATATGATTTGAATTTTGTAAAATAGACTTCATTTTTGAATTCGGAATATCAAATATAGCTTAGGGTGAATTTTTGGTAATTTTCTGAAAAACTTCAATTTTTGATGAATAGTGAAACCACTAAGTGGTAGTTAAAGAAACCGATTTTTCGTTTAAATGAAACTTTGCCACTTTTGTGTTTTGAATTTAAAAAATCCGACATTCATGGTTCTCATTACGAAGTAAAATGTGGTTCAATGGGATTAAAATAGTTTTTTGGTGAATAGTAACTTATTAAGTTCTTAATCGCGATTAGTGGTAATTTGGGTAGTTTAAGGTCTAAATAAGGCTTTAATAATATGAAATGACCTAGACACATGTCCCAACCTCATTGGTTGTGTCCCGGCCGACCATGACATGCCATGGGTCAATTTGGGGACCCCATGGATCCACTTTTGTTGGGAAATGACATAAATTACTTTTTATTTAATGTTAAAGTGAAAATGACACAAACATAATATGTTTTACGAAAACAATTTTTAAGTGAGGTTATACAAGTCCAAATTTTGATTATAAATAGTAATTGGAAATCTAAAAAGATTTCCTATATCATAGTATATTTTTTATAATTTTTAGACATTAAATAAATTTAATTATTTATGACATAATAATGATGCAGCGATGAAATCATTATTTGACGATTTAAATAAAATGGAAAGACAATGTAAAATCTAAAACCTACACATGGCAAAAACCAATTGGAAGAGTGGATTCCGAACCCTTATCACCTTATCCACGAATTATATCAATGTGGGACCTTTTAAAACCGAAACACATTTTCAAATAAAGTAATGTTTCTTTACTTTCCAAAAGTGCCCCTCCTCTCCTCTTATAAAAGGCCCCCACCTCTACCTCATTTCACACACTCTTCAAGCTTTTGGCTCGGCCAACCCCTGCCCATTTGCTCTCTCCACATCCCTCTCCTCATCCTAGAGGATTACCTTTGGGCAGAATCCTTTCAAAGGAAGCCTTTAGGCTCAAATCAAAAGGAGTTACACTTTTTAAGGTAATTCGTTCTCTCATGTTCATTTGTTTTATTTTGCTTCTCCAACCCCATAAAATCTTTTTATTTACTTATTTTGTAACAACACCAGTATCTTCAATATACTAGGATGTTTTTATATGATTTATTTGAGCTACACTCTCACACAACTACATCAAATGGTTAAAGAACATACGGTTTCCGTGGATGGTGAAATTCTGCCTCCCGAAACGATGATTGTTCAACACTCATTTAACACCTTCAAAGGTGGCCATTATGATGTCACTATTTTTATATATGATATATAATATGTTTATGTTTTCCTTAAGCTTCTGTTTTTTTCATTTTGGGCATACCTTTATGATTTCCATTATGGGAAAACACGATATCTTCATTTTAGGAAGTGCCGACTACCGCCCCCTAAAAGTGATTTGATTCGTTAATACCATATGTGGGATGTGTAAAGGATAAAGTTAATGATATTATATATATTATTATACTGGAATTATAATATACTCTTATATCATTATGATTCCATTCCAGAAAATATGAAATAGAAATGGAAGTAGCGTTCATGCGTACGTACGACTTACCGTCTCCATGAACGGTGCATTTCATTTCTTACCTCTAAATTATGTAATATTATAAATGCATGTGTGTAATGGATATATATGACATATATGATATATACATCATGAATACCATTCTGGATATAATGAACCTTTGACCAAATTAACAACATGTAAGTGTAAGAAGTCTATTTTTGACTTAAGAACCAAATACCGACAAAATGAACATTATTAACTTAACTGATTACATGATGTTCATAACATGGTATAAAAGGAATAATGAACTTGAAAAAGATTCATAATCAAGTAGAGATTAACTCAAGTTTATTATTCAGGAGATTAAAGAACGGTCGGGTCAAGTCGGATACGAGGTATGGGACTTCATCTCAATCTCCTTTCGTTGAGGCATATTTTATTTTATACACAACTTTCTTTTATACGGTGTATAAACCCCTTTGACTTTTACGTTTATTCAAAAGGAATATTTTTTATACGAAGCGTTTACTAAATGACAAAAGGGAATGTTTTTGTCGTACGTATGCGGCGACAACGACTTCTCCGCCGTCGTGACCGTTATTTGAGTTTCGGCTTCCTCTACAAGCCATACCTTCTTTTTTTTAAAAGAAAAATAAATACCATGTTTTACTTTTCTTTTATTTTCGTATTGAAAATGGTTTTCATAATGTTTTTATATCAATGTGTTGTATTGATATCTCATGATTGAAATGTGGAAATTTTATGTTTCCTTTATGCATGTTTTATGTGATATGATTATGTTATGGTTCTTGGGCATTATTATGAAGACGGGTGGTTCCGTGATAAACTAAGGGTGGGTGAACCCGTTATAGCTCTCCAATGCATTGGGTAATGCGAAGGAGTGAAACTTTAAGGTTTCTCCGAAGAGATTTTAGGGAATATACTGTGATGGGTATTCCAAATGTAACCAAGAGGGTTACTCCCTACGTAAGAATGTTATGAATGCCTCAAGTTACCTTTATGTCTTATGATTTCTATGATTTATTCATGATTTTATGAGGTATGTTAAAGTGACTATGTTTTATGGGTAAAGTATGATTTCATTCTTATGTATATATGAACTCATTTTCCTTTCCATGTTTTTTTTATAACCCATACTGAGTTTTTATGCTCATCCCAAGTTTTTTTTTTGAAATGTTTCTCACAGGTCAAGGGAAAGGTACATGATAAGATGATAGAGTCAAGGATGTGTCAAGAAATAATCCATGTTTTATTTTAAATGTGTTTCCATTGATGGGAATGAAGAATACTATCTTTATGTAACCACTTTGTTTATATGTGGAATGTAATGCAAGTTTTATGATCTAATTCTCTAAAACTCTAAACCCGAAAAGATCCTCAATGTGTGATCTTGTAATAACTCAAGATTAAGTAAGGTTTAAGGCTGGGGCCTTATAGTAATGACATGATAAATGTGTTTTTTGTGAAGAGAAATTTGAGCTTATGTAACACCCTAAGATTTTATGAGATATATTATTTTTAATTTCATTGTTATTTTCTGTTGTATGCTACACCAAGATTATCTTGTAGTATACGCAACAATATACTTGGATTCTGTGACACACAAAAGCGACCATCCTTGATAGCTTACATGGGATGCAATACCGAGTTTCACTAAACAATGATATATTATAATATTATTATGAATTAGCCATTATGAATAGTATTAACAGCATCATGAATTTTATAACATTATAATTCATCTTACACATTTTCTAAAACATGGTATGAGAAAAAAAATTATTTTTTTTGGATAAAATAAGTATTTTTAAAAAAATGCAGTTTTGTCACATTTTGATGGCGCACCCATTTTAAATATAATTTTTGAAAAGTTCATAAGTTAAATTTGACAAATTAAACATCTTATTTTCAATAAGGATATAAAAATTTATGTTGGATATAATTTTGACAATATTCTAAAAACCTTCAAATTTTAATGAATAGTAAAAATACACTTATTTTGAATTAAAAACAAATTTTTTCATCGAGATAATTTATATGGGTAAATATTAATATTGAATGGTTTAGTGTATAAATATAATATATTTTTACTATTTAATTTAATATATGTCATTATCATTAATTTTACATTGAATTCATAGGCAAATACATTTCAATCTTTTGCAATGTTTGAACATTTAAAGCATGTTTTCTCTATAGTGGTATTAATTTTAAATTAAATACTGTAACTTCTGTTTATTGAATTTGGAAAAATGGATTCCATTTTTGAAATCAGTAGTTTCAAATTATGTTAATAGTATAATTTTATTTTTGGGTATTATGAATAGTAGCTATGGTGAATTTTATTTACCACAGTTAAAGGTAATTTAAGTAATTAAGGGTAAATATATTATTAAACAATTACGCTAAAACTTGTCATAAAATAATTGGATGATTATATTTCTTCTTAAAATATACTTGGGTAAAAAAAATTTATCTTTTGGAATCCACTTGGATGCGATTAAGACCTTTAATTTATTTTATTTAAATGAAAGTAAAATATATCTCACTCAAACGTTAATAATTAAATTATTTTGAATATTAAGTTATAAAAAATATAAATTCTATTATAAATAATAATTTGAAAGAAAAAATTATTTTCTTCATCATGGAAATTTATTTTTAATTTTTAAGAAATATATAATTTCTTTAATAGCTTATACATTAATGATGTAGAAATTCATTATTTAGTGAAGAACGAATAATATAGTTTTTATTAAAAAAATAATACCCATCAGAAGGACCAGAAACTTGACAAAACCTTATTGGTCGAGTATATCCATTCCCTAATAATATAAGGGTCTACTTGTGGACCATTTGGAACCTTATAAAACAAATTATGACATTTATATTATTTTATTTTAAATGATGTCAAAGTTGTCACCTTCATAATTTAATAAACATATCATTTTAAAGGTAGCGTGTTTTAGAAGATAAATTCAACTAAAATAATTATTATGAAATTAAATATATTTAACTTTGTCATAGTATTTTATTTTAAATTTTTATGCAAAAAATAAGTATATTAAATAATTATATGAAAATGTTGTAGTAATTATTTTATTAAGAGAAATATCAAATAAATGGTATTAAAAATATTAAAATAAATATTAAATGAAGGAATTATTATTCTACATGATTTTTATAGATAAATATGACATGTTAGGAATCTATTAAATATTTTTATTTGAACATATCATCTGTGTGAATTTTATTTAAATTTAAATAAATGAATATTGTCATAATTGACACTATTGATACATTATAAAAATAACATATTATTAAATTGTTTAAAAATCACAAAAATATTAAAAACATAAAATTTTTGATTCATATGTTCTATAATTTCATAAAGTATCCAATTATGGAAAATCACAAACACATAAGTAAGTATTTATAAACAATTAAAATTTAGAATACTATTACCACAAATAAGATTAAATAGATCAAATAAGGATAACTCAAATTGATATGGTTTTAAATAATTTAAAAACATGTATAAATTTTTTTTTGAAGATATTACAACCCTATCTCATTTCATGTACTAATTTGGGTCGTTTTGGAGGTTTTTATGTGGGTTTTGAGTTTTATTATAATTTAATTTTATTGAGGTTTCCAAAAGTGCCCCTCTCCTCTCCTATATAAGGGCACCTCCTTCCCTCTTCTCTTCACTCAAATTTGAGCCTTCGTGCTCTTCCAAACCCTACCAATTCCTCTTATCAACCTCTATAGTAACATTATTGTGGTTATGGTGTTCTCAAAAGTCCAACTCTAGTGCCATAAGTGGAATTTTAATGGAGGCACTTCGAGGAAGATGTAATATCTTCTACCGATTCTTTCAAATTTATTTCTCCTTCAACTTCCTATTCATTAGATTTTTTGTTATAAAGTAATAAAATCAGTATCACTCATATAAATATTTGATATCATAAATATGAAACAACCCTATTTCAACTTCAATCTATCCAATGAAAAATGAAATCACCACACATGCGTACGTACGAAATACCGGCTCCACGTCGTGGTGTAATCTATTTTTAGTCCACCACATTAAATGGATAGGTATAATGGTGGAAATAATAACTATATATGATTATTATAACATGATACTAATTCTGAGATATTATATCATCCACTCAAATTCCATTCAATAATTATTGTAACGATATCATCGCTCGTGTGTACGTACGTATTGTCGTCTCCACGATGCGATGAGATTCATTCTCCATGTTAACCATTCAATAATGATTATAAATTATATATAATGAATAATAATAAGATATATGACATAATAATTATATTTTAATTATGTATATATATGTCATCTACTAATATCCATTCAATTCAATAATAAAATGAAAATAGCATTCATGCATACGTACGGCCTACCGTCTCCATGAATAGTGTATTTCATTTCATTTATCTATCTATTATATATATATACACACTGAATATATATATGATATCTAAATCATGTTTTACATTCTATAAGTATGTAAATCATGATATATGTAATAATATCAAGAATAACAAGTCCTAACAAGTATGATAAATGAAATGATTTTTACACAAAACGTTGGTTCAATATGGAATTAACAAATGAACGGGTAATATAAAGTCATAAGTGAATCATATATTATATCATAAAAATGAATATGATTCTTGAATAAGTAAATGAAATTATTTAAATCATTATAGATGAGGTTTGGACACATACATAAGAAATTGGACATAATGTAAGGGATAATAAAATCTCATTCTTATCGAGATTGTTTATTCTTACGTATTTACTAGGGTTATATTTTTCATACATGTCCATGTTTTATAAAAAACGTTTTCATAAATATTTTTCTATTCTTCCATGTATTTTTAATTTTGTTTTTACATGTTTTTGACTTATACTATGTGGTATGGAACAAATATTTATTTTGTTTACCATACGAGGTACTTTTTTCGAGGATAATGTTTTTTATCTTATATAACATGAAAAAATTTTATAGTTTAATGATTCCTTATTTCCATGAAGCATCCTATACAATATTTCATGATTATTTTCAATAAAATTAATTTTATTTTAAAATTTCAAGTCATTTTGAGAAGTGAAAATTATTTTGAAGAAGTAATGATATTTTCCTGAAGAATTCATTTCAAGTGTTTTATCAAAACTATTTTCCATATAAGATGATATTTTTTTAATATGGATATTTTTCATGTATAATGTCCCTATTATTTAATTTTGTATATTTTTTTATGATGAAATTATATCCATTGTTTTATATGGATTATGTTATAATGGGATAACGTATATGAAACCCATTTTATTCATTAGGTAATGATGAATGATTTATGTTTATTTTGTGGAAGAATAATTTCATTATGAGATGGGTGGGACCTAAATCACCCTCCAATGCATTGGGTAATGATTTATATCCCATGAGATATACATGGATGTAAAGAAAGGAAAGTCTGTTTCAATAATACAGGGCTAAAATGACAATTAAACTCGGTTTAGTAATGGACTTTGTCCACTATGATGGTATTTGCAGCAATGCATTGGCTACTATGGAAATAATATCATGTGCCTAATGGTTTTCCACAATTATATGTATTATTACTCTGCTATTTTATCATGATTAATGTTCCTTTATGATCTATGCCTTACGTAATACCAATATTTTTTTCACAACTCAATATTTTGATGTTTAAAGATTATGTTCATGTTTTTATGTTCAAATATATATGGTTTGTTTTATTTTCCCCATGAATACCCATCGGAGCATTTGAGCTCACCCTGTTTAAATATTATTTTCCATAGGATATAATGAATGGTTTTAGGTAAGAAAAAAAATGGGTAAGATCATTATTGGAGATGTTGAAGATCTTTAAATGTGATTAGGAGATAATGTTCCGAGATTCCAAAGGGACTAAACTATTACGATACTTGGGTGTCTATTTTTGTTATATATTAAGTATTTTTCAAAATTAATGTAATGTCCATGTACATCAATCTTGGGTCTCTATAGTTACTATCAGAGGAATGTTTTAGTTAACCTTTGGAAACTAGGATGCGAAAAATTTAGTGAGATCGCTAATGATATTTCAAACGTACGTCTAGGGATGTCCCTAAGGTTAAGTATAAGTATAGGTTATAGTCCTAGAATTATGGTAACTATATCATAATTAAACATATATTTATATATTGAAGGTATTATCCTATTATTATGTTGTTTTCCTAGCATGATATTTTCCTCTCACACTATCCTTTTTGGGTTTTTGACGATGGTTGGAACTCGAAGGAATCATGTTGATCAATGTAATGGAAAATTCAATGATTGTCCTCTTGAACAAAACAATGTTATGGGAGATGGAGTGAAAAATCTTATTGCTATACTTACACAAAATATGAATCATTCTGGACTTCTAAATGAGCAGATTTGGGAACAATATTCTATCGAGTCCTTCATGAGGTAACGTCCACCTTCTTTCAATGGGTATTCTTATCCACATATAACTGAACAATGGATATGTACCATTGAAAATATAATTTCTATACATCATTATTCATAACATGAAAAAGTAATTTTGTCTATTTACTGTCTAGAAGGTGAAGCATAATATTCGTGGACTCTAATTACTAATACAAGGCCCCACGATGAAATTGAATCCATGGAATGAGATGTGATAAAAAACTCATTTTTCAAGATGTACTTTCCTCGTATTCTTTGAACGAATAAGGAAAAAGAGTTCCTTGAGCTTAATAAAAAGGATGATGAATCTTTTGGTATATATGAGGCTAATTTTACAAGGCATTCAAGGTATGCATCTGGCTTGATCATTCATCCTGAAACTAAAGTTGATCGATTCTTTAGTGGCTTAAATCCAAGTCATCGAAGGGAATTAGCTATAAGAGAATTCAGTAGCTATGAAGAGATTGTGCGTTTTGATATCAAGGTAGAACTGGGATTTTGTGTTACATATCCACCTCATGGTTATGAAAATAAACAAAAGATGGAATTCAAGGAAAAATATCAAAACTATAGTGAAAAGAAGACAAATGATTCGTTATGCTCAAAGTGTGGAATTATGCATGGTGGAGATTGTCTTAAAGGGACTAGAAAATGATTTAAGGGTGGAAAAAAAGCTCATCGAGAAGCTGAGTGCCAATGTAATGGAAAAAATGTAGCTAATGATGTGAATAGAGAAAATATGATACAAAACGCCCCACCAACACAACAATAAGTTCATGGAAATGGGGAATTATCTTAACCAATTCCCTAATCCAAGGGTTAATGTTCATCGACCACAAAAACCCCTTAAAGAAAAGGAAAAAAGGGACTTCACATGCGATCACTATTGGAGATGTTGAATATGACAATGAATTGGTGGAATTATTAAGCTTTTATTTAATGGGATTCTAAAATAGTGTTGTGGAATCTCATTTTTAGTATCATGGAAGTTTGGAAAATCTATGTATTGGTTTATTCTGGTTTTCAATAATTTTATGGTACTAGTAACCGTGAAAAGTGATTAAAATATTTTTTGAAAGCACATAATATGTGCATAATGAATGGATATGGAGATAATGAAATGTTTGATAGAATTAATGAGCACATGACTGATATAAGGACAAAGTGATATCTTGGTTTGAGTATATAAAAATTTTGGGATTTTGGTATGTGGAAAGATTTAAATATTGGAAACATTCATGTTTTCACAAAGATTATACGGTAATTCATGTTTCAGGAGAATACATGATTAATGAATTCACATCTTTGGAATGTGACCAACAAGATATATCTTATGATATATAGGGGATAATGATGGTATTGAATTCTTGGTTGTTGACCATTCTAGTAATCGTCTTCTTTTTACTATGAGATCGGACATAATTATTTTTTATAAGACTAAAGGTTGGAATGGATTATGTTGGACATCAGATACTATTTTTTAATTATAAAACATATCTCTAGAATGTTATAATAGTATAATTTTAGAAAAATGGACAACCTACAGGAAGGGAGACAACTCATTGTGTTGGACAAGAATACAGGAATCGAACCAACAACTGAAGTACGACAGGACTTTATCTCATACCACTGGCCTATAGGAAGTCCCTGGTTAGTAGAAAATAGTATTATTTTATTAATAGGTATGATAGATGAAGTATAAGTCCATTTTTTGGAATCATATACGGTTAATCTCACCATAGATGGACTTATATATATTTAATAATTTGTGCCATCCTTTTTGTGATAAAAAAAATGGAATGACCTATCATTCTATCACATGATCAGCTAATACTTCATGAATGGAAAATTCAACTTCATTTCTTTAAACAAGAGATGAAGTGGAAATTGTTCATGGAATGACCAATGATGATTTTACACTAAAATCAGGTAAGTATTTATCCTTATCCAAAAAATTCATCATCATTAGGGAAATGATCTTGAAAACCAAAAAAAATCATAGTACCCACATATCTGAAGAATCATATGGTAACTTAGATCATCACAAATTTAGGGCTTTGTGATTGTCGGCTTTTTTCAAAGCCATGTTCTCTACCACTCTCCATCAGAACGTGCTGGTTAGATTTCTCTTCCATGTCCATGTTTTCACCTATGTTATCCTATGTGGAAACCCACTGATGAGTTAATTTGGGTAACCGTTTTGTTTCATACGTTAGTTTTTAAAAATTAAGTTTTAGTATACCATTTTATTATTTGGGTTTCTATAAAATAAAATTCAATTTGTAATCCATTTATAACCCCGACGAATTTCGAGGGAGAGATTCATTTTAAGGGGGTAGATTGTAACACCCCAAGAATTTATGATATATATATTTTTTAATTTATTTAATATATTTTTTTTATGCTACACAAAGATTATAATGCAGTATATGCATCTATATACTTGGATTGTGTTACAGGCAAGAGCGACCTTCCTCAATTGCTTGCGTGGTACGCAATACTGAGTTTCACTAAACAATGATATATTCTAATAGTATTTTGAACTAGCCACTATGAATAGTATAAAACAATTTTTTAATTTTATAACATTATAATTTATCTTAGACATTTTCTAGAACATGGTATGAGAACAAAATTAATTTTTCTGATAAAAGAATTATTTTAAAAAAAATGTAGTTTTGTTGCTTTTTGATGGAACACCCATTTTAAATCTTATTTTGACATGTTTATAAGTTAAATTTGGAAAATTAAACTTCTTATTTATATTAAAGAAATAAAAATTTATGTTGGATAAATTTTTTACATTTTTCTGATAAAATATATAATATGATAAATAGTAAAAATACACAAAATATTAAATAAAAACAACTTTTGTCATCGAGATAAATTATATGGTTAAATTATAATATTTAATTGTTTTAAATTATGAATGGAATATATTATTATAATTTAATATAATATAAGTCATTATTAATAATTTTACATTGAATTCATATGTAAAAACAATTCAATCTTTTACAATGTTTTAACTTTTAAAACCCATTTTCTCAATAGTGGGATTAATTTTAAATTAAATACTGAAACTTATGTGTCTTGAATTTGGAAAAATTTATTCCATATTGGGATTAAGTGGGATGAGATTATGTTGATAGGCTACTTTTATTTTAGGGTATTATGAATAGTAACTATGATAAATTTTATTTACCACAGTTTAAGGTAAATCTGGTAATTTAGGGTTAAAATAATATTATAAAATTACCCTAAATCTTATATTAATATAATTGGATGATTATATTTCGTCATAAAATATACTTGGGTTAAAATTTTATCTTTTGGAACCCACTTCGATGAGATTAGGACCTTTTAATTAATTTTATTTAAAGGAAAGTGATATATGTCTCACCCAAAATTGTTTAATTAAATTATTTTTAATATAAGTATATACTGAATATAAATTCAGATATAAATACTCATTTGAAATATAAATTTTTTTTCTTCATCATGGTAATTTATTTGTAATTTTTAAGAAATATATAATTACCTTAATTGCTTATACATTAATGATGCCGAAATTATTTATTTAGTGAAAAATCAATAATATAGTTTTTATTAAAATAATAATACCCATCCAAATGCCAAGAAACTTGACCAAACCTGATTGGTAGAGTATATATATACCATAAACATCCTTGGGACAACTTGTGGGACCTTTGGAGCCTCATAAAATAGATTACGAGATTTATATTATTTTATTTTAAATGATGTCAAAGTTGTCACCTTCATAATTTAATAAACATATCATATTAAAAGTTGGGTGTTTTAGAATATATGTTCGACTAAAATTATTTATATCAAATATAATAGATTTAACTTAATTATCAAATTTTATTTTGAAATTTTATGAAAAAAATAAGAATAATAAATAATTATATGAAAATGTTGTAGTAATTATTTTATTAAGAGAAATATCAAATAAATGGTATTAAATATATTAAAATAAATATTAAATTAACTAATTAATTTTCTCCACTAATTTTATAGATAAATATGATATTTTAGAAATATATTAAAAAAAATAGAACATATCTTCTATATGGATTTTATTTAAATTCAAATAAATGAATATTTTCAAAATTGACACTATTGATATTTTATAAAAATAACATATTATTAAATTCTTTAATAAATGAAAAAAAAATCAACAATTAAAAATTAAAATTTATATGGTCGAAAATTTCATAATGTATGAAATTATGGATAATTCACAGCACATAATTACATATTTATAGCCATTTAAAATTTAGAATATTGTTACCACAAATAAGATTAAATAGATTAAATAAGGATAAATAAAATTGATAAGGTTTAAAATAATTTCTCAACATGTCTAAATTTTATTGGTGTATTATATTAAAACCCTATTTCATCTCATATTCTAATTGGAGTCATTTTGGATGTTTTTTTGGGGGGGTTTAGTTTTATTATAAATTAATATTTCTGAGGTCTCCAAAAGTGCCCCTCTCCTCTTCTATATAAGGGCACCTATTTCCCTCTTCTTTTCACTCAATTTTGATCCTTCATGCTCGAATAAACCCTGAAAATTCCTCTTCGAAACCTCTCTAGTTACATTATAGAGCTTCTGGTCTTCTCAAAAGACCTACTCTAGTGCCCTAAGAGGAATTTTAAAGGAGGCACTTCGAGGAAGAGATTATATCTTCTACCGATTCATTCAAATTTATTTCTTCGTATAATTCGTCTTCTTTTGATGTTTTGTTATAAAGTAATAACATCAGTATCGCTCATATAATGATATGTTATTTTAAATATAAATCAACCATATTTCACCTTCAATCCATCCTATGAAAAATAAAATCACTACGTGTACGTACTTATATAATACAGTCTCTATGCCATGGTGTAATCTATTTTTCCACCACCAACTTACTTGGATGGGTATAATGCTTGAAATAATAAAAATATATGATTATTATAACATGGTACTAATTTTGAAATATTATATCATCCACTCTAATTTCATTCAATAATTATGGGACCGATATCATCGGTCGTGCATACGTATGGATTACCGTGTCCACGACGCGATGAGATTCATTCTCCATATTAACCACACAAGAATGATTTTAAATTATATATAATTAATGTTACTATGACATATAAAATAATAATTCTACTATATTTATGTATATATATATTTCATCTACATACTTCCATTCAAGTCAATATGTAAAGGAAAACAGCGTTCATGCGTACGTACGACCTACCGTCTCCATGAACAGTGTATTTCATTTCGTTTATCTATCTATCATATAAATATATATATATACACTGAATATATATATATATATATGATAATAAATCAAGTTAGACAGTTTATAAGTAAGTAAATCATGATATATGTAATAATATCAAGAACAACAAGTCCAAACACGTATGATAAATGAAATGATTATTACTGAAAACGTTGCTTCAACATGGAATTGACAAATGAACGGGTAATATAAAGTCATAAGTGAATCATATATGATGTCATAAAAATTTCTATGACTCTTGAATAATTCACTAACATTATTTAGATCATTAAACAAGAGGTTTGGACACATACCGACGAAATTTGACATAAGGTAATGGATAATTATTCCAATATCGTTCTTATCAAAGATTGTCTATTAGTATGTATTTACTGGTGTTATATTTGTCATCCATATCCATGTTTTATAAAAAAAAGTTTTCATAAAGGGGTTTAATATTTTTCTATGTATATTTTATGTCGTGTTTACCTCCTTTGGACTTTTACTATGTGGTATGGAACAAATCATTCTTTTCTTTACCATATGTCGTACTTTTTTTACGAGGAGAATGTTTTTTAACTTATAAAACATGAATAGATTTTTACAGTTTCATAATGCCTTATTTTCATGAAGTTTCCTCTACAAGATTTCCCAATTATTTTCAAAAAAATTATTTTCTTTTCAAATTTCAGGAAATTTTTGGAAAAGAAAATGATTTTTAAGAAGAAAGGATATTTTCCTCTAGAATTCACATCAAGTGTTTTATCAAAACTATTTTCCATCTAAGATGAAATTTTTAAATATGGATATGTTTCATGTATAATGTCCATATTATTTACATGTTTTTATTTTTTTTGTGATGAAATTATATCCATTTTTTATATGGATTATGTTATGATGGGATGATGTATGTGAAACACATTTTATTCATTAGGTTATGATGAATGATTTATGATTATTTTTTGGCACAATGATTTCATTATGAGATGGGTGGAACCTATAACTCCATCCAATGCATTGGGTAATGATTTATATATCATTAGATAGACTTGGCTGGAATGACAAGTAAATATGGTTCAGCAATATAGGGTTGGAACTGCAAGTAAACCAAGTTTAGTAATGGACATTGTCCACTGTGGTGGTCTTGGCAGCAATGCCTTTGATACTATTGAAATAATATCATGTGATTATTGGTTTTCCACAATTACATGTTTTATTCCCAGTCTATTTTATCATGATTAATGTTGCTTTATGATCTATTCCTTACGTAATGCCAAGATTTATTTCAAAATTCATGATTTTGATGTTTAAACATTATGTTCATGATATTATGTTCAAATGTAAATGGATTGTTTTATTTTATCAATGCATAACCTTGCTGAGAATTTGAGCTCACCCTTTTTATGTTTTCATTTCCCCTAGATATAAAGAAAGGATTTATGTATGAAAAAAAAGTCTTAGATCTTTATGGGAGATGTTGAAGATCTTTTAACATGATTAGAAGATTATCTTCCGAGTGTCCAAAGACACTAAACTATTACGGTCCTTGGGTGACTATTTTTTTATGTATTAATTATTATGAAAAAGTAATGTAATGTCTATGTATGTGAAGATTGGATCTATACAGAATATGTGGTTTTATAAAGGAAAATAGTGGGGATTTCATTATTATTTATCAAACAAAAGTTTTGGACTGTATATAATAAAATAACCAAATCCACAAACCTTGAAATTATTTTTTTATATGGTTTCTGACATATGGGAGGGGTTTAAACAATTTCATAAGGACAAGGTACAAACATAATAAAATGTAACCCTTTCTTATGTGTAGCTGAGTCATACTCTAAAATAAATTATTGTAATACCATAATATATATTAATAGTTTTAAATGATTCATAATGGTTTTTTAAAATCAATAAAATAAACTTATAATATCATTATATTAAATAGAAACCATATATTGTTTCATTGATACCGTCTATAGTATTTATTACATAACTTTTTTCCATTATTATGTGATAGTACAAAAAGTATATTTATACTATATTTAATTTTTACATGAAAAATTAAATGTCTCAAAAAATTATGAAAAAATAACAAATGAATTATTCCGACATCTTAATTTGATGAAAAAAACATTTTATCAATTTAATTTAATTAATATTTTAATTTTAAATATTAAAATTTATATTTCATTTATTAAGAAATGATTTTTTAGCAATGAATGTTTTAAAAACCTTTTAGAAAATTCATTTGACAATATAAAAACTATATAATTATTTATATTAAAAAAATTAATTATATTATATTATTAAAATATTTCTTAATTAAAAAATTAATTTATTTATTTAAATAATTTTTTTCATTGAATACGAATATTACCAAAAAATACATTTTTTTATTGTATCAAAATATAATTCATTTAAAAAGTAACAATAATAAGAAAAAAAAATATTAATTATAATATAAAAAATAATGTACATAATATTATCACTTGAGTATTGATATATATCCCTTTAATACGCCTATAAATCCCTTAAAAGTATGGGGCATGACGTTGAGAGATTCATGAGGTGGTTTGATGAATATAGTTTGGTTTCTGGTATAAATGACCTTGAACTTCAATAGTAAATAGTTTCACTCATGCTTAAGTTTAGGAATCTAATATGATCTCTTTTAAGGGAAACTCCCATATATGATATCACCCTTTTATGCTTTGATAATGGGATTCATAGGGTATGATTCTAGTAGTTGAGGACATTACTTACTTTGTTTGTGTCAATTGGATTTGTTAAAAACATATATTTATATTAATCATGTGGTTATTGTTTAAAGGCTATATTAAAAATGGTAAGTATTCTTAATGTTAATTTAAACATGATTGGATATAATAAAACTAAATAAGTGAATGTGTCCCCTATATCTATATTATATAATAAGACTTTTAATTAACTTTCAATTTGAATTTTATTTATAATTGTTTGGGTCATTATAATATTCAACCCTTAAAAAATTCCTCCCTTGAAATTTTCATTTCCCACAGTAAAATAAATCATGATAGCTCTATTTTATAGCCTTCCCTAGATTCCATGTTTCTTATTCAAACATTATTTTTCTACCGAACACTTTTATGAGGTTAATTGTCTAATTTTCTAGAACATTGTCTCTAGAATTAAAGATCATCACTGGATATTTTTCATTAAAAAGGTCATTATCCAATGGTACCACATCTGGATTGAGTACATGTCCAGGGTCTGGTATGAGATTTATTTGGAGGTATACATGTAGAAGATCATGCAATTGGGATAGGGTGTGTGGGGGTTATAGTCAATAGGACACCGCTCCGATGATATCAACTGTCCCAAAGAGGATGACATATCATTCACTAAGAATTATTTTATTTTAAAATCTCATCACTTTGTTTCATGGAGATATGTCTAGTAATACCATATCTTTAACATAAAACACTAGGTCTCACTAACTATAATCAATATAATTTTTGTTTCATCAATATGTATCCTTGATGAAATATTTAATGGCCTTAACCTTTTACACTATTTTACAGACCATTTATTGACCTGACCATATTTGTTTCAAAACTTCATCCATGCATACAGGTGTTTGGATCCTCATCTGATGTGGGGCTCTATAGGGAGCCATTTAGATGCTTAATTAGAAATTGTTGTTATAAGTGAACTCAACCTGAGGAATATGCAAGTCCAACAAACCTTTATTGTTAATTGAACATCTTCTGAACATATCCTCATGTGTCTAGATAGTCCACTCAGATTGGAAATCAGTTTGAGGGTGATAATCCCTATTGAAGTTCAACTTAGTGTATTGATTATAATGAAGAAATTTTCAAAACATAGAGGTAAATCTCAAATCTCAATCAAGAACAATTTATAGTTGTAATTAATGTAGCATTACCACTACTTTGATGTATATCCATGCAATTTGATCCCATGATAAGTCCTCTCAATTTGTTAAAGATTGATTTGTCTTTATAATGTTGTCCATAACAAACAATATATCATTATTACCATTAGATTACTTTGGATGCCTTGTGAAATATTCTATGGTGATATTTTTTCATTTCCATGTTGGTATTCGTAATGGTTTCATCATACCCTTATACTTATAACTTTCAAACATCACTTTCCAACATACAAAGAACTTTGATGTACATTTAGCTTTCTCCTTCTTCATATTGTCCCAACAATAGTACTATCAGAGATCTCAATACAAAAATGTTCTTCCCTGTTGAATGGAGAATTTTTAACTATGTGAATCTACCAAACATTCCTTATTTGACTTTGGATATGATGGAACACTTTTTATTGACCCAATTCTTTCAACTCATTCTTCATTAACATTGAACTATGAGGATTCACATTTTCCAGTGATTAGAAACTTCATCTAAATTCCCACATTATTTATATAAGAATCCATTATCTTTTTCATAAGGGAGGGTTGATTAATCATTTGTGAAATGAATGAGGTTGTTTCTTCCTTTATGATTCCAATGTACATCCTTTTTATATCTTTGATGACCATATCCCTCTCAATTCTCACCAATAATATAATTGATGGATCCTTTGTAGTAAGAGTGTCTTCCACATTATTCAAAATCATATGATGTTAGTGGATTGAGAAGTCATGGTCCTTGATTAGCACTTTTCATCTTCATTGGATAATTATCAACTCTTTCTATGAGAATATGTACTTGACTATTTTGTGATCCGTATATATTTCACACATCTCCCCAAAGAGACATTTCAACCATATTTTCAAAACAAATATCTTTGTATCCATCTCCAAATTAGATGTTTGGTATTTATATTCATGAACATGGAAAAAAATTATATAATAATATATCAATTTTTCATTATCAATTATCACACATCCCAAACCCTTCTTTGAAGTAGAATAGTATGAAAATTTATCCTCTTGTGGGTAGTGTCATCATAAGGGCAGAAATAAGACTTCTTTTCAACAACATGAATCTCTATTCACATACATTATTCTAAGAAAACATAACTATCTTATTATTTAGCTAGGTTTTAGGGTTTTACAACAGTGATAAATTTCTCACAAATCTATGATTTTACCCATCTAAACCATTGAACAAATAATATCTATAAAATATATTATCCTTGGCCATCAATCATTTTTTTTTGAAGGGTCCATAGATATATCATAGCTTGTGAAGATATAACCCATGAATATTACGTCCTTCATCTAAAAATCACAATATTTGTACTTTTACTAATTCTTCTTTACTCACATGGTCTTCAGAACAATACTTAGATACTCCTCATTCACCTCTTTGATTTTGGTTTATTATAGAATATAATCTATAAAAGCTAAAAAAATATTTATCTTGGTAATATATTAAGACTCAATTCATCAATTCCATTAAAATATCTAGAGAATGAGTGAGTTTTAATGGAATTAATATGAAATCAGAGTGCTCATACCTTATACAAAAAACATTTGTTGGGATATACACCTCCTCTATCCTAACATGATAATATCCTACCTACAGATCCACCATTGAGAAGTATTGTGTTCCATGTAGCTGAACATGAAATTTATCAATCCGTCGAACTAGATTGATGTTATATTCCATGATTCTATTGATTTTATGATAATCAATGAAAAGGTGCATTGACCCATCCTTTTTATTGATGAAGTTGACTAGTACACCCCATGGTGATGCACATGGAATTATGAAGCCATTATCTAGATTTTCATGTAGTTGATTATTTATCTCATCATTTTCCACAACATTCATTCTATATGGAGTCTTTGATAATAGAAGTTACTTAGGTGTGAGTTCAATTGAAAATTCATCCCCTTATTTAAGACGAAGACTAGGAAATTAATCAAGAAGCACATCAGCATATTCCCTCACAATAAGAATGTCTTTGAGGATGGTTCATTCTATAGACTAGAAAACTTAAGCTATATAACATTATTATATGAAAATAATATTCAGGCTTGGGATATTTCATCTAAAGAAGATTCACCCTCCTCCTTGCACTAGTATATAATTTAGGGGTCAATGCGTGATAAGAATAGTTATTTCCATCTTAGTGAAATTTTTGTGGGTATATACAAGGAATGACTTTCCGTGCATATAATTTCATGAATTTCACTAAAGAGAGAATGAGAAAGATTATTTGGATTTATATCTCACAAATATTGACAGGGTATTTGTCACGACCCGCCCTCGGGGTCCGTGCCGTGACTACCCCAAGCCCGCCTTCCATAGGCCAGGGGCTGGCGACTAGCATCAAGGCGTAAATCCCAGTAAAAAGGGAAGGCATTGCCTTTGAAAAGTAATACAAACACCACAGAGTAAGCAAGCGGAAAGTAAACACTAAACAAAAGCAGAGTACTACTGAAAGTGCGGAAAAGTAAATGGGCCAGTATACAAACCCAAACTGAAAGTAAAGTACAACTCAAAAGGGGAAACAGCAACTGAAAAGTAAAAGCCGCTACTCCGAGCTGTCCACAGGAAATCCCACCTGAAGGGTGGGTACAGATAGCTCCTCTGCTCCACGGGTCCCGCCGTCCGCTCCGTGCACGTCCTGCCCAGTGGTCCACCTCCGGGTACCGTCCCGCTCTACAAGCCTCAGCTAAGGTCAACGATGTCCGTCATCTGCAACCAACACAACGTAGTGCGGGCGAAGCCCGTGCAGGGGTGAGTATAAGCTACTCAGTAGGGACCCCGAGACCCCTGAAGGTCTCTCAAATCCACAAAGGATAAACCACGAAAAAAAGTACAATCACGAAGTAACAACCGACACTGCTTAGGTATATGCCCATACATATACCTAAGTCATCAATTAAAATACGCTCCAACCTCCGAGCCCAAGTACAACTCAGTCCACGCAGAAAAGTATACGTATTCCACATAGGAAAGCAAAACATAATCCACACAGGATTGCACAACAAAATCCACACAGGAAAGCAACAGGATTCAGCTCAACCAGGATTTTCATTAACGAAACCGTAACTGTTGAAGAGTCCCATCTCTGAAGTGTACAGTGGTCCTGTCACGACTCTGAGGTACTGCTCACTAACCTAAGACTGCTGAAGTACTCCTCCTGTCGAGTACCGCGGGTCTGCTGCCAACTACCGGGCGCTCCGTCCGCTGAGGGTCTGCTGCCAAATACCGGGCGCTCACCCAGATAGCCTACAGAGGTACTCCTCCAGTCGAGTACCGCGGGTCTGCTGCCAACTACCAGGCGCTCCGTCCGCCGTGGCTCTGCCGCCGAATACCGGGCGCTCCGTCCACTGGGCTTGTCGACTCACTCCAAGTTGAGTCGGTCGAGCAGTCTTCAGGTCTCAGCCGGTTTCACGGTCTCCGTACTCTGTACGCTCGTCTCCAGTATTGCAGGTCTGCCGCTACAACCGAGCGCTCCACTGCCAAGGATATGCTGCTACAACCAAGCGCTCCACCGCCCAAGGTAAACAGAAGATTCAGCTCACACAGGTTCGGAAGCACTGTTCCACGTAGGATCGCTGAGTGCTGTAGTCGTCGTCGTCGAATCCGCACAGGATCTCTGTACTGTCGTCGTCGAAGTCACAGTAGCAGTCGTAGCAGTCGCAGCCAGCACTAGGGTTTCCGCACACAGCATGCTCGTTCGGAGGGTCCGCTCCACGAGCCGAGAGGCTGATACATCAACTGTCACGAAGACCAGAGTTGATGTATCCAAAAGTTCCGTATCGTCAACAGGAACTCAACGCAACAGACGGCGCGTCGATCGGACGCCCGGTCTGAGAGTTATTGGCATTTTCGTCTCCGGGGGCCCGGTTGGTTTTTAAGGCAAAACCAACCCGACCGTACTCCACCTGCGTCCAAATCTTGGGCGGAGTATGCAAAAGATTCGTCTCACTAAGAGGGACACAACACAGCTGACGACACGTCAATCGGACGTCCGTAGCTCAAGATATGAGCGTTTCCGCTCCGAAGGCCCGGTTGGTTTCGTGAACGAACCAACCCGGACGAACTCAAAGTAAACCGAAACCTTGAGTGAGATATACCGAAACGACCGTCTCGATCCAAGGATCGTGTTGCCGCAGACGGTTCGTCATTCGGAGGTCCGAGGCTCAAGATATGTCCCAAAAACCGATTCTGGTTCGAAACGGGGGGGGGGGGTCCGGGTCCGGGCCGACCCGGCCCGACCCCCCCTGGGGCGGCGCGGCGGGCCGCGGCGGCCTGGCGCCGCGAGGGGCCGCACGCGGTGGCTAAGCCCCCGCTGATTGAAGCGGCACGGCCTATGTGCCGCGCCTTTGCAACAAACGGCCCCCACGTGGGGGCCGGTTTAAATAAGAGAACCGGGGGGCTGCTGCCCCCCTTTCATGGAACCGCCCCCCTCTTAAAGAGGGGGGTTTTACATGCTGGCCGGGGGATTAATTCCCCCGGTTTAATGCCTTCCGGCCGGCCAGCTGGCCGGCCGGTTTTCTCCAACGGGACCGGAAATTCCGGTCCCCCCTTCTGCTTCCGACGCCGGCGGCCCGGCCGCCGGTCTTCTCTTCCGCCGCGGCCCGGAACCGGCAGCAGTCTCCTCGTCCCGCCGCGGCCCGGAACCGGCCGCGGTGTTCGTCGTCCGGCGCGGTGCGACGGCACCGCGCCCCTTTCGCCTTGCCTTGATTCCTTTCAACGCGGCGCGACGGCGTCGCGTTCTTGAAGATTCTACCTCGGCGTAGCGCGACGGCGCCGCGTAAAATAAAAGCACGGTTATCCGCGTGGTGCGACGGCACCACGCCACTTGCTTCCACCCGCAAGAATAAACAAGAACGATGGAGGGGGGTTCGGTAGTGTTCGTGCGGTCCGGCCCCCTCACGTTAAAATAATAACGCAACTTAAATAATTCAAGCCACACGTTAGACTTGCTATTCACGATCAAGAATAAAAAAAGGAAACCAAAAAGAAATCAACAACCCCTACCTCGGGTATAAGGTTCGAAGATTGTGAACGTTACGCGGAAGACGACGTCGCGGAGGTCGGGCGTCGCGGTAGCCGTTCGTCAAATCCGATGACGAAGGGATGCGTTCGAAGAGACACGTCGTTGGCGAAACTTGTACGTCGACGAAGGTTGTCCGAGGAAGAAGTGGCGTCCCCTTCGTTGACACGGTAAACGAAGAATGGAGGTGCGGCGTTCTTCGTCGGAGCTTGAGCGTTCTTCGTCAAGATGAACGTTCTTCGAGTTCTTCGTCAGAGTTGAAGAAGAAGAAGAGCTCTCCACCTCTCAAGAAGACAAACAAATAACCCAAAATAAAATAAGACAACAACTTATTTTATTATTACATAACACAATAGAATTTCAAAAGTTTGAAATTCAAAAGGATTAACTCCCATAATTAAATAAGTAACTCAAGTCAATAAATGAGGCGTTAAGGGAGTTGGGAGAATTTGAAAGGATTAGGGGTTCGTGTGGGCCCCACCACACTTAATCCTCCCAAGGGAGGTTAAGTGGGTGTGGGTCCCACTTCCAACCCCCTTTGGTAGGTTTTATCAAGTTATAATAAAATTTGTTCTACACAAATTTTATTTAACTCAAACTAAAAACCCCAAAATTAACTTTCAACCCGCAACAAACGCAACTCCCGAAAAGGTCTCTTTAAGCGAATATCGGCGCTGCGAGTTCATCGGTGCCCTCGGATTTCAATTCCGAGCACCAGATCAAAAGTTAGGAATTCCCGCTCGTTCGTTCACTGAACGTACCCGAGCCAAACTTCGGAAATTAATTTCGGGCACTCCGGGCCTCGGAATCAGGTGCCGTCTGAAACCGCGCTCTTGTAAAATTATAAAGAAAATTAAGAAAAAAATTTCCTTGAATTTTACGGGTCTTTACATTACTCCCACCTCAGGGCTTTAAGTCCCCGTAAAGATACATCAAAAACTAGGGAAACAAATGAGGGTACTGAGCACGCATCTGAGCCTCCCGCTCCCATGTGCTCTCCTGGAGATTCCAGTGCTGCCATCTGATGCGCACAAGAGGAATCGATCGCCCACGCAAGACCCGCTCCTGTCGATCCTCTATCTCCACCGGGACCTCCGTAAAAGTCGCCCCATCGTCAACGTCAAGCTCCCCATGAGCAATGATGTGCGTCGGGTCATGCACGTATCTACTCAGCTGGGATACGTGGAAGACGTCGTGCACCCGGTGCAACTGAGGTGGTAGAGCCAGGCGATAAGCCACCTCGCCAACCCTGCTAAGGACCTGGAAGGGTCCGATGAAGCGCGGAGATAACTTGCCGCCTCGGCCAAATCTCCGAATACCACGTCGAGGTGAGACCCGCAAGAAGACGTGGTCGCCATCCTCGAACTCCAGTGGCCTCCGCCTCCTGTCAGCATATGACTTCTGCCGGCTCTGAGCTGTCCTCATCTGCTCCTGGATGACCTGGACCTTATCTGTCGTGGCCTGGACCATCTCCGGTCCCATCAGAGCTGCAAGATTTCTTCTTTTCCGATAAGAGAAATCTGGTCCCATCCCCTGGATGAACCACATTCTTTGCCTAAAACAGTCAATCCTAACATGGATGATACTAATCCATACCAAGGATGACGTCGTAAGGCCTCGACGCTACTACTAAGAGATTCAACCGTTACTCTCGCCTCGGGTTGATTCACACTGTCGGCATCAATGTGTGGTAACTGGGTCTCCTCCAGTTGATGTCTCACAAGTGAGGGTCAAGTCAACAGCCAAAACTGGAACCTCTTAGTAACATCACGAAAGAGGACAGGAACGAAAATATCACAAAGGTATGCGTCTTTTATCATTGCATCTCATAATACAAGACGCTACACAAAAGCAACAAGGAACCAGAAGTACAAAGGATGTATCCACTAGTTCTGCTCCTGTCCATCGGCTCCCAGAGCTCCATGATCGAAGGCCTCGGCTGCCTGAAGCTGAGCTCTCCCCTGCGGTCGGGGTGGACCTCCTGGTGGTGGTGGTTGTAGAACCTCAAAGCGTCGTCCACCACCTGCTGCTCGGCCAGCTCCTCTGCCTCGTCCGCCTCCTCCCTGCGGACCGCCACGGTCGAACCTCTGCCTCTGCCTGGGAGGTTCTTCACTTAACTGCTGATCATCAGCATGGCGGGTCGGACAGTCACTAGCCATGTGACCAATCCCGCCACAGGAGTAACACTGCCCACTCTCGGCACGCCTGACTCGGACTCCACCCCGGCTTCCCCGCACAACTGAGCCTGAGTCGTGCAGTCGGTCACTGGTAGGTCTGGTCTGCCTGGAACCCTGAGTCATCCGTCGGCTATCTGCTGCAGATGACTCTGCCACGTGCCGCCCTGCGGTGGGTCGCTGTGCTGGTGTAGACTCAGCAAGGAAGCTCTCGATCAGAAGGGCCCGCTCCAGTACTCCTTTGTGAGTCGGTATGCTGAGGGAGATCAGTGATGCCCTGATCTCGTGTCTCAAACCCTGCTCGAAGGTCCGGGCCCGGAAGAATGGGTCCCGTACCATGTCGGTCGAGTAGCGCGAGAGATCGGTAAATCTCGCCGAGTACTGAGCGACCGTCATGCTGCCCTGCCGCAGCTGAAGAATCTCCTGGATACGCACCGCACGAACTGTGGCTGGGACGAACTCCGTGCGGAAGAGGCTCTCAAAGTCCGTCCAAAGTAGAGATGCCTCATCGTGCACCTGGAGCATCAATCTCCACCATCGTCCTGCTGCTGCGTGTAGTAGGCTCGCAGCGAGGATCACCATGAGGTCTGCTGGTGTCCTCACTAGCCTAAACACTCGAACCACTGCCTCCAGCCAGTCCTCTGCTGCCTGGGGATCCGTCTCCCCGCGAAACATGGGCGGTCGCTGGCGCTGAAACTCATGCAGTGCGCTGAGGCGACGTGCATCGTCAGCGGCTGCTGCTGGAAGCATCGGGGGCTCGGCGGGTAGAGCTACCGCCGGTGCTACTACTGGAAAAGGGCCCTGCACCGAGGCCTCGTCGCTCGGTGGGCTGTCGTCACGCTCGACTCTCGGAACCCTAGCTGGATGCCGTCGTGGGGCCATCCTGAAAAGGAAACAGGTGCGCCACGGTCAGAACAGTATACCTGGTGAGCTGATATAAGTAATCACAAAGAAAAACTTTGAAACACACACGCAATCAATGTTTTCGTGCATTAAGTCGGAAATCAGAAGTCAGGGTCCTGGTGTACGGATACGTCGGCCGCCGCACCAACACTGGACTCCCTGGACTGATAACCACACTCAATACGCTAAACATTATTGCTTCACAAATAAAAGATCAGAGTTCGCGGTAGAACCAAACTCCTTTGATACCAATTTGTCACGACCCGCCCTCGGGGTCCGTGCCGTGACTACCCCAAGCCCGCCTTCCATAGGCCAGGGGCTGGCGACTAGCACCAAGGCGTAAATCCCAGTAAAAAGGGAAGGCATTGCCTTTGAAAAGTAATACAAACACCACAGAGTAAGCAAGTAGAAAGTAAACACTAAACAAAAGCAGAGTACTACTGAAAGTGCGGAAAAGTAAATGGGCCAGTATACAAACCCAAACTGAAAGTAAAGTACAACTCGAAAGGGGAAACAGCAACTGAAAAGTAAAAGCCGCTACTCCGAGCTGTCCACAGGAAATCCCACCTGAAGGGTGGGTACAGATAGCTCCTCTGCTCCACGGGTCCCGCCGTCCGCTCCGTGCACGTCCCGCCCAGTGGTCCACCTCTGGGTACCGTCCCGCTCTACAAGCCTCAGCTAAGGTCAACGCTGTCCGTCGTCTGCAACCAACACAACGTAGTGCGGGCGAAGCCCGTGCAGGGGTGAGTATAAGCTACTCAGTAGGGATCCCGAGACCCCTGAAGGTCTCTCAAATCCACAAAGGATAAACCACGAAGAAAAGTACAATCACGAAGTAACAACCGACACTGCTTAGGTATATGCCCATACATATACCTAAGTCATCAATTAAAATACGCTCCAACCTCCGAGCCCAAGTACAACTCAGTCCACGCAGGAAAGTATACGTATTCCACATAGGAAAGAAAAACATAATCCACACAGGATTGCACAACACAATCCACACAGGAAAGCAACAGGATTCAGCTCAACCAGGATTTTCATTAACGAAACCGTAACTGTTGAAGAGTCCCATCTCTGAAGTGTACAGTGGTCCTGTCACGACTCTGAGGTACTACTCACTAACCTAAGACTGCTGAAGTACTCCTCCTGTCGAGTATCGCGGGTCTGCTGCCAACTACCGGGCGCTCCGTCCGCTGAGGGTCTGCTGCCAAATACCGGGCGCTCACCCAGATAGCCTACAGAGGTACTCCTCCAGTCGAGTACCGCGGGTCTGCTGCCAACTACCAGGCGCTCCGTCCACCGTGGGTCTGCCGCTGAATACCGGGCACTCCATCCACTGGGCTAGTCGACTCACTCCAAGTTGAGTCGGTCGAGCAGTCTTCAGGTCTCAGCCGGTTTCACGGTCTCCGTACTCTGTACGCTCGTCTCCAGTATCGCAGGTCTCCCGCTACAACCGAGCGCTCCACTGCCAAGGATATGCTGCTACAACCAAGCGCTCCACCGCCCAAGGTAAACAGAAGATTCAGCTCACACAGGTTCGGAAGCACTGTTCCACGTAGGATCGCTGAGTGCTGTAGTCGTCGTCGTCGAATCCACACAGGATCTCTGTACTGTCGTCATCGAAGTCACAGTAGCAGTCGTAGCAGTCGCAGCCAGCACTAGGGTTTCCGCACACAGCAAGCTCGTTCGGAGGGTCCGCTCCACGAGCCGAGAGGCTGATACATCAACTGTCACGAAGACCGGAGTTGATGTATCCAAAAGTTCCATATCGTCAACAGGAACTCAACGCAACAGACGGCGCGTCGATCGGACGCCCGGTCTGAGAGTTATTGGCATTTTCGTCTCCGGGGCCCGGTTGGTTTTTAAGGCAAAACCAACCCGACCGTACTCCACCTGCGTCCAAACCTCGGGCGGAGTATGCCAAAAGGTTCGTCTCACTAAGAGGGACACAACACAGCTGACGGCACGTCAATCGGACGTCTGTAGCTCAAGATATGAGCGTTTCCGCTCCGAAGGCCCGGTTGGTTTCGTGAACGAACCAACCCGGCCGAACTCAATGTAAACCAAAACCTTGAGTGCGATATACCAAAACGACCGTTTCGATCCAAGGATCGCGTTTCCGTAGACGGTTCGTCATTCGGAGGTCCGAGGCTCATGATATGGCCCAAAAACCGATTCTGGTTCGAAACGGGGGGGGGGTCCGGGTCCGGGCCGACCCAGCCCGACCCCCCCCTGGGGCGGCGCGGCGGCGCGGCGGCGCAGCGGGCCGCGGCGGCCTGGCGCCGCGAGGGGCCGCACGCGGGGGCTAAGCCCCCGCTGATTGAAGCGGTGCGGCCTATGTGCCGCGCCTTTGCAACAAACGGCCCCCACGTGGTGGCCGGTTTAAATAAGAGAACCGGGGGGCTGCTGCCCCCCTTTCATGGAACCGCCCCCCTCTTAAAGAGGGGGGTTTTACATGCTGGCCGGGGGATTAATTCCCCCGGTTTAATGCCTTCCGGCCGGCCAGCTGGCCGGCCGGTTTTCTCCAACGGGACCGGAAATTCCGGTCCGCCCTTCTGCTTCCGACGCCGGCGGCCCGGCCGCCGGTCTTCTCTTCCGCCGCGGCCCGGAACCGGCCGCGGTCTCCTCGTCCCGCCGCGGCCCGGAACCGGCCGCGGTGTTCGTCGTCCGACGCGGTGCGACGGCACCGCGCCCCTTTCGCCGTGCCTTGATTCCTTTCAACGCGGCGCGACGGCGTCGCGTTCTTGAAGATTCTACCTCGGCGTAGCGCGACGGCGCCGCGTAAAATAAAAGCACGGTTATCCGCATGGTGCGACGGCACCACGCCACTTGCTTCCACCCGCAAGAATAAACAATAACGATGGAGGGGGGTTCGGTCGTGTTCGTGCGGTCCGTCCCCCTCACGTTAAAATAATAACGCAACTTAAATAATTCAAGCCACACGTTAGACTTGCTATTCACGATCAAGAATAAAAAAAGGAAACCAAAAAGAAATCAACAACCCCTACCTCGGGTATATGGTTCGAAGATTGTGAATGTTCCGCGGAAGACGACGTCGCGGAGGTCGGGCGTCGCGGTAGCCGTTCGTCAAATCCGATGACGAAGGGATGCGTTCGAAGAGACACGTCGTTGGCGAAACTTGTACGCCGACGAAGGTTGTCCGAGGAAGAAGTGGCGTCCCCTTCGTTGACATGGTAAACGAAGAATGGAGGTGCGGCGTTCTTCGTCGAAGCTTGAGCGTTCTTCGTCAAGATGAACGTTCTTCGAGTTCTTCGTCAGAGATGAAGAAGAAGAAGAGCTCTCCACCTCTCAAGAAGACAAACAAATAACCCAAAATAAAATAAGACAACAACTTATTTTATTATTACATAACACAATAGAATTTCAAAAGTTTGAAATTCAAAAGGATTAACTCCCATAATTAAATAAGTAACTCAAGTCAAGAAATGAGGCGTTAAGGGAGTTGGGAGAATTTGAAAGGATTAGGGGTTCGTGTGGGCCCCACCACACTTAATCCTCCCAAAGGAGGTTAAGTGGGTGTGGGTCCCACTTCCAACCCCCTTTGGTAGGTTTTATCAAGTTATAATAAAATTTGTTCTACAGAAATTTTATTTAACTCAAACTAAAAACCCCAAAATTAACTTTCAACCCGCAACAAACGCAACTCCCGAAAAGGTCTCTTTAAGCGAATATCGGCGCTGCGAGTTCATCGGTGCCCTCGGATTTCAATTCCGAGCACCGGATCAAAAGTTAGGAATTCCCGCTCGTTCGTTCACTGAACGTACCCGAGCCAAACTTCGGAAATTAATTCCGGGCACTCCGGGCCTCGGAATCAGGTGCCGTCTGAAACCGCGCTCTTGTAAAATTATAAAGAAAATTAAGAAAAAAATTTCCTTGAATTTTACGGGTCTTTACAGTATTAGTTATAAACTTGGGATGAAATAATTTCCCCATTTTCCTTTTTCACCAACAACTCTACATCGATTCCTTTTGGTGCTGTTTGAATAGTACTACTAAACCTTCATGACATAAAGAACTATGTAGAACTATAATCGAAATATGTGTTCACAATTCTAGAATGAATAACTAGCACACCTATTGACACTTCTTTGTCTAGATACACATTAGCAATTATGATTGAAAAATATTTCCCTTTCTTCCTTAGAGGTTATTGGTTCAATCCAAAAAACCTTTTAGAAAAGAATGGATTTTAAAAGTTCCATGGTTCTATAATGTTGAAGTAATTAACAATGCATTTAGGGTTTATTAGATCATTACATTATTCTATCATATTAGTTGGTTTCACTTTTCACTTGCAGTTAGTTACTTGACCTTAATTCCAACGCCTAAAGCATTTCCTCATTCCCCTTTGGAAATTTTCATTCTACTTCTTTACTCAGATTTTACAATTGGGATTTTGAATTTTATGGAGCCAATATATTTCTCTATTGGACAACTATAATTAAACTACACTTTCGTATTCTTACCATGGTGAAACCCTTATGATTTTTTGATATCAATTTCAACCTTGAAAGAACATCATAAAATTTTATCATATCTACCAATGTCATGGATTGTCTGTCCTTTATGTACACTATGTTTAATCCCACCAAATAAGTAGTAAACCTTGCATTCGAGAGTAAGGAAAAAGTAAGAGGAATATTTTGCAACTATTTTTCAGGTTTTACCATACACACAAATATATTTTCCATTTATTTTGATGAGGGTATGGAAATCCCATTACATTTTAATTAATATAGTGTCAGGAATATATTCATAGAAAATACATTTTCATAAATACATTCAGCATCATCCCTTTGATCACTTCCTAGTTAATTTATTCTTTATCAATTTCTACCACTGAACATCTTATCCCTCCGTATGATAATAACCTAGTAGAACATTCTCTTGTATGAAACACTAAAGTATGGAGAAAAACATTTCAATGGAGTTGATATATTGTTTTGTGATTAAGGGGTCAGACGATCCATTTAAATATAGAGTCCTTTATAGAATAAAGGAATCAATCAGAGATTATTCTATCTTAGGTGAATTTGGGTTCTCCTCCATACCAATGTTTTAATTCATAATATAAGTCATCAGAGAGAGTATTGTACATATATTTCAAATACTTTTCCCATTAGGTTCATCATCTCATTGGGGAAGACATCACATTTCCAAACATGTTGATTGGTTACCTAATTCCTCCTATTTTCATCCACTATTTAGGATAATGTAAAAATTAGGGATGATTATTTTTAAACTGTTGAAAACATAAATGGGAATCCAAAGACATTAAATAGATAACATAAATATTACATGTATTTCTTTATTTTAGTAATTTTTAGGATTTAACATATGTTATACATGATCTATTTCATAATATAAATTTTTATATACATTTCTTATACCTTAATAATTATTCATAATGGGATCATGAATTTACCAATGCACATCTCCTAGGAGTATAGAATCAGGTGATTTGTGAAGGCTTATTTTCGTGTACCAGGTTACAATGATTCAGGCCTGGCATACTTTATCAGAGTTGTTAACACTAGGTATATCTATTCCAAAGCCATGTAAAATTGTAGTATCTAGGTAATGATTTATTTTCATGATAAACCACATAAACTATACTGAAAAAAATTAGGGATGTTTTCTTACACATAGTATTATCTAAAATTATTTCTATTGAGTTTTCTAAATCTAATTCCTAAAAAAATTAACATTTTCTCTGATACCAACTATGATAACTCATGTCTTTATTACACAATAATATATGATTTATTAAATAATACCACATTTAATAAAAAATAGACGATAGATATATATATTGTCTTTGGGAATTAGGTACATTAAACTAAAATTTAAAAATCACAAAAACATTATCTTTAATAAAAACTTCTATAAGAGTCTAGGACATAAAACTACATGGGATAACATGGGGAGATATATAAGGGGCGGGCTATAAATCCATGCAAGGGAATAAAAAATTGATAAAGGAAATATACTGTACATTTTAGACAATATTAATATCAATCGATAATAAAATAAAATTAATAATAAGGAATGATATAAGATGAAAATCATAACATGGGAAATGTGGCAACATCTTAGAACACTAAATCAATAACATAGTTCAAGGATAACTTCAAAGACATCATAATCAGAAAACCCCTGTAAAGGAATCTGGCCCCCAACCTATCCCATCATGAAATCTCATCAGACTAATCATTACTAAATTCATTAGAGCTCTATATAATTCTAGATGCACCCAACCCATTCATTTCATTCTCATGCTTAAGTGTGCCACCTAGGTCATTGAACATGAATTCATTCATCATATTATTTGATTACATGATCAAATATTTCTGAATAAATACTATTAATTCAAAATTAAAATAATTCTAATTGTATAAAGGTGAATACCCTTGATGTGGAATGTGTTTGGTAATCACTACCCAATTTTATTTTCATGGAAAATGGCAGCGAATTTTCTAAACTATAACGACAACACATATCAATTTATAAAATGGGTTGATGAGTGAAAAACATATCTCTAATAATTTTTAATTAAATATTAAATTATGTTTTATATGTAATAACATATCCCATAATAACTAAATGGTGATAAAATACCTAATGTAAATAGGATAGCTTAATAGAGAGGACAAAGGAAAAGAACCCTTACTTGAGTGTGTGACCCCGAATGCTTGGGAGGAGATTAATTAAAGCCTAGGGAACCTATGGAGAACATTATAGTGGTGAGGTAAGAGTAAATAACATAGGAAAATATTTTTAGTGTAGATAAATGGGGACTTGGGTGCGCTTATATATGAAAGAGTGGCGATTTCATTATTATTTCTCAAATGTGGGTTTTGGACTTGATATAATAAAATAACCAAAACCACAAAACATCAAAATGTTTTTCCTATGGTTTCTACAAAATGGGGTTACTTTCCATTATTTTTAAATTCCATGGCTCTAAAGTAATAAAATAATACCCTTAATTATTTTTAGGTGAGTCATACTCTTAAACAAACTATTTGAAAACCTTAAAAGGTATAACAAGTATTCGAGGATTAATAATTTATTTATAAAATAAAAAATATATAATTAAAAACACATTATTTTAATTATAAAACATTTAATCAGTCATGTATACCATTAATAGTATTTATAACAATAATTTTGGGTCATTATGATGTCATAATATACAAGTAATATTTATATGGTATTTAATTTCGACCAAAAAAATATAAATGGATCTCAAAATTATGAAAAATGCACCGTTGGATAATTTCAAGATTATGATTAAAAAGGTAATGTTAATATTATATAATAATGTTCCTAAATATTTAAATTTTCACATTCAAAATAAAATCTACATTTAATAAGAAATGTTAGTTTTTTAAAATTATAGTTTTTGAAACCTTATATAAATTAAATTTGACTTTATAAAAAATATATGATAATTTATATTTAATAAATATTATTCTAAAATGATATTTTATTAAAATCTTAAACATTTAAAAAATCCATTATTTTTTCAATATAAATATCATAATTGAAATTGAAAATTAGCCAAAAATACTTTATGTGTTTTCATGTATCAAAATAAAAATCATTTAAAAAATAAAAATAATAGGATAAAAATATATCCATTATTATATATAAAATAATTTACAGACATATATCATTACTTTCTTGATACATATCCATTTAATACAACCAAAACACCCTTTGATTAAGGTTAGTTATGGCGAGAAATTCTTGGGGTGGTATGGCGAATATGTTTTGGGCCCTAATCTCGATATGCTTGAACTTCTCCCATAAACGGTTTCACTCATTATTTAGTTGGTGGATTTCATCTTAGGATATATCAAGAGAAAACCCCATAGATTCTATCTCCCTTTGAATCTATTATAAATTATCTTCATAGGGTATGATCCTACTGGTTGAAGACATCATTTCAATTATTTTCATCATATGGATTTGTAAAACTCCAATATTTATACTAATCATTTGACCACTATTTAGTGGCTATATTAACAATGTTATACATTATTAATTGTCATCTAAATCTAATATTATATAACAAAACCAAATATTTTAATTCCTTTCAATATCAATATAAGATAATAATAAATTTAATTAAATTATAATGGAATTTTTTTTATAACTAATCAGATCATTACAAAAACATTACGAACATTTTGGAACATTCTCTTTAAAAACCTGATTTTTCATTGTGTGTGTGGAATTAATTTTAAATTATTTTTTCACATACTTAAATTAGATTTGGAAAAATGGATTTCATACGAGTAATCAGTATAATTTATAATCTATAATAAATTAATATAGATTTATTAGCTAAATTAATAATAAAGGGATTAAAATTTTATTACCATGATAATGTAAAAAATGGATTTATAATGGGTTAAATTAGAAGATTTAAGTTAAAAATGTCCTACCAACTTATCCAACACCCACTATTTGTCCATATACTCATGTTATCTCTTCTATGTTCATGACTTTCCCATTTTAGAACCTTGTGGTATGATAAAAATGAGGGTATGATGATTAATCTAAAGTATATATATGGTATTTATAATATAGTTATACATATGGAGTCATTATATCATTTATATATTTGTTAATTTCTATTTTATTAGGGATATGATAACATCACTCATATGTAGGGAGGACTAATTCTTCATAAAGTGTTGTGATTAGTCATTCACTAATGATTTAAATGGAATATAATCTGAAAAATTTAATTATTATATGTTATATAAATGACATAATTATGATATTCATGAAATATTTATCATTACGAAAAATAATATTCCTACATACATTTTCACTCACTTGACGATGATAACATCATTCGTATATGTGTGGGTAACTACCTTCACAAAAAAATGTGACTCTATTTTCTACGCAACATGGAAATTATATATAAGTATATAATATGGAATATATGATTTTATGATCACTCTATAATGATAATATAATATATACATTTTTCCATTAATGATCATTGAAAAATGGGAATGTTACCCATGCTTACATATGGCATACTGTCTCAAAGATCCTTAAATACTAATTTTTTATAACCACCATTAATTATTAGTTTTAAAAGTATAATTGAAATATAAATATTCTATTTATATCAAGATTATTATTATGGATATGAAATTAAAATATATTATATGCATTAAACATATCTTTTAGGATGAAACATGCTTGAAAAAACAGGGCCATTGACACTTGTAATTGGGAAAATAAAGAATGATTATAAATGAACAAGTGAAAATATGTCATATTGGTATAATATACGATATTATAAACATTTATATGATTTTTAAATAGGTATTAAATTTTTTAAAACCACTATATATTTGCATTAAGTACATTCTTCCAAAAAGAAGCGTATGGTAAGTGTTTTTGTCTCAATTTCATTTCATTGAGGCATATTGAAATGTTTTGGAACTAGTGCCTCTCAAATGGTATATATACAACACATTTTCTATGTAATATCATGTATAGTTTATTCATCATAGTATTCTATTTTTCAATTTATATTATTTAATATAAGGGGATTTCAAAAAAGGATTACCAGGTGGTAAAGAATTTCATTACCCAGTTCTGTTTCATTATGTTATATTACTCATTTGTTTACATTGATATTAAAATACTATGTCTGCAATTAATTCTGATTGTTTTATGTTTTTCTTAAAAAACATTAGGTATATTTATAGTTGATATACATATTAAATTCATTGATTAATTTCCATTTCAATGTTAATATCATTACCTCATTATAATCTGGATTCTTTATTCATGAATTTCAGTTGATGAAAGGTTTTTGACCATTTTCAAGTAAATTCATTTCTAATTATTTTTATCTTGGTATTGATTTTATTTTCATGAAATATATCTAATTTTACACTATATATTAGAAAAAAGTTTATATAATATGTTTTTAATAAATGATGACATCATTTAACAATCGAGTTGGAATTCTATTTTCATTCAAAACCATTTTTTCTTAAAATGGTTTAAATGTGTTTTTATATTTTATAAATGATTTATTAGTGAAATATTTAACAAATTTATCTTTTTAAAAAAATAATTTTGATAATATTGTTATTTTTTATAAAGACGCTTTTCTTACCTTTTTACTGTGTTAATAGAACGTTGTTTTTTACATATTCTACATATTTGAAATTTCCCATTGAAATTTCCATAATTTACATGAAATTTATAGTAAATTATTTTGTGGTAATTTTTAATGAAATTATTTTTATTAATATTATATAAATTCATAGTTTTAAAAATTTATTTTCTATGAAAAATATTTTAGAAGATGTTATGTTTTATAAATATATCTTCAAAAATTGAAGGGTTATTTTCAACAAGAATGTTTTTAAATAACTTTTTATAGTATTAATATTCATCAAACAAAAAAAAATTATTCATACTTCATTGGGTATATTTTGTATTAATACCATCCTTGTTCAGCCATTGGATTGATTATGATCAATTATAATAGTGAATGTATTTACATTCACATCCTTGATTCATTTTTATTTTCATTAATTTTCCCTTGAATTATTCTAATTCCAATAGTCATTTAATTTACTCTAAATATCAAAAAAATTTATCATGGATATTTTTATAACTTAAACCATATATTTTTTCAACATATGGTTTTTATTTTGATTGTAATTTGATTAATTGGGGAAATATTGATTTATCTGTTTTATTTAAAAAATATAGTTATTTCATGATAGTGAATATTGATTCATAAATTATTTCAATTATTCGTTTTATTAGGTATTATTTAAACATACAATTATTTGTGGGGATTGGTATTATATAGGCTCATGATGCATTGGTAATTCCTTTTAGATAATCATGTGAAGCTACCCTTAATGGAATTTTTACATGATGATTAAACCATCTACTAAATGCCCTTGATGGTATTGGTATCATATTGATGATAAATGATGTCCACTAATTAATCATCGAATTCATTTGGAGTTTAGATCAATTTATCTATTAGATATTTACTATGTGGTTATCTCTGCATTCATATCATTTTCTTTTTATTGATTAAATGGCATGAGTTTTTAGTTATTTAACTTTCTATATTCATTATGACTTACCTAGTTATTTAAATGGAATGTGTTTTATGTTTTTTACCTTTCCATATTAATTATTCCTTATCTAGTTAATTAAATGGTAATTTTGATAAATTAATTAATATTTATTAATCATTAGGCCTTATCAAGTTATTTATTTTTCATGTGTGCCTAGTTATTTACCCTGACATATTGATTATTCTTATGTAATCATGATATATTCTTATAATCTTAATCCTTATTGATAATATAACCTCCTCCTTATTTTTTTCCCTTTCCCAGAATCCCAGGAAGTGTACTATATGGGATATGAAATTATATTATAGAGGAAATAATGTTATTCTCATAAACTATATGTTGTAATTTGAGTATTTTTATTTAATGTAAGACTCAGTTATGTATCTAATTTTCTAATACTGGTAAATAATGTAGTCCATTAGGAATCAATTACTTGAATCTTATGCCAATTTCATATATCATATTCTTGCTTTGGGCTACTGGGGGCAGGGTCTCTAGAATTGGTATCAAATTATGTTTAGTATAACCCATGGGAATGAGATTTAAATAAAAAATATTATGAATTATAACCATATAATATAATTTAATGATAAGAATAAAAGAATGTTCTGATGTTTTGGTACGGTAGTAATTTTGTTTTATTCCTAGAAATACACCCCCTCATGGATACTAAATTTGGTTGTAGTTCTAGATGACATATACTTAGTGGAATTAACTCCAAAAAGGAAGCATTGGTCTTAGACATACAGTCACATAGTAAATGGAAATGGGAGACACTACAATGCTGGTTTGACAATCCAAAGTGATATTATTTGGATAATTCACATTTCCTTTATAAAACATTATTAAAGATTTGAATATATGATGATAATGAATAAAAATGGTTAAAATTATGTTTTCCTAGAATGAAAATGTGGTGTCTCAAAGGAATGGGAAAATGTTATATGTGTAAAAATTATTAGCATTATGTAATGAATTTTTGATGAAAATGTAGATTTTGAGGGAAAGAAATAAATCTCATCCCATGGATCCATTTGTATTTTTTGGTCATATATGTGGAAAAATTGGTCGATAACCAACTTAATACCATCTTTTAATGGGTATACCTTTGAATAAGGAAGGAACTATTATGAAATAAAATGGGTGAAGTATTTATATATTGGGATTCAATAAATTAACTTTTAAAAGTTTCATTACCATTGGTATTCTGGTTATAAGAATCCTAAAAAATTAAAGGATTGTGTTGAATTTAAGAATCTTTATTGAAATATTTAACATTAGAGTTATAGATTCCAACATGGGTTATTATTTTATGATTGATCATACATTAATATTCATAAACATCCCTTTTTGGTTTTATATGATAGGGATCTACCATGATTAAAGATATATTGGGAGAAATTTATATGAAATATTAGTTTTAAAGGAAAATTTATATGATTATCAATGCCTTAAAATTTAATAAAAACATGTTTAACATTATTGATATCCTTTTGGATTATTATGATAAAAAAAATTAATAATAGTAAATATTTATCACTAGACATTGTGGAAGAAAATAAGATATATAGAAATTAATCTTAAAAATGTTATTTAGTTAGTAATATTATTCGAAATATGTTCATCATATTTTTTTTGGGTATGTTATCCAAATTATATTAATATTGTTTTAGAAATAGGAAACTCTAGTGTTGGGTGACAACCAATCACTTGTCACAAGATCACGGGTCTAGAACCCATGATAAAAGAATGATATGGTTTTAGTGCATACCAATAGCCTACAACATTTACTTCTTGTTTAGTAATTATTTTTTATGAAATTATTTGAAAAATAAACATTAATGATGGAACAATGGTGTTACTTTTTAGTTTTAGGAATTAATTTATTGTATTGTATAATTTGTTTTAAGAATATTTATTTTGTAAAATAGTTAGATAAAGAATAAAAGATTTATCTCTCTAATATGGATCTTATGATACATTAAAAGTAAATTTTCATTCTTCTGGAATAAAAAAACTCAGTTATGGATATTAATTTAATATATTAAGGGGTGAATTGTAAACTGATTATAGCATAACCAAATGATGATATTTTGATTATTAATTAGAAACATATAAAGTAAGTATATTTATTTATATTCATATATAGTAAAATAATTCATCATGTTTTGGAAAATTATCTTGATTCAAAAAAATTATCATATCACATTCATTTATAATAAATCATAGGATATTTTAGTTCATCGTAGATTTATGGTTTTAATCCACATAACATTTCATTGTTGATTCAGTTTCATAAGGTGAATGGACTCTATAATTCTCTATATTTATTTATGTTTTACTTCCTTGTCCACATCATCACTTTTCTCCAATGTTCTCTTGCATAGAAACCCTGTTATATATTATTATATATGAAATTTCCACACTCGTACATGTATTATAAAGTGCATATTTTGTTAACACTTTTTATGATGTGGGTTTTTAAAAAATGTAATTTACAAATATCAAAACATTTAATATTGTACTTTATCGATTGAGAAGTCAATAAATGGTTCCCTAATCCATTCAGTCACATGGCTATAAGTGCATCTCCCTGTATAATAGATGATGCCGACTAGTAGTGAGGTTCTAATGATGGTATGATAGCATAGTAATATAAGATATACATCATATCAATAAATATTGGAAGAAGATAAATGAATGAAAATTAAAATAAGATAAATATAAAATCCAAATAAAAATGTTCGATAGAAAATATATAATGATCCATGTCTATGTGACTATAAAGTATTATACGGAAGAAAATAAAGAAGGAAGTACAATATGATACCTAACTAAAGAAAATGTACTTGAAGACCAAAGGGATAACTCTATGAGGATCCTGATATCATCCTCATTGATGTGCTCCTAAAACCCTGGTATAAGAAAAACAACACAACAAAACAATATGAATCCTAAAATTATTGATGTATATTTGGGTACCCTTGTGAAAATGGTGGCCTAAATTGTAACACCTCGAGATTTTATGAGAAATATTATTTTTTAATTTCATTGATGTCTTGTGATTTACGGAACACCAAAATTATCTTGCACTATACTCAACACCATATTAGCCTATATTATACGCAAACACTATTCTTGTCTTGTGCTGCCCGCATGAGCGACCTTCCTCAATTGTGTGTGTTGTTCGCAATACCCATTTCTAATAAAATACCATATATTATTCTAATATTATTATAAACTAGACCTTATGAATAGTAATAACCAAATTTTAAATTTTTTATCATTATAATTCATCTTACATGTATTCAAGAACATGGTATGAGAACGAATTAAATTTTTCAGGTAAAAAATGTATTTTTCAAAAAATGCAGTTTTGACGCCTTTTGATTGTGTAGACACATTATATCTAGTTTTTTAATTGTTTATAAGTTCAATTTTACGAAATAAGCATATTAATTTCAATAAGGATATAAAAATTAACTTTGGATAATTTTTAAATTTTATTCTGTTAACTTTCATACTTTGATGAATAGTAAAAATTCGCTAGATTTTAATTAATTTTTTTTTCATCGAGATAATTAAATGTTTAAATTATAATATTGAATAGTTTTAAAGTATTAGTATAATAGTTTTTTACTATTTAATATAATTTATGTCATTATCATTAATTTTAAACTGAATTCATAGTTAAAACCATTTCAATCTTTTGAAAATTTTTAAATTTTAAAACCCATTTTCTCACCAGAAAGATTTATTTTTAATTAAAAACTACCACTTATGTGATTTAAATTTAGAAAAAATGATTCCATATTTTTAATAATTAGGTACAAATTATTCTAATAGGCTACATTTTATTTTATACATTATGAATATTAACTACGGTAAATTTTATTTACCATAGTTAATGGTAAATCCGGTAATTAAGGGAAAATATAATATTATAAAATTACCCTAACACTTGTCTTAATATAATTGGATGTTTATATTTTACCCTAAAGTATACTTTGGTCAAAATGGAATATATTTTAATGTACTTGGATGTAATTAAGACCTTTAATTTATTTTATTTAAAGAATGTGAAATATGTCTCACTCAAACATTAATAATTAAAGTATTTTTAATATAAGATTATTCAGAATATAAATTTGATGAAAAATTATCATTTTAAAGCTAAATATTTTTTATTTATCTTGGTAATTTATTTATAATTTTTAATAAATATTTAATTACCTTAATTGATTTAACATTAATGATGTGGTAATTATTTATTTAACGAAAAATCAATAATATAGTTTTTATTAAAATAATAATACACATCAAAAGGCCCAAAAACCTGACGAAAACATATTGGTCGGGTATATATAAACCCTAATCATCCGATTTTTGAATTATTGTCCATTTGGAGCCTTATAAATGTGATTATGACACTTATATTATTTTATTTCAAATGATGTCAAAGTGGTCACCATCATAATTTAATAAATATAAGAATTTAAATGTTGTTATTTTAAGATGATAAATTAGAGTAAAAGTATTATTATTAAAGTTATTGTATTTATATTCCTCATAGGATTTTAGTTTTAATTTTTTTGTAATAAATAACAATATTAAATAATTATACAAAAATGTTGCAGTAATTTTTTATTAAGAAAAAAAATCAAATAAATGGTTTTAAAAATATTAAAATAATATTATATTAGCTAATTAATGTTCTAAATTAATTATATATATGAATATGACATGTTATAAATCTATTAAATCTTTATTTCGAATATTCTTTGTGGATTTTATTTAAATTCAAATAAATGAATAGTTTCAAAATTAACACTATTACTATTTTATAAAACGAGCTTATTATTAACTTGTTTAAAAATGACAAAAAATACTTAAAAATTATAAATTAAAATTTATATGGTCTAAAATGTCATTAAATATCCAATTATGGAAAATTAACAACACATAAGAATTTATTTATAACGATTTAAAATTTATCATATTTTTACCACAAATAAAATTAAATAGATTAAATAAGGATTAATCAATTTGATAAGTTTTAAAATAAATTCCCAACATGTCAAAATTTTATATGAGTTTTAAATTACAACCATATATCATATAATATTCTAATTTTAGTCTATTTGGATGATTTTAGGTTGGTTTTAAATTTATTATAAATTAATATTTTTGAGGTTTCCAAAAGTGACCCTCTCCTCTATTATAAAAGGGCACCTCTTCCATCTACTCTTCACAGCATTTTGAGCGTTAAATATCGACCAAAACTTGCCCATTTCTCTTCTACACTTCCTTTTAAACATAATAGATGTCTTGGTCTTCTTCAAAGCCCATCATTAGTGCCCTATGAGGAGGTTTAGAAGAGGCGCGTCAAAGAAGATGTCATATCCTTTATAGATTCTTTCAAATTTATTTCTTCTTCTGCTTCCTCTACTTTATTTCTTTCATTATAAATTAATAACATGAGTATCACTAACATAATGATATATTATTATAAATATGAAACAACTCCATTTTACCTTCTATCCATCATAGGGAAAATGAAATCTCTGCCTGTGCGTACGTACGAAATACCATCTCCACACCGTGGTGTATTCTGTTTTTCCACCACCACCATACATTGATGGGTATAATGGTGGAAATAATATATATATATATATGATTATTATAACATAATATGGATTCTGAGATATTATATCATCCACTCTAATTCCATTCATTAATTATGGGAATGATATCATCACTCCTGCGTACGTACGGATTACCGTCTCCACGACGTGATGATATTCATTCTCCATGTTAACCATTCAAAAATGATTATAAATCATACGTAATAAATTATAATGAAATATATGACATAATAATTCCAATTTATTTATGTATATATATATGTCATTTACTTCCATTTAATTTAATAAGGAAACGAAAACAGCGTTAATGCGTGCGTACGGCCTACCGTCTCCATGGACGGTGTATTTCATTCCATTTATCAATATTATATATATATATATATATTATTCTGAATATATTATATATAATTCATGTATTATATTCTGGATTTAATTAATCATTATCTAATTAATCATATGAATAATTACAAGTGAAAACACGTAAGATAAATGAAACAATTTTACCCAAAACGCTGCTTTAACATGGAATTGTCAAATGAAATGGTAATATAATGAAGTATGTGAATCATATATGATATCACAAATATTATTATGGTTCTGTTACAAGTTAATAATGTATATAAACCCACTATATAGGAGTCTCAGACACATACGGAAGAAATTGGACATAAGGTAAGGGATAATTATTCCAATCCCATTCATATCCGAAATGGTTTATTTGTAAGTATATACTAGGGATATGATTATCATCCATGTCCATATTTTCTCAAAATGTTTTCATAAAATGTTTAATATTCATCCATGTATGTTTAAATTCATTTTAACCCATTTTTTACCACATGGTATGGAAGAAATCATACTTTGTTTACCATACGATGTATTTTTTTGACTTTTATGGTAAAAGTACAAGGAGATTTTTTTTAACTTATATGGAATGATCAAATTTTACCATTTCATAACGACTTACTTCCATGAAGCTTCCTCTACACGATTTCAGGATTATTTTCAACAAAATCCCTTTCTTTTAAAATTTCATGGAATTTTGAGAAAAGAAAATTATTTGGAAGAAGAAAGGAGATTTTCCTCAAGAATACATTTCAAGTGTTTTATCAAAACCATTTTCTATCTAAGATGACACTATTTAATATGTTTATGTTACAAGTATAATGTCTCTATTATTTAAATTGCTTCATTTTTCCTATTATGAAATGATATCCATTTTTTATATATGGATTATGTTATGATGGGATGATGTTTATGAAACCCATTTTATTCATTGGATTATGATGAATGATTTATGTTTATTTTGTGGCACACGAAATAATGATTTCATTATGAGATGGGTGTGACTTATATCACCCTCCAAAGCATTGGGTAAAGATTTATATCTCATGTGATAATCATGGCTAGAATGGGAAGTAAATTAGGTTCAGTAATACAGGGCTTGAACGACAAGTAAACCCTATTCAGTAATGGAATTTGTCCACTATGATGGTCTTGGCAGAAATGCCTTGGCTACTATAGAAATTATATCTTATGATTAATGGTTTCCACAATTACATGTTTTATTTTCATGCTACATTATCATGATAAATGTTCCCTTATGATCTATGCCTTGTGTACTTCCATGTTTTATGTAATACCCCATGATTTTGATGTTTAGATTTTATGTTAATGTTGTTTCATTAAAATAATTATAAATGGTTTTATGTTCTCCTTGTTTATCCTTACTGAGCATTTGATCTCACCATTTTTATGAATTATTTTACCCAGGATATAAAGAAAGGATTTAGGTAAGGAAACAAAAGGGGAAGATCTTTATGGGATATGTTGTGTATATTTCACCATGTTTCGAAGATTATGTTCTGAGTTTCCAAATACAGTAAACTATAACGGTGCTTGGGTGTATATTTTTTTATGTATAAATATTCTTCAAAAGTAATGTAGTGTCTATGTATGCCAAGATAAGGATCTCTACATAAATAGGGTGTGTGTTTTACTTACCCACCAAAAGTGCCATCTAAATTAGAATCTAGTCTATAAATATAATATGAAACAAAATGCAGTTATTGAAAATAATGAACTATAAAAAAACTACAAACATGTCACCTCATGTTTCTAATGGACGCCTGGTTGAAACTAAATTGTTCAACCTAATTCCATATGTCTTTTAATATTTATATATATATATATAAATAAGGAAAGATGTATTTATAAAAATTCACTATAATTGTAGAAACATTTATATCCATGAATATCAAGATGTAGTAATTTCCCGGACCTGATGTGTAACTAAGCTGTCTAGGCATAATACTATTTATATTAATAATAGATTCTCATAATAATAAATAAGGGTAATCATTTATAAGGATATTAATTAATGTATGATTACATTTTTAGGATATTAATAATTTTTATAATCCATGTTGAATATCATGAATTATTACGAGCATGTCTTTACCCAACCTCCAAATCAATGCGGCATGGAACATTATCCCCAAATACTCATTTGATGTGGATTCCAAGCCAAGATCCTCAGCCAAGGGGGTGTGGCATGTCATGTAAAATTACACTACTCTATGTACCTTTAGTCATTAAAAATATGAGGTACTTCAATTTCTCTATGATCCCATATCCCAATATTCTAAAATGAGGTAATCAGTATCACTCAAGGTGCATTGGATCCTTCTTAATAAAATCCACATTACATTTTTTTAGGCCTTGTGGTAAACCATCCATTTAAATACATTATAAGATAAATCTTAAATATGCTCTAAACCAAAAATATTCAAACAACTCAAGTATTCATGTGGGCCATTAGACTAATTCATTTCAATTATATAAAAAAAATCATGTACTAAATGGCAATGTGGGCTGCTACCAATGGAGCGGGCTTGGACAGTTCATTTTCACAGTTTGAGAAATCCTGTTCAAACCTTGTAATTATCATTTGATAAAAAATACAAAATATATTTAATGGAAAAATGGAATGGTGAATATGGTTAGAAGAACCTGTGAAAAAATCACTGCCTCTCTGAATATGCCACACAATTTCACCTAGAGGGCCTCAAATATTCAGTTGAACCATTCACCTCTTCTTGTCTCCTCCGGATTTGTGTTTTCTTCATATGTTGCTCCCAAAACTCAACATAAATATTTAGGAACCACCCAGGTCTTAAAACATGTCTAAAAACAATATATTTAGGTCTTTAAACTCCCAAAAAAAATTCTAAAGCATCATCTAAAATTTGTTATGTCCATAAAACTAAAAAATATTGTTCCTTCAGAAAAATTTCATCTGGTTCAAGAACATGAGGCATTACAAACAACAAAATAGAACATATTTTCCATGAGAAGAATTTAGTAAACAACTAAAAAAACACTATAACTACTAGGGTTCTGATGTATGCATTAAAAAATATTTTTTTTTCTAATGCCCAATGTACCACCAAACATTCCTTTAAGAGCATGATACAGAAGCCATAGAAACTCAAGACAACACTTGAATTCAAAAAAATCATTGAGCCTTGGCTTTCCCAAACCTATTATACTAAATATAGGATCATGTATTCATATCTTTAATCACCTAGCCTATGGGACTTTTAATTATAGTAATTTTTATTGAAAGGACAATTTTGAGTCCAGGTGACCCCACCAATAGAATTGTTGATTTTAACATACCCCAAGAATTCTAACGACTCTCCTCGAATGATCCTTATCTCGTGTGAATTTTCCACTCCAAATTATCCTAACATATCTATGTTGATATGTATTATCATGAAAAACCCCAACTGAATCACACTGAACATTCCTTATCCATATGATGTTCTGTCTTGAAATTCCTCATTGATAGTATATGACATAAAAAAAGATAGTATGTCCTGCCACTTTTGAATCACTATTCAAAGAACAATATCATCATATAATACCAGAATATCACATCCCAAAACCAGATTTCTTCTAGTAAGGATCCTTAGGTTTACCATGAACACATCCATTGATGTGCATTATGGATTTCACTGAAATCTCAATCCCATCATTAATTCATGTTGTCGCACCTCTATGTGAACATGAATGTGTGATTGATCTATCACACGTGTATGATCACCCTTAAAATATCCCCAATGAGTCCAAATAAATATTGAGGTAAAATAGGAGCCACAAAATAGAAGAATATTTAGTCCATCTATGGTAGTTCATACTCCATCGATTAGAAGTGATAAATTAGTTCATAGTGGAAATAATCATGCATCAAAATGATGATTGATCCAAATAGTAGCAATGTAAATGAACCATCTAGTTTCCATGAGTACCTCCCAGAAATTCCTACTTAGGAACCCATTAATAACTAAGTAATAACAATTCTTTTAGAGCATAACTAAAATGGAGTTCACTTTTAGAAACTAAAGGGGAATTTAAATTCAACTCGAATGATCCTAGTGATGTGTTATCACAACTTGACCAAAATGAACTCATTAATAAGGCATACAAAGATTAATCAACAATATACACTAGAGTCACTCATTGAAAAACTATATTTTTTATGGGTTGCTAACTCATCCATGAATTTCATCATTATGATAACTCACCAGCAATGATATGGGACAACACTGAATAACCTAAGGTGTATTTAAAAGCATTAGTAACTATATTCAAACATTCTTCTTCAGTTGTGTTACTCCTACAGGGATGGAAAAACATTTTTTTGAATGATACAAAACTCTCCACCTTTAAAGTGTCCTTATCCCCAAATTTACTAAAAAGGGAACTCATCCCCTGGCACACAATCCTTCAACTACTAAATTCTGGTCCAGGATGTGTCCAACACACTTAAACAACCATTAAAATTATGGATTGGAAGACTAACCACTCACAAGATAACTAGTGAAAAACTATATTATATATACCCATGACAGTCCAAATGAGTAACATCCATGTGTGCTATAACATTCACATATAATCTGAAACCAACCAACCCTAATTTCTGAAAACATGTTCCTTTTACAAAATCATCCTAATCATTTTGATAAGTCATGTTCCATTACTTCACAAGTCATACTAATCATGTGATTTCCGGAGAACATATGCAATATCTCAAGGATCAATGATTACCACTATACTCATAGGTTTTAATACACTATTTATCATATCAATGGATACCACGTGTATCCACACAAAATACCCCTATATTCATTTTAACATAGGCACATCATTTGATATTACCCACAATAATATTATCCTAATGAATCCTAGTATCGTATGGTTTTACAAGAAGTTTATTTCCAAATCCATATCATTCTATATAAATTTAAAAATAGGCTTCCAATATTTAGAACAATCTAAAACTGAAGAGGAAGAAGGGGTAGATGTCCTACTATGTGGATAACCATACCCTAGGCTTGTCTATCTCATAGAAACTGAGAATTATATGATTCCCTGGAAGTTAACAAGACTCAAAACACCGAACAACCACCAAACCATCTCAAGAGTAACGAAAGAGTCTAATAATTCTACTAGGGAAAAATAGAAGAAAAACAAAACCTTTATTGTAAAACTAATCTAATGCATTTAAACAGATTTTAACTCTTGGGGGCACAATCTACAACTATTATCCCCTTAACAAAGTGTCAAACTTTGATTCCAAAACTGAGAGTCACACCATAAAAGATCACTGTGATTTACTACATATCAATTAGGTTCAACCATATCTAGGGAATATTACTAAGGACAATATAAAGAAATCATTTTCTAATCCAAATGAATTATCTGGGATATATTTAAACTACCCTTACATGACTGTTTGAAAAATAACACCATATAAGGTTCAATTTTTTTGGAATTACACTGATTCCCATTTAGATAATTTAAAAATATAAATAATCACCTTTTAAATAGTTTCATCCACCAATATTATGGTAAAACTGTTCGGTACTTCATTTTATATTTTTAACAATGCAGACAGATATGTTTTATCAAAATTCATTTCAAGTATTATTATTTAGATGACATCCTATAATATTTTGGTATTTTATTTTATAATATCCATTTTAAACATAATTTATTTATCAATCGTATTCTCAGAAAAAGTGCCTAGTTATAGACAATGTCAACTGTAGTTTATTGGCGAAAACACATTTTAAGTTGGAATTGAACTTTTAAATAATTAATTCCTAATATAGATACAACTCAAAAGTCTATTGTTGAAATTTTATAAATTATGGAGGGAAATGGTCAAGTAAGATTCCACTATATATCTATGTGTCAAAATTTAAAGGGGGATGTGGAAAATTTAAATAAACATCCCAATATATCATAAGTATAAAACCTTAGGATTAAATAATAATTCAAAATTAAACAAAGGTGACCTACAAGAGTCGTATTATATCCAACATGGGTTCTTCTAAATGAAAATTAATAATTTTAAATTATTTAAAACTGTACAACTACCTTTATGAGATTATAATGTAATCAAAATAATCCTTCTCCATCCTACATAGGATAATCCAATCATATAATTCATAATAAACTGATTCATTTAAAATTTAAATCATTACATCTTCTACAATTATAATATCATCTCAAATAATATAAATCTCATATATACATATATATATTTGTTTGATTATATGGGTTACCATTTCACAATAAATAATGTGGTCATACAATTTATAGATTGAAAATTGGATCACATTTTATAACAGCCATTATGTTCTGGCCCATGAAACCGATGTTTCATATCCTGAACACATCATGTTACATCAGTCAAATAGATTTCCATCATCATTCTTTGTAGAAAAAAACAACATAAGAATGTTTAAAAATATTTTATAACTAACCATTTTACGTAATTAAAAAAATTATATCATAACGAAAATACACATGTTATTATAGAAATATGCATAGAATATAGAAAATAATCCTAACAAGATAATACTTGCATAGAGAGCACCCAAACAAGGTATTGTAATTATAAAAATATTATATTCTTGTAAGAATACTATTAAATAATGCATCATATTATTAAATAATAATGCTAAATATATTATAGATTTATATAAAATGAATGATCATTCAAATAAAATTTCAAACTGTAAATCTGGATAAACATGCTAATAGAATTCCATTTTAACAATCGATATTTTTTAGGCATCACAGAAATGAAACATACAATGCACGGAATATGCATGATATGTGAATATCTCTATTCATATAAATATACGTGTAATGAATCTTCCATTCCATACTAGGCAGTGGTTAAAATATTAAAAATCTCGTAAATCAATGAGAATAAAAAAGTATATCAATTTCACAAGGTGCAATCCTAATCAACTATAATAATGAACAACATGAAGAATAACCCCATCCTTGACCATTTGAACTTTTCCCCAATAATGGGTTGATATCTCCATTGTTCCACTATCTACATAGAACTGATACATTCCTACTCTTATGTTTTCCATCACAAAATAGTAATGAAAAAAGAAACCAAACACCTCATATACAATTTTGTGACATCTCACCCAAGGATCCACTAAACGGTACTATGATCTAGTCAGGCACATGGAATCAAGCACAGTCCCCCATATTCCAGAGGCTACTAAATAGAATAAAGAGCCTAATAATGGTATGTTGGTGTGACTACAAAATCAATATTAGCATACCATAGGGATATAATTGATAAATAACATCAAGAAATAATAGATTTAGTATAAATGATTGACAAAGTATCAATATATATATATATAATAACTAAATAAAAATTAAAAATGCATAATATAAAATTATTCATGTTCATGTGAGTACAAAAATCATGTAGGATGAAATTAAAGTAGGCAAAAAAAAAACAAAATAAATAACTAATGAAAATGTAAAAGAATTCCAAAGGGACATATCATTTATCATCTGAAAAATCAACTTAGTCCAAAGATCCTAACTCTAAGGTCCATTATTGTCATTAAAACCCAAAAATCCAATTATTGTATCTATTGAGGTCTAGTTGGGTACCCAAGTGAAATGGAATCCCAAACAAAGTGTGATTTATACCCGGTAGTAACCCCCAATGGTATATAATATATAATCTTTTCAATGTATATAATATATTTTAGTGTATAGTTAATGAAAATAATGAGCTATACTAAATGCAATAAAAAGTGCAGCTCAGGTTCAAAAGGACTCATGGTTGATGCTACTAGCTTCACCTTACGCTGATATGTTTAAATATGTATATACATGAAATTATACATTTATTTATATATATTCACCATATCCGTATAAATATTAATATCCATATATTTAAATATATAGTGTTATCCATGTAATTATATGTAACTATATTTTCCAAACATAATACTGCTCATACTAAAAATATTGTCTCATAATAATAAATAATGGTCATCATGCCCAAGGACTGCAATCAATATAGTTTTCTATGAAAAATATCATAATCAATTCAGGATATCATGCTATGTATCATGAATAATAATGAGGAGGGTCTTACCCACTCTCAAAATGAATGGCGCATAGAACATTGTTCCTTGAAACCTAGGTAATGTGGATTACATGGAAACATCCTCGTCCAAGGGGGTGTGACTCATCATGGCTAGTGTCCCCAATCAATATCCCTTTACTCAGTATAAAATATTAGGTAGTCAACATTTACTATGATCCCTTACCCATATGTCTAATAAGAGAAAACTAGAATCACTGAATAGGTAGTGGATCCTTTTTAATATAATCTATTTTGAATTATTACATGCCCTATTTTCATCCTTGAATTTAAAAATTATAAATTATAAAACATATTGAATTTCATAACAAGAAATATTCCATCAACTCAAGTATACAAGAGGGCCATACCCATAATTCATTTAAATAAAATCAGATAAGGCTACGAACTTAATCATGCATTTTCATTAACAATGTATAAAGGAGGATGGATATGTATATATGAAATCCACATCACAAGTCATGAATCTTCTAAGAGGGTTGATCACATTTATCTATTCAATTACCCTATCCAATTAGGCTATTTTATTAAATAAGAAAACATACCTAAAAAGTTGATTTATTATTTAACTGGGGAGAAATTATAGTTTCATTTTATTAGGTTTGAGTCATCATCCCTTACATATGGAATTGGGTATTAAACAACTAATTTAAAAAAAATTAAGGGAATCATGTGAGGAATCGGGAATATATCACAATGCCATGCTTTATAAAATATAAGGTTATTAGAGAAATATCTATAGACCATATACCTCATTCTTAGGATATCCTAGTCATCTAATATCATCAATTGAATTGAGAAAGATTGAGATAAAGTAAATTAACAAATAAGCTTCCTGAAAATAGGTAATATTAGATCAAACCGTAATATATTTTAATGTCATGATATAAAATGGGAATATTGGGAATATGAGATGAACACTCACTAAGGGTTATCCAATGAACCTAACAAAGCTCAAATCCAAACCAGATAGATGAGATCTCTCCATACCTTGTTGGATATGTGGAAGGGATCAAATGAAGGGGGAGAGGCACTAAACCCATGGGAGAGGACAAGAGGAAAAGAATTAAAATTTAAGAAGGAAAACATGGGGATTTCACCCTATTAAATGGGGTGCATGAATTGGTGGAAAGGTTGGCTGAACTGTGACTAAACCTTTCATGGGATACTACCTATGAAGAGGCCTCATATAGTTAATTTTAAATTTTTTAGAAACCATGAACAAACCATGAAATTATCCTTTGGTGAAAATCTTATAGAAACCACATGATCATGCATCATGGTGTGCATGGTTTGACCAAACTATGACACCCCCAATCTCTCTAAATAGGAAACATGGTTTAACTTGGAGGACACACATTTCAGACAAATAGTGCAACTCTAGTAGCCTCCTCGGGAGTTGAGTTAATAGGGTATTCCTTTCTGAAACTCAATAAAACACCCAAAGAACCACTCAGTCCTAAAACAATGTCTAAAAATAAAACATTTGAGGGTTTTAACGCACTCAATTAAATTTAGATGCTTAGTCTACAATTCATCCCATCCACAAAACAGAAAATTCATCTTCCATAAAAACACCATCTTATTCAAGAACCCTGGATATTAAAAATACTGAGATCATTTTTAAATATCCAGGATTTGATTTACTCAATGTGTAAGGAATTTAACACAAAATTATTTTAAAATAATAAAATTACATTTGATTGTATATGTGACAAGAAACTCCAATAATGGAATAAATTATAACACCCTAAAATTTTATAATATGTATATTTTTAAATAAATTAAATCTAATATGTAACATACATTACACACAACACTATTTTTATCTGTCATTAAATGAAACACTATGTTTATCTTGATTTATACACAATACAATGTTTATCTTGCATTACACACAATTACAAGTTCAAATGTCAAGTGAAATATTAATACATTATTATTATTTAATATAATATTTATCACATAGTCATTAGATTGGTGGGTATGAGTGGTACCAAAAAAATAATGAAAATAATGGTTATATATTGGTTTTAAATATGATAATAATCATTTAAAAATAATTTTTTATAATAACTATATTTTAATAAAAGATTAATTAGTCATGATTTGGAAACATAATTTAATATTTTATTTGAACACTTTGACAAAAACATTCCCAAAATAAACATCATTTTAGAAATTAGAATATAAAAATTAACTTATGGTATTTTTTAAATTTTCTAAAATGTATCGTTTTTCAATGAATAGTGAAAAATATAGAATTCTAATTGAAAAAAGTATTTTCATTTTAATAATTTATAATGACAAATTATATTTTTAATTGGTTTCAATATAATAGTGTTTCATTTTTATATCCATTAATAAAATTTATCTAATTCGAATAATTTCTCAGTATGATTTTGGAAATATAAACATTGTAAACATTTGAATATTTTCTCTTTAAAATTATGATTTTTCATCACACATGTGCTATTAATTTAAAATTAAATATTTTCACTTTTATGAATTAAAATTGAAAAATGGAATCAAATTTGGAATCCACATAATTAATATTGTTTAACATGTTCAAATTAATTTTTGATGAAAATGAGTAGATAAAAATGTAAAAATTAGTTACCAACATTAAGGTAATAATTGATATACCATGGTGTAAAATAATAGTATAAGGGTTAAAAATAACCTACCAACTTTTCTAACTCTCATTGGCTAGCTATATTTCCACCTTATCTCTTCTATGATTGAGAATGAAGCATTTTGGAAGATTATGGATTGATTAAAATGTGGGTATAATTATAGATCTAAATTATATAAATGATATTTATAACATAATTATACCTATAGATTCATTATATCATATATATATATAATTTTAAATTCCATTCTATAGTGGATATGATAATGTCTCTTGCGTGAATCGTGGACTACCGCCTCAAGAAGAGATGTGATTCTTCTTTCACTAACACTTTACCTGGAATGTAATAAGATTACTGTTAATAATTATATGTTATATAGATGAAATAATTAACATTATGAAATTAAATTTCTTTTTTCTTACTATTTATTCACATAAAGATAATAACATCTTTCAGGTACATGTGGATTACCACCTTCATGAGGCAATATGACTCTTTTTTCACCACCACACCAAATGTGTTATATATATGTATATAATATGGTATTTTATGTTATTATGATCATTATATAAATAAAATATGTTACTTACCATATTCCCATGATTATCATTGAAAATTGAAATGTCACTCATGCGTACGTATAACCTACCGTCTCCATGATCGTAACATACTTTATTTTTTATAACCTTCTTTACTGATTTGTTATAAAAGTATAATTGAAGTATAAATATGGAAAATCTTCCATGATTATTAATCCTGATATTATAGAACTATATAATATTTTTAGGAACCGTATGTTTCAGGAAGAATCCTGCAAGACAGAATAAAGAAATTAACACCCAAAACACTAAAAATAATGAAATATTATTAACAAATGTGTGATTAGATGTCATAATAAGATCAAATATGATATTATAAATATAAATATAGTATTTTAATATAATAATTAAATATATAAATTCCCAATACAAGATGTTAAATCACATTAAACTAAATTGAAGTGTGTGATAATTGATTTTGTCTCAATTTCATTTCATTGAATGGAATTGTAATGTTACTATCCTAGTTTATTTTATAATGTATATATACTACCTATTTTTAATGTAATATCATCCATAGTTAATTAGGCAAGGTATTTTAAGTTAAAAGTTGAATTATTTCGTATGAAGTGATTTAACATAAGTGTTACTAAGTGGTATATAATTACGTAAGTGAATTTTTTTCATTGGTTTTTACTACTCCTTCATTTCCATATATTTTCTAAGATTTTGTGGGAAATGATTTTTTATCTTATGTTGTATTTAGATTTATTTTATGTGGATTTGAAGTTGATAATCATAATTGATTCATTGACCAAATCCATCTTCATCATTATATTCATTAACTCATTGGAATCAAGATTTTTTTGTTGAATTTTAGTTGAAAAAAATTATTAAATCAATGAATAATAAAAACATATATTTTTTTATCCTATATTTATTCCTAAAATTTTTATGTAATATTACTATTTTACACTCTTTTTCTACTTTAATTTTTTTAAGATGTTTTTTTAAAAATATGACATCATTTCTTTCTTTGATAAGAAATATATCTTCTTCCAAAACCATGTTTTCTAAATAATATATTCAAAAAAAAATTATTCTATTGAGAAACGATTTAAGAATTAAATTTTTATACATATTATCTTTAAAATAATTTTTTAGAGGAACCATCTTTTCATTTTTTAGACATGTAATTTTTCTAACCTTTTATATTTGTAAAATAATGATATTTTATTCTTTTATGGAATGTAAGGAGTTACACACCGACATTATTGTATATTAATTGAATATTACTTTGTAATATTTGAATTTTATTTTTCAAGAATTTTTTTCCCAAATACTCTCAAAATTGTTATTTTTTAAATTAATTTTGAAATAAATGTATTTGAAAAATATTTTTCATTTTAAAAAGGTATTTTCAAAATGAGAACTAAAATTTTTTCAACAATGAATTTTTATATATTTTTAAAATATTTATATTAATTAATGTTAATAACCATTTATTCTTATTCCATTTCATTTATGTTTTATAGATACCATCCTTATTCTTCCTTTGGATGGATTATGATCATTTTGACAAAAGAACGTATTTTTTCTCTTCTGTGATTCATTATGATATGCAATAACCTTAGAATGAGTTATTCACTCTCTTATAAGAATTAAAATTCCCCAAAAAATCAATATTATTTATCATGATATTTTTTTGATCCTTATACCATATATTATTTATTAATATGTTTTTTATTTTGAATTTTATTTTATTGAATGGGGAAATATTTATAAATTTGTATTCTTTTATCAATATTGATATTTGATGATAAGCCATATTGATTATTGAATAAAATAAGTAATTTTATATATGATTAATGATTTGGACATATATTTAGGGATGGGAAAAGAATTATATGTACCCTTTATTCATCAGTATGTCTCCTAAGGAAATTATATTAAGTTGGAATTAAATGGGGTTTTACCTATAGTTTCAACTATATTATGATCGGTCACATCAACTATTAAGTCATTCTCTTAATTAATATTAAATTTATTATTATCCATGATATTTTCACAATGATATTATCTCTAGATTTATTTCATTATATATTTATTAATTGAATAGATTATATTTTCATTTATTTACCATTCTATATTGATTTTGTCTTATCCTGTTATTTAAATAGATTTTTTTTTCAGTTTTTTACCTTCCCATATAGATAATGCATTATCTAGTTTTTTAAATTTTATATGACCTTAGCTATCTACCTTTCCATATTGATTATTCCTTAAACTATCATTTAAATTTCATTTTTCTCAGTTAATTGTCATGTCATGTTGAGTCGACATATCGATTTATGATAGATTACATTGTACATAACCCTTAATAATCATTTATACTCACCAATATTTTATTTTATTTATCATAAATCCATGATGTGTACGGATATGCAAGAGTGAGTTGAAGGTAATGATGTTATTTTTGAAAAAAAAAATTTGTATGAAAATTAAATGCAAGACTCACGTATGTGCCTAATTTAACAAGAATACTAAACTATTTAATATTTCAGGGTGTGATTAATTGTATCCTATGAAATATTGATAAATCAGATATCAACTTTTGGATATTGTTGTTGGGTTCACTAAACTTTAGTCATAAATATCCTTTTTTCTAAAAAAGGGGGTTCGTTGTGGTTTTTACACTTCATTAAAATAGAATTATTCTAGATATACAAATTGAATTTGGAAAACGTATTTTATATCTGAATAATTATAATTTAAAAAAATTGATTGTTCAAAATTATCTTTTTTCCTAATAAATAGAAAAAATAGAAAAATTCTATTACCACGGGTGAGGTTAAAAAGAATTTATTGTGAGGGATAAAATAATAGATTAGGGTAGGATTTCCACCCAAACCTATCTAATAGTTACTGGTTGAAGAGATTAAACATTATCTTACTATATTCAACCTATTTTCTATTTGGATTAATGTTCCCTTGAATGTTAAAAAATATAATTCATATATTTTAAAAAATTTAATGTATGTCCCTTCTATAAAATATAAATGAGAACCTCCCCTCCTCCCTTATTTACACCTTTTTGGTCTTGTATCTTAGACAATACCAACACTAGAACCTTCCAAGAATAATTACATTAATCCTATATCTTGTGGTATTCTATTATAGAAAATAAATTAAGACTTATGGTGTCATATGAAGTGGTCTCTCAAAGAATAGGAGGATATAATTATTATTATTGATGTCATATATAGCATTAGGGGTTTTACTCAATTCATCTTGTTAGAAGAATGCTTTAATTTTATGAAACAATTTCATATATTTATGACATACATACTTCCCATTAATTTTTACCTCAGTCCATTAATTAATATATGTTCTGTACAAAACCTTATGATTTTTAGGCTTTTAATTCTTTTAAATTTAAAAATTTCTAAACTCATTATGGTTTCTCATATCAATTTTGTTTTATTAAGATATTTTTATCTAATGAATATATTTCGATTAATTAGGTGTGTATAATAATATTTTGACATGTTATACCATGAATAATAAATAATTTTTATTAAATAATGTTTTAATTAAAAATATTTCATCCATTGGGTTATTATTTGAATATTACCAATGTGGTAAGGATATATAATCACAAATAATCTTTTTTGATACATATGTTATATTATACCCCAATATACATTTATGTGGTTTATCTAATACCCATATAATATTTCATATCATGAATATCTTTATATTAACCATTTTAAATGTTTTATTTGATGTTATTTATTTCATGTGGGTCGTGAATCGAATGATACAAAAGCCTTAAGGGTTTTATGTTTCAAATTAATTTTTACCGGGATTGTTTATACATAAATTTAGGATAGTAAAAATATATGATATCTATATCCCAAATAAAACAATTTTTCTTATCCATTAAATATTTATTGATATTACATGATTTCTTATTATTTTTCTCTATTTATGTAATCAAATGTGTGAAATAATGTTTTTTATGAAAATAGAAAATATTTCTCTCATCGGCGGGGAATGTTTTATTCTATCTTAATATTTTATTTAAAATTCATTCAATAAAGTTATTACTATTTGATAAATATTATATAAATTAATTTTAACTATATTTCACTTAATTTACCAATTTTTTTATATAATTTTATTATCATTTTCCAAACATGTTACTTTTGATTGTTAATTGAATGTTTGAATAAATAAATTATTTTAACAAACATTGTATGAAAATATTTATCTACCATCGTGAATAAACTTTTTTATGAATCTTATTTTATTAGATTCCTTGGTTATTTTGAAATACAATATTTTCCATAAAATATTGTACATTATTTTATTTTATCATTGTAATTTTAAAAATGTAATGATTATTTTTCTCATAAATGTTTTTGAGATATTTTAAAGAAATTTTCTCTTATAAACATATCCTATGATGATTATAATAATTTACTAGGAATATGGTACAATGTTATTAAATTTTTATTTTCCAGATGGTTTATTATTATTATTATTATTATTATTATTAATTTTATTATTAAATTTTTATCAAACTCTAATCCTTTCCATGAGTTAATTTATATTGATATGTATAATGTTTTATAATCTTGTGGCTCATATACAAAAGATTTTCACTATTTGAGGGGTATATCCTTTATAATCTAAGGATGGGAACAGATATTATAAACCAAGGTTTAGTGGGACCATTGTATCTCTTTAATTCATTATGTAAGGATAGATATTCAGGAAATAATAAGAACTATTTTTTCGAGGGATCCATATTCAGTAAGGGTTTTTGTCCAATATGATAGTCTTGTGAGTGAATCTTGATAAAGGAAATGATTGAATAGAGTGTGAACTCAATCCACTATAATTGTATTAATAGTGATGCATGATTAAGGAAATTATTTTATTTCATTAGGAATATTCCAATAAATTATTTCTTATTTTTATGATATGTTCTCATGGATAATGAGTGATATTTATTGATAAAGTATTCATATATCATATGTATACTGATTAAAAAAATCTTATCTCTTGATTTGTGATTATGATCTATGAAATAATGGCTATGAAATTTTATTGTTAATCTATTGTTCTCATACACTTATACCCATATTATGATCACTTATGACCATTTATTAATTTTTCTTAGTATTTTATTAAAGAGTATCTAATCTCACCCTTTCTTATGTTTCAGTAACCCATGTTATGAAGAAGTGTTTTAATAGTGTTGATTATTAAAATGGTTCTAGTTGTGAAGAACGTATTTGGAAGTGAAATAGGTCATACTTTCAAATGTGGTTTATGTATCCATGTTTCTAAAGGTACTAAAACATTGTGGATTTATCATGTATTTTAATTAGAGACAAATAATATTTATTCAAAAAATCAATTTTATTAATGTACAAAAATATTGGCTCACCATAGTTTGTATTAAATAAATATATAGTATCCTTTGGAAATAATGATGATAAATCTTCATTTAGAACCCTTAGAAATTAAATTATTATATGAGAACATCCTATGTTATTGTAAATAAATAGGTGTGTTTATCATGAGAAAATACATCCCAATGTGGATACAAGAATTGTATGTGGTTCCTATAGCGATTCATCTTTAGGTAACAACCATGAAAAGAGTTATTCAAGTATATCTCAACCATAATTATAGAGTACAAATAATGGTCCCTTGTCTTACTAATTGTTTGAAACACCTAGAAGATATTTTTAACTAAAATTAATGTTTTTATTATGATCTATTATGAAGGAATCAATTAGATATTTAAAATGGAAAACAGATGCTAAATATATGGTAGTATACATTGAAAATTAGGATCCAATATTTAGACATCCTATGAATGATTTTTCATGATTACATGATTAATCATTTTTATTACTTGTACTATGATTTTAGTTTTAGTTAGTGGATATAACCAAGATGAATCTTATTAAGACTATATTTTAGAGATGATGTAATGATTTCCCTGATGAGAAACAGAATGAAATTTTATATGGAATGTAGAAAATTGTGATTATACCTAACCAGAGATCCCATTATATTATTAATAACATGACCATATAAGGTATTATGAATAAACCAAATAATATAAAAATATATATTTAATAGGATCAAAGAGAAAGGAAGATTCACCTTCCAACATGTCATGAAAGTGCGAATAAAGACCTAGTTAAGTGTTATAGTTTAAATAGATAATGTTTTTATATAGAAAATAAGAATATAAAAAAAAATCAAGGAAAATAAAATTTTCAGTTAACTCAATTAATGGTTTAATTATTCATCTACTTTATCATAAATTTATGGAAGTTTCAAATTTTGAATGTATGGGTATCACACTAATAAATATCCTTGGGGGAATTCTCCGAAAGCTCATTATAATTATTGTAAAAGTAAATTTATTTCTATTTACTTTGAAAAGAATATGAATTATATATGAAATGAAGTAAGAATCATGTAATATAGAGATGAATCCTAGTTAGTGTATTATCAAAAAACTAGAATAATATAAGTGTTTATATTTTAGGAGATGTTAATTTTTTATAGTAGTGTATTAATAATAATATTATATTTATAAGAATAATGATACATATAATGATTCTCCCAATTTATATTTTCTTTAATTATTATAAGGAATATTTATAATGGAAATGATAACAAGGAAAAATAATTTTATGAAATGTTGATATTTTTAGAAAACATATAATTTTTTGATAGCTAACCCTTAATAATTTTTTTGGTCAATATATTAATTTTTAGTTGGAAGTAAGAATTTATTATAGATAAATTGAACTAGATTGTATGGTAGTCTTTGAAAAAGGATAATGATTTGATGAAAATGTTATTTATTTGTCCTTTTGGGAAGCTAATTTCATTTTTTGATTTTGGAATATATTTGACAGTTATATATTTTATTTAATGAATATGGATAGGAATATATATTTTTATAAAGGTATTATACTAATTTAGGTTCTAATAGTGTTTCAGGATAATATATAATCATGTTATTCACATGTATGAAATGTAAATTTATAATCTTCAATATTTTTTGGGACTAATGATAATTTGTTTCAGGAATCTTTTTGAACTTTTTTTTTAAAATTTCTGGAATTTGAATTCAGTCAAACATATTTTTGACGATTTTCAAGATTCACAATTTTTTGAATGGATTAAATTGAAATTTTTGATTTATGGTGACATTATATATATATATGTGTGTGTGTGTGTGTGTGTGTATATATTATTTCATCATATAAGTTTTTTTATATATATTTAGAAATTGTGATAACCATTTTTTACTAATAAAAGGATTGAATTTTAGTTCTTTTAGGGATCATAGGATCTATTTAAAGTAAATTTATGTTCTTCATTCATGAAAAATCTATCTTGAAATGATTTTTTGGACTAAGTGATGAGATATATGTGAAAATTGATCAATAAACAACCAAACAATGAAATTATTCTTTTTTATGGAAATAAATCAATTATGTAAAATTGTTCACATTCCATGTTAAAATAATTCCTTATCTCTAGAGAAAATGATCGTGAAAATAATTTTTTCCCATTTTATAGCTATTTTTAAGGATTTGATGTCTGTATTAAACATTCATTGAAGGTAATTAAAATTGTTATGAACTTATTATCTATAATAATAAATCATTTTTGTACATTATATTTTCATTCCTGTCTATATTTTCACTTGCAACTAATTTATTCCTTATATGGGAACCAAATTTTGTGTGGATTCATGTTAACATAACATTTCCCACTATGCTTTTTGAAGTTATGTTGTATTATATCTTTTAATGATGAGGGATTTTAAAAAATTAAATTTTTTTATATCAATCCTTGGATTAAAAAGATAAAAATTCAAAGTAACCAATTTATTTCTAGGCGGAGAGTCTCAAAACCTATGATTTTAGAATATATTTTCCTCTGAAGTAAATGTATGTGTTTGATATATCTCATTACATGAATCCTTGAGTATATATAAAAAGAGATATAGTAAACTGGTATAAGAATGACAATAAATTAGAATGTATGAATAGTAATATCCCAATTATGAAAAATATGTATAATGTTTATAAATAATATGACTACAATAAATATTGAAAAATATATAACAATTTAATTTTCATTAAATAAATATAATAGTATAATAATATGTTCCATAAAAAAATTTATTTATTTTATCTTACACACACAAACAAAATAATTAATTTATTCCACTCTTAGTTATTTTATTTTAGAAAATTAAACTTACTTTTTATATTTCAATATTATTTAAGGTTTATTTTTAGGGTTTTATAAAAAAATTATTTTTTAATGGGTATTGGAAGATAATGATTTTTTTAGAATAATCACATTCCTCTTTAAATAAGAACCAAAAAAATTTTAATTTTGATTTTAATGTAATATTTGTCTTCAATAATTATAAATAATCTACATGATTATGTATGAAAAATATTTATAATTTTTTGGTATATGTAAATTATGGGGCTTTAAAAAACATTTTCCTACCAAATAGTTTTTATACAAATAATGAGTTTTTATCCTAATAAATTATATTAATAGCATTTATTAATTAATTTAATGAAATTTTTAGATTATATATTTAAAAATAGATTTTAAAATACATTTTATTTTTTTACAGGGAGGATATTAGTATTAAATAATATTTTAACCATCAAAATTTATCTTTTGAAACGGATTGTGATTATAGATTTTTCATTCAATTATAATTAATGTTTCTCACATATATAAATTTAATATAATAAAATTGATTTCATATTTTTAACCACAAAAAAATTATTAAAGATCATAATTTAAATTTAATTTTTGTTCATAGTGAATTTTAAAAATAGTAGTATTATATTACAATGTTTCTTGTTAAAAGGGTATACAATAGGGGTTAAACCACGATACAAGGATAGTATTTCCACCCACACCTATCTAAATTCTATAGGTTTAAGATATTTTAACATTATATTATTCTAAATTCTAATTATTGTATTTCTATCCAATATCACATAAAAGTGACAATATATAATTGAAATAAATTAATAAATTCCAAGTGTTTTTTCCCATCACATATAAATCCATACATGTACTCTTACCTTATTCAAGCCATTAGATCCTTCTATATCATACAATGACAACTCTAAAACATTACTATAATACTTCAATTTATCCTAAATATTCTATTATTTTCTTAAGACTAAACATTTAGTTCTTAATGTGTAATCAAAATGGGGTCTCTTAATGAAGATGAAATTAGATCAATAACGAATCTTTTGAAAAATAAGATATCAGTTTGGTACTATTGTATCTTTATCATGGAATGTTTTTATTTTATGTATCTATTTTCTGGGGACATTTTGGGGTAATTTCCTGGAGGTTCATGGTTAGATATCGTCACGTAGAAACTGTAAAACACATCCTAGGAAAATTTGAAACTAAAATAGTAGGAACATGGTAGGTACATGGTATGGCCAAACCATATAGCCATATAAAAGTTAACATTAAATTTTCGATAGAGGATTTAGTATGGTTGGAAAAGGGTTTTTCTAAGTATGTCAACCAACTATGAGAGGGGTGTTTAGAGGCATTGTGTACAACACATTAATGCATTGTGTTCCTAACCATACACCTTAACCATACAAAATCATACATTATATATGTATTTGGTGGATCTCACTCATTTTAGTGTCAATAATATGTTTTTCTACTAAAAAGACCATAAATTAAGATACTCTCCCTACCAAGGTTTTTGAGACTATTTCACTTAATCTATGAGTTATTTTTATGTGAATCTATGTGCATTGGAGGCCTAGATAGGTTTCTAATTCTCATTAATAGATTCTTTCCTTCGTTTTCAAATTTTTCTACCAATAATTCATGAATATAAGAATTTGGGGATATATTAATATTATATGATGAAAATAATTTGGACATATATTTGGTTTGTTTTAAGATAACAAGATCTCTAGATATTCCATAGAGTTTCATGCCATGTTTTTGATGTTTGGTTTTATTTTCGTTTTCACAAAACATTGAGATCTATGTGGATTCACTCTTGACTCCTATGAGTTATAACATAAAAAATGATTTAAATTTGATTATATTTCATGAGTTTTTCTACATAATTGATTCAGAAATATTTATGGAAACCCTATGTAGTTATAGTCTATTAAATTGAAAAAGGGATGTTTTTGGTGAAAAGTGTATTGTTTCATGATTTTGAAAATGGAGATTTTAAATATGGTTTTGTTTTTGTTCATGGTAATAGTTTATGGAATTTTTTCAATAAATGGTTTGTTTTATTGAAATAGTTTGGTACATTTGGTTTAACATTGAATTTTTCATAAATGTTTGTTGTGTGTTCATTTTAATTTACATGACCCAATGGAATGGAGTGTTTTATATGTGCACACTATATATTGTTACCTTCTAATGAATTGGTAGAAATTTGAGATACTGATTATGAGTTAGGATCTATCACGTAGACATACATGTATGGATGTGTGGAATATAACGGGTTATGAAAAATGTATTTTATAAATGGTTTGAAATAATTTTTTGTTTTATTTCCCTGGAGAACTTTTTTTCATAGAAATTGGTTGGATTTGCTATAAACTACACTAAATTGTTTAAAACTATTTTATATAAATTTTATACCATATTCTATTGTAGTGGCGTGATTGGGGAAGTCATTTGGGAAATTTAATTGATTGTTATGCAGACCCCATTATTGGGGACTGTGGAGCATTTATAGAAATTTTATATCAATAAATAGATGAAGTCAAGGTATCTCATTTTTTAGTGATTCATCATTATACTATTGTTATGGATTTTCGAATTAGACCTCAAAAAAGGATGGTAGTTACTGATTTGGTGTCTTTGGTGTCATTTAGTATTATCAGAATTGTTTTCTTCTTTGTAATCATGTTTTATTGTTGTTAGATTGGTTTCTTTTTGAGTTGTATTACATTGTAACCATACTTCATAATACGGTATTTTTTTTTTGTGTTTATCGTGGTTTGGTTATTATATTTTCAAAAGGGAAAATCATTACAAACTATTTATGAATCCCCTGAAATTTATTGTATGATTTTGATGTCATGGGGATGTCCCCTAAGAATTATTGTCTCCCCATTAACATATCATGCCACTGGGAAATGGGCATGATATGTTCACATGGTTTCAGTCTTGGAAATTACATATTTCATTTTTTGACAAATGGTCATGGACTTTTCAAAATTTGGGTTTGAAAATAATTCATTACTAGTCGTTTAATTGGGATGGTATCTAAAAGTATGATTTTTCAATGAGCAATATAGTGAATAAAAATTCATCGATAACCTATTTATGTTGGTCCTTAGGTTACCAGGGATTTTGGGCACAAGGGTGTTTTGAGACACATATGGGATTTGTAACCTCATCATCATGGATTTAGTCGATGAGAAAATCATGTCATGCATTAATAGATATAAACACCCCTTTGGAATTCATAATTATTGTTGAGTAATGATTCATTATTTTGGGAAAATTTGTTTATTTTCTAAAATAGTTGAAAATGGGTTGATTTTCTTAGATCATGGTGGAATTTTCAAAAGTGATTGGAAAGAGGAAACAGTTTAAATTTTGAAATCCTTTTCGGTTATGTGTGATGTGGTAAATTTTAAATTTTTTAATAATTTAATTGTAGTAGAGTGAGGTTAGATGATGTCTTCATGTGGATATAGAAAATGAAACCAGCTAGGTGTAGAAGAATCCAACCAGAAGAGGATACTGAAAATGTTGTCACAGTAGTAGCTCTTGTGAACTGACAACTTGTTTGGATTATTTTCCAAGATATTCCAGTCGTGGATAGAGGGAGTCAAAGGAATGAACCAAGGCTAGTAGATCATTTGGTTCAGTTCTAAAAAAATTATCCACAAATATTTATATATGATTTGGAACCATAAAATGAAGTGGTGTGGATGAATAAGATGAATTAAATATTCTATTTTCTAGGGGTGATAACTGAGATGAATTTCTGGAAGGTAATGTACTTAAAGAAGGATATATAATAGAATTGGTGGGATTTAGTATTTCATTATAAATAATACCACGGAATCATATGGGTGGATTTTAAAGGATTGTTCCCAAAACAATTATGTCATAACTTGTTTAGAGTTGTGAGAACAACATTCTTTTATCAGCATGAAGAAGGTGAATCTCTCATTGATAGAGTATGAAGTAAAATATTTAAATATAGTCTGATAATTAAACAAAATTTGCTACTTGTGAATCCATGAAGTAATGAATTTTGGGATTGGTGTTGAGGCTAGAAAATCACACCAAAATATTCGTGATTTGTATAACTGATTATACAGATATTTCCAATAGCACGATGGTGGTATAAAGAGATATCTTTGGAACTACATTTGGAGAAATAATTTTGAAAACAATGAGAAATGTTGGGAACCCTAATTGTGGGAATAATCAGAAAAGGTAAAATTATTTCCAAGGTAGTTGTAGGACTAAGAATTAGTTAGTTGGATCGGTGAATCATCCCCCTAATTCTAAGTTTACTCCTAGATAATATCATTGGCGTTCTTTAAATCTTCTGATGTGATATTTTTCAACACCACTAAGAATATGTCACAATTTCAACCATAGGGGGTGTTTTTAAAACCTATTGTCACAGTTATCTACGTTATTGTACTAGGGACACATATCATGTTTCTTAGACATCGTAAGACATGATAGGAATTAATTAGTATAATAAAATTCATCTTCAGAACCAATAAATATCTGGTGATTCTTGGAATGTTATGACTCAAATAATAGTGCAATCTCAAAATACTAATAAAGCACACATCACAACAGGTAAGCATGTATATTGTAAAGAGAATTTGATAGTAAATGATAAATATATACCTTTTATGGTGAGAGGTGTGATTATTTAGAATTCTTCTCTTATGTAATATTTTTATGATGCAGATGTATCTTAATCATTTATTTATTCTTTTTTCATTGATCTTCTAGGTGATCATGTTGAGATGATTCCTTCTTTTTGAAGCTAAAATATCATCTTGGTCTAGGAGAATCGCAAGCCTTTAAGTACAAGGAATGCTCTTTAAATTCTGATCTAGATGAATCAATATGATATTTCAATTTTCTTGGGATGGATTTCTATAAAATAATATTGGGTATGGATTGTATAAAAATGTTCAAATATCACATCAATCGTTATAGATAGAGGGTTACTCGTACAACCAATGATATTTCCAATAATCTATTTAGAGGAGACTGTAAATTGAAGGAAAGAGATACATGATTGTTAGAACCTTTATCTAGAACAATATCATATCATTTTATTAAATTAAAGTTAGTGTAAATAGATGAGATATAAAATAGCAGGTTCCAACAATTGTTTATCAATTTACACATTTTTTTCATGATAATTTCTCAAGGTTAAACCCCCAAAATGGAATTTAATTTTATTATTGATATAATACCAGGGTCAAGTACTATCTCATTTCTATATTATCATATTTAATAAAAACAATTAATATAATTTAAAGTAAATTTGGGGGTATTTGAAGGAAAAGTGTTTATTAATGCTAGTACATATCTATGGGATGCACTAGTGTTTTTTGAAAAAGGGTTGGAAATATTCAGCTATGAGTGGATTGTCATAATTATAACCAAGTCAGGATAAAGAATTATTATCCAATTATATGAATTGATGATATATTACATTAATTTAGTAGATCATAGTGGTTCTCTAAAATTTAATTCCAATAAAGATATCACCAATTAGTGATTTGGAAATAGAATATTCTAAAGAATTATTTCAAGAGTAGATATACCTATTAGGAGTATGTGTTTATTCCTTATGGTCCTATAAATGCATCATCAATTTTATGGTATTTATTAGTCATATATTTCAAAGGTATCTAGATTCATTTGTTGTGGAATTTTTAGATAATATATTTTTGTATTCAAGGAGAATGTTTGAACATGATATACATGTGTAAATTGTTTGGGTATTGTAGTTTTTTTTATTCTATGCTTACAATGTTTTTTTTGAAACATGAGGTAAATATCCTTATCAATGTTATCTAAAAAAGGTGTTTTTTAGATCCGACAATGATATAGGTTGTGTTCACATGGAATCAACTGAAGAATTTATTTGAGATACAAAGTTTCATTTTTCCATGATTTTAATTATTAGTTTTTTTCTCAAGACATGTCACAAAAATAATCACCAATAACAGCATTTAAAAGGAAGGATATTCTAGTTCAATGAAATGAGTAATGTTCTAATGAGCCTATATTATCTTCTTTGGGGACTTATAGTAGACCACACATACATTGAATATTATTTATTCCGACACAAACATTACTATATCCAAATACAAGTGGTATAGTGGGTTAGGTTACTTTAATCATATTTTAATTGTGGATGAGAAACATTTTAAATCATATCCTTAGGGTTCTTTAATATGAGAAAGTGACCCTCAAATGAAACATAAGGCTTGAATGGATACCATTTTTCAAATATATATTTCATTATTGTATTTTTGGGGTATATGAGGAAAATTTATCTTTCTCTAGATAAGAAAGATGACTCTAGTTAATAGGCCACATTTGGGGAACACATTATACAAATCCATAATGGGTTAAATATGCATGGAGAATAAATAATTTCATTTGAATTCAGATAGTCTACTTTCTAATAATATATTAATGTTTGTTTATATCAATGTTCCTTATAATAATGATGTGTTATTTATTGAAAATGGATGTTCCAAAATAACAATGGGAGAATTTTGATTCAATTATATAATGACGATGTTTCTTTACTCCCCTTCGGATCTCAAAAAAATTCATTATTCACATAAGGATCTCATAGCATGGATCTATCTCAAATTAATGGTGTAAGTGTAATTTTCATTGCATTGTGGCTACAATAGGATATGAGAACTGGGTTTCACTATATATCTCATCATAGAAAGAACCAATTAATTATTTGTTCAAAAAAAGGATCCTTAAAAAGATATCGTATATATGAAATGAAGAATAACTCATTTGAGGGAGGACACATTAAAAATGGTACTAAAATTTAGTAATTAAAAAAATACTACCCTGATTCATGAAATTCTTGATTATTAAGATTATTAAAATCCCAAAAATATGTATGTTCACATGAGTCATGATCAATGTGAGAAACTAGAGGAAATTCTATGATTTTCTACATTATACTATAAACCCCAATCAAGGGTTGTTTGTGGCATGAACCATCTGATTATTTTTCCCATGGATGTAATCTATTCTAATATAAAACATTCTACCATAACCAGGATGTAATAAATTATAATTATATTCCATTATTTTGGGGGATGTATGATCTGGGAAATGATATGGGACATGTTTAAAAAGAATGATGGAAGACTATATTCAAAAGGAGGCTTCTATTAAAATGAATTTAGGGGATATAATGATAAGAATATTTTCTCCTAATAATGAAGATTTCTTTAGTTGATGGGCCAAATTACGGAACACATTATGAAAATATATTTTTCAAATAATGTTAAAACATAAAACAAACATGTACATTGGGGTCAAGAAAATTTATCACTGACAGATAAAGAAATCTTATAGAGATCCACAATTATAGATGAACTGATATTGTCTTGTGAAAAATAAATATCTGATTATATATTACATACATAGAAAAAAATTATTCGTTGATAGAAAATGCCCTACATAAATCTTAATCATATTTATGGAATAGGGTATTTTCTTCAATCATGGGTTCATAAGTGAGGGAACTCGTCTTTTAATCAATTTCATTGGTTGGGGACATCTTAAAGGGAGTTTTTTTATATGTTACTAAGTGTAGACACAATTATCTATCCATAAATTCATATTTCATTAGAGAAAGAATCAATCCACACATATATCATGGATGAATATTCATGAACTGATCACATTCTCGAGAATTGAAAATGATTTATTTATCAAATGATAGAGAAGCCAAGATATAGGATTTGGTTGTCACTATATATTATGTAGTGAAATGAATAGAGATAATATGGTTTTTTTTAAGGGATATAGGTCCTTCGGTGACCAACATTTAAAGTAGTAATGGTATTTCAATTATTGTCCATTTTATTAGATATTTTTTTGTTTTGCGAAAGAGATGTGAAGCATCCAATTTAACATCATATAGTAAGGATGTTGGACATGTAGATTAACATCATAAGATGAGGATGATTTTTTAAATGTTTTCACATGTTTTGACTCATAATTGTTACATGAATTTTACTTAATGTGACTAGGATGTAAGATTACTATAATTTAAGTTTGTACAACGTTGACAAAAATTGGATGGGGAGTAAGTCTATCCATTAAGGGGAATGGGAAAATCATATAATAATTGAGATCCAAATTTCTTATATATAATATATCACATTTATATATATATAGCCATATATTAATATCATTGTGATCATACAGATTGAATGCTAGAGTTTAGAGTCATGTGAACTTTACCAATGATGATAATTTTTGTATCTTATATCTAGGACCAATTAATCATATTATATTCATGTGATAATGACAAATGTTTTAATTTTATTATGGTATGACCTAACTAATAAAATTGAAAAAACATATATAATATCTATGTCCATGTGAGTTGTGCAGATGTGAGAAAAAATATAAGTCATGGAATTATCCAAATTGTGATGAAATGTCAATCAAAGGACATTTCCAACATATACCACTTTATTTTTCAATCCATTGTAGGCTGGATAACAATGATTTGAAATTTTATAATAGTGGGGAGTGGTAGTTCTATACCATGATCTTGGTGATATTAGGTTTAAGAAAGTGATATGGGATAAGTGTATAAGGATTATCACAGATCATGTTTGAAAATATGCAATTTTTATTATTTTTATAAGGCATATAAAAAAGGATATGAATTTATATTTAAGAAGAAGTTTACTCTATTTGATAGGACACATAGGGTTATATATTATGTATATCCATATTGGTCATAGTATTCATATTCAAAAGAAATGGATTATTCAATATTTGATTACTTTTTTTCGACAGACAAGGAAGCTTCCTAGGTATATAAATATCTCATGACATGGACTATAATAATTGAATGTGGGATGTCCAAAAAAGTCCTAGACCATAGTATCCCAGATTTGATAGTGAAGTTATTATTTTTAAATAATATATAAGGAATATCACCTTAAAGGACTGAATGATTTATTAGTTTTCGTAAAAAAATATTCATAATTGAAATTAACATTAAAATTAAAAACATAGAATACACATAAAAATTATTTTATAATGCCATACTACCCATTTAATATCTAGAAATATCAATCACAAAGAATTTTTGGGTTTCTTTGGGAAAATAATGCCAAAGAAAGTGGTTATCAAAGATTTTGAGTAAGGGAAATCATACAATGAATTCTATCCTAAATAAATAAAAATAAAAACATTAGCATAATATTGAAATAATAAATGATGTTCAAAAAAATACATATGTGTAGTCACATAATATTAAAGCTTATCCTTGGATCTTATAAAAATAGAAAAATCATATATAAATCAATAAATGATCTCACAATTAAGTAATTTATAATTCTAGACATATGAAACATACTATGAATACCTTTTACAAGACATTTTATGTCTATGGGTAGAAACCCATTAAAATTTTCCAACTGGTTTTTTCTCATGAGACATGTCAATGAATAAAGGGGCTATGCAATCTCAGTCCTCTTCCATTTATTAATTATTCCAATTCATTCCTCATATAAAATTGGTGAAATATAATTAACATAAACATTCATATTAGTTAACAAATATATCAAATTTTAAATCTTACATTGATCAAAAAAATATAATCACGAACCATACCGAGTAATATAGTGAAATGTTAAAAAAATATTACATATGAAAACAAAATGATCTTAAACCATCAAGATAAATAATATGTAGAGTTTAATTAAAGTATTTAACCAATGAAGAATAATTAGAATAATGATTTTAGTCTTTGATCAATGAAATTTTATGAAAATATCAATTAAAACATTCATGAGGAAAATAAACATTCCAATTCAAAAATAACCTTTTAAGACAAAATACTCTCAAATAAATTAGAAAATAAATTTCCATGACAAAAAACCTTTGAATTTAATAAATGAATATTTAAAACATTTAGTGGTCAATACCGATGTAAATTTCTTTTAATTTTGTACATGTTAGAATAAATATTCCATTCACATTGTTGGTCAAAACCAAACTGGATTTGTTTGGATAACCATATGATGATTACATTAAAAATTCGTGTAGAAATTAAAACATGGGTAAAATGTGTTAAATAAATCATTTGGAGAATGTTAAAAACATTTTTTAAAACATTTATAGAAAACATTGTTTTTTGAAAAAAGATTATTGATTGAATAAGGAAATAATGTAGGATTTTATTCGAATAAAATTTCTTAAATATTTCAGTACTGAACTCTGAATATGTTAATATTACATGGAAACATCAAGAATAAAAATAGTATGATAAAATTAATTGGGTTTATTGAGTAATTATAAATAATTTTCTTTAATGGAAAATTAAGTGTAAAAAATACTAATAAAAATCAGATCAAAACATAAATTTCTTACCAATTTGGTATCTTTTAAATCAAAATACCCATGAATAAAATAACATTAAATTGAAAAATAAATACCATTATTTAAAATATATTCATGATATTAAATATCAATAGGGGAATAATATAATCCAAATCAAAGGGATAATTGGTGAACATGTTATATTTATCATAGAATTAAAAGTGAGACAAGAAAAACTAACCTCAAGTGTGACTTCCTTCTTATGTGAACGAACCTCTAGTAAAATAAATATAGATTTAGAATACATATGTTAAATATACATAATAATATATTCCATAACATATATTATTTAATTATTGTCTTTTATGATCCAATTTTTAACAATTCATTGTTAAACTCACTATTTTAGGTTTGTTTTTCATGTATAATTAGGTACGATAATTTCAATCCATTCATTTTTATCACGATTAAATGATCTAAAAATATTACCCAATATATAAAATTAATATATATTAATTATAATTTTATTTATTTTAATCTATAAAAGTTATAGAGAGAAAATGGATTGCACTATTCCTGGAGACGATATGTTGTATGTGTGCTTGAATGTTGTTTTCATTTTTCATGATGAATTGAACGGAAAAATATTAATATCAATTAACCACTATATAATTTATATTATATCATATATATATATGTTTTTTTATCAAAAAATTATCATTACCAACCATGTAATGAATAATATAACAAAAAATGTCACATCACTACGTTGTGGCAGTGGTCCACACACACACTAGTAACGTTATTAATTTCAAATTGATGAAAAAAGGAAGTTAGATGGAATATTTAATTTAAAAAATTATCTTTATTTCATAAATCTATTATATATTAATTAAAATTATCTTTACTACCTTTCACTTGAAGCATAAGAGAGAAACAAATCATATCGCTTCGTGAAGCGGTAATCAGTCGTATAGATGAGAAAATTTATCGTATCTCCCACAGATTAAAAATTGTTTGGGTTTAAAAAATATAATAACTAAATTTTTATAATAATTTCATAAATAAAATTTACATATTTTAAATATTTTATTTCATCCATCCTTGAATGGTGGCGATGGAAAAATAATTATATCATTTTATGAGGCTGTAGTTTACTATCCACACATTCGACGGGTTCATTCACCATTTGATGGATGTGCATATGGATTTGGGTTATAAAATTATCATAATAAAATATAATTATATATTTTATATAATTTTTTATATTATCATCATTTAATATGAATTGATGGAGGTGTAGGATGAAATAAAACAAATATGCATGCTAATGAATTTTAACACTTCTATAGATAGCGTTCTCGGGTATTACCAAATGCCTTCATAGGAGGGATTCATAATCCAAAAAATTACTCTATGAAATTATTATATAAGTATGTAATATATTTTGGTAGTTAGTATTTTATCCATTGGGTTTTTTAAGTGTGAAGATGAGAGGATAGGGGGAATCCTTTTATAATTTGGGCAAAGGACACCAATATAATGTTTGAAACTAAAAAGTGATACCCATATTTTTCACTTTAAAAAATCTATTAAAATGTGTTATTATTAAAACTTATATTATATAATGTCCATATATTTCAATAAAATTTATTTTGGATAATTTTCTAATCATATTATACCATCTCATCTTCATTAAACCCCCATTAAAACTTTTGTTACCTTCACCGTAGGAATTAATTTTTAGAATTCTTATTATTCATTATAGATAAATATTATGTTAAACTATTAAATTATATTATTTATGATTATTTATTATTATAAATGATATTGATTCTTTTTTAAAAAATTAAATTAAAAAATTGGAAAAATTTAATTCAAAATCAATCCCACATACACAATGAAAAAGAGGATATTGAATATGTATTTGTTAGGGAATAACTGATCTTATATTATCTATATCAATATAAATCAGAATTATATTAATTTAAATGTAAGTAGGTTGATTTATAGTCTATAATTTTTATTTAAATCATTCTTTATTATGGGTTTTTTTAGTAATTAAGACACAAAATCATTATGCACTTGAAAATAGTTAAAAAATGTGTTTTAAACAGAAAAATAATCATATAAAAATATAATATAAATGTGATTAAAATATAAATAATTGGAATAAATACATATTAAAAATTATTAATTTACTTTAATAAAATTAAAAACCATAATATTCCTTTTAAATTTATTAATTTATTGATAATTTTACTAAAAAATAGTCATTTTCACTATTCATTGGAAAATAAATATTTTTTTTGAAATATCTTGAAAAACTACCCAAATGTAAATTTTGATATGATTATTCAATAAAAGAAAATATTTTCTTAAAATTAAATTTCCAAAATTGGTAAAAATAAAATTTGAATTATGTGTGAAAATAAAAATGAATCGATAATTTAAAAATGTGTAGTCATTTTGAAAACACATCATTTTCATTCAAAAAGTAATTATATTATTTTCAATAAATTAAAAACAATTTATTTTATTTTATTCATGTGTAAAACATATAATTTCCATAATTTACATATTAATATTCATAATAACTAATCATATGACTAGGTTATAATGGTATTCTCTATTTTGATTCATTTACACATGGGGTTTCATGTTCTATATGCTATCGAAGAGATTGAATTTATCTAAAAATAAATATATTTTAAAATATCATCATGTAAATGTATCATATAAGTTTATTGAATCATGTAACATATTTTATAAATCATGTGGTCCCTCATTTATAATAATAGGGTGTTATATTCTCCCCATCATCAATAAATTGCGTCATCACAATTTAAACTAGATGTATGTAATCAAGGATTTGAAATTTTAAAATATCGTTCCTAAAAAACCATTATTGTCAATGGCTTAATAAAACTAACACTTGATAATATACAATGATAAATAATAATTTCATTTGGAATAACACATAAATTTCATTCTAAATAGAAGACTATTAGTGTGAAGTGAAGATAGGGACCTGAAAGAAAAGAAAAAATAATTATAGAGAGTGATACAGCTCATTGATCACAATAATGTAGGGGATACAAAGAAGGATAATGAATAAAAAAATAAATCATTAAAGGGTGAAAATACCATCAATTTGTCAGAAAAGAAGGTACCCAGATAATATTTTAGTTTTAATATTCTTTTCCTATAGATGGGAAATTACATTACTATCTAAACATAGAACATAAGGAAATATAAAATCATGAAAAGTATAATTTCAAAATTTAATACATTTCCACCAAATTTAATATTTTACTCTATAAAATGGGTATTTATGTTGAATTTTCATTCCTAATGAACTAAAAGATTCTTTTTCTATGAAATAATATATATAATAAAATAACAAGTTATTCTTTATATCATTACTAAAACCAAAACAATTAGTATTTGTTGTGAAATATATTCAATTAATCACTAATACATCAATAGAATCTACAAAAAGTTTATATCATCCATTTTATACATGTATAACCTTAAGAATACTCTAAAATATGTCTGAAAAAATTCATGGACAAAAAAAATTATTAGGAAGGTCACTAAATCTATAATATATTCCCCAAACAAAATAAGGTGTCTCTTAATGTAACATCTCAAATATGTGAGTTCCATGGTAACCATAAAATCATTATAAAATCATGTATGCATTCAAAATTAAAATCTTATGCGTATGAATATATTATATATATCTAAACATGTTGTAAACTCTAGAAAAGATAACATACACCATAAAATCACTAACTAATTTCAATGTCCCAAATATTATCTCGAAAAAATATCCTTATCTTTATTATCTCAACATTAAGAAAATATTAAGGGATATATTCAAGTTGTCATGTGTTTTCTATAAATTATAACTTTAAAATGAATCACATTTATTGGTACTATTAAGTATATTTCCTGAATCCTTATTGGAAAAACATTATAGTAAAATACTAATATATTTCATGAATATAATAAATAATATATTTCTATAACACAATACATGAATCCAAATATATTTATATTTAATAATTATATATTATCTATATTAATTGAAAAAACATTTCCTTGATCTTTACCTTATTTTAGGTTATATTCTCTTGACTAGTGGTGAATTAATTTTTGTAGTTCCTCATCTCTTTATAGCTGAATCATTGAACATGGGAATTTTTTATTTAACATGCAATCATGAGTTTGGTGAAATTTCTCTCAAAACTAAAAAAACTCCATACCACTCATGAATGTTCCATTGTGATTCCTTCCATGATTATCACATATGGGAAAATACATCCTTTAATACTTCCCATAATCAACATTTTTCTCTATTTCCCTCTTCTTTTTTTATACCCATCGATTCCACAATACTTGGAGAATTTATTATCTTTCTTTATCGTACATGATATTATATCCTCATATGAATAGTTTTTTTGAGAGACTAATTACCTTCAATAATTTTATTTAACCTAGAATGCAAATGATTAATAATTTTATATGGATTAACTAAGAAATCCATTGTATGAATTATTACCCTTGTAATGTTTTCATCATACATAGAAACTTTTTACTCTTCCTTTTTCCTTAAAGTCTTGAATTTAATCTAAATTTATGCACATTGATCATGAGGAAAATACCTCTAAAAGTATATCACAATAAAATCCTTCCCTTATATGATTTAAATTTCTTCTTCATCATTTTGGGTTTTAATCGATGAACAGTATTGACTTGCAACCACTGAGAGATGCTAAAATTCCATGAAAACATTTCCCCTTTCATTACTTATCATTGAGAGAAATGTAATCTCTAAGGAACTTATCAATTTCTCTTCTACAAATTGATTCATACTTCTATTTAGGGATAATTTTTGTTGATGAATAAAATATTGTAACATCGATACACCACATGGTGGATTAAAAGGATGCTTTATACAGGCATGATTATTAATTGCAACTTGATTTATCTTCCCCAATATGGTTATAATTTGATTTCATCCATATATATACCCATCTTAAACAATATTAAATTTCTAAGTAGGCAAATAACAATATCTAGTATATGAATTGATATGGTTCTTATTCATATCACTATTCACTATTTCTAAATAATCGAATACACTAGATCAGATCATTTCATTATGAATCATAATGTATGAACACAAAACTAATGAAACACATAATGTTTTTAAAAAAAGTATGCTAATAAAATATAGGAATAATAAATAAAATTTATTTGAGATATATTTAAAATAATATAAATATTCTTATATTCCTCGTAATGGTTTTTAAATAAACTATGAATTAACTCAAAAATATCTCCCAAGAATGTAAAACATGGTTCTTATTATAGCCCATTTTTGTATACCAGGTAATGCTAGAGCCAAGACAGATGCCCCCTTTTCATATTTATTAACCCTAGGTATATATGTATTGGAAAAATGTTCACCTATATTATCAAAATTGGTATGTATTACTAAGAAAAACTATAAAATAACTTTCTTGAAAAATATTGGGTGTTCTTGTATACTTATTATCAATGTTTCTCATAAGGTTATGTTTTATAATATATATTTTTCTAAATCTAGTTCCTAATATTCCATTAAAAATCCTCTAATATCAATTTTAAATACCCAAACCCTAGTATCCAAATGTCATTCGTAACATTATTACATTTGAGTATGATATGATGAATTTCATCTCAAAGGATCTAAAAGTTTATTAGTTCTTGTAAAATAGATAAATAAATGAAATTAAAATTATTAATGACAAAATAAATCACAGAAACTGTTTCATTGGATAATTTCATATTCTTCCTTATAATATACCTAAACATAAATCACAAAACACATCCAAGTGTACTAGGGAAATAAAACATAGCAAAAGTGTGATCTCAGATGCTCCCCAAGGGTAAGAATACCTCAGAATCTAACATGGATAAATTGGAATAATCAAATTAGAAAGAAGAATTACTAACAAACATTCAAGTTAGACAATAACATCAAAAATATGTGGTATGAATAAATCATGATCAAATTAATACATATACATAATGAAATGTTCTTAAAACATATCCATGGATATTTTATCGAATTTAATAATCATATATATATCAATAACATATATCATAATAAAGGTTATAATAATTTACGACATCTAAAACATATTTTACTGACCATTCACAATATATATTAAATATCTGTGTAAAATACCTTTAAATTTGGATAACTAATTTGTCCCATGAGAACCGTTGATGCATCGAGGGTATCTATAAATCTGGTCCCCAACCATCACATAATAATTCTATATCATTACTTATATCAAACAGGTGAAACATAATCAAGATAATCATTAATATTCAAACCCAACATATTTAATCTTACTACTTACCCCAATCAATAAACTCATTCATAAACCATATAGAGTAATAATGTGAATGGTTTTAAAATTGTACATAACCATTAAAATTGATCATGTACCATTTATAGAAATAATAATTATGATTTAATTACAACATATCCCTATTGTTGCATATATAGGATAACCGTTGTTGTTATTGATGAATATAAATTCAATGATAATAATCTATTAAAACATAATTGAGGAATAAAAACTTTGTGCTTTAAAAATAAAATTTTAAAATTAATATAATCAATAAATTATTACAATAATTATTATTTAAAATAAAATATTAAATTTCTAAAAGAAAATTTAAAAAATCAAGTGTTCATGATTTTGGTAAATTTTATTCATGATATACATGTTAAGACATATATTCCTTTCAAATTTTTATTAAAAGACAAACATGACATATTGTAAAAATATAACACATATTCCTTATCAAAAAAATTATTAAGTATGAAATTAGTAAAACATTTTTTAGTAAATTAATTGGATAATTATAAAATAATTTTTAAAACATTATTAGAAAACAGCTACTCAAAAAATTATTTTTAACCAGAGAGATATATAAGGAAGATCTTATTAAAAATATTTTAGAAATATTTTTAAGTACCCAAGAGAGGAATATAGAAAAATTACATGAAAATTTAATGAATAAATAGAATATATTAAAATTGAAGGGGATTTTTAATCAATGATCAAATAATTTCATTCAAGTGAAGGTCACATTTAAACAATCTCAATAAAAATAACTACTAATAAATAAATATCCTACCCTTGTAGTAACTATTGAATCATTAACCCCGTGAAAGTAAAAAAATTAAAATGAAACATTAAATTACATGAATTTAAATAGATTCATGATATAACATATCAAAATGTTATTAATATATAGCACACCAAGGGAATTAATGGTGAATAGGACATATGTCTCGTGTAAGTAAACGTGAGACGAGAAACAATTACTATATGTACACCTTCATTTGTATGTTTCAAGATATCCTTTAGAATAAAAATAATTTTATTATACATTTATAATAGAACTATATTAATATTTTTTAAATTTTATAATATTTACTAATAGTATTTTATGACCAATTATTAACACTTCTTTGTAAAAATAAATATTTCGGGTGAAAATTGCATCATTTTTCATGTATGTTTTAGTTTTCTAATTTCAATAATTTCATATTCATTGTGTTTAAATCATGTTTTTAATGTAAAAATGATATAAATATCCTAAATATTAATTATATATGTCTTTTCTTAATATATAAAATTTAGATATTGAAATTGGATAACACCGTTAATGGATAAGGTTAGTCATACATGAACATGAATATTGTTTCCATTTTCATGATGGAAGGAATGAAAAAATATATTATTAATAAACTTAATATAAAAATTATTATTTTAATTATGTAATTAATATTAATCAAATAAATTATCATTACCATCAATATAATAATAAAATGAAAAACATTTCCCATCGCTACATATAGAAGGTAGTCCACACGTAAGAATGATCAACGTTATTGTTTTCCAAAAGATGGGAACATAGAATGTTATTAGTGATATTGTATTTTAAAAACTATATTTAGGTCATAAATATCACATATATTAATTGAAATTTCCCTTACCATCTTCCAAGTAAGGCATGAGTGAAAAATGAATCACATTGCTTTCCATGATGGATGTACACCGTACACATGTGTGATGTTATTGTATCCCAAATAGAGTGAAAAATAAAAAGAATTATTTGATATTAATGTAAAATAAGTTTTATAATTTCATATATATAATATATATTTGTCAATTCCATCATTTTATCTATCCCTGAAAGGTGGTGATGGATAATGAATTATATCTATTCGTGATGCAGTTCTCTATTGTACACACGATTGACGGTTTCATTTCCAATTTGATGGATGTAGAGATGTATATGATTTATTAAATTAAAAACATCTCATTATATAGGGGATATAGATTTTATTATATTATAATATGTTAAGATAAAATTAATAAGGTGAAAGAATAAATAAAACAAATACATACTTTTATGAATTTTACAGCTTCTTCGGTGGGCCTCTTTAAGTGTATAAATAAAGCCTTAATCAGAGGTATTAAAAATAAAAATTATGAATCTAGGATGTGGTAAGGGAATTAAGGAAGATATTTTGTATGTTTTGATTGAACTGAAAGGTTTTAGATGGGTAATAGGTTGAGGAGAGGGGTGGCATTTTATAAGTTAGGGAGAGGATACATTTACACTTTTTTTAAAAGAAAAACTTATACCCACATTATTATATTGAAACATTCTCATAATTAGGTAATTATCATTAATTATATTATATATGGTTGAAATAAAAATATTGTTTTTTATGTTGACATGTTTCTAGTTCATTTTATCCCCTACAATACCAACTATTACCGTACCCATGGTAATTAATTGTTACTATTGTTTATCATTCATTGTGGTGAAAAATGAATATGAAATAATAAAATAATATTAATTATTATTATTACAAAATGGTTTATATTTTTCCAGATATTATTCATAGATGTTTCATAATTAATTAAATATTATTCCCACAAACATTATAAAAAAGTGGTTTTTAAGAAATGTATTTTCCAGGGAAAGAAGATCTTTTCTTAAGATTATCAATAAAAATAATCAGTAAATGAATTTATAAATAATTTTTTTATGTTATAAAGATATCATTTATATAATTCCTAATCAAGGTTCATCATCATTAATTATAATGGGGATGCATTATGCACTTTAAAATAGTTTTAAAAAAATGGTGTTTTGAACCCCAAAATAGACTTATAAAATAATCATTTAGAGATGTGATTGAAAAGAAATTAATTTTATTAAACATTAATGAATAATATTTGTATAAATTTATTTAAAATTTAAATAATAATGATTATTTTGAAATACATAAATTATTGAAAATTCTATAAAAAAATTGAATTTTTCACTACTCAATAAAAAATAAATATTTTTTGAAAAATTCCGAAACAAATTACTTGATGTAAAAATTGATATGATGATTTAAAAAATGATGTTAATTTTTAAAAATAATTTTTCCATTTTTGGTGAAAATAAATTTTTTATTATGTGTGAAAAGCACTGATAAATATTTTTTCAGAAAAATATTTTTTTTATAAAACAATAATTTATCATTAAAATATTTTTTATTTTATTTCAAATAATTGGATAACCATTTAATTTGTTCCATAATTTTGTATGGGAAATAATTTTTATGTTTCAGTAATTACAATTAATACCCACTAATATAATAGGTCGGTTAAAAGGATATTCTATATTATGGTTTTTTCACAGTTAGAGTTGCATGTATTCAAGCTATCAAATAGATTGAATTTATCAAAAAACAAATATATTATAATTTCATGGGGTCTTAAATACTTATAAAAGATTATTTTTAAATTTCTTATACTCTACCAATCTTGATTTTAATCTTTTACAATATTGGAGTATTACACATATGATCGTGATAGAAGAATTCTGGTCGACATGGACTATTAATGAATACAATGTTCCCTACAATAATCTAACTTGCATAAAAAAGTATAAATTTTTTGTCTAAACAAAGAGATTTTGAATGATTGAACCAAGGTTGTAATCTCTTTGTTGGATCAGATATTTATGTAGGATAATGAAGAATATATGTATCTTATGTAAGGGCCTTGGAATTGAGATTCGAGCTTCCCCGTGTGCCATGTGGAAACAGGATTCAAGCCACACATAGTTCTAAAAAATATTCCCTACACTTGTCTAGCTCATTTATAGGTAGGGGAATTTTTTATTTTGTTATTCTTGTCCTATAATGATTTATCCATGAATCACTATATATACCATTGTTTTGAGAAGCAATCCCCACACAATTATAAAATAAAAGGATAGTTTGATGAGAGACATGAACCAAGAGAAGAGGTCCTCTAAAACGATTGTTGTAATTGCAAACATTTTTATATTTTGTGAAAGGATAGGTAACCACATAGTTTAACATATTATATCAATGATGTTGGATATTTAGTTTAACATCGTACAGTGAAACAATGTGTTATATGGTTTAACATCTTATGACCTGAATGTTGTCCTTCAATTTATCTCCATTCGACTAGTTATACCATTTTATCACATAGGGTAAGGATATAGTGTAGTTTCAAGCGATGAGGATGATTTTATTTTTATTATAATCTTGTACATCTTAGAAAAAACATTTAAGAGATGTAACACTTGAGTAATGTGAAACTAGTGTGCGGTGTGATGTTCTACCCATACATGGTGATAAATGACAAATATCTATTTCATTGGACATTAAAAATAATGTATGGTCCTACCCATTTGGGTTCTATATTTTTTGGTTTCGTCCCATGTATCATTCGTCTCATGATAGACAAATCCAATTCCCCTTATAGAAATAAACTAATGTAAACCTTCATGTTAAAATGTAATTCTTCTTATAGAGGGGTGTTTTGTAATAAAATATTCTAGTGTAATGGTTTTTATTAACATCTATGGTAATTAATAAATGCCAAGATGTTTCAATATGACTATTAAACATCCCAAACTCCCAAAAATAATAGGGTTGTTAAGAATTTATTTGATCGGGTTATCATAAGTGATCAAATAGATCTCCTTATACAGTATGTAATGTCTCAGTTTCTGGAAAAAAATTAATGTGAGGAAACTCTTCTCATTGGCTAAATACCTAGTCTCATTATAGATCATGGTTCTACTATGATAATATATGTTATTCCCAAATTTTTCAATATTCATTTGTTTGAGGAAGTCACCCATTTATCACTCTATTTCTATTATATACCAAATGATTGGATTTCCTTAGACGTAGGGAATTAACAGTGGTGGAATAAAATCAGGATTTTGAAAACTATCAAATAATTCCATGAATTCATCGGTCTATTGATAATTAACAAATTTTATGAGTAGTTTCTTGAAAGTTATACATTTTCCTTCAATATTGTCTATAAATAGTCATGTTTATTCTTGGTTCCATGTTTATCTTATCTAGTCTATGAGGATTTCACAAGGTGACATGTTAAGGATAGAGTCAGACATTTTCTGTGTTAACATTGATGCTAATATGATAACCATGAAGTTAAGAAACATTTATTAGGTAATATCAAAAACAATTTTCAAGTTATTCAATTTAGCGTTACAATTTCATGTCTTATTATAAATGATCCCACAATAGTCAAGATGCCCAGAGTGTTTCCGGTGTATTTATAATAAATCATTGATATAGAATTAGAAAAATGATTCAGGGAAGGATTTTAAAATACATTTTATGGAATGTTGGTATGTAGAACAGATGTTCATCAAATATAATGGAATCACCAAATTACATTACAATCCTTGAAGAGACCTAAAATCAATGTATTATTCATCATTTGGGAAAATTTTGATTTGGTAGTATCCAAAATATCCACCCATAATGAATAGATCTTGATATTAAACCATTGCATCAATTAAAAGATCTACAATTCGAATGCGGATTGTATCTTTTGGATAGTTCTGGAAGACATCTCTAGGGACGATAGAAACCATGATCTACCCATTCTTTATTTTTGTTGGGGAAATATTTTAAATATATTGTGATTATTGGACATTATAAATGAAGTAACCATTGATGAGTTTATCAAATTAATCATTCATTTTAGTGGAATAAGTTGAATGAATTCAACAACCATTGTTATTTTAATCCACATTGTTCTTCGTTCAAAACCATGTTGTTTTTTGACACATCGGGATTAAGGCCTAGAACTTCCATGTTGTTCAAGGATATCTTATCTGCATGATTCTTTATAAATGACATCTATACATCATTTTAAATATTTCGCATGGTCGTACTGATCAGTTTGGGTCATAGATCTTCCTCTGTTCCCAAATTTATCTACCAGTGATCATCTATGGTGGAAACAATTCCTTCCTCAAATGACGGAGAGGAATCTTTGTGGTCTTCCTCTTCTTATTCAAATTCTCCATTCATACCAATCTCATAGGGAATGGGTTATGAAGTGGTATCCTTGATTCTAGTAGATTAATCTATATTTCAAAATCTAACGGATGGTTGGGGGATCTCATTCCCCACCAATGATATAAATTCTCCATTAAAATGATTGAAGAGTGGTCTTACAAAGAACTCAGTTAAAAATAGGGGAATTTATATGTGGGGTGTTATATATTTGGATGCCTCAGACTTCTCCAATATTTCCTAGACTATTTATCGAACCTGATATTATCAAAGTTGATGAGAAAATACCAAATTTTGATATCACCCTTCCATTTTCTAATATTAGAGGTACATGTTAATCAAGATTATCTAAAGGGGATAGATGTTGTCATTTTGATATTGTTTAGGGAAATAAACCCAGCTACATCATCATTCATGGGTTCTTTCTCCTATATTAGGAAAAATCAATTGTTTTATGGTGATATTTCCTAGACTCAAATGATTATTTTTCACCATGATATGTTCCAATTTGTGTGTTGATATAATATATGTGACATTAATGGTATGATGAAGGGAGAGCTACATGTTATTTCAACAAAGACCATCCATGATGGGTGTAAAAATAATTATATTTCCAAACAAATATTAAATTATATTCAAATACAAGGTCCAGAAATTAGGTCCAATCAAGATTCAGATGGGGGCATTCTCATCACTCTTATCATAAACCATGATTGTCATGGTGGGTAAAGAAATCATCATTGTTATAACTTAATCGTTGAAGCATTTCAACTAGAATGAGGTTTTCTCCTAATCCATTATCAATAAAATATCATCGAATATTAATATTATCTAGCCTAAAAGACACATAAAAGGGTATGATGGGTCCCTATACAATGTTATAATTTTAATGTTCTAGGAAAGATATAATTAACTGGAACTATAAAGGATTAATCATTATATGATATACTTTGGTATCTTTAACCTCGACTTCAAACTCTTGATTTCTTATCAACTCATCTATGATAGATTGTCATAAGTCATTAAATAAAATGGGTGCATCCCGGATTTCTATCTTGTCCAAAAATAGGGATGATTTTTTAAATATTTCATTCTTTTGAAACAATGGTTTGATTTTAACAACATGTATCTATTAATTATAAGGTTATTTTGAAGCTGAAATACATGAGTTAGGCCAGATGTACCCTTTAGTAGGTGTTAAGGGTACCCATATGCATAGTGGGTGAGATAGACATAGTCTTCATACATGACTATTATTGTTAGATACTTACTTGCCCTCAAGAAAAAATTATAAAATAATCAGTTAGGGAAGAATTTTAGAGAATTTGGGTGCAGTTTCATGCTCATTTTTTCTCACTGAATGTATTTCATCTATGTTTCTATTGTATAAAAGGATATAGAGTGTATATGGCCTCTGTATTGGGTTCATCCATAACTTCACCTTCCCCTATTGGCTTGCCTATTTCATATTATTCCTCTAGTTCCCAATTCATGCATAGGACAGTCAAGTTTTTTATCATACTAATCATTAGAAAATAGGGCCCATTCAATGAATAACATTGAAGGCACTGAATATTTAATCTTCTTCTGATGAGGAAATTGTTTTCTAGGGAGCTTATCGTGGTTCTATTTGAAAGCATGGGTATTAAATTTTGGGGTATAAAGTATGAGAGGTTCAAGACTGAATTTTCCATCCATACTGGCTCATCTTCCCATGATAAATTTCTATTTCACCTGTTATTTTGTTTCAAGGGAGAAGAGAAATTGGATTATAGTTACACTTAAGAAGTTGATCACATCATTTAATATGAGACTAGAGGAACAATTTGTTTGTCCAACTACTATATAAGTATAACATGAGATCAATTTATCATCATTATAGTCTTCAAATCTCTGAACATTTGTGTCCTCTTACTTGAAACCTCCTTGTGTTTACCTTCCTCATCAAGAATGGTAGTAGAAAAAATGCTAGTTTTGTTGGTGTATTTACTAAATTTACCTACCCGTATCCAATGCCATTTATAGAATGTATATAAGGATAAATTAATACTAAATTTTATATCTTAACATTCGGTGAAAGGGGTGATAGTTCATATGGTCATCAAGGAAACCCCAATCAGGCCTCCTAGGCTTTAGATATTGCGATATGTTGTTTCCATGGAAGTAATAATATTATTAGGAACATATTTATCTTGAAAAGTATAACAATTATTTGTATATTAATTAAATTAATTTCATCTATGTTTCCTTTTCTCATTTAGTTGATGACATTGTTGTTTCCAATATTTAGGAGGATTCCATGCATGATATAGTCCAAATTTCGGTGATATAAACAATGTTGGAGATGAATTAAGAGTAATGGTCATAGTTTCAACATTACCCATACTCTTTTTATTTGTTTCTAGGATAGGTCGATACATAGCGTTAGTTTGTATTAGAAATTATTTTTATCATTTTACAATGAAAAAAAGGTCCTAAAACCCACCAATTTATTTTATAGAGATGATTTTTTTCAAATTTATATAGAATTTATTTATATAGTGTGCCAATAAATCATCATGGGGATGATTAATGATTAGATATTAACTCAAACCCTTCCACCAAGGGATGAAATCTTTGTCCCTATAATTTTCCATATGATTTTTATTTAAGATCCTTAGGATCATATTCTTCCATAATAATGAGATGAATTGATAGTGAAACTGCCAACATAGATCATCCCATCCTTTGATTGATCAACCTAGTAAGATGGTATACTAGAAAAATGCCAGTCCTTACATGGTTTATAAAAAGAAACTATTTTTATAAGCTTATATATTAAACATTCATTATCATGGGATGAAAATGGGATTAAAAATTCAACAAATGATTAAATGGAACCCCTAAGTTATTTAATAATGGAAATATATATTTTATGGTGATGGGATGATAAAGAGTCACATATAAATATTTTTTGTATGGTTTAATCTCAATTTTTAATGTCTCATTACATTATTTTGAGATATATTTAATGACTCAATATTGTTTATAAGATTAAGGGATGATAGTTAAAATAGGGGCTTGAATAGTGAAAGCAACAAGAATGGAATAAATTGGTTAATGAACTAGTACGTGTAGTTGAAAAATGGTATAGGGTAATGTTTGATAATTGGAAAGACATGGGTTTAGTTTATAACTAATGGAGGGAACTCCTAATATACCACATTCCTTGGGTCCATATAAATTGGATATCTAGTCCCTAGGTGGAGAAAATTTTCAGCCCCAACTTTCTTTAGCATGATGATCTCCTCTTATAGTGTGATGCTGGAATGGAGAGTATGATGTGTGTTTTCATAATAAACATACATATAGGGGACATTTTATATGTCTAGTTCATTGTTAATTCTCTTCAAATCCTTTATCTTTCCTTTTTAATGATCAAATTATTCCTCAAGAATCAGCAGTTCAACTTCTTCATGAAAATGGTGGGATGTGGATATTCCCTTTCCTATTTTTTGGTTGAAGCAATCCAAGGGGGTAGAGGGGTATCAGTGGGTTTCCTTGATTTTTTTCCATCCTTTTATTTATTTTACACACACCTTCCTAAGATTTTATCTCTGGATTTTTTTTTAATATAAAAATACCACTCTTATTATTTGGAATTCATTTAACAATCTATAACACTTGTTGTGTCAATGATATTTATTTTTAATGAAATGTAAAGTATTAATGATTTTACGTCAATACTGGTTAAATAATGGAGTCAATTTATTTTAGGATAACAAGAGTAGATGTTGTGATCTACAAAAACAGTTACACCCTTAATATATCATGTTCTCTTGAAGACTTTTTAGGGCCTTATCCTTTCTTGTGAGGTTTATGTGGAAGTAGTCTTGTGAAGGGTAACCTAGATAGAGTCTATAGAGATATTCTCTATACAAATTCACCATAAGATATATATGTAATATGTTGTGTAACACGATGAGGACCTATTTTGAGACATGACTCAAAAGAAGGAGAAAACTCGACTCTATATTAGATGTGATTGAGATATAAATGTCCCATCCTTAAGGTATGGTATTTCCCCTGATCAACTTATAGATTTAGTGATCTTGAAGTTGGATGTTGAGTTTAATATTAACACATACTAAAATAATGTATATGCGACCATTTTATCTTCAATATTTATTTTTCAATCCTTTATCCAGGCTTGAGTCATGTGCAATGTAATATCTACATGAAAGATAATTGTTTTTAAGTTACTCATTTTAACTTGATGATTGGATTTTGTCGAGAAAGAGGACTAATAAATACTTTAATATGTCTAATTAAATTGTGTATCAATGGAAGAATCTCTCCAATACAAACACATCTAATATTTATTTGTGGAAAACTCTTACTGAGTGTTCTATTTGTTCTTGGTAGGGACCACTTCTAAGAGTCAACTTGATGTAATGTAATTTCATAAAGGAACTTCTTTATCGATTTTTAGACCATGTTGTGAAGTTAAATGTATTGATCCATGCTTTCCCTATCCTATGAAATGGAAATTGAGTGGGGAATCAGTAATTAATTGAAAAAACTGGGGTAACGCATTTATCAATGCACATTGTAGGCTCAAATGATACTTTTCCAATTTCGGGTGTCACACAGCTGAAAGCGTTGCAGATTCAATCTAGTTAAACATTTATCCTACAAACTTTATATGGTTTATATATAAATAATAATTTATGTAATTTGGTTATATATATATAATATTCATTCTTAGTTTCAGAGAAATTTCATTTATACAACCTTTTGATAACTTTTTTGGAATATCATTATGCGGTGTGGTCATGGTCCCAAACATAGCGGGTATATTATGTTTGTCCCACTGTTTCCTTATGAATGAAATCATCTATTCAATTTTTTTTATTTCTCCTCTTTGTCGGAACAAAGTGGATGATTCACATTAATGTTATTATAAGTGGTGGCATTGGTAGGACTCTATTGTACCATGTGATAAGACAGGTTATCCAAGGTGGGTTTAGAAAATGATCAATGTTTTGGGATATCTTTTAATTGAGAAAGAATATAACTTTCCAAGACAAGGAATCATTCAGGACTATATTATTATCCCTATGTGCCTCTTGAAATTAGGGACTTCTCACAATTGATTCAGCAAGGGGATGACCTTCTTATAGAAATAAAAATTCATTAGAGGGAGGATGTTTATAGTTAATAGTATCATAGGGAGGGATATCATTATGTCTTTATTTTTTCAACATGGATGGGTCCTATAACATATACCATGGTGATTTTATTCAATTTTTCATTGGAAAAATGTGAACATTATTTCCATTGGATATTTAATTCTTGAGGATGTTTTAAGTAATACTCATTTAGATAAAATATCTCAAAATCTATCTCTATGTGGATAGAATGGATAAATTCATGGTGAATACATTAGGGAGGTACTCTAGAGATACTATTAGTAATGTTATTGGGAGGACCTTCACAACTACCACTACTAGTTTCATAAATTGGTGAAAAGTCAAAAAATATCAGCCACAATAGATACAATTTTAGTGCCTCAACATCCCTCGTATTGATAAAAGATATTTTATTGGCCTTTTCTAGATTTTTAACCACATTTGGTGATATTTCATCATATATATTCTTTTTTGGGTGGTCAAAGTCACAAGTTCTAGACAATAACATTCAAATGAGAGAGATCCCAAGAGAAACTCTCACTCTAGTTCAAAAATATGCTAATAGGATTCTAGAGTTTTGGTTGGGATATATTCCTATCATGGAGTGGCCATTGAAATAGACCAATAATTTCCAATTGTGAAATTTATTTGTTCCCGATCATATTTTTGATTTATCATATGAATGTATATATAACCCCCTAAATGGGAGTGGAAATATGTGCCAAATCCTTGGTAACCATCACATTGTAGTGATAGGTTACCCCAATAAAAATGGTAGTGATTATTTCCCTCGCCTTATCCAATCGCACTGACATTCTTAGAAATTTTTAGTTTTATACAATGTGGGTAAAGATTTAGGTTTTCCCTTTCATTACTATTAGGATGTAATGAGTGGTATTTCCCACTAGAACAAGGATATATTCCCATTATCTTGTCTAATAAGGTATATATGCCTACTCTTTTCCTCTATTTCCTACCATAATATTTTGGCATGGGTATTGTGTGGGGGTGGAAGCATGGGACCCCATTATTTTCTCTATAATATCCCAATAACCATCTATGGGTTTTTCTAGACTGTGTACGATGTCTTATTAGGGGTGGTCTGGAACATATTCCTACTCGTAGATTGCTACCATATATTAAAGGGATTCCATGGCAGCAACAGATTTTTGTTCTTAAACATGGTTGATTTCATTCCATAATTAATGGGATTCCTTCGGAACTCGATTATGGGTTGCCTGAATTGGGGCATATGAGGTCACATCCTTATCTTGCTGAGGAATTAAATTCATACATGATTGGTTTTTCCAACTATTTGTAGTAGATCTTCTGAGGAAATATTGTGTCGTAGTGATGTTGAATTTTTTTTCACTATATCACCTCCCTTAGGTATGATAAGAACCTGTTGTTTTTTTCTGGAGAGAGAAACCCAAAATAGTTTCAAACAGTGAGTGGAGCTTCTTGTTTCCTTTCCCAAATAAATCATTTGGAGAATGGTTGGAATGTTTTCATGTCATGGATGGCTACAAACACGACCACCAATGTTGACATTCAACAATTCACTTGGTACCCCATGATTGTAACATTATTAACCCAGCTTTGATGGAATTTTGTGTGCACTAACATCGTCTGATAGGATATGGACCCAACTCATGTGGAAACTAATATATAAGTTTTAAATATCAGTATGATTCCATATTGGATCAGGGGGAGTTTCCATGAAATTTTGTACTACTGAGTAACAAAAAATAAACAATGAAACACATAAAAGTAGTTTAATGTGTACATATGTTCCTGATGATTCATTATGATAATAGAGACTTGTTGTGAAAATTTTCATTTCATGAAATTATGAAAGATTAAACAACCTAACATGTGGGTGGAACAATAATTTTTGTTATTTGAGGATTAACATCGGGTTAACCATTTAGTTTTCTGATAAAAATTGGTCCCATATATTCATTGTTGGTGGTTGACTATTGTTGCACAATATTTTCATGTCAAGATTACCATTTTTTATTCTTGCTAATTTTTATGTCAATTTCCAATGGGGTTTATTCATCTAACTAGAAACATATTGTTGTTCAAACATTTATAAAATGGACCTAAATTTTAATGTAATGAAATAACCTTGAATTTTTCAGATTATTCTTAGTGGCTTTCATTGTCCTAAAGGATCAGAGATCGAGCTCATAACAACCTTTTTGGTTGAACAGTTTAATAATCTAGGAATATATTATATAATTAATCCATATTAATGAATCCTTTATAAAACCTTATATAATTCTTGCTACCCCTTATATCCACAATCAATAACATATAAATGCAGGAGTAACCATATATATATGTTTCAAGGGTTCTCTATCAATGGAATCTTATGTATGTAACTAATGTCCTCCATTAAGATAACTATATATATGTATCATGTGTCATCCATCTAATATCATTATTTAATTAACTATTCTTCATTTTCAAGAATCATGATTTAACGCCACATAATTGGTCACTCTAGAGTTTATTTCAATCCAGGGAGGCTATAACTACCTACTATTTATTGCACATGAATTGTTGATTTATTACATAAATGTCCACTTAATAAAAAAAATATGTTTGATAAGTATAGTGTGTTTGGAAAAATATTTAAATTATATAGCAACTTAAAATTAAAAAAAAAATTATTGAAAACTTCCTTAATATGCTTGCACTAAAAATTACATGGGATATCCCGAGGACATATATAATAAAAGGGAGAGCTATAAATCCGAGTAAGGGAATTAACAAGGCCTAACATGAGGAAATAAATTCATATTAGAGAATAGGAATATCAATGGGACATAAAAGGGGTGAGAATCCTAAACATGAACAATGAGGCATGATATTGTATGACACCATAAAGGAAACCTAGGAAATACGGAAACAACATAATAAACAAGATCATAAACATGAGTCAAGGAAAAATACCAAGAAATCATGATGAATAAAGTCACATAAATGATTCAGGATTACCTCTTATCCCAACATGATATATCATGAGACCAAACATAACCAGTGTATTAGAGTGATATATAATTTATAGTGCACCTCTCACTTTTATTTCATTCTCATACTTAAGTGTGAATCATATATCATAAAAAATGGATTCATTCATCAACATATTTTATAACAACATCAACCATTGTGGAATAAATACATATATGTACCACGTCAATGAATAGTTATTTTATAATAGTGAAGAACCTTGATAAGAAATGGGTATGGTATTCATTATACAATTATTTTGGCATAGAAAATCGCGGTGAAAATCCAACAACATAACAGTGTCACCTAAAAATTCATTAAATGGGTTTATGAGATGAAATTGGGTCTATAATAGTTTTTAATAAAATGGGTAGTAATATGGACTTGTAAAAACATTTCCCCAAATTAATAATTGTAAATATAATTCATAATATAATAACTAAACTTCAATAATGTAGAGAAGGTGAGGATCCATTACCATGAGAGTGTACCTCTAAATTAATTATAGGATCTTATTGAGAGATTTGGGGAATCATGGGAGGACACAAGGGAGGTGTGGGAAGAGTAATGGAATTTTCAATCGATTTCAAGTGAAGGGAAATGAAAATTTGGATGGGTTTTATAGGAAAGGTGTGGGGAATTTTTATTATTTCTCGAACATATTTTTTAGAATCTATATAATAAAATATCCAAAACCACAAACCTTTCCATGAGTTTTCCCCATGGTTTCTACCAATTAAGTGTGTTTTAATGATTTTATATGTAATAGGGCCAAAATTATTCAAATAATTCCCTTGTTGATATAGAATTGAGTCAAACTCTTAGGGAAATGATTTTAAAAACATATAATATATTATAAGTTTTGTTGGATTCATAATAGCTTCAGAAAATTAATAAAAATAAATATAAAATCACATTATATTAAATTGAAAACATATAATTGGTCCTGGATACCCTTTATTTTAATTATTATATCACTTTTGGGTCATTATAATGGCATAATTCACACCATACATTTATAGTGTATTTAACTATTACCCAAAGATTAGGCTATCTAATAAAATTTTGAAAAATTCACCATTAGATAATTTATATATTTTTATTAAGAAAATAATATTCATTTTAACCAAATAATTTAATAAATATGTTAATTTTCACTTTTTAAATAAATTAACAATTATTGATAAATTCCATGGTTTTTATTACTAATTGTTTTCCAATCCTTATAAAAATTAAATTTTAATTTATAAAAATTATAATATTGTTTATATTTAATAACCATTATTTAATAATAATATAATATTAAATTTAAATTTATTTAAAAACCCATTTTCATTAAAAAAAATTCTTTGATTGAATTTTAATATTACAAAAAATATATCGTTTGTTTTTTTGAATCAAAATCCAAATCATTTATAAAGTAACAACAATAAGAAGTAATTAACACCATTATTCTTTTAAAAAACAATATATACGTGTGTGTGTGGGTGTGTGTGTGTGTGTATATATATTCATGTTTTTATTGTCTTCATGAATATCCCATTAACACACCAACAAACATACTATGGGTAAGTTGTGTGATGGTGGGACTTTCATGGGGTGGTTTGATATACATGGTTTGGATCGTAATCTCAATGTGTTTAAACAACTCTATTAAATGGTTTAAATTATGCTTAATTTTTTGGGTCTCATATTGGGCTTGGGCAAGGGAAAATCCCATTGATGATATCTCCATTATAATCTATAATATATGGATTTCACAGGGTACGATCCTACTTGTTGAGGTCATCACTTCCTTTTTCTATGTATATTGGATTTGTTAAAACCCTATATTTATAATAATCATATTATCAATGTTTAATAGATATATTAAAAATTATAATGATGCTTAATGTTATTTTAAATCATTTATGATATAATAATAGAAAATAAGTGTATGTTTTTCTTTATCAATAATATATAATAAGACGTTTGATTAAAAGTATATGGGTTTTTTATTTATTAATATTCAGGTCATTATAGATGCGATAGGAATTTTGATATTGGGACCAGGACCATGATAGGGTATTACTATATATCAATGTAAATTGAATCAAATTCCATATAGTTTTTTCCTCTTAATGGGAGTCAAAATTCCATTTAGGGTAATGTTATAAGGATTGAACCATGTAGTTTAAAATCTGGGGACATGGATATCTAGGAAATATGTATCTAGAACAGATTGGTTGAGGACATACACATGAGCATCCCTAAATGGTTGGACCCATGGGGAGTCTGTGCCTACTGTAATGGATTTATATTATAAGGAATGTGGCCATGTGAAGAAATATCTCACCAGGAATATAGGAAGATGAAGATGGTATGTTTTTCCAGTGAAATAATATATATCTCTGGGCTGGGGTTTGGCCTTATTGGGAATATGAACTAGTGATGATGATGGTGGATTGAAGATATTATGTTGGAACCTTTTCAAGGGTTCCAACATATCCAATTTAGATATGAATCAAACACCATAATGATTCGAATGATTTGAGATTAAGCATATAGGGGGGTACAATGTTTATTGCAATATGAATAAGGCCCTTTGAAGGTTTGTCACACAAGGAATATGAACCAATCATTTTATGGCAACACAATTAGGGGTTAACACATAGAGAGAGGACCATTTAATACATCTGACTATGCTAGTGTTATAATCAATAATAATATCTATAACTATGTGAGTCATGCATGGTGTGAGAAATAAGAGACTGTATAATATCACTAACCAAGATTGGGAGGGAGTTATACCCAAATTGGAATCCCACACTAATCTCTCTTCCTCGTTAATTGGTGGAATAAGGTCAGTGTATAAAATTAATGATGAATATTAAATAATGCACGAAAGCCTAGGGGATTACTTTAGGATGGAATGTTGATACTATCGAGGCAATGTGAGGGTGAAAAGAATGGCTCCACCAATACCATATTCCTAAATTTTTATAAACCATGGATTTGGGAATTATTTTAATAATCGTATAATTTTTTAATCTATTTATATTTTAGGGATCATGAAAAATGAATGTTGATGCCTTAACTACGTGCATTGTCCCTGGGGATGGGATCTTATTTACTATGGGAATTCATGATTGTGATCATTATGATCACTCATGCCACTGGTAATGTTAAATGTTGGACTTCCATTACCATATGAAATCATAATGATGATAAATACAATTTTATGTGTCATGTTGCCTAGCTGAATGGAACTAGTCGCCTTAAGGGAGGTCATAGTGATTGAATTTGAATGTTATTATATTGGCTACAGATAATCATTTTGAATGTTCACAAAGGGGATAAGATTAAGATGAGTTTTACATGAAGGTGGGTGATAAGAGAAAAATGGTAAAATACAATTTGAATGATACATTTTCTAACTTTTATCGCTATGAAGGATAGGTAATCATGATGGGTTTCCTCAAAAATGATGTGATTCTTTCGTTAGAGGATTCCATTGATAATAAAGGGGGTTTCATTTCTATATAAAAAATGGAATCCATTTATGTGAAATCCTTTTACGTAATCCCCAATTCCATTTATAGTATTCATTAAGTGAATTAAATGAGTAAAAATGTCTCTCATCTAGTCTTCCTATTTTTCCTCCTTTCTCACTGTCATTTCAACCTCATCTCTCTCCAGTGATCACCCTTATTTTAGAAAAAAAATAAGGTATTTTTTGGGTACCTGAATAACTATTTTCAAAAACTTATTGCTAGTTATCAAAGAACAATCAACACTTTGTGGTGGGAAATAAAAATATCACCTCTTTTGAAATGAGAATTATTATTTTTGGATCATGGAATTATCACCTCAAATCGAAAAATGAAGTAAATTTTGGGAGTTGATATATCACTTCCTAGAGCTGCAAAAAAATATTATTTTGGTGGTTGTGATATATTACCACCCCTCCCAACAAATTAAAAAATATTGTTTGGGGTATGATACTAGTTTTTTACACCTCAAAGGGAAATCATTTGTGGGGGAAGAAATGTTACAACATAAAGCCACAGCTGAAAACTCTTTGTTAAAGGAATGATATCACTTCCACCTTTCTAAAAACAGGAATAATTTTTAGGGGATACATATTACCATCTCACCCAACAAGAAAATTTTCCTTTTCAGGGATGTCATGTTATGTTTTGGCCTCACATAGCAGGATGAATTAGGAAAAGTGGATTCATATTTATTGTTTTTCTATTTAAATTTCAAATTTTAACTCATTAAATCATCTACCCAACTATGTATTAGATTTCACAAATTCCTAATTACTTTATTTGGTTATTTTGTTAACTTTTTTAGGCTCAATAATGTTTTTAATGAAAACCAACATTATATTTCTAAATAGTTAAATAGTATTTTTTATATTTCTAAATTTTCTTTAAAATGTTTTTAAGATTGTTTTTACTATTATCCAATGATTATTTGAATTACCTTTTAAATATATTTTACTTTATTTACCAAGTTTTTTAAGGAATTTTTTATCATTTTCCATACAATTTACTTTATTCTATTATCTAAAATTGTACAATGTATTTTTATTTTAACACACACCTCATTAACAGATTGTGCCACATTCATGAATACCATTTTCTCTAATTTTTCTTTAATAATATTCTATTTTTATTTTGATTGAAAATGTTTTCCTTAACATTTACGAAATTTCTTTATTTTACTTAAGTTATTTCAAAATAAAAATATTTTTTTCTTCATGAAATGTTACATTGATCTTTTAAATTCATTTTCATTTATATAAACTTACATTTCTGTCACTTACCATGATTGGGGATATGATCTATGTTTACTATATTTATTATTTTCTTTGGATATATTATAATTATTATATTAATTATTTTGTAAGACTAGTACACTTTCCATAGGTTATGATATAATGATATGATGAATGAATTATGATCTTATGGAACACATATGTATGATTTTAATTATGTGATGAGTGGGTCGTTTATAAATCAAATGTTGGTGGTAACATTATAAACTATGGTTGTGTAGGTCTTTTATTTACCTCAAATGCATTAAGAAATGATGGATATCTCATGATAAAATAAGGAAGGCATTGGAAATTGAAACCATTTAAGTAAATGAATTTTTATAAAAACATGGTCTTAGGAGATAATCTTGTCTAAGGAACTGATAGAATGTAGATTTAGAATAATATATTATAGTAGACATAGATGTTTTCCTCAACTAAGGAATAGATTTTCTATGAATATGTGTGTGAGAAAAATATTTTGTATCATGATTATGATATGTTTTTGTGACTCATAATTGATTATTAAGGATTCCATACTGTCAAGTATAATTTTACCTGATTGATAAAACATTATATAGTGTTTCATGATTATTATCTATGAATTAATAGGAATTATTTAATATTGTTATGAATTTTTTCTCATATCCTTACTTTTATCTTATTCCCACTTGTGATCATTTATATATATCTTATGTTTACCAATACTATGATTCCAAGCTTACCATTTATTATTTCTATCTTCTATTGTTTATGGAGAATTTTTTATAGAATGTTATTCTTATTAATGGTTTTGGTTGTGAAGGACTTAATGGAAAATGATAATGATTTATTATCTACCAATTTTTTTATATCTATGTTTCCAAAGACACTGAACTTTATCTATTATTCCATGTATTATATTCATATTTAATTAATATTTATACTACTAAGATGTAGTGTTTATATATGAAAAAATGGGGTCACCAAATATCCTACTCAATTAGTATAGAGCCCCATACCACCATATTCCTTCAAATAGGTGAATGTCTTCTTAGGTACCCAAATGAATTGGGGGACCGAGAAGTGTGTGAGTACAAAACAATATAAACACCACCAATTTGGTTTAGTACATAGCTACTAAGATAATTGTATGTGTATGGGATATACTCAACTAATTCAAAATATTATTATTATTTGAATTCTAAAAATAAACTATATATCCCATTACGTATCTAGGGGCTATGGGATCCCTTGGTCTGAATATAATTGCTTTGACCAAAATTGAAATGTCTCTAAGAAAGATAAGTAATCTCATCATAATGGCCCAAAGGCCTTCTATTTGTATACATTTTTCATAATCCTCTTTTTATGGGTTGAAGGGGAACCCTTAGTGAAATTATATTGCACAATGGTCTTGTAGGAATTCATATATACTATAACTACTTAGAATGACCCTCCCCATAGACTACATCATTATGTCATCTTCCACCTTCTTAGGGATATTCAGCTAGGCTTCATGTGCATACACAGGCTAGTACTGATGGTAATTGTCATACACTCTCATTCTTCACAATCTGTCAGCTATGATTGGGTGAATGCGCCTTCTCTGAATCCTCATCTGGAGCATGATCCTTAGAGAGTCATCCTTGTCTATTAAAGCACAATTTAATGTGTCCGGAAGGCCTTGAGGTAGACTGAATGATTGAGGTGTCCCAAATGCAATGAGGTGGCCAAAATCCTTACTGGCCAAAAGGCATTGGGTGAATCGAAGGCCTTGATAGTCCTGGGGGAAAAATTGGGGTCCCAAAATACAAAATGGATGGTTATTTCAGCTGATACAGTATAGAATTGTACCTTTTACAATACCTACTATAGTACTTTCTATTGTTCCTACTATTGAACCTGATACAATACTATTATAGTAAGTGAGAAATATATATCCTCCCGTATTTGATTATGGGTATTTGGGATGCACTTTCTGAGTCCTTACCAACCAGGATGAGGCTCTTGTGAATAACAGTGTGTTTCCAGGTAACACACCTGGTCTCATTGGGGTCTCTTCCAGGCCAGCGTGTGTCGCACATTCCCCAACTAAGAAACAACTTTGAATAACCCTATGCATTATATAAATAGTGTTGGGTTCTAGTGGGACATGAGCCTAAGCTAGATTCCCTAGATATTGATATGCCGGAAGGTATACATTGATAAGGTAAAATTAATTGAATTAGTTTTCTATTCTTTATGTTTGTAAACTGGTTTGATTCTAGGAATCCAATGTATACCTCTTGAGCCATGAGTAACTATTAGAAACTAAATCAAATCTAGGAATTCCATTTTCAAGTCTAATGTCATATTCTTAGGTCCCTTTCCATAGATAATCATTATTTTGGACACAAAAATTAATTCCTAAGGGGATGACCGTTAAGAAATTTGTACGTAATTATCTCCTGGTTTGAGATGAAAAATCAACATCACTAATTATTCACACAATAGAATATTACCATAATGTTCTAGGAAATGAAATAATTGTGCATTAACTTGATCCTAGGGAGTATGTTTGGAATAAATCATGATGATTGTCACCATCCTTGGGGATATAATAAGAATCTAGTGGTTGGGGGAAATGAAACCACATGGAAACCTCAATCATCACATATACCCAAAATTTCTAGGAATCGTGGGTGATACAATAATAAGATGGGTTTTTTTAGATTCTCTACAAACTACCTCTATTTCATGATTCAAAGTGGAATTGTAGAAATTATAGGAATTCTGATATTGGTAACCTCAAATATTTGATCTTGAGCTCACTAGGAAACCAACAATCTATAATAAATAATTAAATTCCAAATAAATATTTATTTACAGTTTAATGATATTATTTATAAATAAAAATGGGATACCAATATTCCATCAATCCACATTTTCTATGTATATATGTAATATGACATGTCTGAAAATAATCATATACATAATATTAACTTCATTCATTAGAGATATGGTAGAATCGACATCGGATGAAATATATAGGAAGGTTTGTGTCTATGGTTTCCATGAAACCCATCCATTAAAGTTGTTGAGGACAACATGACCATCAAGAACAACCAGTTCATTTATGATTTTATTTGTTTAATCAATTATGTTTCATATATTTAATAAATTAATTTCATTATACAACCAAAGTTTTGGTAAAACACCCATACCCATCTTCTCTTTCCACTAGACAAAAAGGTCAGGCACTCAATTCACACATTAATTATAGACCCGAAGTCATAAATATTTGTATCCCCTCAGATTTCACATTGGTTACGGTTGTATATGACAACTTAAACCATCACTAACCAGGGTCATACATAATCTCTTATGGTCACTCTATCAATGTGTCACCCATTGGGTTCCCTTAATCATTGTATTGTATAGGAACAGTGATATGATTCATCATTCAAGGTTATAGTCTAGGGTCAACACCTAATGAAACAAGATATCATTTACCACAACATCATGAACATGGTAGTGAGGCCTCACCAGCTACACTAGGTCATTATATAAAGGTAACACTCAGGAGATTATTCATAACCCATCTTAGTTTTGAAGATCCTTCTATGTTGGACAACTCACCAAACCACATTAGTATTCCTATATTCTATACACATAGGAATTTATAAGGGATGAAAATCTATATCATTTTCATCCTCACCTATTAAGAGATCTATAGGACACTCTTTGTCATAGGGATCCTGACCATGGCCATCAGGATGAGATGTCATGCCAGTGTTCATGGTTTATTCGTGATCCCAACCATCCATATATTTTCATTAATAAATTTTATTAAATATAGTCTTTTTATTGAAATGAGATAATCTAGGGAGTTTTCATTAAGAGTTTGGTCATGTTTCCACATATAATCATACACTTTCACAAATTCCATAGGGGATGTTTGTAAGACCACCTACCTTTAACTAAATCTTTACACTTTATTTTTCAAATCCTCTCCTTTCTCATCCTACCTAAACTGTCCACCTCATACCCTCACAAGTTCATAACTCACACAAAATATTCCACTTAAATATACAATATCAATTTATAATTAATTAACTGTATAATTTTAATAGGAATAAATTCTTATAACTCACCCATCAACCCTGTCACACTAAAATAATGAGCAACAAGGTGTATTCCACTATTGACACCCCCTCTTATTTGAACTGTGAACAAAACACTATAACATGACTAATTCCATAGTAAAGTAATTTTGTTAAGGAAAAATACAATATAATATTTTCAATAATGATATACCTCAACAGAATTGTGATCATAATTAGTTGGAAATCTTGATGGGTTCACCGTTATCTAGGTTGATCAAGAAATAAGATGAAATGGTGTGATTTAAATATACTACGATGAAATAACCATTTAATCTTTGAAAAAACATCCCTAAAATATGTGGAAATTATAGGAGTATTAATATGAAAAGGAAGATGACTAGATTAAGTAGGATTATGAGGATTAACCAACCTCCAAACGTCATCCGATCACACTCAATGTCACCTAAAACGTAGGATAACCAATGGAGGGAAGGTCTCACTGACAACGACTACATGAATCCCACTCATCCAATTATGAAATAGGGGTTGTGATTTATTTATATTTTTATTTTAAAAATTGTTTTGAACAAAATCATGGTGTAATTCCTAGAATCACACTATTAAAATTAACACTCCCCCACTCCCTGGGGCCTATTTTCACATTTGGTATCCTTCTGGGAATACCATATTACCCCAATTCACATCATTAATCACTATTAATAGTGTGAAAGGAGTATTTTTTATATTTTTAATAGCCTCAAACACCTATTAAACCTCAAATGGTTTTTTCCAAACCATGATTGTTCCACTAAAACTAAAACATCATCAAAAAACAATTTTATGACATTAAAATGATCAAAAAATTATTCCAATTCTATAATATCAGAATGATCCATCCACCAAATAAAAATTTAAAATTACCATTGAAATTTATACACATATGTTCAAGGGTTCTGACTACTCACAATCATTAAAGTGATGAAAACACTAAAAATAATGGTAATTCATTGAAGAAACTCCGTAGTAAGTTGAATGTTAAAGAACATAATTTTAAAAAAAATAAAGATTCGTGATCTAATATGGATATCTAAATATAGTTATTAATGATATAAACAATTTAATTTTTTTAAAATATAAAATTAGTTTTCAATGAGATAAGGCATAATCATTCTTGAGGGATTGATGATTGAAATTAAAAATTGATTTAACATATTTTAGTTTGTTCTTAATAATTATGTTAAAAATACTAGAAAATCTTATAAATATGTATTTAATGTCAATTATTTTATAAATAATCTTAATGATTGACCAAATATTCAATCCACCATTTCATTGGAAACATGATTTTTCAATAAAGTGGTAGAAGTAATATGAATTTAAAGGTGGTGAATGCTTCACTAAATAATGATTTCACTCCCATTATAACAAAAATTTTGTTACCTGAAAATAAAAAAAATCGTGAGGAGTGATGAATTAATAAATCTGAAGATAATTCTGAAGAAAATGTCCATGTAAAATAAGATATCATATATTCTATATTAATATATTGATAATCAATGAAGTTAAATTTTTATGTGATGAAAGTGAGCATACATTAGATAAAATTATTATTAACTATATAGGTTTTTGATTGAAGGATATTATTAGAGAGTTATATTATCTGGACTCAAATAATAAGTTTAGTTGTAAAACATATCTCTCTATCAAATATAGAGAATAAATTAATTAACGGTGATTCAATTTAATATTAATAGAGTTTAAGAATGATAGTATCGAATAGAGATGGTAATATTTCTTAATTATTTTGATCTTATAAAGAAAATTATGGTATGTGTCATAAAAATATATGTACTAACAATAGTGATCAATATTGATTTAAAGGTAAATATAAAAATTAAGAAGCCATTAATATTGATATTATTATATGTGTGTGGTCATATGACATAGAAATAAAATAATAGGTGTATTTAGATTTTACGTTTAGGAGTTATATTTATTATATGGTTAGTAAATACTAATATCCTGATACGTTTATGAATTTTTAGAGATGTTGTGAAAAAATATTTGATATTCAATAAAACGGTTTTGATATTTTATTGGATAAAAATATAATAATAATAAATTTGAGGCTTATTTATAGAATCAATGGATAAGGAATGAATATTGTGATCCATACATGCCCCTAAAAAAATAGAATAACATAGATTAAAAAACATATATTTACTAGTAGGGTCCAAACCACACTAAGGACTATATAATTTAAAATATTTGTTGATAAAAAATATAGAAGTGGCTTTCTATATTCTCAACTAAATATAACTTTATTGATATTTAATTAAAATACCTACAAAGTTTACTTTTTTTAGAGTCTAAATTTTCTGATATTTAATAAATTTCATAGACCTTCTTGTATTATGAATAAAATAATTCATTTTTTAAACATTGATGAGTGATCCTATGTAGTAATTTTACTTATATATAATATATGTGTAATAATGTTTTGGTTTTAAAAAAATAACATGAATAAAATCATTGATTTTTATTATTTAATTTCAATAAAATATCATGGTACATCAAAAATATCATTTCTTATTGGTGAGGAGTTTAAAGAAACTCATGGTTATTATGATGATATCAGGGAAATAATTTAACTTCATATACTGGTTTTAAAAATTACTAGGATGATTATTGAGTTTTTTAGTAAAGGGAAAATCCTGGTGGATGGAGTTTTATTGTACATAAGGCATAGAAAACATAATGAGTGATGAAAATTATCAAATAAATCAACATGGGTGTTAAAAAGAACAAATTTTAGAACTACTCATAATACTATATTTATTTTTTTATGTTTCACAAAATATTATTAATGAATCTTTGAAATATAAGGATTAGATCATAGTAATGTAGGATGTTTTAGATCTAATTGAGAATAAGGGCACCTTTTGATTAGTGCCACATCATTTGGGTATGATTTGTATAGGAAAAATGGGACTTATTAATAAGATCATATAGAAGGGACAAATAGAATAGAGGAAAAGTCTTATAGTTAGAAATTTTTTATATCATGTTAAAAATATATACTTCGATGATAATTTTTATAATTCCATAAGGATTGAATAAATTATAATTGTTCATACTATATGGGAACATATAATTTATAAAATTTTATATTTTTTTTTGTTAGAATTTAAAAAACATTATAAAGAAGTTTACATTGAATAACAAGAATATTTTGTCCTTAATAGTAATTGTTATCTTATTTAAATATTAAAGAATTTATTACATAGGCTTAAATAGAAAACACAATACAATTATTCTAAACTACATAGAAATAAGAATTATATGAATTTCTATATTGTAATGAAGGATAATAATCATTATATTATTTGAAATGATGGAATATCACTCATTATGAATGTGTATCTATAGGAAATTATTTTTTTCCTTGAATCAAGTAATCACTTTTATGGAATCGTCTGAGAAAATGGAATTCGTTTCAAAATATTGATTATTTGGGAAATGAGATTCTTTTTTGGTTTTAATTTCACGAAACAAACATGCTACATTTATATATAATTATAAAAATATTCTTTTCAGTTGTCAAATATTTTTTTAATATAAGAAGAAAAATATATCTCTTGGATCATATAGCACTGTGGAATAAGTTTTCCTTCTATAAAGAAAAAATGAGTGTAGATCAACATGTGTTTTGAAGGATTATAATAAGATTACTCTAATTTATAGAATTTAAACTATATATATCATATATTATTTATTTATTTATTTATTTTAAATTAATCCAATGATGTATCCCATTATGGTAGAAAAATATATCTTACGATACATTGAAGGTATCCTAAATTTTTTATTTGTGGTTTGATAGTTAAACACTATTTGTAATTATGGTTTTTATAAAACTGATTGTTCATGTGACATTAAATATTTAAAATATACTTCTATATATTCATTTTTAAAATTCGAAGATTAATTTCATGGAACCCAATAAATAAATACTCAATAAAATATGAATAATATATATTGACTATGTTGTGATCCCAAAAGTGATAACTCAATTAGATGAGTCAGACCAACATTAGGGGAATGACATCCCACTAGGATTTCATATTTCATTTTGTTAAAATGGTTTCTGTTTTGTGAAAAATGGATGATTTTTTAGAAGAATGATATTTTTCTCAAATGAATGACTTTGAACAGGGTATTGATTGTGTATTTTTAAAATTGTTTTATTTTTAAAAAGAAAGATGGAAGTTTTAAAAAATTGTTGATTTAATAAAGAAAAGTTATGATATTTGATATTGTAGAATATTAAATGCTAGGACATTAGTTTCTATAGAGTGATACTTATTGAGTTTATTGTTGTGTAGAATGTGGCACCTAATAGGCATCATAGAAACCAACTAGAAGAATCGGTGGAGAATGTGGGTGCACCTGAGCCACAGGTGAACCAAGATCTGGTTCAGAGTATCATCCAAGTATTTCAAGTTGAGGAAATAGAGAACATGAGGGATGAGCCAGGGCATGTGGATCATTCCATCCAATTTATTAATTATAATCCAGCCATCATCTACAATGCTTCTGAACCCAAAAAGGAAGAGTAGTGATTTAACAGAATCAATTATATCTTCAAATTCATCAGCAGACCAACAGAGATCATGGTTGAGAAGGCGATGTATATTCTCTATGATCTTGCATTCTAGATGTGGGATCTAGTGTTGCATGTTAAAATTTATCGAGATCATATTTGCGCGGATTTTGAGGATTTTTTATCAAAAAATTCTATCCTTAGACATTCAGAATCCAGAAAATGATAGATTTCCTCATCCAGAAACAAGAAAATCTCTCAATGAAAAATTATATGGATAAGTTCAGATTTTTATTTTGCTTTACACTCGATTTTATGTCTACTGAATCCATTAAGGAATGTATCATTGGATCCGGGCTAAAGTAGGAGATATTATTGGAGTTTGTGGTGCTATGAATTATAGATTATATAGAGATAGTGAAAAAAGCGATAGTGGATTTTTGTGATATCCCCTGACATGTGGGGGGAGGATGTATGATGATACATATGGAGAATAGTGGGAACATGAATGCTGGGAGAATGTTGAAGAGGGTCACCAATTTCTATGATTGGAATGATAATGAGAATCAGAAAGCCGGATCTATAAATCTTCCAGCATGACCCCTGAGAAAAGTAGGTGGTTTTCAATGTGGTTTTCTTGACCACAGAAAGAGAGAGTGTGTGTAATAACCAAGAGCATGTAATAAGTGAAAGAAGATGGGGAATATTTAGATATATTTTCAAAGGGACCTATGGTCTGGTGATCGAGAAACCTCTCAGGTTTTGCAAGCATCATATGCTTTGATGAGATGAGGACAGCTAATTCAGACTCATCAGTAGAGCAGAACTATCAGTGGTGATTCTAGGAACACCATGACTCCTTAATAAGGGAAATATCAGCAAGGAAAAAATGAGAAATGTTCAATGAAAAAGTATTTTTATAGAACTGAGAAGATTTTTGTAGATTATCATGTTTGACTATCTACAGGGGGTATGATTCTTTTAAATTCTACCCTTATGAAAGTGTTGTTGGATACTGGTGCATCTCATTCCATCATTGATTCTCGTGTTATTGATCTGTTATATTTAAAACATGAAATGGTGCCTTCCATGTTAAAACATCAAACTCCTCTCTGTGAAAGAGAATATAGATACATTGTGTGTAGACCATGATCTATAACTGTTGATGGAGATGAACTAATATTGGACTTCTCTGGGTTGGATATGGATTTCATTGATGTAATCCTAGTTATGGAATGGTTGAAAACATTAAAGGCTTCTAGAGACAGTTATAGTAGAAAATTTAATTTCGCAACTGAGGATGGAATTGATCATCTCTTTAGAGGACATGGGTTGTAAAGATAGTTGAATTTGATTTTCGGGCACCAACTATGGGACAAATATCATACCATTTAGAGATATTGAATTTTTCATCAATGGAATAGATTGAGGATACTAGTTTTCTAGCAGTTGTGGATCATTTTCCAGATTTATTTCCCAAGAACTTTTCAGGGATACCACCTTTTATGGAAAGTGGTGTTTATGATGATCTCCTTCATGTACAAGTCTTATTTCCCTTCCATATTATAGGATGTAACCAACATAATTAATGGAGTTGAAAGTGCATTTGGATGATCTAGAAATGAAAGGATTCATTCGGGAAAGTACGTCTCTATGGGTAGCACAATCTTATTCATAAAGAAATAAGATGAAATTATTCATCTTGGAATTGATTATCAAAATCATATCCAATTTATACTAAAAATAGATACCCACTTACACACAATGATGACATGTTTGATCAATTGAATGAGAATTAGTGGTGCTCTATAATTTCCTCACAATTTGGATATCATTAGTTGCATGTTCAAAAGGAGGATATTATGAATATAAATTTTACCATTAGATATGTCCACTAAGAATATGTATCCATGCCTTTAGTCTTTATGAATGAACTAGTGGTATTTACGGACTTCATGACTTTGATATTTTAGAGATATCTGGATTCTTTTGTTGTAGTCTTTTTGGACGAAATATTTGTGTATTCAGTGACCATGGATGATCACGAGAAACACTTGGAGATAGCTTTGGGAATCTTGAAAGACCATAGGTTATATAAAAAAATGTCAAAGTTTTATATTTTAACAAATGAGTTACCCTTTCTCCACCATGAAATTTCTGAAAAAGGTGTTTTAGTGGATCCTAAAAAGATATAGGCCATAATATATTAGAAACATGCGAACAATATAATTGAGATATGAACATTTCATGGTCAATTTGGTTATTACCGACACTTTTTCTGTGATTTCTCACGACTAGCCTCACCAATGACATCATTGATAACGAATAATGCACCATTCCAATTGATCTAAGAATGATAGAAGTATTTTTAGAAGAAAAAAATCATCATACATCCACAACTATCTTGATTTTTCTAGAATATTGATTGGGTTTGTGGGTGTATTCTGATGCTTCGAGATATAGGTTGGGATTTTCTCTCATGAAATGACACCATGTGTTTTCTTGTGGTTCAAGGAAGTTAAGAGTGCAGGAAACTAATTACCCAACACATGATTTGGACTTAGTTTCTATAGTCAATTCATTGAATAAGTGGAATTATAATCTATTTGTGAGAATTTTACAAGGTTCACAGATCAGAAAAGATTGAAACCTATTTTATCATAATGAGATTTGAATCTAAGGAAAATGATATTGGTGGAGTATCTCTATATGATTGAATTTGACTTAATGTATACACCAGAAAAGTAATACAGTGGTAGATGCATTAAGAATAAATCCATATGCTTAGTTGGAAAATGAATCTATAGATGAGTGGTAGTGGATGTGGGTCTTGCCAACATACATGTGGAATGTGAAGACCGAGGTGATGTTGTGGTATTATTTTCAGTTTCTATGTTTCATGATTTCCTAAATATGATCAATGATTCATTAACATCTGAGGTATAATTCATGGTGATTAGTTCAAAACTCAATGGTGGGGAGACTATTGAGGGATGGAAACTTGATGGGAGTTTAGTATTGTGATTCTGAGATCGGATTGTTGTACCTAAGTATTGTCAAGAAAAACTTCTTCAAGCTTCTCACCATTTTATATTGAATGTGAATATGGCTATAAAAAATATTTATTAGGTGTTTAAGAAATAGTTTTGGTGGAGTGGAATTAAACAGAAAGTGGATGAGTTTTTTTAAGTGCTTAACTTTTTGACATGTTAAGGTAGAGCATCAATTACCAATGGGTTTGTTGTTGTCTTTAACCATAACAGTGTGTAAATGAGAGCATATAGCGATGTATTTTGTTACAGTTCTATAAATAACGTTTCACAAACATGATTCCATATGGGTGATATTGGATCGGAACAAACAATTAGACCATTTCATTCCTATTTGATAAAGTCATAAGGTGGAGGATCTATCCAAAATCTATATCTGATAGGTGGTAAGAGACACGGAATATCAGTTTTAAACTTGTTACACAGATATCCATGGTTCACATCGCATTTTTGGATATCCTTACAGAAATCCCTTAAGACTCAGTTGACTATGAGTATGGTGTATCATCCATTGATGGATGGGTAATCCAAAAGGGTGATATAAACCTTGGAAGACATGTTGCTGTATTGATTAATGTATTTTGGTGGCTCGTGAGAAGAGAATATAACCTTAGTAGACTTCTTTTATAATAAAATATATCATGCCTCGATACATATGGTTCCTTTTGAATAATTTTTCAGGTATCCTTTTCTCTCTCCACTTTGTTGGGTGGAAACATATGAGATTTCACTAGTCAGTTCATGCCTTGTCCAAGAAACAATAGTGAAGATTCAGTTGATTATAAAATGGATAGAGATGGATCAGAGCCATCGGAAATCATATGCAGATCATCACTGAAGACTGTTTCCATTCATGGTGAGTAATCATATGTTATTACGTATCTTTCTATGGATTTGAACTCTTCATTTTATGATGTAGGGCATGTAATATCATCAATATGTTTTTCCTTTCAAAATATTGGAATGTGTTGCAGAGGTGTAATATTTTTTTGTATTTCCACAACAATTTACTGTTGTGCATAATTTTTTCCACGTATCATAGTTGATAAAGAATCAACTTGATCCTGATTATGTGACAGAATGGGATTATTTTGAACTAGATCTAGATTCTTTATTAATACATATCGTAGTGCAGATCGTGGATAGACAAGAGAATGTCTTTTGTTGAAAAATCATTTGTTTATAGTAGGTTTTATGTAACCAAGGTGTCATATTCTGGGATAGTCTTGGGAATGTGAGAAGGAAATGAAAGAGTAATACCCAAAACAATTTTAGGGAAGTGAGGTTTTTCTACATTCTAAGGATAGGAAGGACAATTGTGTGGATAATTTTGTAACGTCCCGGTTTCAGAAGCCACCCAGAAGTGCCCCATACATGGTAGGTCACATGGGCTCAACCGCATTTCCCCAAATGCCAGAGGCTACCAACTAGCAGTGAGGGCCTTGGTTTTGATAGTGGGAAAACTATGCCCTCATTGGGAGAGTACACAATGAAAGTAAACAAATACATACAGGAGCGGAAGTAATAATAATTACATACAATAGTAATATAAGGAAACTAAAAGTATAAACTGGAGAACGTATATATAATGATTCATGATACATATTTCAAGGAAAAAAACCAAAAAAGTCATAATGATGGAATAAAACAGTGATAAACCAAAGTGATAAATAAAATAGATAAACTAATCAGCATCGCAAGCCATAGAATGGTCCCATGCTCTCCAGCTCCACAGAAAGTCACATACCTAATGTAGAAGGGCGCTTTCCCTTATCTATACCTACAACAATATAATCTGTTTGGGCCCAAAACCATGACCCAAATTGGGTGTGAGACTAAATAATAGTAGGAAACCACCATGAGATCTATGCCTAACAGTCAGTGAAGATATGGCAGGTAAAATACATAAGGATGTAAACAAGGAAGTACTCAACAGTAAACAATCCCCAATTCAAGCATTCAAATCACTACACAACATACAACAGCTAATCAAAGCAGATAAACACAACATGTAACCCTCTGGGAAGTACCCACAGCCTATCCCCTCTGGTCATACCTAGAAACACCAGCAAGCAGGTAAGCATAAGGTAACCCTCTAAAAATTTCTCACAGTCTATCCCCTATGTTCCTACCTAACAAGTACAAGCAGCCCTCTGGGAAGTACACTCAGTCTAACCCCTTTAGTTCAGCTTAAGCATTGACTCTCTGAGGAATCACTCACCTTCAATTCCCCATATAGTATTGTAATGGTACTAAAGGTACTCTGGGGAAGCACTCAACGCCTCATCCCCCATATGGCCCGCGTCGAGGAACAAAAAAACTCTAGGGAAGCACTCATCATCAATTCCCCCTATGTTCTCGCATCATAAATTATAAAGACACTCTGTAAGAACCCCACAACGTCCATTCTAGCTATGGTATATACACCAGGTTCTCATGGCCCTGTGTATGTCAAATATGTGTAGAAGCGCGTAAGGTCCTAGGTAAACCTCATGAACTACTTGGATATAATTCTATTGCACAACAGTATAATAGAACAACAGTGACACTATCCTATAATACTAGGCATGGGAATGTAAACAACAGCCTAACAGGAAAACAAGACCCAAAGGTCATAACAGAAAAAACATGCATGGGGAAAACATCCAAATCACAACGATTCACCCTATTAATAATCAATAATCATCTACTCAAGAATATCAGAATAACATAGAAACAATAGGGCTGAAACAGTAAATGTGCAATAACCTGTTCATGGGTAATGAGAAAATGTGCACATAAAACTCAAAGACATTGAGCAAAAAGTCACAACCCACCTACCTTTGGGTTAGGAGATTGCAATACTTGATGCCTAATGCGTGAATCTACTTAGAACATCATGGATCTGAGAAAACGTATACAACTTTCAACCAATGATATCTTGGAAAAGCAGAGGAACTCATGAAACTAGGCTCAAGATGAAGATAGAACTCACTGATGTTATTCCAAAGCAATCAGTGGTGTTCAAAATAGAGGATGGATAGAGGATCAGGGTCTCATCGAATATCCAGGGCTGTACAAAGCTCTTGGTCGAATGAGACCTAAAAGAAGTCAATTCTGGTGATTAGACGTGACCGAGTTGCGTCTAATGAATAAAAAGATAGTACACATGATGTAATTTTGATGTACATGGCGTGTACTGACCTTTTTCGTACTCCACTTTAAGTGGCCTCCACGAAACTCCCACAAGGTCATGTGTGTGGATACTACACCAGTAGCACATAACCTCTTGTGGCAAGGAAGTACACGGCGTATACCCATAAAGTACAAGACGTGTACTTAGAAAATTTCTAGAATTTCCTCTTTTCTCCAAAAACGACCAGAAAAGGAAAAACATACCTGAAAAATAAGGTCTGTGATCTTAAAAACTTTTCCCCTTAAAGAAATTCGACACCAAATTTCTTTAGCATGGTATAGAAGATTAGCCCTTGAACAGTTCCAGCCACTGTGCTCATACATTGGCCTCTATCTCCCATGTCTCGTCCTGTACTAGTCCATTCTTCCATAGAACTCGTACTAGAGGAACCTACTGGCCACAGAGAACCTTCGTACTACGATCCACAATCCTGATAGGATGCTCTTTAAATGATGCAACCTCTTCGAGCTCAACCACCTCTGGTTGAAAGACATGAGACGGGTCTGAAAATAAGCATCAAAGCTGAGAAATGTGGAAGACATCGTGCATAGGATGATACCTCTGAGGTAACTCCAACTGATAGGCAATGGGCCCAACTATCTCCAACACCTCAAATGGTCTGACGTAACATAGTGAAAGGTTACCCTTTCTCCTAATCCTCTTGAGTCCCAACCTCAGTATGGCACGCAGTAAAACCTAATCTATGACCTCGAACTTCAGAGGTCATCTCTGCTGATCAGCAAAAGACTTCTGTTGAGACTGTGTCGTAGCCATCATCATCTGAATCAACTATATATGTAATGTTCTCTCCTGAACATGATGAGGTCCCAGCAAAGCTATCACTCCTGCCTCCAGCCAACATAAGGGTGATCAGCATGGCCTACCGTACAAAGCCTCATAACGTTCCATCTGAATAGTTTCATGAAAACTGTTGTTGTGGGAATACTCCACAAGAGGTATATGCTTCTCCCAAGAACCTCCAAAATCCAGAATGCATACTCGTAGCATGTCCTAAAGAACCTGAATCATATGCTTGGATTGGCCATCTTTGTGGGGGTGGTAAGCTGTACTCAAACGTACCTGTGTATCCAAAGCCTTCAGAATTCCCTGCCAGACCTGAGAAATAAAACGTGCATCCATGTTTGAAACAATGGAGTGTGGAACTCCATGTTGACGTATAATCTCATGGATGTACAACCGTCCCAACCCATCAACACTGAAGGTATCCTTGATCGACAAGAAGTGATCAACCTTCGTGACTCTATCAATGAAAACCCAAACAATATCATTCCTTCAAGACGCCCTCATCAAACCAGTCCTGAAGTCCATCGTGACGTCATTCCACTTCCACTCGGGAATGGGTAATTGTTGTAAAATCCTTATTGGTTGCTAATTCACTTCCTTCACCTAATTACAAGTGGATAACCTCATGAAGAAACCAACGGACTCCCTCTTCTTACCTAGCCACCTATACTAACTATGTAGACCACAATAAATCTTGGTGAATCTAGGATGAACAACCCAAACTGAGGAATGAAAATCCCGAATCTGATCCCCGCGTATGTCTGCTGGCACCCATACACATCCTTGGAAACTCAAGATCTCATCCCCGCCTATGGTCCATCCAAGAATAGGGTCCTCTCCTGACACGATTTCCCTTAGGACTAGGCCATCAAAATCTGAGATCTTCTTCATTTGAACTCAATCCAGAAGAGTAGAGGTAACAACTATAGAAGAAATAAACATCTTCCCCTGACGGTCGTGCACCTCAAAATGCATCCCAAAGAACACATTCATAATCCACCACTCACTGTTGGCCTCTTGAACTACCTGTATTTGAGTCCTCATGTTCAACACATCAGCTACTACGTTGCCTTTCCCATGCATATATGCAATCTCAAAGTCAAAAGACTTTAGGTACTCAACCTACATATGATGTCTCACATTCATATCATGCTGAGTGAAGATGTACTTGAGACTCTTTTGGTTTGTGAAAACCACAAAGTGCTCCCCCGGAAGATAATGTCTCCAACAGCATAGGGCATGAACGATATCTTCCAACTCCAGATCGTCTGTCAGGTAATTTCTCTCATGTGGCCTCAACTGCTGAGACCCATACACGATGACTCCATCACCCTCTATAAGAACAGATCCCAGCCCGATACCTTACGCATCACAGTAAATATTATAGCCCTTTCCTGGCTCTGGAAAGACTAGTATTGGTGCTGAAGTAAACTTCCCTTTCAAATCCTGAAAGGTGGACTCACAATCATTTAACAATAAGAACATCGCCCCCTTCTTATTCAGTCCTATAAATGGTGCTACTAAGCATGAAAATTCTTGTATGAAACGTCTATAGTATCCATCCAGCCCTAGAAAACTCTATACCTCAAAGACGTTCTTTGGTTTCTCCCAAGAAACTTCATCTCTCACATTATCAGGGTATACTGATACTCCTTCCTTTGAGATAAAATGACCCAAGAAGTGAATTTGATCCATCCAAAAGTGTCACTTTGATAGATAATCATATAACCGATGCTCCATCAGTATACTCAAAATGATCTCAAGATGGGTAGCATAGTCGTGTAGAGTGTGAGAGTACACCATGTTATCATCCATGAAGACCACCACAAAAGAATCCAAGTATGGATGGGACACTCGTTTCATCAGTTCGATGAAAACTACAGGTGGTTTCGTGAGACTGAACAGAATAACCAAGTACACGTATAGACCATACCTACTCCAGAAAGATGTAAGAGGTATCTCTAATGGTCTAACGCACAAATGATTTTAACCGGATCTCAGGTCTATCTTTGAGAACACCCTGGCTCCTCAAAGTTGATCAAAAACATCATCAATCCTAGATAAGGGATATCGGTTCATGATCATCAATTGGTTCAACTTCCGATATTCCACACAAAGCCTGAGAGTATCGTCTGCCTTCTTTGCAAATAGGACAGGTGAACTCCAAGGATAAGTACAGGGTCATATGAAACTCTATTCCTACAACTCCTCCAACTGCTTATTGAGTTCCTACAACTCTGGTGTAGCCATCCTGTAAGGAGAAATAGACATCGGTGCTACTCCTGGAATAAGATCAATAGAAAATTCTACCTCAGGCTCTGGAGAAAAACCTGAAAATTCCAGTAGAAATACATCTCTAAAATGATCCACCACTTGAGGAAAGTCTAACTGTGAATACCTCTGGTCATCCAGATATAAACTAGCAATCTGGGATGTAAATCATCCCAACCCATGATACTCTAGACCCGCACTTCTTTCCTGGACATCACATTCGCCCCTATGAAGAAAGGATCCACATACTGGTGACGTGAAAACCACCCTGCGGGGATAATAGTCGAAGAATGCTTGGAATGGAACTAACCAGTCCATCCAAAGAATAAAATCATAGCCTATCTTCTCTAGGACATAGAGGTCCCACAGAAAGTGACATCCCACATCCTCTAGGGGGAACTCTCTGCACTGACATATACTAGTCATTCTAGTCCCCAACCGAGTGCCTAGTGTAAATATATTAGCAGAATAAAAGATGAAGAGACCAAGGCTCTCCATGACAACAATAGATATAAATCTATGGCAAGCCCCTATATAGCCATATTTGGTGTCTGGTCACCACCTGACAACTGGCGTACAACTAGAGAACGTCTCGATCGCATGACTCCGCAAGGTCAACGAAACACCTTAGATCAAGATCATCATGGTCTGAAAACAAGGTGTGTTAGAAGGGAATATCAGAAATAACGCACTCACGTTTTATAAAACATGACTACACGGTGTGTACATTTCCTACACGGTGTGTTCCCTAAAGGCATTTACATGGGGATGTACTCCTGCATAAATTGGTCATGTAACACGCCAGACACACGACGTATTGTCCTAACACATGGCATGTACTTGAATCCTCTATCCCTTCCCAAGTCCTTCCACACAGTTGAAGCCACACGGCTCATCTAAGGAATGACTACACGGTGTGAAAAATTCCAACACGGTGTGTAATTAGACAAGCTTTATCTGGCTTGTGTTGTTAGTGACACAGCTTGACACACATTTCACACTACACGGCGTGTTCCGAATGGAAACGACATGTACGAGAAGGGATAAAACCAACCTGTGTTGTTCGTGACATGGTTGTGTACCTGGGTCAGACTACACGACATGTTCTTGGTGGACACAGCATGTACGTGAATGGGTAAAACCAACCTGTGTTGTTCGTGACATGGTTGGGTACCTAGGTCAGACTACACTGAATGTTCAAGGCAGACACGGCATGTATAGCTTATGGTCTACAAGTCAATGTTGTTTATTACATGGTCGGACATAGGGTCAATACTACATGGTGTTTTCGACTAGTACATAGTGTGTTCCCACTAGATTTTCCCCATCCCGTGTCTCTACCCACACTACCTATGACATGTTTAGAGGATACATGGTGCGTACATAAAGTACACGGCATGTATTTAAGAAAAACGGTTTCTTACCGTGCAGAAGAACACACATCGTGTACATAAAATTACATGTTGTTTATTCTGGGTTTTTCTAGACAGTAAGACACAGAAACATCTCTGGAACCCAGAAAACACTGAAACGAGCATTGAAAGTGCCAAATTCTGATCTGTGAGGGCCCATACTCCCCGAGAATCAATGTTTGGCATCTTAAACACATTATAAAATGTCAAACAAGGTAATGATCCACCAAATTTCTTTCCATGAGGGCCCGTAACACCTCAATAACCAAATTTTGGCATTCATTCAATAAAATATCTACACAAAACAACACCCTATCAAACAAAAGGTATTTTTATCAAGGAAATAATCACAAAAACAGGCATATTTTACACATCACATATCACAACAACATGCAATCCCTAATTCATCCTAGATGCCATGGAAAAAGAATGCATGACATGTGATTTCTAAAAAGTGCCTATATGATCCATGAGATGGAATACCCTCATCTAATCGGGTTGAAACATAAATAGAACCTCAATAAAAGTAACAATAACAACAATAATCATGTGAATAACTCAAGGTGAAATCAAATCAATTGTAATAATTGCTAAACCAGAAAAAATTCAATTAAATGAGGTATATTGACTATTCCCTATACACGAGTTAGAAAATCCCAAACACAGCTTATTACAAAGTACCTATTCCTTCCAATATCTGGCTAAGGATCCAAATAGTAATTCAAGAGAAAATAAATCCTCTGATACAACTTTGTAACGTTCCGGTTCCGGATTCCACCCAGAGGTGCCCCGTACCCGGTTGGTCACATGGCCGCAAGCACATTTCCCCATACACAAGAGGATTTCGACTAGTAGTGAGGGCCTTGGGTGTGATAGTGGGGAAATTATGCCCTCATTGGTACAGTACACAACATATTTAGAAAAATATATACAAGAGCAGAAGTATTAATAATGACATAAAATAGTAACAATAAGAAACTAAAAGTATAAACTGGAGAACATATATATATTGATGCATGATACATATTTCTAGAAAAATAGCCAAACGAGTCACAATGCTGGAATACAACAGTGAAAAACATTGGTGAAAAAGAAAACAGAAAAAATCCTTACCTTCGCAAGCCATAGTTTCGTCCCATGCTCTCCAGCTCCACAGGAAGTCAGGTACCTAAAGTTAAAGGTCACTTTCCCTTATCTATACCTGCAACAATATAATCATTTTGGGCCCAAAAGCATAACCTAAACAGGGTTTGAGACTAAATACCAGTAGGAAAACACCACGAGATCTGTGCCTAACAGTCAGTGAATATATGGCAGGTAAAATACATAAGGCAGTAAATAGGGAAGTACTCAGCAGTAAACAATCCACAGTTCAAGAATTCAAATCACTACACAACATAAAACAACTAATAAATGTAGATAAACACAACAGTTAACCCTCTGGGAAGTACCAACAGTCAATCCCCTCTGGTCCTTCCAAGCAACACAAGAAATCATCTAAAGATAAGGTAACACTCTGGGAAGTTATAATATCGTATCCCCTCTGGTCCTACCTAACAAGTACAAGCAACCATCTTGGAAGTACCTCCATTCTAACCCCTCTGGTTCAGCTTAAACATAGACTCTCTAAGGAAGCACTCACCGTCAATTCCCCCTATAGTCTCGTAATGATACTAAAGGTGATTTGGGGAAGCACTCAACCTCTCATTCCTACTATGTCCCATGTCAAGGAACTACAGACACTCTGGGGACGCACTCGTCATTAATTCCCCTTGTGGTATCGAATCGTAAATTATAATGACACTCTAGAGAATCCCTCAATGTCCATTCTCTCTGTGGTCTATACACCAGGTTATCATAGCCCTATGTAAGTCAAACAAGTGTAGCAGTGCATAATGGCCAAGGTAAACCTCACAGACTACTTGGATATCATTCTATAGCACAACAGTATAATATTACAACAGTCACACCATCCTATAATACTAGGCATGGGAAAGTAAAATGCATCCTAACAGGCAAACAAGAACCGAAGTTCATAATAGGAAAAACATTCATGGGAAAAACAACCAAAGAACAAAAATTTACTATATTCAGAATCAATAATCATCTACTCAGGCATACAAGTATAGAAGAGAAACAATAGGGCTGAAATAGTAAACGCGGAATACCCCGTTCATGGGTAATGGACAAATTTGCACATAAAACTCAATGAATTTCAACAGAATGGCACAAACCACCTACCTTGGGATATGAGATCAATGTACTTGAATTTCAAAGATTGAATCTTATTATAACATCCTAGATCTAAGAAAAAGTATAAAACATTCAATACATGATATCATGGAAAAGGAGAGAAAATCATGAAATGGGGATCAAGAAAAATAGGGAACTCACCGATGTGATTCGAACACAATCAACAGTGTTCGAAACAAAGGATGGATGGATACTTGGGGGCCCATTAATGAAATGTGGTTTTATGGATCTCTTGGTTGAATAAAACCTAAAATAACGATTCTAGTGATTAGATGTGACCCCTTTTCGTTTAATGAAAAAAATAAAGTACACGGCATGTACTTTTGAATTACATGGCGTGCACTCGCCTTTTCCGTACTCCTCTTTAATCGGCCTCCAAGACACTCCCACATGGCCGTGTGTGTGGCTACTACATGTACAGCACACAACCTCCGACGATGTGGAATTACATGGCATGTACTCATAAATTACATAGCATGTACTTAGAAAATTTCTAGAATTTCTAGTTTTCTCCAAAAACAACCAGAAAAGGAAAAACATACCTGAAAAGAGGGTTCGGGTTCTTACAAATATAGTACGTCCAATTTCTAATACATAACCCTTAAATTGTGATTTTTATGTTTATAAGTGTAAGGGTGAAGGATAGGATCGTTGTAGAACATTCAATATGTTTTTGGGTGCAATTGAGAGGCGCATGGGATGTGCACGATTTATCTAAACCGTTCAGAAAGCCTTGTAGAAATCAAGTAAGGTTGTAGATTCTGGATAATAGCTTCATAAAGGCGTGAACATGATTACGGAGAAAATTTTAGGGGTATTTTTGATGGTCTCATTAAATTAGTATCTAATGAATAGTTACCATAGGGTTTGTCTAACCGTACGAACTAACCATTAGAAGGGTTAAAGTGAGATCTTAAAAAAGTAGATATCACAAGTATTTTCTTCTAAACTGCTAATTTTTTATCTTACATATCCATAAAAATTATTTATCTTACTAATGTTTTAGAACCTATAACAAGAAATTATAAATCAATTTGATGGCTTCCCAATGTTATTCGAAGTCGGATTCTTGAGTTACGTGATCATTCGTTATCATTCTTGATCGTTTTCCAAGATCTACATCGATCTACTTCTCCTCTATAATCTTATTTTAAGATATATGTCTTTTATGGGTGGATGTAAGATTGTGAATAAAAAATTTCTTGATATTTATTCTATTTATTGATATGAGAAGAGATCTAAGGTGGTTTCATGGACAATCAACCTAGATTATTGAGCGCTCTTCGCCTGTTTTTGATTTTCATCAAAACGGTAGAGGTGGGTGGATTCACTCTCAACTCCTCTTGATTGAACTTATTTCAATTATTTCAAATTGATTTCTATGTTATGAATTTTTTTTAATTTTATAGTTATGAATTTTTGGAATCCTTCTTTTGTGATGGTTTGGGAAATTGTGGAAATATGAAAAATTGGGTGTTTGGAAAAAAGTGATTTTGTTATCAGTTTTAAAACATGGATTTTAATAATGGGGATTTTCTATAATTGTGGAATCTGTATTTGAAAATATGTTTTAAATAAAATGTGATGTTTTATTGAAATGAAATGGTTCTTTTTAATTGATTTGTTCTTTGGTTTTGAATATGTTTTATTTAAATGCCTTACAATTGTTATTCGGAATGGTTTTGGAATACATTGTGTTTTGGGTGAGATAATGTTTGGTGTGCCCCTAAATGATATATGTGTTTTATTGGGATAAGTTATGTGACCCTGGATCAGGTCTGTTAGTCATTTGGAAAAAAGGTGATTGGACGTGAGACCGATCATGATTAGGGAACTGTCAAACGAAACATACATGGGTCTATGTGTAGTCAATCATGGAGTAGTTATGCAAAAGTGATAATTAATTTTTTTTTAAATATTTGTTTTTTTTCTTGAACAATGATTTGATGGAAAACTAGTTTAAATTTAACTTGTTTTCATTTGGTTACATATGGATTTTGAACATTTTTATTTTGTGATATGAACTGTTTTGTAGAAATATTTTATATAATTTTCTTTATATAAATGTTTCTAACCTATATATAGTAGTGGAGTGAGTAGGGTAGTCATTTTGGAAATAATAAAAAATTTTATACTCACCCCTACTTTGGAACATTGGTTACTTTTTAGATTCTAGCTTCTCGGACCTTGGAAAAGGTTAAGTTTCACACATTTTTAGCACCACCTCGTGGTGTGTGGATTGTTTGCTGTTATTGGATCTTGGATCATATGGATCATGGAGTCTTGTAGTATTCATGGAGTCATTATTTGTTCTAAAACTATTTACTTTGATGTTTTTTGGGATTCCATTGTAGAAACTATTTGGTTGCCTTTTGTTATAAAGCTAATGGTCGGGTTATCTTGCTTTTGATCACGCAACATATAGTGAGTTGTTTGGTTATGGTTTGTTTTTTTAATGGTATTAGTTCTTAAAGGGCAAATCATCCCCCAATTGTATTTGAAACCCTTCAGCATTTATTTCCTCCCTTTGGATTCATGGGGATGTTTCCTAAGGTTAAGTAATTATTCATTTTATTCCCAAGCCAATGAAAATACATGGGTAATTACAATGTTAGTCGTAATCCTCTCATATAAGGGGATACACGCTTGATGTCACATATCAAACTATCATGGTCACTTGATGGAGCTCTGGTTCAGGGAAATTAAATTTCTTCTCTTCTCCTCTTTTTCTAAATATGAAACCATTGTCTATATTATGTCGATTAACCACCTCTAGGGAAAAAGAGTCTTTGTTTTCCATTACCACATTTATGTCTTGTCATAGAAATGTTATTATAGTTAAATATGATGGTAATAAGTATAACACAACTTATTTAATGTTCATAAATAATATATAGACATAATATTAATTAAAATTAAACTAGTACAATATGGTCAATAAAACCGCCTAATTGAACTAAGAAAAACAAAAATACCTACATTATAAATTGAATAGTCCCTATGTTAGAACATAATGATTATTTAGGACCATTAAAATTTATTTAAGTAAATTAACATAATTTTATATCACATTGGGAAAGGTAATATCTTTTTACATGAAATTCCACAATTAAATACATGTGATCTGACCATGGAACCATTAATTAAATTCCCTCGGAAAAAAGAAATTAACCTTTATATATCATTCAAATTGTGATAAATAAACAAAATAAAATAATAATAAATCAAATAATAATGTAAATGGTTATAAATTGATTAATTAATTAACTTGGTTTTGTTATTAATTATTTTAATTTCATGTTTATAATGATTCTAGAACACATGGTAAGGGATCTCTCTGAACAACCCTTTTTCATTGGGTTACGAACATTATCTCTATAACTAAATTTTGTTCTATCAAAAATGATGTGATACTATTATAATATATATATATATATATATATATATATATTAAATATATACTTAGATGTTTCCTTATTCCATTAATGATTCATACATTCCTTAAGTTCATTTTCTAAATTCTGTCTTTTGAATGAAACCCAATTAATGGGATATTTTCTCTCTTCATAATCCTTTCTTGTTATGATAGTTTATATTATTTATCCACATTGATGATTTTATAATAATGTAATATTTCAGTCATAACCGTTATTTTTGAAGCACGAAATTATATGAAAATTCCATACTTATTCATTATCCAAAAAATCTTGAACTTATACATTAAAATTCCATTTTGGAATTTCATTTATCTACCAAATTCACTACCATTTCTCAGGAAATTTTTAACAAATGTATTCCCTATTTTGAGGCCTATGCATATTTACTTATATATTACCATCCAAAATATTTAACTCCCTCTTATTGTAATCTTTAATAAATATCCCATGATTATGATATGAAGCAAGATTATAAAAACTATTTATTTCTATGGGTAATTCTTTTGTTTAGTACTGTTGGTTGATTTCTTTTTGTGGAAAACATATGCATGTACATGTAGTGATGCGTTAACCTAGATAACAATCCATTTCATTAGCCAATTATTATTTCACATGATATTTTTTGAAATGGATTATGGGGTAAACCTAATCCAAAATGTGACTTTGTCCACAATTTGATGTTGTCTTTGTTGTTAACCTTGTATTATGTTAACATCATATTATATATTTTTCTATGATTCTATAATTCCTTGATCATATGATTCAATATTCTTTATTTTGTTCATCCAAATGATTATTAAGGTGATTTTTCATTTAGGTCATCATGTTATGACTTCTGACTCACATGTAATTTTTCATTACCATGTGTATTCCCTTACTAAGATTTACAGCTCACACATTTATTTTATTTATTCTCTATGTTATCCTTTGTAGTTTTATGAGCTCAAAAATATTTTATAGACCATTTTTGAGAATAAAATAAAAATGTTTTTTTATCATCCAAATCTTCTAAATACACTAGTCCTCGTGAACTTTGGGTTGTTTTTTGTCACGACCCGTCCTCAGGGCTCGTGCAGTGACTACCCCAATCCCGCCTTCCATAGGCTAGTGGATGCCGACTAGCACCAAAGTAGAATCCCCGATAAAAAGGGAAGGCATTAACTTTTAACCTGTAACATGAAAAGTCTCAACACAAGAAGTAGAAGCAAAAAGTACTAATATATAAAATAAAGGTGTGCTAAAAGTAAGTTGGCCAGTATACAAACCCAACAGAACATCAAGTACAGGTACAAGTAAAAAGGGGAAACAGCTCCTGGATCATCCATCGACGAATCTACCTGAAGGGTAGGTATAGATCTCAAAAAACGCGTCCCTAAGGTACGTCCCGTCTAGTCCAGCACCGAGCAGCCTCCCATATGTCACCCTTTGCCTCGATCACCGCTGAATTTTGTCTTCACAGAACACAACAAGGTGCGGGCGAAGCCCATGTAGGGGTGAGTATAACAATACTCAGTAGGGGACCTTGAGACCTCTGAAGGTCTACTAGAATCCACTAAGGATAAACCAAAATAGTAAGATACAATCACGAAATATCAATCATCCCTACTTAGGTATATTCCCAAACATATACCTAAGTTACCAATCATAGTCCGACTCCAACACTAGAGCCCAAGCACAACCCATTCCACAAAGGAAGTAAAGTCAATCATCTTGATGATAACATCTGAAAGACAAGACTCAGCTCACATAGGTATACAACTCATGTAGAGGGGTTGAGATGATTAGATGTAGCCACTGAATCATCTCCTCTGTTGAACCCATCTAGGATTCTGGAAAAGTATCAGCATTGTCGAACTCACGGAGGATCCTGGTACAGAAGTCATAACTATCGAACCCACAGAGGATTCTGGTTCAGTATCATCTCTGTCGAACCCAAAAAGGATCCTGGTATAGTATCGTCACCGTCGAACCCACGGAGGATCCATGTATAGTAGTATGTCCACGTAGGATCCTATCATTTGAGTTGCAGCCATCCATAGGGTTCCCGCACACAACACGCTCGATTCTGGGAGGGTCCGCTCCTCGAGCCATGTGTCGATACATCAACTACCACAAAGTATCAAGTATATGTATCTCATAGTTCTATCTCATCATAAGGAACCCAACGCGATAGATGGCGCCTCATTCGGGTGCTCAGTCTGTGAGTTATTGGCATTTCTGTTCAAGGGGCCCCATTTGTTTTTTTGGTTCAAACCAACCCGGCCATAAACCAACTGCATCCAAACTACATGTGGCGTATTCCAAAATAAATGTATTTCTCTAATACTTCCTTCTCCAAAGACAGTTCATCAATCAGACATTCACAACCCATGTTATGGGCGGAAAGGTGTAAACTGGGCAAACATGTCCGGGTCTGGTCCGACCCAGTCAGACTGGGGTCTGACCCACACTGCGGGTCCGATCTTGTCCATCGAAGCAGCCCGAACCTAGGGAGGTCCGCCCGAAGGGGTCCCTGCCCAGGTGCGGCCCAGCCTAAGGGCGGCCCGGCCGATGGCGGCCCGGCCGATAGCGGCCCGACCTAGGGCAGCCCGGCCGATGGCGGCCCGGCCCAGGGTGACCCGGCCGGCTGGCTGGCCTATGTTGCCGGTAGGCGAGCCAGAGTGGCCGACTGGGGGGGCTACATGGCTGGCTGGACGCGCATGGTGGGTTACACACCCCTGTTTCTGAATAGAACCAGCACTAGGCATCAGTTCGGTTTTCTATGGGACCCGGGGGTCCCGCCTTGTTCGGCTGGCCGAGTGGTCAGCCGGTTCCACTACGCCAGCACGACACGACGGTGTCGCACCCCTCCGCCATAGCCCAGCTGGCCGCAGACCTCTGCTGGCCTCCGCGCGGCCCGATGGCACCGGGCTCCTCCACCATAGCCCATCGTGGTTGTGGCTCTCCTTCCATGCGACATGACGGTGTTGTGCCCTCTTGGCGACCTAGCGGCCTTGCACCTCCTATTTTCTACACGGTCGGCCTGATGCCAGCTACCATTTCTCCTCCTCCACCGTCAAAACCAAGAGGTCAACAACAAGGGGGACGGTCAAATCATGTTCGTGCAGTCCGAGCCATCCTTGTTATGGTTTTTTCATTTGGTTCTCATACATAAATTGAACGGTGATGTTTGTGAATAAATTCATCTCATAAACCCCTACCACGATTGTCGACGATCATTGACGAAGTCGCTGAAAGATGGAAATCATTCTGTTGACATCGGTATAAGAGGAAGAAGTTGACATCGTTGGAATTCTTCAAAGATGATGGTGTTTCCTATTCATGCACTTATTAAACAGGGAGAGAAAGATGTATTCCGTTATTCCTTGGAGAGGGGAGTTCTTTGTTGGGTGAATAAAGTTCTCCAAGGGTTCTCCAAAGCTCCTCCAAAAATATAGTTCCAACCAAAATAATGTGTTATGCAAACACATTATTTAAATGTTTGACAAAAGAATTCAAAAGATTTCAAATTAATTAATTAATTTCATTAATTAATTTTTTCTTTGGCACACTTACGAGGGATGTTGGAAAGTTACAATTAAATGAAAAAAGGGTTGGCTTCATTAACTCAAGAGATGATTAAGGGTTTCATCCCACATAAATGGGGGTTTAGGAGGTTTGAAGCTTGTGTGGTCCCCACATAATAATATCCTCCCAAGGGAGGTTATGTGCTGGTGAGCCCCACCCCTAACCTCTTCTTGGAGGTTTTGACCACTAATGACTAAAAATAAGTTAACCCTTTTTTATTTTACTAAATTAAAAACCACCAAAATCTAACTTCCACTCTCATTAGAACGCAACTATGGTGAATGTATCAGTAAGAAATCATTGAAGCAGCGATTACAATGGTGCCCTCATATTTCAATTCATAGAACTGATTCAAAAGTCATAAAATCATGTACATAAGTTCATTGAATGTACCCGAAAAAAATTTCATAAAATGATTGCAGGCACACCGGACCTCGGAATCAAGCGCTGTCAGAAACTGCAGACTCGTAAAATTCCCATGTATTTAATAAAACAATTTCCATATAATTTCTGGGTCTTAAAATTTTCCCCACCTCAGGGCTTTACATCCCTGTAATATACAACTCACACTAAGAGACCAAATGGGTGTACGTAACATGCATCTGGGCCTCCCGCTCCCTTGAGCTCTCCTGGAGGTTCTCGTGCTTCTAGCGAACATGCACCAAAGGTATCGATCATCCACAAAGGACCTGCTCTTTTCGATCCTCAATCTCCACTCGAACCTCCATGAATGTCACCCCAGCATCGATGTCCAGATCTCCATGGTCGATGATGTCGGAAGGGTCATGCACGTAGCTCCTCAGCTGAGATACGTGGAATAGGTCGTGAACCCGGTGCAAATGAGTTGGAAGATCTAAGTGGTAAGCCACCTCACCTACCCTGATAAGGACCTTAAAATGTCTGATTAATCACTGGGAAAACTTGTCGCCTCAGCCAAATATCCAAAGACCTCATCGAGGTGAGACCCGTAGAAAGACAAGGTCGCAATCATTAAACTCCAGTGGTCCTTGTCTCCTATCATCATAAGACTTCTGCCTACTCTGTGCAGTCTTCATCCACTCCTAGATGATCTGCACTTTCTCTATCATAGCCTGCACCATCTCCAGTCCAATAAGATTTAACTCCCCTGGGTTAGTCCAGCACATAGGCGATCTGCAAGGTCGGTCATAAAGATCCTCGAAAGGTGTCATCCCGATAGTGGAGTGGTATCTATTGTTATACGAAAACTCTACAAAGGGAAATTGATCCTACCAGTTGTGACCGAAGTTGAGGATGCATGCACGGAGCATGTCCGCGAGAGTGGGAATGGTCAGCTTAGTCTAACCATCCATCTGAGGATGGAAGGCGGTTCTCGAGCGAAGCTACATCCCAAAAGCCTCCTACAACCCCTTCCTTATCCAGGAAGTGTAATGAGAATATCTATCAGAGATGATTGTCTATGGAACACCATGAAGTCGTACGATCACCCGCATGTAGAGGCATCCCAAACTCTCTACTGAACCCTGCTCTCTAATCGGTACGAAGTGGTCCGACTTGGTGAGTCAGTCAAAAATCACCCAGATAGAGTCATGTACTCTGGATGTATGTGAAAGTATCGTCATGAAATCCAAGGACAACTCATCCCACTTCCACTCTAGGACCACTAAGGGATGAACTATTCTTACTGGAACCTAGTGCTCCACCTCCACTTGCTGACAAGTGAGGCATCATGAGACAAACTCTGCTACTTCCTTATTCATTCCTAGCCACCAGTGCTGTCGTCAGAGGTAATGATACATCTTCGAAACACCTGGATGTACCGCTAGAGGAGATGTGTGGAACACCCTCAGCACTTCCTCTGGAAGTGCTCCTGGAAACATAGTACATCCTCTGAAGATAATGACATGCTCCCCACCTACAGAAAATCCATTAGGTGCCTGCCCTATCGATATCTGTGCACGTCGAGCCTCGCAGTAAACATCCCCATGTTGTGCCTCCTAGACTCTCTGAAGAAATTGAGGTGTGACCATAAGAGACTGGAGAAAGGCTGCTCTATCTCGATCCACAAAGAATAACTATAATGCGGCCAGCTGCTCTGTCATCTCTCCTAGTAGTTGAATGCCAGATCTCCTACTAATAGCATCTACTACAACTTTCCCCTTCCAAAGATTATAGACTATCTCTATGTCATAGTCCTGGAAGAACTCAAGACAACGCCACTGTCTCAGGATTAGGTCCTTCTGTGAGAAGATGTAACTAAAACTCTGGGGGTCCGAGTAGATTGTAAAACGCTCGCCCATATGATAGTGTCGCCACATCATCAAGGGGAAGACCACTGCTAAAAATTCCAGGTCATGGGTAGCGTAGTTCTGTTCGTGTTGTATCAACTACTGTGAACCATAAGCGATCACCGATCAATCCTACATCAGGACAAACCCATGTCTGGTCCCTGTTGCATCTCAATAGACTACGTACCCAATTCCCTCTTCCAGTACTATCAAGATGGGCACACTAGTCAGCCTCTGTCTCAGCTCCTGAAAACTCTGATGGCATCTCTCTGACCACACGAAGGGTTGCCCCTTATTTTTCAATGCTGAAAGTGGTGCTGAAACTCTGGAGAATCCTGTCACAAACCTCTGGTAGTATCCAGCCAATCCCAGGATACTCCATACCTCTTTCACACTCCTGGGTGGCTCCCAAGCAAGTATTTCCTTGATCATCACTGGACCCACTGGAACTCTAGCCTCTGAGATGACATGTCCCAAAAAGTGTACCTCTCGGATCCATAACTGGAACATAGAGAGATTAGCATAAAGCTGGTGCTCTCGGAGTGTTTACAGTACTACCTGCAATTGGAAGGTGTGCTCCTCCTCGGTATCTAAGTAGATCAGAATTTCGTCGATGAAGACTACCACAAAGGGATCTAGGTATGGCTGAAAGATCCTTTGCATGAGTCCCATGAACACTGCCGGTGCATTGGTTTTGCCTAAGGGTATAACCAAGAACTCACAGTGGCCATTCCCGCATCTGAAGGCCATCTTCTATACATCCTAATCTGGTAATATGATCTTGTGATAGCCCGATTGAATATATATCTTCGGGAACCAACGCGCTCCCTTAAAATGATCAAAGAGTTCCTCTATCCTTGAGAGTGGGTACTTGTTCTTCATGGTCACTAGTTTCAGGAAACTATAATCAACACACTAATGCAAGCCCCCATTTTCCTTCTTGGTGAACAAGATTGGGGATACCCAGGGTGAAACACTGGGTCAGATAAATCCCTTCCCATGCAAGTCCTCTAGCTATACCCGCAGCACACGAAGCTCCGCGAGAGGCATCCAATGTGCTGGAGTAGATATCTGTGTCGTCCTTGGGTACATGTCAATGTAGAAGTCCACCTCTCTAGGAGGAGGTAGTCCTGGAACATCGTCAGAGAAAACATCCGTGTATTGGTCCACCACTATAGGATAAGTCGAAATCTCCACATCTACTGCTCTGAGGGTAAGGTAGCCCAACAGATGAGTGATTGGTTTTAACTTCCTCCGAGTAAGTCTGTCTTGTGCTGAAAATGTTCCCATCTCACCGGTGAAGGTAAAACTGGTCCTATCCATGAGGACACACCGCACTTTGCCCATAATATAGTCATTCTGAGCATGGACTGTAGATAACTAGTCCACAACCAAGATAACATCGTTATGCCTTGATGCCGCTACGAGGAGATCCCAGCAGATTATCTCACATCCTAGAGTAAGTTCACACTGCCGGCACCAGTGTGTAATCATCGAGTCTTCCCCCGTAGGAGTCTCTAGCCGTAAGGATCGAGCCAACGGCTCCATCAGAATCTCCGAGCTCCGAACAAGTGTAGCAACAATAAAAGAATGACTCACACCTGTGTCAATAACTACTACAGTAACGGTGGAGTAGTCATATATGTTACATTGAATCATCTCAGGTTCTCCATGGTCATCGGCCTTGAATGCCTAGAGCTGAGCCCGCCTATGTCCTCCAGCTCCCTGTGGTCGGGGTGGACCTCCGGGTGGTGGTGGTGGAAGGACCTCGAAATGTCATCCACCACCTACTGCTCCTCCAGCTCCTCTGCCACGTCTATATGCTCCTAGAGGACCATCACGGTAAAACCAATGACTTTTCTTGGGAGTTACCTCTACTGTCTTCTACTCATCTGCATGGCAGGTCGGTCAGTCACAAGCCATGTGACCCTGTCCGCCGCATGCGTAGCACTGCCTTCTCTTCGTATGGCTGTCTATGTCTCGTGTGCCCTGCACAACAAAACCTGTACCCTGGGTTCTCCCACCTAATGCCCTGGTCCTCTTGGACCTCTGCATCATCTGTCTATTGCCGGCTGCAGAAGACTCGTCCACATGTCGCCCTATGGTGGGTCTCGCTATTGGTGACTGCTCAGCTAGAAATCTCTCCACATGAAGGGCTCGCTCCAGCACCCCCACTGACGTTGGGATGCTAAGGGAGATCATCGAAGCCTTGATCTCATGCCTGAGTCCCTGATCAAAGGTCCAAGCCCTAATGAATTGGTCTCGTACTATATCTGTGGAGTAGCACGAGAGGTCGGTGATCCTCGCTGAGTGCTGAGCTACTATCATGGTACCTTGCTGTAGATGAAGCAGCTTATAAATCCGCACCGCATGAAAGGTGGCTGGAACAAACTATGACCGGAAGAGACTCTTGATGTCTCCCAAGAGTAGTGATTCCTCTTCCTTCACCTGGAGCATTAGGTTTCACCATCTACCTACTGCCTCCTGTAGGAGACTCGCGTCAAGGATCACCATGTGGTCGGCTGGTGTCCCTACCTATATGAAAACTCTCACAGTAGCCTCCATCCAATACTCAGCTACCAGTGGGTCCATCAATCACCTAAAACTAGGCTGCCTATAGCTCTAGAACTCCTACAATCCACTCAGATGGCGTGCAGTCCCTACTGTTGGAGCTGGTGGTATTGGTGTCCTAGGAGGTAGTTGTACTGCTGGTACCTCCGCTATGATGGGGCCCTGCACCAAGGCCTCGTAACTCAGTGGGATACCATCTCATACACAACTCAGAACCCTAGCTGGTTACCTACATGGGGCCATCCTAAAAACAAACAGGTGTTCCATGGTCAAAACAATATATCAGGTGAGCAGACAGAAATTAATCACGAAGAAAATTTTTCAAAGGAAACACACATGCAATCAGTGTTTTCATGCACTGATTTGGATGTCAGAAGTCAGAGTCCTAGTGTATGGATACACCGGCAGCTACGCCAACATCAGCTTCCTTAAACTATTAACCACACACAAAATACATAACATTATTTCCATTAAAATAATTAGATTCCATGTTCTATGGTAGAACTGTCTCCTCTGATACAAATTTGTCACGACCCGTCCTCGGGGCCTATGTCGTGACTACCCCAAACCCGCCTTCCCTAGGCCAGGGGTAGGAGACTAGCACCAAAGTCCAATCCCTGGTAAAAAGGGAAGGCATTTCATTTTAACCTGTAAAACACACAGTCTGAACACAAGCAGTAGAAGAAACAAGTACTAATATAGAAAAGAAAGTTTTGTTGAATGTAAGTGGTACAGTATACAAACCCTACTAAAAAATAAGTACAAATACAAGTAAAAAAGGAAAAACAACTCATGGATCGTCCACCGGGGAATCTTACCTGAAGGGTAGGTACAGATCTCGAACAACTCATCTCGGCGGTACGTCCTGTCTAGTCCAGCTCCAAGCAGCCTCCCATCCATCACCCCCAGCCTCGATCACTGTTGACCACAATCTGCACAGAACACAACATGGTGCGGGAAAAGCCCGTTCAGGGGTGAGTATAACAATACTTAGTAAGGGACTCCGATACCCCCAAAGGTCTCCCAGAATCCACTAAGGAAAAACCAAAGTATTATGACACAATCATGATGTATCAATCATCCCTACATATGTATATGCCCATACATATACCTAAGTTACCAATCGCATTCCATCACCAACACTTGAGCCCAAGCACAACCCATTCCACAATGGAAGTAAAGTCAATCATCTCAATGATAACATCTAAAAGACAAGACTCATCTCACACAAGTATAAAACACATGTAGAGGGGTATAGATTATTAGTTGTAGCCATAGAATCATCTCCTATTTCGAACCCACGTAGGATCCTAGAATAGTATCAGCGGTGTTGAACCCACAGAGGATCCTGGTACAGAAGTCATCATTGTCGAACCCATGGAGGATCCTGGTCTAGTACCATCATTGTTGAACCAATAGAGGATCCTTGTACTATATCATCGCTATCGAACCCACGGAGGATCCTGGTACAGCAATAGGTCTATGTAGGATCCTAGCATCTTAGTCGCAGCCAGCCATAGGATTCCTGCACACAGCACGCTCGATTCCAGGAGGGTCCGCTCCTTGAGAAAAGTGGAAATACATAAAATATCACAGATTCTCAATTTTATGTATCTTGTAGTTCTGTCTCATCATATGGAACCCAATGCAATAGACGGTGCGTCATTCGGAAGCCCGGTCTGTGAGTTATTGGCATTTCCATTCCATGGGCACTGTTGGTTTTTATGTTCAAACCATCCCGGCCATACCCCAACTGCATACAATCCTAAAGCGGGGTATACCAAAAGAACTATCATTATCTAAGCCTTCTGTCTCCACAGACAGTTCGTCAATCAGATACCTGTAGCCCAAGTTATTGGTAGAAAGGTTTAAACTGGGAAACGGGTCCGGGTCCGGTCCGACCTCATCAGACCGTCCCGGTCAGACCCGGTCTGGACCGGGGTCTGACCTGGACCGTGGGTCTGATCCGGTCCAAGGAAGTGGCCCAGCCTGGGGGCGGCCCGGCCGTAGGTGGCCCAACCGTAGGTGGCCCGACCCGAGTGCGGCCATACCGATGGCGGCCTGGCTGAGGGCGGCCCGGCCGATGGCGGGCCAACCGAGGGCGGCTGGCCATGCATTGGGGGTTACACCCCCCTGTTTCTGAACCGAACCTGCGCTAGGCACCTGTTCGGTTTTCCGATAGACCCGCGGTCCCGCCTTTTCTGGCTGGCGAGCGGCCAGCAGGATCTGCTCCACTGGTGCTGTGCAATAGCATCGCACCCCTCCACCGCAGCCCACCCTTGCTACGGATTCCCTGCTCCACCTGTGAGGCGCGACGACGTCGCGCCCCTCCACTATGGCCCATCTGGCCGCGACCCTCTGGTGGCCTCCGTGTAGTGTGATGGTGCTGCATGCATCCGTCGCGGCCTCTCGTGACTATGACTCTCTTTCTGAGCACTATGACTGGGATGCAACCTCTTGGCGACCCAGCAGCCTTACGCCGCTGGTTTTCTTCACGGTCACCCCGATGCCAGTCTCCATTGCTCTACATCCACCATTAACACCACGAGATCCACAACAAGTGGGGAGGATCAGACCGTGTTCATGCGGTCCGAGCCCTCCTCATTATGGTGTTATCATTCCGTTGTCATCAATAAATTGAATGATGATGTTCAGGAATAAATTCAACTCAAAACACCCTACCTCAATTAATGACGATCGTTAACGAAGTCACGGAAAGGAAGATGTCGTTCCATTGACGTCAGAAGAAGACGAAGAAGTTAGTGTCGTCAGTGTTCTTAAAGGACGATAGAGTTTCTTCTTCTTACCTCAGTTGAAGTGGGAGAGATAGATGTACGTCTTTCTTCGTTGGAGAGGGGCATTATTCATTGGAAGAATAAATTTCTCCAAGGGTTCTCCAAATCTCCCCCAACAAGAAAGCGCCAACCGAAATAATGGGTTAATCTAATCCATTATTTAATTGTTGGCCAAAAGAATTAAAACAATTTCAAATTAATTAATTAATTCCATTTGTTAATTTTTGGTTTGGCACACTTATGAGGGAATGTGGAATGTTAAAATTAAATGAAGAGAGGGTTGTCTTATTTAACTCAAGGGATGTTGAAGGGTTTCATCCCACATAAATGGGTGTTTATGGGGTTGGAAGCTTTTGTGGGCCCCACCTAATAATAACCTCCCAAGGGAGGTTTTTTGTGGGTGGGCCCAACCACTAACCTCCTCTTGTAGGTTTTAACCACTAAGGAATAAAAAAAATTTAACCCTTATTTTCATTTAACTTAATTAAAACCCCACAAAATCAAACCTTCACTATCGTTAGAACACAACTGCGGTGAATGTCTCACTAATAAATCACCGACACTGTGAGTTCAATGGTGCCCTTAGATTTCAATTCCAAGAATCGGTTTAGAAGTTATAAAATCTAAAACGTGCATTTACTGAATGTACCCGAACAAAACTTCAGAAATTGATTCTGGGCAATCAGGGCCTCAGAATCAAGCACCGTCAGAAACTCCGGACTCGTAAAAATACCATGTATTTAAGAAACAAAATTCCACAAAATTTTCGGGTCTTAATATTTTTATTTAATATTTGCATTAATAATTAGAAATAAAAAGCATACAATGCTTAGATATCTATATTTAAAATCAGAGAAAGTTCTAGTTGTTTTGGGAACTATGTCTAGAATACATTAATGAGATCCCAAGAGAAAAGTTTCAATATTTGAGTATATCATGAATTTATTTTACAAATAGAGTGACTGGTTTATAATAAATTACATCCATTTTTTGATACAACAAGTGTATATGGATCTATAAAACATTTACCTATGTTTAATAACCCTAAAAATGATATGTTGGGTATTAACTAAATCTTAACCTAGTGCAATGCCTTTCTGCACATCGAGTTTTATAATCACATGTGATATGATTTGGTAAATTAAAAAAAATTTATAAACCATAATGAACAAATCAAATGGTTTTTATTCAAGAAAACCTAGTAGGAAACATTACAATGGGTAACCTAGATATAATCCTAGAGACTCATAAGTTAGGGTATACATATCATTTATATTATATTCCTTATATTTTCATAGTTACCTATTTTCTAAAATTTTATTTTTAGAACTCTCAAAACAATTATTAAATTTATTTAATGCATAAAAATAAGTGTAATTATGAAAATAAAAAATGTGATAGGAAATTTGATGATTTTCTTAATTATATGTCTAACCACTTGGGAGCCCGATCTGGGAACATAATGGGTCTACTGGATCAGTTGGATCATGGTATGAATAATAAGTTGAATCTTGTGGAATTCCCTTATTCTCCTATGAAAGAGTTGGTTTTGTTTGAGTATGTAATGAGAAAAACGGATCCTGCATTTAGTGGTACTTTTATTGACCTCATTATGGAAAAATGGATTAAGTACATTGGGAGGAAATTCTATGTACTCCAACTCAAAGAACTATATAAATTGATTCTAGTTATCTGTCACCATGATGTTTAAGTCGATCAGTGGTGGAAAGTGATGAAGAACATGATGACTAATCAAGAAATTGATTATATATAATGGAAATGATTCATGGAAATATTTTTTAATAAATATTTTATCCAATCATGAAATCATAAAATGGAAAGGGAGTTCCTTGGACTGATTAAAAAGGAATATGTGTTTACCAGGGCATGTGAGGAGAACTTCACAATTCTTTCATAATTTTCCACCAAATTTTAAATTAACATTTCATTACATGGTTAATGATGAGTCTAAAAAATCCATAGAGAATTGAGACTTTTATTTTTGTGAATTGATTGTCTATTATTCTCTAAATTATGATATATAGAGTAGTGATTACAAATGGTATCATGGATATGTATACAAAAAATATAAAATGTATTTTTATTCCAAAGGATCAATTGGTCAATATTATATAGGAATGAGAACCCAACATAGCATGAGAAAAAAATATGGGTAATGAATCTTAGAATATATCCCAATGGGATTGGGAGATGATTATTTAGTGGAAAAGATGATCATTTGGAAAATAAATTCCATATATATATTAACAAAACCATCAAATTTATCAAAGAAAAGAAGGTCAAGTTCTTCACCCAGAAAGCAGTATTGTTTTTCAACTACAAGGAACAAGGGAATTATGTGATAAAATTCTCTACGAAAATGGTTATTTGTGGAAATTAATGAGAAGAACCCTAATGTCCCAATGAGAAATTAATTTCATATGAAACCATTATTAATTATTTGGATACTAAAAATTATATACCTATCGATATATGGGTTATTCAATCATGAATTTTTCACAATTATTTTTATTTTTGTTCTATATTTTCATTCATATCATGAATGTTTAATAGAACTACTCAAACACAACTTAAAAACATGGGTGTTAAAATTATCATGAGAATATAAATTTAATAAATTATTTCATCCTACGTGTAGACCCCCCCCCCCATAAATTTTATTGGAATCAACATCCCAAAATATATTCTATAACTTAATTCTATAGTTTTTGATTCTATATTATTAATAGATCAGATGTCCTTAAATAATGTCGATGTCCACATTCCGAATTGGGAGATCAATATTCATTTACCAAGTCATCATATAATTATATACAAGTCTAAGGAGGTAATGGATCTCCTTTGGTATATTTATCTCAAATGTGGATAATATTTACTTTGGTGAAATCTTATTTGGCTTAATTGATTGAAATTAAGTTTTATTCATGCACAGATACAATCCCATATTGATAGAGCATACTAATATATTCCCTAAATAATTTTTTTGTATTCCCCCTAACATAGGGTTTGACTAAAAGTCAAACTAATTATTATATCTCTACCTATATCCAATTAACTTCATAGAATTAACATCACTGAGATTGAATAACTGAATACGTAGTTATAAGAGAATTTGGAAAGGTTTTTAAATGCCTAACTGAATCACCATGTGGTGCATCGATCCTCTTCATCAAGAATAATATGGAATCAATATCCCTCTGCATTAATTATCATCAACATAATAAAATAAAAATAATAAACATGTATCCCCTTCCATTAATAGATGACATGTTCAACAAACTATATAGAGACCATTATTTCACTAATGTGGATCTTTGGTTGGGATATCATCAATTAAAGACGATGAAGTAACATATTACCAAGAATAAACTTCGATCATGGTATGAATGGTCTATGTTTATTTTGATTCCCATTCGACTCACTACATATTTATAAATATTCATTTAATTAATGAAATGAGTCTTTAGTGATTAACTGGATATATTATTTGTATTTTTTATAAATGATATTTAAATATACACTAAGGGAGGGAAGAATAATTTAAATATAGTAATAAAAAATTCAAAAAGGATAACGTATATGAAATGTACAGTAAATATGAGTTCTTGAATGAGGAAGTATCATTCTAGGGTTATGGAATCATCTTCTAATAGATATCCATGGACCGTTCTTAGACAAACCTAATTGGGGAGTGTCCTACACTAGAATCTATAATAAAGACTATATTTTCCTTGGAATATCTAGGTATTAATGATTATTTGTGATAAACATATCATGCTAATAAAACCTACTAACCAAGATAAATCAAAAAGAAATATTGTTTATCTAGGATGATAAATGGAAATATATATTTAAGGAATTGAAAAATAGGTTTATCATTGCACCATCCCTCAAACTACTGTCCAGTGGAAAGATTTTCATGGTCTACATTAGTACATGAAAGAAGTGAATTGGTGTTTTACTAATGTATAATCTTCATGTGATCACCAATTCCTTAAATAAGTTTTAAGTTCAAAACAATAACTACATAACACATTATCTATATTTTACTACATTGATCTTCACATTTAATATTTGGGGTAACAATCTCAATATAGAGAATTATGAGATATATAGTGATCATAATATCCTCAAATATATATTCACACAAATGTAGCATAATATTAATCAATGATTAAGGTTATAGTTGATCAAATAATATGACTTCACAAATTATAAACTATGTATTTATAGGAAATTTTGGTATCTACCTTTCTAAGATACACAAACTATTAATAGTTATGCAGTTTCACAGTGTGACCATGGTTGAGAAAAATCTTATTAACCCACTGTAAACAAAAGTTTGATATGAAGTTACTCATGACCATGAAGAAATATCATAACTATTAATTGAGATTGATATCATAAAGTAATCTTTTGAATGTGAAGTAACATTATAACCATAAAGAAAAATAAAGAATAAAATGGATACTCATCATCATACCAAGAATAACATTCATTCACAGTAGGATCATGTGACCTCCATGATAATCCATGGGAATGTCACAATTTACATATTTCCATGGAATAAGTATGTTTAATTTAAATAACTATGAAACTAAAATGTGATTAAAAGATCGGAAAAAAATCCATTATATTTTTAGAATATACCTTATGTATTTTTTAGTTTAATATTAAATGAATCCCAATATTAAATCATAATTAATTTTGATCCCTAAGATCATTTTGTCTCTGTGAGTGATAAATCTTTGATTATGAAATGAAATACACACATTGTGATTGGGATTATATGTATAGTTTTTTTAGTCAACGAATGTCTATGAATAGCCTCAAATTTGTTTTAATGGGTTTGAAAAAAAATCCCTAGCAACAAGTTAAATACATAGCTCAATCCAAGTGTGTAGTTATCACCATGACATAACTATAATTGGTAATGGTTATTTGGATTTTTATCCATTGGTGTCTGATATGTCAAGATGAATCTGGATATCCCATTTAAACCTTATTCATTCATAAATATAAATTCCTTACAATACTTTACTTATGACATTTGAGTGAGGTTTGTATCATGGGTTATGTGAAAAAGATGCATGACACACACATTTGAGTGCCATCATCGCCTTAGTATCTTATTTCAAAAATCCTTATAAATAATTTTTCATGATTTCTAGGAGAACTAAAAATTTATTTCATAAATAGTGGAATCCACTCAATAGTCACTCTATAGAGAATCCCATTTCTCTTTAGAGATTAGTCTCATTGTTTTGTGAGTGTCCAAATTCAAAATTTTATATATCAGTATTCAGTTAGTTTTAATTTAAATTTATTAGATATGAGTTAAAAAGTGATCTATCAACATATATTTGTTTATTTGTTATCTCATTTCTTGTGAAGTGTCTCCTATAGGTGTTTTTTAATAGGATTATTCCTTATAGTTAACATCTTCTATTTTTTATTCAAATTTCACAACCATTGTAGTATATTCAACATCTATGAACCAAGTGATCTATAATTCGTTTTATTTATCCTCTATAAATATGTGGTAATAATTGGCATGCTATAGCTTATCAAAGAATACCAGTATTGGTCTATATATTATTGAGCTCCCAATATGATTTCAAGTGGATGATAATGTTTTATTTTCTTCTCTAGAGATGGTAGGGATATGTCCATTACTAGATTGTCATTAACTTCTCCTCAGCCTCCTCAAGTTCGTCAATATAAAATGTAATAAGAATAAATCTTCTCTAAATACTTGTTTAGGGAACTATTTTTTCTTCAAATATTTTATTATTATTATAGTATTTCAATTAATAGTGCAAATTACATATTCATCTATAGCTTTTCATCTCTATTCTCTTGCATATGGGAATTATATTTCAATATTAACAAATATTCATAGATCCTATGAGTAGTTATTCCATGAATAATATAAATATAAATTGGAATAAAAAATATAAAATTTTAATTAAACAAAAATAAATACATGAAATTATTTATTTATATAGTTATAAAAAATTATAGAATAACATATATCGAAAAGAATAGTGGTAAATGTTTTAAAGAAACAATTTATAGGGTGGTGAAATTAATGAATATATTTTCACCTAGAATGAACTATTAGTACAGAATGGGATCACATCTTAGGTAGATATTGATACACCCACTAATTATAATTACTTGTTATATTTTTAGTCATTTTTTATACTGAATGCATGAAAACTTTAATTACTTTTAATGGAATATAGAATTAAAATTAAAAAATAGAATATTCCTGTGATCATAGACATAAATATTTGGGGGTGGGATTAATATGATTCCCCAGCCTTAAACACTAAATAATCATGACTTTTAGTCAAGAAATTACTTTTTCACATTGGGGATCGTTTTAGGATTATAGTTTTATAGAATTATTCCATAACTAATATATAAAAAAACCATAAATTACAGTGTGGGAACATTCAAATAGTATAAATTTATCTCATAATCTAAATCTTTTAATATAAATAATGATCACTTTTATGAAAAATCTTCAAGAATTTTATCATTACATCCTTCAACCCCTTATTAATCCTTATGTTCGGTGAAAAACATTAAAAACATAGAATGGTCATAAAAATATCAGTAAGTATTATAAAAATAAATAAATAGTATTCCAATTGATAAACCTTAAAAACCATGAAAACATTATCACAAAGTAATACATTTTACCTTTGAAATTTATTAAATACTTTTATTTGAAAATAATCTCATTTCATAACATATTTGAACAACAAGATTATCATAAAACCCATAATATTCATAGAAAACACATAAAGGTATATTGGTCCATCATTATACTTGCCACTCATATAATCTTAACAAACATGTGTTCAAATTCCACAAATTTTTCTCTCAAAAAAGGATTAGTTGTATGAATAACCTCCATAAATAATGCATTAGACGGCGATCGCAGACCCACTCATCATTAGTTTATCACAGAGCCATACATCATTGGGGTTACCACATAATCTCCTATAAAATGACTAAGTGAAATTATATAATCACAACAGATAAAAGAATGAAATTTTCAACATGTTACTCATAATATTTCATTTTCACTCCTAATAAAACATTTCATGTTATTTAAATAATCAATCCATTTTGAAAACCCATTCCCAATAATAGAACACATAAAAGAGAAAAGTGGGGTTTCATATTATTTTATAATCATTAATCTTTTATTGGAATACAATTTTCAAAATCGAAATAAAATATCATTTATAAAACATTTATATTCATATAAAAAAATATTTAAAATCATAACATTAATATTTAATTAGAAAAAAATAAAGATATTTTTATATCAAATCATCCATTACTCCATACAAATAAATTGGATAAAAATCCCCAAGAAATAATGTAATTAAAAAACATTAAATAACATGATAATAAATAAATTCACAATAATATAAGTTAAATGTGTTGTATACCCATATTATAATGTATTGTGGGTGAAAAACATAACAATATAACTCAATTACAAGATATTGAGAAGAAGTCCCTTACCTTGAGTCTGATTTGTCTCGTGTATCTTTACATTCAAGAATAATAAACTTATGTTAATTATTTAATTTATTAATAATATTTATCAATTTTATCATCTCTTTTATTTCACTTATTATATAATATTTTACAACTACTAAAATAAATATGTTTATGTTGATTTTTTTGACCATGTTTGATTAATGTGTCCAAAATGTTATTTGTAGGTCATATATGGTCAAAGGGGTAATCATTAATTTTATAATCATAGTGATGGTAGCATATACGTGCACATCCATATTGATCCCATTTTTAGTGATATTATGGAAATAAGTGAAGTGACATTTATCTTTATATAATGATAATTATATCATAATAACCTGTAGTTTAATCATATATACTTATATATATAATTTTTATTAGGTAAATGTAATCACATCATGTCGAGGAGGCGGTATTCCAGATGTCCAAGAGTGACATTATCAGTTTTCAGTGCATGAAAATGTAATAAATAAAATTATATATTATATTTATAGAAATTTAATTATTTAATGAATATCATACATATTTTATATATGTAACTTATTTTCAATTTAACTCATCATTAATATGTTCCATGTAACGTGCAAATGTATCAAAACTCTTTTAGCAGGAGGATGTTTACATGATCACAAATAATATTATCGTATTCCTACAAAATAAAAAGATTTAAGTTAAGTGTATATAAAAATTATATAAGTATTGACATATAGTAATAAAATATATTTACCAAATGAATATAGTTATCCATCATAATTCCCAACTATTAGAGGAGTTAAATGAAAAAAGAATGACATAATTTCACGAGGCGTTAGTCTACTCTACACAAGAATGATATTTACAATACACATTTGATGGAAGCGTGTGTATGTGTATGTAGAATCATTAAAAAAAATATAATTATATTTAGGATACATATGTTAATATATAATAATTCAATAATAAGAATATAATTTGATGATAAATAAATAAAATTGATATTCATGCTGAAAATGTTTCATATTTTTTAGGTAACTCATTTTAGTTTCCACCAAATGGATTCCATGGTTTAATCATTAACCATATTGAGGAATCTCTGATGAGGGAAGAAATTTTTGTAGAATATTTGGGTAGTTTTTGGATGATATACTTGGATTTAAAGTTTTGTCAAAATTTGGGAGGGTGAGTCCCTTTTTATTATGGAGGAGGAGTGACATTCATGTAAATATAAAAATGTAAATGCTATTGGGTGGTACCCCATAAATAAATGACTAAAATAATTATAAAAAATAAATAAAACAGATTATATCACATAAAAATTTCAAAAAAGTCTGTTTGGGACAAGTTTGTAAATCATTTGGACTTCTAATACAAAAGTTTAACCACAATGAAACCACATTGTTACTACAATAATTGTAATTAATTTTATTTCGTTCAATTTTATTTTTTTATCAAAATCTAATATGACCTTATTATAAATTATAAATTATTCTAATTCCAAATATGGAACCCATTTTTAAAAAATCTAACCACATTAATGGCAGAAATTAATTTAAATTAATCTAAAAGATAGGATGACAAAGAGGGGTTTTAATGTGAATATGATCAAAAGATTTCTTTTTTAAATGAAATTGCAATGTGAAATGGATAAAAATAACCTAAACTATTTTACATGATATATAATTTATCTAATTATTCTTTAAAACCAATTCATAACATAATTTAACTATTTAAATAAATTAGATTAAAATTATGTTTTCAATTAACAATTATTGTTTTTTACTATTCATCATGATATAAAACATCTTTAAATAATTCTAAAAATTCACCCAAAGTTAATTTCTATATTATGATTGCAAATAATTAGTAGATTTTTTCTTACCAAAATTATATACATTTGAAAATATTATTTTAAAATTGATGACCCAAAAAAGGTACTAAAATTACTTTTTAGAAAAATAAATATTTTAAGTGTAAAAAATGATATATTTTAAACTTATGCCTATAAAATAAATTAAATCTATGTCAAAAAAATAGAGTTTTTTGATACAGAATATAATTAAACTTATTTATTCCTTTATATTTAACGAAATGGATATAAATACCACATATAAAAAATATTATTTGGTATAACTCATTCATGCATGAAACTGGTGATTTTGAAGAAACTCACTATTGTGTTTCATGTACTCTATTGACAATAGAATCTATTTTATTATAAAATTTATATATAGTTTATAAATATGAATAAATATGAGAAATTATTATTTTTTCATTACTTGGGATTTTAGATCCTTCCATACTTTAGGAAACAGTGTCTTGAAAATTTTATTTACTTATCAAATATATGGGGATATTTTTACCTCATATCAATATCAAATTCCCAAGTTTCCTCATAAAACATAAGGGTCATCCAAAAAATCAAGACCTTAGGAATAATCTTATTCTATAACATTTTCTCTTTGCAAACAAGATCCTGAACTATTTGTTCCTCATAAAAATTATTTTACTACAACTAAACTAATTAAGGGCACAAAACATGATATGAATTGGGTTCATAATTCCATAACATTGAAATGTGAAATACATTGTGTTCCTAGAATAAAAATGGAGTTAAACCCACTTAATAGAAAACTGATCAAAACTTATCCATGATTTCATATAATCTAATGAACTATGGACTCAGTTCCCCTTATTTCAAAAACACAACACACATTTCCATATGAAAACTTTTACAGACACATGATCTCATACCTCAAAAGAAACAACTTTCCTCCGGTAATCCACATAACTTTTCCACCTACTGTAAGCTATCCTCATGTGTCAATAAATCAACTAGAACATTCTCTTCTATTTCCTCTACATATAATGGTACCATTAACTTCCTCTCTCCTACATCATCTATAAATGCTAGTTACCAACACCAAATTGCATATAATTCCTCAAAATATTCCATCTATATACTATATTGAAAACTATTACAATAAGAAAACTCATCCAAATAATGATTTTGATCCTAACATCGCTAGTAATATATTGAGAAATAAAGAATCATATATTTTATGGTCTGAATCATCCACTCTGGTTGTCAATCATATTGATCATGTAAGATAAACTAAAATTAAACCAATACATAATGACTTTTGATGTCCTTTACAAAAATTATATGTGAACATGAGATCACGTTTTGATTTAATTGAGAAAGGCACTCCATGTAACCTAACAGTATCTTTTATATATATCCAAGAATGCTAATATTAATAAAATGTATCTAAAATTGGAACGAAAAGTATAGATTTAGTCAATCATTCAATAATAACCCAATTGGAATTATTACCTTGATAACTATTTAGAAATCACCCAAATAAATCCATTGGTATATTCTCCCATTACCACTCTCGAACTGCAAAATGTTAATTCATCCCCTTAGGTATATATCACTACAAATTAACACATTCACAATTCAAACACTTCATGAAATATTATGAAATTTCCCTTCTCATTTCATCCCACCAATTATATTTTTATGTTCTCTATTCATCATAGTGATACCTGAATAAATGGAAAATAGATAACTGTGATCTACAGTCTACAACAGTTTCCTCAACTGTGAATCCAAAGAAACACATAATATTTATTCAAATTATAAGACACGTTCCTATTCAATATTAAAATTAGGACACATACCATTATTACCATATTTTATATTTTAGTGAAAAGATTGATCTACCTTTTGAGTCGTCTTAATACGTTTTTAAAAATTCTATTGCACTAAATCTTATAAAAGAAGAGAGTATTTCCCTATGTCCATAACATATAGGAAAAATTAATCAAATAATTGACCAAAGAATAGAATTTTAAATGTAACATGGTTAATGATTATAATTATTATTTTGATGCCAAGAATCAGCCAGATTTTTTTCTTTTCAATAATGATAATGAATCACGAAATAATAATACATTATCAATTTTTGTTGTATTCTTTTAATCACTTTCAACTCTTTCTTAGTGAAAATATACTTTAAAATTGTTTGATCATTATATATTCCACACCTCACTTTATATAAATTATGCTTCCAAATTTATAATGTAAAAACAACAACAATGAATTCTAAATCATTTTTAGTGAAATTTAATTCATGGGTGTTCAGTTGATTTTATGAATAAGCAATAAACTAGTCATTAAGTATTATGACAAAACCATGTCCTTTTAGAAAATAATTATTATAGATAGGATAGTCATGATTTCTATTAGGAAGGCTCAAAATTGTGGCATTGAACAATCTTCTTTTCAGTTCCTGAAAAGAAATATCACATTCTCCTACCCTCAATTAACAAAACTCGCTTACTAGTTATCATAGTTAGTGGGAAATATAACAAAGAAATGTTTTCAAAATATTGTTAGTAATAACCAATAAATCCATGAAAATTGATAATATCTATTACATTATTAGGTCTTATAAAATATTAAACAAATTTTGTTTTAGTGGGGTTAATAGTTATACCATATTTAGAAAAATCAAGTCCAAGGAAATAATTTTTTTCAACCAAATTTCACTCTTACTATTCAATAAATATTGTTTCTTTTATATTTAGTGTTGAAAAAATACTTTAGTTACTTTCATGATCCTCATCGACTTTAGAATATAAAAAAATATCATCTACAAATACAACCATTAACTAATCCAAATACTGATGAAATGCTCTATTCATAAGATTCAAAAATACAACGGGTGCATTAGATAACCCATATTGAATAACTAAAAAATCATAATTCTCATATTTCACCTAATATTTTGTCTAAAGAATGTCTTCCTACTCTCCCTTCAGTAGATGGTACCTGAACCTCCAATCACTATTTGAAAAAAAATATGCTCCATGTAGAAGTCTCAAATTCATTTTATAGCCCAACATCAACCATAGTAGTAGGAAATGGTATTTCTACAAAAAAAAATTTATATTTTTTGGTTTTTACCCTAGGTATTCAACTTCATGAACACATTGTAATAATTACCTAACTCATTTTTACAAAAAAAAAAATATCACATAAAGATTTTGATTATATTTCTGATCATATTCCTTGAAATTACGAGCCATATGAAGAAACATACCACAATAGAAGAACTTCAAATACATTGAAATGAATTTATATGATTTTTTTAAAAAACATCTCACAATATAGAAATTTCGTTTTATTACCTCTAAATGTAGTTTATGAATGCTTTCTCGTTTCCTTCTAACTGATCATATTTTTATATGGGACACATGATCATTGAAAAATTCTATTTATACTTGTTCAGCACATTGAACAAGCTTCTTTAGAACTATTTAAATCATGAGTGGCCAATTCCCCTTGATATCGGAGAGTTAAACTACAGTAAAACTGATTTGTATTACTATCAATATCTCAGCTTAAATTTAGGACATACTTCCCTAGTTCAGTAAACATTTCTTCTAAAATAGCCTCTAAAGCATCTTTATATGGTCTCAATTCAATTATTTTTTTACATCTTATGTTAAACAACAGTTAAGGTATTTCCCAAGGAAAATATTCTTAAATTCATCCCATTTAAATGTATAAATTATTTAATTTTCCCTATTATTATTAACCATCGTCCACCACTATTTGGCTTCACCTTCAAATTGATAAATTGTAAGAGTTGGATTTTAGTGATCTGATAAACTCATGAAATCAAATATTTATTCTAGGTCTTTACCCCATCATTTAGTTATTATAGTGTCATATGATCCTCTGAATGATGGGGGCTGCTATCACATTAAATTCTCCACTAGCAGGATGTTTTTCTATGATAGATCTAGTTTCTCTCTTACATGCACACCACCACCATTAATAGCCAATGTCATCAGATCCACCACAGAAACACACTATACAGTTACATTTCCAACCGTCTGAGGATGTTTATTGAGAAGGATATTTTTCACTCTATTCCTTATCACTACTTCTTCATTTTTTTAATTTGTTGAAATAATTATGAAGAAACATACTTTAGATGAAGTAACAATGTAATCTGTAAATGTTATATAAATATAAATTAACCCTAAGGTTGAATATTCTAAAAACAATGTTGTTAAAATTATCTAATTCTCTAAAGTTAGATAATCCTTTCCATTTATAAGGGCCCAGAAATTAAATATTACAAAATATGGATTTTTACTGAATATGTTTTCATTATTTCACATTGTAGATCTTTTGAAGATTTAATGTTCATATATTTAAGCCATAAAACATACATAGAAAAACTATAAAATACAAACTAGATTCTTCCTAAAAGTATCATTTTCCCCATAATCGAAAACATTTAAAATAACTTATGATATATTTCATAAAAACTATTCATTAATTTAAACATCAATTATTATAATCCCTTAATCGTCCTTATTTCTGATAAAAAACATTAAATATTGTGGGATGGGAATAAATATCTCAATATGGGATAAAAAATTTAAAAACTATGGTCCCCCTTTTTAACATAAAAACTCTTGAAAACGTTATCATAATGTAATAATTATTACACTTAATAAGTATTAAAAACATTCCTTTGTAAATAAGCTCATTTTTTATGCATTTTGTAATCCCAATATTACCATAAAACCTATATGATGTATAGAAAACACAGAAATAAAAATTATAACATCATTATACTTGTCACTCTTAGAAATAGAATTACCATATGGTCAAATTCCATACATGTTACTCTTAAAAATGGAATTTCAATATTTCTGTCTTTGATACATAATTTACTAAAGGGCTATAATAGACCCACCCTTCATTTTCTTACTATGAAACAATTAATCATTCGTTTATCACCTAACCACCTATCAAATTTCCATGTAATATTATATAATAGTAACATATAAAATAATTTATTTTTTTACATTTCACTAATAAAATTTCATTTCCCATCATAATTAAACATTTCATGTTATCGAAATAACATTTCCATTTTCAAAACCCATGTTCAGTAACAAAATATCTAAAAAGAAAAATAAGTTTTTCACTTTATTTTAAAAGTATAAGGGAATGAATAGGAAGAAAAAATTAAAAATAGGCATAAAATACAATTTATATTCATTTAATATTTATATAATTAAATATTTAATTTAATATCAATAATATTGATATGGAGTAAAACAAAAAGATTTTTAAATTAGAGTATCTCAAACAATATTGAATTCTATTGGATCATAAGACTAATGATGAAATTAAAAATAAAATAAATTAAATAACATGATAAAATGTAAATTCTTGATAATCTAAATCAATGTGCCTTTATATTATCTTCATATAATAATTTGGGTGTATAACATCAAAATATACCTCAATGAAAGGTTATAGAGATGAAATCTCTTACCTTTAGTCTGAATTGTCATGTGTGCCTTTATATTCTAAAATAATAAACTTATGTTAATTATTTACTTTATTCCGAAATTTTTTCAAACATATCATTTATTTTTTTCACTTATTATATTTTTTATATAACTACTTAAACAATTATGTTTTTGTCAGGTATTTTGACCATATTTGGTTTATGTGTCAAAAACGACTTTGGTAAGTCAACTATAGTCAAATGGATCATCACTAAAACATATACATACTAATAATAATGACATAATAATCATATTTATACCAAAATATTCTTCTAAAAACAATAATGAATGATGGTTATAAAAAATGAACCACCGTTATGATTTTGGAGATGGTATGTCGTATGTAAACAGGAGGAACGTTCCTATTTTTTGAATTACCATTACTGAAAGAGGGTGAGTAAGATTCATCATTCTAAAATGATAATTATATCATAAATATAATTTTAAATAATCATATATACTTACATAAATAATTAATTTAATGTAAACAGAATCATATAGTGTCAAGGATGTTGTAATCCACTCGTCTATGAATGATATATCACTTTTTTAGTGTGTACAAATGTTTTTAAAAGATGATATATTATATTTATAGAAATTTAATATTAAAATAAATATCAGATATAGGTTTTTTAGTCCATTAATGTTAATTTAAACTTGTCTATAATACATTCCATGTAATTTGTGAACATATCACACAGATCGAAGGAGGTGGTAGTCCACACATCCACCAACGATGTTATTGTATTCCCAACAAATAGAAAGCATGCAAGTATGTGTGTTTAAAACTTTCTTAATTAATAATAAATGAAATTATAATATATATTTATAACATATAAAAATATTTTTTTCATCTTAATATCTAACCATGAGAGGTGGTAAAGGAAACAAATAAACAACATCATTTTGTGAGGTGGTAGTCTACCATACACACGAACGATAATATTATTACCCATTTGATGGAAGTGTGTGTTGGTTTCGGTATAATAAATACCATAAAAATCTATTATTTTTTAGTATAATGATGTTATTCTTTAAGAATGTAATAATTATAATTTAATGTGTGGATAATGGAATAAAATAGAAATGCAAGTTGAAGAACATTAACACTTTTTTGGTGAACTCCTTTTGGTTTGCATTGAGGGGATTTTTTGGTTTGATCTCGTTCTAAAATGAGGTCTCTATGGTGAGGGGGGTTATTTTGGGAGATTATTTATTCTGTTTCTCAATGAGCCCTATGGATTTATAGGTGTGATGAAATCAGGGAAGTTTTGTTCCTTTTTAGATTAGAGGAGGAGCGGTCTTCATATACATATAAAAATATAAACACTATTAGGAGGTATACCTTACATCATGTGACTAGAATAATGATCCCAAATCGATAAAAGAAAATATATGGTCTAATAATTTCCATAAAATTGGTTTTCAACATGTTTTAAGTCATTTGGACACTAAAGATTAAATTTAAACCACTGAGTAAGAAAAATTCAACTTTAATCATTGTAATTAAGTTTTTTTTTCAAAAAAAAATTTAAGAAAAGTACTTTGTACTTATTAAAAATTATAAATGAAAATTATTCCAAACATGACATAATTTTTTCTGAATTCCAATAATGGAAGTGGAAGAATTTAATTTAAATTTAATCCCATAGATGGGTTAACAAAGCGCGTTTTTATATTGAATATGTTCAAAGATGTTCAATGATTTTATATAAAATTTCAATGAGAAAATGATTAAAATTACCTAAATTTGTTAAACTAATATAAAATTTAACAAATTATTATTTTAAAATATTCAAAAATTAATTTTACTATATTAATGATTTAGATGAAAATACAGCTTTCAATTAAAAATCATTATTTTTCACTCATCATTAAAAGTATTAAACTTTTGAGAAAAATAAAAAAAAGCACCCAAATATAATATTGATATTACTATTTCAAAAATTAGGTATATTTCGTAATATATGAATTAAAAAAGTATAATAATTAAATTTTTATATAGATTCTCCATGAAATGTTGATAAAACTTTTTTTAATATATCTTTTAAGGGTAAAACTAGATTTATTCTTATCATACATCTATTGAATGAATGTCAAAAAAAAATTAAAAATGTTCAAAATTAATATAGTTTATTCAATTCATTCTTGCTTATAAGACTACTAGGATACAACTTCCATATTGATAAAATATTAATAAGATATTATTGTTTGGTATAATTCAGTCTGTCATGCAATGTAAGATTTATAAGAAACTCTCTATTTTGTGTCATGTATTCTTTTAGACATAGAATCACATTTATTGTAACATTTCTATTTAATTCAAAAATATTAATAAATATGAATAACACTTGTTCTATCATTTCTTGGGTTGATATAAGGGATCAGTCATTATTTAAATAATAAAAAAATACCCTCATGACTTCTTATATATTTAACTAGCCCTTACTCAATATCTACATCCCATCGTATAATCATGCATCCGCTTGTTATGTATATTGGAATTAAAGATTAACTACATATCTCCAAGAACACCACACACTAACCTATTCCTTGGGTAAGTATGCGATCACTTCCATTCAATATCATCATTTTTTCCCACCATATACCAATATAAAAATTGAGGGGATACATTAATAATGTGATAAATTATTTAAGTTACCATATAAGTAAATAGGTGATAAACTATTTTAAAATAGGCGTAACTCATATAATTATTGGATCCTCTCTATAAAAATAAGGTAGTAAAATAATTGAACAACATCTTAGTAATTATTTTAATCCTCTCTTGATTGAATGTATATTTACCATTCATCAATAATAGAAGTATCATATCTTGAATCCATTGGACAAAAACACCACAACAATAAAAATATTAGGTAATTATATTAAAAATAATATGAATAATTACATTTAATGTGATGGGGAATAATAAAAATGATTATAAAACAAAAAATAAGAACTTTATCAATGGAGGCATCCACATCTTTTAATAGTAATATTTTAATTCCCTGAAACTATTTTATTTTAACACATAGAAAGTGTTAACATGAATGGTTATCCCATTGATATGGCCTTATAGGTGTAACATTTCATTCCATTCAAAACATTCTTTTAATGTATTTTCCAAACATTATGGATCTTCTAACATTTGAATTTTTAGATTTTAGTATTATTCATTTATCTTCTAGGCATATATTAACCATGGGATCTTGTTCCAGAAACACCTCCATCGTTATCCATCATCTAGGATTATTTTGAAAATTTCTTGATATCATTTCCCTTTTTTGAAAGTGAAAAACCATAAAAATATAAAAAAAATTCCTTTTTAATCTAATATTTATTTTAAAGACTCAAAATAATTTGAATGGAATTTCTAATTTAAATATATACATTTTTCAAATTTTGTAGTATAATATACATGCCCCAAAAAATAAACAAATAACAATTTACTATATCCATTTGATAATTATAGTTAGATACAACCATAAAAAATTTAAATTATTGAAATGAGATAGAAAACACATAAAAAATAAAATAACAAGAATATGTAAGTGTATATCATCTTTGTCTCCTAGAACTATCACAAATATAAAAAAACTATAAAAAAGATAAAAAACAATATAAATGTAATTTACATTATAAAAATTGAATAGTAAAACCATGAGAGTAATATAAGTGATTGATGAATTAAAGAAATATGATGTATTTATATAGGGGAGAAACAGAATATGAATGTTTGAATACTAACATGACCATAATGATTTGTAATATGGTAGTGAGAATAATAAATAAATTGTTTGAAGAGTAAAATAATATATTGGGTATCTTATAAGAAAATTATATTAAAATTATATTAAAATACAATTAAATATGTGTTCATTTTGATAAAATATATATTTAACATAATGAACCCATAATTTTCTTTTTAGAAATTATAAATTTTCTATTTTCAAAAAATTAAATTTCATTAAATAATAAATAAAATTACATCATTTTAATAATAGTTTTTTTATAAAAAATTGGATATTTATAAATAATTGATAGTATGATTTTATTGAAACACAATTAATTTTTCAATGGGTATGAAATTTGATCATGTCACAATAAAAAACATTCAAATAAGTAAGAGTGGAATTTATTACTTATAATTTCTCATATTAAGAAAAATATTTCGAAAAAATGGATTTCAATTTTGGAATAAATACATTAAAATAATTCATTGGTAATTTATTATCAATTTTTTTAAAATATTAACCTTTTAGGTGAATATAAAAATATCATATATATATATATATAGTTTATTAAAATAATATTTATTTATTAAACATATGAAAAAAACTATTTGGGATTCTAGAAATTGTACTAATATTCTAATAACCCCATTATGATTGACTCAAAAGGCCATTACATATTTGTAACTGTCAAAAGATATAATATTTTATTCCAGAAAAACCATGTCCTCCTCTTATAAATACCAACCATCACCACCCAATTTATCAAAATATTATAACAATTATATAATAACAAATATAATTTAATATCTTTTCAACTCTCTCCCAATTTTGTTGGATTTTTAGAATCATAAAAACCTATCAACAGTTCCCTAAGGATTAACATAAGTGTGAAAATTCAAAGGAAGAGGTAATGTTCCCAACATAACTCTCATTAATTATTTTCCTCTTATACCTACTGAAATATAATATTTCCCTAATATAATGATATCAATAGTATATTTAATATAATGAAGCGTGTTTATACTAATGGAATATCCATTACCTGACCCCTTTCAATCAAAGTATACAAAAAAAATATTTTTTTCATATTACAGTCGGTTACCAATCTCCATGAATAACATATTTAATTTTTCTCTCTCACATACATGGATGGATAGAATTAACATATTTATATTAAAAATGAGATAAATAATTATATTATATATTTTTCATTTTCTGTAAAGGATAAATAATTATTAGGTTAATTAAAACCAGTAAATTCCATATAGTCAGAATACATCTGGTTATTTGGGACCATATGAATCATTAGAATGATATGAGTATCATTCCATTACACTTCTATTTTAATGGTTAATTTATAATATTCATATTATAATGACTAATAAAACTTATTTCTATCAAATAACTTAATGAATATCCACAGTATGGTATGTATATTCATAATATTAAAATACAATGATTGTAAAATAATATAAAAGGGTAATAATGTTAGAAATATTAATTAATATGGTTATGAAAAAAAAATTAATTGATATAATTTTATTATTCAGGATGTTAGATGAACGTACTGAATGATACATGAACCCAGGGGAAGGGATCTTCCAAACCACCAACATTGCATATGGGGGTTTTATTCTCTTTTTCATCCCACTCCCTCTACCCTCTAGTCATATAATTGAAAATTATTTTTACCTTTATTCTTTATATATATACCTAGTTTACAATTCTATTTTTTAGATAATACATGTTCTTCATGTTCCCTTCACGATTCCCACTTTTATGAAACCCCATTTAATATATTTTATTTTATTCTTATCATGATTCATGTACCACTCAATATAATTATTTTAACCATATACGGTTTCCAAAACACTCATATTTAACTGAAAACAGTTTGGATTCATTTATTATTTTATTTGAATTATTATGGTATAATCTACATTAAAGGTAGTTTACCCTTTTTTATAAAACCTACCTTAAGAGGGTCATTTCCAAAAAAAAACTACACACAATTTCTATATTCATTTAACTATAAATTCATTATCATGAACATTGGATTATTATTCATTTATAAAAAATACATGATTTATTTATTTCTTACATTATAAGAATCCATGAAACTCCAAAATATTTAAATATGTAATTCTTATTTAAAAAATATTATAATTGATAACATTCATTAAAAACGATATAAAACTAAAATGAGTTACTATATAAGTAATAAACATTTAAAGAATAATAATGTGGTCATATGTTATGAAACTTAAACTGTATTTGTTTTATGAAATTTAGAGATTATGAAATAATAAATTAATATGATATGATTAAAGCTGTTCAAAAATAAAAGGGATATTTTTCAAAGATGTTATTTTTATGTTTTATGTATTCTATATTAATAAATTAAATTGATCAATTTTACAATATTATTATGATAAAAATAAGTGCATAATTTTTTGAATTAATATATTAACACTCAATTTAATACAAATTCATTTAAACTATATTTATAAACACATACTGTTTAACTACGTGATTTTTCTATTAATTCATGTTTTGTTAATATGCTTGATTTTCATTAAAAAGATAAATTCATGGATTTTATAATTTTAATTTGATTAAATGAACAAAATATTTTGAAATTATCTTGTAAAAAATAACTAAAAGTGATTTTTTTTGTATTTTTGGGAAATAATGATTTTTAGTGAATCGAGAAAAAATATAATTTATTTATTTAATTTAATTTTTATAGAATTATCAAGATATAAATATGAAATAAATATTTAGGAATAAAAATTATAGAAAAAATAAGTATTGAAGATATAATATAATTCATTTAAATATATAATGTTGAGCTTATAAATCTATAATGGACATTTTGAAAATTTAAGTAATGTTTTTATTGAAATTTAAACTACTTTTGGTTCATTTCATTTAATTAAGTAACATAACATAACATTAATTTTTTTTGGTATGAATGAAAAATAAGTTTCATTCTAATTTACCTAATCCAATTGATTCCATGGGAATTTACCTTATACATGCATTTCATATAAAGTCATTTTTATGTTTTTGATGGTATATTTCTAAAAGTGGTTCTCATTACATTTTGTGATCATATATTAATCAGAATTTCAGTAAGATAAATGAAATGAATCTTTTAAAATAGTTTAATTATTTTGTTTACTCATAATTAATATAATTTAATGAGATTAACTGAATTTTTTTAAATAAATAGTAACCATGGTAACAATTTATAACCAGTGTTAAGGGTAAAAAGAGTTATAAGGGTTACAAATAAATGGATAATGATCCATGATAACAAAATAAAATTTATTAAACCACATTTATTTGTTTGATTTAGTTCACAACACACATATCATTCAATAAATGGGAATTTGGATTTACTTTACTCGATTAAGACATGTATTATATAATAATGTTTTATATATCTACATGTTTTCCACCTACCTCACTTATAAAATGGAGCCCATTATACTCTCATGTAAATACTTAATAAAAGCATATATCAACCAATCCCAGACCAAATATATTCCCATTTTTTTCATTACTTATAGATTCATTTTTCTTAAAAATACCACATCACGATGGATTGAGTTGTAAACCAAAGGTGGTTACCAATGGAAGGGGAATATATTCTTATAGTGATTTTTCATGATCCATAACGAGTTGTTTTTATGTTAATTCTATTTCAAATTTCAATGAATTTTACATCTCATAAAAAAATCATCACCCATGTGAATATATAGACTAATGTATCTACAAAGTTGTATAATTAATTTTTAATGAGTAATTTATTTTAACTTTTATAAATATAAAATTAATGAATAAATATCATATTTAATACATAATTATTATTCCAAAAAAATATTTTATCATCAATATTATTACCATTCTATCCATTGTAAAATGATAACATCATTTTTTGTACATATATACTCCAATCACATAAAAGTGACATTATTTTTTTCTCTTACAACATCGCATGTTTAATGACCCAAACATTCGAATAATACATTTTTCTAGAATTTTGGGGTTAATTTATTTTGTACTGAAAAAAAATATCCTTTTTTTAATGAAGTGGGTATAATTAAAATGAGACCATTGGGTTTCAAATTTTATATGATTGTTGGTTAATATGACCATTGGAAAAAATACTCTTAACATTATGATTATTGTTTATAGATACAAATGATAATGATTAATTAATACATAAATAATATTCAATGAAAACATCCAGTAGACTCAATCCTTATGAATCCCACATACCGGAGATTGGGAAGGAGGTAGAATTATTATGCTTTTCTCTAGACCAAGCCCAAGCCAAACTCTAATATGTTAATCTTGAATGGAATCTCATACGGGAGAAGTTCAAGATAATAGAAATCTCCAATCAGGAAATGTTGTCTAATCCACTTCAAGATTCTATAATCATAAGAACACCTTACACATAGGTCCTATGTAGGTTTAATATGGGTATATGGAATGAGGACGTAGTTACTTTATGTAAATCCTTTTATTTAAATAAATTTTTTATTTCTTATTATGGTAAAATTTGTAAATTTCAAAAGTCAATATAAATATAGGATGAATTTATAGGAGTTCCATATTATTGATGAATATTTTGAAAATTTATTTTAAATTAATTATTTTTATACTTTAAATAATTAATAATTTGAAATGATTTTTAAAAAATAGTCTTTTATTATTATGATCATGATGAAATTAAGATTCTAATAAGATCAAAATATTTTTTGGTGAATAGAAAATTATGAAAATTAATATTACCCTTTTTAATTGTAATGTGACCAATGGAATAGTAACCTCACTTATGAAAGTATAAATATAATTTAGGAATCTTGATTGGTAATTTGATATAATAGCATAAGTAAATAACTATTTTAGAAATTATTAGTCAAATATTATATTTTTTTCAGGTGAATCAGGTTTTTAAATGAAAATAAAATATCTCAATAGTAGGAAATTATTTTCATAAAATTTAGTTCATTTTTGAATTTAGAGAATCGATTTTAGATTAGGGTGAATTTATGAAATTTTTATAAAATGTTTTGTAGTTCGGTGAATGGTAAAAATATAGTTTTGATTATTGGTTTGTTTAATGATATCATCAAATATGTAATAATTTTGGTCGAATTTTGTACAGTAATATATGTTATAAGGTATCTCAAGTTTCAAATATAATGGAACAATAGCATGGGTAAGGCAATGGTTTTGCTAATACCACTAATGAGGTGTCTCTTGGAAATTAATAAAACATTTCCTCACTTTTAATATAAATACCAATCATTTCCTTAATTTATTTCATTCAAAATTCCTTTAAAACAAATATAGTATCTTTTTACCTCTAAAGGTGTCCAACCATTTTTTTCCAAATCCACCCAAGGTCCCATCCTTCTAATTTTTGGATTTACTCTTCAAGGTAAGGGAACCTTTCACCCTCCTCTTTTAGTCATGACATCCTTTATTTTATGTCTTCTAGTTTCTATTTTATTATTTTTGGGTATGTTATTATATATTATTATTTTCGTGCATATTATTTATCAGGTGATGAGAGATATTTTTTGATCTCATCGAATCATTTTCAATATTATAAAATGAAGCCATTAGGATGTGGAATTTTTGTAAAAGAAATCACATATTTTCCTATCTTTCATGTTTCACTTTCAGGTGGTATGTCATTAAAATATCCATACCATATTATTATTTAAATTTTATTATACTCCTATACTATATTATGAGTTTTTAATGGGTTTTTATCCTTTTATCCAATCTTTTTAAGGTTTTCTAAAACCATGTATTATAGCAGTTATGTTGCAGAATATGTTATCTCAAAATCATTCCCTATTTATCTCAAGGATTGTCTTATTTTATTTTAATGAAAACCCAATCCTATTTCGTTTCTTGGGGTATTCATAAAGACATAAAAATGATATATTTTATTTTGTATTTGACATAAATGAATCTCTCATTCCTTTTCCCTGGGTTATAAATGACATAATGATCCTGTTTTTAAACACTTTTAAATCATCAAGATTTGGAAATAAAACCCATTTCTTTTATTATCTTTGGGTTATTTATGAAATTTTGGATTATGATATATGTGGATCACATGAAAGTAAATACATATTTTGGGTGTGCTCTGATATCACTCCAAGTCATCGGGAAAATAAATTAATCTCTATAGATCACATGTTTTACGATACCTTGGTGAATAACCATGTTACTTTTTATGACACCTTGGGGATATACATTTGGGATATGTTCATGAATGTCTAAAAAAAATCTTTTTGACACATTTTAATGTTATTTTTCATGTTAATATAATTATTATATGCCTATTTATCGACAATTTATTATTGATATTTCTCACATTCACATGTAAATTGTTTCACTAGTTTTTGTTACTGGGACTTCTGCTCAACCTTTCCTTTGATGTATGTCTCCAGGTTATGTGATGTTGTAATGGTAATTAGTATAAAACTATGATGATTACTTAAATGTTTTTTATAATATTGTCTTAAGTTTTCATTTATTATGTTCCGGATTTCCAAGACACAAGACTTTAAAGATCCTATATTTGTAAAATATAATGAAAAGTTATTTAATATAAAGGCAGCATTCCATTGTTGTTATCAAAAGGAGGTTTACTTATTTGTGGTAATTAGGCTATGAAAACATTATGAATAACACTCTAGAAAAGATAAAATATAATAAACCTCCTTGTATTTTGTTGAAATATTAAGTAAGTGGTATCTGAATAAATAAATCTCAATATGGAATCGAACAAGTGGATGTGGCTCTAGAACAGACGTACTTGGGAGTGAAAACACTGACAAGGAGATGGGGGTTAACATGGGGTATCATGGAACATGAAAACAGGCCTTACTTCACTCCTAGTTTGAATCTCCTAGAGGAAATTTTTGGTTAATCAAAATATTTTCATGAATCATTATGAAGGATTTATAGAGCAATGTAATTGTTGTTAATGAATAATATGTTTAAGTGTAATGTTTTAAGACATATAAATCCCTTATTATTAAATGATTCATAAATGAAATAAGTTTCTCACTAAGGTTTTATCCTTTTAGAAAATGGTGGGAAATAAGAGGAACTGTGAAAATGTTGACCATAATAGACCACGTGTCGATGACCCTCTGATTGATGCCCAAATGGAAACATTTAAGAGAATGTTGAACCAGCTATCTCAATTTATGGGAGATAACTTAAATCAATATGAGAGACCGGTCTCAACATAAAGGTAACAAAATTCTGTTGAGTCCTTTATGCATCAACGACCACCAAACATCATTGGATATACCAGCCCATTGATTGCTGATGATTGGATCAGCTCTATCAAGAATATCTTTTTTGTTCTCTACTGTTAGGAATAAGAGAAGGTCAACCTAGAATTTTTTTTCTTATAGGGAATAGTGATCTATGGTGGGAGCTGATTAAAAACATAACGGAAAGAGTATAGGTTGAAGCTATGGAGTGGTAAGAGTTCAAAGGGATATTATTCAATAAGTATTTCCCTCATTCGATGAGAAAAACAAGGGAGAAGGTGTTTCTCAAGATGAAGTAGAAGGAGAATGAATCTTTTTGAAGCTATGAGATGAACTTCACATGTCTTTCCCATTATACCTCAAGAATTTTCATGGATCCCAATGTAAGGTTTGATAGATTATCTGGTGTACTAAGACCACATCTGGAGAAAAATCTGGACAACTAATTCTATGATAGCTATGAGGTGATTATGAAAAGTGTTATGAAATTTGAACCAGAGTTAAATGAGATATAGTGGTCTCATAAATCTAATAAAAATAAGAGATTGACAGTGGAAAGCATATTGAGGAGCATTAATCAGGGAAGATGAGGCAATAAAGTGAAACATTCGATGTGAAATAAATGTTGGTAAAAGAATTCAGGGAACTTCCTACTTGGGGTGGGAAGTGCAAACAGTGTGGAATAGATGACCATATCACACGGAATTATTGTTGTTGGGTGAAGCAGAAAATTACCAACACTAATGACAAGGGGACGATGATGTAATTTCTACCTGATGTCCAATTCTATAAGTGTGGAAAACTTGTGAACTTTTCGAATCACTATCCAAATCTGAGGACAGTAAAGGGGGAATCACCATTAGCCTCAAAAAAGGCCATGTGAAATAGTTAGTGCTTTTTATATCCCTATATCTGAATTTGATGTCCCAAATGATGTGCTGGTTGGTACTATTGTTATTATCTCAAGGATAGAAAGTACTTTTTCTAATTATGGTTCTACACATTCCATTATTTCCACTATGTTTTCATGGAATGTAGAATCATCCCATGGGTTTATAAAAGTATAATTATCATTCAAACCACCTAGTGGGATTATCCAAGCATCGTCATTATTTAGAAACTATATTATTTACATTACTGAGCACAATCTTACCACATCTTTAGTAGTCATTCCCATGCTAGAATTCAACATTATACTAGGGATGGACTGAATCATAATGTATAATTCTATGATCAAATATATAATCAAGGAAATCTCAGTAGCCTTGAATGGAAAACCTATTGTTCTTTTCCATGGAGAGATATCTCAACCCGATATTTGTCTAGAGGAACCTCCTATATCTTTCATTATGGATATTATTGTGGAAGAAAAAGAAGTAAATGATAGTATAATGATATAAAATGTCCATATAGTCTAGGAATTCATTGATGTGTTTCCTGAGGAGTTACATAGCCCTCCCTTATAAATAGTAGTAGAGTTCCCCATTGAACTCATACTTGGATATCATCCGATATCAAATACCCCATATACAATGGAAAATGTGGTTCTAAAATAATTAAAGAAGGAACTCCAAGATCATTTGGAGAAAGGGTTTTTCAATCCATGTGTGTCTTCTTGGGGAGAACCTATTCTCTTTGAGAAGAATAAGGATGGATAGATGCAGTTATGCATTAATTATAGATAAATGAATGGGATCACAGTAAAGAAAAAATACCCTCTTCCAAGAATTGATAACTTATTTGACCAATTTAGAGGGGCTCAATTCTTCTCTAAGATTGATCATCAATATGGATATCATAAATTGAGGGTGAAGAATGAAAATATTCCAAAAACAGCCTTCTAATCATAATATGGGCATTATGAGTTTCTTGTTATGCCATTTTTCTTAACTAATGCACCTTCTATTTTTATAGATTTTCTTAATAGTGTCTTTATTGAAAACCAGGATAACATTGTGGTTGTTTTTATTGAAGAAAATTTGATATATTTCAAAACTCACGAGTAGTATGAGGATTATCTAAGGGTTATTTTGGAAACTCTTTAGAAGGTGGAGATTTTTGGATGTTTCAGAAAATGTGTATTTTGGTTACAACAAATTCCTTTCGTGGGGGACATTGTAACCAATGAAGGAGTCATAGATGACCCTACAATGAAAAAGGTTGTAGAGGAGTGGCCTCCGCCTACAAAAATAACTAATATTAATTGTTTCCTTGGATTAGTGAAATATTATAAGATGTTTGTGAAAAATATTTCGTGGTTTTATAATATATTAACCATGTTAACTAAAAAGGGGACACGTTGATCAGGACAACGGAGTGTGAGAAATGTTCCCAAGAGCTAAATAATATATTGGTTACTACAACCATGTAAACTCTTCTTTAAAGTGGAGAAGGATTCATTGTTTTTAGTGATTGATCTCTGAAATGTCATGGGTGAGTCCTCATGCAAAATGACCAATTCATTGCTTATGCATCTTGACAATTGAAGACTCATGACTAGAACAATCCTATTCATGATCCTATGTTGGCAGTAGTTGTTTGTTCTCTAAAGATATGGAGGCACAATATTTATGTGGAGAAATTTTATATATACAAAGACCATCGAAGTTTGAAGTATATATTCAGACAAAAGGAATTGAACATGAGATAGATCAGATGGTTGGAACTTCTTAAATATTGTGACTTTTCAATTCATTACAATCCCGAAAGAGAAAACAAAGTCATTGATGCCTTAAGTAGGAATGACCTGGTTGTTATATACATGATATTGATTCAAAGAGATCCCATGATCTAAGACCTAGTAATAATGGACGCGGGAATTATAAGGGATCAGACATCATCAACCCTATCACAAATGATTTCTCATCCTTCCTTACTAGAGTAAATCAAGAAGGATCAGAAATAAAATACTTTGTTACAAAATAAATTTAAGGCAATGAAGGTTTCTAAGTTTCATGAGTTCAATATTGATCAAGAAGGTGTACTGAAATTTCATACAATACTATGTGTTCCATCTATTCCTAACATAACGAAGGATCTGATGGATTAATATCATAGTTATGCTTTCTCTATACATCTTAGAAGCATGAAAATGTATAGGGACCTTTGTGATCATTATTGGTGGGATAATATGTAAAGGGATGTTTCCAACTAAACTGAAACATGCTTGGTATGTCAGTAACTAAAGGTAGAGTGACAACTTCCTAAAGGTGTATTACAACTGCCTACTTCTTCCTATATGAGACTCGCGGCAAGGATCACCATGTGGTCGGCTGGTGTCCCTACCTATATGAAAACTCTCACAGCAGTCCACATCCAATCCTCACCTACCAATGGGTCCATCACTCCGCTAAAACTAGGAGGACTCTGGCTCTGGAACTCCTGCAATGCACTCAGATGGTGTGCAGTCTCTGTTGTTGGAGCTGGTGGTATTGGTGGCCCAGCAGGTAGTTGTACCGCTGGTACCTCCGCTATGATGGGGCCTTGCACTGAGGCCTCGTAGCTCAGTGGGCTACCATCTCGTACAAAACTCAGAACCCTGGCTGGCTACCTACATGGGGCCATCATGAAAAAAAAACAGGTGTGCCATGGTCAAAACAATATACCCGGTGAGCTGACACAAATTAATCACGATGAAAAAATATCAAAGTAAACACACACGCAATCAGTGTTTTTGTGCACTGAGTTTGAAGTCAGAAGTCAGAGTCCTAGTGTATGGATACACCGGCCGCTGCACCAACATCGGTTTCCCTAAACTATTAACCACACCCAAAACACTTAACATTATGTCCATTAAAAGAATTAGATTCCAAGTTATATGGTATAACCGACTCCTCTGATACAAATTTGTCACGACCTGTCCTCGGGGCCTGTGCCGTGACTACCCCAAGCCCGCCTTCCCTAGGCCAGGGGCAGGCGACTAGCACCGATGGCCAATCCCTGGTAAAAAGGGAAGGCATTTCCTTTTAACCTGTAAAACACATGGTCTGAACACAATCAGTAGAAGCAACAAGTACTAATATAGAAAAGAAAGTTGTGCTGAATGCAACTGGGACAGTATACAAACCCTACTAAACAATAAGTACGAATACAAGTAAAAAAGGAAAACCAACTCATGGATCATCCACTGGGGAATCCTACCTGAAGGGTAGGTACAGATCTCAAACAACTCATCTCGGAGGTATGTCCCGTCTAGTCCAGCTCCGAGTAGCCTCCCATCCATCAACCCCAGCCGTGATCACTGCTGACCACAATCTGCACAGAACACAACATGGTGCGGGCGAAGCCCGTTTAGGGGTGAGTATAACAATACATAGTAGGGGACTCCGAGACCCCAAAAGGTCTCCCAGAATCCACTAAGGAAAAACCAAAGTAGTAAGATACAATCATGATGTATCAATCATCCATACTTAGGTATATGCACATACATATACCTAAGATACCAATCAAATTCCATCTCTAACACTTGAGCCCAAGAACAACCCATTCCACAATGGAAGTAAAGTCAATCATCTCTATGATAACATCAAAAAGACAAGACTCATCTCACACAAGTATAAAACGCATGTAGAGGGGTAGAGATTATTAGTTGTAGCCACAGAATCATCTCCTCTTTCGAACCCATGTAGAATCCTAGAATAGTATCAGCACTGTTGAACCCACAGAGGATCCTGGTATAGAAATCATCACTGTCGAACCCATGGAGGATCCCGGTCTAGTACCATCAATATTGAACCAATAGAGGATCCTTGTACAGTATCATCGCTATCGAACCCATGGAGGATCCTGGTATAGTAGTAGGTCTATGTAGGATCCTATCATCTCAGTCGCAGCCAGCCATAGGATTCCTGCACACAGCACGCTCGATTCTGGGAGTGTCCTCTCCTTGAGCCAAGTGGAAATACATAAACTATCATAAATTATCAATTTTATGTATCTTGTAGTTCTGTCTCATCATAAGGAACCCAACGCGACAGACAGCGCGTCATTCGGAAGCCCAGTCTGTGAGTTATTAGCATTTCCATTCCATGGGCATGGTTGGTTTTTAGGTTCAAACCAACCCAGCCATACCCCAACTGCATCCAATCCAAATGTGGGGTATACCAAAAGTACTATCTTTCTCTTAGCCTTTCGCCTCAGCAGACAGTTCGTCAATCGGATACCCATAGCCCAAGTTATTGGTAGAAAGGTGTAAACTGGTCAAACGAGTCCGGGTCCGGTCCGACCTCGTCTGACCGTCCCGGCCAGACCCGGTCTGGACCGGGGTCTGACCTGGACTGAGGGTCTGATCCGGTCCAAGGAAGTGGCCCAGCCTGGGGGCGGCTGGCCGTAGGTGGCCCGGCCCGAGTGCGGCCATACCGATGGCGGCCTGGCGGAGGGCGTCCCGGCCGATGGCGGCCCAACCGAGGGCGGCTGGCCATGAAATGGGGGTTACACCCCCTGTTTCTGAACCGAACCGGCGCTAGGCACCTATTCGGTTTTCCGCTAGACATGGGGTCCCGCATTTTCTGGCTAGCGAGCGGTCAGCAGGTTCCGCTCCACTGGTGCTGTGCAATAGCGTCGCACCCCTCCACCGAAGCCTGCCCTGGCTACGGATTCCCTTCTCCACCTGTGAGGTGCGATGACATCGTGCCCCTCCACTATATCCCGTCTGGTCGTGACCCTCTGGTGGCCTCCGTGTAGTGCAACGGTGTTGCGTGCCTCCGTCGCGGCCTCTCATGGCTACGACTCTCCTTCTGCACAGTACGACTGGGTCATGACCTGTTGGCGACCCAAAAGCCTTGTGCCGCTAGTTTTCTTCACGGTCACCCCAATTCCAGTCTCCATTGCTCCGCCTCCACCATCAACACCATGAGATCCACGACAAGTTGGGAGGGTCAGACCGTGTTCGTGTGGTCCGAGCCCTCCTCGTTATGGTTTTTTTATTCGGTTTTAATCAATAAATTTAATGATGATGTTCAGGAATAAATTCAACTCAAAACACCCTGCCTAAATTACCGACAATGGTTGACGAAGTCGCGGAAAGGCAGATGTTGTTCCTTTGACGTCGGAAGAAGATGAAGAAGTTGACGTCATCAATGTTCTTGAAGGACAATAGTGTTTCTTCTTCTTACCTCAGTTCAAGTGGGAGAGATATATGTACATCGTTCTTCGTTGGAGAGGGGCATTATTCATTGGGAGAATAATGTTCTCCAAGGGTTCTCCAAATCTCCCCCAACAAGAATGCACCAACCAAAATAATGGGTTAATCTAATCTATTATTTAATTGTTGGCCAAAAGAATTAAAACGATTTCAAATTAATTAATTAATTCCATTTGTTAATTTTTGGTTTGGCACACTTACGAGGGAAGGTGGAAAGTTAAAATTAAATTAAGAGAGGGTAGTCTTAATTAACTCAGGGGAAGTTGAAGGGTTTCATCCCACATAAATGGGTGTTTATGGGGTTTGAAGCTTTTGTGGGCCCCACCTAATAATATCCTCCCAAGGGAGGTTTTGTGTGGGTGGACCCTACCACTAACCTCCTCTTGTAGGTTTTAACCACTAAGGAATAAAAATAATTTAACCCTTCTTTTTATTTAACTTAATTTAAACCCCATAAAATCTAACTTCCACTATCATTAGAACACAACTGTGGTAAAGGTCTCACTAAGAAATCACCGATGCTGCGAGTTCAACGGTGCCCTCATATTTCAATTCCATGCATCAGTTCAAAAGTTATAGAATCTCAAATGTACGTTTACTGAATGTACCCGAACAAAACTTCACAAATTGATTCTGGGCACTCCGGTCCTTAGAATCAAGCACCGTCAGAAACTCCGGACTCGTAAAAATATCGTGTATTTAAGAAAAAAAATTCCACAAAATTTCTGGGTCTTAATATTTTTATTTAATATTTGTATTAATAATTAGAAAAAAACGCATACAATGATTCGATATCTATAGTTAAAATAAGAGAATGTTCCAGTTTTTTTAGGAATTATGACTAGAATACATTAATCAGATCCCTAGAGAAAAGTCTCAATATTTGAGTATATCATGAATTTATTTTACGTATAGGGTGACTGGTTTCTAATAAATTACATCCATTTTTTGATATAATAAGTGTATATGGATCTATAAAACATTTACCTATGTTTAATAACCCTAAAAAGGATATGTTTGGTATTAACTAAATCTTCACCTAGTGCAATGCCTATCTGCACATCGTGTTTTATAATCCCATGTGATATGATTTTGTAAATTCAAAAACAATTTATAAACAATAATGAACAACTCAAATGGTTTTTATTCAAGAAAACCTAATAGGAAACATTACTATGGGTAACCTAGATATAATCCTTGAGACTCATAAGTTACGGTATACATATCATTTATATTATATTCCTTATATTTTCATAGTGACCAATTTCAAAAATGATTTCTCATCCTTCCTTACTAGAGTAAATCAAGAATGATCAGAAATAAAATACTTTGTTACGAAATAAATTTAAGGCAATGAAGGTTTCGAAGTTTCATGAGTTCAATATTGATCAAGAAGGTGTACTGAAATTTCATACAATACTATGTGTTCCATCTATTCCTAACATAATGAAGGATCTGATGGATTAATATCGTAGTTATGCTTTCTCTATACATCTTAGAAGCATGAAAATGTATAGGGACCTTTGTGATCATTATTGATGGGATAATATGTAAAGGGATGTTGACAACTAAACTGAAACATGCTTGGTATGTCAGTAACTAAAGGTAGAGTGACAACTTCCTAAAGGGGTATTACAACTGCCTACTTCTTCCTATATGAGACTCGCGGCAAGGATCACCATGTGGTCGGCTGGTGTCCCTACCTATATGAAAACTCCACAGCAGTCCCCATCCAATCCTCACCTACCAATGGGTCCATCACTCCGCTAAAACTAGGAGGCCTCTGGCTCTTGAACTCCTGCAATGCACTCAGATGGTGTGCAGTCTCTGTTGTTGGAGCTGGTGGTATTGGTGGCCCAGCAGGTAGTTGTACCGCTGGTACCTCCGCTATGATGGGGCCTTGCACTGAGGCCTCGTAGCTCAGTGGGCTACCATCTCGTACAAAACACAGAACCCTGGCTGGCTACCTACATGGGTCCATCATGAAAAAAAACAGGTGTGCCATGGTCAAAACAATATACCTGGTGAGCTGACACAAATTAATCACGATGAAAAAATATCAAAGGAAACACACACGCAATCAGTGTTTTTGTGCACTGAGTTTGAAGTCAGAAGTCAGAGTCCTAGTGTATGGATACACCGGCCGCTGCACCAACATCGGTTTCCCTAAACTATTAACCACACCCAAAACACTTAACATTATTTCCATTAAAAGAATTAGATTCCAAGTTATATGGTATAACTGTCTCCTCTGATAAAAAATTTTCACGACATGTCCTCGGGGCCTGTGCCGTGACTACCCCAAGCCCACCATCCCTAGGCCAGGGGCAGGCGACTAGCACCGATGGCCAATCCCTGGTAAAAAGGGAAGGCATTTCTTTTTAACCTGTAAAACACATGGTCTGAACACAAGCAGTAGAAGCAACAAGTACTAATATAGAAAAGAAAGTTGTGCTGAATGTAACTGGGACAGTATACAAACCCTACTAAACAATAAGTACGAATACAAGTAAAAAAGGAAAACCAACTCATGGATCATCCACTGGGGAATCCTACCTAAAGGGTAGGTACAGATCTCAAACAACTCATCTCGGAGGTATGTCCCGTCTAGTCCAGCTCCGAGTAGCCTCCCATCCTTCAACCCCAGCCGTGATCACTATTGACCGCAATCTGCACAGAACACAACATGGTGCGGGCGAAGCCCGTTTAGGGGTGAGTATAACAATACATAGTGGGGGACTCCGAGTCCCCAAAAGGTCTCCAAGAATCCACTAAGTAAAAACCAAAGTAGTAAGATACAATCATGATGTATCAATCATCCATACTTAGGTATATGCACATACATATACCTAAGATACCAATCAAATTCCAGCTCCAACACTTGAGCCCAAGCACAACCCATTCCACAATGGAAGTAAAGTCAATCATCTCTATGATAACATCAAAAAGACAAGACTCATCTCACATAAGTATAAAACGCATGTAGAGGGGTAGAGATTATTAGTTGTAGCCACAGAATCATCTCCTCTTTCGAACCCATGTAGGATCCTAGAATAGTATCAGCACTGTTGAACCCACAGAGGATCCTGGTATAGAAATCATCACTGTCGAACCCATGGAGGATCCCGGTCTAGTACCATCATTATTGAACCAATAGAGGATCCTTGTACAGTATCATCGCTATCGAACCCATGGAGGATCCTGGTATAGTAGTAGGTCCATGTAGGATCCTATCATCTCAGTCACAGCCAGCCATAGGATTTCTGCACACAGCATGCTCGATTCTGGGAGGGTCCTCTCCTTGAGCCAAGTGTAAATACATAAACTATCATAAATTCTCAATTTTATGTATCTTGTAGTTCTGTCTCATCATAAGGAACCCAACGCGACAGACGGCGCGTCATTCGGAAGCCCAGTCTGTGAGTTATTAGCATTTCCATTCCATGGGCACGGTTTGTTTTTAGGTTCAAACCAACCCAGCCATAACCCAACTGCATCCAATCCAAATGTGGGGTATACCAAAAGTACTATCTTTCTCTTAGCCTTTCGCCTCTGCAGACAGTTCGTCAATCGGATACCCATAGCCCAAGTTATTGGTAGAAAGGTGTAAACTGGTCAAACAAGTCCGGGTCCGGTCCGACCTCGTCTGACCTTCCCGGCCAGACTCGGTCTCGACCGGGGTCTGACATGGACTGCGGGTCTGATCCGGTCCAAGGAAGTGGCCCGGCCTGGGGGCGGCTGGCCGTAGGTGGCCCGGCCCGAGTGCGGCCATACCGATGGCGGCCTGGCGGAGGGCGGCCCGGCCGATGGCGGCCCAACCGAGGGCGGCTGGCCATGCATTGGGGGTTACACCCCCTGTTTCTGAACCGAACCGGCGCTAGGCACCTATTCGGTTTTCCGCTAGACATGGGGTCCCGCATTTTCCGGCTAGCGAGCGGCCAGCAGGTTCCGCTCCACTGGTGCTGTGCAATAGCGTCGCACCCCTCCACCGAAGCCTGCCCTGGCTACGGATTCCCTGCTCCACCTGTGAGGTGCGATGACATCGTTCCCCTCCACTATAGCCCGTCTGGCCGCGACCCTCTGGTGGCCTCCGTGTAGTGCAACGGTGTTGCGTGCCTCCGTCGTGGCCTCTCATGGCTACGACTCTCCTTCTGCACAGTACGACTGGGTCATGACCTGTTGGCGACCCAGAAGCCTTGTGCCGCTAGTTTTCTTCACGGTCACCCCAATGCCAGTCTCCATTGCTCCGCCTCCACCATCAACACCATGATATCCACGACAAGTGGGGAGGGTCATACCGTGTTCGTGTGGTCTGAGCCCTCCTCGTTATGGTTTTTTCATCCGGTTTTAATCAATAAATTTAATGATGATGTTCAGGAATAAATTCAACTCAAAACACCCTGCCTAAATTACCGACAATGGTTGACGAAGTCGCGGAAAGGCAGATGTCGTTCCTTTGACGTCGGAAGAAGATGAAGAAGTTGATGTCTTCAATGTTCTTTAAGGACGATAGTGTTTCTTCTTCTTACCTCAGTTCAAGTGGGAGAGATAGATGTACATCGTTCTTCGTTGGAGAGGGGCATTATTCATTGGGAGAATAATGTTCTCCAAGGGTTCTCCAAATCTCCCCCAACAAGAATGCACCATCCAAAATAATGGGTTAATCTAATCTATTATTTAATTGTTGGCCAAAAGAATTAAAACGATTTCAAATTAATTAATTAATTACATTTGTTAATTTTTGGTTTGGCACACTTATGAGGGAAGGTGGAAAGTTAAAATTAAATAAAGAGAGGGTTGTCTTAATTAACTCAGGGGAAGTTGAAGGGTTTCATCCCACATAAATGGGTGTTTATGGGGTTTGAAGCTTTTGTGGGCCCCACCTAATAATATCCTCCCAAGGGAGGTTTTGTGTGGGTGGACCCTACCACTAACCTCCTCTTGTAGGTTTTAACCACTAAGGAATAAAAATAATTTAACCCATCTTTTTATTTAACTTAATTTAAACCCCATAAAATCTAACTTCCACTATCATTAGAACACAATTGCGGTAAAGGTCTCACTAAGAAATCACCGATGCTGCGAGTTCAACGGTGCCCTCAGATTTCAATTCCATGCATCAGTTCAAAAGTTATAAAATCTCAAATGTACGTTTACTGAATGTACCCGAACAAAACTTCACAAATTGATTCTGGGCACTCTGGTCCTTAGAATCAAGCACCGTCAGAAACTCCAGACTCGTAAAAATACCATGTATTTATGAAAAAAATTTCCACAAAATTTCTGGGTCTTAATATTTTTATTTAATATTTGCATTAATAATTAGAAAAAAACGCATACAATGCTTCGATATCTATAGTTAAAATCAGAGAATGTTCCAGTTGTTTTATGAATTATGACTAGAATACATTAATCAGATCCCTAGAGAAAAGTCTCAATATTTGAGTATATCATGAATTTATTTTACGTATAGGGTGACTGGTTTCTAATAAATTACATCCAATTTTTGATATAATAAGTGTATATGGATCTATAAAACATTTACCAATGTTTAATAACCCTAAAAATGATATGTTGGGTATTAACTAAATCTTCACCTAGTGCAATGCCTATCTGCACATCGGGTTTTATAATCCCATGTGATATGATTTTGTAAATTCAAAAACAATTTATAAACAATAATGAACAACTCAAATGGTTTTTATTCAAGAAAACCTAATAGGAAACATTACTATGGGTAACCTAGATATAATCCTTGAGACTCATAAGTTACGGTATACATATCATTTATATTATATTCCTTATATTTTCATAGTGACCAATTTCAAAAAATTTATTTTTAGAACTCTCACAAGAATTATTAAATTTATTTAATGGATAAACATAAGTGTAACTATGACAATAACAAATGTGATAGGAAATTTGATGATTTTCTTAATTATATGTCTAACCACTTGGGAGCCCGATCTAGGAACATAATGGGTGTACTAGATTAGTTGACTCATGGTATGAATAATAAGTTTAATCTTGTGGAATTACCTTATTCTCCTATGAAAGAGTAGGTTGTGGTTGAGTAAGTAATGAGAAAAATGGATCCGGCATTTAGTGGAACTTTTATTGACCTCATTATGGAAAAATGGATTAAGTACATCGGGATGAAATTCTATGTACTCCAACTCAAAGAACTATATAAATTGAATCTAGTTATCTATCACCATGATGTTTAAGTTGATCAGTGGTGGAAAGTGATGAAGAACATGATGACTAGTCAAGAAATTTATTATATATAATGGAAATGATTCATGGAAATATTTAATAATGAATATTTTATCCAATCATGAAATCATAAAATAAAAAGGGAGTTCCTTGGACTGATGAACAAGGAATATGTGTTTACCCGGGCATGTGAGGAGTACTTCACAATGCTTTCATAATTTTCCACCAAATTTTAAATTAACATTTCATTACATGGTTAATGATGAGTCTAAAAAAATCCATAGAGAATTGAGACTTTGATTTTTGTGACTTGATTGTCTATTATTCTCTAAATTTTGATATATAGATTAGTGACTATAAATTGTATCATTGATATTTATACAAAAAATATAAAATGGAGTTTTATTCCAAAGGATAAATTGGTCAATATTATATAGGAATGAGAACCCAACATAACATGAGAAAAAAATATGGGTAATGAATCTTAGAATCTATCTCAATGGGATTGGGAGATGATTAATTAGTGGAAAAGATGATCATTTGGAAAATAAATTCCATATAGATATTAACAAAACCAACAAAATTATCAATGAAAAGAAAGTCCAGTTCTTCACCCATAAAATGGTATTGTTTTTCAACTACATGGAACAAGGGCATTATGCGATAAAATTCCCTACGAAAATTGTTATTTGTAGAAATTAATGAGAAGAACCCTAAAGTCCTAACGGGAAATGAATTTCATATGAAACCAGTATTAATAATGTGCATACTAAATATTATATACCTATAGATATATGGGTTATTCAATCATGAATTTTTAACAATTATTTTTATTTTTGTTCTATAGTTTCATTCATATCATGAATGTTTAATAGAACTACTCAAACACATCCTAAAAACATGGGTGTTAAAATAACCATGAGAATATAAATTTGATAAATTATTTCATCCTACGTGTAGACCCCCCCCCCCCCATAAATTTTATTGTAATCAACATCCCAAAATATATTCTATAACTTACTTCTATAGTATTTGATTCTATATTACAAATAGACCAGATGTCCTTAAATAATTTCGATGTCCACATTCCGGTGTGGGAGATCAATATTCATTTACCAAGTCATCATATAATTATATACAATTATAAGGAGGTAATGGATCTCCTTTGGTATATTTATCTCAAATGTGGATAATATTTACTTTGGTGAAATCTTATTTGGTTCAAATGATTGAAATAAATTTTGATTCATGCACAGATACAAACCCATTTTGATAGAGCATACTAATATATTCCCTAAATAATTTTTTAGTATTCCCCCTAACATAGGGTTTGACTAAATGTCAAAGTAATTATTATATCTCTACCAATATCCAATAATCTTCGTAGAATTAACATCTCTGAGATAGAATAACTGAATACGTAGTTATAAGAGAATTTGGAAAGGTTTTTAAATGCCTAACTGAATCACCATGTGCTGCACCGGTCCTCTTCATCAAGAATAATAAGGAACCAATATCCCTCTGTATTAATTATCATCAACATAATAAAATAAAAATAATAAACATGTATCCCCTTCCATCAATAGATGACATGTTCAATAAACTATATGGAGACCATTATTTCACTAATGTGGACCATTGGTTGGGATATCATCAATTAAAGACGATGAAGTAACATATTACCAAGAATAAACTTCGATCAAGGTATGAATGGTATATGTTTTTTGTGATTCCCATCAGACTCACTACATATTTATAAATATTCATTTAATTAATGAAATGAGTCTTTAGTGATTAACTAGATATATTATTTGTATTATTTATAAACGATATTTCAATATACATTAAGGGCAGGAAGAATAATTTGAATATAGTAATAAAAAATTCAAAAAGGATAATGTATATGAAATGTACAGTAAATATGAGTTCTTGATTGAGGAAGTATCATTCTAGCATCATGGAATCATCTTCTAAGAGATATCCATGGACCCTTCTTAGGCAAAGCTAATTGGGGAGTGGCCTACACTAGAATCCATAATAAAGTCTATATTTTCCTTGGAATATCTAGGTATTAATGATTATTTGGGATAAACATATCATGCTAATAAAACCTACTAACCAAGATAAATAACAAATAAATATTGTTTATCTAGGATGATAAATGAAAATATATATTTAAGGAATTAAAAAATAGGTTTATCATTGCACCATCCCTCAAACTACTGTTAAGTGGAATGATTTTCATGGTCAAATTAGTACATGAAACAAGGGAACTACTGTTTTACTAATGTATAATCGTCATGTGATCACATATTCCCTAATTATGTTTAAAGTTCAAATCAATAACTACATATCACATTATCTATATTTTACTACATTGATCTTCACATTCAATATTTGGTGCAACAATCTCAATATAGAGAATTATGAGATATATAGTAATCATAATATCCTCAAATATATATTCACACAAATGTAGCATAATATTAATCAATGATTAAGGTTATTGTTGATCAAGGAATATGACTTCATATATAATGAACTATGTATTAAAAGGAAATTTTGGTATCTACCTTTCTCAGATACACAAACTATTAATAGTTATGCAGTTTCAAAGTGTGACCATGGTTGAGAAAAATCTTATTAACCCACAGGAAACAAAAGATTGATATGAAGTTACTCATGACCATGAAGAAATCTCATAACTGTTAATAGATATTGATATCATAAAGGAATCATTTGAATTTGAAGTAACATTATAACCATAAATAAAATTCCAGAATAAAAAGGATACTCATCATCATACCAAAAATAACTTTCATTCACAGTAGGATCATGTGACCTCCATGATAATCCATGGGAATGTCACAATTTACATATTTCCACAGAATAAGTATGTTTCATTTAAATAACTATGAAACTAAAATGTGATTAAAAGATCTGAAAACAAAAGCCATTATATATTTAGAATATACCTTATTTATATTTTAGTTAAATATTAAATGAATCCCAATATTAAATCATAATTAATTTTGATCCCTAAGATCATTTTGTCTCTGTGAGTGATAAATAATTGATTATGAAATGAAATACACACATTGTGATTGGGATTATATGTATAGATTTTTTTTTTGAGTCAAAGAATGTATATGAATTGCCTCAAATTGGTTTTAATGGGTTTGAAAAAAAATCCCTACCAACAAGTTAAATACATAGCTCAATCCAAGTGTGTAGTTCTCACCATGACATCACTATAATTGGTAATGGTTATTTGGATTTTTATCCATTGGTGTATGAGATGTCCATATGAACCTGGATATCCCATTGAAAACTTATTCATTCATAAATATACATTCCTTACAATACTTTACTTATGACAATTTAATGAGGGTTGTATCATTGGTTATGTGAAAAAGGTGTATGACACACACATTTGAGTGCAATCATCGCCTTAGTATCTTATTTAAAAAATCCTTATAAATAATTTTTCATGATTTCTAGGAGAACTAATAATTTATTTCATAAATAGTGGAATCTACTCTATAGTCACACTATAGAGAATCCCATTTCTCTTTAGAGATTAGTCTCGTTGTTTTTTGAGTTTCCAATTTCAAAATTTTATATGTCAGTGTTCAATTAGTTTTAATTTAAATTTATTAGATATGAGTTAAAAAGTGATTTATCAACATATATATGTTTATTTTTTATCTCATTTCTCGTGAAGTGTCTCCTATAGGTGTTTTTTAATAGGAGTATTCGTTATAGCTAACATCTTCTATTTTTTATTCAAATTTCACCACCATAGTAGTATATTCATCATCTATGAACCAAGTGATCTATAATTCGTTTTATTTATCCTCTATAAATATGCGGTAATAATTGGCATGTTATATCTTATCAAAGAATACCAGTATTGGTCTATATCCTATTGAGCTCCCATTATGACATCAAGTGGATGATCATGTTTTATTTCCTTCTCTAGAGATGGTAGGGATATGTCCATTACTGGATGTGTCATTAACTTCTCCTCAGCCTCCTCAAGTTCATCAACATAAAATGTAATAAGAATAAATATTCTCAAAATACTTGTTTAGGGAACTATTTTTTCTTCAAATATTTTTATATTATTATAGTATTTCAATTAATAGTGCAAATTACATATTCATCTATAGCTTTTCATCTCTATGCTCTTGCATATGGGAATTATATTTCAATATTAACAACTATTCATAGAACCTATGAGTAGTTATTCCATGAATAATATAATTATAAATTGGAATAAAAAATATAAAATTTTAATTAAACAAAAATAAATACATGAAATTATTTATTTATATAGTTATAAAAAATTATGGAATAACATATATTGAAAAAATAGTGGTAAATGTTTTAAAGAAACAATTTATAGGGTGGTGAAATTAATGATTATATTTTCACCTAGAGTGCATTATTAGTACAGAATGGGGTCACATCTTAGGTAGATATTGATACACCCACTAATTATAATTACTTGTTATATTTTTAGTCATTTTTTATACTGAATTCATGAAAACTTTAATTAGTTTTAGTGGAATATAGAATTAAAATTAAAAAATAGAATATTCGTGTGATCATAGACATAAATATTTAGGGGTGGGATTAATATGATTCCCCATCCTTAAACATTACATAATCATGACTATTAGTCAATAAATTACTTTTTCACATTAGGGATCGTTTTAGGATTAATGTTTTATAGATTACTCCATAACTAATATATAACAAAACTATAAATTTCAATGTGGTAAAATTCAAATCGTATAAATTTATCTCATAATAAAAATCTTTTAATATAAATAACGATCACTTTTATGAAAAATCTTTAAGACTTTTAAAATTACATCATTCAACCCCTTATTAATCCTTATGTTCGGTGAAAAACATTAGAAACATAGAATAATAATAAAAATATCAGTAAGTATTATAAAAATAAATAAATAGTATTCCCATTGATAAACCTTAAAAACAATGAAAACATTATCACAAAGTAATACATTTCACCATTAAATTTTATTAAATACTTTTCTTTGAAAATAAGCTCATTTCATAACATATTTAAAACACACGATTATCATAAAATCCAAAACATGCATATAAAACACATAAAGGTATATTGGTCCTTCATTATACTTGTCACTCAAATAATCTAAATAAACTTGTGTTCAAATTCCACAAATTTTTCTATCATAAAAGGAATAGTTGTATGAATAACTTCCATAAATAATGAATTACATGGCTATCACAGACCCACTCATCATTAGTTTATCACAAAGCCATCCATCTTTGGTTTACCACATAATCACCTATAAAATGTCTATGTGAAATTAAATATTCACAACCGATAAAAGAATTAAATTTTCAACATGTTACTCATAATATTTCATTTTCACTAATAATAAATCATTTCATGTCATTTAAATAATCAATCCATTTTGAAAACCCATTCCCAATAATAGAATACATAAAAGTGAAAATTGGGGTTTCATATTATTTTATAAACATTAATCTTTTATAGGAATAAAATTTTCAAAATAGAAATAAAATATCATTTATAAAACATTGATATTCATATAAAAAAATATTTAAAATCATATCATTAATATTTAATTAGAAAAAAATCAAGATATTTTTATATCAAATCATCCATTACCCCATACAAATAAATTGTATAAAAATCCCCTAGAAATAATGTAATTAAAAAACATTAAATAACATGATAATAAATAAATTCACAATAATATAAGTTAAATGTGTTGTATATCCATATTATAATGTATTGTGGGTGAAAAACATAACAATATAACTCAATTACAAGATATTGAGAAGAAGTCCCTTACCTTGAGTCTGATTTGTCCCGTGTATCTTTACATTCAGGAATAATAAACTTATGTTAATTATTTAATTTATTAATAATATTTATCAATTTTATCATCTCTTTTATTTCACTTATTATATAATATTTTACTACTACTGAAATAAATATGTTTATGTTGAATTTTTTGACCATGATTGATTTATGTGTCCAAAATGATATTTTTAGGTCATATATGGTCAAAGGGGTCATCATTAATTTTATAATCATAGATATGGTAGGATGTACGTACACATCCGTAATGTTCCCATTTTTTAGTGATCATTATGCAAATAAGTGAAGTGACATTTATCATTATATAATGATAATTATATCATAATGACGTGTTATTTAATCATATATACTTATATATATAATTTTTATTAGGTAAATGTAATCACATCATGTCGAGGAGGAGGTATTCCAGATGTCCAAGAGTGACATTATCAGTTTTCAGTGCATGAAATGTAATAAATATAATGACATATTATATTTATAGAAAGTTATTTATTTAATGAATATCATACATATTTTATCTATGTAAATTATTTTTAATTTAAATCATCTTTAATATGATCCATGTAACATGAAAATGTATCAAAATTCTTTTAGCAGGTGGATGTTTACATGATCACAAATAATATTATCGTATTCCCAAAAAATGAAAAGATTTAAGTCTAGTTTATATAAAAATTATATAAGTATTGACAAATATTAATAACATATATTTACCAAATGAATATAGTTATCCATCATAATTCCCAACTATTAGAGGAGTTAAATGAAAAATGAATGACATAATTTCACGAGCTGGTAGTCCACTGTACACAAGAATGATATTTACATTACACATTTGATGGAAGCGTCTGTATATGTATGTAGAATCATTAACAAAAATTATATAATTATATTTAGGATACATATGTTAATATATAATACTTCAATAATAAGAATATATTTTGATGATAAATAAATAAAATTGATATTCATGCTGATAAATGTTTCATATTTTTTAGGTAACTCATTTTAGTTTGCACCAAATGGATTCCTTTGTTTATTCATTAACCATATTGAGGAATCTTGGATGAGGGAAGAAATTTTGGTAGAATATTTGGGTAGGTTTTGGATGATATAATTGGATTTAAAGTTTTGACCAAATTTGGGAGGGTGAGTCCCTTTTTATTATGGAGGAGTGACATTCATGTAAATATAAAAAGGTAAATGCTATTGGGTGGTACCCCATAAATAAATGACTAAAATAATTATAAAAAATTAATAAAACAGATTATATCACATAATAATTTCCAAAAAATCAGTTTTGGACAAGTTTTTAATTCATTTGGACTTCTGATACAAAAGTTTAACCATAAAGAAACCACATTTTTACCACAATAATTGAAATTAATTTTATTTTTTTCAAATTTATTTTTATTTTTATCAAAATCTAAGATGACCTTATTATAAATTATAAATTATTCTAATTCCAAATATGGAATCCATTTTAAAAAAATCTAACCACATAAATGGCAGAAATTAATTTAAATTAATCTAAAAGATGGGATGACAAAGCAGGGTTTTAATGTGAATATGCTCAAAAGATTGCTTTTTTAAAAAGAAATTGCAATGTGAAATGGATAAAAATAATCTAAACTAGTTTACATGATATATAATTTATCTAATTATTCGTTAAAACCAATTCAGAACATAATTTAACTATTTAAATAAATTAGATTAAAATTATGTTTTCAATTAACAATTGTTGTTTTTCACTATTCATCATAATATAAAACATCATTAAAAAATACTAAAAATTCACCCAAAGTTAATTTTGATATTATGATTCCAAATAATTAGTAAGTTTTTTCTACCAAAATTATAAATGTTTGAAACTTTAATTTTAAAATTGATGACACAAAAAAGGTAATAAAATTACTTTTTAGAAAAATTAATATTTTAAGTGTAAAATTTGATATATTTTAAACTTATTCCTATAAAATAAATTAAACCAAGGTCAAAAAAATTAGAGTTCTTTTATACAGAATATAATTAATCTTATTTATTCCATTATATTTAACGACTTGGTTATAAATACCACATATAAAAAATATTATTTGGTATAACTCATTCATGCCTGAAACTGGTGATTTTGAAGAAACTCACTATTGTGTTTCATGTACGCTATTGAAAATAGAATCTATTTTATTATAAAATTAATATATAGTTCATAAATATGAATAAATATGAGAAATTATTATTTTTTCATTACCTAGGATTTTAGATCCCTCCATACTTTTGTAAATAGTGTCTTGAAAATTTTATTTACTTATCAAATATATGGGGATATATTTACCCAATATCGATATCAAATTCCAAAGTTTCCTCATAAAACATAACGGTATTCCAAAAAATAAAGTCCTTAGGAATTATCTTATTCTATAACACTTTCTCTTTGCAAACAAGATCCTGAACTAGTTGTTCCTCATAGAAATTATTTAACTACAACTAAACTAATTCAGGGCACAAAACATGAGATGAATTGGGTTCATAAATCCATATCATTGAAACGTGAAATACATTGTGTTCCTAGAATATAAAATGGAGTTAAAAACACTTAATAGACAACTGATCAAACTTTTTCTATGATTTCAAATAATATAATGAACTATGGACTCAGTTCCCCTTATTTCCAAAACACAACACACTTTTCTATAGGAAAACTTTAACAAACACATGATCTCATACCTCAAAAGAAACAACTTTCCTCCGGTAATCCACATAACTTTTCCACCTACTGTAAGCTATCCTCATGTGACAATAAATCATCTAGAACATTCTCTTCTATTTCCTCTACATATAATGGTACCATTAACTTCCTCTCTACTACATCATCTATAAATTCTGGTTACCAACACCAAATTTCATATAATTCCTGAAAATATTCCTTCTATATACTATATTGAAAACTATTACAATAAGAAAACTCATCCAAATAATGATTTTGATCCTAACATAGCTAGTAATATATTGAGTAATAAAGAAGCATTTATTTTATGGTCTAAATCATCCACTCCGGTTGTCAATCATATTGATCATGTAAGTTAAACTAAAATTAATCCAAAACATAATGACTTTATATATCCTTTACAGAAATTATATGTGAACCTGAGATCACGTTTTAATTTAATTGAGAAAGGAACTCCATGTAACCTAATAGTATCTTATATATATATCCAAGAAAGCTAATATTAATAAAAATTTTCTAAAATTGTAATGAAATGTATAGATTTATTCAATAGATCAATAATAACCCAATTGTAATTATTACCTTGAAAACTATTTAGAAATCACCCAAAGAAAGCCATTGGTATGTTATCCCATTACTACTCTCGAACTGGAAAATGTTAATTCATCCCCTTAGGTATATATCTCTCCAATTTAACACATTCACAATTCAATCACTTCACAAAATGTTATTAAATTTCCATTCTCATTTCATCCCACCAATTATATTTTTGATGTTCTCTATTCATCATAGTGCTACCTAAATGAATGGAAAATAGATGATTGTGATCTATAGTCTACAACAGTTTCCTCAACTGTGAATCACAATCCACACATAATATTTTTTCAAATTATAAGACACATTCCGAATAAATATTAAAATTAGGACACTTACCATTATTACCATATTTTATATTTTAGTGAAAAGATTGATCTACCTTCTGAGTCGTCTTAATTCATTTTAAAAAATTCTATTTCACTGAATCCTATAAAAGTAGAGATTATTTCCCTACTTCCATAACTTATAGAAAAAATTAATCACATAATTGACCAAAGAATAGAATTTTAAATGTAACATGGTTAATGATTATTATTATTTTATTGATGCCAAGAATCAGCCAGATTGTTTTCTTTTCAATAATGATAATGAATCATGAAATGATAATACATTATCAGTTTTTGTTGTATTCTTTTTCTCACTTTCAACTCTTTCTTAGTGAAAATATACTTTAAAATTGTTTGATAATTATATATTCCACACCTCACTTTATAGAAATTATGCTTCCAAATTTATAATGCAAAAACAACAACAACGAATTCTAAATCATTTGTAGTGAAATTTAATTCATGAGTGTTCAATTGATTTTAAGAGTAAGCAATAAACTAGTCATTAAGTATTATGACAAAACCACGTCCTTTTAAAAAATCATTATTATAGATAGGAAAGTCATGATTTCTATTAGGAAGGTTCAAAATTGTGGCATTGAACAATCTTCTTTTCAGTTCCTGAAAAGAAATATCACATTCTCCTACCCTAAATAAACAAAACTCTCTTTCTTGTTATCATAGTTAGTGGGAAATATAACCAAGAAATGTTTTCAAAATACTATTAGTAATAACCAATAAATCCCTGAAAATTGAGAATATCTATTAAATTAGTAGGTTTTATAAAATATTAAACAACTTTTGTTTTAGTGGGGTTAATAGTTATACCATATTTATAAAAATCAAGTCCAAGGAAATAATTTTTTTCAACCAAATTTCACTCTTACTATTCAATAAATATAGTTTCTTTTATATTTAGTGTTGAAAAAATACTTTAGTTCCTTTCATGATCCTCATCGACTTTAGAATATAACGAAATATCATCTACAAATACAACCATTAAATAATCCAAATAATGATGAAATACTCTATTCATAAGATTCAAAAATACAACGGGTGCATTAGATAACCCAAATGCAATAACTAAAAAATCATAATTCTCATAATTCACCTAATATTTTGTCTAAAGAATGTCTTCCTACTCTCCCTTCAGCAGATGGTACCCGAACCTCCAATCACTATTTGAAAAAAAAATATGCTCCATATAGATGTCCCAAATCCATTTTATGGCCCAACATCAACCATAGTAGTAGGAAATGGTATTTCTACAAAAACTGTTGTTTTATATTTTTTGGTTTTTACCCTAGGTAATCAACTTCAAGAACACATTGTAATAATTACCTAACTCATTTTTACTAAAAAAACATTACATACAGATTTTTATTATATTTCTGAACATATTTCTTGCAATTACGAGCCATATGAAGAAACATACCACAATAAAAGCACTTCAAATACATTGAAATGAATTTATATGATTTTTTAACAAAACATCTCACAATATAGAAATTTGGTTTTATTACCTCTAAATGTAGTTGACGAATTCTTTCCCATTTCCTTCTAAATGATCATATTTTTATATGGGACACTTGATCATTGAAAAATTCTATTTATACCTATTCAACACATTGAACAAGCTTTTTTAGAGATATTTAAATCATGAGTGGCCAATTCCCCTTGATATCGGAGAGTTAATCTAGAGTAAAACTGATTTGTATTACTATCAGTATCTCAGATAAAATTTAGGACATACTTCCCTAGTTCAGTAAACATTTCTTTTAATATATCCTCTAAATCATCCTTATATGGTCTCAATTCAATGAATTATTTACATCTTATGTTAAACAACAAATAATGTATTTCCCAAGGAAAATATTCTTAAATTCATCCCATTTAAATATATAAATCATTTCATTTTCCCTATTATTATTAACCATCATCCACCACTATTTGGCTTCACCTTCAAAATGATAAATTGAAAGAGTTGGATTTTAGTGATCAGAGAAACTCATGAAATCAAATATTTTTTCTAGGTCTTTACCCCATCATTTAGTTATTATAGGGTCATATGATCCTCTGAATGATTGGGGCTTCTATAACATTAAATTCTCCACCATCATGATGTTTCTCTATGATAGATCTAGTTTCTCTCTTATATGCACACCACCATCATTAATAGCCAATTTCATCGGATCCACCACTGAAACAAACTATACAGTAACATTTCCAACCATCTGAGGATGTTGATTGAGAAGGATAATTTTCACTCTATGCCTTCTCACTACTTCTTCCTTTTTTAATTTGTTGAAATAATTATGAAGAAACATACTTTATATGAAGTAACAATGTAATCGGTAAATGTTATATCAATATAAATTAACCCTAAAGTTGAATATTCTAAAAAAATTCTATTAAAATTAACTAATTCTCTAATGTTAGATAAACCTTTCCATTGATAAGGGCCGAGAAATTAAATATTACAAAATATGGATTTTTTCTGAATATGTTTTCATTATTTCACATTGTAGATCTTTTGAATATTTAATCATAAAATATTTAAACCATAAAACATATATAGAAAAACTATAAAATAAAAACTAGATGCTTCTGAAAATTATCATTTTCCCCATAATAGAAAACAATTAATATAACTTATGATATCTTTCATAAAAACACTTCATGACTTTCAACATCAATTATTATAATCCCTTATTCGTCCTTATTTATGATAAAAAACATTATATAATGTGGGATGTGATTAAAAATCTCAATATGGGATAAAAAAATAAAAAACTATTATCCCTCTTATTAACATAAAAACTCTTGAAAACTTTATCATAATGTAATAATTATTACCCTTAATAATTAGTAAAAACATTCCTTTGAAAATAAGCTCATTTTTTATGCATTTTGTAATCCCAATATTTCAATAAAACCTATATGATGTATAGAAAACACAGAAATAAAAATTATAAAATCATTATACTTGTCACTCTTACAAATAGAATTACCGTATGGTCAAATTCGATACATGTTACTCGTAAAAATGGAATTTCAATATTTATGTCTTTGATACATAATTTACTAAAGGGCTATAATAGACCCACCCATCATTTTCTTACTATGAAACCATTAATCATTGGTCTATCACCTAACCACCTATCAATTTTCCATGTAATATTATATAATAGTAACATTTAAAATAATTAAATTTGTTACATTTCGCTAATAAAATTTCATTTCCCATCATAATTAAACATTTCTTGTTATCGAAATAACATTTCCATTTTCAAAACCCATATTTACTAACAAAAAATCTAAAAAGAAAAATAAGTTTTTCATTTTATTTTAAAACTATAAGTGAATGAATAGGAATAGAAAAATAAAAAGAGACATAAAATACAATTTATATTCATTCAATATTTATATAATTAAATATTTAATATAATATCAATAATATTGATATGGAATAAAACAAAAAGATTTTTAAATTAGAGCATCTCAAACAATATTGAATTCAATTGGATCATAATACTAATGATGGAATTAATTATAAAATAAATTAAATAACATGATAAAATGTAAATTCATCATAATATAAATCAAAGTGCCTTTATATTTTCTTCATATAATAATTTGGGTGTATAACATCAAAATATTCCTCAATGAAAGGTTATTGAGATGAAATCTCTTACCTTTAGTCTGAATTGTCATGTGTGCCTTTATATTCCAAAATAATAAACTTATGTTAATTATTTACTTTATTCAGAAATTTTTTCAAACATATCATTTATTTTTTTCACTTATTACATTTTTATATAACTATTTAAAAAAAAAAATTTGTCAGGTTTTTTGACCATATTTCGTTTATGTGTCAAAAATGACTTTGGTAAGTCAAATATAGTCAAATGGATCATCAATAAAACATATACATACTAATAATAATGACACAATAATCATATTTATACCAAAATATTCTTTTAAAAAAATAATGAATGATGTTTATGAAAAATGAACCACCGTTATGATTATGGATATGGTATGTCGTACGTAAACATGAGGAACGTTCCTATTTTTCAATTACCATTACTGAAAGAGGGTGAGTAAGATTCATCATTCTCAAATTATAATTATGTCATAAATATAATTTTAAATAATCATATATACTTATATAAATAATTATCTTAATGTAAACAGAATCATATAGTGTCGAGGATGTTGTAGTCCACTCATCTATGAATGACATATCACATTTTTAGTGTGTGAAAATGTTTTAAAAAGATGATATATTATATTTATTGAAATTTAATTTTATAATAAATATCAGATATAGGTTTTTTAGTCCATTTATGTTAAATAAAACTTGTCTATAATACATTCCATGTAATTTGTGAACTTATCACATAGATCGAAGGAGGTGGTAGTCCACACATCCACCAACGATGTTGTCATATTCCCAACAAATACAAAGCATGCAGGTATGTGTGTTTAAAAATTTCTTAATTAATAATAAATGAAATTATAATATATATTTATAACATATAAAAATATTTTTTCCATCTTAATATCTAACCATGAAAGGTGGTAAAGGAAAAAATAAACAACATCATTTTGTGAGGTGGTAGTCTACCATACACACGAACGATAATATTATTACCCATTTGATGGAAGTGTGTGTTGGTTTCGGTATAATAAATACCATAAAGAATCTAATATTTTTGAGTATAATTATGTTATTCTATAAGAATGTAATAATTATAATTTAATGTGTGGATAAGGGAATAAAATAGAAATGCATGTTGAAGAACATTGACACTTTTTTGGTGAACTCCTTTTGGTTTGCATTGAGTGGATTTTTTGGTTTGATCTCATTATAAATTGAGGTCTCTATAGTGAGGGGGATGATTTTGGGAGATTATTTATTCAGGGGATCAATGAGTCCTAGGGATTTATAGGCGTGATGAAATCAGGGATGTTTTGTTCCTTTTTAGATTAGAGGAGGAGTGGCCTTCATATACATATAAAAATGTAAACACTATTGGGTGGTATCCCTTACATCATGTGACTAGAATAATGATCCCAAATCAATAAAAGAGAACATATGGTCTAATAATTTCCATAAAATTGGTTTTCAACATGTTTTAAGTCATTTGGACACTAATGATTAATTTTAAACCACTGAGTAAACAAAATTCAACTTTAATCATTGTAATTAAGTTTTACTATTTTCACAAATATTTTTTCTAAAAAAACTACTTTGTACTTATTAAAAATTATAAATGAAAATTATTCCAAATATGAAATAATTTTTTTGAATTCCAATAATGGAAGTGGAAGAATGTAATTTAAATTTAATCCCATATATGGGTTAACAAAGCGCGTTTTTAAATTGAATATGTTCAAAGATGTTCAATGTTTTTATATAAAATTTCAATAATAAAATGATTAAAATGACCTAAATTTGTTAAACCAATATAAGATTTATAAAATTATTATTTTAAAATATTCAAAAATTAATTTTACTATATTAATGAATTTTATGAAAATACAGCTTTCAATTAAAAATCATTATTTTTCACTCTTCATCAAAAGTATTAAATTTACGAGAAAAATAAAAAAACCACCCAAATATAATATTGATATAACTATTTCAAAAATTAGGTATATTTTTTTATATATGAATTAAAAACATATAATAATTAAATTTTTATATAGATTCTCTATGAAATGTTGATAAATTTTTTTTTAATATAGCTTTTATGGGTAAAACTAGATTTATTCTTATCTTACATCTATTGAATGAATGTCAAAAAAAATTAAAAATGTGTAAAATTAATATAGTTTATTCTATTCATTCTTGCTTATATGACTACTAGGAGACAACTGCCATATTAAAAAAATATTAATAATATATTATTGTTTGGTGTAATTCAGTACATCATGCGATTTAAGATTTAAAAGAAACTCACTATTTTGTGTTATGTATTCTTTTAGACATAGAATCGCATTTATTTTAACATTTCTATTTAATTCAAAAATATTAATAAATATGAATAACACTTATTCTATCATTTCTTGGGTTGTTATATGGGATAAATCATTATTTAAATAACAAAAAAATACCCTCATGACTTCTTATATATTTAACTAACCCTTACTCAATATCTACATCCCATCATATAATCATGCATCCCCTTGTTATGTATATTGGAATTAACGATTAACTACATATCTCCAAGAACACTACACACTCACCTATTCCTTGGGTAAGTGTACGATCACTTCCATTCAATATCAACAATTTTTTCCCACCATAGACTAATAGAAAAATTGAGGGGATACATTAATAATATGATAAATGATATAGGATACCATATAAGTAAATAGGTGATAAAATATTTTAAAATATCCCTAACTCATATAATTATTGGATCCTCTCTATAAAAATAAGGTAGTAAAATAATTTAACAATATCTTAATAATTATTTTAATCCTCTCTTGATTGAATGTATATTTCCCATTCATCAATAATAGAAGTGTGATATCTTGAATCCATGGGACAAATACACCCCAATAATAAAAATATTATGTAATTATACTAAAATAATATGAATAATTACATTTAAGGTGATGAGGAATAATAAAAACGATTATAAAACAAAAAATAAGAACCTTTTCAATGGAGGCATCCATACCTTTTAATAGTAATATTTTAATTCCCTTGAAAATATTTTATTTTAACACATAGACAGTGTTAACATGGATGGTTAACCCATTGATGCGGTCGTATAGGTGTAACATTTCATTCCATTCAAAACATTGATTTAATGTATTTTCCAAACATTATGGATCTTCAAACATTTTAATTTTTAGCTTTTAGTGTTATTCATTTATCTTCTAGGCATATATTAACCATATTATCTTGTTCCAGAAACACCTCCATCATTATCCATCATCTAGGATTATTTTGAAAATTTCTTGATAGCATTTCCCTTTTTTGAAAGTGAAAAACCATACAAATATAAAAAATTTCCATTTTAATCTAATATTTTTTATAAAGACTCAAAATAATTTGAATGGAATTTCTAATGTAAATATATACATTTTTCACATTTTGTAGTAGAATATACATGCCCCAAAAAATAAATAAATAACAATTTACTTTATCCATTTGATAATTATTGTTAGATGTAACCATAAAAAATGTAAATGCTGAAATGTGATAAAAAACACATAAAAAATAAAATAAAAAGAATATGTAAGTGTATATCATCTTTGTCTCCTAGAAATATCACAGACATAAAAAAACTAGAAAAATGATAAAAAACAATATAAATGTAATTTACATTATAAAAATTGAATAGTAAAACCATGAGAGTAATATAAGTGATTGATGAATTAAAGAAATATGATGTATTTATATAGGGGAGAAACAGAATATGAATTTTGGAATAGTACCATGACCATAATGATTTTTAATATGGTAGTGAGAATAATAAATAAATTGTTTTAATAGTAAAATAATATATTGGGTATCTTATAAAAAAATTATTTTAAAATTATATTAAAATATAATTAAATATGTGTTCATTTTGATAAAATAGATATTTAACATAATAAACCCATAATTTTCTTTTTAAAAATTATAAATTTTCTATTTTCAAAAAATTAAATTTCATTAAATAATAAATAAAATTCCATCATTTTAAAAATAGTTTTTTTTTTATAAAAAATGAATATTTATAAATAATTGATAATATTATTTTATTGAAACACAAGTAATTTTTCAATGGGTATGAAATTTGATCATGTCACAATAAACAAAACATTCAAATCAGTAAGAGTGGAATTTAAAACTTATAATTTCTCATATTAAGAAAAATATATCGAAAAAATGGATTTCAATTTTGGAATAAATAGATTAAAATAATTCAATGGTAATTTATTATCAATTTTTTTAAAATATTAACCTTTTAAGTGAATATAAAAATATCATATATATAATTAATTTATAAAAAAAATTATTTATTAAACATATGAAAAAAACTATTTGTGATTCTATAAATTGTAGTAATATTCTAATAACCCCATTATGATTGACTCACAAGGCCATTTAATATTTGTAACTATCAAAAGATATAATATTTTATTCCAAGAAAACCATGTCCTCCACTTATAAATACCAACCATCACCACCTAATTTGTCAAAATATTCTAACAATTATATAATTAAAAATCTACTTTAATATTTTTTCAACTCTCTCCCAATTTCGTAGGATTTGTAGTATCATAAAAACCTATCAACAGTTCCTTATGGTTTAAATTAAGTGTGAAAATCCAAAGGAAGGGGTAATGTTCCCAACATAACTCTCACTAATTTTTTTCCTCTTATACCTACTGAAATATAATATTTCCCTAATATAATGATATCAATAGTATATTTAATATAGTGAAGCGTGTTTATACTAATGGAATATCCATTACCTAACCCCTTTCATTCAAAGTATACAAAAAAATATTTTTTTCATATTACAGTCGGTTACCAATCTCCATGAATAACATATTTAATTTTTCTCCCTCAAATACATGGATGGACAGAATTAACATATTTTTATTAAAAATGAGAAAAATAATTATATTATATATTTTTCATTTTCTATAATGGATAAATAATTATTAGGTTAATTAAACCAAATAAATTCCATATAGTCGGAATACATATGGTTATTTGGGACCATCTAAAACATTAGAATGATATGAGTATCATTCCATTAAACTTCTATTTCAATGGTTAATTTATAATATACATATTAAAATGACTAATAAAACATATTTCTATCGAACAACTTAATGAATATCCACAGTATGGTGTGTATATTCATAATATTAAAATAAAATGATTATAAAATAATATAAAAGGGTAATAATGTTATAAATATTAATTATTATGGTTATAAAAAATAAATTTAATTGATATAATTTTATTATTCAGGATGTTAGATGAACGTACTGAATGATATATGAACCCAGGGGAAGGGATCTTCCAAACCACCAACATTACATATGGGGTTTTTATTCTCTTTTTCCACCCACTCCCTCTACCCTCTAGTCATATAGTTGAAAATTATTTTTACCTTTCTTCTTTATTTATATACCTAATTTACAATTCCTTTTTTGTATAATACATGTTCTTTACGTTCCCTTCACGATTCCCACTTTTATGAAAACCCATTTAATAGATTTTTTTTAATTCTTATCATGTTTCCTGTACCACTCAATATAATTATTTTAACCATATACGGTTTCCAAAACACTCATATTTAATTGAAAATAGTTTGTATTCATTTATGATTTTATGGAAATTATTATGTTATAATCTACATTAAAGTCAGTTTACCCTTTTTCTTAAAACCTACCTTAAGAGGGTCATTTCCAAACAAAAAACTACACACAATTTCTATATTCATTTAACTTTAAATTCATTATCATGAACATTGGCTTATTATTCATTTATAAAACATACATGATTTATTTATTTCTTACATTATGGGAATCCATGAAACTCTAAAATATTTAAATATGTAATTCTTCTTTAAAAAATACTATAATTGATAAAATATATTTAAAATGATATAGAACTAAAATGAGTTACTATATAAGTAATAAACATTTAGAGTATAAAAATGTGGTCATATATTATGAAACTTAAACTGTATTTTTTTTATGAAATTTAGAGATTATAAAATAGTAAATTTATATGATATGATTAAAACTGTTTAAATATAAAAGGTACATTTTTCAAAGTTGTTATTTCTAAGTATTATGTAATATATATTAAAAAATTAAATTGATCAATTTTACAATATTATTATGATAAAATATAGTGCATAATTTTTTGAATTAATGTATTAACACTCAATTTAATAGAATTTCATTTAAACTATATTTAAGAACACATACTGTTTAACTATGTGATTTTTCTATTAATTAATGTTTGGTTAATATGTTTGATTTTCATTGAAAAGATAAATTCATGGATTTTATAATTTTAATTTGATGAAATGAACTTAATATTTTGAAATTATCTTCTAAAAAATAACTAAAAGTGATTTTTTTATGTATTTTTGGGAAAGAATGATTTTTAGTGAATCGTGAAAAAATATAATTTATTTATTTTAGTTAATTTTTATTGAATTATCAAGATATAAATATGAAATGAATATTTAGGAATAAAAATTATAGAAAAAATAAGTATTTAAGATATAATATAATTCATTTAAATATATAATGATGATCTTATAAATCTATAATGGACATTTTGAAAATTTAAGTAATGTTTTTTTTGAAATTTAAACTACATTTGGTTCATTTCATTTAATTAAGTAAATTAACATAACATTAATTTTTTGTGTGGTATGAAGGAAAAATAAATTTCATTCTAATTTACCTAATCCAATTGATTCCATGGGAATTTACATTATAATTGTATTTCATATAAAGTCTTTTTTATGTTTATGATGGTAGATTTCTAAAAATGGTTCTCATTACATTTTGTGAACATATATTAATCAGAATTTCAGTAAGATAAATGAACTGAATCTTTTAAAATAGTTTAATTATTTTGTTTACTCATAATTAATATAATTTAATGATATTAACTGATTTTTTGTAAATAAATAGTAACCATGGTAACAATTTATAACCAAGGTTAAGGGTAAAAAGTGTTATAGGGGTTAAAAATAAATGGATAAGGATTCAATGTAAAACAATGAAATTTATTAAACCACATTTATTAGTTTGATTTAGTTCAAAACACACATATCATTAAATATATGAGAATTTGGATTTACTTTACTCGATTAAGACATGTATTATATAATAATGTTTTATATATCTACATGTTTTCCACCTACCTCAATTATAAAAAGGAACCCATTGTAATCTCATGTAAATACTTATTAAAAGCATATATCAACCAATCCCAGACCAAATATATTCCAATTTTTTTCATTACTTATAGATTCATTTTTCTTAAAAATACCACATCACGATGGATTGAGTTGTAAACCAAAGGTGGTTACAGAAGGAAGGGGTATATATTCTTATAGTTCCTTTTCATGTTCCATAACGATTTGTTTTATGTTAATTCCATATCAAATTTCAATGACATTTCCATCTCATAAAAAATCATCACCCATGTGAATATATAGACTAATGTCTCTACAAAGTTTTATAATTAAATTTTCATGTGTAATTTATTTTAACTTTTATAAATATAAAATTAATGAATAAATATCATATTTAATACATAATTATTATTCCAAAAATATATTTTATCATCAATATTCTTACCCTTCCATCCATTGTAAAATGATAACATCATTTTCTGTACATATATACTCCAATCACATAAAAGTGACATTATTTTTTTCTCTTACAACATCGCATGTTTAATGACCCAAACATTTGAATAATTTTTTTTCTAGAATTTTGGGGTTAATTTATTTTGTACTGAAAAAAACAATATCCTTTTTTTAATGAAGTGGGTATAATTAAAATGAGACTGTTGGGTTTCAAATTTTATATGATTGTTGGTTAATATGACCATTGGAAAAAATACTCTTAACATTATGATTATTGTTTATAAATACAAATGATCATGATTAATTAATACATAAATAATATTCAATGAAAAAATCCAGTAGACTCAGTCCTTATGAATCCCACATACCAGAGATTGGGAAGCAAGTAGCATCATTGGGATTTTCTCTAGACCAAGCCCAAGCCGAACACCAATATGTTAATCTTGAATGGAATCTCTTACGGGAGAATTTCAAGATAATAGAAATCACCAATCGGGAAATTTTGTATGAGCCACTCTAAGATTCTATAATCATAAGAACACCTTACACATAGGTCCTATATAGGTATAATATGGGGATATGGAACGAGGACTTAGTTACTTTATGAAAATATTTTTATTTAAATAATTATTTTATTTCTTATTATGGTAAAATTTGTAAATTTCAAAAGTCAAGATAAATATAGGATGAATTTATAGAAGTTCCATATTATTGATGAATATTTGGAAAAGTTATTTTAAAATAATTATTTTCATACTTTAAATAATTAATAATTTGATATGATTTTTAAAAAATATTCTTTTATTTTTATGATCATTATGAAATAAAGATTATAATAAGATCAAAATATTTTTTGGTGAATAGAAAATTTTGAAAATTAATATTACCCTTTTTAATTGTAATGTGACCAATGGAATAGTAACCTCACATTAGAAAGTATAAATATAATTTAGGCATCTTGATTGGTAATTTGATATAATAGCATAAGTAAATAACTATTTTAGAAATTATAAGTCAAATATTATATTTTTTTCAGGTGATTCGTTTTGTTAAATGAAAATAAAATATCTCAATATTAGGAAATTATTTTCATAAAATTTAGTTCATTTTTGAATTTAGAGAATCGATATTAGATTAGGGTGAATTTATGAAATTTTTATAAAATGTTTTGTAGTTCAGTGAATGGTAAAAATACAGTTTTGATTGTTGGTTTGTTTAATGATATCATTAAATATGTAATAATTCTGGTCGACTTTTGTATAGTAATATATATTATAAGGTATCCCAAGTTTTAAATATAATGGAACAATACCATGGGTAAGGCCATGGTTTTGCAAATACCACTAATGAGGTGTCTCTTGGAAATTAATAAAATATTTCCTCACTTTTAATATAAATACCAATCCTTTCCTTAATTTATTTCGTTCAAAATTCCTTTAAAACAAATATAGGATCTTTTTACCTCTAAAGGAGTCCAAACATTTTTTTGCCAAATCCACCCACGGTCCCATCCTTCTAGTTTTTAGAGTTACTCTTCAAGGTAAGGGAACCTTTCACCCTCATCTTTTAGTCATGACATCCTTTATTTTATGTCTTCTAGTTTCTATTTTATTATTTTGGGTTATGTTATTATATATCATTAGTTTTTTTGAAAATTATTTATCAGGTGATGAGAGATATTTTTTTATCTCATCGAATCATTTTCAAAATTATAAAATGACGCCATTTGGATGTGGAATTTTTGTAAAAGAAATTGCATCTTTTCCTATCTTTCGTGTTTCACTTTCAGGTGGTATGTCATTAAAATATCCATACCATATTATTATTTAAATTTTATTATACTCCTATAATATATTATGAGTTTGTAATGGGTTTTTTATCCATTTATCCAATCTTTTTATGGTTTTCTAAAACCATCTTATATAGCAGTTATGTTGCAGAATATGTCATCTCAAAATCTCTGTCTATTTATCTCAAAGATTGCCTTATTTTATTTTTATGAATACCCAAACCTATTTCCTTTCTAGTGGTATTCATAAAGACATAAAAATGATATATTTTATTCTAGATTTGACATAAATGAATCTCTCATTCCTTTTCCCTGGGTTATAAATGACATAATGATCCTTTTTTAAACACTTTTAAATCATCATGATTTGGAAATAAAACCCATTTCATTTATTATATTTGGGTTATTTATGAAATTTTGGATTATGATATATGTGGATCACAGGAAAATAAATACATATTTTGGGTGTCCTCTAATATCACTCCAACTCATTGGGAAAATAAATTAATCTCTATAGATCCCATGTTTTACGATAACATGGTGAGTAACCATGTTACTTTTTATGACACCTTGGGGATATAACATTGTGATATGTTCATGAATGTCTAAAATAAATCTTTTTGACACATTATAATGTTATTTTTCATGTTATTATAATTATTATATTCCTCTTTATCCACAAGTTATTATTGATATTTCTCACATTCACATGTAAATTGTTTCACTAGTTTTTGCTACTGGGCCTTCTACTCACCCTTTCCTTTGATGTATGTCTCCAGGTTATGTGATGTTGTAATTGTACTTAGTATAAACCTATGATGATTCCTTAAATGTGTTTTATAATATTGTTTTATGTTTTCATGTATTATGTTCCTGATTTCCAAGACACTAGACTTTAAAGATCCTATGTTTGTAAAATGTAATGAAAAGTTATTTAATATAAAGGCATCATTCCATTATTGTTATCAAAAAGAAGTTTTAGTTATTTTTGGAAATTAGGCTATGAAAACATTAGGAAGAACACTATAGAAAAGATCCAATATAATAAAACGTCCTTGTATTTTGGTGAAATATTAAGTAAGTGGTATCCGAAAAAATAAACCTCAGTATGGAATCGAACAAGTGGATGTGGATCTAGAAAAGACGTACCTAGGAGTGAAAACACTAACAAGGAGATGGGGGTTAACATGGGGTATCATGGTACATGAAAATGGGCCTTACTATACTCCTAGTTTGAAACTCCTAGTGGAAATGTTTAGTTAATCAAAAAAATTTCATGAATCATTATGAAGGATTTATAGAGCAATGTAATTGTTGTTAAAGAATAATATGTTTATGTGTAATGTTTTAAGACATATAAATCCATTATTATTAAAATATTCATAAATAAAATAAGTTTCTCACTAAGGATTTATTCTTTTAGAAAATTGAGGGAAATATGAGGAACTATGAAAATGGTGACCATAATAGACCATGTGCCGATGACCCTCTTATTGAAGCCGAAATGGAAACATTCAAGAGAATGTTGAACCAACTATCTCAAGTTATGGGAGATAACATAAATCAATATGTGTGACCAGTCTCATGATGAAGGTAAGAAAATTTTGTTGAGTCCTTTATGCATCAACGACCACCAAACATCATTGGATATACCGGCCCATTGATTGGTGAAGATTGGATCAGCTCTATCAAGAATATATTTTTTTTTCTCTACTGTTCGAAATAAGATAAGGTCAACCGAGAAATTTCTTTCTTATAGGGAAAAGTGATATATGGTGGTAGATGATTAAAAACATGACGCAAAGAGTAGAGGATGAAGCTATGGAGTGGTAAGAGTTCAAAGGGATATTCTTTAATAAGTATTTCCCTCATTCGATGAGAAAAACAATGGAGAAGGAGTTTCTCAAGATGAAGCAGAAGGAGAATGAATCATTTTGAAGCTATGAGATGAACTTCACAAGTCATTCCCATTATACCTCAAGAATTGTCATGGATCCCAATGGAAGGTTTGATAGATTATCTGGTCGACTAAGACCACATATAGAGAAAAATTTGGACAACTAAGTCTATGATAGCTATGAGGTGATTATGCAAAGTGCTATGAAATTTGAACCAGAGTTCAATGAGATGTAGTGGTCTCATAAATCAAACAAAAATAATAGATTGATGGTGGAAAGCATATTGAGGATAATTAATCAGGGAAGAAGAGGCAATAAAGTGCAACATTTGATGTGAAATAAATGTTGGTAGAAGAATTCAAGGAACTTCTTACTTAGAGTGGGATGTGCTAATAGTGTGGAAGAGATGACCATATCACACGGAATTATTGTAGTTAGGTGAAGCAGAAAATTACCAACACTAATGACAAGGGGAAGATGATGTAATCCCTACATGATGTCCAATTCTATAAGTGTGGAAAACTTGTGAACTTTTCCAATCACAATCCAAATCTAAGGACAGTAAAGGGGAAATCACCATTAGCCTCAAAAGAGGCCAAGGGAACAAGGTAGTGCTTTTTATATCCCTATATCTGAATTTTATGTCCCAAATGATGTGCTGGTAGGTACTATTGTTATTATCTCATGGCTAGCAAGTACTTTTTTAATTATGGTTCTACACATTCCATTATTTCCACTATGTTTTCATGGAATTTAGAATCATCCCATGGGTTTATAAAGGTATAATTACCGTTAAAACCACCTAGTGGGATTATCCAAGCATCGTCATTATTTAGAAACTATATTATTTACTTTACTGAGCACAATCTTATCGCATCTTTAGTAGTCATTCCCATTCCAGAATTCAACATTATACTAGGGATGGACTGGATCTTAATGTATAATTCTATGATAAAATATAGAATCAAGGAAATCTCAGTATCCTTGAATGGAAAACCTATTGTTCTTTTCCATGGAGAGATATATCAACCTGATATTTGTCTATAGGAACCTCCTATATCTTTCATTATGGATTTTATTATGGAAGAAAAAGAAGTAAATGATAGTATAATGATATAAAATTTCCACATAGTCTAGGAATTCATTGATGTATTTCCTGAGGAGTTACCTAGACCTCCCTTATAATTAGTAGTAGAGTTCCCCATTGAACTCATACTTGGATATCATCCGATATCAAATAACCCATTTAGAATGGAAAATGTGGAGCTAAAATAATTAAAGAAGAAACTCCATGATCATTTGGAGAAAGGGTTTTTCAATCCATGTGTGTCTTCTTAGGGAGAACCTATTCTCTTTGAGAAGAAGAAGGATAGATAGATGCGGTTATGCATTAATTATAGATAACTAAATGGGATCATAGTAAAGAAAAAATACCCTCTTCCAAGAATTGATAACTTATTTGACCAATTTCAAGGGGCTCAATTCTTCTCTAAGATTGATCTTCAATCTGGATATTATAAATTGAGGGTGAAGAAGGAAAATATTCCAAAAAAAGCCTCCTGATCATAATATGGGCATTATGAGTTTCTTGTTATGCCATTTTTCTTGACTAATTCACCTTCTATATTTATATATTTGATTAATAGAATCTTTATGGACAACCTGGATAACATTGTGGTAGTTTTTATTGATGAAAATTTGATATATTTCAAAACTCACGAGTAGTATGAGGATTATCTAAGGGTTATTTTGGAAACTCTTTAGAAGGTGGAGATTTTTTGGAAGTTTTAGAAAATGTGTATTTTGGTTACAACAAATTCCTTTCTTGGGGGACATTGTAACCAATGAAGGAATCATAGATGACCCTATAATGAAAAAGGTTGTAGAGGAGTGGCCTCTGCCTACAAAAATAACTAAGATCAATTGTTTCTTTGGATTAGTGAAATATTATAGGATGTTTGTGAAAAATATTTCGTGGTTTTATAATATATTAACCAAGTTAACTAAAAAGGGGTCACGTTGATCAGGAAAAAGGAGTGTGAGGAATGTTTCCAAGAGCTGAATAATAGATTGGTTATTGAAACTATGTAAACTCTTCCTTCAAGTGAAGAAGGATTCATTGTTTTTAGTGATTGATCTCTGAAATTTCATGGGTGAGTCCTCATGAAAAATGACCAATTCATTGCTTATGCATCTTGAAAATTGAAGACTCACGAGCAGAACAATCCTATGCATGATCCTAAGTTGGCAGTAGTTGTTTGTTCTCTAAAGATATGGAGGCACAATATTTATGTGGAGAAATTTGATATATACAAAGACCATCGAAGTTTGAAGTATATATTCACACAAAATGAATTGAAGATGAGATAGATCAGATGGTTGGAACATCTTGAACACTATGACTTTTCAATTCATTATTATACCAAAAGAGCAAACAAAGTCATTGGTGCTTTAAGTAGGAATGACCTGGTTGTTCTATCCACGATGTTGATTCAAAGAGATCCCATGATCTAGGACCTAGTAATAATGGAAGCAGGAATTATAAGGGATCGGACATCATCAACCCTATCACAAATAATTTTTCAACCATCATTACTAGAGTAAATCAAGAAGGATCAGAAATAAAATACTTTGTTACAAAAGAAATTTAAGGCAATGAAGGTTTGGAAGTTTCATGTGTTCAATATTGATCAAGAAGGTGTACTGAAATTTCGTACAATACTATGTGTTCCATCTATTCCTCAAATAATGAAGGATATGATGGATGAATATCATAGTTATGCTTTACTTATACATATTAGATGTATGAAAATGTATAGGGACCTTCGTGATCATTATTGGTGGGACAATATGTAAAGTGATATTGCTGAATAAACTAAAACATGCTTGGTATGTCAGTAACTGAAGGTAGAGTGACAACTTCCTAAAGGGGTATTACAACTGCCTACTGCTGCCTATAGGAGACTCGTGGAAAGGATCACCATGTGGTCGGATGGTTTCCCTACCTATATGAAAACTCTCACAGCAGCCTCCATCCAATCCTCAGCTAATAATGGTCCCATCACTACCCTAAAACTAGGCGGCCTCTGGCTCTAGGACCCCTGCAAAGCACTCAGACAGCGTGCAGTCTCTGCTGTTAGAGCTGGTGGTATTGGTGGACCAGTAGGTAGTTGTACCGCTGGTACCTCTGCTATGATGGGGCCCTGCACTGAGGCCTCGTAGCTCAGTGGGCTACCATCTCATACAAAACTCAGAACCCTGGCTGGATACCTATGTGGGGCCATCCTAAAAACAAACAGGGGTGCCATGGTCAAAAAAATATACATGGTGAGCTGACACAAATTAATCACGAAGAAAAATTTTCAAAGGAAACACACACACAATCAGTGTTTTCGTGCACTGAGTTGGAAGTCAGAAGTCAGAGTCCTAGTGTATGGATACACCGGCCGCTACACCAACATCAGTTTCCCTAAACTGTTAACCACACCCAAAACACTTAACATTATTTCCATTAAAAGAATTAGATTCCAAGTTCTATGGTAGAACCGTCACCTCTGATACAAATTAGTTACGACCCGTCCTCGGGGCCCGTGCCGTGACTACCCCAAGCCCGCCTTCCCTATGCCAGGGGCAGGCGACTAGCACTAAAGGAAAATCCCTAGTAAAAAGGGAAGGCATTTCCTTTTAACCTATAAAACACACGGTCTTAACACAAGCAGTAGAAGCAACAAGTACTAATATAGAAAATAATGTTGTGATGAATGTTTGTGGGCCGGTATACAAACCCTACTAAACAATAAGTACAAATACAAGTAAAAAAGGAAAAACAACTCGTTGATCGTCCACTGGGGAATCCTACCTGAAGGGTAGGTACGGATCTTGAACAACTCATCTCAGAGGTACGTCCTGTCTAGTCCAGCTCTAAGCAGCCTCCCATCCATCACCCCCAACCTTGATCACTGCGGACCACAATCTGCACATAACACAACATGGTGCGGGCGAAGCCCGTTCTGGGGTGAGTATAAGAATACTTAGTAGGGGACTCCGAGACCCCCAAAGGTCTCCCAGAATCCACTAAGGAAAAACCAAAGTATTAAGATACAATCATGATGTATCAATCATCCCTACTTAGATATATGCCCACACATATACCTAAGTTAACAATCACATTCCAGCTCCAACACTTGAGCCCAAGCACAACCCATTCCACAATGGAAGTAAAGTCCATCAGCTCTATGATAACATATAAAAGACAAGACTCATCTCACACAAGTATAAAATGCATGTAGATGGGAAGATATTATTAGTTTTAGCCACAAAATCATCTCCTCTTTCGCACCCACGTAGGATCCTAGATAGTATCAGTGTTGTTGAACCCACAGAGGATCCTGGTATAGAATTCATCACTATCGAACCCATGGAGGATCCCGGTCTAGTTCCATCATTATTGAACCAACAGAGGATCCTTGTACAGTATCATCGCTATAGAACCCATGGAGGTTCCTGGTACAGTAGTAGGTCCATGTAGGATCCTATCATCTTAGTCACATCCAGCCATAGGATTCATGCACACAGTACGCTCGATTCTCAGAGGGTCCGCTCCTTGAGCCAAGTGGAAATACATAAACTATCATAAATTCTCAATTTTATGTATCTTGTAGTTCCTTCTCATAATAAGGAACCCAACGCGACAGACGGTGCGTCCATTGGAAGCCCGGTCTGTGAGTTATTGGCATTTCCATTCCATGGGCACGGTTTGTTTTTAGGTTCAAACCAACCCAGCCATACCTCAATTGCATCCAATCCTAAAGTGGGGTATACCAAAAGTACTATCTTTCTCTATGACTTCCGTCTCTGCAGACAGTTCGTCAATCGGATACCCGTAGCCCATGTTACTGTTAGAAAGGTGTAAACTGGGAAAACGGGTCTGGGTCCGGTACGACCTCGTCTGACCGTCCCGGCCAGACCCGGTCTGGACCGGGGTCTGACCAGGACCGCGGGTCTGATCCGGTCCAAGGAAGTGGCCCGGCCTGGGGGCGGCCCGGCCGTAGGTGGCCCAGCTCAAGTGCGGCCATACTGATGGCGGCCTGGCTGAGGGCAGCCCGGCCGATTGCGGCCCAACCGAGGGCGGCTAGCCATGCAATGGGGGTTACAACGCCCTATTTCTGAACTGAACCAGTGCTAGGCACTTGTTTGGTTTTCCACTAGACCCGGGGTCCCGCCTTTTCCTGCTAGTGAGTAGCCAACAGGTTCAGCTCCACTGGTGCTGTGCAGTAGCGTCGCACCCCTCCACCACAGCCCGCCCTGGCTACGGATTCCCTACTCCACCTGTGAGGCGCGATGAAGTCACGCCCCTCCACTATGGCCCGTCTGGATGCAGCCCTCTGGTGGCCTCCGTGTAGTGTGACGGTGCAGCGCGCCTCCACCGCGGCCTCTCGTGGCTACGACTCTCCTTCCGCACATTACAACTGGGTCGTGACCTCTTGGAGACCCAGCATCCTTGCGCCACTAGTTTTTTTCATGGTCACCCCGATGCCAGTCTCCATTGCTCCGCCTCCACCATCAACACCATGAGATCCACAACAAGTGGGGAGGGTCAGACCGTGTTCGTGCGGTCCAAGCCCTCCTCATTATGGTGTTATCATTCGGCTGTCATCAATAAATTAAATGATGATGTTCAGGAATAAACTCAACTCGAAACACCCTACCACAATTACTGACGATCGTTGACGAAGTCGCGTAAAGGCAGATTTTGTTCTGTTGACGTCGAAAGAAGACAAAGAAGTTGACGACGTCAGTGTTCTTGAAGGATGATAGTGTCTCTTATTCTTACCTCGGTTGAAGTGGGAGAGATAGATGTACGTCGTTCTTTGTTGGAGAGGGGAATTATTCGTTGGGAGAATAAAGTTCTCCAAGGGTTCTCTAAATATCCCCCAACAAGAAAGTGCCAACCAAAATAATGGGTTAATCTAATCCATTATTTAATTGTTGTCCAAAAGAATTAAAACGATTTCAAATTAATTAATTAATTCCATTTGTTAATTTTTGGTTTGGCACACTTATGAGGGAAGGTGGATAGTTAAAATTAAATGAAGAGAGGGTTGTCTTAATTAACTCAAGGGAAGTTGAAGGGTTTCATCCCACATAAATGGGTGTTTATGGGGTTTGAAGCTTTTGTGGGCCCCACCTAATAATATCCTCCCAAGGGAGGTTTCGTGTGGGTGAGACCCACCACTAACCTCCTCTTGTAGGATTTAACCACTAAGGAATAAAAATAATTTAACCCTTATTTTTATTTAACTTAATTAAATCCCCACAAAATCTAACTTCCACTATCGTTAGAACGCAACTACAGTGAAGGTCTCACTAAGAAATCACCGATGTTGCGAGTTCAACGGTGCCCTCAGATTTCAATTCCAAGCATCGGTTCAAAAGTTATAAAATCTCAAACGTACGTTTACTGAATGCACCTGAACAAAATATCAAAAATTGATTCTGGGAACTCTGGGCCTCAGAATCATGCACCGTAAGAATCTTCGGACTCGTAAAAATACCATGTATTTAAGAAAAAAAAATTCCACAATATTTCTGTGTCTTAATATTTTTATTTAATATTTGCATTAATATTTAGAAAAAAAATGCTTACAATGCTTCGATATCTATTTTTAAAATCAGAGAAAGTTCTAGTTGTTTTGGGAACTATGAATAGAATACATTAATGAGATCCATATAGAAAAGTTTCAATATTTGAGTATATCATGAATTTATTTTACGTATAGAGTGACTGGTTTCTAATAAATTACATCCATTTTTTGATAAAACAAGTGTATATGGATCTATAAAACATTTACCTATGTTTAATAACCCTAAAAATGATATTTTGGGTATTAACTAAATATTCACCTTATGCAATTCCTTCCTGCACATCGGGTTTTATAATCCCATGTGATATGATTTGGTAAATTCAAAAACAATTTATAAACCATAATGAACAACTCAAATGGTTTTTATTCAAGAAAACCTAATAGGAAACATCACTATGGGTAACCTAGATATAATCCTAGAGACTCATAAGTTAGGGTATACATATCATTTATATTATATTCCTTATATTTTCAAAGTTACCAATTTTCAAAAAATTTATTTTTAGAACTCTCACAAAAATTATTAAATTTATTTAATGGATAAAAATAAGTGGAACTATGACAATAACAAATAGGATAGGAAATTTGATGATTTTCTTAATTATATGTCTAACCACATGGGAACCTGATCTGGGAACATAATGGGTGTACTGGATCAGTTGTCTCATGGTATGAATAATAAGTTGAATCTTGTGGAATTCCCTTATTCTCCTAACAAAAAGTAGGTTTTGGTTGAGTAAGTAATGAGAAAAACGGATCCTGCGTTTAGTGGAACTTTTATTGAACTCATTATGGAAAAATGGATTATGTACATTGGGATGAAATTATATGTACTCCAACTTAAAGAACTATATAAATTGATTCTAGTTATCTATCACCATGATGTTTAAGTAGACCAGTGGTGGAAAGTGATGAAGAACATGATGACTAATCAAGAAATTGATTATATATAATGGAAATGATTTATGGAAATATTTTTTAATAAATATTTTATCCAATCATGAAATCATAATATGGAGAGGGAGTTCCTTGGACTGATGAAAAAGGAAGATGTGTTTACCAGTGCATGTGAGGAGAACTTCACAATGCTTTCATAATTTTCCACCATATTTTAAATTAACATTTCATTACATGGTTAATGATGAGTCTAAAAAAATCCATAGAGAATTGAGAATTTATTTTTGTGAATTGATTGTCTATTATTATCTAAATTTCGATATATATATTAGTGACTATAAATGGTATCATGGATATGTATACAAAAAATATAAAATGGAGTTTTATTCCAAAGGATCAACTGGTCAATATTATATAGGAATGAGAACCCAACATAGCATGAGAAAAAAATATGGGTAATGAATCTTAGAATCTATCTCAATGGGATTGGGAGATGATTAATTAGTGGAAAAGATAATCATTTGGAAAATAAATTCCATATAGATATTAACAAAACCAAAAATTTATCAAAGAAAAGAAGGTCCAGTTCATCACCCAGAAAACGGTATTGTTTTTCAACTATAAGGAACAAGGGCATTATGCGATAAAATTCCCTAAGAAAATGGTTATTTGTGGAAATTAATGATAAGAACAATAAAGTCCCAATGAGAAATTAATTTCATATGAAACCATTATTAATGATGTGGATACTAAAAATTATATACCTATAGACATATAGGGTTATTCAATCATGAATTTTTAACAATTATTTTTATTTTTGTTCTATATTTTCATTCATATTATGAATGTTTAATAGAACTACTGAAACACAACATAAAAACATGGGTGTTAAAATAACCATGAGAATATAAATTTGATAAATTATTTCATCCTACGTGTAGACCCCCCCCCATAAATTTTATTGAAATCAACATCCCAAAATATATTCTATAACTTACTTCTATAGTTTTTGATTCTATATTACTAATAGATCAGATGTCCTTAAATAATTTCGATGTCTGCATTCCGGAGTGGGAGATCAATAATCATTTACCAAGTCATCATATAATTATATACAAGTCTAAGGAGGTAATGGATCTCCTTTGGTATATTTATCTCAAATGTGGATAATATTAACTTTGGTGAAATCTTATTTGGCTCAAATGATTGAAATAAAGTTTGATTCATGTACAAATACAATCCCATTTTGTTACATCATACTAATATATTACCTAAATAATTTTTTAGTATTCCCCCTAACCTAGGGTTTCACTAAAAGTCAAACTAATTATTATATCTCTACCTATATCCAATAATCTTCATAGAATTAACATCGCTGAGATAGAATAACTGAATACGTAGTTATAAGAGAATTGGGAATGGTTTTTAAATGCCTAACTAAATCACCATGTGGTGCACCGGTCCTCTTCATCAATTATAATAAGGAACCAATATCCCTCTACATTAATTATCATCAACATAATAAAATAAAAATAATAAACATGTATCCTATTCCATCAATATATGACCTGTTCCAAAAACTATATGGAGACCATTATTTCACTAATGTGGACCTTTGGTTGGGATATCATCAATTAAAGATGATGAAGTAACATATTACCAAGAATAAACTTCGATCAAGGTATGAATTGTCTATGTTTATTGTGATTCCCATCAGACACACTATATATTTATAAATATTAATTTAATTAATGAAATGAGTCTTTAGTGATTAACTAGATATATTATTTGTATTATTTATAAACGATATTTAAATATACACTAAGGGCAGGAAGAATAATTTGAATATAGTAATAAAAAATTCAAAAAGGATAATGTATATGAAATGTACAGTAAATATGAGTTCTTGATTGAGGAAGTATCATTCTAGGTTCATGGAATCATCTTCTAAGAGATATCCATGGACCCTTCTTAGACAAAGCTAATTGGGGAGTGGCCTACACTAGAATCTATAATAAATACTATATCTTCCTTGGAATATCTAGGTATTAATGATAAACATATCATTCTAATAAAACCTACTAACCAAGATAAATCAAAAATAAATATTGTTTATCTGGGACGACAAATGAGAATATATATGAAAGAATTTAAAAATAGGTTTATCAATGCACCATCCCTCAAACTACTGTCAATTGGAATGTTTTTCATGGTCTACATTTGTACATGAAATAAGGGAACTACGGTTTCACTAATGTATAATCTTCATGTGATCACCTATTACCTAAATAAGTTTAAAGTTCAAAACAATAACTACATAACACATTATCTATATTTTACTACATTGATCTTCACATTGAATATTTGGTGTAACAATCTCAATATAGAGAATTATGAGATATATAGTGATCATAATATCCTCAAATATATATTCACACAAATGTAGCATAATATTAATCAATGATTAAGGTTATAGTTGATCAAGTAATATGACTTCACAAATGATGAACTATGTATTTATAGGAAATTTTGGTATCTACCTTTCTAAGATACACAAACTATTAATAGTTATGCAGTTTCACAGTGTGACCATGGTTGAGAAAACACTTATTAACCCACTGCAAACCAAAGTTTGATATGAAGTTACTCATGACCATGAAGGAATCTCATAACTGTTAATAGAGATTGATATCATAAAGGAATCTTTTTAATTTGAAGTAACATTATAACCATAAAGAAAATTCAAGAATAAAAAGGATACTCATCATCATACCAAGAATAACTTTCTTTCATAGTAGGATCATGTGACCTCCATGATAATCCATGGGAATGTCAGAATTTACATATTTCCATGGAATAAGTATGTTTCATTTAAATAACTATGAAACTAAAATGTGATTAAAAGTTCTGAAAACAAAATCCATTATATTTTTAGAATATACCTTATGTTTATTTTAGTTCAATATTAAATGAATCCCAATGTTAAATCATAATTAAATTTGATCCCTAAGATCATTTTGTCTCCGTGAGTGATAAATCTTTGATTATGAAATGAAATACACACATTGTGATTGGGATTATATGTATAGTTTTTGAGTCAAATAATTTATATGAATAGCCTCAAATTGGTTTTAATGGGTTTGAAAAAAATCCCTAGAAACAAGTTAAATACATAGCTCAATCCAAGTGTGTAGTTATCACCATGACATCACTATAATTGGTAATGGTTATTTGGATTTTTATCCATTGCTGTATGAGATGTCTAGATGAACCTGGATATCCCATTGAAACCTTATTCATTCATAAATATACATTCCTTACAATACTTTACTTATGACATTTGAGTGAGGGTTTTATCATGGGTTATGTGAAAAAGGTGCATGACACACACATTTGAGTTCCATCATCGCCTTAGTATCTTATTTAACAAATCCTTATAAATAAATTTTCATGATTTCAAGGAGAACTAATAATTTATTTCATAAATAGTGGAATCCACACTATAGTCACTCTATAGAGAATCCCATTTCTCTTTAGAGATTAGTCACGTTGTTTTGTGAGTCTCCAAATTCAAAATTTTATATGTCAGTGTTCAGTTAGTTTTAATTTATATTTAGTAGATATGAGTTAAAAAGTGATATATCAACATATATATGTTTATTTTTTATCTAATTTATTGTGAAGTTTCTCCTATATGTGTTTTTTAATAGGAGTATTCCTTATAGTTAACATCTTCTATTTTTTTTCAAATTTCACCACCATAGTAGTATATTCATCATCTATGAACCAAGTGATCTATAATTCATTTTATTTATCCACTATAAATATGTGGTAATAATTGGAATGTTATATCTTATCAATGAATACCAGAATTGGGCTATATCCTATTGAGCTCCCATTATGACATCAAGTGGATGATCAGGTTTTATTTCCTTCTCTAGAGATGGTAGGGATATGTACATTACAAGATGTGTCATTAACTTCTCCTCAGCCTCCTCAAGATAATCAACATAAAATGTAATAAGAATAAATCTTATATAAATACTTATTTAGGGAACTATTTTTTCTTCAAATATTTTTATATTATTATAGTATTTCAATTAATAGTGAAAATTATATATTCATCTATACCTTTTCATCTCTATGCTCTTGCATATGGGAATTATATTTTAATATTAACAACTATTCATTGAACCTATGAGTAGTTCTTCCATGAATAATATAAATATAAATTGGAATAAAAAATATAAAATTTTAATTAAACAAAAATAAATACATGAAATTAATTATTTATATAGTTATAAAAATTATGGAATAACATATATCGAAAAAAATAGCGGTAAATGTTTTAAGGAAACAATTTATAGGGTGGTGAAATTAATGATTATATTTTCACCTAGAATGCATTATTAGTACATAATGGGGTCACATATTAGGTAGATATTGATACACCCACTAATTATAATTAATTGTTATATTTTTAGTCATTTTTTTATACTGAATGCCTGAAAAATTTAATTAGTCTTAATGGAATATAGAAATAAAATTAAAAAATATAATATTCATGTGATCATGGACATAAATATTTGGGGGCGGGATTAGTATGATTCCCCAGTCTTAAACATTACATAATCATGACTTTTAGTCAAGAAATTACTTTTTCACATTGGGGATCGTTTTAGGATTATATTTTTATAGAATTATTCCATAACTAATATATAACAAAACCATAAATTACAATGTGGGAACATTCAAATAGTATAAATTTATCTCATAATCTAAATCTTTTAATATAAATAATGATCACTTTTATGAAAAATCTTCAAGACTTTTAACATTACATCTTTTAACCCCTTATTAATCCTTATGTTCGGTGAAAAACATTTAAAACATATAATGGTCATAAAAATATCAGTAAGTATTATAAAAATAAAGAAATAGTATTCCCATTGATAAACCTTAAAAACAATGAATACATTATCACAAAGTAATACATTTCACCTTTAAAATTTATTAAATACTTTTCTTTGAAAATAAACTCATTTCATAGCATATTTAAACCACAATATTATCATAAAACCCATAACATGCATAGAAAACACATAAAGGTATATTGTTCCATCATTATACTTGTCACTCTATATAATCTGAATAAACTTGTGTTCAAATTCCACAAATATTTCTCTCATAAGAGGAATAGTTATATTAATAACTTCCATAAATAATACATTAGACGGCTATCACAGACCCAGTCATCATTAGTTTATCACAGAGCCATCCATCATTGGTTTACCACATAATCACCTATAAAATGTCTAAGTGAAATTATATAATCACAACAGATAAAAGAATGAAATTTTCAACATGTTAATCAAAATATTTCATTTTCACTCCTAATAAAACATTTCATGTTATTTAAATAATCAATCCATTTTGAAACCCCATTCCCAATAATAGAATACATAAAAGAGAAACGTGGGGTTTCTTATTATTTTATAAACATTATTTATTTATAAGAATACAATTTTCAAAATAGAAATAAAATATCATTTATAAAACATTTATATTCATATAAAAAAATATTTAAAATCATATCATTAATATTTAATTAGAAAAAAATCAAGATATTTTTATATCAAATCATCCATTACCCCATACAAATAAATTAGATAAAAATCCCCAAGAAATAATGTAATTAAAAAACATTAAATAACATGATAATAAATAAATTAACAATAATATATGTTAAATGTGTTGTATATCCATATTATAATGTATTTTGGGTGAAAAACATAACAATATAACTCAATTACAAGATATTGAGAAGAATTCCCTTACCTTGAGTCTGATTTGTCTCGTGTATCTTTACATTCAGGAATAATAAACTTATGTTAATTATTTAATTTATTAATAATATTTATCAATTTTATCATCCCTTTTATTTCACTTATTATATAATATTATACTACTACTGAAATAAATATTTTTATGTTGATTTTTTTTACCATGTTTGATTTATTTGTCCAAAATGATATTTGTAGGTCATATATGGTCAAAGGGGTCATCATTAATTTTATAATCATAGAGATGGTAGGATGTACGTACACATCCATAATGTTCCCATTTTTTAGTGATCATTATAGAAATAACTGAAGTGACATTTATCTTTATATAATGATAATTATATCATAATAACCTGTTATTTAATCATATATACTTATATATATAATTTTTATTAGGTAAATGTAATCACATCATGTTGAGGAGGCGGTATTTCAGATGTCCAAGAGTGACATTATCAGTTTTCAGTGCATGAAAATGTAATAAATAAAATGATATACTATATTTTTAGAAAGTTAATTATTTAATGAATATCATACATATTTTATCTATATAACTTATTTTTAATTTAACTCATCTTTAATATGTTCCATGTAATGTGAAAATATATCAAAATGCTTTTAGCAGGTGGATGTTTACATGATCACAAATAATATTATCGTATTCCCACAAAATGAAAAGATGTAAGTCAAGTGTATATAAAAATTATATAAGTATTGAAATATAGTAATAACATATATTTACCAAATGAATATAGTTATCCATCATAATTCCCAACTATTAGTGGAATTAAATGAAAAAAGAATGACATAATTTCACGAGGCGGTAGTCCACTATACGCAAGAATGATATTTACATTACACATTTGATAGAAGTGTGTGTATGTGTATATAGAATAATTAACAAAAAATTTATAATTATATTTAGGATACATATGTTAATATATAATAATTCAATAATAAGAATTTAATTTGATGATAAATAAATAAAATTGATATTCATGTTGAAACATGTTTCATATTTTTTAGGTAACTCGTTTTAGTTTGCACTAAATGGATTCCTTGGTGTAATCATTAACCATATTGATGAATCTCTGATGAGGGAAGAAATTTTGGTAGAATATTTGGGTAGGTTTTGGATGATATAATGGGATTTAATGTTTTGACGAAATTTGGGAGGGTGTGTCCCTTTTTGTTATGGAGGAGGATTAACATTCATGTAAATATAAAAAGGTAAATGCTATTGGGTGGTACCCCATAAATAAATGAATAAAATAATTATAAAAAAAATAAAACAGATTATATCACATAATAATTTCAAAAAACTCGGTTTTGGACAAGTTTTTAATTCATTTAGACTTCTAATACAAAAGTTTCACTACAAAGAAACCACATTTTTACCACAATAATTGTAATTAATTTTATTTCTTTCAATTTTATTTTTTTATCAATATATAAGATGACCTTATTATAAATTATAAATTATTATAATTCCAAATATTGAATCCATTTTTAAAAAATCTTACCACATAAATGGCAGAAATTAATTTAAATTAATCTAAAAGATAGGATGACAAAGAGGGGTTTTAATGTGAATATGCTCAAAAGATTTCTTTTTTAAAAGAAATTGCAATGTGAAAAGGATAAAAATATCCTGAACTATTTTACATGATATATAATTTATCTAATTATTCTTTAAAACCAATTCAGATCATAATTTAAATATTTAAATAAATTGGATTAAAATTATGTTTCTAATTTAGAATTATTGTTTTTTACTATTCATCATAATATAAAAAATCTTTAAAAAATACTAAAATTTCACCCAAAGTTAATTTTGATATTATGATTCCAAATAATTAGTAAGTTTTTTCTTACCAAAATTATAAACGTTTGAAAATTTTATTTTAAAATTGATGACCCAAAAAATGTAATAAAATAACTTTTTAGAAAAATAAATATTTTAAGTGTAAAAATTGATATATTTTAAACTTATGCCTATAAAAATATTATTTGGTATAACTCATTCATGCATGAAACTGGTGATTTTGAAGAAAATCACTATTTTTCTTCATGTACTCTATTGAAAATAGAATCTATTTTATTATAAAATTAATATATAGTTCATAAATATGAATAAATATGAGAAATTATTATTTTCTCATTACCTAGGATTTTAGATCCTTCCATACTTTTGGAAACAGTGTCATGAAAATTTTATTTACTTATCAAATATATGGGGATATTTTTAACTCATATCAATGTCAAATTCCTATGTTTCCACATAAAACATAAGGGTCTTCCAAAAAATCAAGACCTTAGGAATTATCTTATTCTATAACACTTTCTCTTTGAGAACAAGATCCTGAACTAGTTGTTCCTCATAAAAATTATTTTACTATAACTAAACTAATTCAGGGCACAAAACATGAGATGAATTGGGTTCATAATTCCATAACACTGAAACGTGAAATACATTGTGTTACTAGAATAAAAATGCAGTTAAACCCACTTAATAGACAACTGATCAAAATTTTGCCATGATTTCATATAATCTAATGAACTATGGACTCAGTTCCCCTTATTTCCAAAACACAACACACTTTTCCATTGGAAAACATTTACAGACACATGATCTCATACCTCAAAATAAACAACTTTCCTCTGGTAATCCACATATCATTTCCAACTACTATGAGATATCCTCATGTGTCAATAAATCAACTAGAACATTCTCTTCTATTTCCTCTATATATAATGGTACCATTAACTTCCTCTATCCTACATCATCTATAAATTATGGTTACCATCACCAAATTGCATATAATGCCTCAAAAAATTCCATCTATATACTATATTGAAAACTATTACAATAAGAAAACTCATCCAAATAATGATTTTGATCCTAACATCGCTAGTAATATATTGAGCAATAAAGAATCATATATTTTATGGTCTGAATCATCCACTCAGGTTGTCAATCATATTGATCATGTAAGTTAAACTAAAATTAAACCAATACATAATGACTTTTGATGTCCTTTACAAAAATTATTTGTGAACCTGAGATCACGTTTTGATTTAATTGAGAAAGGCACTCCATGTAACCTAATAGTATCTTTTATATATATCCATGAAAGTTAATATTAATAAAATTTTTCTAAAATTGGAATGAAATGTATAGATTTATTCAATCGATAAATAATAACCCAATTGGAATTATTACCTTGATAACTATTTAGAAATCACCCAACGAAAGCCATTAGTATGTTCTCCCATTACCACTCTCGAACTGGAAAATGTTAATTCATCCCCTTAGGTATATATCACTCCAATTTAACACATTAACAATTCAAAAACTTTACGAAATGTTATGAAATTTCCCTTCTCATTTCATCCCACCAATTATATTTTTATGTTCTCTATTCATCATAGTGCTACCTGAATGAATCGAAAATAGATAATTGTGATCTACAGTCTACAACAGTTTCCTCTACTGTGAATCACAAGACACACATAATATTTTTTCAAATTATAAGACTCATTCCTAATCAATATTAAAATTAGGACACATACCATTATTACCATATTTTATATTTCAGTTAAAAGATTCATCTACCTTCTGAGTCTTATTAATTCGTTTTTAAAAATTCTATTGCACTAAATCCTATAAAAGAAGAGAGTATTTCCCTACTTCCATAACTTATAGGAAAAATTAATCAGATAATTGACCAAAGAATATAATTTTAAATGTAACATGGCTAATGATTATTATATTTTTTTGATGCCAAGAATCAGCCAGATTGTTATCTTTTCAATAATGATAACGAATCATGAAATGATAATACATTATCAATTTTTGTTCTATTCTTTTTCTCACTTTCAACTCTTTATTAGTGAAAATATAATTTAAATTTTTTTGATCATTACATATTACACATATCACTTTATAGAAATTATGCTTCCAAATTTATAATGCAAAAACAACAACAACAAATTCTAAATCATTTGTAGTGAAATTTAATTCATGAGTGTTCAATTGATTTTAAGAATAAGAAATAAACTAGTCATTAAGTATTATGACAAAACCATGTCCTTTTAAAAAAGCATTATTATAGATAGGAAAGTCATGATTTCTGTCAAAAAGGTTCAAAATTGTGGCATTGAACAATCTTCTTTTCAGTTCCTAAAAAGTAATATCACATTCTCCTACACCTCAATAAACAAAACTCCCTTTCTTGTTATCATAGTTAGTGGGAAATATAACCAAGAAATGTTTTCACAATACTATTAGTAATAACCAATAAATCCATGAAAATTGAGAGTATCTATTACAATAGTGGGTCTTATAAAATATTAAACAACTTTTGTTTTAGTGGGGTTAATAGTTATACCATATTTAGAAAAATGAAGTCCACGGAAATAATTTTCTTCCACCAAATTTCACTCTTACTATTCAATAAATATAGTTTCTTTTATATTTATTGTTGAAAAAATACTTTAGTTCCTTTCATGATCCTCATCGACTTTACATTATAACAAAATATCATCTACAAATACAACCATTAACTAATCCAAATACTGATGAAATACTCTATTCATAAGATTCAAAAATACAACGGGTGCATTAGATAACCCAAATGGAATAACTAAAAAATCATAATTCTCATATTTCACCTAATATTTTATCTTCGAAATGTCTTCCTACTCTCCCTTTAGCAGATGGTACCCGAACCTTCAATCACTATTTGAAAAAAAAAATGCTCCATGTAGATGTCCCAAATTCATTTTATGGAAAAACATCAACCATAGTAGTAGCAAATAGTATTTATACAAAAATTTTGTTTTATATTTTTTGGTTTTTACCCTAGGTAATCAACTTCAAGAACACATTGTAATAATTACCTAACTCATTTTTACTAAAAAAATATCACAAAAAGATTTTGATTATATTTCTGATCATATTCCTTGCAATTACGAGCCATATGAAGAAACATACCACAATAGAAGATCTTCAAATACATTGAAATGAATTTATATGATTTTTTTAAAAAACATCTCACAATATAAAAATTTGGTTTTATTAACTCTAAATGTAGTTGATGAATGCTTTCCCATTTCCTTCTTTCTGATCATATTTTTATATGGGACACATGATCATTGAAAAATTCTATTTATACCTATACAGCACATTAAACAAGCTTCTTTAGAGATATTTAAATCATGACTGGCCAATTCCCCTTGATATTAGAGAGTTAATCTAGAGTAAAACTGATTTATATTACTATCAATATCTGAGATAAAATTTAGGACATACTTCCCTAGTTCAGTAAAAATTTCTTCTAATATAGCCTCTAAAGCATCCTTATATGGTCTCAATTCAATGATTTTACTACATCTTATGTTAAACAACATTTAATGTATTTCGCAAGGAAAATATTCTTAAATTCATCGCATTTAAATGTATAAATCATTTCATTTTCCCTATTATTATTAACCATCGTCCACCACTATTTGGCTTCACCTTAAAGATGATAAATTGAAAGAGATGGATTTTAGTTATCTGAGAAACTCTTGAAATCAAATATTTTTTCTTGGTCTTTACCCCATCATTTAGTTATTATAGGGTCATATGATCCTCTGAATAATGGGGGCTGCTATCACATTAAATTCTCCACTATCAGGATGTTTCTCTATGATAGATCTAGTTTCTCTCTTACATGCACACCACCACCATTAATAGCCAATGTCATCGGATCCACCACCGAAACAAACTGTACAGTTACATTTCTAACCATCTGAGGATGTTGATTGAAAAGGATATTTTTCACTCTATTCCTTCTCACTACTTCTTCCTTTTTTTAATTTGTTGAAATAATTATGAAGAAACATAGTTTAGATGAAGTAACAATGTAATCAATAAATGTTATATTAATATAAATTAACCATAAAGTTGAATATTCTAAAAAATTGATATTAAAATTATCTAATTCACTAAAGATAGATAAACCTTTCCATTGATAAGGGCCCAGAAATTATGTATTAAAAAATATGGATTTTTACTGAATATGTTTTCATTATTTCACATTGTAGATCTCTTGAAGTTTTAATATTCAGATTTTTAAACCATAAAACATACATAGAAAAACTATAAAATACAAACTAGAAGCTTCCAAAAATTATTATTTTCCCCATAATCAAAAACATTTAAAATATAGTATGATATCTTTCATAAAAACTCTTCATGACTTTCAACATCAATTATTATAATCCCTTACTCGTCCTTATTTCTGATAAGAAAACATTAAATAATGTGATATGTGAATAAAAATCTCAATATGGGATAAAAAATAAAAAAACAATTATCCCCCTTATTAACATAAAAACTCTTGAAAACGTTATCATAATGTAATAATTATTACCCTTAATAAGTAGTAAAAACATTATTTTGAAAATAAGCTCATTTTTTATGCATTTTTTAATCCCAATATTACCATAAAACTTATATGATATATAGAAAACACAGAAAGAAAAATTATAACATCATTATACTTGTCACTCTTACAAATAGAATTACTGTATGGTCAAATTCTATACATGTTACTCTTAAAATTGGAATTTCAATATTTCTGTCTTTGATACATAATTTTCTAAAGGGCTATAATAGACCCACCCATCATTTGCTTACTATGAAACCATTAATCATTGGTTTATCACCTAACCACCTATCAAATTTCCATGTAATATTATATAATAGTAACATATAAAATAATTAAATTTTTTACATTTCACTAATAAAATTTCATTTCCCATCATAATTAAACATTTCTTATTATCGAAATAACATTTCCATTTTCAAACCCCATATTCAGTAACAAAATATCTAAAAAGAAAAATAGGTGTGTCATTTTATTTTAAAAGTATAAGGGAATGAATAGGAATAGAAAAATAAAAATAGGCATAAAATAAAATTTATATTAATTAAATATTTATATAATTAAATATTTAATATAATATTAATAATATTGATATGGAGTAAAACAAAAAGATTTTTAAATTAGAGCATCTCAGAAAATATTGAATTCAATTGGATCATAAGACTAATGATGGAATTAAATATAAAAAAAATTAAATGACATGATAATATGTAAATTAATGATAATTTAAGTCAATGTGCCATTATATTATCTTCATATAATAATTTGGCTGTATAACATCAAAATATTCCTCAATGAAAGGTTATTGATATGAAATCTGTTACCGTTAGTCTGAATTGTCATGTGTGCCTTTATATTCCAAAATAATAAACTTATGTTAATTATTTACTTTATTCAGAAATTTTTTCAAACATATCATTTTTTTTCACTTATTAAATTTTTTATATAACTGCTTAAACAATTATGTTTTTGTTAGGTGTTTTGACCATATTTGGTTTATGTGTCAAAAACGACTTTGGTAAATCAACTATGGTAAAATGGATCATTATTAAAACATATACATACTAATAATAATGAAATAATAATCATATTTATACGAAAATATTCTTTTAAAAACAATAATGAATGATGGTTATGAAAAATGAACCACCGTTACAATTATAGAGATGGTATGTCGTACGTAAACATGAGGAATGTTCCTATTTTTCAATTACCATTACTGAAAGAGGGTGAGTAAGATTCATCATTCTAAAATGATAATTATATCATAAGTATAATTTTAAATAATCATATATACTTATATAAATAATTATTTTAGTTTAAATAGAATCATATAGTGTCGAGGATGTTGTAGTCCACTCGCCAATGAATGACATATCACATTTTTAGTGTGTGAAAATGTTTTAAAAAGATGATATATTATATTTATAGAAATTTAATTTTATAATAAATATCATATATAGTTTTTTAGTCCATTTATGTTAAATAAAACTTTTCTATAATACATTCCATGTAATTTGTGAACTTATCACATAGATCGAAGGAGGTGGTAGTCCACACATCCACCAATGATGTTATCGTATTCCCAACAAATAGAAATCACGCATGTATGTGTGTTTAAATATTTCTTAATTAATAATAAATGAAATTATAATATATATTTATAACATATAAAAATATTTTTTCCATCTTAATATCTAACCATGAGAGGTGGTAAAGAAAAAAATAAACAACATCATTTTGTGAGGTGGTAGTCTACCATACACACGAATGATAATATTATTACCCATTTGATGGAAGCGTGTGTTGGTTTCGGTACAATAAATACCATAAAAATCTAATATTTTTGAGTATAATGATGTTATTCTATAAGAATTTAATAGTTATAATTTAATGTGGGGATAAGGGAATAAAATAGAAATGCATGTTGAAGAACATTAACACTTTTTTGGTGAACTCCTTTTGGTTTGCATTGAGGGGATTTTTTGGTTTGATCTCATTCTAAAGTGAGGTCTCTATGGCTAGGGGGATGATTTTGGGAGATTATTTATTCAGGGTCTCAATGAGTCCTAGGGATTTATATGTGTGATGAAATCAGGGAAGTTTTGTTCCTTTTTAGATTAGAGGAGGACCGGCCTTCATATACATATAAAAATGTAAACACTATTGGGAGATATCCCTTATATCATGTGACTAGAACAATGATCCCAAATCTATAAAAGAGAGTATATGGTCTAATAATTTCCATAAAATTCTTTTTAAACATGTTTTAAGTCATTTGGACACTAAAGATTAAATTTAAACCACTGAGTAAGAAAAATTCAACTTTAATCGTTGTAATAAAGTTTGACTATTTTCACAAATATTTTTTGTAAAAAACTACTTTTTAATTATTAAAAATTATAAATGAAAATTATTACAAATATGAAATAATTTTTTCTGAATTCCAATAATGGATGTGGAAGAATGTAATGTAAATTTAATCCCATAGATGGGTTAACAAAGCGCGTTTTTAAATTTAATATGTTCAAAGATGTTCAATGTTTTTATATAAAATTTCAATGAGAAAATTATTAAAATGACCTAAATTTGTTAAAACAATATAAGATTTATCAAATTATTATTTTAAAATATTCAAAAATTAATTTTACTAAATTAATGAATTAGATGAAAATACAGCTTTCCATTAAAAATCATTATTTTTCACTCTTCATAAAAAGTATTAAACTTATGAGAAGAATAAAAAAATCACCCAAATATAATATTGATATTAATATTTCAAAAATTAGGTATATTTTTTTATATATGAATTAAAAAAATATAATAATTAAATTTTTATATAGATTCTCCATGAAATGTTGATAAAACTTTATTTTAATATAGGTTTTAAGGTTAAAACTAGATTTATTCTTATCTTACACCTATTGAATAAATTTCAAAAAAAAATTAAAATGTTCAAAATTAATATAGTTTATTCTATTCATTCTTGCTTATACGACTACTAGGAGACAACTGCCATATTGAAAAAATATTAATAAGATATTATTGTTTGGTATAATTCAGTCCATCATGAAATGTAAGATTTAAAAGAAACTTGTTATTTTTTGTTATGTATTCTTTTAGACATAGAATCACTTTTATTTTAACATTTCTATTTAATTCAAAAATATTAATACATATGAATAACACTTATTCTATCATTTCTTGGGCTATTATAAGGGATAAATCATTATTTAAATAACAAAAAAATACCCTCATGACTACTTATATATTTAACTAACCCTTACTCAATATCTACATCCCATCGTATAATCATGAATCCCCTTGTTATGTATATTGGAAATAACGATTAACTACATATCTCCAAGAACACCACACACTCACCTATTCCTTGGGTAAGTGTGCGATAACTTCCATTCAATATCATCATTTTTCCCACCATATACCAATATAAAAATTGAGGGATACATTAATATTATGATAAATGATATAAGATACCATATAAGTAAATAGGTGATAAACTATTCTAAAATATCCCTAACTCATATAATTATTTGATCCTCTCTATAAAAATAAGGTCGTAAAATAACTGAACAACATCTTAGTAATTATTTTAATCCTCTCTTGATTGAATGTATATTTCTCATTCATCAATAGTAGAAGTATGATATCTTGAATCCATGGTACAAAAACACAACAACAATAAAAATATTATGTAATTATATTAAAAATAATATGAATAATTACTTTAAGGTGACGAGGAATAATAAAAACGATTATAAAACAAAAAATAAGAACCTTTTCAATGGAGGAATCCACATTTTTTAATAGTAATATTTTAATTCCCTGGAAACTATTTTATTTTAACACATAGATGGTGTTAACATGGATGGTTATCCCATTGATGCGGCCTTATAGGTGTAACATTTAATTCCATTCAAAACATTGATTTAATCAATTTTCCAAACATTATAGATCTTCTAACATTTGAATTTTTAGATTTTAGTATTATTCATTTATCTTATAGGAATATATTAACCATGGGATCTTTTTCCAGAAACACCTCCATCGTTATCCATCATCTAGGATTATTTTGAAATTTTCTTGATAGCATTTCCCTTTTTTGAATATGAAAAACCATACAAATATAAAAAAATTCCATTTTATTCTAATATTTTTTCTAAAGACTCAAAATAATTTGAATGGAATTTCTAATTTAAATATATACATTTTTCACATTTTGTACTATAATATACATACCCTAAAAAAGAAATAAATAAAAATTTACTATATACATTTGATAATTATAGTTAGATATAACCATAAAAAATGTAAATGCTGAAATGAGATAGAAAACACATAAAAAATATAATAACAAGAATATGTAAGTGTATATCATCTTTGTCACCTAGAACTATGACAGACATAAAAAAACTAGAAAAAAGTTAAAAAAAACAATATAATTGTAATTTACATTATAAAAATTGAATAGTAAAACCATGAGAGTAATATAAGTGATTGATGATGTAAAAAAATATTATGTATTTATATAGGGGAGAAACAGAATATGTCTTTTGGAATAGTAACATGACCATAATTATTTGTAATATGGTAGTGAGAATAATAAATAAATTGTTTGAATAGTAAGATAATATATTGGGTATCTTATAAAAAAAGTATATAAAAATTATATTAAAATACAATTAAATATGTGTCCATTTTGAAAAAATAGATATTTAACATAATGAACCCATAATTTTCTTTTTAGAAATTATAAATTTTCTATTTTCAAAAAATTAAATTTCATTAAATAATAAATAAAATTCCATCATTTTAAAAATAGTTTTTTATAAAAAATGGATATTTATAAATAATTGATAGTATGATTTTATTGAAACACAAGTAATTTTTCAATGTGTATGAAATTTGATCATGTAATAATAAACAAAACATTCAAATAAGTAAGAGTGGAATTTAAATCTTATAATTTCTCATATTAAGAAAAATATTTCAAAACAATGGATTTCAATTTTGGAATAAATACATTAAAATAATTCATTGGTAATTTATTATCAATTTTTTTAAAATATTAACCTTTTAGGTGAATATAAAAATATCATATATATATATATATATTATAAAAAAAATATTTATTAAACATATGAAAAAACTATATGGGATTCTAGAAATTGTAGTAATATTCTAATAACCCCATTATGATTGACTCACAAGGCCATTACATATTTGTAACTATCAAAAGATATAATATTTTATTCCAAAAAAACCATGTCCTCCTCTGATAAATACCAACCATCACCACCCAATTTATCAAAATATTCTAACAATTATATAATAACAAATCTACTTTAATATCTTTTCAAGCCTCTCCCAATTTCGTAGGATTTGTAGTATCATAAAAACCTATCAACGGTTCCTTAAGGTTTAACTATGTGTGAAAATATAAAGGAAGAGGTAATGTTCCCAACATAACTCTCATTAATATTTTTCCTCTTATACCTACAGAAATATAATATTTCCCTAATATAATGATATCAATAATATATTTAATATAATTAAGGGTGTTTATACAAATGGAATATCCATTACCTGACCCCTTTCATTCAAAGTATACAAAAAAAATATTTTTTTCATATTACAGTCGGTTACTAATCTCCATTAATAACATATTTAATTTTTCTCCCTCACATACATGGATGGATAGAATTAACATATTTTTATTAAAAATGAGATAAATAATTATATTATATATTTTTCATTTTCTGTAAAGGATAAATAATTATTAGGTTAATTAAACCAAATAAATTCCATATAGTCGAAATACATCTGGTTATTTGGAACTATCTAAAACTTTATAATGATATGAGTATCATTCCATTACACTTCTATTTTAATGGTTAATTTATAATATACATATTATAATGAATAATAAAACATATTTCTATCGAACAACTTAATGAATATCAATAGTATGGTATGTATATTCATAATATTAAAATACAATGATTATAAAATAATATAAAAGGGTAATAATGATAGAAATATTAATTAATATGGTTATGAAAAATAAATTTAATTGATATAATTTTATTATTCAGGATGTTAGATGAACGTACTGAATGATACATGAACCCAGGGGAAGGGATCTTCCAAACCACCAACATTACATATGGGGTTTTTATTCTCTTTTTACTCCCACTCCCTCTACAATCTTGTCATATAATTGAAAATTATGTTTACCATTCTTCTTTATATAAATACCTAGTTTACAATTCTTTTTTTGGATAATATATGTTCTTCACGTTCCCTTCACGATTCCCTCTTTTATGAAAACCCATTTAATAAAAAATTTTAATTCTTATCATGTTTCATGTACCACTCAATATAATTATTTTAACCATATACGGTTTCCAAAACACTCATACTTAATTGAAAAAAGTTTGGATTCATTAATGATTTTAATGAAATTATTATGTTATAATCTATATTAAAGTCAGTTTACCCTTTTTCTTAAAACCTACCATAAGAGGGTCATTTCCAAACAAAAAACTACACACAATTTCTATATTCATTTAACTTTAAATTCATTATCATGAACATTGGCTTATTATTCATTTATAAAAAAATGATTTATTTATTTCTTACATTATGGGAATCCATGAAACTCCAAAATATTTAAATATGTAATTCTTCTTTAAAAAATACTATAATTGATACCCCAAAATCCAGGATCCGGTGTAAGCCGGTCCTAATAAAATAAAATAAAGAAAGCGAGTGAAATGAGTCACGCATACAGGGGAATATTACAAAATCGAGTGTGCACCACCCCACACTTGTCTGCCTCCACCAGTGGAGCGCAATAGTACGGGGTCATAAAAGACCACATCTCTCCTGCATCCGTGAGCGCCCGCTTTTCCAGTGCATCCGCCACATGATTCGCCTCTCGGTAGACATGTGATACCTCCACCCGCATCCGCGCAATATCATTAAGACAGCCCACCCATTGCGGCAGTACACGCCATGGAACTTGGTGCGTCTTGGTTCTCAAGGCGTGGACCGCAACTTGAGAGTCAGATTCAATCCATATATGTTCCCAGTTAAAGCGGACAGCGTACCTGATGGCATATACCATGGCCCAAAGTTCCGCTTCAAATGTAGTGCCAATTCCAATGGCTTGATGATAGCATCCTTTCATGAACCCACGGTAGGTGCGAAACACGCCTCCACATCCCGATGTGCCAGGAGCACCCACCGATGCCCCATGAACATTAACCTTTAGGCAGGGTCCGATGGGTGGGATCCAACGAATATACTTCATCATCCGAGGCAATCCGGGCCACCCCGAGACACCAAGAGTACGAAGGATTTGTAGATCTGCAACAGTGTTAGACATTGTCCCATCCTGCACACTAGATGCTGCATAAACATCCCTATGTATCGCCCTCACCCCTTTCTGAAAAGTGTGGAACAGATCATTGAAATTTTCCGCATTGAGGGTGTCCCAATTGACAGTAACAGCCTCCGCAATTGCAGACAAAAACAGATTAAAAATCCGTTCACTGAACGTGCCATGAAAAGCAGCAGACAACACTTGACAAACCGACCTGTTGGTGTCAACATTCACCCCAAAAACCATCCCGATGTACTCCTATAATTGCATTGCATGGTCGCAGCCCACAAAGACATGCTGGACCGTTTCCTCAGCAGCTTTACACATGTAACATATGGAAGCCATTTGGAGCCCAGCCTTCTTGAGAGAATCCGATGTAGGAAGACGATTTTTTCAGATTCTCCATATCAGAGAAAACCGATTAGGTTTGATGAAGCGTGCTCTGTATTTCAGAAACCATGCAGGTGTAGGGGAATGATCCCCAAATGTGGTCCTGTAAAAGTCTCTGCTATTGAATTGCCTGGTTCTGCTATGCATCCAGATCAGAGTATCATGCTCCATGAAGACATAACCAGTTACTTCATGCTCAACCTGCACAGGAGCACAAAAAGAAGCAGATTGTAGCTCTGATAGAAAGATGGAAATGTCAAATTGACTGCCTCAGGTGGCACGTTATAATCACAAAGAGGCTGTGTGAGCCATCTTGTGTTCCAGCAGTTAAGGGTGGAATCCCTACAAACCAACCAGCGGGTATCATGCATGATTCTGACATACGCCTGCTTGATAAGAGTCTACACCGACGAGGCAAGGTGCCATTTGTATCCATTTAGGAGCCTCCTTGTTATCCTGTTTGAGAGAAAATCATCATCAGCTTCATGAGTAATCAGGTGCCAAGTGAACTTCCCAATCATCCCATCATTAAACGTCCGGAGGTCCTTGATTCCTAGGGCCCCCATCTCCACCGGTTTAATGCATTCCTTCCAGGCCACTGTAACCAGTTTTCTTTCATGTGGGGACCCCATCCATATGAAATTCCGTACCATACTCTGAAGTTCCTTGAGAAGACCCCTCGGCCATTGATAAATGGAGAAGGAGTATACAAATTTCGATGTGATGACTGAATTCACAAGACAAACCCTTCCGGCCATGGACGTAGCTTTCCCCTTCCAGCTGGCCATCTGATGAACAATTCCAGTAGATATTCCTTCAAGGTGTTGTCTTTTCACTTTCCCCCAAAATAGTGGGACTCCAAGATATTGGAAGGGTAAGGAGCCCCTCCTCACCCCAAGAAGTCTGAAAACTCTGTTCTGTTTCCCCACTGAAATTCCATTTCCGAAAACAATGGACGAATTGTCCCAACTAATGGCTTGCCTAGAAACCTCCTCATAATGACTGCAGAGGGATTTAATAGATGAGATAGTTTTCCTTGACGCCTGACCCAGGAGCACGATGTCATTGGCAAACAATAAGTGTGACGGGGAAAACTCACTCACACCATCCGTCATACTTTTATAAAGACCCAAATTAGAGAGGTCATTGATACACCTACTCAGGTAGTCCTCTGCCATAGCAAAAAGCAGGCCAAATAGTGGATCACCTTGCCGCACCCCCCTTATGCAAGGAAAAAATCCCATAGGGGCACTGTTGACATGAACTGATAATATGGATGACTCCAGAATGGTACGGATCAGATTCACAAAGTCATTTGAGAAGCCATATCTTCTAAGAACATTAAGAAGAAACCTCCACTGAAGAGTGTCAAAGGCCTTGGAAATATCAATTTTTATGGAAAAATTTCCTTCCTTTGTGTTCCGTCTCATAAGATTGACACTCTCCGAGGCCATAAAAAGGCACTTTTGAATGTTCCTCCCAGGGATGAAACCGAATTGATTCGCAGTGATAATGTCATTAACCACCCCACCCATCCTTTTCACCAAATCCTTGTTAATTATTTTGGGTATCGTGTTCCCAAGAGTAACCGGTCTGAAATCCTTAATATCAAGGGAGTTCTCTTTCTTAGGGATGAGAGCAATGAAACAGGAATTCATTCCATGAGGCATATATGAGTGCGCGAAGAAATCCTTAATTCCATTCATGATGTCATTCTGCAAGATATCCCAATAGAATATATAGAATTTATTCGTGAACCCTTCCGGACCTGGGGTGATCTCAAGATTAAGTGATAGAAGGGCAGTTCTGATCTCTTCTTTGCATGGGGAAGCAAGTAAAAGCTGATTCATGTGGTCATCAATGCAGGGACTGATGTTCTCAACCATGCGATGGATGTTGGACTGCCCATTATCAGAATACCTTCCCTTGAAGTATTTAGCAACAGCCTGTGATACCTCATTTTCTTCACTGTAGAAGTGCCCATCAATACTGATCACCCTGGTCCCTGCCCGCACCCTTTTTTCCTTATGTAACCTGTTGAAGAACTTGGAATTTCTATCCCCATCCGTTAACCATTTGACATTCAGTTGATTTCTAACCAGCCTTTCCTTTAGCATTAGTAGATCATCCATCCTATTGTGGGCCATTATTTCCTCTCTGGATATAGTTGACCGCTGATCATGACAGACTTGAGTCCTGGCCAGCTCCTCATCTGCCTTCTTGATGTCCTCATCAATTTTCGAAAATGATCTTTTACTCCATTCTCTTAAGAGCCCCTTAAGGTGCTTATGCTTCATTGCAAGTTGGTGCAGAGGACTCCCAATGACTTTTGTATTCCATGCCTCCAAGATAATATCCTTGCAAACTGGAGTCACAAGCCATCCATTGTTGAATTTGAAGGGGATGGGAACCGACCTTGTGTGCTGTGTATTCACCTCGATAACCATCGGATTGTGGTCAGAGTGATGCTTCGGGAGCGTGAAACTGGACACCCCATAATTCGTATCATGATCACCAATGCAGAAAAAACATATATCAAGCTTGCTTTCTTGTTTCCCCTCCCTTGTATACCTACACCATGTAAAATCTGCACCAGCTATGTTGACTTGTTCTAGATTACAATAATGAATGCATTCCGAAAAATCAGCAGCAACCACCCTATTGAAGTTTGATCCAGTTTTCTCCTCAAGCTTCAGAACTGTGTTAAAATCACCAATCATCACCCAGTTTGGCATCATCCTCCTAGAAGTATCCTTAAGCTCTTCCCATAATTCCCTCCTCTTTATATAATAATTGGAGGCATAAACGAAAGAGACATAAAAATCCTACCCAGCATATGTGTAGCTGATCAGGATACTTTGGTTCCGATTTTCACATGAAGTGATCTTACTGCCATCATGATTTAACACCCATAAGTGATCCATATGATATGCATGTTGTTTGTTTGAAACGTACCTGTATCCTAGAGATCCCCATTTGAATCCTTTCCAGTTTTCAAAGGGTATTCTTGGCTCAGCAATACCAACAAACATCGGTTTATAGGTCATGAGGTAATGTCGAAGGGCCCTGACCGTGCGGGAGTTACCCAGCCCTTAACAATTCCAAAAAAGGATCTTCATTTCTTGCTGGTCATTCCTCTTGTCAGAGGCCCCCCTTTCCTATCCACCTGTAGCTGTTTCAGCTTTTTCTTACCCTGGCCATTCTGCCTTTGCTGTTTAGCAGTAGTAATATTATGAGGATCCCTTATCGCTTGGCATGCCCCTCTGTCTCCTTCCATCGGTGGGGCAGTGTTGGCACTTTTCTCTAAGCCTGAACCAATTGAATCCCGGCCTGCACTTCCCTTCACAAGCATGACCTCGCTATCCGCACTTATCTCCCCACTCATTTCAGCACCAGCGTTCACTTCTGGGCATATTGTACCATCATTATTCCTAGCATCTTTCTCGGCGGCCAAATACCCATCCAATCCATCACTAGTAGCATCAAATCCACCCTCTTCCACGGGCATAGCATATTTTTCACTGCCTTCCACCTCATCATCCCATAGACGGCCACCGAGGGGCATGAAAGAGTTCCCACATTTGAGAGGGGGGTCACTTCCATCCGAGAACCTTCTTCGGGCAACCTTGGATGGTATGATCTGGGTGAACCTCCCTCCTGGATCAGAAGATGGATGGCCACCTAAACCTCTACTAGCGTCTTCTGTCAGTTTTATTGATTGATCCCCCAGAACATTTTGCACCTCCCGCTCTGCAGATTCATACTGAGACAAGGTGGCCTTCCCATCTACAACCTGCCCAACCTGCACTTCATTTCCAGGTAGATCAGCCCTGGCAGCAGAAGAAGACCGTCCCATATTCAGAGCATGTTTCCCAACCCCACTTCCAATGCCATCATCCGGGTCCTTAGAGGGAGCAAGAGGATTTCTCTCCTTCCCCTTCCTTCTTCTGCACATGCTTCCTTCATGACCCTTCATCTTGCAAACATTGCACTCCATGTCCCGTTTACATTTGGAAATCATATGCCCAAAGAATAAGCAATTCATGCAGAACTTGGGTTTCCTTTCATAAAAAATATCAAGCTTCATGCTATCATCCCTTGTGGTAAGAATTACCTCCTCCACCAGCGTACTCGACATGTCAACTTCAACAAGAACTCTCACATATTGTCCAAGCTTTGGATTCTCTGTCTGCCGATCCATACGAATGGGATTTCCAAGAGAGGAGGCAATGTCCCAGAGGATCCTCGGATTCCAATACAGCCAATTCAGCTTATATATTCTAATCCATAACTGCGTATGAGAGTTTCTGACATTCATAGGATCAAAATTTTGATCCCACTTCTGCACATTCAGAAAACCAGGGTTCAAAGATACCGTGCCCTTGATCCATGCTTTCCGTTTACCTTCATCCGTGGGGAATACCACATGGTAATATCTCCATCCCATCACAATCATCCTCCATTCATCAAAGCCCCAAACTTCCGCAATCCTTCTTTGCAGGTCTTGCAATTTCCACAGACGCCCACCTTTCGGAGTAACTACCCGCACAATAATTGAGTATCGGCATTGAGTTACCCATTCCTCCACTACTTCCTGGTTGGCCACAACATGGGCGATCCTCCCCTTCCTTATCAATCTTCCAGGTGGGGTGCTTCGAGGTTCGAGAAGGACGGCCCCGCTGCATAGCGCACTAGTTCTGAAAAGTTCCTCTTGCTCTCCGCAGGTTCTTTTGAAACAGCCATATTGACGATTTCATCATTCCAAGAGACTGAAAACATCTCCCTGTGACTTATCGGCTCAGTGCCTGGCCTCTTATCACCCGCATTGGCTTCCCGCATCCCCTGACTGGGATCTGGTGTATCATCATCCTCAATCGGCTTAGGGTTTTCGCCCGGTTCCCCTGGAGCCATCCTCCTCATAGCTTTTTCATACTATAATTGATAACATACATTAAAAATGATATAGAACTAAAATGAGTTACTATATAATTAATAAACATTTAGAGAATAAAAATATGGCCATATATTAAGAAACATAAACTGTAATTTTTTTTATGAAATTTACAGATTATAAAATAATAAATTAATATGATATGATTAAAACCATTCAAATATAAAAGGGACACTTTTAAAAGATGTTATTTCTCGGTATTATGTATTCTATATTAATAAATTAAATTAATCGATTTTACAATATTATTATGATAAAATTTAGTGCATAATTTTTTGATTTAATATATTAACGCTCAATTTAATAGAAATTCATATAAACTATATTTATGAACACATACTGTTTAACTATGTGATTTTTCTATAAATTCATGTTTGGTTAACATGTTTGATTTTTATTCAAAAGATAGATTCATGGATTTTATAATTTTAATTTGATGAAATGAACATAATATTTTAAAATTATCATGTAAAAAATAACTTAAAGTCAATTGTTTTATTTTTGGGAAAGAATGATTTTTAGTGAATCGTGAAAAAATATAATTTATTTATTTTATTTTATTTTTATGGAATTATCAAGAAATAAATATGAAATGAATATTTAGGAATAAAAATTATAGAAAAAAAGTATTTAAGATATAATATAATTCATTTAAATATATAATGTTGAGATTATAAATCTATAATGGACATTTTGAAAATTTAAGTAATGTTTTTATTGAAATTTAAACTAATTTTGGTTCATTTTATTTAATTAAGTAACATAACATTACATTATTTTTTTTGGTATGAAAGAAAAATAAGTTTCATTCTAATTTACCTAATCCAATTGATTCCATGGGAATTTACATTATACATGCATTTCATATAAAGACATTTTTATGTTTATGATGGTAGATTTATAAAAATGGTTCTCATTACATTTTTTGAACATATATTAATCATAATTTCAGTAAGATAAATGAAATGAGTCTTTTAAAATAGTTTAATTATTTTGTTTACTCATAATTAATATAATTTAATGAGATTAACAGAATTTTTTTAAATAAATAGTAACCATGGTAAGAATTTATAACCAGGGTTAAGGGTAAAAAGAGTTATTGGGGTTACAAATAAATGGATAAGGATTCATGATAACACAACAAAATTTATTAAACCACATTTATTAGTTTGATTTAGTTCACAACACACATATCATTAAATATATGATAATTTGGATTTAATTTACTACAGTAAGACATGTATTATATAATAATGTTTTATATATATAAATGTTTTCCACCTACCTCACTTATAAAAAGGAACCCATTATACTCTCATATACATACTTATTAAAAACATATCTCAACCAATCCCAGAGAAAATACATTCCAATTTTTTTCATTACATGTAGATTCATTTTTCTTAAAAATACCACATCACGATGGATTGAGTAATAAACCAAAGTTGGTTACCCAAGGAAGGGGTATATATTCATATAGTTCTTTTTCATGTTCTATAACGAGTTGTTTTTATGTTAATTACATATCAAATTTCAATGAATTTTCCATCTCATAAAAAAATCATCACCCATGTGAATATATAGACTAATGTCTCTACAAAGTTGTATAATTAATTTTTCATGAGTAATTTATTTTATCTTTTATAAATATAAAATTAATGAATAAATATCATATTTAATACATAATTCTTATTCCAAAAATATATTTTATCATCAATATTCTTACCCTTCCATCCATTGTAAAATGATAACATCATTTTTTGTACATATATACTCCAATCACATAAAAGTGACGTTATTTTTTTCTCTTACAACATTTCATGTTAAATCACCCAAACATTCGAATAATATTTTTTTCTAGAATTTTGTGGTTAATTTATTTTTTACTAAAAAAACAATATCCTTTTCTTAATGAAGTGGTTATAATTAAAATGAGACTGTTGGGTTTCAAATTTTATATAATTTTTGGTCAATATGACCATTAGAAAAAATACTCTTAACGTTATGATTATTGTTTATAAATACAAATTTTCATGATTAATTAATACATAAATAATATTCAATGAAAACATCCAGTAGACTCAGTCCTTATGAATCCCACCTACCGGAGATTGGGAAGTAGGTAGCATCATTGGGCATTTCTCTAGACCAAGCCCAAGATGAACTCCAATATGTTAATCTTGAATGGAATCACTTAAAGGATAAGTTCAAGATAATAGATATCACCAATCGGGAAATGTTGTCTAAGCCAATCCAAGATTCTATAATCATAGGAACACCTTACACATAGGTCCTGTGTAGGTTTAATATGGGGATATGGAACGAGGACTTACTTACTTTATGTAAATCCTTTTATTTAAATAAATTTTTTATTTCTTATAATGGTAAAATTTTTAAATTTCAAAAGTCAAGATAAATATAGGATGAATTTATAGAAGTTCCATATTATTGATAAATATTTGGAAAAGTTATTTTAAAATAATTATTTTTATACTTTAAATAATTAATAATTTGAAATAATTTTTAAAAAATAGTCTTTTATTGTTATGATCATTATGAAATTAAGATTCTAATAAGATCAAAATATTTTTTGGTGAATAGAAAATTATGAAAATTAATATTACCCTTTTTAATTGTAATGTGACCAATGGAATAGTAACCTCACTTAAGAAATTGTAAATATAATTTAGGCATCTTGATTGGTACTTTCATATAATAGCATAAGTAAATATCTATTTTAGAAATTATTAGTCAAATATTATATTTTTTTTCAGGTGAATCATGTTTTTAAATGAAAATAAAACATATCAATATTAAGAAATTATTTTCTTAAAATTTAGTTCATTTTTGAATTAGTGAATCGATATTAGATTAGGCTGAATTTATGAAATTTTTATAAAATGTTTTGTAGTTCGGTGAATGGTAAAAATACAGTTTTGATTGTTGGTTTGTTTAATGATATCATTAAATATGTAATATTTCTGGTTGACTCTTGTACAGTAATATATTTTATATGGTATCCCATGTTTCAAATATAATGGAACAATACCATGGGTAAGGCCATGGTTTTGCTAATACCACTAATGAGGTGTCTCTTGGAAATTATTAAAATATTTCCTCACTTTTAATATAAATACCAATCCTTTCCTTAATTTATTTCATTGAAAATTCCTTTAAAACAAATATACGCTCTTTTTACCTCTAAAGGAGTCCAACCATTTTTTTTCAAATCCACCCTAGGTCCCATCCTTCTAATTTTTGGAGTTACTCTTCAAGGTAAGTGAACCTTTCACCCTCCTCTTTTAGTCATGACATCCTTTATTTTTTGTCTTCTAGTTTCTATTTTATTATATTGGGGTATGTTATTATATATCATTATTTTTGCACAAATTATTTATTAGGTGAGGAGAGATATTTTTTTATCTCATCGAATCATTTTAAAAATTATAAAATGACACCATTAGGATGTGGAATTGTTGTAAAATAAATCTCATCTTTTCCTATCTTTCTTGTTTCACTTTTAGTTGTCTGTCATTAAAATATCCATACCATATTCTTATTTAAATTTTATTATACCCCTATACTATATTATAAGTTTTTAATGAGTTTTTTATCCTTTTATCCAATATTTTTAAGGTTTTCTAAAACCATGTTATATAGCAGTTATGTTGCAGAATATGTCCTCTCAAAATCTCTCTCTATTTATCTCAAGGATTGTCTTATTTTATTTTTATGAATACCCAAACCTATTTCGTTTCTAGGGGTATTCAAAAAGACATAAAAATTATATATTTTATTCTGGATTTGACATAAATGAATCTCTCATTCCTTTTCCCTGGGTTATAAATGACATAATGATTCGGTTTTTAATCACTTTTAAATCATCAAGATTACAAAATAAAACCCATTTCTTTTATTATCTTTGGGTTATTTATGAAATTTTGTATTATTATACTTGTGGATCACATGAAAATAAATACATATTTTGGGTGTGCTCTGATATCACTCTAATTAATTGGGAAAATAAATTAATCTCTATAGTTCACATATTTTACGATACCTTGGGGAATAACCATGTTACTTTTTGTGACACCTTGGGGATATACCTTTGTGATATGTTCATGAATGTCTAAAATAAATCTTTTTGACACATTGTAATGTTATTTTTCTTGTTATTATAATTATTATATGCCTCTTTATCCACAAGTTATTATTGATATTTGTCACATTCACATGTAAATTATTTCACTAGTTTTTGTTACTGGGCCTTCTTCTCACCCTTTCCTTTGATGTATGTCTCCAGGTTATGTGATGTTGTAATTGTACTTAGTATAAACCTATGATGATTCCTTAAATGTGTTTTAAAATATTTTTTTATGTTTTCATGTATTATGTTCCTAATTTCCAAGACACTAGACTTTAATGATCCTATGTTTGTAAAATGTAATGAAAAGTTATTTAATATAAAGGCAGCATTCCATTGTTGTTATCAAAAGAAGGTTTAGTTATTTGTGGAAATTAGGCTATTAAAACATTAGGAAGAACACTATAGAAAAGATCAAATAAAATAAAACATTCTTGTATTTTGGTGAAATAGTATATAAGTGGTATCCGAAAAAATAAATCTCAGTATGGAATCGAACAAGTGGATGTGGCTCTAGAACAGATGTACCTTGGAGTGAAAAAACTAAAAATGAGATGGGGGTTAACATGGGGTATCATGGTACAGGAAAACAGGCCTTAGTGCACTGCTATTTTGAAACTCCTAGTGGAAATTTTTGGTTAATCAAAAGATATTCATGAATCATTATGAAGGATTTATAGAGAAATGTAATTGTTGTTAAAGAATAATATTTTTTAAGTGTAATGTTTTAAGACATATAAATCCATTATTATTAAAAGATTCATAAATGAAATAAGTTTCTCACTAAAGTTTTATTCTTTTAGAAAATGGTGGGAAATAGGAGGAACTGTGAAAATGGTGACCATAATAGACCACGTGTCGATGACCCTCTGATTGAAGCCGAAATGGAAACATTCAAGAGAATGTTGAACCAACTATCTCAAGTTATGGGATATAACTTAAATCAAGATGAGAGACCAGTCTCACCATGAAGGTAACAAAATTCTTGTTGAGCCCTTTGTACATCAACGACCACCTAACATCATTGGATATACCAGCCCATTGATTGCTAAAGATTGGATCAGCTCTATCAAGAATATCTTTTTTGTGCTCTACTGTTTGGAATAAGAGAAGGTTAACCTAGAAATTTTTTGCTTATAGGGAAAAGTGATCGATGGTGGGAGATGATTAAAAACATAACGCAAAGAGTAGAGGTTGAAGTTATGGAGTGGTAAGAGTTCAAACGGATATTCTTCAATAAGTACTTCCCTCATTCGATGAGAAAAACAATGGAGAAGGAGTTTCTCAAGATGAAGCATAAGGAGAATGAATCTTTTTGAAGCTATGAGATGAACTTCACAAGTCTTTCCCATTATACCTTGAGAATTGTCATAGATCCAAATGGAAGGTTTGATAGGTTATCTGGTGGAATAAGACCGCATCTGGAGGAAAATCTGGACAACTAAGTCTAATATAGCTATGATGTGATTATGAAAAGTTCTATGAAATTTGAACCAGAGTTCAATGAGATTTAGTGGTCTCATAAATCCAATAAAAATAAGATATTGATGGTGGAAAGCATATTAAGGAGCATTAATCAGGGAAGAGGAGGCAATAAAGTGAAACATTCGATGTGAAATAAATGTTTGTAGAAGATGTCAGGGAACTTCCTACTTGGAGTGGGAAGTTCAAATAGTGTGGAAGAGATGACCATATCACACAGAATTATTGTAGTTAGGTGAAGGATAAAATTACCAACACTAATGACAAGGGGATGATGATGTAATCCCTACTTGATATCCAATTCTATATGTGTGGAAAACTTGCAAACTTTTTGAATCACTATCCAAATATGAGGACAGTAAAGGGGGAATCACCATTAGCCTCAACAAAGGCCAAGGGAACAAGGTAGTGCTTTTTATATCCCTATATCTGAATTTGATGTCCCAAATGATGTTCTGGAAGGTACTATTGTTATTATCTCAAGGATATCAAGTACTTTTTTTAATTATGGTTCTACACATTCCATTATTTCCACTATGTTTTCATGGAATGTAGAATCATCCCATGGGTTTATAAAAGTATAATTATCATTCAAACCACCTAGTGGGATTATCCAAGCATCGTCATTATTTAGAAACTATATTATTTACTTTACTGAGCACAATCTTATCACATCTTTAGTAGTCATTCCCATGCTAGAATTAATCATTATACTAGGGATGGAATGGATCTTAATGTATAATTCTATGATCAAATATAGAATCAACGAAATCTCAGTAGCCTTGAATGTAAAACCTATTTTTCGTTTCCATGGAGAGATATATCAACCCGATATTTGTTTAGAGTAACATCCTATATATTTCATTATGGATTTTATTGTGGAAGAAAAAGAAGTAAATGACAGTATAATGATATAAAATGTCCACATAGTCTAGGAATTCATTGATGTATTTCCTGAGGAGAAACCTATACCTCCCTTATAAATAGTAGTAGAGTTCCCCAATGAACTCATACTTGGATATCACCAATATCAAATACCCCATATAGAATGGAAAATGTGGAGCTAAAATAATTAAAGAAGAAACTCCAAGGTCATTTGGATAAAGTGTTGTTCAATCCATGTGTGTCTTCATAGGGAGAACCTATTCACTTTGAGAAGAAGAAGGATGGATATATGCAGTTGTGCATTAATTATAGATAACTGAATGGGATCACAGTAAAGAAAAAATAGCCTCTTCAAAGAATTGATAACTTATTTGACCAATTTCGAGGGGCTCAATTCTTCTCTAAGATTGATCTTTACTCTGGATATCATAAATTGAGGGTAAAGAAGGGAAATATTCCAAAAACAGCCTTCTGATCATAATATGGGCATTATGAGTTTCTTGTTATGCCATTTTTCGTGACTAATGCACCTTCTATTTTTATAGATTTGATTAATAGAGTCTTTATGGACAACCTAGATAACATTGTGGTAGTTTTTATTGATGAAAATTTGATATATTTCAAAACTCATGAGTAGTATGAGGATTATCTAAGGGTTATTTTGGAAACTCTTTAGAAGGTGGAGATTTTTGGAAGTTTCAGAAAATGTGTATTTTGGTTACAAAAAATTCCTTTCTTGGGGGAAATTGTAACCAATGAAGAAATCATAGATGAACCTACAATGAAAATGGTTGTATTTGAGTGGCCTCCGCCTTCAAAAATAACTAACATTAATTGTTTCCTCAGATTAGTGAAATATTATTGGATGTTTGTGAAAAATATATCATGGTTTTATAATATATTAACCAAGTTAACCAAAAAGGGGTCACGTTGATCAGGACAACAGAGTGTGAGGAATGTTTCCAAGAGCTGAATAATATATTGGTTACTGCAACCATGTAAACTCTTCCTTCAAGTGGAGAAGGATTCATTGTTTTTAGTGATTGATCTCTGAAATGTCCTGGGTGATTCCTCATGCAAAATGACCAATTCATTGCTTATGCATCTTGAAAAATGAAGACTCATGAGCAGAAAAATCCAATGCATGATCCTATGTTGGCAGTATTTGTTTGTTATCTAAAGATATGGAGGCACACTATTTATGTGGAGAAATTTGATATATGCAAAGACCATTGATGTTTTATGTATATATTCACACAAAAGGAATTGAACATGAAATATATCAGATGGTTGGAACTTCTTAAATACTATGAATTTTCAATTCATTATCATCCCGAAAGAGAAAACAAAGTCAATGATGCTTTAAGTAGGAATGACCTGGTTGTTCTATCCATTATGTTGATTCAAAGAGATCCCATGATCTAAGACCTAGTAATAATAGACGTGGGAATTATAAGGGATCAGACATCATCAACCCTATCAAAAATGATTTATCAACCATCATTACTAGAGTAAATCAAGAAGGATTAGAAATAAAATACTTTGTTACAAAAGAAATTTAAGGCAATGAAGGTTTGGAAGTTTCATGAGTTCAATATTGATCAAGAAGGTGTACTAAAATTTCGCACAATACTATGTGTTCCATCTATTCCTGAAATAACGAAGGATCTGATGGATGAATATCATAGTTATGCTTTATCTATACATCTTAGAAGCATAAAAATGTATAGGGACATTCGTGATCATTATTGGTGGGATAATATATAAAGGTATATTGACGACTAAACTAAAACATGCTTGGTATGTCAGTAACTGAAGGTAGAGTGAAAAATTCCTAAAGGGGTGTTACAACCGCTACCCATACCCTCATGGATATGGGACAACATCACTATGGACATTGCCACTAGTATCCCAAAAACATCCAATGGAAACAAAGTGATATGGGTTATTATGGAATGTCTCACAAAGACTGCCCATTTTATCTCTATTTTGGAAGATTAAACTATTGATAAAATTTCCAGGATTTATGTGAAGGAAGTGGAAAGGCTACATGGAGTTCCACTTTATATTGTATCTAATCGTGATCCAAGGATCACATAAAAATCTGAAGAGGTATTTAACATGCTCTGAGTACAAATTGAATTTTAATATGGCTTATCACTCCTAAACTGATCACCAATCTGAATGGAATACTCAAAAACATGATGACATGTTGAGAACATTCTCAATGGAATTTTATGGTGTATGGGATCAAAATATTCCATTAGTTCAGTTATCATACAACAACAGCTTCCACTCGGGGATTAAAATGAAACCCTATGAAGTTATATATAGGAAGTGATGTATAACTCCTACTTGTTGGGATGAAGCGGGTGAGAGAAAGCTACTTGGTCCTGATCTTGTTCAAGAGAAGACAGAAAAGGTTCATTCCATCCAGCAATACATTAAGGCTGCTCAGAGATGAAAAAAGATCTATGTCAACCACTATTGAAGGGACATGGAGTTTAATGTTGGTAAAAAATTATTTCTTCAAATTTCAATTTGTAAGAGAGTCATGAGGTTTGGGATGAAAGGGAAGCTCAGCCCTAGGTACATTAGCCCCTATAAAATCCTGATTGCATAAGAGTTGTGGCCTTTTGACTTGCACTTCCTCGAAATATAGCATAAGTAGATGATGTATCCCACTATAAAATATTTTATTCTTCAATATTTTTTTATGATTATTGAATCACTAATTATTTGGCCGTGACATTCCAATAATTTATTCCTACTACCAAATTTCATGGATACCACATTTATACCACCATAATTAATGGAATGAAGGATTATTTTTACTACAAAATAACTTATCATGTTGATATATAATTAAATTGTTTATTTAACCATGATATGTTTGGAATAAATATAAAAATATTCCCTTTCACTCACATAGGAAGGGTCGGGTTGACACCTCCTCATCTAAGAAACAAGAAAAACATCATGGGTCAATGTAAAGAGGGATGAAAATTCTAACTAATAATCTACATTTACAAGACATTCAGCCGTCATTAAAGTGTCAAATAACCATAATGAAAACTAACCATTATTATCTAATCAATGATGTCCCAAGTGAGGTGACAATCTAAGAAATTCCCAACCACCAACCTAAATCTACCAAAGGAAATTATGATGATTTTCATTGAATATATAATTACTCCATGTTGTTTGTAAACACACCAAGAACAATTGTACATTGACATTCTCCTCTTGAAAATGTCTTGGACCAAATAATGAATGTTCTTCCAATTTCACCAAATATAAAGAGGATCAAATTGGATGGTGATAAAATACTTCTAATGGAGCAATTTGAATCAAATATTATTTACTATTTATTAAAAATAATAGACAAATGGTTGGTAAATTTCCCATAAACAACCAAAATAAAACATGCACCCCTAAAACACATCATAAATAATAAAAATTTATAAGTCAATATACTCATCTATATATGGTTTATATTCCATGATTAATTTCAAATGGGTTCATACATTCACCTAGAAACTATATTAAAACTGATATTTAATCTGGGATCCCTGTTAAAATACCCACAGTAGGAACCCCATGGAATTACATGATTACCTAGATATATTTGAGTTATTGTTTTTACCCCTTCTTCATTTCCCATGTAGGACGAAATTGGTATGATTTAATAAGTCTGTGAATGATCACCAAATCGCATATTTACTATTAGAAGTTTATTGAAAAATGATGATGATGTCCACAGATATATCATCTCACATCAAAATAAAAATGGGCAAGAGATGCAAAAAACTTACAGGTAACTAGTGCCATGCCTTAATCTTCTGTATTGTGAGGCACCGTGAAATGAAGTTTAAAATTGACCTCTTCACCCCTGATAACCAATACCAAAGTCTCATATCTTTTTTAAAATTTTAATTCCATGTGTGTTTTAACCAATAAGTTTAGTTCCCACTATCCATTAATTCCTACCATAGAGATATTGGTACAACCAACCGATCACGGAACATCATAGTACTCACATGAGATCGAGGCTAACCACCAGAGGTCACCCCACCATAAAGTGTTGATATTTATTTTCAATTACATATTGATCCAAATATGCTAATTAATTGAGGATTAAACATTTATAAAAATGAATAATACCTTTACATAATCTTACTTCCTCCCCCAATATCATCTAAAAACTTATCATAGACAACTCATCATTTCATCATGGATTGGGTCTGTATCATCTAGCTCAACATGTTAATGACCACATTCCCCAATCCTAGTGGGCATGAAAAATATAAATTAATAATCTAAAGTTACTAAAAGAAAACTTTCTATGACATTTTTAGATCCCTCTAAGAAAAAATATTTCGATTATATATATTGATATGAATACACCCTAAATTTCTCTCCAAAGAGATAATTCCACCATGTTTTGAGAGCGTAAATCAAGGATATGAACACAAGGTCATGAGTAGGATAATTATTGTCATTAGGGTCAAATTTTTGAGATCCATAGATCACCACCATTAACCTGACATCAATATACACCCCAACCCAAAAATTAATGATTCACAAAAACCATTATAGACCAAACCTTGTACCATATGAATCAGAATTGGATCTAAAGTCAATATCATCTTTAATTCCACAAATTTCCTTCGTAATTTTTTATTCCACTCAACATTATCCGCCTTATTGGGTCAAAAATCCTTAGAGATGCAATCTTAGAGAAATATAAAACAAATTTCTTATAACTAGATAATCCCATGATATGTTGAATTTAAAATAAAATTCTTGGTTTCTCCAATCAAATTATATACTAAATCATTTTAGGATTCACTAAGATAACCCTATCTTATATAACATGGAAATAACATAAATTATTTGATAAACATCCACATTTTGAAATATTTCCATATAGGGGATGTTCATTAATGATTCTAAGGATGAAATATAAATTATCCTTCTCTTCCTCCCCTAACATGGAGTACAAATTAATAATACAATAAATTGATGACAAAATATTCCATCGACAGTCATCACCTAACACCGGAGAAATTTAAAACAATGTTCGTTCATCATTCCAAGGTTCATGGAATGATCCAACATGAATAGAAAGAAATATGATTATAAGACACATCTATCAATCAAGATAGATGATATATAATAATAAAATAAACCTATACCAAAAAAATCCATAACCAAATAGAATCATATGATTAAGGTACCTTTAAGAGTAACCATCCATGAATCAGATCCGTCTAGTGAAAACTCTAATACATAAAAACATCTTGTCTCAGATCTTTAATAATTTTTCATTTCTTTTTATCATATGTATTAGCATGATAATGAGTTCCCCCACTCGATGATTCATAAGAATAAACATGACAGCTTTTGGTAAGAGTGTACCCAAGTCTATATCCAAGACACATTCATAAAAAAAATCATAATATGGCTAGATCATCTATAAAGATAGAATACCTTGGGTTCTTCTATATAGTAATGTTTGGTATAAATAGAAATACCACATTGATAAAAACAACCTAATAGTGTCTCATAGAATCCATTAAAACTAGTTACTATTATAATTTCATTTCTAGCTATATGACACACCATGGATACCTACAGTAGTAACCAAAGCTCCACCTAAACCAGTTTTCCTTAATATATCATCTTAAGCCATATTTTAATTATCATTTATATTAGAAAAGGATATTATGAATTATAGAATATGAATAAACTGAATTTCATCCCACAAACCAATCTCAAAACTCTAATAATTTAGTTAGTAATTAAAAAATAATAATTCAGTGATAAGTGAACTAACTCAATGAAATTTCTGGAAAACATTATAATGAAATTATCCCCTTTCTCCATGGATAAAAATTCCTCAATTTTTACCACATAAAACATTTTAAGATTAACATACTTGTTAAATAGTTTATTATATGAATTCTAGGAAAGCCTTATATATATTAGCTTATATGATGCAGTCCAACTATTTTTCTAGGTCCTTCATGCATATTACTGATCAAACCAACCATTGAGTCCTTTAGAGTTTTCATAAACTAGAATGTTCATTTGACCTGCTAGATCCATTAATGGGATTCACGGGATTTATTATCACTATAAATGATTGTGGGATTCTTCTTGGTAAATATTGATCCATGATCCACCATTTATCCCAAGTATCTTAGAACTTCCTGGCCTAATTTTTTAATTGTGGGGATATGATCTTCCTCCAATGGAGTGTATATGGGAGGATTCAACTTTGAAAATTTTCTTATAGCTTTTAGTCTATAATTTTTAAGAGATCTTAATAATGAATAGTTTAATATAAAAAGAAATAAAATATCAAAATAGCTTAAGAGATCATATCATAATCAAAATATGAGTTCCAATAATCCATTTTTAGTGTTAAAATTTTTTATTTTAATGTAAACAAAGAATCAATTAATGTGATAAAAACATTTATAATTAAAATATCAATATACATACATCCAAAAATAATCTTCACATAAATGGCCTAAAAATAATCTTCATGATTGATGTAAATCCATGGCCACCCATGTTAACTTATGTTAAGATATAGATGTGTCCTATCGAGGAACTCGTTCATAATTTATACCTAAATATTGAAGGTTCTAACTCCTTTAGGCCAAATAACAATTAAAAAACCCTGTCAAAATATTCAGACTTTGGGCTGGTTATTCTCTATGATATAGTTTTTTATCAAAGAAACCTAAATCATCATAATATGCTACCTATTATGGCTTTCCACAAGGTGAAGATCAACCCATAAACCAAAACATGTCCTTAGAGAAACAATAATGGGACAAAAATAAATAGACTATAATTTGGAAGAAACGATAACCCAACCATGAGACATACAACACCAATCCAAAAAGTTTGATCCAAAAGAAAAATAAATACAACATCAAATAAATGTCTCAATGTGACCATTCATCACCATTATCTCAATTCACTATGAAGATATCATCCAACAAATGAATTAGGTGAGTTGCATGATGTCCCTACCATTACCTTTGTCCTATAAAATGATATTTTCATACAGCCAAATTCACATGAGGGGTGTGAGAAAAATCCTTGTAGGATAGCACCATAGATGTATATAATTTATATTATTATAAAAACGTTACATCATGATTTGAATAAAAACATGTTTATTACTAAATTTAAAAATATCGTTTTTTGCAAAACAACCATTAATTTCATTTAAATAATTTAATATTATCATGAATGGGGAAGCAGAAAATAATATGATTGATTATAAAAAGGTATAAAAATGTCATCCATCGAAACTAAATACAATAATTATGTGAGAAATAAAAAATGAACAAATATCATCATATATAAAAACATGTATAATTGGGATCTAGAATGCCATAATACCCACTCAAACATGATAATGAACACTAAAGCATACATACCATGAATACCATATATATAAAGTCATTCTAATGTCTATATATATCATGATATTAACCCCTATTTGTTCCACAATCACTATGGGTTTCATATATCACTAACAGGTTGCTTTCAAGATTCCCAAGGTTTTATGTTTTTCAAAAAAAATTGAAAAACAATTCTCGATATTTTATAATATATTTTCATAGAAAAAAATTACATATCCCATGATTAAAATTTTACTTTCAAATAAAAATAACCAATTATTAAATTCATAAAACACATAAATTACACACACAATTATTAATGAAACCCCCTTATAAAATCCATTTTTGATGCCACTAAAGTTGAAACTCATTAAATAATTCATATCTGATATTAAAAAAATAATTTTTATAAACCATCAAAATTATATAATATAAAAATAATTAATTCTAGGTTTATCACTATTTTAAAGAGACACCTACCATGCCAATAGAGAAGAACTAGAAAACATTGAGAATTGATATATAAAATGAGAAGATTCAGTACTCATAAGACTAGATTCCTAAGAAACATCGTCAATTAGCACTTAAAAATGTATAGATCTAACACTCACAAAAGATCAAATTTATAAAAGAATATCGTTAAAATATTTCCTTGAGATATCTATAAAGTGGAGATGTTATTAGGTAAATAATTTAACATATCTTGAATTGTTCCTTTGAAAATGTAGAGAAATTATAAAGGATCTAAGGAGATAACTCTCTAGATATATGTGGAGAGGTTAGTATAGGACAAAGAGAGATTAATATAATATTAAACACAACAAATAACCAAGGAATTATACGTAAATTTCATCTTATTAAGAGGGTTAGATCTATACACATGGTTAGGTCACATATTTTAGCAACCTATGCACTAACTTTCTAGTAGCCTATATCATTTGAAAGTAGAGGAATGTGATTACCTATGGAGAGACACACATTTTGAAAAATATTTCTAAAGATATAAAAAATAATACCGGGACTTAAATTTAAATAAGGCATGGTCACATCATGGTTTGTACTAATCATGCGCATAAAACATTCATTTGGCCTTTTTATCCCGACGCATCATATTTTTTCCCCTGACTCCCAAAGCATACATAAAATACTAAAAGGAAAACCCAACTAAAACAAAATCATACTTTTTACTAGGAGGGAATCACACTATGTGGAATATGTAGTAAATTAATATTAATATTGGGAAACTAGTTATAGTGAAAATGTTTTGTGTAGTCTCTATTAAGATTAATAAGGTTTTTCCTCTAGTTAAAAATATTGTTGGCATATATATTATTGATATTGAAATAATCCTTATTTTAAGGTTTTAAATTATTTTTAATATTAATGTATTTGTAGATAAGGTATACGATAACTTATATAGGATTAGTGGAATTATCGAAAATAATATATTTGAAGGCAATCATTTCAGGGGATGTGGTTTTTACTAAAACTCACCTTTCTTGTATATGGATAATAGAAGGATTAATAAATTAACATTATTTTATAGATATTATGATCCCTGAAGATTTTCTTTTTGTACTTCAGGAATGAAAATTCATCTTGGTAATTCATTACACAGAATATGAGATGTTGAGATGATAGAAAATCTATTGAAATACAATCAAAGGATGAAATTACATCATGTATTTTTTTTACGATTTTTATAATAATGGAAAAATTATTCCAAAAAAACAACATGAATAAGATATACTTATCAATAACTATGAGTGTTAATTCCACTCAGATGTCAAGGTATTCTTCTAGAAATCACTCCACAATTAAGGATAATATAAGGTTATATATATGGTATTAGAAAAAAATTATTCCTAGTAGTAACATGGGAATTATTTATAAAGAAAAAATATATATTTAGCATTATAACTATATACAGATAACTTTATTTGTATAATAACTAAATAATATTTTTGGGACATAATTTCATTATGGTGGAAGAATGTTACACAATAATATTACAATATGTAATTATCATTTAAATAATACTATGATTTATGGAATGTGTTACATGTGACACCAAACTAGTATGGCTCCCATCATATTCAATAAACCATTATAAAATATAAATATAAAATTGATTTATTATATTTTCATTATATTTTTTTATTATTATTATTATAATTAATTATAAGAAAATAAATAATTTATATGTTATGATTAAAATTATTCAAGGGAAAAAGGTTATTCATCAAAAAATTGTTTTAAAATTTATGCTTATTTTATCTTAATAAATTTAATTGATCACTATGAATATTTTATTTTTATAAAACATAATTTTAATATGTGTGAATTAAAATATTATCAATCATTTATTTTAAAATTGATATTAAATAAGATTAAGAACACCTAATGTTCAAAATTGTCATTTTCAATTAATGTGTGTTTCCATTATATGCTTTATTTTCCATTAGAAGATAAATTTAAAAATTTTATAATAGAAATTTTATTTAATGAAATTCAATTTTTTAATTAAACATGTAAAATTATCTTATGGTGAATTTATGATATTTCTCTAAAGATGTTGACTTTTATGTGAATTGTTAAAATACTATTGTGTAAATATTACCATTTTATAACATTTTCATGATATAAGTATGAATTGAAATTTAAGGAATAATATTTTATTGATAAAAATATATTTATAAATTTATATGTTTTATTTAAGAATATAATTTTAAACTTATTAATCTAATTTTTTACAATTTTATGTTTTGAATAATGTTTTTATGAAATCAAATATTTTTTTATTTTATTTTAATTATGTAATTTAAAGGTAACATTTAATTTTTATTCTTTAAATAAAAACATATATCCTTTGATATAACAAAATCCAATTAATTTAATGTTAATGAACATTATACATGATTTCGGTATAAAATAATTGTTTTCTAATGTGATAATTATTTTAAATATTCTTTTTTCATGTTGTTTTGTGACCATGTATTAAAAGAAAATTATTCCATTTATAGGAATTTAATCTTTAAAAATAGATTCCATATTTGAAATTAACATAATTAATATTCGGAAATGAGGCCTCATTATTATTTTTTCTTAATGAATGGTAACCATGGTAAAAATTAATCACCATTTTAAAGGTAAAACGAGTTAAGATTGTCAAATATAAAGAGGAGAGGGTCAACGATATCCCAAAATAAATTAATTAATATCATTTATTGTTACATTTTTACACATCTCTTATTATATTTAAAGTTATGAAAATATTTTATCCACTTGACTTCTATAGGAAATTTATTATGTGATATATTATAATGTGTTTTATAGTTTTACACCCACCTAAATTATAAAAGTTCACCTCTTATCCTAACTTATTAACAATATTAATACACTTATGATGAAATGTATATTAAAAAATACATTCTTAAAATTCTTTTTCCCAATCTGATGGTCCCATTTTTATCATACGACCACTTCAAAAATTCATAATGTCTAAACCAAATGAGGTTACCAAAAGTAGAGGTTTGTGTTCTTAATGAGAATTTTCAAGTTCTGTTCATCATTAACCACCAAAAAATAATATATTAAAATATTAAAATAATTAAATAAGTATATTTACCATAATTAATTGTTTTTATGTTAAATTTTCATCTAATTTTTATTTCATTTCAATCCTATGTATACGTACAGATTATTATCTCTATATAATAGTGTAATTCATTTTCCATCATTGATTCAATTGAATGATTATTAATATTTAATTAAAGAATATTTAAAAACATATTATATTATATTATTAATAATTTTCAATAATTTCATAGTTATATTCATTTTAAAATTACTATATAATTCTTAAAGGTAAAGAAAAAAAATTAACTAAACTATTTTATATTAAGGTTTTATCTAAAAAAAATTTCCCGGAATTTTGGAATTTTAATTAAAAAATGAAAATAATTTTTTAAATTTTAATTTAAAAACTAATATATGGTGAATTGTTTTTGATTTATTTAATAACATTGATTTTTTGGTGAATAGTGAAAAATAACAATTTTCATAACATGTCTATTCTTTTCGAAATATTAGTAAATTTTAAAGAACCATTATGTTATTAAAATAATTTAAGGTAAAATATTAAATAATTATTATATTTCATCTACCTAATTTATTTTGAATGAAATTTATATTGGATTTCATTTTCATTTTATATTTAGATTAATAAAAAAATGTTTCTAAAAAATCTGTAAAAGTGAAAAAGGATTCTATATTTTAATTAATTATATAAATACCTATTGAATAATTTTTTAAATTAAATTAACATATTATATATCAATAAATATTAATTTAAATTTATAAAATTATTATAAATATTCACCTAGTGAAGATAATTCCATATTTTTCATGAAAAATAAACTTCTTGAAAACCCAATTTTTCGTCCCATTTGTATGATTAATTTTGAGATTACATTTTCCAGTTCAATGAATTTAATTTCGTAAAATTGATTTAATATTTTGAATAAAATAAATTTAATTCTCTAAAGAGGTAAAAATAATTTTTTACAATAATTAGTATTGAAAATAGTAAAAGCTAATTAATGTGGTTTAGGTGGAAACGAGTTTATAGATTTGTTAAACTAAAAACATATGAATTAAAATGACATTAAATTGTCTAAAAGATATGGGATAAATAAAATTTTACACTATCATTGATAAGGATCTATAATGGCCTATTTTGGATTTCTATGTCATGTGAAAAACATGATTACATATTTTTTCTTTTCAAAAATTACAAATGTGCCACTCACATCACATATAAAACACCACCCCTAAACTCTCCACATTACACATAAAAATACATTTGGATCAAAAAATTCATTCCCAAATATTTCCCTAATTTCTATCCTCAATACGATGGTACCTTATTTTTTCATAAAGGAATCCTATAAATGATTTTGGGGCTTACCTAAGGCGATTTTCCGAAGAATATGTGTTATAACAAACCATGTGTTTTTATTTTAGTTCTTATAAAACATCCTTAAAATATTATTACATTAGTAATATATAATATCACCCATACCTAATATTTAAATATAATTTATTATATTTATTTCATAACCTAAATCCATCTCTTCTTATATCAAATGGGATATGAAACCATCATTCATGTGTACGGTGGATTACCGTATCACTAACCGGCATAATTGTTTTTCCATCATTACCTCTCACATCTTATAATAATGGAATATTTAAAGTATATATATGATATTTGAACACTATTTTTTACTTTTGAGTAAATATATAACATATACCTTGATATCTTCCATTTCTTTTGAGATATGATAATATTGCTCGTGTGTACGGTAGACAACCACATTACAAAGTTGTGTGATTTATTTTTCACTAATGCTTTACATGTAAGGTAATACAGATAAATTTAATGGTAAATTTAATATACATTTCTTAACTATGATATTAATAAAATTCTATCATTTTTTTAAAGATAATATATTATTTTATTTCTGACATTAAAAAATTATAATGTCATTTGAGCGTACGTGTGTACTACCACCACCATAAAGTAATGTGACTCTTATTATCATCAATAAATACCATAGATGATATATATTAGTGTATTTAAAGAAATAATATTGTACTTAACATATTATTATCATTCTATAATTATAAAAAAATACATACCTTCTTTCTATAGTAATCAACTAAAAATTTAAATGTTACTCAAGTGTATGTATGACCTATCGTCTCCATGATCACAATGTAATCATTTTTCAAAACCATCATTCATGTTTGGTTTTAAATAGAATAATTTATATATAAATATAATGATATTTGGAAGATAATTATTTTGTATATGTTAAAATAATGACACCCTTGACTATAATCAACCAACCAAAATTATTTTTGAACATATAATCCTAATATCATTGAAACATCTAACGTAAAATTTATTAATTAATTAATAGTATATGGGATGATTTAAAGTTAAATAAAAGTACGAATAAACTTCAAAAATGTTATTAATCAATTAAACTATTAAAAATGTATTTATTCTGGAAGATATATAATGCGTTCGACGAATCAAACTCGAGGTAAGGGACTTTGTCTCATTTTCCATTATTTAAGACATAATTAATTATTTTCAACTATATTAATTTATGATGTGTATATAATGCTCATTTGAAATTTTATATCATGAATATCAATATTAATGTAATATTTAACAATTTATTAAATTTTATTCTTTAATAGGGCCTATAATTGAAATGTTTTTAATGTGGTATGGGACATTTCATTAAAAATCATAATTTAACATTTTTATTCCACATTTTTTCCCTTCCATGTCAGTATTTTTAAAAATATATTATGATTATAATTTTATATGTTAGTAAATGTAATTTTTCTCTTTCATTAAAACATCTTAAAAAGTGAATCTTTGAATAGAATGTTTGACTTTATTTATAAATGATAAAAGTAATTGTCCATTTCAATGTGTACAGTGAAAATTAATTTTTCCCACCACCATAACCATTACTCTATGTTTAGATAAATTAAAAATATTATATATTTTATTTAAAGAGTAACCACTATCCCATTTTCATATTATTTTGTTACTAAAAGTGGGTTTTTAATAAATTATATTTTAGTATTGAAAAATGTGTTTTAAAAGAAGTCGGCATTTTGATATGAAAAATAGTTTTTTGTTACACACATTTTCTTCATTAATGGTTCTTATATTAAATATTTTTTTATCCTAAAATAACCAACCCCCCCCCCAATTCCCCCACCAAATTTGGCTGCATTTGGAGATGTTTTAGTGGAGAAGGAGGGTGAACGGTTTCAGTGCACGGTTTTCCAAACCCTACAACCATGCCCAGCTCATTAAAAACATCGTTAAATTCTACTTTTTACATACTAGGAATTATCCAAACTCCCCCCTTTATTCCCCCATTCAACCATTACAGCCATTTCATCCTCCCAAGTGTCTCAAACTCTCCTTGGAACTCCATTTTGAATGGGGATTTGGTGGAGGATCTTCACATATTATCAATTATGTGTTTCTCCCTATTATTTCCTCCCCATTTCATGATGTTTCTTCAAATTTCCATGATATAAAAAATGAACAGAGGGTATGATTACTAATATAGGGTTTAACTTTGGGTTTTATTGGTCCAATATTTTGATTTTAGGATCAATCAACCTTCCATGAGGTGTAATGGTGGTCTGATTGATTTTTCTCACAAAGTGTGTAACACCCCAAGCTTCTACGGTACGCTTCTCTTTGAATAATGTGATAGTGTGTGTTGTACGCAACACCGAGTTCTAACACACCATAACTAATCAAACCAGCAGTTATGAATATTAATTCCTACTTTTTGAAATTATATATATATTATATTTCAAATTGGAATTCATTTTTGGATTCGGAATATCTAATTTAGCCTAAGGTGAAATTTTGGTACTTTTCGGATAACTTTAATATTTTGATGAATAGTGAAAATTATTAAATTTTAATTAAAAACAACTTTTTTAATCAAAAAACTTAATAGTGAAAATTATGAATTTGAGTGGTCTTAAAATATATTCAGAATATATTTTTACCATTTAATTCAATGTTGGTCATTGGAAATAATTTTACAATTAAACCAGACATAAACAAAGGTCAATCTTTTGATAGTTATTATCTCTTAAAAACACGCTTTTTGTTTTAACAACGGGAATTAATTTTAAATTAATTTCTGCCACTTCTGTGTTTTAAATTTGGAAAAATGGATTCCATATTTGGAATCAGGATGTTCAAATTGTGTAAATAGGTTACTTTTATTTTTAGACATTTTTAATAATTAATTCGGTAAATACTTTATTTACCATGGTTAAGGGTAAATCCGGTACATAAGGGTTAAAAAATAATATTATAATAACACTAAATTACCTTAAAACGTGTCCTATACTTATTTTTTAATACATGTTCTACCATAGGAATCTTCGGGATGATTTTGGGACCCCATGGAGCCACTTGTAGGTGATTCGGACACTTAATTTTAATTAAGTTAAAATAAGTGCAAAAATGACAAAAGCATATATCTTTTAGAAAAACAATTTTTAAAAAGGGTTATATATGTTTGATTTAAGACTATAATTATTAATTAGAAATATAAAACGATTTCCTACATAATTATATTTTATTTATAATTTTTAGACTTTAAATAATGTAATTTATTTATGACACAATTATGATGCAGTATTTACCATAATAGTGACAAATTAAAATAATTGATATTATAAATACCCGAATAAATATAATTTGAGACTTTTAATGAATTAAAATAATTTTATAGGTTAATATGACATATTGGTATTAATTTAATTGACTTTTTTCGAAGTAATAATTCTTTTATGAGTTTCACAAAAATCAACTATTGAACAGTGTCAAAATTGAAAAAAAGGTGTTTTTTAAAACAAATATTATATTATTAATTGATATTAAATTCCTAAAAATATAAGGATCGTCCAAGAGACTAATATCATGATAGTTATATCATTAAAGGACCACTTGGGGTCTCTTGGATGTATATAGTATGTTTATTAACCATATAATATAAAAATACAAAGAGACATTGTAAAAGTGAAACTAATTAACTTAGAGTTAATACTGAAAGATAAGGTTAATATAAGTACACAAACCTATCTAAATTCTATTGGTTGAGTGGTTTTCGACCCATCCCCACCTTAACTTTTACATAATCCAATTTCTAGCCATTAGAAACCGAATATTAATTTATTATAAATTAATATTTCTAGCTTTTCCAAAGGTGCCCCTCACGCCTCTTATAAAAGGTCACTCCTCCTTCTCATTTCTTCAAACCTTCAAAGCCTTTTCGTTCGGCCTAACTCTGGCCAAATACACTCCCAACTTCCCTCAATACAACCTAGAGGCTTTATTTTGATCCAAAAGCCAACCTAAGGAGCCCTTTTGATCAAATCAAATGGAAGAACCCGAAGAAGAGGTAATATTTTCACCACCCCTTTTCAAGTTCCTTTCATCTTCCACTTCTTCATTCATTTTTATTACAATTATAAAATAATAACTCCAGTATCATATATATACTTTGATGTTATTATAAATATGGTACAACCATATTCAGTATTCTATCCACCCTTTGAATAACATGTCACCATACGTGCGTACGTACGGCTTAACGTCTCCACGTCGTGGTGTAATTGTTATTCAATATATAATTATATGGATGGGTATAATAATGATGTGTAACTCATGTAAATAATAAATATAACATGTTAATTATTCTGTATATATGATATACCATCCATTTATATATTATTTTAACATCAAAAGAATGATATTGTCGCTCGTGCGTAAATACGGACTACCGTCTCCACGAACGCGATGAGATTCATTCTCCATCGTATCCATTCAAGTATAATTATCATTTGATGATTTAAAAATGATGTTTAAGGACTTGATATAATTCTGGATATGAATAATATACAACCTATCCATTACAAACATGGCTTACGTAACAAAACATATAAAAAAATGAGTAAGTTAACACCCGAAACAACGATAATACTAAGATATTATTAACAAATCAATGTTAATAGTTCATATATGATATCATATTAATGTATATGATTCTTGTATAATTTAATAACAATTATTTTACCATTATATAGGAGGTTAACCTACCCCAACCAAGGAAAAGTACAAGGTAAGGGTTATTTCACAATCTCTTCATTATCCGAGGTTGTTTATACGTAATTATCTACTGGGATTTCTTTATCATCCACATCCATGTTTCATCGAAATGTATTTCAAAAAGATTTCAATATTTAAAATAATATGGGTCAAATTCATTTATACCTAGTTTGAATTTTTATAAGAGGTTTATAAAGGAATCTTTCCGTCATTTTCTAAACAAGGTTCTTTTAACCTTTTCGACAGAATTAAGGTAAGAATTTTTTTTAACTTATACGGCGGGTGCGGTTATTTTCTGCCGCTATAAAATCATCGAAGCTTCCCTTAAAAACATATAAGAATATTTTCAAAGAAAATGTTTTATTTTATAAATATATGACTCTTAAATGATTTCAAAAATAGAAATATATATTTCTCTAAAAAGAGTTTTTATTTCATCTATGTCAACATCCTTTGATGGATTTTACGCTTATTTGAAGTTGATTTATTATGATACAAAACGTCTATATTGTATTGAAGGTTTTGTGATATGTTTGACTGTGGATGTGCTATTTTTATACCATTCATAGTTTATGGTGAAAGTATTGACATTTCTTATTCTAGTTTTAATATGAATGTTTATATTATGTTTAAACCTTTTCATATGGGAATGCATTGGACTTAATATGTGACGGGTGGAGAACGCTATAGCTCCTCGATGCATCAGTAGGTATCATGAGACAAACTAATGTCTTGGCACAAGGCCTTGATAAAATCTTATTTGTAGTCTTGGCACGAGGCCTTGGCTATGTGGTTATGATAGTCTAGCATTATGCATTCCATCATTATGAAAGTGGTTATTGATATTGCATGTGATTATTCGATTAATAGAATATCCATGTTAATAAGTAAATGGAATTATTTAATTTTATTTTTTCCATACTATGTTTAAATTCAAGTTCAAAAGTCTTTTGTTTTAATTATACATTGCCTTAAATGTTTATTCTTATTTATGAAAGTTTATGCTATATTTTTATCCTTACTGGGCATTTGAGCTCACCCCTTTTCTATGTTTTATTTTTCCCAGGGTATGAAGAAGTAAATTATGAATGACCTGCATGGATACTATGTGGGGATATGAGTGTGGAATATAAAGAAAAGATGTTGTTTTAGTTTTCATTTTTATGATTTAATGTAAGACTTATGAATATATCAAGTATTTCTAAGGCTACTAAACCAATCGGTCATTCGAGATTTGATCCTTCTTGTGATCATGCCAATGTTATGTAATAATGCACTGACTCTAGGTAAATGGGGTCAGGGTGTTACAAAGGGTTTAAATTTTTAACAATTTTGTTAGGTGATTCCATGTGTATGAAATAATTGTGACATAGATAGTTGTGTTTATATTATTTGAAATTTTATCTCATTTTATTATTGGGTAAAATTGGTTTTAGTGGTATTTTTTAAGAAAATGATGTTTATGTTCCATTTTTATGTGAAATTGGGGGTTTTTCATAGAAATCGTTTATTTGTTCATTTGGGGCATCCCAATAACTACTTAGTTGATTTAATTGAAATTTATTAGGGTGTAAAATAATATATGAATATTTATATCCTTTTTTGAGAAAAATTGTTTTAATGGTGTTTTTGAAGCATAAGAACTTTAAATTCCATGTTTGTGTTAAAATAGAGGTTTTAAAAAGATATCACTTCTTGGTTCATATTGGGATTCCCTATAAATTATTTTTTGATGTCATTGAAATCTATTGGGATTACATTTTTTGTTACTTATAAGTGTCCACATAGTGTGTCATGTGGGGATTTCAAGGAGTTTTTGGTTCAAAACGATGCGAGATTTTGAGAAGTAGATTTATTAAAAATCCAAATGTTTTTGTTGTGTTTTATAAATAAAATAAAGTGTGTATAGATACAATATTGTTTGTATGTAACCATTAGTTTTTTTATATATTCAATGGTATGTATGTAGAATGCTGAAATTGTTTGAGAACAAAGTGTGAAGCCCAGTTACGTAGGTAGGTAGATATATACTAGTATGCTAGTGATCTGGATGGGTTTTGTTCATGTTTTACAGAGAAAAATGGATAAAAACAATACTAAATAAACTATATAGATGATTTTTGGGGACCAATATGTTGTTTCTATGTTCCCTACAAGTGTCTCATGCAAGGGAATGGATTGTGACAAGGATATTTTACACCGAGCTATGAGGTCCATAGGGCCTGAGACTATCTAGTGCCTAGGGGTGTTCCCAGTTTTGGTTCCCATTAGATTTGTGGTATTTAACCTTGTATTATGGAGTTTTTGGGTGTAAATTAAATTATATAAATGTATTATTAAAAAATTTCAACATTCTGAATGTTTTACTTTGAATACTGTTTACAATTGAAAGTTGTATTTCTTGGAATTTATCACCACTTTTCCTTAAATATTAAAACCGCATGATTTTTCACCTTATATTGAATATGCTTAGGAATATTTGCATGATATACTATTGGGATTAAGATAAAACCCAACTTAAACCTCTTGGGTGTTATAATAATTGATTTCTTTTGACACCTTTAAAGGAAAAGCCTTAGGTGAGGGCGGTTCAGGATGTTAGTCCCCACCTATGGTGTGGTGTTTTGGAAATGACTCGGGGGTGATGAAACCCTTATCATGTAAAGTATTTATGGATAATTTAATTTTGTTTTTATTTATGTATGGACTTCTTGTACTTTATTTAAAACCATGTATTCAGATCTGGTCTTTATTAAGGCTTGTTTGGCATGAAAAATTTAGATTCATATTATTGATTGTTTTTAATGTTTTAAGCTATAATACTCAGGTACATAATTACCAAAACCAATTTATAGATACCCGGGAACTTGTTCAAACCCATGGGTATTGGTAAATCCCTTCTAGCCTTGACATGGGCTGGATTTGGTGCTGGTATTAGTGGAGACCTGATTAGGTTCTTCAAAAAATGGTATTAGAGGAGGCCAATGTTTTGGGTTTTACTACTATTTTGGGATGAGTCGGGAAAGAGAGGATATTGAACTGTCTAAAATCTGGGTTGTGGTCAAGAGTTGGGTTCCTGTAACACACCTCTCATGGAAAAACATGAGTCAACAGGTGACGTTGGTATTGTCTGATTGACGTCACCTCCAGGTCAGTGGTTTGGGCTGTAGACCACACATAGAAATCAGGCAAGGTGGAGTAGTTGTTTCTTTTATTGATGTAATATGTTTAGATAATTTATATTTGATGTATTTGATTAAAATTTTTATTATTGGTGTATTTACTATTGTTTGGTGACTAGTGAATTTTTAGCAACATGCCTCCCCGAAATGCTCCCATGCACCCACGAGAGGAAGCCAGAGAGAGTGCTCACACATCGATTAATCAGAGGCTATTCAAGGCTATTGTCTATACTGTCCATGTTCTGGGATAGATAATGGATCTTATTCCCATTCCTATTAGGGTATAAGAGATTTTACCTAATAAGATAAATCTCAGGAGTTTCTAAAAAACAAGCCTCATACTTTTCGATGTAGCATAGAACCCAAGGAAGTAGAGGAATGACTCTAGAAGATCAAGCACATGTTTGAGTTCCTGGAAACAACCGAGGATGTCAGGGTGAAGTGTGAATAATTTCAGTTGGTGGGTCCCAACTTCATGTGGTGGGAGATAGTACTTCTTACTGGGAAGAATGATAAGATGCCCTTGAGATATTTCAAGGTTTTCATCTACGAATATTACTTCACTGAGGTCTTGTCATATGACAGGTCCTGAGAGTTCATGGATCGTTTCTAGGGGAATCTTTATGTGATGGATTATGCCAATTGTTTCATAGACCTAATTAATTATTCTTCTGAAATCATCTCAAATAAACTGTCAAAGGACCATAGGTTTGAGAAAGTCTTGTGATGAGATATATACACCCATGTTTTCTTGTGGATGTAGAGGACCTATGATGAGGTGGTTGATCAAGTGTGCAATGTGTATGTTGACCAAAAAGGGAGGGATGGTTTCTCTATGTCAGTATCAGTAGTGGGTAGTGGAACCTCTTTAGAGATGAAAAGGAAGCAGGAGGAACATGTGAAGAAGAAAGGTGGTGGTTCATACCACTCTTCTAGGAAGATTTTATCAGTGGCTTCTGATGCGAGATCGGTCATGTTCCGCCAGTGTGGGAGGTCGGGGCACATCCGACTAGTATTCCCACATCCTCTGAAGACCTGTTACCAATGTGGAGGTATGAGCCAGTAATAGAACATTTGGAGGGTGGAATGTCCACTTTCGAGTGGGGAAGGATCAGTGGATTCAAGAGGAGTTCTAGCATAGTCAGAGTCGTCGGGGACTGGGGGATCTCAATTTGGTGACAGTTATAGTAGGGCTTGGTCATCATTTTGTGACAGTTATAGTGATATAAAATTACCCTAACATGTGTCTTAATCCTATTGGTTGATACATATCCGACCATGGGCATCTTTGGGTCGATTTTAGGCCCCCATGGAGCGACTTATGAAGGATAATGACACATTATTTTAATAAACTTAATGTAAAGACTAAAATGACAGTAACCAATATCTTTTAGTGATTTAATTTTTACAAGGGTTTATGTAAATTATCTTTTCGACTATAAATATTAATATTAAATCTAAAATATTTCCAACATCCTGGTATTTTTTTATAATTTTTAGACATCAAATAAATTAAATTATTTATAACACAATAATGATGCAGTATTTACCTCATTAATAAAATATTTCAATAAATGAGATTATAAATATTAAAATAATATAAACAAATAGTCCAATTCTTATTGGATGATTTATTTAGACCACTATTCATCTTATCTTCATCATTAAGGAGCTTTGGATCTTTAGAAACTGAAGATAGGAATATAATAAAATAATATTTGCAAACATTCCTAAAGAGCCCCTCCTCCACCTTATAAAAGGACACCACTTCTATCCAATTCCTCACACCACTCGTGCCTTTTGTCTTGTCCAACCTAGGACCAATTAAACTCTTTACATCCCTATCCTCTTCTTAGAAGCCTTACCTTAGGCATAAGGAACCTTAAAAAGTCCTTTTGGTTCAAACCAAAGGAAGTTACCAAAATTAAAGGTAACGATTCCTCCTAACTTCTTTTCAATTATTTTACTTCTCCAACCTCTAAACTCTTTTTATTAATTTATTTTATAACAACAACAGTATCCTCAATATAATAGTGTGTTTTTATGAGAAGGATTTTAACTACACTTACAAACACCTCTATCTAATAGGTGAAAATCATAATGTTTTAGCGAATGGAAAACTAACGCCTCACAAAACGACGATTGTTCGATTATCTCCTACCACCTCTCATGGTGGCCATTAGGATGACACTATATTTATAAATGATATATATTAATTTTATTTTTTCTTTATGCTTCTGTATTTTCTGTTTTTATCATTCATTTATGGTTTCCATTATGGGTAAACACGATAATTTCATTTGAGGAATAGCAGACTACAGCCCCCTCAATGTGATATGACTCGTTAATGCCTTATGTGGGACGTATAAAGGATGGAGTTAATTATATTATATATGATATTATACTGGAATTATAATATACCTATTTATCATTATGTTTTAATTCTATTAAAAATGAAATAGAAATGATGGTAGCGTTCATGTGTACGTACAACTTACCGCCTCATTGAATGGTGCATTTCATTTCTTACCTAAAAATGTTATGTACTATTATAAATACATGTATATTCATGATATATATGATATATATCATATATAAATCATGATTATAATTCTGAATATAATGAAATTTTGACCATTTGAACAACTTTTAATTATTAAAAGTCCATTTTTGACTCAAGTACCAAATATCGACAAAACATACATTATTAACATAAATGATTACATAATGTTTATAACATGGTAATAAGTGATATAAATGTAATAATAAACTTGAAAATAGTTCTTAAGAAAGTATAAATTAACTTTAGTTTATTATTTAGGAGATTAAAGAACGATCGGTCCCAGTCAGACATGAGGTAAGGGAACTTCTTAACCCAATTTCACTTCATTGGGTTGATTTTCAACCTATTGATTATTCCATGATATGACTATGTGTGAAATGAATTTTGATATCATATATTGTATTTATTCTTTATAAAATGTTCTTTTTATGTGACTCCAGCTCAATATCCTTTCATTGATGCATATTTTGTTTTATACACGACTTTCTTTTATAAATTGTATAAACCCCTTTTTCTTTTCATTTTATTCAAAGGGAATATTTTTAAACGAAGTGTTTTAAAAAATTACAAAAATGAATTTTTTTTACATATGAAATGAAAATGACCATTTCTACTACTGCGAGTATTATTTGATCTTTGGCTTCATTAATAATTCATAGTATTGTTTAAAAATAAAAATAAATACCATATACTTTTTACGTTTTTTGGTATTGAAAATGGTTTTTTAATGGATTTGTTAGGTTAATATATTTTAATGATATATTATGATTGAAAAGTGGAAATTTTATCTTTCCTTTATTTTTGATTAATGTGTTATGAATATGTTATGGTTCTTGGGAATTGTTTACGTATACGGGTGGTTCCATGATAAATCTTGGGCGGGTGAGCCCAAGATAGCTCCCCAATGCATTGGGTAACGTGACGAAGGTAATAGTGAATGTTTCTCCTAAGAGATACAGGGAATATACTGTGATGGGTATTCCAATGTAACTCCCTATGTAGCTATGATAGCTACAATGTATGTATGATATGAATTCCTTGTGTACTTTTATGATTTGTGATTACTATTTGTTATTCATAAAACTTATGCTTTCATGTGGTAAGTAAAAAAGTTTATGTTTTGTTTGTATTGATGGAATAATGATTTATTTCTTATTTTATAACCCTTACATAGCTTTTTAAGCTCATCCCATGTTTTGAAATGTTTTTTACTAGAATTAAAGATGAATAGGGTCAAGAATAGGATCAAGGAAAAGTATTGTAGTCTAAAACATGGAACTTTACATGGATCTTTTTTGATGAGTTTTAATTTTATAAATAAAATGGATACTGAGTAGAATTGTCTACATGTAAAATTCATGTTGTTATGTAAATTTTATGACCAAATTATCTAAAACTATAATCCTGAAAAGATCTTCAATGTGAATTATCCATTTAATTCAAGAAATATGTAATTTTTAAGATTGGGTCCTTATAGTTTGTATCAGATGTCGATTTAGAAAACTTTATGAGTTAGAATATAGTTAAATTAATATCTATAAAATATTTTTTATCTTATGTTATGATTGAAATGATATAGAACATACATATTACCATGTTTCTTCGGCTAGGATATTTCTGTGTCTAGAATGGGTTTCTATAGGGGAAATAGGGAAACTATGTTGGGACGACATCAGAAGGAAGACAACCATCCAAATTAGCAACTTGAGATGGTCAGAATCTGAACTGAATAGTTTGTTGTTGTGATGGAACAGTTGGATCTGGCTATAAATGGTAGTGGTATATATGTACGATATTATCTAGATCATCCACATAGGAACATGTCAGTAGTGGAGGATTTCATGAGGAAACATCCCCCATCATTCAGAGGATCATCTGTCTATGTTCTAGTAGAACGGTGGATTAAAGCACTAGATAAAATATTTGATGCCATGGGTTGTTTAGAACATCAAAAGGTTAGTCTTGCTATTTACCATTTTAAAGGTAAAGGTGATCAGTGGTGGTCGATGGTGAAAAATATCATGGATAGTGAGGAGATTGATTTTATCGAGTGGGATGAATTAAAAGGTGTGTTTCATGAGAAATATTTTCTTAAGGTGGTTCATCATAGAATGGAAATACAATTCATATAATTGAGGTAAGCGGATGACTCAGTGGTTTCTTAAGAAGAAAAATTCACTTGATTGGAAATGTATGATCTAAAATTCATAAAAGATCTTGGTAGTAAAATCAACAATTTTTACTTAGGATTAAAGCTAAAGTATCTATGGGATTTAGCTTCTTGTGAGTTCAAAAGTTATGAAAAAAATGTTCGTTGTGTGGAGAAGAAGGAAATGGAGTTTGCCGATGATCAGGTGTTCTTTGAAAAACAACAGAATAAGAGGTCAAGGTGGTAGGAAAAAGGGAAGAACTCTTCAAAAAAGTCTGATGGTAAGAAACATAAGTTTACAGTTTGTGATTATGGTGGTAAAAACCATGATGGGTAATTTATTTTGATTTATGGTAAGTCATACCAATGTGGTAAAATGGGACATAAGGATCAAAATTACACTTAAAAAGATCAAGTTAATGGTAAGGAAAAATATGATTTATGGTCAATAATGTTTTTTAAGTGCTATGAAATGGGTCATTATGAAAATGAGTGTCCAATAAATAACTCTACTGAGGGAAAGCAACCAGACTACAAGAAGAAAGGGGTGGTAAAATCCTTTACAAATACTTCAGCAGATGTTGTGCCATCAAATGAAGTATTATCAGGTACACTATTTATTTGTTCAAATTTTGCAAATGTGTTTTTTGATTCAGGGTCTACACGTTCGTTCATTTCTTAGAATGTTTCTAGTAAATTGGAAATTACATTTCAAGATATGAATCATGAACCTATGGTAAAAACAATAGGGGGGAATGTTGAGACAAAAAGAAATTATATGAACCATTATTTTCTTGTCTGATGTAAAAATCTACCTATAAACCTTATTGTTTTGCCTCTAGTAGAGTATGATGTTATTATGGGTATGGATTAGATTTCTGTTTATTATGTTATGATTGACTATGGAGCAAAAAATAATTCTTTTCAGAAATATTTTCAGTTTGTGTACAAGAATGAATGCTTGATTTTGATAACTTATCAGGAATCTAAGAAACTATTAAAATATGGAAATGAATGTTACCTTACTCATATTGTTGAAAATAAAAGAAGTGTTGAGATTAATGACGTGCCACTGGTAAATGAGTACATTGATGTTTTTTCTGATGAGTTTCCTTGTATTATACCAGACCGGGAAGTTAAATTTACTATTGAATTAGTTCCTAATGCTAAACCAATTTCTAAACACCCTTATTGAATGCCTCAAATTGAAAATTTTGAGTTAAAGAAACATTTTATGGAGTTATTAGAAAAAGGTTTCATTCAACCTATAAAATCACCATGGGGTGATCTTATCTTGTTTGTTAAAAAGAATGATTGTTCAATGAGACATTTCATTGATTATAGAGCATTGAATAACATCACTGTTTAGAACAAGTATCTTTTGTCTCATATCGATGATTTGTTTGATCAGCTCTAGGGAGATCAATATTTTTCGAAGAGTGATTTGAGATTGGGGTACCATCATTTTAATGTAAAGGAAGAACAAATTATGAAGACCTCATTTCATACTAGATATATACATTATAAATTTTTAGTTATGCCTTTTGGTTTAACCAATGCACCTGCGGTATTCGTGGATCTTAAGAATATAATTTTCCATGAGTTCTTGGATAAGTCTGTGGTTGTGTTCATTGATGATATTTTAGTTTATTCCAAAAGTAAAAAGGAACATGAATGTCATTTAATGGTTTTCTAGAAAACCATAAAAGAAAATAAAATGTTTGGGAAATTCTGAAAGTGTGATATTTGGTTACAAAAATTTTTTTTCCTTGGTCACATTGTGTAAAAAAATGGCATAACGGTTGATCCTGCTAAAAGAAAAGTTTTTGAATAATGGCCAAGACCCACATATATAACTGAGATTCATAGTTTTCTTGGTTTGGCAGGTTATTATTGGAGGTTTTCTGAGAATTTTTCATGGTAAACTAGCCCACTAAGTAAGTTGAATCTAAAAAGTGTTATGTTTGTTTGGAAAAAATAATGTTATGATTGTTTTCAAGAATTGAAAAAAATATTAGTGAATGCTCCAGTTTTGGAAATACCTTCTATAAAGGGTGAGTTTGTTGTCTACATTGATTCTTTGTTGAAAATACGTTGATGGGTCTTTATGCAGAATGATAAGGTAATTTCTTACACCTCACGTCTGTTGAAACCTCATGAGTTAAATTACCCTACACATGATTTGGAATTAGCTGCTCGTGTTATGTTATTTAAAAATTGGGAGGCATCATTTCTATGGACTAAAATGTGAAATAAATACTAACCAAAAAATTTGAAGTATATATTTACTAAAAAATAATGAAACATGAGATAGAGGAGATGGTTGGAATTAATCAAGGATTATGATTGCACAATTCATTACCATCCAGGAAAGGAAAATAATGTGGTTGATTCTTTGAGTCCAAAATGTAATGATTCATTAACCATGATATATTTGGAATGAGATTATTTGGATTTTGATTTTCTAAACTTTTGAATATAAGTTGTTAGTGTAGTAAATTATTATATTTTGTTTTAGGTGTCAGTTAAATCATCTCTATCAGACAATAATAAATCAAGCGCATGAAGAATATATTGAGTTGCATAAAAAAGGTAGAGTTGTTTCATAAGGGTATGTTTCTTGATTTTAAAATTGATAATGATTGTGTTTTGAGGTTTGGAAAAGGATTATGTGTGCCTTGTGATTCACAGTTGAAGAATGAGTTGTTATGTGAAGCTCAGAGTTCCCCATTTTTAGTTCATCCTGACAGTACAAAGATGCACAAGGATCTTCAAGAGTATTACTGGTGGGATGGAATGAAAAGTGATATTGCTGATTTTACTATGAAGTGTTTGACTTTTCAGTATGTTAAAGAAGAGCTGAAGTTACCAAAAGGGATGATTCAGCCTTTACCAGTGCCATTTTAAAAATCGGAAAATATATCCATGGACTTCATTGTATGATTACCAAAGACATATCACGGTAATAATGCAATATGGGTTATTATTGATCGGTAGACTAAATCTTCTCATTTCCCTACTATTCGAGATTCATTATCTCTAGATCAACATTCTCAGTTTTATGTTAAAGAGATAGTCAGGTTGCATGGAGTAACCCTCTCCATTGTATCTGATCGTGATCCCATGTTTACTTCTAACTTTTGGAAAGGCCTTTAAAAGTCATTGTGTATTGAATTAAATTTTAGTACACCTTTCCACTGGCAATCAGATGGCCAGTCAGAATGAAAAATTCATACCCTGAAGGATATGCAACGTGCTTATTAACTAGATTTCTTGGGAAATTGGTACCAAAATCATTCTTTGGATGAATTTTCTAATAGTAACAATTTTCATTCCCGTATACAGATGCCACCATTTGAGGAATTATATAGAAAGTGTTGTCGAACTCTAGCATTTTGGGATGAAGTAGGTGAATGGATTCTGATGGGACTAGAATTGGTAGAAGAGATGGCATAAATGGTTTAGTTGATTCAAAAGAACTTGAGAACAGCTCAGAGCTGGCAGAAAAGTTATGCAGATAACCAGAGGAAGGATTATTATTTTGAGGTAGGTGATCATGTCTATCTCAATGTTTCTCCATGGAAAAATGTGATGTGTTTTGGTAAGAAGGGAATATTGAGATAGAGGTTCATTAGACCTTATGAAATCCTAGAGAATGTTGGATCAGTTTCATATATAGTGGCTTTAGTTCCATGTTTATACCAGGTACACAATGTTTTTCATGTTTCAATGTTGAGAATATATATTCCAGATCCATCTCATGTTTTGAGTCCAGATGTAGTTCAGTTGGAAGAGAATATATATTATGAGGAACAACAAATCCAGATTCTTGACCATAGAGAGAATGTGTTGCAGAATAAGCTAATTTGCCAGGGAATAGATTTATGGAAAAACCATATGGTTGAAGAGGAAATGTGTGAATCTGAAAATGCTATGAGAGATAAATACCCCCACTAATTTGATAAGTGAATAAAAATTGTGAGGACACAATTCCCAAAAGGGGGGAAGGATGTAACATCCTAAGTAAATAAAGAATAATCAATTTTCATATTTATTAATATTTTTGAATTAAATATTAATTTTACTTTAATGGGGATACTATGTTCGATGGCTAACCTGATACGCAATAAAAGGTTTATTTGAAATCTTATGTTTCACACTAATAATATAATATTATTATTTTAAATAGTAGTTAACACCTAGCTATTTAATTGGTGAGAATGAATAGAACTAACAACAATATGATTAAACATGTTTGTTAAATTTTTTTACATTTAACCAATAAATTTCAGGGGCTTAAAATATGAATGAATTTTATTTTAAGTATAAATACTCTAATATTTCGTAAAAGGTTGATTTACTGCATGTTGATGGAGAACCCTATTTAAATCTAGTTTTACTCATTTTTATACGTTATATTTGAAAAAAATAAAATTCTTCTTTAGTTTTGGCACATCAAAATTTACTTTTGGTCCTTTTTTGTTTTTTCTGATAAAGTTCATTTTTAATGAATTATGAAAAATACTGTATTTTAATTCAAAAGTGCCTTTTAATATAATTTATTTATATGTTTATATTATCCTTTTAATTGGTTTTAAAGATAAATTAGAATATATTTTTACCATTTAATCCAATATTGGTCATTTGAATTAATTTAACTTTGAAATTGTACAAAAACAAGTGTTAATCTTTTGATAGTTAATATTTCTAAAAACACGCTTTTTTTCTTAACGGCGGGAATTAATTTTAAATTAATTTTTTCCACTTCTATGATATGAATTTAAATAAAAGGATTTCATATTTGGAATTTGGAGTTCCAAATTGGGTAAATAGGTAAATTGTTTTTTAAGAGATTCTGAATATTTAATTCAGTAAAAATTTTATTTACCATGTTTAAGGGTAAATCTGGTTAATAAGGGTAAATAAATATTATTATAGTAATATAAAATTAACCTAAAATGTGTCATAATACTATTTAATGATACATATCTTACCATGGGCATGTTTGGGACAATTTTGGGACCCCATGGTGCCACTAATGAATGATAATGACACTTTATTTTAATGAACTTTAACTACAGACAAAAATGACATTAACAAATATATTTGAGTAAATTAATTTTTACAAGGGGTTATATAACATATTTTTTTGACTAAAAAAATTTATTGGAAATCTAAATTTTTTTTCAACATCCTGGTATTTGTTTATAATTTTTATAAATCAAATAAATTAAATTATTTATGACACAATAATGATGCAGTGTTTTCCTCATTAATAAAAGATTTAAATAGTTAGAATTATAAATATTAAATTAATATCCAAACCAGTCCAGTTATTATTGGATTATATTATTTATACCATTAGTAATCTTATTGTCACCTTTAATGAGATTTTTATCTTTATAAACCTAATATAGGTTTATAATAAAATAATATTTCAAAACATTCCTAAAAAGCTCCTCCTACCCTTATAAAAGAACACCACTTCTAACCAATTTATCACACCTGTCAAGAATTTTGGCTCATCCAAACTCTACCCAATTAATCTCCCTACATCCCCCTCCTCCTTCTTGAAGCCTTACCTTAGGCAGAAGGCATTTCAAGAAGTCCTTTTTGTTCAAAACAAAAAAAGTTACCGAAATTAAAGGTAATGATTCCTCATAACTTCTTTTCTTTTATTTTACTTATCCAACCCATAAACTCTTTTATTCCTTTATTTTATAACAAAACCAATATACTAAATATACTAGGATGTTTTTATGAGAATTATTTTGACTACACTTACACACACCTCCATCTAATTGGTGAATAACATACTGTTTCTATGGTTGGAAAACTAACACCTCATGAAATGATGATTGTTCAATTATCTCCTACCGCCTCTAATGGGGGCCATTAGGATTACACTATATTTATATATGATATATATTATGTTTATGTTTTCATTATGATTCTCTATTTTCATTTATTACATACTTTTATGGTTTCTATTATGGGTAAACGTGATAATTTTATTTGAGGAAGTGCGGACTACCACCCCCTCAAAGTGAAATGACTCATTAATGCCATATGTGCGATGTATAAAGGATGGATTTAATGATATTATATATGATATTATACTGGAATATTAATATTACTATGTATCATTATGTTTTAATTCCATTAAAAGATGAAATACAAATGAATGTAGCATTCATGTGTACGTACGGCTTACCGTCTCCTTGAATGGCGCATTTCATTTCTTACCTCCAAAAGTTCTGTAAATTTATAAATACATGTATATACTAGATATATATGATATCTAAATCATTAATATATTTCTAGATATAATGAAATTTTGACCATGTGAACAACTTGTTATTATAAGAAGTCCATTTTTGACTCAAGTACCCAATATTGACGAAAAAACCGTTATTAACTTAAATGATTACATAATGTTTATAACATCATAATAAGTGATATAAAAGGAAAAATAAACATGAAAAGGGTTTTTAAGCAAGTAGAAATTAACTTTAGTTTATTATTCAGGAGATTAAAGAACGATTGGGTCAAGTTGGACATGCGGTAAGGGAACTTCTTACCCAAATTTCCTTTCATTGTGTTAATTTTCTACTGATTGATTATGTCATGATATGACTATGTGTGAAATGAATTTTGATATCCTATATTTTATTTATACTTTATAAAATAATATTTTTATGGGACTTCGTCTCAATCTCTTTTCAGCGAGGCATATTTTTTTATACATGACTTTCATTTATACGTTGTATAAACCCCTTTTACTTTTCATTTCATTCAATGGGAATCTTTTTATACGATGCGTTTTACTAGATGGAAAAAAAGAATTGTTTTTTTGTAAGCAGTGACAACGAACTTATTCCGCCACCACGATTATTACTTGATCTTTGGCTTCCTTAATAATCCAAAGTGTTTTATTAAAAGGAAAATAAATTCCATATACTTTTTTTTATTTTGGTATTGAAAATAGTTTTATAATGGATTTTTTTGGACAATATAATTTAATGATATATTATTTTTTAAATGTGGAAATGTTATCTTTCATTTATGTTTGTTTTATGTGTTATGAATATGTTATGGTCTTTGGGACTTCTTTATGTTTACATTTGTTTCTGTGATAAAACTAGGGCAGTTGAGCCCGAGATATCTCTTTAATGCATTGGGTAATGTGATGGAGGTAAACATGAATGTTTATCCTAAGAGATTTAGGAAATATTCTATGATGGGTATTACAACGTAACTCCTTATGTATCTTTTATTGCTACAATATAAGTATGATATTAATTCCATTAGTACTTTTATTATTTTTGATTACTATGTGTTATTCATAAATCTTATGCTTTCCTAAGGTAAGTAAAAATGATTATTTTTTGTTTGTATTGATGGAATAATGCTTTCTTTCTTATTTTATATCCTTTACTGAGTTTTTTATGCTCATCCCATGTTTTGAAAAAAAATTCATAGGATTTAAAGATGAATAGGGTCATGGATGGGATCATGGAAAAGTATTTTTGTCTAAAACATGTAACTAGACATGACTCTTTTTTCCAAGAGTTTTGATTTTATAAAAAAATGGATATTGAGTAGAATTTTATATATTTAATATTCATGTTGTTATGTAAATTTTATGACCTAATTATCTAAAACTATAAACCTAAAAAGATACTCAATGTGAATTATCCATTTAATTCAAGAATATGTAATGTTTAAGGTCTGGTCCTTATAAGTTTCACGGCACCTGATGGGAGTCGTGAGGTGTTTTCATGGAGAATTAAATCCTCGGTCGAGTCGCACGAGACTCCATTCCGAGAGTTGTGAAGTCATATCTTCTAATTATAGTCACTCGTGCTAGATGAAAATGGTATTTCTCCCAAAGTTGAACTACCACATTTAGTGAATAAGATTCCTGAGGTATTCTTGGATAAATTTTTAGTTTTTCCCCCATAGTGGGATAGGGAGTTCTTGATTGATTTGGCATCAGGAATAAATATGATATATCTTTCCACATATCTTATGGCCCCCATAGATCTGTTAGAATTAAAGATACAGTTGGAAGACATAGAACCCAAAGGATTCATTCACCCGATCATCTCTCCTTGTTCAGATCCTGTGTTGTTCACAGAAAAGGCAGAAGGATCCCTCTATTTTTTCATTGAATACCATAAGATGGATAAGGTAACTGTAAAGAAAAAATACCCTTTTCAAAAAATAGATGATATCTTCGATCATTTGAAGGGTTAAAGGGGTTTTCAAAAATAGACTTCCATTCAGGATATATTCAACTCAGGTCGGAAGAGATAGATATCTCTAAGAGTGCCTTCCGAAGTAGGTACAACCAATTTGAATATTTGGTCGTGCCCTTCAGATTGACCAATGCTGTAGTGGTATTTATGGAACTTAGGAGCAGTTTTTCCACTAGTTTTTCAGTTCCTTCATTGTGGTGTTTTTTGATGACATTATAGTATACTATGGCTCTGAGGAAGAACATAAACATCACTTAAGGATCAGTTTGGGAACATTGTGGGATCACCGCCTCTATGAAAAGTTTTCCAAATGCACTTTCTGGATTAGGGAGGTAAAATTTCTAGGGCAGGTGATCTCAGAGCATGAGGGTTCAATAGACCATGATAAGATCAATGCGGACATGTCAAGGAAGAAACTAAGGAATGTGTTTTGATATCAGGAGATTCCTGGGATTGGCTAGTTATTACATGTGATTAATTTGGGATTTCTTTTGGCTTGCTTCACTGATGAATACACTCACCCAGATAGGGGTGAGGTTTGAATGGGGCCCAGAACGTTAGGCATCATTTGAGGAGCTGAAGTGATGGTTGACTACCACACTCGTTTTGATTTTTCCAGAGGATTGAAATGGGAATGTAGTGTATTGGGATGCCTCAGGTATGGGTTTTGGGTGTGTGTTACTCAGGATGATCACATGGTGGCGTATGGCTCTCGCCAACACCGACCTGATGAAAAATATTACATGGCCCATGAATTTGATTTAGTAGTATTTATGCATGTTTGGATGAACTGGCATCACAACCTCTTTGGTGAGAAGTTTTTAGTCTACTATGATAACAGAATCTTGGCCTATATCTTCTCATAAAAGGACCTAAACATGAGGCAAAATCGTTGAGTCGAGTACTTGAAGGGGTTTGACATTCAAATTATTTGTACCCCACAAAAGGGTAATGTGGTGGCCGATTCCTTAAGCAGAAGAGTCCTCATTCAGTTTTTGTGGATGTCTAGTGATGAGTGGACTTTGATGGGCCTCTTTTCTCTGATGCATATGGAGACTAGGGAGAGTAGTGAAGGTACATTCTTGGAGGGAATTTAGTTGAATTCTTCTCTGTTGAAGATGATTCAGTGATAACATCCCAATTATGATCTTTTTCAATATTCGATGTAGTTTCTTTCATGGCGACGAGACATCCCGTGATTTTTTTTCTCTCTATAGGACATCATATGCTTCAAGGTCTGTTCAGTAGTGTTGTTATCTCTATGGGAGGTGGTGAAGCAAGATAGCCACCAGTATTAGTGGGTCGTCCATATGAGTTAAACCATGATGTATTATGATGTCTGTCTGCTATTTTTGTGGTATGGAATGAGAAAATAAGTCATAAACTTTGTGTTGAAATGCAACATATGTCAGCAGGTTAATGCATATCACTAAAGTCCCTTCGATTTTCTTCAGCTATTACCCATTCCAACCTGGAAGTGGGAAGAGATCACCATGGACTTCATTGTTGGATTTCCTTGTACCCCAAAGGGTAATAATTCAATTTGGGTGGTCATTGATCATGTGACCTAATCATCCCACTTCATTCTGATCAAATATATAGCTAATGTGGATGAGTTGGGCCGTCTGTATCTTCAGGAGGTGGTGAGACTCCATATCGTGCCATCAGTAGTTGTCTCAGATAGAGACCCATGTTTCACATCTCAGTTTTGGTAAGGCCTTAAGAAATCCTTGGGTCATAGATTAAGATCAGCACAATGCACCATCCTCAAACAGATGGTCAGATAGAATGAGAAAACCAGATTCTATACGACATGTTTCATGCATTTGTTTTTGACATTGAAGGTTCTTGGGATTTCCATTTGGGATTGATTGAATTTTCCTATAATAATAGTTACCAATCCTCAATTTAAATAGCTCCTTTTGATTTGTTATGTGGTCATCCTTGTCATTCCCCCCTTGTGTTTGGATGAGGTGGGTGAGACTTCACTGTTGGGGTCGAGCCTTGTGCAGGAGACTTTTGAGAAGGTCAAATTGATCAAGCAGTTCTTGATGATAGCTCAAATTTTAATAAATCATATGATAACCAGAGGCGTCGAGACCTATAGTTTTCTGTGAGTGATAGGGTATTCTAGGAAGTGGCCCCTCGTCTGGGCCATAGTCGATTAGGGAAGCTGGGGAAGCTAACCCTGCAATATGTCATCCCTTTTGAGATCACCGAGTGTATTGGAAAGGTTTCTTAAAGGTTATCCTTACCTTCTCAGTTGACATCTATACATGTTGTCTTCTATATATCCCAATTTATGAAAAATAACCCAGATCAATCCAATGGGCTGAATTGGGAAGAACTGGAGATAGACCCAGATTTGTCAATTTTTGAGCAGTTAGTGCAAATAGTGGACCTCCAAGAGAAGGTGCATCAAGGGAAGTCTATTTCGTTGGTATAGGTTCATTGGATGCTTGGTAGTTATATAAATGAGACCTTAGAGTGGAAGATATGGGTTGAGGATGAGTACCCATTCTTTTTTCTGATCAATCCTCTAGTTGACTTTTCAGGACGGAATGTTTTCATGATGGAGGGCATCGTCACACACATGTTCTTCAATAATTATACTTATTTTTATTATACATTTATCCAAACATCCCCCATAAGTCCCCCCTACCCACCCCCCCCCCCTAAAATTTTGGTGGATTTTGGAGATTTTTTATGGGAGAAAGTAGGGGGCACGATTTATGTGCATGGTTTCCCAAACTGTGCACAGAAACAGTGCGCCCATGTCCAGCTCATGAAAAACATTCTTAAATTCAATTTTTTCCACCTACAATTTATCTAAACTCTCCTATTTATTTCCTCATTTAACCATTTCATCCATTTCAGCCTCCCAAGAACCTCAAACCCTCCATGGAACTCCATTTTAAAGGGGGGTTTTGGAGGGACATCAAACAGTCTCAAGTAAGTGTTTCCCCGCTTGGTTTCATAGCTTTTCATGAAGATTCTTCCAATTTCCATGAATTATTAAATGACTAGAGGGAAGGGTTTCAAATATAGTGTATAACGTTGGGTTTTCAGGTTCCAATATTTTGATTTTAGGCTTGATCTACCCTCATTGAGGTGCGGAGGTGGGGCGATTGAATTTTCTCACAAAGGATTCAATGTTTTAAGAATTATTGTAGGAAATTCCATGTGTATGAAATACTAGATACATAGATTGTTGTTTTTATAATATTTTCATGTTTATCTCATTTTATTATTGGTGAAAAATATGTTTTTTTGGTATTTTTAAATAAAATGAAGTTTATGTGCCATTTTTATATGAAATTCGGTGTTTTTATAGAAATATTTTCTTAGTTCATTTGGGGATTACCTAGAACAACTTATTTGATTTTATTGAAATTTATTAGGGTTCAAAGTAATTTTTTAATGTTTACCTCCTTTGGTTTTTTCTGTGAAATTTTTTTAATTGTGTTTCTGAAGAATATGAACATTAAGTGCCATGTTTGTGTGAAAATGGAGGCTTTACAAAGATATCACTTCTTGGTTAATATGAGGATTCCCTATAAATGATTTTATTTGGTTTCTTTGAAAGATATTGGGTTCCATTTTTGTTTTTTTTTATTTATAAGTGTGCAAATTGTGTGAAAAGTGGGTATTTCAAGGAGTTTTGGGTTAAAAATAATCTGAGATTTTGAGAAGTTGATTTATTAAAATTAAAAATATTTTGGTGTGTGTTTGAAGTGGTATAAAGTGTGTATAGATACTGTATTGTTTTTATATGTACTGTAGTGGTGTTATTATATGAAAATGGATTTATATATAATTCTGAAAATGTTTTATCACCTTAGAAAAATCTCGAGTACCTATGTGGGCAGATATGTACTGGTATGCTGGTGATTCTGATGGGTTTTGTCCATGTTTCACTAAGAAACTTGAATAAAAACAACACTAAATAAACTATATGGATGATTTTTTGGGATTGCTAGTTTATGGGTTTGTTCTTGACTAGTTTATTGTGCATGGTAATGGATTTTGACATGGATATTTTACACCGAGGTACGAGGTACATAGGTCCAAAGACTATCTAAGGCCTAGGGGTGCTCCTGGTTTTGGTGATCATTGGACTTGTGGTATTTTCCCTTGTATTATGGTGTTTTTGTCTGCAAATTAAAGTAGATAACATGTTTTATTCAAATTTTTTTTCATTCTTAATTTTTTACTTTGATAACTGTTTACAATTGAATGTTTTATTTCTTGGAATTTATCACCGATTTTCCTTACATATTATATCTATGTGCCTTTTCACCTTGAATTGAATACACATTAGAATAATTGATTGGAATACTATAAAGCATAGTCTCACTACCTATATACACCCCTTGGGTCCATGTAGACTTCATTATGATTGACATAGGTAAAGCTAAAGCCACGCTTGAAGGCAGTTTGGGTTGTTAGTCACCTCATATGGTGTGGTTTTGTGGAGACTGCTCAGGGGTGACGACACCCTTGTTCTGTGGAGTCTTTGTGGATGATTTTATATGGTATATACTAATCATAGACCTCTTATAATTTATTTAAAACAATTTATTCAGATCAAGTTTTTGTTAAGGCTTCTTTGGAATGGAAATTTTAGATTCATATTATTGATTGTTTTTTTAATGATTAATGATTTCAAACATGGGTAAATCATTCCCAAACCATATGTATTGATACTTAGGAACTTGTGCCAACTTGTGTGGATAGGTAATTCCTTTAGGGCCTTGTCATGGTTTGGATTTGATGCTGGTATTAGGGGGGACTATATTCGGTTCGTGACATTTTTTATTCAGATTAAATGGATTTTTAAACATTTAGATGATTAAAATTGAGATTTCAAAATTTATGATTATTTTATAGCTCATGTTCATTGTTTATGATAAAGTGTGGTTCTGTTATAAAACAAGGATGTGGGGATTCATTATAAACCTATAACAGGTGGTTCTATTATAAAACAATGATGGGTGGTTATGTTATTAACTAGTGATGGTTCGTATAGTTATTTACCAATTATGGGTGGTTATGTTATTAACCGAGGATGGGTGGTTCAATGATGAACCAAGGATAGGTGGTTCTATGATATCCCTCTAACACAGTGGGTACTTCAGAGGTTCAAGTTAACCACATGGGTTATTCTAATTATATGTGTGAAATGAATGATGAGGTCCCATGTTACCAAAAAGAATTATATGTTATTGCTATGATTTCTAAATTATTTCATTAAGAAATTTTTTTTATTATTCCATATGAAAAATATTTATTATATTTCACTCAAATAAATTTTATATATGGGTACACATTTCAGGGGTTGTGATGTTTTTCATTAGAATAAAAAACATTTACTTTTTATATCTCTTACAATGACATTTATATTCATACCATGTTTCAAAAAAATCATAGGATTTGGGGGTTGGTAAGGGAAATGAAGATGTCAAGTTTAAATTCGTGAATATTTTTCATTAAAGCAATCATGGTTTGTTTCAAAAGTTTTTTAATATGTGAAAAGTGGATTCTGATCATAGGTATCCACTTTCTATATATATGTGGTCTATAAATGAATTATTTATGACCTAATTCTCTGAAACACTACACTTCAAAATATACTCAGATATAATAGAGTGGATTTTTGACATAAAATAGAAATTTATGTCATCTTTAAGGATAGGTTATAATAGTTTGTGTTAAATTTCATAATTGATAACTTTATAGTCAAGGATAATAAAAATAGCATATCCATGAAAGAGTTTATTATCTGTTTATGTATAAATGAAATAAAATATAAATATTACCATGTTGTATCATTTAAATGGTGTCTATTTAAAATGGATTCCTATATAAGACATATTGAAGACATAGAATGGAATGATCTAGGATAAAAATTTCCTTCAAAATCAGCATCCAAGGATGGTTTCAATTAGGAAAGAACAGTTTTTATGGATGGATAGGTTGAAAAAATATATAAATAGTTGTGGTATCCATGGTAGAGAGGAACACCATGTTCTATGAAGGATCATGTCTATACTGAATCATATAATGAGGAAATATCCTCTAGAATTTCATGGATCTTATAACACAATTATAGCTGAAGGATTGATCAGTACTCTGAATATGGTATTTGAAGTCATAGAAAATTTATATTTTCAAAAGTTGTATTTTTCCTTTTATCATTTTGAAGGTGACGTTGATCGATGGTTGTATCTAGTTAATCATACTAGAGAGAAATATGATCTTGATATAATAAAATGGGACACATTTCATAATATTTTTCTAGGGAATAATTTCCCCAAGGAGGTATGGATATGAATGGGAAAAAATATATAATTTATGAAAAAAGATGATGATTTTTTGGTCGTGTATGAGGAATCATTTACAAGACTGGACAAGTACATACATGTTTTTTTTCTGAAATTAATTGTAACATTAATTGATTTTACATGGGGTTAAAACCATTATTATAAGCAGTTTTAGTCAAGTTGATATTTAACATCTATGAGAAAGTTTTTCATTATGACGAGAGAATGGAGTTCAATTTTTCAGTAAATAATGTTCCTCGAGATGACAAAACTTTGAAATGGTCCAAATATAAGGAAATAAGGATTCATCCATAAAAGAAATAAGTTGGTAAGAAAATCAATTTCCAATAATTTGATAATTTTGGTAAAAATCACCCAGGATAATATCATATGAAATATAGAAAGTTCTTTTGATGTTTTAAGGTCTGAAAAATGGCTCACGACTGAAGAAAAATGATTGGATGAATAATGAAAATCTAATAATAAGATGCATTAGTTGTAATGACATGTGTAATTATGATAAACTGTATCCAAAGTTAGTCCCTCAAGGGGGGAATCATTAATCCCTAAAGAAGAATGGTGTAGGATAATATTCGACTGGTACCATGGTTGATGTTGGGATATTAAGTGAAGTGGTGAAAAGTATGTTACGTGACTATTCAAATTATTCAAATACCATATTTGTCTTTGGATCGTCGCATTCATTCATTTCTAATAAATTTTCATGTAAAATAGAAATATCTCTACATGAAAAGAAAATATAACTTTTCTTGTAAGAATCTTGGTAAAAATATTACGGAAAATGAGATTTATAGGAATGTTCATATTTTCCTTAGGGGAATGGTCATTTCTAAAAATAATTATAAACCATCTATAGTATAGTTTGATATCATTAATGAAATGAATTGAAAATTTGTTTATCATGGAAAAAAATAATAGAGAGATATGCTAGTGAGGATCAATGGTTTTATTCCATTGATTAATTACTATGATGTTGAAAAATTAATTTAATATGGAAATGAATGTTACCAAGTTCATATTGGGGTAATGAAATAAACTATTCTAATTATTGATGATATATTATTGAATGAATACATGGATGAATTTTCAAATGTGTTTTTTTTTGTTATTCTTGATTGAAGGTTTTGTTTACCATTGACTTAGTAATAGATGCTAATCATATTTCTGAAACTCCATAATGAATGAATCAACTTAAACCGTTATAATTAAAAATAAATTGTTGGAGTTTTTTGATAATATTATCATTTAACATAACAGTTACCAATGGGGTGATCGTTTTTTAAAGAAAATATAGTTCAATGATACTTTTCATTGACTATAGAGCTTTGAATACCATCTTTTCTATAAACATGTATCCTTCAACTTATATTAAAGAATTGTTTGATCAGTACCAATGAGGTAAATATTTTTTAATGTTTAATATAATGTCTAGGTACCAACATGTAAAAGTGAAGAGGTGATATTTCGATGACTTCATTTTGGGAGTGATATTAGAATTGTTGGTTTCTGGGTCTGCGCTTTTGTTTATTTAATGCACCTTATCTATATATAGATCTTATGAATAGACTTTTCCTGAGATTTTGGATAAGTTTGTGGTTTTTTTATTAATTAAAATTTTTTATATTCTTTAAGTCTTATGATTATTCAAAAAAACTAAGTATTGTTTTTCTATCCAAAAAATAAATATAATTCAATGAAAAATATAGTAAGTGTTAATATTGGTGGCTAATTTTTTTTTACTTTTACATATTTTCTCTATAGATGGAATAATTGTTGACCATGCTAAAAAAATAATTGAAGAATGTCCAAGACCCAAAATTAGCATAGTGATTCATAGTTTTTATGGGTTAACATGTTATTACCACTGGTTTGTTGGAAACGTTTTTCGATTATCTATCCCTTGGAATATGTTAAATAAAAAATTAAATAAATTTGAATAAAATAATGTAATAATTTTTTATATCAACTAAAAAAAATATTTTTGAATGATCCAATCTTGGAATTTCATTTCATAAATGTTGTATTTTTTTCTATAAAGATAATTTGTTCAATGGACATGGTTGTGTCTTGATATTGAATGATTATTTAACTGCTTATTTTTTATGATATTATAAAGAAAATGAGATAACTTACCATATACATGATCTAGATTTAGATATTTTGGTTTTTTTCTTGAACATTTTTGGGGAACCATTTTTATGGAGTAAAGAGAGAAATATATAGTGATCACAAAAGATCGAAGCATATATTCACATAGAAAGAATTTCACATGACACTGAGAAGATAGTTAGAACTAATCATGGATTATAATATCATGATTCATTACCATCCTAGACAATAAATAATGTTTATGATTAATTGAGTTGGAAAAATAATGATACATTAATAATGTTACATTTGGAATGTGACATACTGTTTTATGATTTTATGTGTTTTGTCCTTGATGTTGTGGATTTAAGGGCCTTTCATTCTCTGTTTATTTTTCTATGCAATGGAATTTTTCATAAATAATTAGGCAATCTCATAAGGAATATTAGGCTTTGCACGAAATGGTATAATCTATTTGTACATATGAGTTTCCTAATTTAATCATTGATGAAGAAGTGATTTATACTTTTGAAAAATATTATTCTTCTCTTGTTATTCTCATTTTATGAAGGCTTTTTGAGTGAATCTCAAAGTTATCCATTTTTATACAACTAGGCTACACATAAATGTATAGATACATATGAGGTTATTAATGTTAGGAAGTTATGAAAAGTGATATTTCCTATTTTTCGATGAATTATTTTAATTATGTGTAAGTTAAAATATAATTACTCTTACCAAAGTGAATAATTAAATATTTTATAGTGCTAAAATTAAAATTGAAAAATATAACAATTTATTTTTTGATGAGATTATGAAATACATCATTTTTTAACAATATGAATTGGGTTATTATTGATAAAGTAACAAAATATAAACATTTACCTCAAATTTGAGATATTATGTCTTTAGATCAGCTTTCTTAACTATATCTTATAGAGATAGTCAGGTTACCTGGATTTCTTATCTCCATTATATAATGCCATGATCCATGATTTACATATAATTTTTGTCTCCTGATTTTATTTGTTAATTAACTAAATGTTAGTATAGTTTTTTATCCTCAAACTTATTTTTAGTCTAAGTATATGATTTAAACCATGAAAGATATATTTCATTATTATTCAACTGATTAAATGGTATGTTGTGTTCAACATATATATATATAAATGTATATTTTTCTTATAACATTATTATTCATTCTACTATACAAGTGGAACCATTTGATGAGTTATTGGGAATCAGTTTGGGAACACTAGCATTAGGATGATGTATAAGAAAGGATATATATGGGACCGTAGTTAGTAAAGCTAATGGATAATAATGTCTAGTTGATTCAACAACTTATGAGAATATATTAGAAAAACATGTAATGTTATACAGATAACCATAGGATATGTCATTCTTTTGTGTTAGTTCATTAATTTTTTGTAAATTATCTCTATTGAAACATATTATGTATTTTTGTTAAAAGTGAAAGATAAGTCTACAGTTCATTGGACCACATAAAATCCTAAATAATTTTTTATGAGATTCATATAGATTTCAATTTACGCCAATTTCATACCATGTATATAATATTTTTCAATCATTATTTTTATGAATATATTTTCCTGGTTTAACTCCTGTTTTTAGACCTACATTAATTTAGTTGGAAAAAACCATGCATATATGGAAAATAATTTTAATATTATTGACCATAGAGATAATGTGTTTTGGAATAAGTTTATTCACATGGTTAAGGTTTAATTGGAGACCACATGTTAGAATAGGAATCACTGGAATCTAAAAATAATAGGATAAAGAGATATACTCGGCTTCTTTAGTAAGTGAATAAAATTGAGAGGAAACAATTTATAAAAGTATTAAAGAATGTTACATCATTAGTAATGATAGAATAAATCATTTTAATGATTTATATATTTATATAAAATTTAAAAATATTACGTAATTATTACATCAAAAAAAATTGTTTCAACCAAACTCTATTCTCATTAGGTTTTTATTTCGAAATATAATTTAAAATTTTGACGATATTAATTAGAGATTAAACACTATTTATATAAGGTTTATATTTGAATAATGAACATCAAAATTCTTGTATGTTAAATATAAAAAATGAAATTAATTTTTTGAATGATCATATGGAAATTAAAATTTGGTGAAATTGTGGGATTTTTATGAAAACAAGGATTTTTTATTGAATACTGAAAAATATAATTTTTTGTACAAATGTCATTTTATTTATCAAATTTATGTAATTTAAAAGTCCCCATATGTTTTTAATGAAATTTAATGTAAAATATGTATTATTAAATTTTATATAAACCACTTAATTGTTTTTAATTAAATTTATATTAGATTTTAGTTGAAGTCTATTCTTAGGGTTAAAAATGTTTTTTCTGAAAATTGATTTAGAGTGAAATTTCTTTCAGAATTTTCATTAATTATAATACAACCTAATAAATATTTTTTTGGAGAAATTTATATATTATATTTAAATAAATATTAATTTATATTCGTAAAACAATTATTATATTCTATATAGTCAAGATAAACCATATTTTTCTTGAAAGATGTATTTCTTCAAACCCTAGTTTTTCATCACATCTTCATGTTCAATTTTAAATTAAATTATTTATATTTATGATTTGAAGTTTTTAATATGTATTATCTATTTGGAGTCAGAATAATTTATATTATCTATTAAGGTAAACACAATCTTATGCCATAATAAATAGTTAAAATAATACAAATTAATTAATGTGGTTAAGGTGAAAATGGGTTTATAGGGGGTTAAAATAAAATGATAATGGATAAAATGAGCTAAAAACTTATATAAAATATATTAAATGTCCATATTTTGACATTAAATTTTTAATTCTATACTATAGTCCATTTATGTGCCTTATTTAATTTGAGAAACGTGGGACTATCTTCTTCCTTTCAAAAATTATAAGTGTTCCATTCACCTCAATTATAAAAGGCCAACCCGTCTCCTCTTCTAATCACACCATCATATCCCTTTGAATTAGAAAATACCTATCAGAATGTATTAATAACACTACTAAATGAGAGAAATATCTCTTATTTAAATAAAAAATCTCTCGTAATACGTCTTTTGATGATTACTATATGAGGTTTTCCGATGAAGAGATAGCATGCCTAACCGTAATTTTTTTTATTTCTTCTTGAAAATCCATAAAATGTTTTACAATTATTATTTTTATATAATAAAACTAGTAAATACCATATACTTGGATGTTATTGTTTTAATTTAACAACCTAAATCCATTTATTCTTCTAAAAAACGGATAAAAAATCATCGTTCGTGTGCATTGTAGACTACCACCTCGCTTACTAGGGTCATTCATTTTCTATCATCACCTATCAATGTTTTTTATATGGCTGTATTTAATGTATATATATATATAAGATTTATAACATATTTATACTGATAGAGTTATGATATCACATTTACCTTCTTACAATCCATTTTGTGTGGGATATGATAACATCATTCTTGCGTACAGTGAACTACCTCATTATGAAGCGTTGTGATTTGTCTTCCACTAAAAAATTACATGTAAGGAAATAAAGAAATAATTAATCCATATATGTGATATAAATGAACTAATTATGATATTAATCACATATATATCATTCTTAAAATATAATATAGCTTTTTTTCACTAAAAAACAATAAAATTATTCATGCATATGTTTGGACTATTATCTCCTAGAAAATATGTGACTATTTTTTCATCACTAAAAAACATAGAATATATACATAAGTATATTTATAGAAATTATATTTTATTTATGATAATATAATTTTTATTGATATAAAAATTAATAATAACTTTCATTCAATATTGATTATTGAAAAATGGATAGTTACACATGCCTAAGTATGACCAATCATCCCTATGGTTGTAATGTTCTAAATTTTTTATAACCATCATTAATATTTTTTTATTAAAAAGCATAATTAATGTATAAATATAATAATTATTTCATGATTATTATTATGGTGGTGTTCGAGTAATGACTAATTAAACCACATTCAACCTATCGAAGTCATTCTTTGGACATATAATCCAAATATCATCAAAAAATATGATTTAAAAATAATTTATTAAGTAATTTTATATGAAATAGTCATTGGAGAAATAAAAGGAAAAATAAAATTGAAAACATTTCTTATAAATTAGAAACTTATCATCAGTTTTTCATTCAATAATATAATCAACAAGCATAACTAATCGAACATGAAGGAAGAGTCTTCGTATTAATTTCCTTTGATTAAGGAATACTTCAATGTTATACAACAAAATTATTTTATGAGACATATATAAACAACCTTTGACATTTTATATAATGAATCTATCTATCCAAAATACATTTAAAGTTTCATTAAATATTATTCATTCATGTCACTTAGGATTAACATGTTTCCATAGATGAAAATGACTTTTCATTAAAAAAATCCGCTTTTAATGGTTTCCTTCGAACACTATTTCTCATCAAAGTCCATGTTTTAAAACAATTTTATGGTTGAAATTTAATTATTTTTAAAAGTAAATTTTTTCCATTCTTTCAATTTTTTGTACAAAAATATTAATATTTAAAATGATTTTTGGACTTTTTTTTCAAATGAAAAAAAAGGAAATCTTATATCTTAACAAATAGGGAAAAATTGGCTTTAAATCCACTGTAACCATTATTTTAAGTCTTTATTATTTTCCAAGATTTTATGTTTTATTCAATTAAAAACCCTTTTAACCTTTTTCTAAGTATTTTGGTACAAAATATATGTTTTAAACAAAAATAGAATTTTTTATTGAAAATATGTTTTAAAACAGATGGTTATTTCAACATCCAACAGAGTTTTTAGTAAGGGATTAATGGAGTTTCTAAAGGGTTTTATGATTAAAATAAAATATTTAATGTTTTTGTATTATTTTTGGGTTCTTGGGAATCATTTATTATGATGGGTGTATCTATTATAAACCAAATATGGGTGGTTAAGTTAAAAACCCATGATGGGTGATTCTATTATAAACCACTAATGGGTGGTTATGTTATAAAAAAATTATAGGTAGTTCCATTATAAACAAAGAATAGGTTGTTAGGTTATTAACCAATGTTGTTTGGTTCAATGATAAAACTGGGATAGGTGGCTCTGTGATGTCCCTCTATTTCATTGGCTAATTTGAAGATGGATATTAACCATGATGGTTCATCCATTATTAAGGGTGATATGAATGATGATTTCCAAGGTTACCAACATTATTAATTTGATTTCACTAGAGTTTTAAATGATTTAATTGATCAAAAAGTGTGTGTGATTCTATTTGAAAATTATTTATTTCATTTACCATAATGAATTTCTGAAAAAGTAATAATTTTTTCATTTTTTCCTTTTTTTCAATAGATTATTGAACTTCTTCTTTTTATATAGTCAAATTAGGTTTTTTTATATTACATTTTAAAATGATATTTCGTGACATTTAAGGATGGGTAAGGGAAATGAAGAGTTCATGTTAACTATTGTGAAATTTTTTCAACAAAATAAATCTTGATTTATTTAAAAAGGATTATATTATGGAAAACATTTATAGGGATCAGAATTGCGGACATTGTATATATATGGTTTTCTAATGAATGATTTATGACCTAGTTTTCAAAAACTCTAATCTTGGAATGATCCTAAAATGTAAGAGATTGAAATCTTTAAAAAAAACTCATGATTATTTAATGATTATTATTGGGTGCTTATAAAATTTATATAATATTTATGAAATAATTATGATTCTCAAAATATAAGATATTATCAATATTCTTACCTTTCCACCCATCTTAAAATGGTAATGTTGCTCAAGCTTACCGATGGATTACCCCCACTATATAACAATGTAATTAATTTTTTTTAACACCATGATTTAATGATTCTAAAATTGAATAAAATGAACAAAAATTAAATTCATGAAATTATTAAAAATCAATATATTATATAAAAATTTCATAATAAAAATATTCTTGATCAATAAACTAATGAAATATTATATAAATTCACCGAACAACAATAATTTGTTGATGTAATTAACAAATATTCAATGTAGGGGTGTCAAATGAATATAAAAGGAACTATTAAAATAATATAGATGAAAAATTTTCGGAATCATGTATTTAACAAATTTAAATTGATTATCCATGTAGATATAATGTTTCTAGTCATAAAGGAATCCAAGGTAAGTTGTTTTCATATCAATTCCCCTCTAATGAAAAAAAATCCATATTACACAAATAATTTAATTTATATCATGTATATAGTACCTATCTGACATGATATATCAATAAATATTCTTTTTTCATTGAATTTAAAATTTCAATTCAATTTTTTTTATTTTAGAGAGTTTTGATACAATAGTTCTTAATGTTGAAAATTTTTGTTTTCCAATATCACTCTTATTCCTGATTATTCATGTTTAATTTTACATTGGAAGAATTATATAATCATACTCATTATTTACCCCATAAATGATATTCTTATATACATATTAATGGAATTTGTATATTTTTCTTCTAGCATTTCCTCTCATTGGTTCTCAAAGACCAAAATGATTTTTTTAAATGAAACTGACATTATTTCTCTTCTTTAGTGAAGAATATTTTTCTTCAAAATTCATATTTCTAAAAAAATTATAAAATTTTTTATCTACTTTTAAATGATTTGTAACGTATTTTTTATAAAACATTTTATGTTATTTATAAAAATATAATAATAATTTTTAAAAAAAAATTACAAGTAAGTTTGTAATTTTTACTAATGTGTTAAAATTATTTTTTAACTTATAAAATGTAAATAAATTTTCACACCCACATGACTATTATTTAGTATTTAGATAACTCTACAATTTTTTATGTTTTTTCAAATAAAATCATTTTCAATTATTCTATGAATATTTTTCATTTCTTTTAAAATAAATTTCATTGTTTTATTAAAGTTTGAAAAAAATTGAAATGATTTATAAAATTATTTTTACAAAAAAATTACAAAACTATAAAGAAATTTATTTTAAACATTTTTGTACCATTTTAAAATATAATTGTAATCAGATATTCCATTATTCCAAGTCATCATATTTGATGAATATCTGATATTCTATCATCAATTACTGATATATTGATTAAGATATATTGTTTAATCATTCACTTTTTTATGATCATGATCTATAGCACTATCCATTATTCATTAAAAATTATTTTACTCATCAATGTCCATATATTCAGTATTTTAGATGTATTTAGTATCATTTATACTGGGTTGATATTTTCATAACTTAATATCACTTTAAAATTTCATGTTATTAGGAGGAATCTTATTAAAAAGATACTTCATTTACTGGGGTAATATTGATTGTATGTATTCTTAGATCAATATGGATATTTATTCATTGATATGGATTTTTTATTATGTTTTTCATTCAATATAAGAGTAATTCATTGAAAAAATTTATGTTATGAGTGAATCCTTGTTATAGATATCCCCTTGATTCATGAAAAACTCTTATAAGTAAAAAAACTTTCCTAAATTCATTGGTTATTTGGTGTATACTTAACCAATCATTGAAATGTCTTGGATTAAGGTCCATACGGTAAGGATCGTGATGTCCACGCATGAGGCTATAATGGACATATCTTAAAATCTGAAATTAGGTATTTATTTCATTATTATTTCAGTTCATATTATCCATATTATTGTTATATTTATATTTTCTGGGATATGTTTTGATTATTAAGTTGTTGATTAAATGGATTATGTATTAATTATCCACTCATCCATTTTTAATGCCTTCCAAACTCATGATAGATTATATTTTAATCATTCCCATTTTTATCATCTTATATAACCATGAATTATATTTTTGATTATATAGTATATAGATAAGGTTTCACTGATATATATTCTAGGATGTAGTCTGGTTTTCCTTGCTCTGTTTTATTTTTCCAATATAATATTAAAATCATGTATGTATATTTCATGTCCAGGATTATAAATTAATTTATCCTTCATGTTTTGATCCCCTATATCTTATACCAATGAAATAATGTAAACCACGACTTTAAGATATTATAGGTGGTTTCATTACAAACTCTATGACATCCCATTTATTTATTCTCTAAGAAAATAGTATGTATCCCTTTTCCTTTTAATGTTTTCTTTAAAATTATTATTCTTTGTGTTTGATTTTTTTATATGGAATATATATGGATGTATATGTTATAAATTTTATGGGGGACCCAAAATTACACTAGATCTAATGATTTAGTTAGTGTTTTTATTTATTAAGATAATGTTTTCAGTTTAAGGAATGTTTTCTTATCACACCATATTATGTTATCATGTTATTGAGGCTTGAATTATAATTATGATTTCTATTTTAACATTTATACCACATCCCTAAGATGTTATATTCTAATTATATCAACTTATTCATGAAATTATTTAATGAAATCATATATGATCATTCAATTTAAAATTATCTTGATAAGCCTTTTATTCTATATGTATTACTTATCATTATGATTTAATATAAATATTCCCTTACTAAAATTTATTGATCTCTTTTATCCTTTATGAATTTTCCAAGGTTATCCCATATAGTAATAAAATGTATATTGGATTTATGAAATGTTTATTGATAATTTAATAATGATGTTTTCATATATGATTAATTTTTTGTTTTATGTATCTAACCCCCTAATGAAACCAGGCCTCAATATTTTTGGGTTTAATTCCATGGAATGTTTTGTCAAAAAACATGAAATAAAATGTACAAGCGACCCAAGATTATTTATATGTTCTATAAATACTATAATTGGTAATTTTTTCATATATACCTTATAAATTTCTAGTTTAATTATTTATTGGTGTATCAGTACTTTAGATAGAAAAGAAAAGTAAAGAATATTTGTATCTCTTTATCTTCATTGATAAATATTTTATTGATCCCCAGTATTCTTAGGATAGTTCAATTTATTCCTTCATAGATTCTGAAAATTTATAATTAATATTACCACCACCAAATATTTTTTTATTTTATTAAAAAGGAATGGAAAAGTCCTATAAGAATCAATTTAGGGGGTCTAAAATATTTACTTAATATTACAATCATAAACAGTCTCATTATTTTTTGGAAAATGTAATTATATTATATAACAACTATTTTGGTTGACTAAATCTTACACAACTATAGAGATTTCAACTTTACATTTAAATCGATATGAGCTTCTCTTACCTAACCAATTAAAACATATAATTACTATTAAATGGAATTTCTATTATTCAACATATCAACATCGAAACAAAAAATTCAATTTTCTTATATTATAATTAGGTATATAATATTAATTAAATAATTGTGAATATGGTTTTAGTATTTTATTACATATACATCTAAATTATCCTCATAAAATAAAAATTTGATTATTTCCAATGTATTATTAAAATATTGGGAATATTTTCATAATCCATTATTATTTTAATGTAATAGATTTTTTCAAAAAAATTATTCTTTAAATTTATTTATCTCCGTTATATATGATATATTCTATGTTTCAATAAAAATATAATGAACATAAAACTCATTGTTTTACCCTTGATTTTTATGTTTAAATTCATTATTTTTATCCTTTATTGATTTTTAGCTCATATCATATAGTGTTTATAATGGGAATCTCCCACACATTTTTCATCATTTTGTTATTTTCTATATAACTCAATATCACTCTCATTTCCACTCTATATTATTATTATATATTTTATTGAAAATAGTTATAATTCCATTTTTATGGGATCATGAATGCTTATATGGTTCCCTTAATATCATTTATTTAAATTAACACTTTCATAGTTTTTATGTGAATATTTTTCATTTACAATATTACCCTCTACAATTATTTAACATTAACACTATATATGCTAAAAGACCACTTATTTTTGAGATTTTATTATCAAGATAAAGTTTTAAAATCTTAAGAATCACTGTTAAAAATATTTTTGAAAGTGACTTATTAATCAGTTTTTTTGGCAATGTCACCTATCATTATAAAATGTATTTTCAAGATTGATCTTATTTTTTCGAATATATTAATATCAATATTTTTTTTGTATAATATATTTATACTCTATATTTTAATATTTATTTATTTATAAAATATTTTTATAAATGATATTATATTTTTAGGTTGCCTTAAAAATAAAATTTTCATATTTACTTCTATAATTTCATATATGACATTGATGTATTTTTTATGCATGCATATACTGATTAAAATCACACTTTTTTAAAAATTAATTATGTATTTATATATCTATTCATGACTTTTACAATGACTTACTATTATTAAGTAACTCATTCTGTAATTATATAATTTACTATAAATTGATGTTATTATGGAAATGAAATAAATTTCAGTGGTTTGATTCATCATTTCATTTTTCATACAGTATCATCAATTTTGTATAAATATATCCTTGTTAGCAATGTATTTCCTTTGGGAATACATTTTACTTGTTTTTATTGAATTTTTTTCACCTAATAATACATATTATTCTATTAATTAGGTATATTTGTTGAATTATCAATATAAATTTTTATTCTATATAGATTGAATACCATGTAGTTTGTTATTCTAATTGATCTGTACTTTCTTATATGAAAACATCATTTCATTGGATTCATTTTTTATTTCCATGTCTTAATTAGGATATGATTTTAAATTATTTATGATTGTTTTCATATTCATCTATCACATATATGTATATATGTATATTTATATAAAATCTCATCCTAGAATTATATTTCCCACAAATTTATTTGGTAAATATTTATATCTCATGAGATTAATATTTTTGGAACTATATACTAAACCCAATATACTATGTTTATGGGAATTAGAATTAAACAAGTTCATCTATGACTTTGAGTATATATAATAAACCCCATCCATCTTGTTATGATGATATTGGTTGAGAAACATTATATGTATTATGATAACATATTCTTATGTTTTCCAATATTGTATCTTTATGGTTCATGATTATTATCTTATGATTTCACATCTTTATGTCATGGTATATGTTATGAACTCAAGGTTATATTTTTATAGATTTTATTCATTTTCTATAATTATTCTATTTGTAATCATAATTATATCTTACATATTCATGATTTTGATCTATTAATCATTCTATTTCTCTCCTGATCAAGTCCCTATCATGTTTATGAAATATTGTTAACTCCTCTATGTCAGATTGATAGTGGTTCACAAATTACAAAACATAAACTCACTCTTATCTTATGTTACTCCATTTTCCCTAGTGATCATAGTGTGAAATTTTGATCGATTTTTGAGTTTTATTCTATTGTGTATTAAATTTTTAAAAATGTTATATATAAAGGATAATGTACCAAGATCACAATAGCACTAAACGTTTGATTCTGGGAGTTGATTTCAGTTTCATGTATTGTGTAAATTTATATATATAACACCACATCTAAAAGTATGTATCTTTGATCACTTTATTTTGAATTAAAGAAGAGTTTGGTTAATTTTTATAATTTTGATTTATAAATATTAAATTATAATGACTTATATAGACAAACTATACCTCTTGAGTACTAGGTTATGTATAAAAAGTATGAATATATATTATTAAAATCTTCCAGTGTGTTTATGCTAAACCAAATTATATCCTTACAACATATAATTTTTAATATAACATTTAAGCTTAGTATGTTGGTTCATGATAATTTTATAAAAATTTAATAAGAATTTATCTTTGAGTAATATTCGTTATTACACTAATTGTTTAAGGAGGTAGAAAGTAACATATAAAATTTTAAATGTATAATTTGATAAAAAAATCCCTTCAAATATATTTGAAAAAAATTAAATTCATATATTCTATATTCAATTATTAAAGATATGAAACTAGAATTCTAATAAATATGTGTTAAAAAATAATTATTAAGTTAATTTTATGAAATAAAAATTCATTATTTATTATTTATATTCAAATAATCATATCATGACTTTTATTTCATTTATTTGTATATTCCTTTCATAAAATTAATACGTTGTATATATTTTTCCATTATTAATATTTAAATGGATAAATAATAAAAAATATTTCATAATTCATTTATTAGAATAGATTTTTATGTATAATAATTATTTATGAAAATTAGTTTTATAAACTCACATTAAATGAATTCATAATTTTTTTGTTTACATATACTTTTTTATAACTAAATTCCACTTATTTCAAGATTCATTTTCATATGTTCGTTTTAATGTTAATGAATTATTTTGAAGATAATGTATTTTATATGTTTTTGTAGTGATATAATTTCATTATATATCCACAGAAAGTAACATAATAATCTTTAAAATGATACGATATTTTATGTGCATCATATAGAAAAAAAAATTTAATAATTTCATCTTCACTAAAATACTTTCTTATGAGAAATTATTTGTTTAAATAATAATTCATTTAATGTTAATTTTTTTATCATATTTTATGTACATGTTTTTATACTATAATTTTTTAATGGTTAAGTGACATTTTTTACAAAAAAACTACTATATTATAATTATTATTTTAATTTGAAAAAATATTTTACCATATACATATTGATTTATTAATAAAAATTGGATATTACATTTGGATAATTTATTATTTTTAAAATTAATATTGTCATTGACAAATCACTGTAACTATATGATATAAAATATATTGCACTATAATAGTTTTCTTGAATATTTATATAATATATAAGTTTATCAAAATTAAAGTATTATTTTAATAAAGTGTAATTTATTTTCATAATAATCACATCAAATATAACATATGATTATTTTTTGGCACTTTTATAGAGAAATTTAATAGTTTGTGAAGAGTAAAAAATCAATTGTTGTAAATATCTTAATTTTTATGACATCATTGCAATAAAAAAATCCATATTTTATAAAAACTAATTCATAGAAAAAATATTTTTAATGACTAAAATAGTATATTTTGAAAATAATATTCCGAATTTGTAATAATATTAATCAATTTTCAAATCCTATGTTATATTTATTTCTAAAAAAGGTAATTTTTTATTCTTTAGTTTGAATAAAATATTACCAATAATCCATTGTTATTAGGTATTATTAAAAAACAATTAAATATGTTTTTCAATCATACACTATTATTAGTCAAAATAATCGACAGTATTCATATTTTTGAGCCCGAATAAAAAATGAACTAATTTTTTATTTTAATTTTCCCTCACACATTTCTACATAAACAATGTTTGTTTACCCCATTCCCCACATATAGAAATCACCTTCCATTAAGAAATTTCATCCAAATCACCTCTCTAAATACTGTTAAACAAATCCCAATTTCTCCAATATATCCAAAACACCCTCCTATGATTTCTTTTGACACAATCCAAAGGAAGAAACTCAATTGGAGGGGTATTGATTTCAAACCCCATTCATTTTATTTTTAATTATTATATTACTCCTTCCATAAAAAAATAATATATCAAGTGATATTAAAATAGTATAAAAAGTCAAAAATAATAAATTTATTTATATATAATGTTTATTTATTTCCCTATTTATCTAAACATTCTCAAAAAACATCACTCACTGATGTTATGTTTATATTACCTAAGTGGATGATGATATTTTATTTTAATTGATACCTTTCCTTAATATTCCTAAAATTAATTCGATTTATTTATATGGCATTAAAACTACATTAATTTCATTTTTATTATTAGTTATTGATAAAATCTATATAATAATTGGAATATTAAATTTGCACCAACAAGGTCATTTTAAATGCATAAAATAAGATTATGAAGAAATTCATGCTAATTTGGAATTATTTTGAATAATTTATTAGACTATTAAAATATTGAACTTGTAAAATTATATTAGTAATAAAAATTGATACTTTTGGATCATATGGAACCATTATAAGAAGGCATTAGAATGTTACCGTTGTACAGAAGTAGTATTGGAACTATAGACCAAATATCTCTAGTTGATTGTCCCAAAAAATATAAAACTAATCTAAAATAAAAATTTTAAAAAATAACTATATTAATTAAATAAACAAAAAGGTGGTTTTATTCAAGTAATTAATTGATAAAATTTTATTATTCAGCTGGTTATATTACATAATATATATTATGATAGTTTATGTAAGAGGTTTTTTTCAGAATATCAATTTTTTCATTTATTTCTTCTATATGGTCTACCATCTCATATTCATATTTCCAAAATGTAATTAAATTATTTTATATTGTATCACCTTTATTTTTTTGTCATTACCTATAATATTACATCTCTTATATATCCATATAACACTTCTTAAAGATCTTTTAAATGATTACAAATATATAACATTTTTTAATTGTATTTTAATAACTATTTCCAAACATTGTCTTGATATGATCATAGGATTATAATACCATGATATTCTCATTATTTATGTCTATTAACCATGATATGTTACTCTTTACTAGTCATTAACCCCTTTTCATAATCCATTATTAGTTCGACGTTAGGGAACCTTGTCGATTCTCCATTAACTCATTGTATTATTTCTTTATTTTCTATCTTCTCTCTTATCTCTCATATCAAGGGCCTAAAATATATAACATGATTTTTTTCCTTAAAATTTATTTTTTCATTGTATTATTTTCTTTATTTTTTGAATTATATATCATATCTTATGTTTTTTGGAAGGGGAATCTCTCAAAGATTTTCATTAATTTTTTTATCTTCACAACAACTCCATATCTCTTTTTATTCATCCATCTCATTTTCTTAGAATCATCATTTATATGCTTTATACTTCCTTTTATGTTGATTCAAAATATTAGTGTTTTTTTTGTTTTATTTAATATTATATATTCAATTAAAAACCAATGAAGTTTTTAAGGGAAACATTTCTATTTATTGTCACCATATCAGTAATTCTTTTTTTGACCACTATTTATTTTTCTGGTTCCATTATCAAAAAAAATTATAAATTAATTATTTTTTAAGGTCTTTTGTATCAACTTTTGAAAATAAAAAATCATTTTCATGATTTCTATTTAATTTTAATCTTTATTATCATCATGATTAAATTTCAAAGGATTTATTTATATTACATGTTCTAATAACTATTCATTTTTATTAATATGATTTTATAAACATCCTTAAATATATTTCCTTCCTTAAAAATGAAATTTTAATTTTTAATTTCAAAATTTAAAAAAACTAATCAAATAAACCATATATGATTTCATATTATTCAATAAATTAATTTTATTTTTTCAAATTCCATTTCAAATTCCATAATTTAAAAATTATTCATGTCATTTACTATCTCATTATAAAATTTCATACATTTTATTATAGTGAGAAAACTCTTTTATCAATTTTCATAATTCCTCTGAATCAATGAAATTATAGAGATAAATTCCGAATAAGTTTATTGGTCCATCATTGTCATTATATCAACCAATAATCCACTGTACATAAATGGTTTAGGTGTTATGTTTGAGGTAATGTTTCTATATTTCCCAATATAAAGTTATTAATAAATCTAATTATTGGATTATGAGAAGAAAATTATGATTTTGATATCTTTAGGATGACATAATGATACTGTAAATATTTAAAATATTTATTTTTTGTATATCTGTAATGAATATATCTCTATGTAGTGGTAGATTTTAGTAGTATTAATCATCACATCAGTGACCTCTTGTGGGATCCTAGCTATTTGACCTTTCCATTAAAATTGCATATCAGGTCATGTTGACAATGGTATGTGCAACTTGTATTCACACCGTACAAGGAGGTGGGTATAAATTTATCCATATGATCATTTAATAAAATGGGGTTTCCATTTCAACATAGCCCATATTTTATTGTATACATGATAATAGCTAAGGGATTGGGAACTCGTTTGATCACATTGATTAGAAGACTTCCGATGAGGAAAAGTTTCCCATATAAGGACAAACGCCACTTCTGAATAGTTATATCATATATATTCGATTAGATTACATATTTCAGGACCGTTTCGGTCATATGGGGGTTGGATCTTCCTATATTGATCCATCACATCATAGTTATTCGATTGATGATCAAATAGAAACCATAATATAGCGTGGCCCATGTGGAATGATTCACTGTATAACATAGGATAGGTTTATAGAGTGAACTATTTTGAACCCCCTTACTGGTTGAATCCTCCATATCCTTGAAAGGGAATATTTCATATCCAAATTTTTCCGTAAATCCATTTTTAGAATTCCCTAAACCCTAGGAACCCATTTGAACTATCAATCTATAATTATAATATCATTTTATGGAAAATTTAGTGTTTAAATAATTAAATAAATGAGACAATTATTATTACACAACAATAAGAATTGGATAAGGTCAAAACCTAATGGTATTAATACATCATTTATACTAATCAATGTGTATAATTTTATAAAGGTAGTTATACCCATTAGGAATTGAATTATTGGGCTGATTATCTTAATTTCATGAGTGAACCAATAAAAATGTTATTATTATTCAATAATGATAATATTAAGTGATCAATAGTTAATCATATTAGAGAGCTTTGATTACACACTATGATAAGATACATAACCATATGTTTTAATGATTGGTTCATGATGAAAACTTAGTGAATGAGATATTTATTTTATAAGAAAGAAAAGAGATTTTTTTTACTTTTTGTTTGACTCCCCCAAAAATTATTCTGGAAACACACATAAAAACTCTATAATTAATTATGAAATAATGAATTTTTTGTCTATGTTTTATAGGAAATTTTTTTATATAATGGTGAAATAAAAGAAAATATTATTATTATTATTATTATATTTAAAATATTTTTATTTTTTTTGTATGTTGGATACATAATTGAGATGTGGTTCTCGAAAGAATTGATGAATACTTCGGAATGGTTTCAAATGAACCGAATAAATGTATTTGGATGATATAAATGAAATCATTTTTATCTAATCAATAATTTATAATTATATTAATAATAATTTTAGATAAATAAGATTAATTATATATTTTTGATGTTGTAAGATCTCAGGCATTCATGAGACATCTTATACTCGTTTTTTGGTATTCCCTTTCCCTTGTTTAAATATCTATTTTTATTGGGTTTGTCTCAGATGCATTTAGGTGGGTATTGGATTTTTTGACGGGATTTGGTACAATGAATGGTTTGTTCATGGTTTTCAAAAACAAAATAGCCTCCTCCTATAAATTGTGAAATTTAAGACAGTTATAAATGGACTAGCACATAGTTGGTGCACAGTTAGTCCAAACCATGCAGGTTTTGAGGGGAAACCATTAAATTCTAAACTAATGGGAATAGCATGGATGGAATATGGTTTTTCGAACAATGAAATCTAATTCTATGAGTTTGAATTGAGAAAATTAGCAGCACATGATTGGTTCATGGCTTTCCAAATCGTGTGGCTTGTCCATGTAGTGTGCACCTAACAACATGGAATTCTTGGATATAAGAAAATTATAGTAAAAGTACTCATTATTTCCATAATATATTATATTTAAAAATTACTTTTACTTTTGTGGACTGAGAGGTGATTTCCTACAGTTCAAAAGTGGGTTTTAGGCAATCCATGCTCGTTTGATATCTATATTCACTAATAAGTCCATTTCCTTAACTATTCATCCTAGTTGTATTCTTCTTTTATTTCTCAAAACATTAGGTCTACTTCTATATGTATAGATCCATGTTTATTGAGGGTAATTATAACGATTTATGGTTTTATATATTGAAGGAAATGAGATCCAATCCAAGATCTTGAGGATCATATTTTTATTCTTCGGTTTCTCCACCCACTATTTTTTCGGTCATTCTACCCCAATTTAAGTGATAGGGTTGGGTGAGAATTAATCAATGACCTTAATTTTTGTGGTTTATATATTATTTCCCATAATTATTTTAATAATTTTCCTTTTATAGTTATTTCATTTTTCTTCCATGTTGTCTAATTATTCTTAAAATTTAAAAGATAATATTATTCCCATGATATTAAGAGACTCATCATGAATCCCATGGGAACTATTAGATATTATAAGATTGGGATTTATGGAAACCCATGAGGTGTGTAAATTGTCCATGAAATGGTTGTTATTAAATTTAAAAATATAAATAGTGAGTTTATGGAAATGAATTAAATCTATAATTCATTATTAAATAATAGTATATAAAGGGTTGTTTGGATTAACCCTTACAAGTTAATGATATTTGAGAAAATTGATTTCTAATGTGATAAGTTATTAAATTGAGAGTTTCTCATGTGGATAATTATGTGAAAATTAAAGAACCATGGTTTTTTTGACGAATTAAATTTTATATCTTGTTTATAATGGTTGATAAATGTGTTATTAATATTGAACCATTATATGTGTGTATATATGTATATATAAACAATGTGGATAGGGTGTTATACTGATTCTCCACATCTGTGGGGTGCCAAACTAATGCTCTAGGCCATTAATTCACGCATTTGAATTAGTGTTGGACTGATGCACTAAGTACCTATGATTTTGGTGGTAGACTAATGCCCTATGTACTTATGATATTGGTGTTTGACTGATACAAAAAGTACCCAATATAGTAATGTTGGACTAATAATTCATGTATCCATGATTATGGTACCCACATTGATGGTTGTTTTTATTTAAATGAAATTGGAATTAATTTTAATAATGAAACCCCTTGAAAGAATAAAATGAAATATCCCTATGTGTATAGGTGAAACATTGGCATGTGGTGAAGCCGGTATGATTGGTTTGGGGGTTACCGTTTACTTAAGGGATAATGTATTTAACTAAAGAGTAATAAATTTGGAACCTATTTACTTTTTTTGTATTTTATTTTATTCTTAATAAAACTGCATACTCTATGAGTGACTGAATATTTCTATAGATTCTATTGGTTGTGCCATACTGACTTGTACTAAAAACCATACTCAGGCCACCGATTTGTACCTAAGTAGACTTAATATTTGTAGGAAATCATAATGGAAATATCCCTATGTTAGATTGATGATTTGGGATATGGGATGGATCATGGATGAGGGATCTTGACATGATATTGGGACCCACATCGGAATAATCATATTATATTATTATTGGGGTTTCATATAACAATTGAAACATATATATCATGACATATCTATTATTTTTATTTATGTTTTTTTCCCCAATTTTAATATTTTTCATGTGAACCTTGATCTTATTTATTATATTTTTATCTTGGTTAATGTTTATTTTTATTTCTTCATATTTCTATTTTTGATAAAGGACATATAGTCTGCACAAATGATAATTTAGAACCTCACTTCTATTCAGCTACCTCTAGAATATATGAAGATGCACATGATGTCATGTAATGAACAAACGTGGGGAACCAGTATGTGGAATCCAGGATGGGATGCTACAAATGTGTGTCAGATGAGGTTTTCTTCTCTCTAGTTTCCTTATTATTTAGTAAAGGTATTTGAGAGATTGGGATGATTAGGGAAATGGTAATGAGTTTATGGGTGGGAGTAACAAACCCATGTGTGTGGGGGACCCATGTTCCCATGGTGGGATTATTGTTCTTGATGATTGTTATTATAGTTGAATGTTATTTCACCATGGGTGATGCACTTATTTTAATCTTAATATTTTTTTTGAGAGTTTACTTGTGGACCTGTATGGAATGAGTTTGAGTGTGTATAAATGAATAATTCAAGGAGCATAAGGATTTATTTTACATAAATAAGGTACATGGATAACATAGGGTAAAAAAATATTCATATTTATACTAGTGCTTGTGTGGCTATTTTAACCTCATGTTAGTGTATACAGGATGAATTGCTATGGATTTTTGAGAATCACACTTGTGTGAATATGAAAATGACATGTTATGTGTCTTAATATGTGCATTACCATCTCAGGAACATGACTCCACAATTATGTTTATTGGTAGGGTGACATGAGAGTATTTCTAGGAATTTTCCTTTACTGGTGAGACAATATTCCCTGATAGTTCCAGGTGAGGGCGCCGATGAAAAATTATGTGAGAATTTTTTTAACTTTATATAGTTCATTTAAAAAGATCATGGGAAGGCTGTGTGGGTTATTTCTATTATAAACCAGAGTTTCTTGATATATCACCATCCAATGTTAACTGGACATGGTGTACATTTGGTAGTTGAATGCTAGATTTAGTCTATCTAGAAAATTCAATAACATTTTGAGACTCCTATATAGAAAATATTGAAATTAATATTTTATATTTTATAAGGATCATTGAACACAAGTGGAACATTCAATTTCAAGATGATTAGTTGGAGGAATTGGTATAGAAATAATATTAGGATAAGTTCTTGGAACACTTTAACCCAGAGACCTTGAGACCTGAGTGGGTAGAAATGTTTATGTGTTTTACCGAGGGAATCATTTCAGTTATTGACTATGATGGTCACTTCACTCAAATGGATAACTAAGGTCCTTAACAAGTGGGAAATGAGGAAAATGTGGTGTGAATTTTTCAGGATATAATTAAATGTGATATTATGTCCTTTGTTAATATCTTAAATTTCAAGATATTTGTTGATGTAGTGAATCAAGATCTCATTTTTATGGTGAGCCTTATTGCATCTTCCAGTATACGATAGGAGGTTTTAGTTGGATGATTAGGTGGTATGTATTCTTAATTTATGAATTATCGATATGATAATGTTCACAATAGTATTGTAAAATAGAGTATCTAGGGAGAAGTATTAGTTACACATAGTAGTAATAATGTTTTCTTCTATCCATGCTATATGTAAAGTCACATTATCACTCAGTGTCCCCAACCACCAGTATAGTGTCGAGCTTGCAGAATTATGGGACACTAATAGCAGTACTACAGTAACACATGATAGATGGGTATTGATAGAGGAGTTAGGTAGGAGTATAGTACTGGAAGGGTGTCTTCTAACATGTACTAGTTTGGGAGTTTTTAAGTACTACTACCAATTCTAGTAAGGTTGTGGGATGTGGTAATTCAGGGAAAGGCTACTCATGTCAATAGTGTAATGAAGCACAGGGGAGACAGACTAGATCACAGAGTAGATAGAAAAGATAGTTTCTTGTAGTTCTTCCTACACATGTTGATATCGAGGTTGGGACATTGATTGTCACAAGTAAAATTATTGTAGATTTGATTATTTCTAGAACATTATATGATATATTTTCTATTGGACTCACATGTTTTTATAATCCCAAATCATGTTTCATTTATGTGAAAATCATTTTTTTATAGGATAATCGAGTGTCATTAATATTCTAAGTTTTTATCAAGTGATAACTATGTATCTTTAATCTCACTGCTTTCTTTTTTAAGCTTAAAATGAAAAATTTCACTAAGTATAAAAGGTCACTGATAAAGGTCACCGATGAAGGTCACTAATGAAAGGCCAATAATGAAAGGTCACCGATAAAAGGTCACCTATAGAAAGTTCACTAATATAATGTTCACGGATAGAAACATCACTGATGAAAGGTCACCAATGAAAGGTCACCGATAAAAGGTCACTGGTGAAGGTCACCGGTGAAAGGTTCCTGATGAAGGTCACCGATAAAAGGTCACCGATAGGAGGTTACCGCTAAAGGCTACTAATGCACACCTACTATTGAAGCATACTGTTGATAAGTCTACTACTAAAGGCAACCATTTAGAATGCTACAGCTGAGAAGGCTACTGCTGATGGATACCATTGAGAAGGATACCATTGAGTAGGCTACCATTGAGAAGGCTACCGTTGATGGCTACCGTTATCAGTCTACCGATGCTTACTATTTTACTCTAAACCTTTTCAAATTCTTGATTTTATTTAAGTGGTTATATTTGGTAAATTTCATGCTTTTGACATTAATTAATGTTGATTGTAGACATATCAAGAGACTGTATCTATAGATAGTACGAGGTATGAGGGAGTACCACATATGGTTTACTTATTGCTATTGTTGGACATCGAATATAAAATAAAATTTCGGTGAAGATAAGAAGGGGTTCAGAAGTGTGTAAAGACAGAAAAATTTTTGGGGAAGATTTTGCTTGCTAAATCAAATAGAACAAGGAAGAACCATCCCGCACATACACTGTGTACTCAAGAGCCTCAAGAAGATCATTTCAGGAGAACAAATTTAATGCTTCCTTTTGTGCTTTATCAGCTCTCTATCAACACAAGAAGCAGAACACTCATTTCCTAAAATCTAGAACCTAGATTTACGACACTATGTTCTGAGGAAAACTTCCATAGAATCACTCGAACTCCAAATTCATCACTCCAAGGAGTTAAGAGCTGAACTACAAACACATAGATATTTCTAAATTAAATCTTATAATCTTATCCCTATTGTATTCCTTTATTTTAAATTTATGAGAAGTGTGTGTTGGTCTGTTACAACCAATGTCTCCTATGATTGAACTAGAGGATACTGAAAATCCTCACACAAATCATTGTCTATTATTTTTTTTCCCAAAAAGAACTGTGGAAGAGGCCATGTGTGGCCTGGTTGTTTATTTTTCTCATGAATAACTATGGTAGAAAGTGTGAACCTTGGACAGTTTGTGAAAACTGTTGTAAAGACCAATACTAGATCTATATCAATTTTATCATTTATATAAATTTCTTGGTGTTAGGTGATCACCATGTGGAGAAGATTAAGTCTCAATTTGAGAGTGAACCTCTTGTTTTACTCTGTTGTATATTCTATTTTTTTAATACTTTGTTTTTCTATTTTCCGTTACTCATAATTTTAAAATAGAAAACTTTTTTTGCATTAACTCTGACAGTTTATTCTGGTTAGTGTGTGTATATGTTTAGTTTTTTAAACCTATTTCAAAAGTTAAATACATGTTATACACTAACTCAACTGAGGACTAATCACATTTTTAGAGACTTGTTGACCAACTAAACATTTATATCTCTACTTCCTTAATTAAATGGGATGCTTCCAAATTGGGGGAATTTTATTCATAAAGTTATTAATAGAAATTTTCAGTAGGAACTCAATTCACCCCCTCTTGAGTTTACACTCTAAACAAAATTTGGTATCCCATGTCTTTAAATTTATATTATAACGTTTCCAAATTCTTTTCAAATATGATTTTAGTTGTATCATAAAGATCTTATAATATCTGTCATAGCTAATTTTTCAGTTCATTAAACTTCTAATTAACTATGGATAACCGAGTTGACGGTGCTGCGATAAACATCACACCTTTATTTAATGTTAATTATTATGATCAATGGAAAAAAAGATAAAAATGTATCTATAGAGTATGGTTCCTGAAATTTTGGACACAATTGAAGAACAAAATGAATTACATGCTACTGCTAGGGACACTTGGTCTCAGTTGACTAAATATACATATAACAATAAATGTAAAGCAATGAATGAAGTGTACTATTCTCAAGGTTTTGAATGATTTAATAGAATATCTTATTTTAAAACATCATATGAAATCATGGGTACTTTGTCTGTTTCTCGGGAGGCAACCACCAATGTTAAAGAAATTAGATTATATTATTATACTATTAAATATGATAATTTTAAAATGAATACTGATGAACCAATCTATGAAATGTATCCCAGGTTCAATGAAATATTCAATAACATGAGTCTACTTAGAAAACCAGTTGATGGTAAGGATCAGATTATGAGGTGTCTGCGATGCCTAACTCGAATATTGATAGGAATTTATATTTCTATATGAGAATCTTGGGACATAAGAAAGATACAAGTAATGAAAATAATTAGAAATCATATGATGTATGAATAATATAATAAGGTAAATCAAGAAGTATATGAAGAATCAAGAATGAAATCTATAGCATTCAAGACTGCTACCTCAAATAGAAAAGAAAAAGAAAAAGTTCAAGCTCCTATAGACACTTCCACTAGTGATGACTCAGACTTTGATAGTGACGATGAGATGGCTCATCTTGAAAGGTGATTCAAAAAATTCTACCATAAAAAGAAGTTCCTTATAAAATAAAACTATAAAAGAATGTATGATAGTAAAGAACATTAGAAAATAGATAGAAAATGGAATGACAATACAAGTCAGATAGTATGCAATGAGTGTAAATGAAAAATCCCGGTGAAGGCTGATTTCCAATAGCTAAAATTTAAAAAGAAATATTAAGACAATGGAAAGGGATATAAAATGGATATGAAAGCTACTTGGATTGATTCAGAAGATAGCTCTGGTGGATCTGAAACTTCTGATATTGAATAGAACAAACATTCAAACTTCTGTTTCATTTCTGAAACATCTAAGGTAATACCCAATTATCCTATACATAATGCTTAATATTTTGGGAATGATAGTGAACCGAACAATGATGAAAATATGACTAAGGATGAAATATTTGAATATAGTGGAATGCTTGAGGATACCTTTAATTAACTCAAATACAAATATAAATTATTAAAAAAAAATTCTTAAAATACTAATTATAAGTCTGATTTGGATATTCGGAAAGACAAATGTGATCAGCTATTAAAAGAAAATACTATACATAAATTATCGAATAAGAATTTAAATATAAATCTTAAAATGTTTATTGTAGGAAAAGATACCTTGACTAAGTTTCTAAGTAAAACAATTGCTCTAAAATACACAACTGGTTTAGGATATCAACTAGGACAGAGAAGGATTGTTTAAAATAAATTTGTTTCAAAATCTAGATAGTTCACTACTAGTACAGTTTCTGGAGAATATATTGAAAAATAATTTTCTAAAGGACCTAAAAAAGTGTTCATGTATCAAAACATATCTGTTGATTATAGAAAACTTGTGAGACAAGTATGGGTTCCAAAAGCTTTACCTGCTAACCTCTCTGGACCAAAGAAAATATGGGTACCAAAGTTACCCTACACTAAATCTGTTTTTCAAGAAAATTTTCTAAAGAGCACCTGTAATACTCAATGGTACTTGTATAGTGGATGTTCATGACATATGATAGGAGACTATTCATTCTTATAAGGCCTAATCAAATTTGATGGTGGACAAGTCACATTAAGTGATAATGATAAAGGGAATATTTCTAGCTTAGGCCAAATTGGTATCCCTAATACTATATTAATTTCAAAAGTACTTTTTATTGATGAGTTAAAATCCAATCTACATAGCATCTCTTAGTTGTGTGATGATCGTTTCAATATTAAGTTTTAAAACTATGCATGTGATGTTTTTAATTTTAAAAATTATTTAATATTCACTTCTCTTTAAAATTAAAATGTGTATGTTGTTGATATAAACTATCAAGTTAAGAAATATTATTATTGTTTAAATTATTTTATTAAGAAATTATATTTATGCCATAGAAGATTAGCACAATCCAATGTGCACTCACTTAGGAAACTAACTAACATAGGTTTAGTTAGAGTCTTACCTATATTGGAATTCCCACATAAAAAAGTTTCAAATCCTTGTCAAAAGAGAAAACATCCCCAATTTTATTTGAAACCATAGAAGTATGTTTCAACTTCTCAATTTCTTAAGTTGGTTCACATGGATTTGTTTGGACCATCTGGAGTTTCAAGTATAAATTGGAAGCACTATGTCTATGTTCTTGTATGTGATTTTTCAAGATACACCTGGTATGTTTTCTATCTCACAAAATTAAAGCATGTTCTTACGTCATTAAATATTACTCGTCTTTAGAAAATCATAGTGGACTTAGAATTTAGTCTATGAGAATTGATCATGGTCGTGAGTTTGAAAATCAGAAGTTTGAATCATTTTTCTCACATAATGGCTACAATCACAATTTCTCTTCTCCTAGAACACATCCAAAAAATGGATATGTGGAAAGATATAATACGAAACTTCAATATATTTCATGAACTATTCTTAATGAGTATAATCTACATATCTATTTTTTGGTTGAAGATGTTAATACATATTGTTACATTATCAATAGAGTCTTAATTAGACATGCTCTTAAGAGGAACCCTTATGATTTTTGGAACAATATGAAGCCTAAGGATAGTTACTTCATATTTTTTTGTGGAATATTCATTATCCTTAATTCTTGGGAAAATCTTGACAATTTTTCTTCAAAAAGTGATGAAGTAATTTTCCTAGGTTACTCAATCTCTAGTAACGATTATAGAGTATTCAATAAGAGAACCAAATGTGTGGAAGAATCAGTTCATGTAAAATTTGATGAAGTTGATCCACATGAACCAAAAACCTCTATTGAATATCTCAAGGAAGATATATCAATTTTGGACCTTAATGATAAAGACAGAGAACCCTTAGTGAAAACAACTAGTTCAGGATATTTTCTAGAATTTGTGCAAGATGCATCTGAACCTATAGACAACCATGAGGAGTCTAGTTAAACTTCATATAAAGGCCTTATGACTCTCAAGAATCATCCTTTAGATGATTTTGTAGGTGATCTAAATAGAGGAACACAAACTAGAGCTTCACTGATAAACCAGGTTAAACATCAAGATTTTATTTCACAACATGAACGAAAAAACCAATAATGATGCTATCAATGATGAATTTTGGGTGATAACTATGCAAGAAGAATTAAATCAGTTTGAAAAAAAAATTCGAATTAGTAGAAAGACCTAAGGACACTTTGACCATAGGCACAAAATGGGTGTTTAGAAATAAAGTTGATGAATCTAGAAACATATTCAGAAAAAAGGATAGACTAGTTGCACAGGTATATAGTCAAGAAGAAGGAATAGACTATGAGGAATCCTTTTCTAATGTAGCAATACTAGAATATATTAGGATACTACTTGCTTATGCAGCTCATCTAGTTTTCAAAATTTCTCAAATGGATGTCAAAATAGCATTTCTAGATGGGTACATAGTTGATGTTGTATTTGATGAACAACCCCCTAGTTTTACAAATCCCCATTTTTCAAAGCCTTCCGTTAAACATTATAAATCTTTATATGGTCTTAAACAAGATCCAAGAGCTTGGTATGACATACATAGTTATTATCTTATATAAAAATCTTTTACTAATGGAATATCTGATCCTACTCTTTTTATTAAAAGGATTTCCAAATATGATTTAATAGTAAAAATTTATTTAGATGGTATTATTTTTGGATCCTCTAAACCTTCATATGTATTGATTTTTCAAAAATGATGCTTGCTGAATTTCAAATGAGTTTAATGGGGGAACATAAATTTCTCCTTGGATTTCAAATTTTTCTAAATAAAAATGGTATTTTTTTAAATCAAAGTAAATATAGTAAGGATATTTTGAAATGTTTCGTTTTGGATAGTAATAAATGTAGTGACACACCTATGAGTTCCACATGTAAGTTGGATGTTGATGAAACTGATATATTAGTGGATCAAACCAATTATAGAGGTATGATTGGGAGTCCTCTTTATCATACTACTACTAGACCTGATATTATTTTCAGTGTATGCATGTGTGCTCATTTTGAAGCCAGTCCCAAAATGTCTCATATGAATTTTGTTAAAAGGATATTTATATATCTCAATTACACTATAAATTTAGGACTATTTTATCCAATAGAAATATCATTTGGTTTTGTATGTTATTTGGATGCTGACTTTTCTGGTTGCATGTTTGATAGAAATAGAACCTCGCGAACATGTCACATTTTGGGAAAGTCACGAGTATCATGGTGTAGTATGAAACAGAATTATATTGAATTATCAACTTATGAAGCTAAATATATAGTTGTCGGTAGTTGTTGTTCTCCAATTATATGGATGAAACACAATTCACTAAACTATGGATATCAATTCAAACATGACTCTATAAACTCTGATGATACAGTTTCTAATAAAATCTCTAAAAATCAAGAATCTCATGATAGGACAGAGCACATTGATGTGAGACATTATGTCTTGAGAGATTATTATCAAAGCGGTGATATCACTCTTGAATTCATTTGCACTGAACACCAATTGGAAGATATAGTCACAAATCCTTTGAGTTCTGAGAGATAAAATTACATCAATCATGAGATAGGTATGATAAACTATTATGGTTTTTGGACCTCACTGTTGGGACCTCACCGTTGGACCTCACCATTAGGACCTCATCGTTGGAACCTCACTATTGGACTTCAACGTTGAACCTCACCATTCGAAACCTCACTGATGGACCTCACTATTGGACCTCACTGTTAGGAACCTCACTTTTGGACCTCCCCATTAAGACCTCACCATTAGGAACCTCACCATGGAACCTCACCATTAAGACCTTATCATTGGAACCTTATTGATAGTTGAAATTTCCCGGACATTGGGTATTTCTACATGAATTTTAAACATTTTTAGTATTACTTATTTCATATACTTGATTTGTTTCACGATCCCTAAATGAAAAAAAATAATGTTCAAACCAAATTTTGATCCACTTAAAACCTCTCCCGAACAACTTTCTCCCTGACCTTGAAACCTAAACTTCTACTACAACCCTCAAACCACTCAAAATAGATGGAAAGGGTAAAGAGACTGATGGATGATGATGATGGAGATGCACCCAATCCTAACAGACCAAAAGCTATGTCTATTAGTGGAGGAAGGTTAGTATAAAAGCTTCTCAATACGCATTTTTCAATGAGGTACATCATGGTTGAGAAGTAATTATGCTTCTAATGGTTGATGTCGAGCAATTCATTAGTGATGAAAGCACATGAAGCTCAAGGTTGGGTAGAATTATTTTCAAATAACAATGGACACCACTACCAGATGTTAGTGAAGGGATTTTATGAATTCTCTAAAATTTGATCAGTTTAAGAATGAGAACCAGATGTCTTCAATGGTAAATGGAGTAAGTGTGAGATTCTCCTATGTTGAAATGGATGACTGTTTGAAAGTCCCATGTGAAAATATTTTTTATTACTACTCTGGAGTGGTGCTTCCTACTAGGAGGTTTTTCTGTTATGAGAATGATTTGGCTGAACTAACAGTGAATGGAATCCCTAAGGAATTGATTACTGCTGAGATGGAATGAGAATACAAGTTGTTGATTACATTTGATCAACATTTTTGAGTCTCGGGATAATGGACATTGCTACATTGAAGTATCAGGATGTATTTATTTGTCATCGGTTGAAGCGTGGGAAGTTGATAAATCTATTTAGGTCGCTGAAGATTCAATTAAAGGATATGAAAATACACAGTACAAAATCCAATTCATTTTTTCATGCCAGATTTATATCCTAACTTTCGAAACTGAAAGGTGGTGTTCGAAATAAGTAGGAAACAGTATTTTTATGGGACAACTTCTGCATTACTAAGATGATTTTCAAATTTATGAAGATAAGTTGGAACCCTTGGATACGAAGATGGGTGAATTATGAGGCTAAGTTTTATGAATAAGTCAATCTTGTCACCAATCCTATTGGTACAAATGATAAGATAGATCCAGGTGTAAAGCATAATTAATTAGAGACTGCATACTATGATGAAGAAGAAGATGTTATTGTTGTGCAAGAATGAGAGGATTCTCCTATAGATGATATGAGTGATCCTGACCTTCCCTCAAGACCTCATACCAATAATGTATCTTTTTGTGGGAATATCCCACCAAAGAGATTTCTTAGAATGGAGACATTCCTAAGGGACAATGATGATGACGAAACCATTGAAGAAGAAGGGGAAGAAAATATCTTAAGAGACATTAGAGAGACCTCGGAGGAGGAATATGAAACAGAATCCAGTCATGATGATTTTGAGATAGCTACTGATGAAAGTGAAGAGGATGGTCCAAATCTCAGTCTTTTGATAGGATATACTGTAATCACAGAAAGTGTAGATGAAGGTGTTCCTGAGTCGGTTGAAGTTGGAATTTAAATGGAAGTGGGTCAATATTATATGAAAGTTTTGGAAGTGGACTCTCATGTGGATGAAATAGATCAAATAGGTATGGATGAAGTGAATGTGGTTGATCAAGAGAATGCTCCAAGTGAGGGGGAGGAATCTATTTCCACAGGTTCAGTTGTTGTTTCTAATGGAATAGCATATTGGTAAAAAGTCCCAAGATTTGTGTCTTGGGATTAAACTATAGAGAATCTGATGACGACAAGCCTAACAGAATACCTCTAATTCCTTCTGTTTCAAAAACCACCATTGTTCAGCCAATCGTGATTTTACCTCGAGACTATGTGAAGAAAGATAATTTGGAATCTTTAATGTCAGATTTGAAGAGACACTTTGATTAGAGATCTATTGGGATAGAAAGATCGGTAGCTCAAAATCATGAAATTATGACATCTTCTTTGTAAATAGTAATTTCCTCCTCTCAGTCCACTTTTCTACTTTAGGTAATGGAATGTAATAATCAGGTCAAAGCCTTGGTAGAGTCTATGGATTCTGTGAAGAAGTCTATTGCCTATTTAGACTCATATATGGCTTCAAGGGTACAAGTAGAAAATGATCTTAAATTTTTTAAAAGTGTTGTTGAGCAGATGGTTACTGTTTTCAGGACTTTAAGAACTCTATGGAGGAACATGTTCCTGTATATGATGATTATATGAAGTGTCTGATCAGTTGTATGACTAAGTATTTTAAGGAGATAGTGGCTTTCACTATGGAACCTTTGTTTTCACATGCTTCCTCTCCATCCTATACTTCAGTTGATCTAGATACTTTTTGGTCAGTTTTAGAAAAGAATTAGAGAAGTTCTCTAGTTCTAGTACCTCAAACACCCAGTCTATGACTTAGGTCATTTCCACTATAAGGGAAATTCGTAATCTTGTAAGAGATTATTTAAGGGAATCCGCTCAAAATCAGACGGCCATAAAAGATAAAGTTGATTTCTATTACAAAAGGGTATACACAAAGCATCAGATGGATGGTCAATTCAAGTTTCTGTTGGAGAACATGAGGATTCCACCTATCACATCGGCTTTTAAGGATCATGATAGTAGGTTTAGAGCAGTGAATCATGACTTAGATAAATGCATGGAAAATAAGGATGATTTTATCTTAGATATGGAAAGTGGAGGAAGTATTATTATGGATTTCTTAAATCTACTTTTACCCTTTATTTGGACTGCACTCCCATAATTGTTCCTCTATCCTTACCTTCATCCTTGGCTACCTCAGGATTCACAAGTGTTACCCCATCGATGACTCCTATATAGGAAATCAAAATATTTACCCCTATGATTCATCATAGATCCACTCAATATAGGTCTACTCAAGATTCTTTAGCAGCTCTTCCTACCCTAATTACTACCATACCTAGACCCATCCCCCCATCCTCAGTACCTGACTCTTCAGCTTTCAAAAATAACGCTCCATTGGACAGATATGATGTTGATTGAATTTTTGATGTCTTATTTGATCGGTATCTTTGTAAACTTTTTCTATATTGAATTCATTCTCCATTAATAATAAAATCCTATTTTGTCTCGTTTCCTATTACATTCATTTTGGAAATCACAAAGGGGGAGAAGTTTTATGTTGGGAGGGAGAATTTTTAAGTTGGTTGAAGTCCTTTCATATATATATATATATACTATCTATATTTTCCATAATAAACATTGTTCAATTATACTTATACACACCTCTAATGATATTAAAAAATGTGCTTAACACTGATTTAAAATATAATTAAATCAAAATTTTCACTGACATAATTTGTGATTATCAAAAAGTGGGAGATTGTTGGACACACCAGTTTTGATAATCCCAAATCATGTTTCATTTTTGTGATAATTATGTTTTTATAGGATGATTGTGTTTCATTAATATTCTTAGTTTATATCAAGTGATAACTATGAATCTTTAATCAAACTGATCTCCGGTTTTAGCTTACAATAAAAAATTTCTCTAAGTATAAAAGTCACAGATAAAGGTCACCGTTGAACGGTCACCGATGAAGGTCACCGATGAAAGGTCACTGATGAAAGTCATCGATGAAAGGTCACTGATATAAAGTTCACTAATAGAATGTTCTATGATATAATGGTCACCGATGAAAGGTCACTGATGAATGGTCAGTGTTGGAGGTCACCGATGAAAGGTCACTGATGAAGGTCAACGATGAAAGGTCACTGATGAATAGTCACTGATGAAGGTCACCGATGAAAGGGCACTAATAGAAGTTTATCGCTGAAGGATACCGATGCACACCTACTGTTGAATCCTATCATTGAGAATGATATCCATGAATTCTACCGTTGAGAAGGCTATCGTTGAGAAGGCTGTCGTTGAAGGCTACCATTGAGAAGGAAATTATTGATAAGGCTACCGTTGAGAAGGATACCGCTAAAGGCCATCGTTACTAGACTACCAATGATAAATAATCTACTCTATACTTTTTAAAATTCTTATGTTTATTCCAATAGTCATTTTTGGTAAATTTAATGCTTCTGACATTAATTAATGCTGATTTTAGACATATCGACAGACCGTATCTGGAGATTGTACGAGTTATGAGGGAGGACCGCAAGTGGTTTACATACTAATATTGTAGGACCTCAAATATAAAATACAAGATCGAGGAAGATAAGGAGAGAATAAGAAGTGTGTAAAGATAGAGGAATTCATCAGAAAGAGTTTTCTCGGTAGATCAAAAAGAACATGGAAGAAGAATCTAGCACTTACATTGTTAACCCAAGAGCCTCAAGAAGATAATTTCAGGAGAACAAATTTAAGGATGTGTTATGTGCTTTATCACCTCTCTATCAACATAAGAAGCAGAACACTCAATTCGTGAATGCTAGAACCTGGAATTGCGACAATCTATTTGGAGGACAACTTCTCGAGAAAGAATCGAACTCCAAATTCTTCTCTGTAAGGATTCAAGAGATTAACTTCAAACAAATAGATATTTCTAATCTCAATATTATAATATTAGCTCTATTATGTTCCAATATTTTACATTTTTGAGAAGTGTGTGTTTGCTGTTACACACACTATATCTAGTTCTTGAACTGGAGGGTACTTAAAATCCTTACACAAATCATTCTCTATTAATTTGTTTCCCATAAAGAACTATGGAAGAGGCCATGTGTGGCCTTGTTGTTTGTTTTTTCCACAAATAATTGTGGTAGATGTTGTGAACCCTGGCTAGTTTTTGAAAACTGTTGTAAATCCTGATACAGGCTATATATCATGTTTATCATTTATATAAACTGCTTGGTGGCAGGTGATCACTAAATGGATATTATTAAGTATCGGCTTGAGAGTGAACCTCTTGTTTTACTTTTATGTGTATTATATTTTTGTAATACTCTATTTTTCTATTTTCTGATGCTCATAATTTCAAAACAGAAAACTGTTTTGCATTATCTCTGATAGTTAGTTCTGGTTATTGTGTTTATATGATTATTTTAGTAAACCTGTTTCAAAAGATGATTAATTATTATACACCGACTCAACTGAGGACTAATCACCCTTTGAAAAAGATGTTTACCAACTAAAAATTTATATCTCTACTACCTTAATTAACTGGGATGTTTTCAAATTGGGGGAATTTAATTCATAATGTCTTTAACAGAAATTTTAAGTAGGAACTCAATTCACCCCCTCTTGATTTTCCACTTCAAAAGACATTTTCCTCATATTTTATTCATATACTAAGCTTGTGAATGGTTTCTGTATGATAATGGAATTATTTGTGGGGTTATGTCGATCGACACACCATTGGGTGTGTGGTCAAGGGACATCTATTTATGAAAAGGGTGTTCCATTAAGGCTCATGTGTATCTTCTCCTTTGATATCGTTATGTACATGATAATTTTGGATATGTATTTGTTTTGTGTATAGAGTAGATGTTATTGTATTGAGACCACATTTATTGATACTATAGGAGAGTAACCATTACATCTCATAAGTGTAAAATATATGTTCATCATGGAGAATGGTACATCTAGTAAGGCCATATAGGTATAGTTCATCAACAACTAATAGAGCTCACCTCCTATGTTGTGAGTCATTTTTCTATATTGATGTTGTGAAGCATAATGTCTCTCTACAAGTAGTGGATCGGTTTGAGGAAATTTCTCCAAAAGACATCTTAGGGCTTCCACCTAAGAGAGATGGTGAGTAAAGTATTGAGTTGATTCCTGGAGCAGAACTAGATCCCATTACACCATATAGAATACCACCAATAAAGCTTCAAGATCATAAAAACGAGCTTGATGAATTGATAGATGATGGACTTATCCATCTGAGTATATCACCATGGAGTTATCCAATCTTTTTTCGAAGATGGTTTATCGAACATTGTTCTGGTGCATTGAATATTTGAATCTAAATAGGATGATAGATAAATATGTGAATCCTCTCCCTTGTATATATGTTTTTCTACCATATTAGGGGTGATTATGTGTTTTATCATATAAATTTTAGTTTAGGGTACCATCATCTAAGAGTAATATATTCTAACATACAATAAAATTATTTTTGAAGTATGTATGACTTAAATGAGTTTTTGGTAATGTTTTTTTAGATAAATAACACTCCCACGATGCTAATGGATCAAATGATCTTAATATTCCACCGATTTTTAGAATACTTTGAGGTTTTTTCATTCATGAAATATTGGTGTACTACATTAATCATTATGATCATTTAAAATATCATTACATCATTCTATGTACATTGAGATAGTAAATGATATAATCCAATCTATATAAGTTCTAATTCTTGATCAACATTGAACATTTCTTGGGTCACATAAACTCTATGGAATGGGTGTTATTAGACATAGAGAATATTTAGGTAGTTGTTTCATAGGATTCATCCAAGAATGTATTTGATAGCTGAAGTGTTTTGGGTTCATCTTGATATTATAGAAGGTTTATTGGGGACTTTTCTCATTTAGTAACACATTTGCTATGTTTTAAAATTTTGGGTATAAATTTTGAATTTTCTAAATCATTTGAATATTCCATCCAAGAAATAAATTATAATTTTTCCATTACACTAATGTCGACCCTACCCAAGCTGGGTGAAAAGTATATAATTATTTATGAAGCATTCAGAATCAGTGTAGAAACACTATTGATGAAGGGAGATTGGGTTTTGGTGTATAGTTCATGAAAGTTGAGTCCATATGAATAAAATTACATAATTAAATACCTAAAATTTTCTACAGTGGTTTATTTCTTCATGGGTTGGAATAATCACTTTCTATGTGAATGGTTTATTGTGTAAACTAACCGCACAAGATTAAAGTAATTGTTTTTAGGGTCATATTTGAACCTTCAAAAAAGATATTGTTTGGGTATATTTATTCATTTGACTATGAGCTAACTTATATATAAGGGAATGAAAATAGTACTTCATAATATTTTATATGAAAGCCACAATTTCTTGAAATCATAAAAGTCTAGTTCTAAGTATAATATTATGGGTTTACTAGGTGAGATGAATATAAAGTTTCAGGATGGGCATTAGTAGATGATCCTAATATCCTTATTGGTGAACTTTGAACTTATGAAAAAATTATGGAGATAAATTATGATGATCCATAGTTATTGTCCTTAAAGGAATGCATAGAGAGTGGGGAGACACCTCCAAAATAGACTATAGATGAGTATGAGATCATATATGTCTAGGGTAATATTTTTGAGAACACATTTCTGTGAGAGGAGTTGATGTATGAGTTTCAATCCTGGAAATGGGAAGTGCATCTTGGTTTAAAAAAAATTTAGTATGACGGTTTTAGATATCATTAGTGGGAAGAAATGATAAATGAGGTAGTAGGTTTCATGAGATGATCATATTCTTATCAACTGGTGAAGGAAAAGTATCAGCAACCAAGTGGACTGTTACAACTATTGTACTTCTCAAATATTAATTTGGAAGATTCTACTATGGATTTTTTGGTATGTCTTCTAAGGACCCCTTAGAAGAATAACATGAAATCAGTGATTGTAGACAGATTTATTAATGTATCCCATTTAATTACAATATATAAACATTCATAGTTGATCATTTGGGTGATATATATGTTTGGAAGATTGTTTTTTTTCATAATGTTCTGTGAATTATAGTCATCGCTCATTATATTTTTTTATATAATACTTCACTAAATGCTTGAAAAGGAATTAGTGTTCCTGGTATTTCTAAGTATATTATATCACCTGCATATATATATGAAATCAGAGCATATTATTTAGGTGTTGGGGGACATGCTATGGGCATGCGTCATGAACAATGGAGGATCTTGGGAGAATAAATTTTCATAGATTGAGTTTTTGTATAAATTTTTTTTAAGGAATCAATTTAGATGACACTATATGTGGTTTTCTATTTTCATCCATGTAGATCGCCATTATATTATATGGGTGAGGGTGGGTTAGATTTGTTGTGATTGAAAATCATACAAATGAAATTCAAATATCTCTAGTTTATTCAGAAACGTATAGAATTATATTTTTGATCGATCTAAATAACCTCTTGAGATTATAGTGGGAGACCATGTGTTCCTTAGGTGTCATCGATATTGGGTCACCATCATATCCAAAATCCCAAAATGTTGGCACTGAGGTTTGTCAGGCAATTTGAGATTTTTTCTAGGATTGGATTGGCGGCATATTTATTGAATCTTCCACAAAGGAATAGTTTTATGCATGATTTCTCCCATATGTTACACTTTTCCTAGTATCTCCTCATCCCTTTCCATGTAATCGATGATAATGATATAGATCTTGAGGCCTAATACATCATTTGAGGAAGATATGACACTTATTTCGATCATGGTGAGAATGTTTTGTTGGGAATGACTGTGTCGTTGGTCTAATTATTATGGAAGAATGGCCAGGTTTAGGGGGAACACTTGGAGAGAGATATAGACTTGAAGGCCTAATGTCCCATACTTTCCACCTTGAAATATTACTTATTATTAGGAGTACAACATGTGGATAATCTGTTATATGGTGGGGATATTTTATGATCCACATATTTTTTGAGATTCCCCATAAACATTTTCACTTATTCTTTTTCCCTAATTTTAATCAACTATTTTTTGGGCTTGTATTGGGTAATTTTGGGAGAGTTTTGGTTGTTTTTTGTGTATTTTGAACACTAGATAGTCAGGAAAAATTTTCCAAAACTATGTGGCCTCTTATAACAAACCAAGCAAGGAATGATAGTAACCTCTGGGTATGCACCTGGTTTGCACATCATTTGTCCAAATAGATTGAGTTCTCAACGAAACCCATGGAATGCTAAATATACTGGAATAACATGGTTGGAATACTATTTTATAACTGTGTGAGCCAACCATTTGATGGGTGGCTTGATAAAGTAAGCATTACTTCATTGGCATACGATTTTCCAAACAATGAAGTACAACCATGTAGTGCGCAGTTTCCTAAAAAAAATTCTTGGAACTAAACCAAACTAAATTATAATGGCCTCATATTTTACCAAATATCTTCTATTTGGAACTCTTTTTTATCCCAAATATTGAGAGGAAATTCCCTTTAGTTTGGGAGATATTTTTAAGAAATTTTATGACCATTCAAGATCTATATTCCCAGATAATATTCTATTATTAGTTGTTCTTACTTGATATATTCATCCAATCTTCCCCAGAACCATAGATCTAATACTCCATTGATGGATCCATGGTCTTGGAATATAAGTTTATTACATTGTGGTTGGATCTATTGTTGAAATGTAGATCTGATCCCAAATCATGAGGATTGTAGTGTTTTTATTCATTTTCACCGCACACTCTATTTCCAGCCACTCTATACTAAATTAAGGGGCATGGTTGGGGGATTGTTCATCAATGATCCTAAGTATGGTGCTAAATATTCTACTCCCCATGTTCTTGATAATGATCTGGTGTTTTAAGTTTATAGTCTAATTCCCATGTTGTGTAATAAAATTTAAATTGGAACCATGAAATGAATTCCCATGAAATCATGAGACCCTTTATGAATATCACTGGACCCATTTGAGATTAGGATACCGATCTTGATGGAAACCCATGGGGTGTAAAAAATTAAACTTGAAATGATAATTATAAAATTTTAGAAATGAAATATTATCTTTATATAATTTCATTAAATCCTTTTTACATGTTTAGATAATGGTATTTAAAGGGTTTTTTAGCATAACCTCAAATAGTTAATGAGTTATGAGAAAATTGAGATGTAATGTGATATGTGATTAAATGGAGAGATTATAATGTTTATAATAATATATAATTTAATGAAACATGGATATATTTGATAAATGAATTGGTAAAACATGTTGATAATGTTTGATAAATGATTTCTTAATGTGCAGCCATGATATATATTTATATATGTAATTTTGAAATATGTGGAGAGGTTGTTAGATGGATGGTCCTCATCTATGGGGTGCAAAAATGATGTTGTAGGACCTCAATGAATTCATGTGAATTGGTGTTTTACTAATTCCCCAACCACACGAGATTTTGGTGCTTTCTTTATTCTCTAAGTACTCACGATATTGGTGATGGAATAATCCTTCATATACTTGAGATAATGATGTGATACTAATGCTCCAAGTCTCCATGATAATGGATCCCTATCTAATTATCTAGGGTACCAAAATGAAATCAGAATTAATATTAATAATAAATTCAATTGAAATAATAAATTATAATATCTCTTTTTGTATGGTTTACACTCTGGTATGGACCAACATTGGTATGATTGGTTTAGGCATCACAGTGAACCTATCTGCCAATGTGGTTAACTAAAGAATAATAAATGTGAAATCTATTTAATTTTTTTTCTATTTATATAATACCATACACTATGATAGAATTTATATTTATTTAGACATATTTGGTTATGGCCTGCTGAGTTATACTCACATCCTACTCAGGAAACCAATTGGTACCCGAGTAGAGTTAATGATTACATGATAGGATAATGGAGGGTTCCCTATATTAGAAATCATATTTGGGATTCAAGATGGATCATGTAGGAGTGACCCATAAATGATACTTGGACCTTCATTGGAGTTTTTAGACTATCATTATTTTGGTTTTTCATTACATGTGTGACATGTAAGGGGCATGACATATCTATTGTTACGATTTATGGGAATGTCTCCTATTTTTGGGTTCATCATGTGATTCTTTTTCTTATTGATTATTGTATTATCCTCATAATTGTTTATTTTATTTCATTTTTTTCATTCTATTATAATGTGGTTATAGGGTCACCACAGGACAATTTAGACCCTCAATGTTTGTTAGAATCCTCTAGCATATGGGGAGGTGTGCTTCAGGTTATATAATGATTAATCTTGGGGAAGTAATATGTGAAATTTGGATCAGGATTCTACAAATATGATGATTAATGTAGTATGTAACAAAGAGATATAAGTGATGAAATGATACTGAATATAGTTTTTTCCCATTATTATGAAACACCTACTTGAAAGGGATGGGATGTCCCTATTGAATTCTATGATTAATGGGAAGGTAAACATAATATTGGTGTTGAATTTAAATAATAAATCAATCCAATCATCATGATAATGAGTCGGTTATATTTTATGTGAATAGGGATCATAGGGTAAGTTCCATGAGTTACTTTCTATAATAGGATAATGACTTATAATAAGGAAATATATATTTATTTTAATATTTTGTTGATACCCGAATAATTCAATAACTAAAATTTATATTTTATTAAATTATTGATAAGTTTCTATGGGTTTATAAATTTGTAATTTTTTAAGGATGATTCACTTGTTGGACTACTATATAGAAAGCCATGTGTCCCTGATAGTGGATACTCAATTGTGATTGAACTAATTGTTTTATGTACTAACATCCTCAGATATGTGATGAATCATATGTATATGGATATCAATGGTGATAGGATTATGAAGTTTAAATCCCTTATCACACCCATTTACTATGTATAAAGTTCTCTAATAGTTAATTTTTTTAGTGATGGATGACGAATGGTGTTTGTATCTTCCACTACTGACCCACTACTCTATGATGAGATATAGAAAATAGTTTTATGGGATGCTAAGAGATAAGTAATTCATCTTTCATTTATTACATGTAATAAATGGATATGTTTAATTACTCTTATATCATTCATGTTATAACATGATGATAGGGATTTCTAGAGATATGAAATTCCTCGAAAAAACCTAAAGCAATAACATGATGAATAGTAGTTCACTACATTGGTGACTCTCTTCTACTCCCATAGCTCTGGGACTGGGGTGGATAATGAAAAGAATGATAATACCAAAAAACTACGATTACAAAGTAGAGTTATATAGCTATATCCAAAGAGATGTGTATTTTCTCCATTACACTATTGTACAATTTTAGTCTAGGAGATGTGTAATTCATATTTTTTCCCAAAATGTGTATGACACATATCTTTAGAAATGTGCATTCCAAATAGTAAATTTGAGATTGGTGGAGATGTTTATTTACTCCACCTTATCATGGTCACTATATTTATGTTTATTTATTGAGAGGGGTTATGTATACTTCATATGAGATCAAAAATATACTTATTAATAAAGAATCATTTTAATTTTACATGCATGATGAAAGGGAGATAGGGTAAATGGTTAAACAATTTCCAAGGTATATGATTTTGATTAAATATGAAATTAAGTGACATTGGAAGGTTGAAAATTAATTAATTTTAATGGATATAGACACTAGATGTTTATGATGTGAACTCACTCCTTAATATAACCATACAATGTATTTATATTATTAAAAACATGAGATTGTGTGTGGGATTTGTTGATTGTAGTGGTTGTAATTATTTAAAAACATGTAAACTATGAAATTATAATACATAGTGACATTGTTAATGAAGATTGTTGTTATATACACATGGTAACAAACATTTTACATTTAAGGATTCATGGAAATGAAATACATGGAATTTTTTTATATTATTACGTTTTGGAAGTGGTACCACTGGGGGAAGTCCACAAGATGATTCAATTGATATATGAAATATGATTATTCATATTTGTTAATGTTATTTGGGAATTGGATGTGAAAGATGAATTAATTTGGAAGATTTTTCAGTCAAAGACTTTATTTTTCACTAAAGGTGTATTTGATATAAAAGATATTTTAGAAAAGGTTTTTAGTTCAGAAAATTGTATTAGCGGGAAGAATTTATTAGAAGATGATATTTTAGTTTTGGGTTATTTTTCATAATGTTTATGTATGACTGTAAACATAGATGATAAATATGTAAAATTATTGAATAAATTTTTTTATATAATAGTAAACACTAAAAGAGTAATATACATTTCTAAAGAAAGAAAGTCTCCCTATATGAGTAATGGTAATGATGGTGATACTTAAGGGTCATCAATAAAAAAAATAAAGGTTACTAGTACTCTATTGAGGGAAATGCAAGAATGAAAAAATTGTTACCTATAATACTTAACTATAACCTATGTTAAGAAGAGATAAACGTACAAAATGAAAAACACCCACATTGATATGTAGGTAACCCAAGTTGATAATTCAATGTTACTAAGCTAAGTGAGTAGAAAATTAAAAATGTGTTGACACTCTTAAGGATACATAAAGGTAATAAGTATAATAAATAAATTTAAATTCATATAGAAAAATTGAAATGTAGTAATCTTCAAAGTGATATGTAATGGCTCATTTCCACAGAAATGGGGAATATATAAGAGTATTTCTTTACCATCAATCATTGAATAAAATTGATAATGTGGATAGCCATAGATTATGATATTAAAATTATCATAATATATATTTGATAATGTGGTCAATATATGTAACACCCCAGGAAAATAAAGAATATGACATTTTCATATTTATCCATATTTGTGAGTAAAATATTAATATGACTTTCAAGGGGACGCTATGCTCGATGGCGTACCCAACACGCAACAATGAGTTTCTTGGGAATCTTACGTTGCACTCTAATAATAAAATAATATTATTTTAAATGGTAGTTAACATGTAGCCGTTGTATTGGCGGGAATGGATAGAAATAACTAAAATATGATTATATATGTTTTTAAATGTTTTTACATTTATCCAATAAAATATAAAGGCATAAAATACGGAAAGAATTCAATTTTAGGCGTATATGGCCTAGTTTTCACTAAAGGTTCACTTATCTCCTTTTGAGGGAGAACCATCATTAAATATAGTTTTTTTCACTCTTATACATCCTTTTGGACCAAATAATACTCTTATTAATAATTGGGACATCAAAATTTACTTTGTGTAAATTTTTGGTATCTTTCTGATAAAGTTCATTTTTTAATAGTGTAAAATGTTGTATTTTAATTCAAAACCTCTTCTTAATCTAATTTATTTATATGATTATATTATCTTTTTAATTGGTTTTAATGTAAAACTAGAATATATTTTTACCATTAAATCCAATAGTGGTCTTTGGAATTAATTTCACTTTGAAATCAGACTTAAACTAGTGTCAATCTTTTGATACATATTGTTTCATAAAAACACGCTATTTGCTCTGACAGCGAGAATTAATTATTAAATTAATTAATGTGACTTATATGATTTTAATTTTGTAAAATATACTTCATTTTTGAATTCCTAATATCAAATACAGCTTAGGGTGAATTTTTGGGATTTTTCTGAAAAACTTCAATTTTTTGTTGAATAGTGAAACCACTAAGTTGTACTTATAAAAACTGATTTTTCCGTTTAAATGAAATTTTGCCATCTTTTTGTTTTTAATTTAAAAAATCTGACATAAATGGTTGTCATTAAGAAGTTAAATTTGGTTCAATGGGATAAAAATAATTTTTTTGGTGAATAGTAACTTATTAAGTTTTTAATCGCGATTAGAGGTAATTAGTGTAGTTTAAGGTAAAAATAATGTTTTAATAATATAAAATGAAATTGACACATGTCATAACCTCATTGGATGTGTCATGGCCGAACCAGACAACCCATGGGTCAACTTGGGGACCCCATAAGCCACTTTGGTTGGAAAATGGCATTATTATCTTTTTATTTAAAGTTAAAGTAAAAATTAGACAAACATGAAATGTTTTACTAAAACAATTTTTACATGGGGTTATACAAATTGGATTTTTGACTATAAATATTCATTGGAAATCTAAAAATATTTCCTACATTATAGTATTTTGTTTTATAATTTTTAGACATTAAAAAAATTAAATTATTTATGACATCATGATGATGCAGCGATTACCTCATTATTTAACGATTGGAAAGATAATGTAATATCTAAGACCTATACATGTCAAACACCTATTGTATGAGTGGATTTCGAACCCTTATCACCTTATCCTCTAAATACATCAATGTGGGACCTTTAAAATCCGAAACTCTTTTGAAAATAAAGTATCATTTTGTAACTTTACAAGAGTGCCCCTCCTCTCCTCTTATAAAAGGCCCCCACCTCTACCTCCTTACCCACACTCCCAAAGCCTTTTTCTCAGCCAAAATCTGCCCATTTTGTCTCTCCGCTTTCCTCTATTACTCCTTGAAACCACACTTTGGGCATAAGTCTTCCCAAGGAATCCTTTGAGCTCAAACTAAAGGGAGTTACCCGATTTTAAGGTAATGTCTTCACTTGTGTTCTTTTGTTTTATTTTACTTCTCCAACCCCATAAAATATTTTTATTCATTTATTTTGTAACAAATCCAGTATCTTCAATATACTAGGATTTTTTTATAAGAATGATTCGAGCTACAATTACACACACCTACATCTAATGGTTAAAGAACATACTATTTCTGTGGATGGAGAATTTCTGCTTCACGAAATGATGATTGTTCAACACTCATATAACACATTAAAAGGTGTCCATTAAGATGTCATTATATTTATATATGATATATAATATGTTTATGTTTTACTTAAGCTTATGTATTTTTCATTTGTGGCTTACCTTTATGGCTTCCATTATGGGTATACGCGATATATTCATTTTAGGAAGTGCGGACTACCGCCCCCTCAAAGTGATGTGATTTGTTAATGCCATACGTGGGACGTATAAAGGATGGATTTAATGTTATTATATATTATTTTATACTGGAAATATAATATAACTCTATATAATTATTATTTATTTCCATTAAAGTTTGAGATAGAAATGAATGTAGCGTTCATGCGTACGAACGGCTTACCGTCTCCATGAACGGTGCATTTAATTTCTTATCCCCAAATGTAATGGACTATAATAAGTACATGTATCTAATGGATATATATGATGAATGATACATCTAAATTATGAATAAAATTCTTGATTTAAAATATACACACCTCTCATTTAGTTTTAATTCCATTAATATGACAAAGAAATGAAAGTAGCGTTCATGCGTACGTACGGCTTACCGTCTCCATGAGCGGTGCATTTCATTTATTACCTATAAATGATTATGTAATATTATAAATACATGTATATTATGGATATATATGATATATATGATATCCAAATAATTAATATAATTCTGGATATAATGAACATTTGACCACACGAACAACATGTAATTGTAAGAAGTCCACTTTCGACTTAAGAACCAAATATCGACAAAACAAACATTATTAACTTAAATGATTACATAATGTTTATAACATGGAAATAAGTGATCTAAAAGGAATAATGAACTAGAAAAAGGTTCTTAATAAAGTTTAAATTAACTCACGTTTATTATTCAGGACGTTAAAGAACGATCGAGTCAAGTCGGACCCGAGGTAAGGGATCATACTCCTCTCTTTATTTTTAAGTATACTCTTTTATGTCATTCCTTTTAAGCTCATATTTCTTGTGATTGGGATGTTCTTTTATATTAATCTTACTGTAATTTTTATTTACATATGATGAGAGACCCTATTCTCTCTCATCAATCCATTTTGGATGTTTTGAGTGGCGACGTTAGGCTGCCGAATTTTTGTAAGAGATCTAACTTCTCTCTTTCTTTTTAAGTACTCTCCTTTATGTCACTTATTTTAAGCTCCTCTATGTTATGTTGGGGGATGTTCTTTTATATTCCCCTTTCTGTAAAATTTATTTTGATGTGATTAGAGAACTTATTTCCTCTCATCAATCCATTTTGGATGTTTTAAGTGGCGTCGTTCGGCTGCCGAGTTTTCGTAAGAGATTTTTCATCTCACTTTTATTCCCGGGAGATTTATGCTACATTTGCCACAATTTCCTTTGATTGGTTTATCTACTTCCCATTATTACACTCCTTTTTTAATATAATTCCATTTATGGGTATTTACATATTCATTGTATGACACTTCTTCAGTGGGGTGTACTTTTCGAAAGTTACCCAAGTCGGTAAGGGAACCTTTCACCCTCCTCTTTTTAAAAGACTCCGTATGTTATGTCTTTTAATTCACATACTATTATGTTGGGATATGTTCTTCTATATCCTGATTGATGTAAATTTTATTTCCATGTGATGATATTCCCTTTTTATCTCTCATCAACTCATTTTCTGAATTTTTGAAGTGACGACTTTAGGCTGTCGAATTTTACCAAGGGAACTTTTTAACCCAATTTCGATTTCTTTTGGGTTCAACATGTAGTTATTGAATATGTAATCCTTTGAATATGTGTGAATGACATTTTCTTTTTTTACACTTAATATCCAATTATATTAGGTGTATTTATATTTTTCACACATAATTTTGAGATTGATTTATCCTTAATTTAAGGATACATTCTTTATAAGGGATTTCATCACATTTTACATCTCTATTGAGACTTCATTGTTGTTATGCACCAATTCACTCTTATATGGTGTATATACTGTCCTTTGGAATATTATATCATGAATCCAATTATTCTCATGATATTATAAAGTTCTGATTAAATTTTATTCCTCAATTATTGTATTCAAGTGTCTCTAATTTTGGTAAAAACCTTTTAACCAAAATATCTATTTAAATGTTTTAATGATTTGTTCTTATTAATATCCATGTTTTCAAAATGGTTTTAAGGATTTATTTATATGGATATTAATGGTTTAAAATGTTAAAATCTTCAAGGTGGTATGGGACACTTTGATTCAAAAATCTCTTTATTAAATTTTTTAAATGGTTTTGAAAATGGTTTTTTTAATGGATTTATTATTTCAATATCCTAAAATGTTATATTGTGATTGAAATGTGGAAATGTTATATTTCCTTTATGCATGTTTTATGTGATACATTTATGTTATGGTTCTTGGGCATTGTTATGAGAATGGGTGGTTCGGTGATAAACTAAGGGCGGGTGGGCCCGATATAGCCCTCCAATGCATTGGGTAACGCGAAGGGGTTAAACGTTAAGGTTTCTCCGAAGAGATTTAGGGAATATACTGTGATGGGTATTCCAAACGTAACCAAGAGGGTTACTCCCTATGTAAGAATGTTATGAATGCCTTAAGTTACTTTTATGTCTTATGATTTCTATGAATTATTCATGATTTGATGAGGTATGTTAAAGTGCCTACTTTTTATGGGTAAAGTATGATTTCATTATTATGTATATATGAACTCATGTTTCCTTTCCATATTTTCATAACCCTTACTGAGATTTTTATACTCATCCCAAGTTTTTGAAATGTTTTTCACAGGTCAAGTGAAAGGTACATGATGTGATGATAGTGTCAAGGATGTGTCAAGAAAGAATACATGTTTCATTTTAAATATGTTTCCGTTGATGGGAAGAATGAATACTGTCTTTTATGTAACCACTTTGTTTAAATGTGGAATGTAATGCATGTTTCATGATCTAATTCTCTAAAACTCTAAACCTGAAAAGATCCTCAATGTGTAATCTTGTAATAACTGAATATTAAGTAAGGTTTAAGGCTGGGGCCTTATAGTTGGTATCATAGGTTGGTTTAGATAACTTTAGAGGTTAGGGTATTCTTTAAGCATAAGTGACATTACCATAATTGTTAGGATTTCAGAAAGAGTCCTAGTTTTAGATAAAGTGAACGAGTAAGTATATCTTAGTGTTTACGTTCCTCATTAGTACATGATGGTTTTGTTGATATACTCACACTGACATTTCTGTTTTTAGTGAATGGATGGATCTAGCAGGCACCAAAGAGACAACAGGTTTGAAGGAAACTGTGGTGGTTCTATGATTAAGATACTAGATAAAATGGTGGATTCAATGAGGAAACTCGTGGTTGTTCTAAACCAAATATCAAGGAGTCATGATCAACCACTTGGACCTAGGTATGTTCTGTAATGAATCATGTACGAGATGACCAATCGATGTGGAAGTTCAGGTAATAATTATATTGGTAACCATTAGAGTTTATATGATCCTTACTTTTGAGGTAATTATGGGTTATAATATGATATGATGGAAAATTAAAGGTATGAGTTAAACTTGAGGGTAAAATATGTTATGATCATTTTTGATGATTTTATCTCTTTTTGGGGAATGATTTAAGAATTATAGAGTTTTGGAAAAAGGACAACACGCAGACCGTGTGACAACCCGTCGCATCGGACAAAGCTGCGGGAATCGAACCCACAACCAAAGTGCGACTGGTATTTATCGCCTACCACTGGACTACGTGAAGTCCATGGTTAGTTTGACTGAATATTTTTAGTTATATGATTTTATGAATTAAGAGTAATTTGATTTTGGTTTATTTATGAAAATGATTAACCTATCATGGAGGATATGTGATTAGATTAATTACTTTTCAATACGAGACTCTAGGAGAAACTGATGTTGTTTGGAGATAAATGTTACGATTTAACTTGGAAGACTATGTGACTAAATCCTTCAAATATTTGGGTTTCAATCTTAGATTGGTTTACTATGAAGAATTTTATGGACAAATTGTTTATCATATGGTCCTCGTTGAACTTTGGGTTTTGTTGGACAAATTTTTGAGATTAAGCATAGATTTTCTTTTTAAAGGGTTATCCTTTTCTGGATTATCTGACCTTGTACTAACCTTTTTGGTTTTGGTTTTGGTTAAAGCCTAAAGACATGGGAAGTATATAGGTCTCTTTGGTAGATTAGGTGATTCTCTAGAAGTTGATTATAGTACTCTTAATACGAACAAGTCTCCCTAAATACTCGTCTTTCGGAAGAAAATGTGAGTTTGATTAAGGAATCTAGTAAAAGTTGAAAGTAAACATGATAAGTGATTATGTTTCCTTATGAATAAATTCATCAATAAATAGTAACTTAAAACAAAAATGTTGTCTATTAACTTTTCCTACTGGGGAATCAAATACTGTTTAACACATAACAAGTTTTTGATTTTCTTATGGTTAACTTTCTCCTAGACATGTTTACCATCACTCTCCCTTAAGAACATGACCCTTTTCTTTTTCTTCCATGTCCATGTTTTTCTACATGGAATCCTAGTATGGGTTAACTCAGGTGACCTCTGTACTTATCTTCCTTTATTTTAAAGTGATTGTTTTACTGACTCTTGTGGGACTTTCATGGATGTTTCCAAGCTCAATTTTAAAAATTGTGAGGACGCAATTCCCAAAAGGGGTGAAGGATGTAATACCCCAGGTAAATAAAGTATATGACATTTTCATATTTATCCATATTTGTGAATAAAATATTAATATTACTTTAAAGGGGACGCTATGCTCGATGGCGTACCCAACACGCAACAACGAGTTTCCTGGGAATCTTACGTTGCACTCTAATAATAAAATAATATTATTTTAAATGGTAGTTAACACGTAACCTGTTTATTGGCGGGAATGGATTGAAATAACTAAAATATGAATATATATGTTTTTAAATGTTTTTACATTTATCCAATAAAAGATAAAGGCATAAAATACGGAAAGAATTCAATTTTAGGCGTATAAGCCCTAGTTTTCACTAAAGGTTCACTTATCGCCTTTTGATGGAGAACCATAATTAAATATAGTTTTGTTCACTCTTATACATCCTTTTGGACCAAATAAAACTCTTATTAAGAATTGGGACATCAAAATTTACTTTGTGTAAATTTTTGGTATCTTTCTGATAAAGTTCATTTTTTAATAGTGTAAAATGTTGTATTTTAATTCAAAACCTCTTTTTAATCTAATTTATTTATATGATTAGATTATATATTGAATTTTTTTAAAGTGAAATTAGAATATATTTTTACCAATAAATCCAATAGTGGTTGTTGGAAATAATTTCACTTTGAAATCATACTTAAACTAGTGTCAATCTTTTGATACATATTGTTTCACAAAAACACGATATTTGCTCTGACAGCGGAAATTAATTATTAAATTAATTAATGTGACTTATATGATTTTAATTTTGTAAAATAGACTTCATTTTTGAATTCGGCATATCAAATATAGATTAGGGTGAATTTTTGGGATTTTTCTGAAAAACTTCAATTTTTGATGAATAGTGAAACCACTAAGTGGTACTTAAAAGAACTGATTTTTCCATTCAAATGAAATTTTTCCATCTTTGTGTTTTGAATTTCAACAATCTGACATACATGGTTGTCATTAAGAAGTGAAATGTGGTTCAATGGGATAAAAATAATTTTTTTGGTGAATAGTAACTTCTTAAGTTTTAAATCGAGATTAGAGGTAATTAGTGTAGTTTAAGGTAAAAATAATGTTTTAATAATATGAAATGAACTTGAACATGTCCTAACCTCATTGGATGTGTCATGGCCGACCCAGAAAACCCATGGTTCAACTTGGGGACCCCATGAAGCCACTTTGGTTGGAAAATGACATTATTATCTTTTTATTTAAAGTTAAAGTAAAAATGAGACAAACATGAAATGTTTTACTAAAACAATTTTTACATGGGGTTATAAAAATCAGATATTTGACTATAAATATTAATTGGAAATCTAAAAATATTTCCTACATTATAGAAATTTTTTTATAATCTTTACACGTTAAATAAATTAAATTATTTATGACATCATGATGATGCAGCGATGACCTCATTATTTAACGATTTAAATAAAATGGAAAGATATTGTAATATCTAAGACCTACACATGTCCAAAACCTATTGGATGAGTGTATTTCGAACCCTTATCACCTTATCCTCGAAATACATTAATGTGGGACCTTTAAAATCCGAAAATCGTTCGAAAATAAAGTAACATTTTGTAACATTACAAGAGTGCCCCTCCTCTCCTCTTATAAAAGGCCCCCACCTCTACCTACTTACCTACACTCCCAAAGCCTTTGGCTCGGCCAAACTCTGCCCATTTTGTCTCTTCACTTCCTTATCTTACTCCTTGAAGCCTCACTTAGGGAATAAGTCTTCCCAAGGAAGCCTTTGAGCTCAAACTAAAAGGAGTTACCCGATTTTAAGGTAATGTCTTCACTTTTGTTCTTTTGTTTTATGTTGCTTCTCCAACCCCCTAAACTCTTTTTATTCATTTATTTTGTAAAAAATCCAGTATATTAAATATACAAGTATTTTTTTATAAGATTTATTCTAGCTACACTTACACACACCTACATCTAATGGTTAAAGAACATACTGTTTCCGTGGATGGCGAATTTCTGCCTCACAAAACGATGAATGTTCAACACTCATATAACACCTTCAAAGGTGGCCATTAAGATGTCACTATATTTATATATGATATATAATATGTTTCTGTTTTACTTAAGCTTCTGTATTTTTCATTTGTGGCTTACCTTTATGGCTTCCATTATGGGTATACGCGATATCTTCATTTTAGGAAGTGCGGACTACCGCCCCCTCAAAGTGATGTGATTCGTTAATGCCATATGTGGGACGTATAAAGGATGGATTTAATGTTATTATATATGATGTTATACTGGAAATATTATATAACTCTATATCATTATTATTTCTTTCCATTAAAGTATGAGATAGAAATGAATGTAGCGTTCATGCGTACGAACGGCTTACCGTCTACATGAACAGTGCATTTCATTTCTTATCCCAAAATGTAATGTACTATTGTAAGTACATGTATATAATGGATATATATGATGAATGATACATCTAAATTATGAATATAATTCTGGAATTAAAATATACATACCTCTCATTTAGTTTTAATTCCATTAATATGACAAAGAAATGAAAGTAGCGTTCATGCGTACATACGGCTTACCGTCTCCATGAGCGGTGCATTTCATTTCTTACCTCTAAATGATTATGTAATATTATAAATACATGTATATTCTGGATATAAATGATATATATGATATCCAAATCATGAATATAATTCTGGATATAATGAACATTTGACCACACGAACAACATGTAATTGTAAGAAGTCCACTTTCGACTTAAGAACCCAATATCGACAAAACAAACATTATTAACATAAATGATTACATAATGTTTATAACATGGAAATAAGTGATCTAAAAAGAATAATGAACTAGAAAAAGGTTCTTAATAAAGTTTAAATTAACTCAAGTTTATTATCCAGGACGTTAAAGAATGATCGAGTCAAGTCGGACCCGAGGTAAGGGATCCTACTCCTCTCTTTCTTTTTAAGTACACTCTTTTATGTCATTCCTTTTATGCTCATATTTCTTGTGATTGGGATGTTATTTTATATTACTCTTACTTTAATTTTTATGTACATATGATGAGAGACCCTATTCTCTCTCATCAATCCATTTTGGAAGTTTTGAGTGGCGCCGTTAGGCTGCCGAATTTTCGTAAGAGATCTAACTTATCTCTTTCTTTTTAATTACTCTCCTTTATGTCACTTCTTTTATGCTCCTATTTGTTATGTTGGGGGATGTTCTTTTATATTCCTCTTTCTGTAAACTTTATGTTGATGTGATGAGAGAACCTATTTCCTCTCATCAATCCATTTTGGATGTTTTAAGTGGCGTCGTTAGGCTGTCGAGTTTTCGTAAGAGATTTTTCATCTCACTTTTATTCATGTGATATTTATGCTCCATTTTCCACAATTTCCTTTGAGTGGTTTATGTACTTCCCATTATTACACTCCTTTTGTAATATAATTACTTTTATGGGTATTTACATATTCATTGTATGACACTTCTTCAGTGGGGTGTACTTTTCGAAAGTTACCCAAGTCGGTGAGGGAACCTTTCACCCTCCTCTTTTTAAAAGACTTCGTTTGTTATGTCTTTTAATTCACATACTATTATGTTGGGATATGTTCTTCTATATCCTGATTGATGTAAATTTTATGTCCATGTGATGATATTCCCTTTTTATCTCTCATCAACTCATTTTCCGAATTTTTGAAGTGACGCCGTTAGGCTGTCGAATTTTACCAAGGGAACTTTTTAACACAATTTCGATTTCATTGGGTTCAACATGTAGTTATTGAATATGTCATCCTTTGAATATGTTTTAATGACTTTTATTGTTTTAAACTTAATATCCAATTATATTGGGTATATTTATATTTGTCACACATAATTTTGAGATTGATTTATCCTTAATTTAAGGACACATTCTTTATAAGGGATTTCATCACATTTTACATCTCTATTGAGACTTCATTGTTGTTATCCACAAATTCACTCTTATATGGTGTATATACTGTCCTTTGGAATATTATATCATGAATCCATTTATTCTCATGATATTATAATGTTCTGATTAAATGTTATTCCTCAATTATCGTATTCAAGTGTCTCTAATTTTGGTAAAAAACCCTTTAACCAAAATATACCTTTAAATGTTTTAATGATTTGTTCTTATTAATATCCATGTTATCAAAATGGTTTTAAGGATTTATTTATATGGATATTAATGGTTTAAAATGTTAAATTCTTAAAGGTGGTATGGGACACTTTGATTAAAAAATCTCTTTATTAAATGTTTTAAATGGTTTTGAAATTGGTTTTTTTAATGGATTCATTATTTCAATATCCTAAAATGTTATATTGTGATTGAAATGTGGAAATGTTATATTTCCTTTATGCATGTTTTATGTGATTCATTTATGTTATGGTTCTTGGGCATTGTTATGAGAACGGGTGGTTCCATGATAAACTATGTGCGGGTGAGCCCGATATAGCTCTCCAATGCATTGGGTAATGCGAAGTGGTTAAACGTTAAGGTTTCTCTGAAGAGATTTAGGTAATATACTGTGATGGGTATTCCAAACGTAACCAAGAGGGTTACTCCCTACGTAAGAATGTTATGAATGCCTTAAGTTACTTTTATGTCTTATGATTTCTATGATTTATTCATGATTTGATGAGGTATGTTAAAGTGCCTATGTTTTATGGGTAAAGTATGATTTAATTCTTATGTATATATGAACTCATGTTTCCTTTCAATACTTTCATAACCCTTACTGAGCTTTTTATGCTCATACCAAGTTTTTGAAATGTTTTTCATAGGTGAAGGGAAAGGTACATGATGTGATGATAGTGTCAAGGATGTGTCAAGAAAGAATCCATGTTTCATTTTAAATATTTTTCCGTTGATGGGAAGAATGAATACTGTCTTTTATGAAACCACTTTGTTTAAATGTGGAATGTAATGCAAGTTTCATGATCTAATTCTCTAAAACTCTAAACCTGAAAAGATCCTCAATGTGTAATCTTGTAATAACTCAAGATTAAGTATGGTTTAAGTCTGGGGCCTTATAATATATGTATGTTATAATTTCCCCATGGATATAGTTATGTCATTATGAAAGGATGATTATATTATGATATCTGAATTATTAAAATGTGAATTTTAGCTGAAGAATGTAGATATGATATTTGAATAACTATAACACCATGAAGAATAATATCATGTTTTGATGAAGATAATAAAATAGAGTGTCATTTCATTTGGGAGGATATCATGTTATATAAACCCATTATATTCATACATAAATATAACATTTTAAAAGACCAATATTGTAGAACCCATGGTTTCATGTAAGTAACCATTTCGTTATGATATTATAGCATGTAAAGTGTTTCGGTGAAGATAGGGTGTGTTTTCAATAATTTTGAAATGTTTTTGGGTTTTCAATAGGTTCACTTGTAGTGCAAGGTTTGTGGAAACCATAAAACTACTAAAGGAAACAGTACACATTGAGACAGTGGATAATAGGAAAGTGCACAGTTAGCCGCATGGGTTTTCCAAACTATGCAGCCACCTAGGAGAAACAATGAAAAGTGGTACCATGATATTTTTCAAGGTCGGTGCATGGTATGTCTAACCATGTGGTCTAACCAAGTGAGGTACTCTTTAAGGCAGAGGTTGGCATACATTGAGAGCATAGTTTTCCTAATTTTGCTTCTAACTAAGCACGTCTTAAAATTATGATCCTTAAAGTGTATCTAGAATTTTTTCACCTCCAATACACTCATGTTTTTCTCCAAATCAACCCCAACTCAATATTGCTTCCTCATAAAGGATTTGGAGGCTTTCCCCAAGAATTAATAAGAGAACTGATGAATTTTCATGGAGTGTTGAATCTTGATTCCCATGGTAAGTGTAATGACCCGAACTTATGGATAATATTTGTTTCATGAATTTTTGTGTTGTTTTATTTTATACTCAACAAAACTATATCATTTAATTAATGAAGTGAGTATAATTAAATGAAGAACATTGGGTTTCGACTGTTATATGAATGTTGGTCAATATGACCGTTGGAAACTATACTCTTAACATTATGATTATTGTTTATAAATACAAATGATCTTGGATAATTAATAGAGAATGAAGATTTGATAGCCTCATCTAGTAGACTTGGTCCATACAATTCCCATTAGTCGGATCTTGGGAAGGAAGTATGATCACTGGGCAATGCTCTGGATCAATCCCAAGCCAAACTCAAACACATTATGCTTGAATAGAATTGCTCAATGGAGATTTTCATGTTGATACAAATCACCACTCGGGTAATATTGTACATGCCACCCCATGATTCAATCACCATTCCACACCTTACTCTTAGGTTTTATGCGAGTGTTATAAGCAGTTGTGTAATGGGCATTAGTTTCATTGTGTAATCCTTTTTTATGAATAATATTTTTCTTATTATGGTAAAATTTGTGAATTTCATGTATCAAAATAAATATAGGATGAGTTTATAGAAGTTATATATTATTTGTGAAATTTGAAAAAAAAGCTATTCTAAAATATTTTTGTATACTATAATTAATTAATAATTCGAAATTCTTTTCAAAAAATGGTCTTCTACAGTTGTGATTAGTAAGAATGTTAGAGTCGAATAAGATCAACTTAATTTTTAGTGAATAGTTAATTATGGATAATAAAATCATCCTTATAAATATTAATTTTACAAATGGAATAGTAACCTCACATAAAATAGTATAAATATAATTTTGGTATCTTGAATGTGGAAGTGATATAATAGCATTATTAAATAACTATTTCATAAATTATTAGTTATGTGTTAGTATTTTTCACTTAAATAGTGTTTCTACATAAAAATTAAATACCACATAATTATAAAATTATTTTCATAAAATTGATTTCATTTTTTAATTCCAATAATTGATATTTTGTTAGGGTGAAATTATGATATTTTTAAAAAATGATCTGTTTTTTCGGTGATGGGTAAAAATAAAGGTTGGAGTTTCGATAAATTTAATGACATTATTAATGTTGTAATCATGATTTAATAATTATGGTAGTCATTTTTACAGTAAGATATGTTATGATATGTCCCAAGTGGTCATTACCATACACAAATAACATGGTCAAGCTTGTGGTTTTGAAAATACCACAAATGAGGTGTCCCTTGGAAATTAATAAAAATTATTCCCTCACTTTTTCTATAAATTCAAACCAAATATTTCATTGTATTCATTAAAAATTACTCTTAACTGAATATCTGGACATTATACCTTCTAAGGGGTCCTTCCAAGGTGCCCTCAATACCTAAAGGTCCTAACCATTGAGTTTTGGAAGTTACTCTTCAAGGTATGTGAATATTTCACCATCCTCTTTTAGTCATGATTTCTTTTATGTTATGTATTAATGTTTCCATTTTGTTATGTAGGGTTATATTCTTATATATAATTATTGATTTCCATTTTTTGTTAAAATTATGAGAGACCCTTTCCACTTTCATAAACTTATTTTTTTTGTATTTTTTAGTGACGTTGTTAGGTTATTGAACTTTTGTAAAAGAAATCGGATATTCTCTTTTCATTCATGTTTCCTTTTCATGTGGTATGTCATTCAAAAATACATAACATGATCTTAATTATATTTTATTATGTCCCTATACTGTATTATGAGTAATTTATGAGTGGGTTACCCTAGTACCCTCTCTTTTTAATGTTTCCTAAAACCATGTTTTATAGCTGTTATGCTCTAGAAGTTTCGTCTCAAAATATCCCCCCATTTCTCAATAAATTATATCAATTTATTTATGTGAATAAAAAAACATATTTAATTTACTGGGGTATTCTTCAAGAAATAAAAAAGATATATTATTTTCTATAATTAATCTACTTAAAACTCTTATTACCATTCCATGGGTTATAAATGACATAACGATCATGTTTTTAATAATTTTTTAAAACGTCATGGTTTTGATATGAAACCCATTTCATTTATTCACATTGGGTTATTTATAAAATTTATTATTATGATCAATGTAGATCACATAAAAATAAATACATATTAAGGGTGAATTATGATAGCGCTCCAATGCATTGGGTAAAAAATTTAATCTCTAGAGATGACAAGTTTTACAATACCTTGGTGAATAACCTTTGTAATTTTTATAACCCCTTGGGGTTGGACGTCGGTGATATGTTCATGAATGTCTAAATTAAATGTTCTAACCACATTTTCAAGTTATTTTTCATGTTATTATTATTATTATGTTCCTCTTTATCTACATGTTCTTATTGATATCTCCCAAGTTCAAATGTAAACTATTTTACTTACATACCTTACTTGGACTTCTCCTTATCCTTTCCTTTGATGTGTGTCTCCAGGTTATGAGATGTAGTAATTTTACATAGGATGAACATATTATAAAGCCTTATAAGTGTATTTTTAGAATTTTTTATGCTTTCATGTATTATATTCCTTATTTTAAAGACACTAGACATTAAAATGATCCTATATTACACTCAAACAACTTCACTATTTAAGATGAATGGATTTTTAATGTACTCTAAAATACACAAATTTATTTAATAAAACATAATACTAGAATAGTAGCATAAACATTTTAATGCTTTATCCTAAATGTGGAGGCCTACTTCTTATCATGTTTAACAATTTTGAGTATATGAATTTTTTAATTAGGAAAATTTTTAGTGATTGCATGTGCATTTATATCTTTCTCACAAGTGTTGAGCAGGAATCATTAACTTCACTAATAGGATGTTAATTTTACTAGAACAACTAGTTCTTTAATAAATTTATTTATACATGTACCACCAACTCTTCTAGGTTCCTACATGAACAAAGGAATTTTCATCAACTACCATAAAATTATCAACTCACATGTGCAATAATTATGATCTTCTTCTATACTCATAAATTTTTTTAATTTAATGAGAACGGTTTTTCCCAGTAAGAGGAATGATACTGATATTTTTAATAAAAGAAAATTTGGTTTCCCATTTTTTATCTCTTTATAATATTTCTTTCTTAAATATTATATTTTTATAGGATCCTCTTTCATTCTTATTTGAGAGTGATGGTTTCTTTTTAAATTCACCTTTCGATCTCTAGTCAACTAATTTCAATAAATTTTAACTTTGTATAAAATTAAAAATGAACATTAGGGATGAATTTTATTTCTGGTTTATTTAATCATGGGTTATATAATATAAAAAATAAATCCACACATAAATTCTTTTCCTCATTCACATATTTATAATCATTTTCAGCGTGAATAGTTTTTCTTCATGTCTTCAGAATTCTTGTTGAATCATATACATATAAAATCATTCCATTTAAATATTGGTATTTTGGGAATATTAAAACACATTAGTATCATCTTATTTTCTTTAAAGGATCAAAAATATTTCTCATGATTCAATATTGTGGCATTTCTCACAAATTATTTTCCTCACCTATATCGAACAACCTATAAGATCCCAATTCTTGCACCAACCAACCAAGGGTAACTATACTTCCCATACACTCACGAATGCACAGTAATTATAATAGATCATCTCAAGATAGGATCAACATAACCTATCATTATAAAAATATTGTACTTATTTTGAGTATAAATCAACCAACAATTTATGTTGGAAAACACTATCTAATTTGTTATTGAGACTTTAAATAATTGAACCCTCTATCTTCATAGAAATCAATCACACATAGAAAAACATATGTCATATAAATATTTCATTACCAGTATGATACATGTATACACACCTCTTTCCACTGTGTAAATTGGGAAAACATATAAATATCAATATAAAAAACCCACATCATATTTAAATAAAAAACTCAACTAAAATTGAAAATTCAAGAACTGGAATCTTATAACCATGGTAACCTAGACATCCCACTAGAAACACATTAATGAATCACCATTCAAAGGTCCATCACATGATATGACACATTCCTACTCCATTTTACCATTCCCCAAATAGTATGACAATAGAAAAGAAACTCTGACACTATTTTGAAATTCCTCTACTAATAACCACTCAATCATTTATAGGTCACCCCCTTATAGCACCTAAGGCATGCCACCCGATAAACCGTAGAATGGAAACTATGAGTGTGTGATAAAATTATATTTTGGGTATACTAAAACCTTGAAATAATAACCATCAATAATAATATAAATAAACTAAAATGTTCCCCAAAAAATAATTTTAGAGCACAAATTCAATAAATAGATCCATGATCTAAAAATCAAATGTTTTCATAAAATCAATCATACCAACTGATTACCCATTAGGTTGATCACAAATAAAATATAATAAAAAATGAAAAAATAAACAAGGGGAATGTAATAGTATCACATATCCTTTCGTTATCCCAATTTCTATATTTCTATCAAGTTTCTTTACCTAAATCTACTACACAACATCTACGCATGCCTATAATTCAAGAATGAGGTTTGTACACACCCTAGTGTTCCTTTATAAGGTGTTGGAAACCAAATTAGTTGGATATTATTTAGTTTTTGTAAAGTATTCCATCAATTATGTGTGTATTTACAAGAAAATAAGTAAAAAAATCTAAAGAAATTCATATGCATTTCTTGTCATCATGTGCAAGCCATTCCCCCAAGACATCACACGTGCCTACTTCATCATATACTAGAAAGTAATTTACCAAATTTCACACTAAAAACCCATAACAAAAGTATCTTGATATTGTTTCATACCATGTCTCAACCCATACCCAATGATATTGGGTAGGCTTCCTCACCTAGTCCAAATCCATTCTATTTTACACAGAGGTGGTTTCATAATAGTTCCTAAACCATACATCTCATTTATAGAGCTTATATATGAAGTGCTAAAACCAACCCCTATCAATGGAGGTCTCACATAATGTACCCAAAAAATATCCTCCAAGAGGATGAAACACGTCAAATTCCAAACAATTCTATCTTACTTAAAGAGGGATTGAAATCAAGTACCCATTCCATCTCCTCTTAGGGGAGGACTCACAAAAAATATGGAAACATCCTTTATCACATAAGGTGGGTCACACATAATGTACCAAAATGAACCCCTTTCATGGGATGATTCAAATAGAATAAAAAAAATAACCCCTCTTATGTAGGTTTTAACATTAATTACCCAAATCATTCCCTTTCACATAGCAGAGTTCCCATCATGTCATGAATCTAACCATATGACCTAATAGAGGTAAAACATCATATCTAAAACCAACCACTCTTATGGGACATTAATCATCATCATCTCAAATCCCAAACATCTCAATCAAGGAGTGATCCAACATCCAATCATGTTTTATATCACATCAACCACTACCTTCATAATGTTTTGGTGTCATAACAACATTTAGGACAATACAATCTCACTCAATGTAGGGTCCTACCACCACCTTTCTCATTCATATTGAATCCATCTATCTCATATCACTATATATAATAAAAAACATAGAATTAAATCCAATCCCAAAATTTCACCTGATCATCACACAAATACTTTCCACTCCAAACCTGGACCAACATCTCAAAGAATTCCTCACCATACACCTTGACTCTGGGGTAAATCTTCTCTAGATTGTTTTAAATTTCAAAAGGACAATATTTCTTGACTATTGGAATTCTAAAATCAGGTGTAATGTAACCCTCTAGGATATTAAATCATATCATTGTCCCTAATCACTTTCACAATGACATATCCAACAGCCCATAGTGTTCACTTATCTTGTAGGATCTATCCATCCCTGTCCTCAAGAGGCATACTTACTTCTCTCCCAATTTCTTCCATAAAACCGAGTTCTTATAACAAGACACCATCCTACGAATGTTATTTGAAGGCCCCTAGAAAACCTGTTCAAATTCATTAAATAGTTTACATTATACACACTTTGGTCCCACATCACATCTCCCATTAGAGATCTATCAAAAAACCATCTAGAGGAAACACTTCATGTTAAACATTTAAAATCCATACAGGGTATAACTTACTCATAGAATAAAAAAATTCTATACTCTACCCTTAAGAGTGTATTCCCCATTATGTGTTAGATGTATGTTCATCTCATATTCCTCAACTAGGACTAATCCTCCTATTCCTACCTGATTTTCCTTATGAAACAAACCCAAATGACATATCACAGGCTGCCAATTCCCTTAACGGGTACCTTATCACCCTTGTAAACATATTTTTCATGGGATTAAAAATTAATCATAGTGAAAGGGTTTCCTTGATGTATCACTTGGAGGCTCAATGACACCTTATCTCTTTAACTAGGTCTCTCTTTCCCATTTTCATTTCTCCTAATAAAAATAGAATAATTTATGCACATCTATACAAAAACATTTATATGGATTAATAATATAAGTACCACCTACCTCAATCATGGATTATCCATCCTAGTGAATCTCCACTCATCCAAATATTAGATTCTACATGCCTCATCCAAGATCATACCAACACCTGGTCTCTTATCTCAATCCACCATATCTTTGATAATTAATTATAACAAGTAAAACATAATTATTTATGTTAATCCAACATGGTATGGTCCATTAAAACTCTATAATCAACATAATACCATTACAACTAAATAAAACCTTATGTGTTCATCCATTCATAACATCATCTAGTCAAGATGATTAAATTTCCCATCATTTTAATCTGATTCCACCATGGTCTATTGAAATCATTATGAAATAAATATTTAAATATACCAAACATAATGGATAATTAAAGGGAAGCATAGGGAAATGGAGGGATGTTCACGCCTTTAACCCAAAAAATCCCAGATTCACTTCCTCTTAATGGGGGATCTACAAGAGTATGAGAGGGGGTATTTTATGGATAAAATGGGGGTTTTTTGTTCCCCATATCCCTCTAAAACCCATAAATGGACAACCCAGATATGATGGGTCTATACCATTTTTTGAAAACTAGAATAGGGAATCACTATAGTGTAACCCATAGGGCTTATAGTTTTATTCCTTCTATCAGACGCCAGCTATAGAATGGCCTTGTGGGTTATGATGTGACACACATCCCATATAAAGAACCATCATCTCACACCCAATCCATCAGGACATCATTCATTTGTTCATAGAGTAGTTCAACATATTTAAAAATAAAATGGTGGATCTGGAATCTATGTAATAACCTCCAATAGTAAGAGAATGGTCTTATCCCTTTACGATATGTTTTCCCCTAATTGGAACAGCCTTTATGCATCGTTTCATGGGCTTATCACTATACACCAGGACACCTCTCTATATTAAGGTGCCACTAAATAACCTCAAGATCATTCCATGACCAACCTTTTACTATGAAAAATGAAGAACGTGTTACAAAATGATCCTCATAACCCATGCATATGATTCTTCATTATGGAATTACACACCCAACCAGGAAATGACCATACATAAGGTTTTTTCTTTATCTAAAATCCAACAAAAAATATACCATTCCATGACACTCAATTCTCATAGAATGACCCACTACCTCCATCTTTTTGGGTATCAAAGTCAATAGTTTGATCACCCAACTATCCCCAAATCATTGTATAACCCTTTCCTTTCAGATAATGTTATGATTTTTGCAACAAATATTCAGTAATTCGTCACACCAGCCTTGATCCATCACTCAACTGAGAACTCTTAAAACCTATTTGGAATAAAATAATACATAAAAAAAATTCTATAAATGACCATACCCTTATAGTACCGACATAAGTCAGAATTAATAAAACAACCCCTACTATGGGCCAAAAAAATAAAATTCCTATATAAAATAATGACCCCTAAATTGGTTAGTTATTACATATTGGGAGATTCAAATACTACTAGGGAGGTGGATCCTTTAATGAAATTGTCCTCTCATTTAGTTCAAGTTATTATATGTTCATAATAATATTTATATTCTATTTATTTATCATCTCAATTATAACTCTATCATGAAATGTTGGGGAAGTCTTCCAATTGATCACCACGTCATCTGATGAATATCTAATAGAGGGCATCACCCATCAACAATTCTCTATCTCAAAGTTAGTTTTTGTATTCTAGGTGGGGGAAACCCCACAAAGAGTAGTTCATCCATTTCCCCCCTCAAATTTAATATAATAGATTAATTTATATGATTATTTTATGTTTTCCTTCAAAAATATTCCCAATTATTTATCCCAAAACACTTATAAAAGGATTATATTATAGTTGGTATATAATACCAAAATCCCCATTAAAATTTCAATCAAAAGGATATACTATGATGATAAATCTGATAAAGATCATAAATATATGGATTTATTCACCTATATAATAATAATAATTTGGGTCCCTAGTCCACTATATTAATAAATTTTATCATGGTAAATATTGTTCATACACTAGAATATGGTTCTAAAAATGAACCAGACATATATGGTTTATCAATTGAGGACTCATCTTTTCCAAAGGCACATGCAGATATTCTGCACATAAAAGGTAAAAGGTAAGACCATTGATAAGGATATTTCTAAAAATATCAATTCCCAACTCGATTAAATATTTGATAAGGGTAAACATATTGGAACATTATTGACCCCAATTTTATATGGTGAATCCACCATTGGAATTGAAAAAATTGACATATTAAATCAGTATATATAATTCATATAGTGATTCAATACAAAATTACATCATGGTCACATTATAAGTTACGATATCATTCATTTTCAAGAAACCATGCATTTATTTGAACTACAAAAAATAATATAATCTGAAAAAGAATATTGTTCTAAATTATCCAACTATATTATGAAAAATAATTCAATCTATCTAATAACCTCATCTATTTATAGATAGAAATTTTTCTTCCCTAATCTACAAATAGTCTATGCTTTTATGGAGCCAAAAACAGAAAATCCTGACATGGGTAAAGCTATCCAAGGTATAATGGATTCCTTCCCTAAAATTTTAGTCATATTATCCTATGATATAACATGCACTAATATAAAAAATTTAATAACATTTTTCCCTATATTTTACTGATCCACCAACATATTTTAACTACTCTAATATTTCAACCATCAATGGAATTGGAGACTTGGAGAATTGTCTCATGAATTTCACTAATATAAAATCATATGAAATTATATGTTTCTAAAATTTATCATCACATTTTGAATTTGGAGGGCCTTTTATTATTTAGATACAATAATATGGTAAATAGGTCAGTTTTCAGTGTAGAGGATCCTTAATTTAATGTACTCTACCATTTAATCTTGACATTAATAAATTTAACCATCTAATATACATCTATTAAAAAATGGGTAAATTTAATTGGTGGTGAATTTCATCACCTAATAAAATGTAATTATGTAATTTCTTTAATTTGAAATTCCCATACGACCTATACTTTTGGATTTTTTTTAGAAAACCTCTATGATAATTTTGATATAATTATAACTATTTAGATATATCCATGTAAATTTTGATAGTTCTCTCAAAAGGAACAACCCATATATGAATCCATATATTGACCCTATATAGAACATCATTTAATGCCTCTTACACAAGCTAAATGTCCTATTAAGTCATAGATGAAAATAAACACAATTGTACTAATAGTGATCCTAATTCTAGATTTGGACCAGTTATGTTTTCTAGTTGTGGAACCTCTTAGACATCAACAACAACTCATGCACCGTAATCCAACACATGTATAGGGATAAAAGGTTTTATACTTTTAAAGAAAATAAAAAAAATGATTTTTTATTTTATTGATAGAAGGTACTCGGGTATTTAATTTAATCCATATATAATAAAATATACAATTTTCTAAATATTAAGAGCCTTACAGAATCATTTTTGATGATTCAACCCAATTACAACCCCTATAACTATATTTTGTGCCACAAAACCCAATGATATATTATATTTACTGATTAAAATCTAAATGTGATCATTAAAGGTCAATTAGAGATTAAAAAACCCAAATATAATGTAATTTATCTTTTATATAACATATTTACCCTAGAATGAAGTGGGTTAGGATATGGAGAATTAAATGAGGATTCCAAAAAGAATGAAAAAAATATGATATTTAGGATAAAAAGAACTGTTTTTCTCATGTTTAATGGATAATTAGACAAGCATAAAATTCGATCATCCAATTACCAGCAACAATAGTGGTTACTAATTATTTTCAACTTTATGTATTCCCATAAGTAGATGTAATTAAAATAAATAAAAAATGGATAAAAATGGATATCCTACAATTAAATAATCCAATCCATACTAACATAAAATCAATGCCTCTTAGATTAAGAGGGATGGTAAATTCTTAGAGTATTTGAGTACTACTCCAATGAAGAAACAAAATTCACCTAAGGTTTCCGCATTCGGCTATTAGATACAATTATTAATAAGTGAGGCTAAAACAATATATGAATGTCTCTGAAAGAATTCATGGATACCTTGATGGTTGGGTAGGGTGTGCATATGATATTATCTATAATCAAGAATCTATACCTAGGAACATAATAAAAACCATGAAAATAAGGAGAAATCCAATCATAAGATCCCAAATGAAGTGAAATTCAATTTTGGGATATATAAACTCCATTCAAAACCTAATTTTATTAGACCATTGCCTGTATATAATGTATTTATTTTTTTATTATAATGTTTATATAGTTTTTATCATCGAGTAAATTATTAATGACTGTATATCATCAAAAAATAACTATAGAAATAATCATTATTGTTCTCTAAACTCTATATTCCTTATGACTAATCACCGCCTTATGGTGGGATATATATTCACTTATAACAAAATCATGATCTTATTAAGCTCTTTTTCCACTATCCTATCTTTACTCTCAATCATAGACACTATTTTCCTATCAAATGATCTCTAGAAGTCTCTCATGGAATCTCAAAAAAACACCTCAAGAGTTAAATTAGTTTTTTGGATAGGCATTTTGCATATCTATATAATGATATTGATTCACATAAATGATATAAATTTATCTAATTATTATGGAATTTAGTAATTGTTATTGTGAGGAGTCACCTATATGTATTGTAAAGGATCAATGATGTGGAGATCCATATATCATTATTTAATAGGGGTTTCAAGATCAATATAATTATTACCCAATAATTATTATACCAAATGTTCTATGAAAATATATTGAGATCAACTAATCTGATAATTCATTGGTATGATAAAATTAGGTATAATACAATCAGTGTGATCCAACTAGGAATCTAATTTGGGGTTCTACTTTTTCACAATGTGTTGATAGTGGTTGGTAAAAAAACAACAATAAATGATTAATTAGTAAGACCAATGATTTATTTTAATGTTCTCATCCCATTATCATATTCTCAGTTCATGTCATTCCCCATCAGTGGATCAGTATGAATGAGCCATTAGGATGAATCCCACTTTTTTTCATGTAAGACCCATTACATTTGTGTTGGGTGATTAGTGAGAGCAGAAAAATACTAACCCCATGAATATTTATCGTAGGTGTCTTTAAATGGATTTTGGTCATCCTAAGAAAATACCAAGATGGATGTGAAGGGGAGTTTCTAACACTAAATCCTACAAATCAAAGAATCAACTCTAACAAGGGGAAAACATGTTATTCTTTCCCCAATATATAAGACCTCAAAAATATTGGTTTCTATTATTAAAGATAATAATATATACTACTCAAAACATCACTATATCTAAAAGGAAATAAGACTATTTCGATGCATTTTGAACCATTATTAACACATATATATTAGAATGTGTTCTTTACCAATACAGGTTGAACAAAGTCTTGGGACTTCAATGTGAGAAATGAAAATCACATGTCAATGTAATTGGGTTCAGGGAATTGGGGCCCAAAACATGGTCACAATAGAGTCAACATACCATGAAATCACCATAGATAACCCTTCTACCATAGAGTTCATTAACACCATTATAAAATAATTTATCACTAATGAAACATATCCACCCAATGTTATTCATAAACCTGATAAATATGTGATTAATTAGGCCCCTCCAACATTAGAATAGGGTGTCTCTATCGCGATTGATGAATTGATCATATCGAACTTAAGATCTTTTTAAAACAAATTTCCTAAACAAATTAGAATGTCTATGATTCCTAATAATAATAAATAATATATTGTGTTCCATAATAACTGTTAGAAGCTTTTTATATGAAACTATAGAATTATTCTTATATTGGGCCCTCAGGTAGTTGTTTATCATCTTAATCACCCAATTAATCATCACAATTATAAAGAGGAAGTGAGAAGGATATACCCATCCCATGATTCCATTGAGAAATATATGTTGGATAATCCCATCAAATGTCTATTCATATGAGATGTCCAATATCCTATGTTATTGTCCAACATTTTCCATTTAAATATAATGAATGCATTATTTTATATTTTTATTTACATAAGAAGAATCGTCCACAAATATATAAAGAAATATATGCATATTTATATCATGAAATAATTTAATGACATGATAACAACATATCAATCCCTATATTTGATGAATTGTTAATTGAAAGAACATATATTTTCATTATTTTCAATTTTTATATTTCTAAACTATCCAACATCTATTTAACACTTCAAGGGAAATTATCATATATTTAGTTAATATATATAATTATACATTTAATATAAAATATACTATATTACTAATATTAAATTATTTGGTTAATAACATATATTTTTATTTCAATCACAATATTTGATTTATAATACTTTAATTTTTAAGAAACATGATCTAGAAGTTGAGTGTTCTATAAGGATGAATGATCAGAAGCAACACAGTATAGAAACAATGAAGTGAATATTTTGAAAATATTATATTTTTTAGGTATGAAATATTTATTTTTTATAGGGTAAAATATTATTGGATGAAAAATATAATCTCAAAAAAGATAAATTTTATAGAAGATACATTCAAGAAGTTGTATTTGTCCAGCAGAAAGAGGATGAACTTCTCGACAATTATTTAATTTTGAAAGGACCTCAAACATAATAATTCTATTAGATAATCTGAAGATAAATATATATTGAAGACTGGAATTTTAAAAATAATTAATTCAAGAATAATAACATTCAAATGGTTGAGAAAAAATTATAGATGGGAAAATATTATTTATGCATAACACTAATACATTATTAAATGAATGATGATAAATCAGATCTTGAGATCATTTGAAATAAATATACCCTATTAGGCAATTTTTCTTCCTCTAATGTTTAGATAAATGGTGTTGACTACCCTTTGATATATAAGAAAATATGTTCTGATATTATAGTTTTTGCATTATCTATCTGGGATGAAACACTCAACATATAACAGTTTCATGAAAGTTATCTAAGATTTATTAAATCCCAAATAATGTGTAATAGTTAATGACATTGACACTAGGGAAAGACATTGATGTCTACCGCCACTTGGTAACAACCAACTACATAATCGATTCATTCATAGAATTTGATAAAAATGAGAATGTAGAATCTTGATTAACCATGTTTCTTATAATTAATGAAAATATTCATCTTTATTGTAAATAGTCTATACACCTATAATCATGGAAAATGTATATTAAGTAGAATTGGGTTTACCATTTTTTCTACTATAACTAATTTTTATTTTTAATTAAACTTTTTTCTCAAATTATTACTTTTTTTAATTATAAATATAAACTGTAATATCTAAGTTTATGATGGTCAATAACTAACCCAATGGATCTCTTAAGAGAATAATACATTGATGAAACTAATTCCTTGATTATTCATGTTAAATTGTGTTTTATCTACATTCAATTATTTTAATGATAATTAGTAGTGTCTAATGGTGAATATATCTTATTACTATAATTTTATTACGATTTACTTTTACTTATATATTATTCTCCCTTACTTAACATAATCATCATGGAATAAAACTGATCAATGATGTTGAATTTATAAATATGATTGATCCCAAACCTAGATGATGATTAGGATTTTACCTTAGTTGATAATTCATTCGGATTTCAAAATAATGGAGAGTTTGTGGTGCATTATGATTGAAGATTGTTTGGTACACCATATATTCATATCTGGGGAAGAGGAGTATGGCCACAAATATGATGGATGGTGTTAATTGAGTATGTAATAGACTAGAAATAAATAAATCCATGTTTATTTAGGGGGATTCTCTTAGTATTATTTTCTTTATTCAAACATCATTGTGGCTTAATATATTTTTTATTTTTCCATTAATTCAAGTTCACTTTTTTCATCAATTTTCAAAACCCCTATAAGTTTATTTTGTATTCAAAAATTAAAAAAACTATAAAAGTAAAATAAATTGATTGGGATTTTGATTGATACGAAATGGGTTACTTGAGATACAGTGTTGGTCAACCAAAATGCTAGACTGTGAGAAACAAAAATTATATGTTTTTAACCCTATGGTAGGTGTATAAAAATAAAGCATCATTTCATAGAATCAAATCTATAGCTTATTATTCTTTAAAATATTTATAAATATTATTTCATTATTTTATTATAAAAAACATAAATAAAAATAGCTTTCATCTATGATACATTCAAATAAAAATAATTTTTTTTATGTTTGAAATACTTATATATATATATATAAGGGTAAGAGTTTTATGATGAAAAAATAACATTTTGAAATGATTAAGGAATATGTGAAAGATATGAGGAATTAAGTTGAACTATTAGTTATGTACCTTTGAACATCATATGAATAAAACTGGAGGAACAAGATCAATTACTATAGTAAAAATATAATATTACACTGCTTTATCAAGTTAAAGAACCTATGGAGACCAAGATGGAGATACTTAAAAATATATTATCAGGCCCCACCCTAAAAGTTCAAGAGGTGGTCACCAAATAAAATACTCCAACATATATAAATGTGAAAGATCTTAAATATTTGGATACATACATGAGTAATTATATAAAACATAAAATGTTACATGACTCTACCATATTCAATAATGAAGAACCAAAACCTTTATACTTATCTCAAGCCCTGCAATTAGAAACCAGTGAGGTTGTCTAATTTGAAGATAGATTTAAGAAGATAAAATACCTAACTCCAACTCTAACAACACAATTATAAGAGGAATAGAGCAAAGATGATGAACTAATTGTTAATCCTGTAAATGTAGAGTGTCTAAATATAGACTTATTTCTATATATTTTTATTAAAATTAAACTGATCACTAAATCCCATACTTTTTTATTTTTTATTTTGTAACCCTATGGATATCCCAATACAATGAGGATAAAGAAGATTATACACCTATAGGGAGACATATGGAGCTCCCAAAACCCCTGAAACATTTTTTAAAGGGGGTAAATGATGTGTTCCCAAGGGCCTTGAATGAGGCAACAAAGTAATCAACTTACGTGATAGAAGGGGAATATTATGATATTGAACCAGCATATTTTAATACCATTTCTATATAATTATTCATTTAATTCTCATTGAGAGAACATATTGATACAATATCACAAGAGTAGGACCTCAAATAATCGAAAAATATTGTGGGAGAAGAATTAGTGACATGTCATTACTACCTTATACTTCCAACATATAAGAAATACTTAATTTATTATGGGTTGATTTGTATTGTTTTTTTTCTTGGAATTTATCTATAATAAGTACTGGTGGATGAGCACTGGAAGAAAAAAAATGTGGTGGTTCATATAATATAATCTCATTCACTCAATGTATTTTTTTATTGTAGCTAAAACTTCCTAACTGGTTTCAATAAACCCCAGGTACCAAATTTAGTATCCAAACCAATATTACCCTCCCTTCCATTCCACCTATTAGTTTTCTTTAGTTATAGTACATATATATATATATTATAGTTTTATAGTTTTTTATAAATAAGTACATTGGTTTGTAAATTTAGGTTTCCGCTACCAATTAAATTAATTTTTATATCACCTTATAATTCGATTTGAGCCCCAATCATTTGTGTGAATAATGTTTACATTTATAAGAAAATATGTTGTTATATTTATGTGTGGGGGTGTGTTATCATTTTTTATATGTTTTTGTTTATTTTTATTCATGTTTTAAATTTTTTAAAATAATTGATCATAATTGAATATTCATTATCAATATTTCACTCTTGAATTTATTTTGACAGACTTAACTAGATTTTTAAAAAAAATATTTAAATAATTAATGATATGAAATGTTTTATTAAATTTATTTTAAAAATATTTTTTGGATCCCAACCAGTTATTTAAATGAATGACCTTGTAATACTAATAGAAAAAAAATTATACTCTTTATAGGTATTCTATACACTTTTTGAAATATTTTTTCTACTACCCTCACTTTTGTCATAGAAACTTGTTTCTTGAGTGAAAATTAAATGTTGGGATTATTTCTATTTAAAATATTTGTTGTTAATGATTTGATATTGATATAATTGTGGCCTTAATTTTTCAATACTCCATTAAAACATGATACTTAACCTTTATATACCCTTATTTATCCATTGTAATTGAGGAACCTCATTATAGGTTTAAGCCATGTTACAAACCAATTTTTCCATACCTACCATCACTCTTCAAATATTATCCTGATTATTTCACATTTGAGTATTATAGAATGAAATTTCATGACTGTTATATTATAAAATATTTCATAATGGCTGGTGTAAGGCATGAGTTTCTATGTTTTTCATGTTATATAGATTAATATACATTAGTAATTGTCATTATTTCTTCTTAATTTCTGATCATCATATTCCCCAAAAAATAAAAGTTAAAAACATTTAATATGGGATCTAATTATTCATTATGTTTAATCATAAGTCGCATTTCCTTCTAAAAAAATTATTGTGACCCAGATATTTCATACAAAGATATCTCATATTTTTTTATGAATATTCATTCCATGAAATAATGTTCCACACTAGAATAATATAGGTCTAGTGCCTTTGGAGAAATTAACATATATTCCACTAGTTCAAAAAATATCTACATCATCTCCCACTATATTCTTCATAACAAAGAACCATCATTGAAATATCATACTCACTAATTTTCTTCATAAACTCAAGAAATGAATCATAAAAAATGGTGATCTCATATGCCCAGCAAATGTAAATAAAGAAGGTATAAATGACAAATTAAGCATAAAATGGACATAAGGGTATGAAAACATTATCATAACATTTGAAAAATATACCATAAATACTATAGATCATAATATTGAGTAATACTATAAATCATTGATGTTCATAAGAAATGATTCACAAAAGAATAAAATAACATGATCCAGTAAATCATAACATTTTTATAGGGTATAAGTTTGTGGAATATAAATATGTGTATAATAAAATTTCCTTAGAATTAAATTATTATATCAATGAAATTTCTAGTGGAATTGGTTCACTCCCAAAACTATCATAGTACTCAAGGTTTATGCTCATGACTATCATTGTAGAAAATATACCTTACTAAACTAGTTTGACTCCCCATTATAGAACTATTTATGTCATGAGATATAATTATTTACCCAATGAATTTGGGGGACATATAGGTCTCTCCAATCCAGGGTTATAATTTGACCACCATACTAGTTTAAAATGAAACAATCATCATTAGTTATAACATGACCACCAACCATGTTTATTACAAAACAACTATCACATCATCAAAACTCTAAAAATTTGTTCCAAAGTATTATAAAACATTCATCATATAAGAATTCATGAAAATAAATGGGTTTTATAAATATTTCATCATATTATAACTCATGGAAAATGAATGGGTTTCATAAAAATTTCATAATTTTATCATAGTATAACCCATGTACAAATGAACATGTTTCATAAAAATCATGTCATAATAAATCTATAAATTTTAGAGAAAAAATAATTATGGTATACTTTGATCATATCCTAAGAAAATCATAAGTGAAATAATGTTTTTATCTCTATGATGAATATAAATACAATTGAATGATGATTAAAACATTCTTCAGGAAAATAATCATTCAATTTTTAAATAGCTTCTTAAAAATATAAAAATTTCATAAATATTATAGAAAAAAACCTTTTAAAATAAACATGGAAACATGTAATGTAATCTTTAAAATCCATAATATATCATTATAGTGGTAAATTCCATTTGTGTTATATAATTTAAATGAAAAAATTTATTTTACAAATTTTAAAAAAAATCAAAAAGTACCTCATTCTTAAAATTACAAGTGCATTCCCTTGACACCATTTTTGAAAAATTAAATAATGTGTAACAATGAATTTATAAAATTATATTTTAATAGGAAAAATCTTTTTTAAAACATATTTTAAATATATGGATATGGAAGAAAACCAAATTTGAAAAAAGAGAAAAATAAATTAGATTTTTCTTAAAAAAGTATTTTCAGTATCATGAGTATATTAGTTGAGGAAAATTAATTGAAAATATTTATCCTTCTGAAAAAATAATTGTTTAACAATATTCAATATTTTTTTAGAGTTATAACATAATGTTTCATCATCAGCAACATAATATCAAACAATCCCAATAAATAATGTGACTGCAACTGAAATCCCTTACCACTTTGTTAATTTTTTAATCATAAGACCCATGGTATAAATAACCATATATTGATATATAAATCACATAATTTTCAAAAGAAGAATCATCAAATTTATACAATTGAATTATAAACACCACATAGATTAAATATGTCATGTATAAGGCATCTGTCCCACAAAAATAAACAATAGACGAAAAATATCTTACCTTAGGTCCAACTTCTATCATAAAATTTGGAACCTCCTTTATAATAAACATATATTTATTATAAATTTATTTAAAACCCTAATTATATAATAATTAACTTATATGATTCACTTATAACTTTTATCACACATTTTTTAGGACTTCTTTATTTAAGTCACTATTTCCTGTAATCTCTACTTCATTTTTCATGTATATACTAGTAAGTTAGTTTTGGACCGTATATTTTGATCATGGTTAAAAAATAACCCGAATTTTAATCAGTATTTTAATATCATATATATTCATTATAAAAAAAATTATGATCATTTATAATATATATATTACAAAAAATAGGTAATTCATTCATAGAGATGGTAGGTCGTATGTATACACGAACATTGTTTTCATTTTTTCACTAAATGGAACAAAAAAGGTAAATAACAAATCACCATTCCAAAAATTATTATTATATAATATCTATAAAGTATGTAGTTATTTATTCCATCCTTATAACCATCTGTGTAAAACAGAAATTAAAAACAAATGGCATCACTTAGTGGGGGTGGTAGTCCACCCATATGAACGATCGATGTTATAATTTTCCATTGATTTGGTTGGTATGAAGATATATATTATATCATCATTACCTAATAATAATTATGTGATAATTATAATATATAAATTTGTATCCCATCATAATACCCATCCAAACAATATAGTGATGAGAAATGAATTGCATCACAATGTGGATATGGTAAGTTGTATATATTCACAAGAGAAATTGCCACATCCCATTTGATGGAAATATGGTGGATAAATGTGGTTTATTAATCATAATTAAATTTTAGTATATTCATGTAACTGCATATATTATTTAATGAAGAATACATTAAATTTATAGGAGGTAAAAAAATTATTAAAAAAATGATATCATTTAACGTGATTACCTATTCTACAGAACAAATCAGTTAGATCTCTAATTAAGGGATATAGGGTTGATTTTTTGGAAGACCATTTGTTAGATCTAGAAGTCTCAATGTGGTGTGAATAATACAAATGATTGGAACCCTTTTATAATTGTGGGGAGGGGCACTCTTGGAATTTTTTAAAATATTAAATTAATAAAAATTATTTTTTATGTCCAAATGGTTGTAAGTTGATATTATTCAATAATAATATTATGATGAGTTGAAATAAATTCATAAAATAAAATATTGAGAAGTTTTAATCACATTTTTACCATTATATTGTTTTAACCATTCGTTAACCATTTTGATAATTACCTTAATATTAATGTTTTATACACTTTAAGGGATAATAATATTATTATAAAATGAAAAAAACCATAACTAGACAGTGGGTGATTTTTACAACCATATTATACTCATTTTTTCTTATACTTTATTTATATTAATTTTAAATCATTTAATATAATATTATTTGATATAAAATATCATTAATTTCTTTTTTAATACTCTTAAATTTATTTTAATTTAAATGAGTCATGAAAAAATCAATAATTATAATATAATTATTTTACGTAGTTAATATGTAATATTATTATATAAATTTTTTTTACACATTGAATCCCTCAAATTATACTACTTTTAATATTTTTAATATCCTTTTTATATTATTTTTATTAATTTTAGAAATTATTTGTCAGTGTTACATTAGATTTTAATGTAATTATCTAAACACTACGATTTAAAAATAAATTAAAATGAATAATATAATTACATTATTCAAAACATTACTATTACTATTTATTCAAAACTAATTTTTGTCCCTTTGTGAATACATAATCTATATTTAAAAATAGGAGAGTGACATTTTGTATCTTTTTTCCTTTAAATATTATATTTCATTTTGTGGACTTGTGTCCATTAAAAAAATAATTATTTAGAGTAATTAGATAATGGTAGAATTAAAGTCATCAAATAAAAATTAAGATGAGAATTTTGGCATTATCACTTATTTTTATCCTAGATTAACCTGATTTACCCTATACTAATATGTTAAATTTTACCACGGTATCTATTTATATTTACTTTATAGTCGAGGGACCTATTTACAAAATTTTAATTTCCTAATAACAAATATTGAATATATTTTATAAAAATAAATTTCTATAAGTAGAGGAATTTGATTTTAAAATTATCATGTAATTCATGATGAAAACCACATTTTATAAAAAACTCTAAGAATAAAACTTGGTTTTCCATTATCTCATGCTTAGAATAAATATTAAATTAATGTAAAAATATTGTATTCAATATATAATATATATTTCATTAAATTTATTCATAAATAGTGATTAATTTAATTTATTAAGATAAAAATACATTGTTCTCGTAAAAAATTCAAAAAAATATATCTTTTACAATTGAAATATTTTTATTTTTATTTATAATTAATTTATTCCAAAATAATTCATTTATATGTGAACAAGGATTTTTATTTATTTAGTTATTTTTATCAATACCCACCAACCCAATAGGTCATTGAAAACTGTTATTTTAGATAATAATAATTTACTAGTATATCATGGTTTATTTAAACTCTGTGTTTCCTGTAACACAAGGTATCAAAGAAAATATATTAATTTGAAACGTAAATATTTCATAAAATATCAATGTGTTACGTTATAACCACATTAAAAAGACTTTTCCCTAAATTATTCACCCTGATATTAATCAAATGAGGGTATATTTGTTTCATCACATCCTTGAGTACCCATGTATCATCATTGAATTTATGGTTTCTATAGAGAACTTTCACCAGGGGAGTAGTCTTGTTCCATATAAATTATATCTATTTTCCAAGATGTCTACGAATTATTCCTTATAATAAAAATAATGCTCCAATTGTATGATATGTGATTTTATTACATGTGATGGTTCTAGTTTGTAATCCTTTTGGGGAGATTCATAGAACCATCGTAAACTTGAGAGAGGTTCTATGGATGCACCAAATCAATAATATGTTGTCCCTATTGAATAAAGAATATAATAAGGAGAAAATACCAATGGATTATATTTTATTTATTTTTTAACATCATAACGTTATTCCATTGAGAAATTCAAGGAAAACCTTCTAATCAACTTCAAATTCTATATCACTTTGATCCTTATTAGTATAATGTGTTTGTCTACTCTGAGCATCCTTAATGGGATGTTGAATGGATCTAACATTATTTTCACTTCCTCATCTAGATTAGGTCCTAATATATTTCTTTCTCTAATCCCATCCCAATGTTTTAGACTCTACAATTATCTCCATTGATGGATTCATAAGGATCCCTTTTAATGATCAATTCAAACATTATACTATATAAAAACATATCTTGAGGAAGCTATTGATCTCAACCACCTTTAAAATACATAGAAAAATAACAAATTAGTTCCTTTAGGGTTTGAATTTTTCACTTCAACTGACCATCTATCTGAGGATGATTTGTCATAATGAAACATAACTCTGTATCTGGATCATACTAAAGGATTATCCAAATCATTAAGGTAAACCTCTGATCCAGATCATATACAATAAAATATAGTACTAAATGAATCCATGCCAATCCCTTAATATAAATTTTGGAAATATAATTTAGAGAAAAATATTATTGAATGGAAAGGAATTGTGATGATTGTAAATGTAAATTGACTAAATCCCAAATATAATTAATACCTTTATATATTTAGGGGAGTCTAAAAAAAACCCAAGGTGTTGTTTTTCCATTTCCTTTCTTGTATGGACAATAGTTATAGCATCCCCTTAGAAGATTTCCTCTAATAAATAGATAATTAACATGCCAAGAATCAAGTTACAAACTCATATATACTGGTATTCATGTAGTTTCATCAAAAATAATTGTCTACATTAGTTAGCGGTAGGATTTATACCATTTTAAACCATTGAATGCGGGTTCATACTTAATGCCCTTACAAGATATGATAGGTTTTCACCTGATATATAGGTTTTCTGCTTTTCCATTATAATAATAACATAATCCCTATAATGTTCTAAATTTAAATAACCGATATTTATCTCAATATCAAAGATAAGATATAACTATAAGGTTATTAATACCTTTAATCTTATTTCAAAAAAATATAATGTAAATTACCATAAAAAATTATCACTACAACATATAAATAAACTAGAGTGTTTTTTTTGGATTAATATCACCAAAAATATCCTTAATCTTGAAATAATCTCATCACATATATCCTCAATTAGGGTGTTTAAACATTAAAATTATGTTAAAAATTAAACTCATAAACACATTTTTATATCCATAACTATTATATTTATCTTACATAGAGACATATATGATTTCATAAGACAATTCACCATTTATTCATTGAATAAACCACTATCTTATAGAAGAAAAAAAATTTACATTGGATGGTTGGGTTTATTCATTAACCCATATAATATCAAATGTTATTTCATTACTCTAAAATTGATATAGATGGGTAATGTTAATGCTCTATATCACAGAAAATTATAATAAAGGACGAACCATAATATTTTCATAAGGTGTATCAATAAAAACATGAACATTAAATCCCCAATCCTAAATTGGAGGATAAATTTTCCCAAATCTTCATGATTCACATTAACTATTTTTATTTCATAATATTGCACTTTTTTCATTAACATAAATGGTTATTATGGATTATTATATTCATTATCCCTTGGATTAGGGAATATATTCCCATAATTTCTAACCACATTACATATATTGAACTAGAGTGTGATTAATTTATTCCATATAGATTTATTTTGATTCAAATCATTTGATAACTTCCTCCCATCACTTCGGTAACATCCCAGACTAATTGAACATTAAGATGGTGGATAAAATTATGAGTCACAAGGCCTCAAACATGCTTCTCAATAAGCCCGGGGCTGCCGACTGACAGTGAGGGGCCCATGAGGTGATAGTGGGGAGACTATACCATCATATTAGACTAGTACAATGGTAATATTAAATAATAATAAATAGTGGAATAAGTAATAATTAAAATATAGAGTATTTTAATAATAATATAAATTGAATACAAAATATGGCCAACAACATTGTACAACAGTGCATACATTGGTCGAGTTGGTGGTCTACAACCAACTACTTTGTATTTTCTTCAATAAATAAAATCTCTATCACATCTTGATTGTTCTTCTGCGTGACATGTCATGTGATAATGTCCTAAGGACTACTGTTGCATTAAAGGGTCGTAGCGGATCCCTGCTATGATGAGAACCCGGAAGTGCCATAACACTGTTCTTGACTATATGTTCTATGGTCGGATGATATTATTTGAGGGACACAAATAATACTGGTCATTAGGGGTGAGGACTCATAAAAATTTGATGCACATTCTCATGGTGTGCACCCTTGGTAATATCCAGGAGGATATTATGAGAACGAGACCCGCCAGTAGGAAATCCATATTTCATAGTATCATTGGATGTTCCTATCTGCGGACGTGTGTATTGGTCCTTATACTTTTAGATTATTAATAATGGGTATTACAACTCGCGCACTTAGATTTATTGACGAAAAATGTGACGACACACTGTTCGTAGTGAGGTAGGATACGTTGGGTGCGTCACAAGTAATACCGCATTAATAGATAATGTGAGAAAGGATTTGTCCCTTCCGTTCCATGATGAAAGTAGATTTCTCAGGCCCTTTGATGGAATTGATATATCCTAAATAAATCTATGGCCAAGGTAAGGTATGGGAATGTTCAACTATGGGAAGTCAAAGAAAGAATAATCAAGAACATGGGTTGATGGCACTAGCATGCAACCCGGTTGATTGGAGATATCGAGACAAATGGATTATATTACACGGTAAGCGTTCGTAGGAGGTGACACGTCATTGTGGTGTTAACTACTTTCTCTATGGGTTCCTTGGCATGTTGCTAGACGTTAACCTTGTACTTTAGGCAGGCTCAGCCTAATGCCACTGAGAAAGAGGCCTATAGGGTCACACACTATGTGTGTCCATGTATCTCAGTTAAATATTAATTTAACAAGTTGAATAAATATTATTCCCGACTATGGTTTAATAATTTTTCAAGGATGTATGGTCGCATTTATTTTGACACTAGTTATTCGAGAGAATATATTGTGGGTGAAATAATATATATTTATTAGCGAGTAATGCAGTTACATTTATTTAAGAAATAAATATCCATTACTCATGGTCTAATAAACATGTTGGATTAAAATAAATAAAACTGAAAAATAAAAGTAAATGATGTGTATATTTATATATACATATCGTGTAGTTTATTTTTCGGGGATTCATGAGAAAATATTGTTTATTTAATTAAATGATATTAAATGTAATACGTTGGACGCATGTCAAGTAATAATGATGGTCAACTGTCATTATTAAGACATGGGGTATTTCTAAGAATTAAATGAAATGATTAAATGCTTATGAGCAATTAATTTATTTTATTATTCTAGGTATTATAAATCCTAATTACATTATTCTCAAAGGGGTTAGCCATTTTTGGTTGTGCACAATGGATTGGAAATACTCTCAAGTCATGAGAGAATTCCCTTTCCACCAAGAACGCTTTCAAGTTACGAAAGCAAGATCCTCCACCGGATCAAGGCGATCAAAGACGAACACCGCAAGCGAAGGATCTTCCGCGCTAGCACCCGGAGTTCCCTTCGACGATGTTCAGAGATACGTAGAACTCATGTGGATCACCGCTAGAGGAATCCTACACTTGGATTCTTTAACGCAAAAACGAATCACAGGATCGTGACCGGAGACACCAACGAAGAAAGAATTCCATCGAGGTAATTCTTATGAATTAATTAAATTAATTATAACCAACACTAGAAGATCCTATCTCAAGGGTTCCAGGACTCTTCTTTTCTTTTTCATTCTTTGTTCTATTCCGATGATCTGGTGTTTTATATCGTGATGGATCTCGGATTGAATGTCGTTTAACGCTAAAATTAATGTTGGGAAAACTCTCCAACGCGCTTCCGCTGCACCCGGAACCTACAAGTGGTATCATAGCGGTCATATCATTGATTATAATTATTTAGTTTTTCATTGGTAATTTACGCATTTAATAATTTAGTTATTTCAATTCAAGTTCATTCATTCTAGAAATCTGAATATAGAGATCTATTCCACCTCCCTCGTTTATCGTTCACCTCACAGAAACGATTTTTTTTCTTTTAATTTTGATTACAATAAAAAAGAGGAACTCATCCGGAGGAGGCAAACGTTTCTGGCCGTATAACACCAGAATACACAGCGTGTATTCGGAAGTACACGCCTTTTAGTCTAGGTTCAATGCATTGACTGATCCGCCAAATCAGGCCGTGTATTGGATTCTTTCTACGAATTTAAGACACCGTGTGTTGACCAGAAACAGGTGGGACACGGTTTCCGGAATACACGCCATGTGGTCCCTTGAACACGGCGTGTAGTCCCTTCAGGTCAGGGTTGGGTCGTGTACTCCGTACATGGCCTGCCCGGCTGGAAACCGTGTAATGCGGAAACTACACGACGTGTGTCCCACTGTACACGCCGTGTAGTCCGAAAATTTCTGAAGTACATTAACACGCCCTATCCTCAAGCGTGTACTTCGGATGGACGATGAAGAAAAGTACACGCCGTGTAGTCGGAACTACACGTCGTGTACTCACCCAAATTACGTAGATTTATTAAATTTTAATTATTATATTATACAAACCCTTGAGACGTGTACCATGGTGCAGGTGTAAATTGAGGCACAACACGTGATAGGTGTTTTATATATGCGTGTTTAATTTAACATCTGCGTAATAAATGGGAATTCACCGGGTTTCCTCCAAGGTACAAGTTACGTACAAGGATAATTTTAAATGAATTTATTTGTTTAAAATTATGATGGATGAGAATCTCAAGGAAATTCAGAAGGGGATTTAAGATAAAAGGATTGATTAATAAAGAAAATTAATTGATTCGAGCGTGATTTATCATAAACAAGAACGATTAAAGAATTGAATGCTAGTTTTATTTATGTGTAAATATTGTTGCATGTATGGATGATCATGAGCTAGACTGAGACCTTTTTATGTGAATGGTTTCATTTAATTTATTTATTTAAATTAAATTTTTTGGCCTGCGATCCATCTCCTCATTAATATGTAGGGCATGCGCGCCCAACGATTCTTTTATGTAAAAACCCCTTTTACCCCTCACCTGCATGTGAGATAAATGCATATGTAATGGATGGAGCTCCCAAGCTAGTGGAGGCGGCTCAAGTCAAGAGCCATGGTGAAACCAATCCAAGGAGATACAAAGGTGGACAGGTGGAAAGCTGTAAACACGAACCCGAAATGTTCAAGGAGTTCCACCCCTAGGTCTTGAGTTAGTTTATCAACCGCTAGATAAACTAACCAATAGAAAAGCTCATGATCATACCATTTATATTATTTCTGTCAGTTGCATGGTTTAATTATTTTGGGTGTGTTGTCACGATCACACAATTAATGAATTAAACGAGCATGCAAGATGGAACTAAAATAAAACCGGCTTATACGTAAATATTATCTTAGACATGGTTAATCACTTCAGTATATCCCACTTAATATTAAAAATCATGTAATAAAAGATAATAAAATGACAATTTACGTATAAGGATAAAATCCCTCAAAATAAATACTAAGTCGTCATAGCCTTCCATAATCTTGGTTAGAATCGAACCATAGTTCAAAGTGCTTGACCAACCCTAGTTGGGGTGCTTTCAATTATCGGGGAATTCTAATTCAAGGTTTTGGGTTGACTTGACTTGGTTCGCATCAAGGGTTGACTGCCACAGTAGGACTTGGTGTGACCAAGAGGCAAAGGCTGAGGAAATCCAAAAAAGGATTTCGGGATTGGGGAGTCCACTCAGCGGATCAAGGAGCTGCGAGTTAATGCAGTTGACATTTGGAATGCCTACCTAAAACCCTTCAAGTTGCTTGACCAACCCTAGTTGGGGTAATGCGATGGGAAATATGGGTCCTTGCTAGAAGAATATTCACGCAACAGAATATTCTGAAGTCAATGTTGAGGGCTATTGGATTTCAATAAAATAGTGGGAGACTAATAAGTATTAATTTATTTATTTGTCTCAATTTTTGTAATAAAGTACTAAACATTTTATCATCTTAATTTGTAGAAACGAAAAGAAAATGACTACAAACATATCATTGCGCACCATACTCGAGAAGGAAAACCTTCTCACCGGCACCAATTTCCAAGAGTGGCAGAGGCGTTTACGCGTCGTCCTTCGCCATGAAAGGAAATTATATGTGCTGGAAGAGCCTATTCTAGTTGCACCTGGGAAAGAGGTTGTAACGCCCCGACCCTAGATACCCAGATTCGGTGCATTATTACATAATATTGGAAGGATCACAAGAAAGATCAAATCTCTAAAGACCGATTGGTTTAGTAGCCTTGGAAACACTAGATATATTCATAAGTCTTACATTACATCATAAAATGAAAAACTACTACACCAACATATTGTCTCCATAATCCACACTCATAACCCCACATAATATCCCTGCAGGTCATTCATAATTTACATCTTCACTTCCTGGGAAAAATAAAACATAGAAAAGGGGTGAGCTCAAATGCCCAGTAAGGATAACAATATAGCGGAAACTTTCATAAATAAGAATAAACATTTAAGGCAATGTATAACTAAAACAAAAGCCTTTCAAACTTGAACTTTCAACATAGTATGGCATAAATAAAATGAAATAATTCTATATACTTATTCACATGGATATTCTACTAATCGAATAATCACATGAAAAATCAATAACCACTTTCATAATGATGGAATGCATAATGGCAGACTATCATAACCACATAGCCAAGGCCTCGTGCCAGGACTACAAATAAGATTTTGTCAAGGCCTTGTGCCAAGACACTAGTTTGTCTCACGAGACATACTGATGCATCAAGGAGATATAGCGGGCTCCACCCATCACATATTAAGTCCAATGCATTCCCATATGAAAAGGTTTAACCATAACATAAACATTCGTATTAAAACTAGCATACGAAATGTCAATACTTTTACCACAAACCATGAATGGTATAAAAATAGCACATCCACAGTCAAACATAACTCATTCGATACAATATGGAAGACTGTATTGTATCACATTAACCTCAATCAAGAATTATGAAGTATGTTGACATTGATGAAAATAATCATCAAAACTATTTGAGAGAAATATCCCCCTTTTCATGAAAACATTTAAAAGTCACACTATTTGTCAAGAAGCCATTTAAAAATAGATTTTTGAATCAAAGTATCCCATACCACTTTGAAACTTTTAAAAGGAGTTTTAATTTTAAAACTTTAATGTCCATATAAATAAATCCTTAAAACCATTTTTTAAAACATGGACATTAATGAGAAAGATTTAGAAGAATAAGTCTTTAAAATATTTAAAAATGGTATTTTAGTTAGAGATTCTAACCAAAAGAGCGACACTCGAATACAAATAATTGAGGTAATCAAAACATTGTAATATCATGAGAATAAACGGATTCATGATATACTATGTCAAAGTATATTATATACACCACATAAAAGTGATTTGGTGTATAACAACAAAGTTGTCTCAATGGAATTTAAATTGAGATGAAATCTCTCATAAAGGCCGTATCCTTAGGTTAAGGATAAATCAATGACATAGTTATGTGTGAAAAATATAAATACACTAAATATGATTGGATATTTAGTCTAAATCAATCAGATGACATTCACACATATTCTTGTAAATACAACACCAATGAATTGGATATTTAACTCAACAAATGGATATTGAGTTAAAATTACTCTTATCAAGTTCATACCGATCACTTGAGAATTTATCAATAGAGTGATTATGTGTATCAAAATTATATCCACAGAAAAGGGAGTGGAAATTATGACATAATCAAACGAATAGTGATTCCACACATAATCTTGGAGTAATATAATCAATGAAATATGCGTAAAACCAAATGAGTGGAAATTGAAATTTCAAATTTCCTTATCGATTAGGTAACTTAAGAAACATACACCCATGAAAGAAGTATCATAACATGATGATGTAAATACCCATAAATTAATGTATATTACACAATGAATACAATCATGGGAAGTACACATACACCACATGCAATAAATAAGTGGTGAACAATGGAATTCTAACGAGATTAAGAGTGAGATAAGAAACCCCTTACCACGTTAATCAACTGAGTCGTATGGCCAAAAGTTAATAACCATCAAATGATTTACAGAATAACATGAATATAAAGAGAATCATGATAATATATATCAAATGGAAGTACACAATACACCACTTTAAATAATTTAGTGGCGAATAATGGAAATCTCAAGGAATTGAAAGTGAGATAAGAAAATCCCTTAATTTGTACTTTTTCCTTGGTCGACGGTAGGTTAACCTCCTGTATAATGGTGAAATAATTGTTATTGAATTATAAAAGGATCATTTACTTTAATATGATATAATATATGATCTTTTAACATTGATTTGTTAATAATATCTTAGAATTATCGTCATTTCGGGTGTTAACGGGTTCATTTTACTTTATATTCTTTGTTATGTGAGCCATATTTGTTATTAATGGGATGTATATTATTCATATCCAGAATGATATAAAGTACTTAGATACTATTTTTAAATCATAAAATTATAATTATACTTGAATGGATATGATGGAGAATGAATCTCATCGCGTTCATGGAGACGGTAGTCCTTACGTACGCATGAGCGACAATATCATTCTTTTGATATTAAAATAATATATAATTGGATGGTATATCATATATACAGAATCATTATCATATTATTTTTATTATTTAAATGAGTTAAACATCATTATTATACCCATCCAAATAATAATATATTGAATAACAATTACACCACGACGTGGAGACGGTAAGCCGTACGTACGCACGTATGGTGACATGTTATTCAAATGATGGATAGAATACTGAATATGGTTGTACCATATTTATAATAACATCAAAGTATATATATGATACTGGAGTTATTATTTCATAATGGTAATAACAAAGAAAGAAGAAGTGGAAGAAGAAAGGAACTTGAAAAGGGGTGGTGAAAACATTACCTCTTCTTCGGGTTCTTCCTTTTGATTTGATCAAAAGGGCTCCTTAGGTTGGCTTTCTGATCAAACTATGGCCTCTAGGTTGTAGTGAGGGAAGTTGGGAGAGTATTTGGGAAGAGTTTGGCCGAACCAAAATGCTTTGAAGGTGTGATGAAATGAGAAGGAGGAGTGCCCTTTTATAAGAGGGGTAAGGGGCACCTTTGGAAAAGCTAGAAATATTAATTTATAATAAATTCATATTCGGTTTCTAATGGCTCAAAAGTTGATTATTCAAAGTTTAAGGTGGTTATAGGTTGAAAACCACTCAACCAATAGAATTTATACAGGTTTGGGTACTTATATTAACCTTATCTTTAAGTATTAACTCTAAGTTAATTAGTTTCACTTTTACAATGTCTCTTTGTATTTTTATATAATATGGTTAATAAACATACTATATACATCCAAGGGACCCCCAAGAGGTCCATTAATGATGCACCTATCATGATATAAGTCTCTTGGCCGAACCTTAGATTTTTTATAATTTAATATCAAATAATAATATAATATTTGTTTTAAGAACTCTTTTATGTCAATTTTGACACTATTCAATAGTTGATTTTTGTGAAACTCATAACAGAATGATTACCTCTAACTAAGTCAATTAAATCAATCCTAATATGTCATATTATCCTATAAAATTATTTTAATTCAATAAAAGTCTCAAATTATATTTATTTGGGTATTTATAATATCAATTATTCTAATTTTTCACTATTATGGTAATTACTGCATCACCATTGTGTCATAAATATATTTAATTATGTAATATTTAAAAATTATAAATAAAATATCATTATGTCTTAAATCGTTTTATCTTTTCAATGAATATTTATAGTCGAAAATCCAACATATATAACCCTATGTAACAATTGTTTTTCTAAAAGATATATGCTTGTATCATTTTTGTATTCATTTTCACTTAATTAAAATAAAGTCTCCCTATCACCTACAAGTGGCTCCATGGGGTCCCCAAATCGACCCAAAGATGCCTATGGTCGAACATGTATCAACCAATAAGGCTAAGACACGTTTTAGGGTAATTTAGTATTATTATAATATTATTTTTTTTAACCTTTATTTACCGGATTTACCCTTAACCATGGTAAATAAAATATTTACCGCAGTAATTATTCAAAATGTCTAAAAATAAAAGTTACCTATTTAAACAATTTGAACATCCTGATTCCAAATATGGAATCCATTTTTCCAAATTCAAAACACAGAAGTGGCAGAAATTAATTTAAAATTAATTCCCATTGTTAAAACAAAAAGCGTGTTTTTAAGAGATAATAACTATCAAAAGATTGGCACTTGTTTATGTCTGGTTTAAATGTGAAATTATGTTCAATGACCCACATTTTATTACATGGTAAAAATATATTCTAAATATACTTTAAAACCACTAAAATTCATAATTTATCACTATTAATTATTTTGATTAAAATAGTTGTTTTTAATTAAAATTTAGTAATTTTCACTATTCATCAAAATATGAAAGTTATCCGAAAAGTACCAAAATTTCACCCTAGGCTAATTTCGATATTCCGAATCCAAAAATGAAGTCCATTTTGAGAGATAGAATTTATAAGATTTCAAAAATTAGGTATTACTATTCATAACTGCTAGTTTGATTGGTTGTGGTGTGTTAAAATCTTGAAGTTGCGTACAATGCACGCCATTGCATTATTCGAAGGGAAACGTACGTGGAAGCTTGGGGTGTTACATTCTCCCCTCCTTCAATAAATTGCGTACTCGCAATTTTTAAAATTGTTCTTTGGAATATAATGGAAAGTCCCACATCGGAAAAAGAGTCAATAAAACTATCACTTTAAAAGAAAGAAAGAGAGGTATAAAGGTCAACCAAGATAACCCATACTCGGATTCAATGTTGGAAAACATGGATATGGATGATAAACTAAGTGTCAAGTTCTGATGGAGAGGGATAGAAATCATGATCATGAGAAAGTTAACAATAAGAAAACCACAAACTTGTGTTGGGGCAAACGGCCATTAGTCTCCTAGTAAGAAAGTAAAAGGGACAACATTTTTTTTATTTTAAGTTACATTACAAAAGGACGAGGAATTCATTTATGATATTGACTAAGAACATAAAGAGATATAATTAATTTTTAAGTAGAGTTTCATTATATAATAACGTTTTACCACTAACTTACTTTTTTTGAACAATGAGTATTCAAGAAGACTTGGTCACAATAAAAGAGCTAGAATAAACTTCTATAGAAATACATGATCAATGTAGGATAAACTATATATTTAACTTGTCTTTAGAGATTAATCAAAACAAAAATGGTTAGTATAAGATATGATGATCCCCCAAATGTATATTCCATTAGAGAAAAAAAATACTAATCTTAATTTCTAAAATTAGACCAACAATACCCCAAAGTTAAATAAATACCATTGAATAATAAATTTTCCTTAAAATCCTTCACTATAATCCAAACTAATATTGAAACCCAAAACTTATAAGAATGTAGTCTTCCACGTTAAATTGTATCTTCAAATAACATTATCTACACTTAAAGTCACATACTTAAAAGTAATTAACATAATCACATATTCTTTATTATAGGTTAATCATTTCCATAAATAACCCAAATCACTATAGATCCACAATAAAAACATAGAAAAAAAATCCACCATTACTCCTCAAATGAAATCCCATACTACTCTATTTTCCTTTGGCATATAGTTTTCTCAACAAAGCGAACAACTTCCAAAATAAAATTTATCACTTAATCACCAAATCATTTTCCTATACTAAGGGTATTCATTTGATAAGACATAAGATCCCAAATCAAATTATTATTGATCAATAAAATTATTTAACTAAAACAAATAGTCACACTAACCAGGGACTTCACGTAGTCCAGTGGTAGGTGATAAATCCCAATCGCACTTTGGTTGTGGGTTCGATTCCCACAGCTTTGTCCGACGCGAAGGGTTGTCACACGGTCTATGTGTTGTCCTTTTTCAAAAACTATATTTTATAATATTACCAAAATGAGATAAATTCTTCAAAATAACATAAGTTAACCACAAATGTTATATCATACCTTTCATTTTCATCCCAAATTATAATAAATTATAATTCTCTCAAACCCCAATGATCATATAAAACCAAATGGTTATTTATACCTATATCCACAAGAGAAGAGACAATTCTTCCTCAAATATCATTCTCACATGGAAAACTACGGGGTTACAAATACAAGAGAAAATTATTCCAAAGTAAACCCATCAACAAGGAGTGCTAATACTTTTTAATCATTTCTCCAACCATTTATTTCCACATAGCTTCTTCTTTGACCAAGAAAATATCCTATTGAATAGGACATTCACTCGGGTAATTTCCAGGTCCCATACATTTACGTAAAATGACTGTAAATGGACACTTGGGACCATTTTTATCTTCTTCCATAGTACTCATCATTTTTCATCGGCAATTCTTGACTTTATGTCCTTCCTTCCCGCACGTAAATCATTTCGTTGTCCCATTGAGACACTTTCTTGGGTGTCTCCTTCCACATTTCCTGCATGGTGAAAATTGAGGGTTCTTTTCTCCATGGTCTCCATTGCTGGAGCTCTTATCATTCATCACCTTTCTCTTCCATGTTGAGTCTGGGATTTGGTTAATATATATGTTGTTGATCATATTTTTGGAAAACAGATTTGGAATAAAGACGATATCTTTTACGCCTATCAACATTCCATTTTGTTGCTCATTTCCACCATCATTCCCACCTTGTACATCATTCTCAAAGTCACTATGACATCCTTGGAATCTAGCCATTGACTAAAACCAAAAAGCATTGTGTGAGTAACAATAGTCGTAAAATCATTTAGAGATTAACATGTCACCATATTCTCAATTTGAAACATATTAGGATTAACCAAGGTCATTTACTCTCATCTTATATATATATTACTTAAATAGGTTTGTAAAGAAAATGTAAATTATCCTAAGCATATCCCCCGGGAGTGTCGTAACCAAGAGTGCATCAAGGCCCGTTGTCGTGCACCAGTTCCCGTTTGAGTCTAGCTCAAAGCGGTGTTTTCGGGTTTTACCCCTAGGTACATCTGTTCCAGATCCGCCTCTACCTGCTCGTATCCAGACAGGGATGTATTGCTCGGAAAACTCACAAAATCTCTATAATACCAAAATTCTAGGAAGTTCTTCTATATTAATCCTCAATGTCCATCTTAAATCTATGTGCTCTAATCAGAGTTTATCTAAATCTAGCTTCCAAGGTTTGTACTAAACTTCCTCTGATACCAACTGTAACGCCCCAACCCTAGATACCCAGAGTCGGTGAATTATTACATAATATTGTCATGATCACAAGAAAGATCAAATCTCGAAAGACCGATTGGTTTAGTAGACTTGGAAACACTAGATATATTCATAAGTATTACATTACATCATAAAATGAAAAACTACTACAACAACATATTGTCTCCATAATCCACACTCATAACCCCACATAATATCCCTGAAGGTCATTCATAATTTACTTCTTCACTTCCTGGGAAAAATAAAACATAGAAAAGGGGTGAGCTCAAATGCCCAGTAAGGATAAAAATATAGTGGAAACTTTCATAAATAAGAATAAACATTTAAGGCAATGTATAACTAAAACAAAAGCCTTTCAAACATGAACTTTCAACATAGTATGGCATAAATAAAATGAAATAATTCCATTTACTTATTCACATGGATATTCTACTAATCGAATAATCACATGCAAAATCAATAACCACGTTCATAATGATGGAATGCATAATGCCAGATTATCATAACCACATAGCCAAGGCCTCGTGCCAAGACTACAAATAAGATTTTGTCAAGGCCTTGTGTCAAGACACTAGTTTGTCTCATGAGACCTACCGATGCATCGAGGAGCTATAGCGGGCTCCACCCATCACATATTAAGTCCAATGCATTCCCATATGAAAAGGTTTAAACATAACATAAACATTCGTATTAAAACTAGCATACGAAATGTCAATACTTTTACCACAAACCATGAATGGTATAAAAATAGCACATCCACAGTCAAACATAACTCATTCGATACAATATGGAAGATTGTATTGTATCATATTAACCTCAATCAAGAATAATGAAGGATGTTGACATAGATGAAAATAATCACCAAAACTATTTGAGAGAAATATCCCCCTTTTCTTGAAAACATTTAAAAGTCACACTATTTGTCGATAAGCCATTTAAAAATAGATTTTTGAATCAAAGTATCCCATACCACTTTGAAACTTTTAAAATGAGTTTTAATTTTAAAACTTCAATGTCCATATAAATAAATCCTTAAAACCATTTTTTAAAACATGGACATTAATGAGAAATATTTAGAAGAATAAGTCTTTAAAATATTTAAAAATGGTATTTTAGTTAGAGATTCTAACCAAAAGAGCGACACTTGAATATAAATAATTGAGGTAATCAAAAAAATTTAATATCATGAGAATAAAGGTATTCATGATATACTAGGTCAAAGTACATTATATACACCACATAAAAGTGATTTGGTGTATAACAACAAAGAAGTCTCAATGGAATTTAAATTGAGATGAAATCTCTCATAAAGGTCGTATCCTTAGGTTAAGGATAAATCAAGGACATAGTTATGTGTGAAAAATAAAAATACACTAAATATGATTGGATATTTAGTCTAAATCAATCAGATGACATTCACACATATTCTTGTAAATACAACACTAATGAATTGGATATTTAACTCAACAAATGGAGATTGAGTTAAAATTACTCTTATCAAGTTCATACCGATCACTTGAGAATTTATCAATAGAGTGATTATATGTATCAAAATTATATCCACAGAAAAGGGAGTGGAAATTATGACATAATCAAATGAATAGTGATTCCACACATAATCTTGGAGTAATATAATCAATGAAATATACGTAAAGCCAAATGAGTGGAAATTGAAATTTCAAATTCCCTTATCGATTAGGTAACTTAAGAAACATACACCCATGAAATAAGTATCATACCATGATGATGTAAATACCCATAAATTAAAGTATATTACACAATGAATACAATCATGGGATGTACACATACACCACATGAAATAAATAAGTGGTGAACAATGGAATTCTCATGAGATTAAGAGTGAGATAAGAAACCCCTTACCACGTTAATCAACTGAGTCGTATGGCCAAAAGTTAATAACCATAAAATGATTTACAGAATAACATGAATATAAATATAATCATGATAATATATATCAAATGTCAGTACAAAATACACCACTTTGAATAATTTAGTGGCGAATAATGGAAATCTCACGGAATTGAAAGTGAGATAAGAAAATCCCTTAATTTGTACTTTTGCCTTGGTCGACGGTAGGTTAACCTCCTGTATAATGGTGAAATAATTGTTATTGAATTATAAAAGGATCATTTACTTTAATATGATATAATATATGATCTTTTAACATTGATTTGTTAATAATATCTTAGAATTATCGTCATTTCGGGTGTTAACGGGTTCATTTTACTTTATATTCTTTGTTATGTGAGCCATATTTGTTATTAATGGGATGTATATTATTCATTTCCAGAATGATATAAAGTACTTAGATACTATTTTTAAATCATAAAATTATAATTATACTTTAATGGATATGATGGAGAATGAATCTCATCGTGTTCGTGGAGACGGTAGTCCGTACATACGCACGAGCGACGATATCATTCTTTTGATATTAAAATAATATATAATTGGATGGTATATCATATATACAGAATCATTATCATGTTATATTTATTATTTGCATGAGTTACATATCATTATTATACCCATCCAAATAATAATATATTGAATAACAATTACACCACGACGTGGAGACGGTAAGCCGTACGTACGCACGTATGGTGACATGTTATTCAAAGGATGGATAGAATACTGAATATGGTTGTACCATATTTATAATAACATCACAGTATATATATGATACTGGAGTTATTATTTTATAATGGTAATAACAAAGAAAGAAGAAGTGGAAGAAGAAAGGAACTTGAAAAGGGGTGGTGAAAACATTACCTCTTCTTCAGGTTCTTCCTTTTGATTTGATCAAAAGGGCTCCTTAGGTTGGCTTTCTGATCAAACTAAGGCCTCTAGGTTGTAGTGAGGTAAGTTGGGAGAGTATTGGGGCCGAGTTTGGCCGAACCAAAAGGCTTTGAAGGTGTGAAGAAATGAGAAGGATGAGTGCCCTTTTATAAGAGGGGTGAGGGGCACCTTTGGAAAAGCTAGAAATATTAATTTATAATAAATTCATATTCGGTTTCTAATGGCTCCAAAGTTTATTATTAAAATTTTAAGGTGGGGATAGGTTGAAAACCACTCAACCAATAGAATTTATACAGGTTTGGGTACTTATATTAACCTTATCTTTAAGTATTAACTCTAAGTTAATTAGTTTCACTTTTACAATGTCTCCTTGTATTTTTATATAATATGGTTAATAAACATACTATATACATCCAAGAGACCCCCAAGTGGTCCACTAATGATGGAACTATCATGATAAAAGTCTCTTGGCCAAACCTTATATTTTTAGGAATTTAATATCAATTAATAATATAATATTTGTTTTAAGAACTCTTTTATGTCAATTTTGACACTATTCAATAATTGATTTTTGTAAAACTCATAACATAATGATTACTTCGAAATAAGTCAATTAAATCAATACTAATATGTCATATTATCCTATAAAACTATTTTAATTCAATAAAAGTCTCAAATTAGGTTTATTTGGGTATTTATAATATCAATTATTCTAATTTTTCACTATTATGGTAATTACTGCATCACCATTGTGTCATAAATATATTAAATTATGTAATCTTTAAAAATTATAAATAAAATACCACTATGTATTAAATCTTTTTATATTTTCAATGAATATTTATAGTCGAAAATCCAACATATATAACCCTATGTAACAATTATTTTTCTAAAAGATATATGCTTGTATCATTTTTGTATTCATTGTCACTTAATTAAAATAAAGTGTCCCTATCACCTACAAGTGGCTCCATGGGGTCCCCAAATCGACCCAAAGATGCCTATGGTCGAAAATTTATCAATTAATAAGTCTAGGACACGTTTTAGGGTAATTTAGTATTATTATAATATTATTTTTTTAACCTTTATTTACCGGATTTACCCTTAACCATGGTAAATAAAATATTTACCGCAGTAATTATTCAAAATGTCTAAAAATAAAAGTTACCTATTTACACAATTTGAACATCCTGATTCCAAATATGGAATCCATTTTTCCAAATTCAAAACACAGAATTGGAAGAAATTAATTTAAAATTAATTCCCGTTGTTAAAACAAAAAGCGTGTTTTTAAGAGATAATAACTATCAAAAGATTGGCACTTGTTTATGTCTAGTTTAAATGTGAAATTATGTTCAATGACACACATTGTATTACATGGTAAAAATATATTCTAAATATAATTTAAAACCACTCAAATTCATAATTTATCACTACTAATTATTTTGATTAATATAGGTGTTTTTAATTAAAATTTAGTAATTTTCACTATTCATCAAAATATGGAAGTTATACGAAAAGTACCAAAATTTCACCCTAGGATAATTTCGATATTACGAATCCAAAAATGAAGTCCATTTTGAGATATAGAATTTATAAGATTTCAAAAATTAGGTATTACTATTCATAACGGCTAGTTTGATTGGTTGTGGTGTGTTAAAATCTCGAAGTTGCGTACAATGAATGCCATTGCATTATTCAAAGGGAAACGTACGTGGAAGCTTGGGGTGTTACAGAGGCTGGTGATGAGGAATTATCTCTCTACATGAAACACATGGATGATTCCACAGATGTCCATTGTTTCATGCTATCGGCCATGTATAATGAGATCTTAAAGCAACATGAAAACATGGATGTGTATAGCATGATGTCTCACCCTAAAGATCTCTACCAAGAGAAGGCGAGACAGGAGAGGTATGAGATCTCCAATGCTTTGTTTACCACGAAGCATGGAGATTTTGCGCCAGCTGGCCTCATGTAGTCAAGCTTATTGGCTACATTGAACGCCTGGACATCTTAGGGATTAAATTCCCAGATGAGTTACGTATAAATCTCATCCTATCATCACTGCCCAAGACCTTCACTAGCTTCATTGTCAACTATAACATGAGCGGAAATGAGAAGAGTCTATCGGAGCTTCTGACCTTGATTCTCCAGGTAGATAAGGACATGGGGTGTGACAAACCAGCGGTCCTTATGGTGAACAAGAAAAGGAAGGACAAGGCAAAGGGGCCAAAGACTTATAAACGGTCTAAAGCCCCTGAGCACCGTCCCTCCAAGAAGGGGAAGATCAAGAGACAGGCAAGGACTGGGATTTAGTGTGTTTTGCATGTGGCAAGCAGGGCCACTGGAAGAGGAACTGCACCCAGAAGCATGGGGATGCTAAAGGTGCATTTGTTATCAAGTGAAATCTTTCTATTTCTACACATTGGGTATTAGATAGAGCTTGTGGGGCTCACATCTATATTCAAATGCAGGAACCAAGTAGATTTAGAAATATTTCCAGAGGAGAGGTGGATCTTCGAGCTGCCAATGGCGCAAGGCTGGCTGCGTTGGCTGTTGGCGACAACCACATTTCATTGCCGACTAGGATGATTTTGGTTTTACATAACTATTATTATGTGCCTAGTGTTACCAAGAACATAATTTCTGTATCTTGTTTGGATATGGATGGATTTGTTTTCAAATTTGGAAATAAGGTTTGTCTCTTTTATAAGAACAACGTATTTTATGGTATGCAAATAATGGTTTTTATGTATTGAATTACGAAAACCATGTGTTGGCAATCGATAATGAAACAAACTCACATGACTCATACATCACCCAGTTATGGCATCACCGCCTTGGTCATGTGAATGAGAAGCGTTTGACAAAGCTCTGCCAAGATGGATATTTAGACTCTACTGAGCTAAAATCACTTGATAGATGTCATGCTTGTTTACAATGTAAAATGACCAATCCGCATTTTGGTGGACAAGGTGAAAGGGCCACAAAGCTTCTAGGATTGGTACACACGGATGTGTGTGGACCATTTCCAGTAGAAGCTAGAGGTGGATATTCTTACTTCATTACTTTTACTGATGATTTGAGTAGATATGGCTATGTCTAATTAATGAGGTATAAGTCAGAGCCCTTAAGGAAATTTAAGGAATTCAAGAATGAAGTAGAGAATCATCTTGGTAAGAAGATAAAGAAGCTTCGATCGGATCGAGGTGGATAATATCTGAACCAAGAGTTCATCAATCTTCTACGGGAGTCTGGGATTCTATCTCAGCTCACTCCTCCTTATACACCACAGTGGAATGGTGTTAGTGAAAGGAGGAACCGCACCTTGTTGGACATGTTGAGATCGATGATGAGTCATGCGGATCATCCAATATCCTTTTGGGGATATGCATTACAAACTACAGCATACACATTAAACCGAGTACCAACTAAGGCGGAAAATGGAATTCCATCCGAGTTATGGAATGGAAGGAAACCCACTTTGTCGCACACACGTGTATGGGGATGTGAGGCATTTTTTAAGGCCATCTCAGGAAACAAACTAGCACCCCGGGGCATGAAGTGTATCTTTATAGGATATCCCAAGGAAACGAAAAGATATTACCTATATAACCCTCAAGACAAGAAAGTGACAATCGCTAGACAAGCCGTATTTCTTGAGAGGGATCACATCCTCAAGAAGGATAGTGGGATCATGATTGACTTCGACGAAGTTGATGCTCCAGATACACAGGAGTTGGTACAGGAACAAGTTCCACAGGTCCCCGTGGAAGAGGTTCCATAAACACAAGTACTGCGTAGGAGCTCAAGAGAGGTAAGGGAACCAGAGAGAGATGGATTCCTAGTCACTGAGGATGGTGAATCATTGTTGTTGGACAGTGATGAACATCTCTTCTACAAGGAAGAAGTAAAAATATCAGAAGCTGCAAGATGGCTAGAAGCTATGAATTCTGAGATGGATTCCATGTATCAGAACCATGTTTGGGTTCTGGTCAATGAGCCAGTTGATGTAAAGCCTATTGGATGCAAATGGGTATTCAAAAGAAATCTGGACATGGAAGGTCATGTTAGCACCTATAAAGAAAGGCTAGTGGTTAAAGGATTCAGACAGCGTCAAGGAATTGACTATGATGAAACCTTCTCTCCAGTTTCCATGTTTAAATCCATAAGAATTATACTTACCATAGCATCTTACCATGACTATGAGATTTGGCAGATGGATGTCAAAACAGTATTCCTTAATGGGAACCTTCAAGAAGATGTCTATATGACACAACCATAAGGGTTTGTGACACCAGGTGAAGCCAAACAGGTTTGAAAGTTGCAGAAATCCATTTATGGATTGAAACATGCATCCTTGTCATGGAACATTCAATTTGATGAAGCCATAAAGGAATTCGGTTTCATTAAGAATGAATGTGAGCCATGTGTTTATAAGTGGTTTAATGGGAATGTGTTCGTTATCCTAGTGGTATATGTTGATGAAATATTGCTTATTGGAAACGATGTACCACCCTTTCAGTCAGTTAAGGACTGGTTGAACAAGTGTTTATCCATGAAGGACTTAGGAGAAGCAGCCTACATTCTAGGGATCAAGATAATTCGTGATAGATCCAAGAGGCTTCTTGGACTAAGTCAGGGTACATACATTGACCAGATACTAAATAGATTTAGTATGGAAAAATCCAAGAGGGGATTGGTTCCAGTGTCACATGGCTTACATATTTCTAAGAAAATGTGTCCCCAGACACAACAGGAGAATGATAGGATGAGTAAGATGCCATATGCTTCGGCTATAGGATCAATCATGTATGCCATGTTATGTACCAGGCTTGATGTTTCCTATGCACTGAGCATGGTAGGTAGATATCAAGTAGATCCAGGAGAACAGCATTGGACTGCTGTTAAGACTATCCTTAAGTATTTTTGAAGAACTAAGGATATGTTCCTAGTGTATGGAGGAGAGGAGGAGCTTGTCATCAGAGGGTATGCTATTGCTGGTTTTCAAATAGATCAGAATGATTTGAAGTCGCATTCTGGATATTGTTTCTGTCTAAATGGAGGAGCTGTGAGATGGAAGAGTTCAAAGCAGCCAGTTGTCGCCGATTCTACAGCAGAGTCCGAGTATATAGAGGCTTCTAATGCAACCAAGGAAGCCGTATGGATTCAAAACTTTGTCTAGGAGCTTGATGTGGTGCCCAGCAGAAAAGATCCCATTACATTGTATTGTGATAATACTACAGCGGTGGCTCTTGAAAAAGAACCAAGGTCACATCAATGGACAAATCACATACTCCAGAAGTATCACCTCTTGAGGGATTTCTATCAAAGGGGTGAAGTTGCAGTGAGCAAAGTGTCCACAGAAGAGATCGTGGCAAACCCCATGATTAAAGGCCTATCTTAGCAGAAGCATGAATATCATGTGAGAGCTAGCAGTTTAAAGGTTGTTAGCAGTTGGCTCTAGTCCAAGTGGGAGTCTGTTGGAGTTGGTGGTCTAGAACCAACTACTTTGTATTTTATTCATTAAATAAAAGCCTTGTCACGTCATGATTGATCTTCTGCGTGACATGTCATGTGATAATGTCCTAGGGACAACTGTTGCATTAAAGGGTCGTAGCGGATCCCTACCATGATGAGAACCCGGAAGTTCCATAACAATGTTCTTGATTGTATGTTCTATGGCCGGATGATATTATTTGAGGGACACAAATAATACAGGTCATTAGGGGTGAGGACTCATAAAACATTGAGGCACCTTCTCATGGTGTGCGCCCTTGGTAATATCGAGGAGGATATTATGATAACGAGACCCGCCAGTAGGAAATCCACATTTCATAGTGTCATTGGATGTTCCTATCTACGGACGTGTGTATTGGTCCTTAGACTTTAAGATTATTATTAATGGGTATTATAACTCGCGCACTTAGATGTATTGACGAAAAATATGACGACACACTATTCGCAGCGAGGTAGGATACGTTGGGTGTGTCACGAGTAATACCGCATTAATAGATAATGCGAGAAAGGATTTGTCCCTTTCGTTCAATGACGGAAGTAGATTTCTCAGGCCCTTTGATGGAATTTATATAGCCTAAATAAATCCATGGATGTGGTAAGGTATGGGCAAGTTCAATTCTGGGATGTCAAAGAAAGAATAATCAAGCACATGGGTTGATGGCACTAGCTTGCAACCCGCTGGATTAGAGATATCGAGACAAAGGGATTATATTACACGGTAATCATTCGTAGGAGGTGACACGTCATTGCGGTGTTAACTTCTTTCTCTATGGGTGCCTTGGCGTGTTGCTAGATGATAACCTTGGACTTTAGGCAGGCTCGGCCTAATGCCACTGAGAAAGAGGCCTAGAGGGTCACACACTAAGTGTGTCCATGTATCTCAGTTAAATATAAATTTAACAAGTTGAATAAATATTATTCCTGACTGTGGTTTAATAATTATTCAATGATGTATGATCATATTTATTTTGACACTAGTTATTCGAGAGAATATATTGTGGGCGAAATAATATATATTTATTAGCGAGTAATGAAGTTACATTTATTTAAGAAATAAATTGACATTACTCAAGGTCTAATAAATATGGTGAAAGAAAATAAATAAAACTGAAAAATAAAAGTACACTCCATGTATATTTATATATACACATCGTGTAGTTTATTTTTCTGGGATTCGTGAGAAAATAGTGTTTATTTAATTAAATGATATTAAATGTAATACGTTTGATGCATGTCAAGTAATAATGATGGTCAACTGTCATTATTAAGACATGGGGTATTGCAAAGAATTAAATGAAATGATTAAATGCTTATGAGCAATTAATTTATTTTATTATTCTAGGTATTATAAATCCTAATTACATTATTGTCAAAGGGGTTAGCCATTTTTGGTTGTGCACAACGGATTGGAAATACTCTCAAGTCAATATAGAATTCCCTTTCCACCAAGAACGCTTTCATGTTACGAAAGCAAGATCCTCCACCGGATCAAGGCGATCGAAGATGGACATCGCAAGCGAAGGATCTTCTACGCTAGAACCCGGAGTTCCCTTCGGCGACGTCCAGAGATACGTAGCACATGTGTGGATCACCGCTAGAGGAATCCTACACTTGGATTCTCCGACACAACAACGGATCCCAGGATCGTGACCGGAGACACCAACGAAGAAAGAATTCCATCGAGGTAATTCTTATGAATTAATTAAATTAATTATAACCAACATATGAAGATCCTATCTCAAGGGATTCAGAACTCTTCTTTTATTTTTCGTTCTTCGTTCTATTCCGAAGATCCGGCGTTTTATATCGTGATGGATCTCGGATTGAACGTCGTCTAACGCTAAAATTAAAGTTGGGCAAACCCTCCAACGCGCTTCCGCTGCACCCGGAATCTACATACTTTCCCTAATGATGATACATTACTAAAACAGTATACATAAAACCAAAAAAAATATACAGGGCATTATAAGAATAATGAAAACAAATAAAATGCCCCAAGGGTGAACTCCATAAGCATCATGATCTCGGACTCAGTCATGTGCTCCTAACTCCCAGGTACTATCCAACCAGAACAATCCAAAGGTAATGGTCATATGAACTTGATATCTACTCAGGTACCCTAGTGAAATGGAATCCCGAGTAGGGTATGAGATATAAATCTTAGTATGTTACCATCCATTGTGTGTACAACTAATTCCAATATGTGGTTATAAAGTAAATCATTGTGTAAGTATAATGAAAAATAAACAATACTGAATAAATAAATAAACATGGGTTGGTTTAGGTTCCAATAGAATACCTGGTAGACTCTACCATCTTTCTCTCAAAGATGGAACGAGATTTATGATCAGGATATATATGTATATAGTAATAATATATAAAAATAATAGTTACATATCACGTCCACCTATATGAACCATGAACATACAGACACAAGTTTCTATATACATCGAATACTAGAATCTGGAGGGACCAAAGTGTAACTCAGTCATCTATAACTAGTCTGAACAAGCCTATAAACTCAATAAAATGTATACACACCCTATATCTCATAATGATTGGGATACATCATGTTTGTCACCCGAGATAGTGAGATTTTATTCATTTCAACACTCAAGAAATTGGTGAGTGTGTTGTCTTGGGAACACTCACTTGGGGATGTGGTGTGTCATGCCCACCATCCCAATAATGTAAATGATGTTAGATTCCATGAATGGAAACCTGATGTAAGGGAACATATTTCTTCCATGCACAATAAGAATATTACTATCGTTTGATAATCTATATCTAGGTGTGATCATTTAATAATAATAATTAAATCCATGATGAATTACCTCTCATTCCATAAATTTAATAATACCATTATAAACAAAGTTCTTCTATTTATTAAAATTCAAATTAATCATGTTCATAAGCATACACTAAAAATCATGGCCTTTCCACCCTTTTCTTTTTATTTCATTAAAATCACATAATTGAATATACATAATTCATACTCATTTAACTGTAGAATTATGTGTGGTCATACCACCCAACAATATTTCATTTCAATTAATTCATTAAATACATTTACAGGATAAAGTCATCATGATCAATCCATTAAAATTATTGCATGCCACATACTTAAGAAAACATGTTTCGGGAGCCGCAAGGGGTTTCCTTGGTTGAGGTTTAAATCCTGAATTCATTTAATATTCCTCAACAAGTGTAACATTATATATGTATATTACTTTAAAATAAAGAACTCATTTTTAAGGAAATAATCAGTGAAGGAAAATATGGGTTGAAATAACACTATTTATAAAATGATGTAAAACTTATGAAAAATCCATAGACCACCTACCTCATGCCTAGGACTCTTCACTAATCCTAAATAGAGGATAGATTCTATCTGGTTTGAATGAAATTGATAAAATAAAAAATTTACATGGAAATAGGAAAAATTAGATCTCACCAAAAAAACAAAATAAATTCTAAGGGAACCAAAGAAATGATTCAAGAGAATTGTACAGATTACTAATTCAGATCCATAGAGACCAATGGTGGTCAATTACAACTTTAGATGGAGGAGAAACATGGAAGCCTTGGTTAGGCTTAGAGAAGAAGCTATGGTGATAGAGGAAGGAGACACTATCTTGAGGAAGAAGAAATCAAAAGAAATTATAAAGAAAGTTTCCATTAAAGGAAAAATTATAATTTCACCCTCAAAAATCTTTCGCATAGTTTGGCCACAAGGCTTGGGTAAACCGTGTGCCAATCATGTAGCACCCCCTACTTAGAAAATCACCATGCATGGTTTGTGCTACATGGTTACCTGAACCATGCACCAACCATAAGATGAATAATGTGAGGGTATTACCTAAGTGTCACTAACCATGTAGGCCTCATGCATGGTTTGGGTACATTGATCATAGGCTCAGTAGGGAACATCTCTTCCTATGAAACATGCCACAGATTTTCTACTGGGGGCCACATGATTTCAGAAAAACAATGCACCTTATGAAGACCCTCCAAGTATTTGATTTTCGGGGTCGGGGCTCCTTAAACCCAATGAGACTCCCAGAAAACCTATCAGGCCTTTACTCATGTCTAAAGAAAACATATTTAAGTGTTCCAACTCATAGTATTACATTCCAAATTTATTTTAAAGGAAAACCCATCTAATAAATTTAAAAATTCAAATTCACACTAAATTTTACATTATCTCAACACAAGGGACATTACGACCTCCACAACATATAAATTTTCACCCCCAATAAGCCTTGGGGAACAATGAAAACTTCCATATACCTATGAGGTCCATGAATTCTTATTCAAATGACTATGAAGTGTTTTCAAACACCCAATGAAACTCCAAGCATTACTTAAGCACATGACACTGAATCCATAAAAACCTGATCCAATTATCTTTTCCCAACAAATACACTGAAATAGAGCATATGTGATACCATTCAACTAGATACATAATCATAATTTCACCTCTTTAAACTTATGATTGATTGTTATTCCCATCATAGGTCTTAACATTTAATTGACAATTTCTAACCATGGCACCACCACCATTATAATTTCATTGCCATGCATGCCTCTAAAAATTCTATCGATTCTCCTAGCATGATTTCATTAACTGGTCAATCTTGATTACCGTTATGGTCATATTATGGACCTCATCACAAATAAATTATTGAATCCTAACTGTCCTAACATAAATTGATTAAACAATCTTTCCTCGAAATAGACCACCAACTATTCCCCCACAATCACATAACCAGATGGTGTGTATTAAAATGGTTCCAAAACAACTGTATACATTGAACAAGAGGTATAACAAGTTGAGATACCTCCATTGGACCATTATAAAAAATTACTAGCTTAGAATTCTGGTGTATTACATGATAGACTACATGAATTCTTCCATAGAATATATTGATCAACATAATAACACCCACCAAAAGGCTGAACCAGACGCCAGGTGATGTTCCTTGGTTAAATCATTACCTAACAATTTAAGATATCATTCTTATCATGAATAAAGGTGTAACCAAGACCCATACCACAATGATCGTTACCATTTAAACATCAACTATGATCCCAAAAACATGTCTATGGTAACATCAGATTCAATGAATTACAGTCAAAGGAACTAACCCAAGGTAGTCCAAACACTATGTTTATTGTGAGATATTGTTACAAATCCAAAATTTCCACATTATATCATTGACTGAGCCTAGTAATGCATCCACCTAGTTTTCAAGTGAAAAAATAATGAGTTATGTCCAATAGTCCATCCATGGAATTCCTACATGGGATATTAATTATCTCTCATGAATAACAAATACTCAATAAAACCATGCATCATCGTGCAACACTAAGAAAAACACACAAACAAAACTAATGACTTTTAAAATTTTAGTGGAGTTTAAGAATGATGATCACTTAGTTCATCAAGTACAATGTAAAGATAAGGGTAAACTCATCTTTTTAAGGATGATTACACCAAGATAAGTCAAACCACTACTGATCGACTCACCATGAAAGGTGCATGACTACACCTACTGATGAACCACCACAGACCAACCATATAATTTCACTACCTGAGGAATTCTTTGATCATTCCCACTTAACCCATGAATTACATCCAGGAACAATAGAGTTTCTACAGAATTTATTACAAGGCCAACCATTTAATCATCATGCTTTCGAGAAAGAGCCAATATAATTACAAACACCTCAGTCCCAAGGAATTCAAGTAAGACCAACCATTTTTGAATGGACTTCCTTGGTTGTGATCCTTCTACCGGGAAGGAAATATATTTTCAATAATTGGAATGACACTCCCAACCTTAGGAGTATTCAAACCATTTAATGAAAAGATAGACTAGCCACTCATAAGCACACTAGGTCAGATTCAACATATACATACATGTGTCCCTTTTCGAAGTCGCAATAACAACATCATAGCATTTGGTATAATGGAGAAAACCGATCTGACTAGCATGTCTAAATACCCGGCCCTCTATGAACTCCATCTTAATCATTAGGTTACACTTGATTCCTTTAAGATCTTGGTCACTCTACTATAGATATGACCCATGACTATACTCAGTAGCTCATATCTCAACATTATCCTCAAACTCAGCCAATTTTTTTAACTATTTATCACTCGATGATCCCTACATACGTGAACGCATACTACCACGAGGTTCAACAAGTAATAAGACACATACTCAATACTATCCACATGATTTCCACCCTATGAATCTAAGTATTAGGTGGTCCATAAAATATATTTTTACCTCATTCCATACTTCTGAAGATAACCATTATCCCTGATGATGACATACCAAGTTAACTTTTATAGTCGAAGAAGAAAGCGGTCACAACCTACCAAGTTAACTACCATTACCTTGGTATCTCTAACCTATTGCACCCAAGAATTACTCCATGATCACACCCTTAACAAATTTCAAGGATAACATGACCACCTGGTAGAACAAGGTTGTCTTTTAGAAGCTATAATTCATACTAAGGACAACAACACTCGAATGACACCACATAAAAGAAAGATCATAGAACTAGAAAGTCATTTAAGTTCTACTATTGATACCTACAATGGGATATCCCCTTGAGAAGAAAAAATGTCGAGCCTATAACTATCACACCATCAAGAAGTTACTAGTATAAAGATCCCATCATTTAGCCATTTCTAAAAGATAAAAAGGCTAATGGAAAACATTTAAGTTTTCCTTCTAAGTAAACTAAAAGAGAAGTTTAAACTACCCTTACTCATGGGTTTAAACTAAGAACATCACTTCAGGTACCATATTATGTTATTACATTTTTCATATCCAATATTTAAAATTTTGAAATATTTAAAACAAAAATGTAATAATATCAAAGTCTTATCAAACATTCAATTTAAACTCTAATCATTTATTTAAAAACTATAATAATTAGTAAATTTATATCATATGTTTCTTTTTAATGAAAAAGAAAACATTTGAGGGTCTCATTAAGTCAACCTGGTTTCATCATAATGTAACCCGATATTAGTATCATAATTATTAATGTTTTCAAAACAATGGTAAAGAGTAATATCATAAGAAACATTCTCCAACTGACCTACTTTGTTCCATTTGTGAATTTATGAATTTAGCCGCATTCCATTGTAGAGGAAACTATTCAATTCAACTCTTAATTAATTTACCATATTTTATATTTATAACCACTTAAAAATATAAAATGTTCATATAAATAATGTATCATTTTTATGGGTGGACATATACCAATCCATAGTGTTCCCATACATTTTACAGGTTGGCAATTGGCTCCCATTTAATCAAACCCAATTCACATTAAATTTGAACATTAGCATTATTTACATTCTAACATGTGTATCTATATGTATATAAGAAATTAAATAGATTGTTCAAGTATATGGGTTAACATTTCCAATTATAAGGAACTAATAAACTTTTCAACAGAAAACATGTTCTTCTTTAATGGAAACCATTAAATTTATCCCATGAAACCAATTACATATCAACATAATCTGGCATGTTATCATAAACTGAAACCATATAATACATTCCAAACAAATAAGAAATATGTTTTATAATCAAAAAATCATGTTATATACATAGGCATGATAATGAAATCAAAGCCATGGTATAACACTCATGGCACACAATCAAATATGTTGGCATTCTATAAATGAAACTATATGCCATGGAATATGCATGGAATGTGAATTTCTATAGTGCCAATATGCTAGTTGTAATGCTTCATCCTTTCCATAACAGGACAATGTAAAAATAAAATAAATTACACAAATTAATAAGGAGTGGAAACTACTCCAATAAATCTATGTCATATCAAAATCAACTATAATAGAAAACTATATGAAGAACAACCCAATCCCATAAAACATTGAGTTTTCCCAATTGGGGGGAAGTTATTCTCTCCCATAGCGGCTATTTACTAAGTACTGACACATTCTTAGTCTCCAGTATACTAGAAAAAATAGAATGATAAAGGAAAAGAATCGCTGATGCCACTTTGTAACATCTCGACCTGACTGAACACAAAGATGATAGCCAAACTCATGGGTTAAGAAGCCTCAAGTGTGCCTCCCCGTACGCCAAAGGCTATCGACTTGAAGCGATGGTCCAAGAAGGTGATAGTGGGAGACAATACCGTCATATTAGAGTTGAATATTAGTAATCATAAAAAGATAAAACAAAAATAGAAGTAATAATTGAATAATAGAGTAGCATAAGAATAATTTAAACAGAACATAAAAGATATCCAACATCGATGTTAAATAGTGCGTGCATGTCCATAAGCTAAAACATAAATACAATAGTATACATATATCATGATACAATATCTCAGGCTATACAAGAATAAAGAAAAGAAATAATATTCCCTAACGGAGAACTCCATGAGCATATAGAGATCCAACTCAGTCATGTGCACCTAACTCCCTAGTACAAGACAATCATCATATGTAAGAATCTAGGGTCATGCGAACATGAGAGAAACTCTTGTACTCTAGTGCAATGGTGGCCTAAGTTTTTTCTGAGATATAAATTCCAATAGGTTACCACCCATAGTGTCTATAACTGAATCTAGTCCATGATTGTAATTTAAAGCAGTGTATAGGTAAAATGAAAAATAAATAATGTTGAAAAAACAAACAAACATGGTTTGGCTCAGGTACCAATAGAACACCTAGTGGACTCTACATGATTCAGATCATGAACATAATAATATGTTTGATTAGGAATTGTATGTATATAGTAATAATATTATACATATCATAGTTATACATCACATCCACATATATTAACTGAGTACATATAGATGTAGGTAGCCATATACCTAGAAACTAGGTACTGGCTAGACAAGGTAAAAACTTAGTTATCCATGACCAGTCTGAATAATCCTATATGCTCAAGAAAATGGGTGCATTCCCTACATCTCATAATGAGTGGGAGACATCATTATCGTCACTCAAGATGGTGAGTGTTCCTTCTTTTCAACACTCAAGAAAGTGGTGAGTGCACCATAATTCCAACACTCACTTGAGTATATGGTGTGTCATTCATATTGTCCTAATAATGTAAATGGTGTGAGACACCGTGAAATGACACCTGAAGTAAGGGCCCATGATTTCACAATGATCAAAAAACAATTACCATCATTCAACCTCTTATATCAAGGCCTAATCATTTTATAATAATAATTGAATCCATTAGGAATTACCTATCATGATTTCCATTAAATAAGACCTATTTAAAAAGCATGTTCCATTTATTACGGTTAAAATTAAACATGTGATTAAGAAAACTCTAAAGGATATGGGCTTGCCACCCCTTTCTTATTATTTCATTCAAGTGACTTAATTTAATTCACATAATCCATACTCATTTAGAATTAAGAATTAGCATAGTTATACCCCCAACTAGATTCCATTTCGATTAATTAATTATTTAAATTAAAGGGATAAAGTCATCATGAACAGGTTATTCAAATTAATGCATTCTATGTAATTAAACAAAACATTAAAACTGCTTTATCATGTTCCAATGGGATTTAGAAGATGACTTACTCAAATTGGAAATTTCCCTCCATCATATATTCCACTGTTATTAAAATAAAATACATTTGGAGGAGCTTGGATCATTTGTCCCTAGAATGACCCAACCCATTTTCTTGTATTATTGAAAAGACACTTGAGGAGAAGTGGAAACCATATAGAGGATACCGAGATCTCGAAAAAAAACTTCACAAAACAGATTAAAAAATTCCAAATATCCAAACATCAATATCACCACGCCGTAAATATACATACTTTCATATTTCAAAAAAATGAGACATCAGAACAACCTCGACCCTACCGCCTCACGATGCACACCCTGACACAAACCGAACCTCCTCAAAACAAGCTCGCTAGTGATAAACGTCTACCAGAAATCATTATCTCTACTAGAAACACTTACAGAACTGGTGATAATGTTGGTTGGTAACAAAACCATTAACATCAACACCAAAGAAGAACTATGATCACCATGCCTCAGAAGCAACACATACAGAGAACCAACATTGAGGGAACCTATAACTAGGAACATAGTCACTTGTCGCACCTCTGGTAATATAAGGCCCCAGCCTTAAACCTTACTTAATCTTGAGTTATTAGAAGATTACACATTGAGGATCTTTTCAGGTTTAGAGTTTTAGAGAATTAGATCATGAAACTTGCATTACATTCCACATTTAAACAAAGTGGTTACATAAAAGACAGTATTCATTCTTCCCATCAACGGAAACATAATGAAAATAAAACATGGATTCTTTCTTGACACATCCTTGACATTATCATCACATCTTTTACCTTTCCCTTGACCTGTGAAAAACATTTCAAAAACATGGGATGAGCATAAAAAGCTCATTAAGTGTTATAAAAATATGTAAAGGAAACATGAGTTCATATATACATAAGAATAAAATCATACTTTACCCATAAAACATAGGCACTTTAACCTAACTCATCAAACCATGAATAAATCATAGAAATCATAAGACGTAAAGGTAACTTGAGGCATTCATAACATTCTTACGTAGGGAGTAACCCTCTTGGTTACGTTTGGAATACCCATCACAGTATATTCCCTAAATCTCTTCGGAGAAACCTTAACGTTTCACTCCTTCACGTTACCCAATGCATTGGAGAGCTATATCGGGCTCACCCGCACTTATTTTATCGTGGAACCACTCGTCTTCATAACAATTCCCAAGAACCATAACATAATCTTATCACATAAAACATGCATAAAGGTAACATAACATTTCCACCTTTCAATAACAAGATATCAATTCAACACATTGATATAAATACATTATGAAAACCATTTTCAATACCAAAATAAAAGAAAATTAAAACATGTTATTTATTTTTCTTTTAAAAAGAAGGTATGGCTAGTAGAGGAAGCAGAAACTCAAATAATGGTCAGAGTGGCGGAGAAGTCGTTGTCGCCGTATACGTACGACAAAAAAATTCCTTTTTGTCGTTTAGTAAAACGGTTCTTATAAAAATATTCCTTTTGGATAAACGTAAAATTCAAATGGGTTTATACACCGTATAAAATAAAGTTGTGTATAAAACAAAATATGCCTCAACAAAAGGAGATTGAGGCGAAGTCCCATAAAAAGACGGTATCCTTGTATTAAGGATAAATCAGTTACATAACTATGTGTGACAAATGAATACAAGAAATATAATTGGGTATTAAGTGTAAAACAATCAGAGGACATTCACACATAATCATAGAATGACATATTCAAGGTCTACAAGTATATCCCAAAGAATCGAAATTGGGTTAAGAAGTTCCCTTGCAATAATTAGACAGCCTAACGGCGTCACTTCAAAATTCAGAAAAAGAGTTGACAGGAGATAAAAAGGGAATCTCATCACTTGGACATAAAATTTACATCAATAAGGATATAGAATAACATATCTGAAAATAATATTATGTGAATTAAAAGATATAACAAAATAAGTCTTTTAAAAAGAGGAGGGTGAAAGGATCCCTTACCGACATGGGTATCTTTCGAAACGTACGCCCCGTGAAAGAAGGACAATAAAACATTGAAGTAAATACTCATAAATGAAAGAATAAAACACAATGAGTAAAATAATGTTCAGTACATACACCACTCAAAGGTAATTGTGGAAAATGTAGCATAAATCTCACGGGAATAAAAGTGAGATGAAAAATCCCTTACGAAAACTCGGCAGCCTAATTGCGCCTCTTAAAACATCCAAAAATGGATTGATGAGATCAAATAGGGTATATCATCACATTAAAATATAATTTACAGCAAGAGGAATATAAAAGAACATCCCCCATCATAAAAAAGAGGATCTTAAAAGAAGTGACATAAAGGAGAGTACTTAAAGAGAAAGAGAGAGGTTAGATCTCTTACGAAAATTCGGCAGCCTAACGGCGCCACTCAAAACTTCCAAAATAGATCGATGAGAAAGAATAGGGTCTCTCATCATATGAACATAAAAATTACAGTAAGTGTAATATAAAATAACATCCCAATAACAAGAAATATTAGCTTAGAAGGAATGACATAAAAGAGTGTACTTAAAAAGAAAGAGAAGAGTAGGATCCCTTACCTCGGGTCCGACTTGACTTGATCGTTCTTTAACGTCCTGAATAATAAACATGAGTTAATTTCCAATTTATTAAGAACATTTTTCTAGTTCATTATTCCTTTTAGATCACTTATTTCCATGTTATAAAAATTATGTAATCATTTAAGTTAATAATGTTTGTTTTGTCGATATTTGGTTCTTAAGTCGAAAGTGGACTTCTTATAATTACATGTTGTTCGTGTGGTCAAATGTTCATTATATCCAGAATTATATTCATGATTTGGATATCATATATATCATATATATCCAGAATATACATGTATTTATAATATTACATAATCATTTAGAGGTAAGAAATGAAATGCACCGTTCTTGGAGACGGTAATCCGTACGTACGCATGAACGCTACATTCATTTCTATGTCATATTAATGGAATTAAAACTAAATGAGAGTTATGTATATTTTAATTCAATAATTATATTAATCATTTAGATGTACCATTCATAATATATATCCATTATATACATGTACTTATAATAGTACATTACATTTAGGGATAAGAAATGAAATGCACCGTTCATGGAGACGGTAAGCCGTACGTACGCATGAACGCTACTTTCATTTCTATTTCATATTTTTATGTAATGGAATGATATAGAAGTTTATTATAATTCCATTATAGCATCATATATAATAACTTTAAATCCATCCTTTATACGTCCCACATATGGCATTAACGAATCACATCACTTTGAGGGGGCGGTAGTCCACACTTCCTTAAATGAAGATATCGCGTTTACCCATAATGGAAACCATAAAGGTATGCCCAAAATGAAAAATACATAATCCAAAGTAAAACATAAACATATTATATATCATATATAAATATAGTTTCATCCTAATGTCCACCTTTGAAGGTGTTAAAAGAATGTTGAACAATCATCATTTCGGGAGGCCGAAATTCGCCATCCACGGAAACAGTATGTTCTTTAACCATTAGATGTAGGTGTGTGAAAGTGTATCTATAATCCTTCTTATAAAAACATCCTAGTATTTTTATGATACTGGATTTATTACAAAAAAATGAATAAAAAGAGTTTAGGGGGTTGGAGAAGCAAAATAAAACAAAAGGACTCAAGTGAAAACATTACCTTAAAATCGGTTAACTCCCTTTGGTTTGAGCTCAAAGGCTTCCTTGGGAAGACTTCTGCCCAAAGGGAGACTTCAAGGAGTAAGATAGTGAAGTGGAGAGACAAAATGGGCAGAGTTTGGCCGAGCCAAAGGCTTTGGGAGTGTGGGTAAGGAGCTAGAGGTGGGGGCCTTTTATAAGAGGAGAGGAGGGGCACTCTTGAAAGGTAAAGAAAATTCACTTTATTTTAAAATGGTATTCGGATTTAAGAGGTCCCACATTGATGTTTTTCGAGGAAAAGGTGATAAGGGTTCTAAATCCACTCATACAATAGGTTTTGGACATGTGTAGGTCTTAGATATTACATTATCTTTCCATTTTATTTAAATCGTTAAATAATGAGGTCATCGCTGCATCATCGTGATGTCATAAATAATTTAATTTATTTAATGTCTAAAATTATAAAAAAAATACTATGATGTAGGAAATATATTTAGATATCCAATTAATATTTATAGTAAAAAATATGATTTGTATAACCCTATGTAAAAATTGTATTAGTAAAACATTTCATGTTTGTCTCATTTTTACTTTAACTTTAAATAAAAAGATATTAATGTCATTTTCCAACCAAAGTGGCTTCATGGGGTCCCCAAGTTGACCCATGGGTTGTCTTGGTCGGCCATGACACATAAAATGAGGTTAGGAAATGTTTCAGGTTCATTTCATATTATTAAAACATTATTTTTACCTTAAACAACACTAATTACCTCTAATCGCGATTAAAAACATAATAAGTTACTATTCACCAAAAAAATTATTTTTATCCCATTGAACTGCATTTTACATCTTAATGACAACCATTTATGTCGGATTTTTAAAATTCAAAACACAAAGATGGAAAAATTTCATTTAAACGGGAAAATCAGTTTTTATAAGTACCACTTAGTGGTTTCACTATTCATCAAAAATTGAAGTTTTTCAGAAAAATCCCAAAAATTCACCATAAGCTATATTTGATATTCCGAATTCAAAATTGAAGTCTATTTTACAAAATTCAAAACATATAAGTCACATTAATTAATTTAGTAATTAATTCCCACTGTCAGAACAAATAGCGTGTTTTTATGAAACAATAAGTATCAAAAGATTGACACTAGTTTAAGTCTGATTTCAAAGTGAAATTAATTCCAACAACCACTATTGGATTTAATGGTAAAATATATTATAATTTCACTTTAAAACCAATTCAAAAGATAATCTAATCATATACATAAATTATATTAAAAAGAGGTTTTGAATTAAAATACAACATTTTACACTATTCATTAAAAAAATGAACTTTATCAGAAAGATACCAAAAATTTACACAAAGTAAATTTTGATGTCCCAATTCTTAAGAAGAGTTCTATTTCGTCCAAAAGGATGTATAAGAGTGAACAAAACTATATTTAATGACGGTTCTCCATCAAAAGGCGATAATTGAACCTTTAGTGAAAACTAGGGCATATACGCCTAAAATTGAATTCTTTCTGTATTTTATGCCTTTACCTTTTATTGGATAAATGTAAAAACATTTAAAAACATATATAATCATATTTCAGTTATTTCTATCCATTCCCTCCAATACAACGGCTACATGTTAACTACCATTTAAAATAATATTATTTTATTATTAGAGTGCCACGTAAGATTCCCAAGGAACTCATTGTTGCGTGTTGGGTACGCCATCGAACATAGCGTCCCCTTTAAAGTCATATTAATATTTTATTCAAAAATATAGATAAATATGAAAATTTCATATTCCTTATTTACCTGGGGTGTTACATCCTTCCCCCCTTTTGGGAATTGCGTTCTCGCAATTTTAAAAATTGATCTTGGAAACATCCTTGAAAGTCCCACATCAGAACAAGAGTCGATAAAACAATCACTTTAAAATAATGTAAGATAAGTACAGAGGTCACCCGAGTTAACCCATATGTAAAAAACATGGAAATGGAAGAAAAAGAAAAGGGTCATGTTCTTGAGGGAGAGTGATAGTAAACATGTCTAGGAGAAAGTTAACCATAAGAAAATCACAAACTTGTGATGGGTTAAACGGTATTCGATTCCCCAGTAGGAAAAGTTAATAGACAACATTTTTGTTTTAAGTTACTTTTTATTGAGGAATTTATTCGTAAGGAAACATAATGACTTATCATGTTGACTTTCAACTTTTACTAGATTCCTTAATCAAACTCAATTTTTTTTTCAAAAGATGAGTATTTAGGGAGACTTGTTCGCATTAAGAGTACTATAATCAAATTCTAGAGAATCACATAATTCACCAAAGAGAACTATATACATCCCATGTATTTAGGCTTTAACTAAAACCAAAACCAAAAAGTTTATTACAAGGTCAGATAATCCAGAAAAGGATAACCCATTAAAAAGAAAATCTATGCTTAATCTCCAAAATTTGTCCAACAAAACCAAAATTTCAACGAGGACCATCCGATAAACAATATTTCCATAAAATTCTTCAAATTAAACCAATCTAAGATTGAAACCCAAATATTTGAAGGATTTAGTCACATAGTCTTCCAAGTTAAATCATAACATTTATCTCCAAACAACATCAGTTTCTCCTAAAGTCTCGTATTAAAAAGTAATTAACCTAATCACATATCCTCCGTGATAGGTTAATCATTTTCATAAATAACCCAAAATCAACTTACTCTTAATTCATAAAATCATATAACTAAAAGGAATCAGTCAAACTAACCAGCAACTTCACGTAGTCCAGTGGTAGGCGATAAATACCAGTCGCACTTTGGTTGTGGGTTCGATTCCCGCAGTTTTGTCCGATGCGACGGGTTGTCACACGGTCTGTGTGTTGTCCTTTTTCCAAAACTATATAATTCTTAAATCATTCCCCAAAAATAGATAAAATCATCAAAAATGATCATAACATATTTTAACCTCAAGTTTATCTCATGCCTTTCATTTTCCAGCATATCATATAATAACCCATAATTACCTCAAATGTAAGGATCATATAAACTCTAATGGTTACCTTTATAATTATTACCTGAACATCCACATCGATTGGTCATCTGGTACATGATGCATTACAGAGCATACCAAGGTTCAAGTGGTTTATCATTACTCCTTGATATTTGGTTTAGAACAACCATGAGTTTCCTCATTGAATCCTCCATTTTATCTAGTATCTTAATCAGAGAACCACCACAGTTTCCTTCAAACTTGTTGTCTCTTTGGTGCCTTCTAGATCCATCCATTCACTAAAAACAGAAATGTCAGTGTGAGTATATCAACAAAACCATCATGTACTAATGAGGAAGGTAAACACTAAGATATACTTACTCATTCACTTTATCTAAAACTAGGACTCTTTCTGAAATCCTAATCATTATGGAAATGTCACTTATGCTTAAAGAATACCCTAACCTCTAAAGTTATCTAAACCGACCTTTGATATCAACTATAAGGCCCTAGCCTTAAACCTTAATTAATCTTGAGTTATTACAAGATTACACATTGAGGATCTTTTCAGGTTTAGAGTTTTAGAGAATTAGATCATGAAACTTGCATTACATTCCACATTTAAACAAAGTGGTTACATAAAAGACTGTATTCATTCTTCCCATAAATGGAAACATAATGAAAATAAAACATGGATTCTTTCTTGACACATCCTTGACACTATCATCACATCTTGTAACTTTCCCTTGACCTGTGAAAAACATTTCAAAAACTTGGGATGAGCATAAAAAGCTCAGTAAGGTTTATAAAAATATGTAAAGGAAACATGAGTTCATATATACATAAGAATGAAATCATACATTACCCATAAAACATAGGCACTTTAACATAACTCATCAAACCATGAATAAATCATTGAAATCATCAGACTTAAAGGTAACTTGAGGCATTCAGAACATTCTTATGTAGGGAGTAACCCTCTTGGTTACGTTTGGAATACCCATCACAGTATATTCCCTAAATCTCTTCAGAGAAACCTTAACGTTTCACTTCTTCGTGTTACCCAATGCATTGGAGAGCTATATCGGGCTCACCTGCCCTTAGTTTATCATGGAACCACCCGTCTTCATAACAATTCCCAAGAACCATAACATAATCTTATCACATAAAACATGCATAAAGGAAACATAACATTTCCACCATTCAATAACAAGATATCAATTCAACACATTGATATAAATACATTATGAAATCAATTTTCAATACCAAAATAAATTAAAAGTAAAACATGGTATTTATTTTTCTTTGAAAAAGAAGGTATGGCTTGTAGAGGAAGCCGAAACTCAAATAATGGTCACGACGGCGGAGAAGTCGTTGTCGCCGCATATGTACGACAAAAAAATTCCCTTTTGTCGTTTAGTAAAATGCTTCTTATAAAAAGATTCCTTTTGGATAAACTTAAAATTCAAAGGATTTTATACACCGTATAAAAGAAAGTTGTGTATAAAACAAAATATGCCTCAATGAAAGTAGATTGAGACGAAGTCCCATACAAAGACGGTATCCTTGGATTAAGGATAAATCAGTTACATAACTATGTGTGACAAATGAATACACGAAATATAAGTGGGTATTAAGTGTAAAAAAATCAAAGGACATTCACACGTAATCATAGAACGACATATTCAAGGTGTATAAGTTTATCCCAAAGAATCGAAATTGGGTTAAGAAGTTCCCTTGCAATAATTAGACAGCCTAATGGCGTCACTTCAAAATTCAGAAAAAGAGTTGATAGGAGATAAAAAGGGTATCTCATCACTTGGACATAAAATTTACATCAATAAGGATATAGATGAACATATCCCAAAATAATATTATGTGAATTAAAATACATAACAAAATAAGTCTTTTAAAAAGAGGAGGGTGAAAGGTTCCCTTACCGACATGGGTATCTTTCGAAACATACGCCCCGTGAAAGAAGGACAATACAACATTGATGTAAATACTCATAAATGAAAGAATAATACACAATGAGTAAAATAATGGTCAGTAAATACACCACTCAATGGAAATTGTGGCAAATGTAGCATAAATCTCACGGGAATAAAAGTGAGATGAAAAATCCCTTACGAAAACTCGGCAACCTAACGGCGCCACTTAAAACTTAAAAAAATGGATTGATGAGATCAAATAGGGTATATCATCACATTAAAATAAAATGTAAAGAAAGATTAATATAAAATAACATCCCCCATCATAACAAAGAGGAGCTTAAAAGAAGTTATATAAAGGAGAGTACTTAAAGAGAAAGAGAGAGGTTAGATCTCTTACGAAAATTCGGCAGCCTAACGGCGCCACTCAAAACTTCGAAAATGGATTGATGAGAGATAATAGGGTCTCTCATCATATGAACATAAAAATTATAGTAAGAGTAATATAAAATAACATCCCAATAACAAGAAAGATTAGCTTATAAGGAATGACATAAAAGAGTGTACTTAAAAAGAAAGAGAGGAGTAGGATCCCTTACCTCGGGTCCGACTTGACTTGATCGTTCTTTAACGTCCTAAATAATAACCTTGAGTTAATTTCCACTTTATTAACAACCTTTTTCTAGTTCATTATTACCTTTAGATCACTTATTTCCATGTTATAAACATTATGTAATCATTTAAGTTAATAATGTTTGTTTTGTCGATATATGGTTCTTAAGTCGAAAGTGGACTTCTTACAATTAAATGTTGTTCGTGTGGTAAAATGTTCAATATATCCATAATTATATTCATGATTTGGATATCATATATATCATATATATCCAGAATATACATGTATTTATAATAATACATAATCATTTAGAGGTAAGAAATGAAATGCACCGTTCATGGAGACGGTAAGCCGTACGTACGCATGAACGCTACTTTCATTTCTGTGTCATATTAATGAAATTAGAAATAAATGAGAGTTATGTATATTTTAATTCCAGAATTATATTCATCATTTAGATGTACCATTCATAATATATATCAATTATATACATGTACTTATAATAGTACATTACATTTGGGGATAAGAAATGAAATGCACCGTTCATGGAGACGGTAAGCCGTACGTACGCATGAACGCTACTTTCATTTCTACTTCATATTTTTATGGAATGTAATGATATAGAGGTGTATTATAATTCCAGTATATAATCATATATAATAACTTTAAATCCATCCTTTAGACGTCCCACATATGGCATTAACGATTCACATCACTTTGAGGGGGCGGTAGTCCGCACTTCCTTAAATGAAGATATCGCGTTTACCCATAATGGAAACCATAAAGGTATGCCCAAAATGAAAAATACATAAGCTTAAGGAAAACATAAACATATTATATATCATATATAAATATAGTGTCATCTTAATGGACACCTTTGAAGGTGTTAAAAGAATGTTGAACAATCATCGTTTCGGGAGGTCGAAATTCGCCATCCACGGAAACGGTATGTTCTTTAACCATTAGATGTAGGTGTGTGAAAGGGTAGCTCGAATACTTCTTATAAACACATCCTAGTATATTTATGATATTGTAGTTGTTACAAAAGAAATTAATAAAAAGAGTTTATGGGGTTTTAGAAGAAAAATAAAACAAAATGACTCAAGTGAAAACATTACCTTAAAATCGGGTAACTCCCTTTGGTTTGAGCTCAAAGGCTTCCTTGGGAAGACTTCTGCCCAAAGTGAGGCTTCAAGCAGTAAGAGAGGGAAGTGTAGAGACAAAATGGACAGATTTTGGCCGAGCTAAAGTCTTTGGGATTGTGGGTAAGGAGGTAGAGGTGGGGGCCTTTTATAAGAGGAGAGGAGAGGCACTCTTGGAAGGTAAAAAAAAGTCACTTTATTTTAAAATGGTATTCGGATTTAAGAGGTCCCACATTGATGTGTTTCAAGGATAAGGTGATAAGGGTTCTAAATACACTCATCCAATAGGTTTTGGACATGTGTAGGTCTTAGATATTACATTATCTTTTCATTTTATTTAAATCGTTAAATAATGAGGTCATTGCTGCATCATCAAGATGTCACAAATAATTTAATTTATTTAATGTCTAAAAATTATAAAAAAAATACTATGATGGAGGAAGTCTTTTTAGATTTCCAATTAATATTGATAGTGAAAAATATGATTTGTATAACCCTATGTAAAAATTGTTTTGGTAAAACATTTCATGTTTGTCTCATTTTTACTTTAACTTTAAATAAAAAGATATTAATGTCATTTTCCAACCAAAGTAGCTTCATGGGGTCCCCAAGTTGACCCATGAGTTTTCTTGGTAGGACATGACACATCCAATGAGTTTAGAACATGTGTCAAGTTCATTTAATATTATTAAAACATTATTTTTACCTTAAACTACACTAATTACCTCTAATCGCGATTAAAAACTTAATAAGTTACTATTCACCAAAAAAATATTTTTATCCCATTGAACCACATTTTACTTCTTAATGACAACCATGTATGTCGTATTTTTTAAATTAAAAACACAAAGATGGAAAAATTTCATTTAAATGGAAAAATCAGTTTTTATAAGTACCACTTAGTGGTTTCACTATTCATCAAAAATTGAAGTTTTTCAGAAAAATCCCAAAAAATCACCATAAGATATATTTGATATTCCGAATTAAAAAATTAAATATATTTTACAAAATTCAAAACATATAAGTCACATTAATTAATTTAATAATTAATTCCCACTGTCAGAGCAAATAGCGTGTTTTTATGAAACAATAAGTATCAAAAGATTGACACTAGTTTAAGTCTGATTTCAAAGTGAAATTATTTCCAATGACTACTATTTGATTTAATGGTAAAATATATTCTAATTTCACTTTAAAACCAATTCAAAAGATAATCTAATGATATAAATAAATTAGATTAAAAAGAGGATTTGAATTAAAATACAACATTTACAAATATTCATTAAAAAATGAACTTTATCAGAAAGATACCAAAAATTTACACAAAGTAAATTTTGATGTCCCAATTATTAAGAAGAGTTTTATTTGGTACAAAAGGATGTATAAGAGTGAAAAAAACTATATTTAATGACGGTTCTCCATCAAAAGGCGATAAGTGAACCTTTAGTGAAAACTAGGGCATATACGCCTAAAATTGAATTCTTTCCGTATTTTATGCCTTTATCTTTTATTGGATAAATGTAAAAACATTTAAAAACATATATAATCATATTTTAGTTATTTCTATCCATTCCTACCAATACAACGGCTACATGTTAACTACCATTTAAAATAATATTATTTTATTATTAGAGTGCAATGTAAGATTCCCAAGAAACTCGTTGTTGCGTGTAGGGTACGCCATCGAGTATAGCGTCCCCTTTAAAGTCATATTAATATTTTATTCACAAATATGGATAAATATGAAAATTTCATATTCTTTATTTACCTGGGGTGTTATAGGTAACCCCCTTCCGCTCGCACAAACACATCCTTAAGATTCTCTGAAATCCATCTCAACCAACCGACCTAAAAAGGGGCAATGTACCTATAAGCTAGAGCAGCGTGAGAGAAAAAAATGCCTCCACTCGATCCACGATGAAGCCAGCACCATCAGTCACACATAACACATCAACATCAAACCAATATAACTGAAACATGTATCTCACTGCTAAATGAAATTTCCAAAAATGGACAAAAGAAAACATCATCTCAAATAGAGAAAAACAACTCAAATTACACTGAGGATCATCTAAAAAGCCTAAAACCCAAGTGGATGAAATCACTAGTTGAGACGAGCACTTGTAACCAATTCACAACCACCAACACTATCCCAAAACCAGCAAAAACTCCCTCATACATAACTGAAAAGTTATCAAGCATAAAGGGATGGGTAGCAAGAGAAGAGGAGGGAAAACCAGGCCAAGAGGAAGCCACCTAACCTCCCACCAACATTGGTCTCTAGAATGGATTGCGCTAAAACATGATCTTAAAAGGTGTGATGGTTGTATTTACATTAACCAAGGTTAGTGTCTATTTATCAATACCATTAGAGGTCATTCACTAGTCATTTCATATATCAACAATATCACAAGGCATAGGAAAACATAATTCCATAATCTAAGAGGGATATAAAATGACTAATCAATACTTTTATGGTTTAAAAGATCATGTACCTCATCCAAGGGTTTTTATTATAAAACATGAAATTTTTAACAAAAAAATAATTTATTAATTCTCAAGCATAAAATTTAAAATCTATAACTCAATTCACATTCAATAATAACATTATAAAAACTACACATCATTTCAATTAAATTCATAAAGCATCACCATGAAATTCAAGAGGTTCTTTTCCATTTACACAAAACCCTACAAGGGGAAAATCCAATTATAGCCTATGATGAATGGTTAGAAGGCATTTAAGGATTTTAAACATTTATTTTTAAAGGGATAATTAAATCCAGAACACCCAATGGTTTTCCATGATTGAGGTTGACATACTCAATTAAAAACATAATTCTCAATGGTCATAACACTAGAAGCCTATATCAATTAAGAATTAAGAATTTATTTTTAAGGAAACATGTGGTGAAGGATAGTGTACGTCACAACAATACTATTTATAAAATGATGGAGACTTGAGGAAAATCAATAGAATACATATCTCAGGTCTAGGAAGCTTCACCATCCAAAATCAAAGTTTGATTTGGTCTATTTTGGAAAAATCAACAAAATAGACAGTTTCCATGAATTAGAAAAAAATTTCTCACACTAAAATAGCACAACATATTGGAAGAGAATATTATAAATGATTCATGAGAATTTGAGAGAATACTAATGGGTATCCATGTAGACCAATGACACTCAATTCCTACTTTAGATGGAGGTGAAACGTGGAATCCTCTGTTAGGATTGGCGATGAAGACATGTCACAAAATCTATAAAGACAAAACAATTCTGTTGAATGTTTTTTTTAAATACATGGGGTTTTTACAAGTCCGCAAAAATTTACTGCACTAGATTTCGAGACCCGATGTTCCCAGAATCAATATATGATGTTTTCTTTGGGTACATTCAGTAAACGTATGAGTGAGATTTTATAACTTTTGAACCGGTTCTTGGAATTGAAATCCAACGGCACCGTTGAACTCACAGCACTGGTATTCGCTTAAGAAGACTTTCACCTTCATTGCAGTTGGTCGATAATGGAAGATAGTTTTTGGGTTTTTATTAAAATTAAATAAAAATAAGTGTGTACCTTATTTTAATTTTTTGGTGGTTAAAACCTCCAAGAGGTGGTTAGATGTGGGGTCTACCACACCATAACCTCCTATGAGACGTTATGGTTGTGGGGCCCACCCAGACATAACCTCCCTTGGGAGGATATTTATCAGGGGGACCACATGGGCATAAAACCCCTTGAAGTCTCCATAAGTGGGGGGAACCCTTGAACTTCCCTCATAAATATGACAAGCCACACAAGTTAATTAATGGCCTTATATAATTAATTTGAAATATTTTGATTTCTTTATGCCAAAAATTTAATAAGATGTCATATTTTATTATTTTGTTGGAAATTGACTTTTGTTGGAGCTTTGGGGAAGGAGAATAATGCTCTAATGAAGAATGATCATCGAAAGACGAAAGACACTTCTTCCGCCAGTGAATAACCTTCGGTCAAGGGACGAAACTGTCACCCATGAAGAATGCCAATGACGTCGTCTTCAACTTCATCTTCTCTGAACTCTCCTTTCACCTTCAACGAACGAAAAACGGTGTAGGGGGATTTAAGATTGATATGTTTCCGTTCTTCATCGAACAAATCTTGGTTTATGAATTTCCAAATTTTATCACTATAATGTGGAGAGATCGGGCCACACGAACACGGCCCGACCCTCCCCCTTCATTTCCCCCCATTTTTTTACGATCGTGGTGCGAAGAAGCGGCGGTTGGCGTCAGGCCTGCCGCGAAGAAAACTGGCGGCGCAAGGCCGCCGGGTCGCCAGAAGGGCGTGACACCGTCGCACCGTGGGTAAGAGCAGGGGGTCATGGTAGAGGGGGTGCGGCACCGTAGTGCCGTGCAGAGGATCAGGGATTTGGGGCCAGGCCAGGCTACGGCGGATGTAGCGTGGCGTCGTCACGCCACGTGGAGGGCAGCAGGGAGTCGCGGCCAGGGTGCACCGCGGTGGAGGAGCAGAAGCGGCTGGCCAGGCCGACCGCCTGTGGATCGGGAGGGGCTGGCCGCTCGGCCAGCAGGGAGAAGCGGGACCCCACTGGGTCCCGCGTGACATGGACTGGTTCCATCTGGCACCGGTTTGTTTCCACCCGAATGGTTCATCCATTCAAGATTCTAGGGGGTGCACACATCCCCCCTTGACACGGCTAGGGCGGGCACCGCCAGCCGCTGGACGGCCATGCCACGTGGGCCACCAGCCAGGCCACGCGGGCCGCCAGCTGACCACGCGGGACGTCGCGCCGCCCCCTTGGGTCCGCCCCCCCCCCCCCCCCCCATCGGGCTGGGTCAGACCCACAGACCGGTTCAGATCCTGGTCCAGACCCGTGTAAGGCTGGGTCAGTCTGACGGGGTCGGACTAGACACGGACCCTCCATGGCCTGTTTTAACGTTTTCACCCATAACTCGGGCTATGGGTGTCTGATCGACGACCCATATATGGTGACAGAAATATTAGAGAGAGACAGTTCTTTTGGAATACCCTACTTGAGGTTTGGACACACTTGGGATACGGTTGGGTTGGTTTGAACCTAAAATCCAATCGGGCCCCTAGAACCAAAATGCCAATAACTCGCAGACCGGGCGTCCAATTGACGCACCGTCTGTTGCGTTGAGACCCCTATGATGAGGTGGATCTTTGAGATACTTCTACATTGGAATTCGTGACAGTTGGTGAATCGACCTGTAGCTCGTGGAGTGGATCCTCTTGGAGATGAGTGAGTGGAGTACGGAGACCTAGTAGCAAGATGAGACCTGACAACTGTGGACATTTCGACTCATAGTGTTTCAACTAGCCCAGTGGGAAGCACCTATGTGAGACGTTGTAGACCCATAGTGGGGAGAGCCTATGTGTGATGCGGAAAACCCATAGTACTCGATAGTAGGAGTACCTCATCAGGCTACGAGGGGGAGCGCCTCTATGGGATGCGGCAGACCCACAGTGGGGAGCGCCTCTGTGTGACGCAACAGACCAACAATACTCGACAGGAGGAGTACCACAACAGTCTCGGATAGTGGGAAGCGCCTTTGTGTGACGTGGCAGGCCCACAGTACTCTATAGAAGAGGAGTACACCAGCAGCTAATGTTTCGATAGTTTGACTGGGAGAGTTACATTTTACCACCCTGGAATAAAATCCTAGTTTTGAGCTGAGTCTTAGACTTATGTGTTTACCTCATGGTTGATATGGGTTACTAAATAACTTAGGTATATGTATGGGCATATACCTAATTAAGGGTTATCTATTGATTTCATACTTTGTTGTTATTCTTGTTGGATTTTGTGAGACCTTTATGGTCTCGGGGTCCTTACTGAGTATCGTTATACTCGCCCCTACACGGTCTATGCCTGCACCCTATTGTGTTGGTTGCAGACGACAGAGAGTGCTGACTAAGGAGGAAAAAGTAGCAGGAATGTACGGTACCCGGAGGTGGACCACTCAGCCTGATGGTGCACGAAGCGGATGGATGAACGTGGAGTGCTCATGAGGCCATCTATACGAACCCTTCAAGCAAGAGCCCTAGAGGATGACCCAATAGCTACTTTACTTTTCTTCAGTTTTACTTGTACTTTTCTATTGGGCTTGTATTTCTGGCCCATTTTAATTTCTAGCACATCTTTTTTATACAGTTATACTTAGTGTTTTTCTTCCTGTTGTGTACTCGGTTGTGTGTGTTTCAATTTATAAAGTCAATGCATTCCCAGTACATGGATTTACGCCTTTGGTGCTAGTCACTAGCCTCTGGCCTATGGAAGGCGGGCTTGGGTAGTCACGATATGGGCCCCGAGGGATGGGTCGTGGCAAATTGGTATTAGAGGAGTTGGTTCTACTGTAGAACATTGGACTATGATCAATCTTTTCTATGAGGAAATAGTGTTAAGGGTACTAAGTGTGGTTTTCGGTTCAGGGCATCCAGGGTTGGTGTGGGCGGCCAACGTATCCATACACTAGGACTCTGACTACTAATTCCTTACTTAGTGCATGAAAACATTGATTGTGTGTGTGTCTTTAAAAGTTTTCTTAAAGACAGCTCAACCAGGTGTGCTCACCAGGTATAATGTTTTGACTGTGTTGCATCTATTTTTTTTAGGATGCCTCCCCACAGAGCCCCGAGAGTCGTAAGCTCTGACAACCTACCCAGCGACGAGGCCTCGGTGCAAGGCCCTTTACTAGTGGAGGCATCAGCGGTACCACATCACATTGATCCACCGATGCCACCAGCCCCAGCATCAGACGATGCACGCCGCTTAAGCACCTTGCATGAGTTCCAGCACCAGAGTCCACCAAGGTTCCGAGAAGAGACAGAACCACAGGTGGCTAAGGATTGGCTGGAGGCTGTGGTGAGAGTCTTCAGGCTAGTAAGGACACCAGAAGACCTCTTGGTGATCATTTCCGTGAGTCTCCATCAGGTAGCAGCAGGCATATGGTGGAGACCGATGCTCTAGGTGTACGACGAGGCGACATTACTCTGGACAGACTTCGATATCCTGTTCCGGGCGGAGTTTTTTCCAGCGACCCTACGAGCAGTACAGATAGAGGAGCTACTTCATCTGCAGTAGGGCAGCATGATAGTAGCACAGTACCCAGCGAGATTCTCCAACCACTCGCGCTACTCCACAGATATGGTGCGGGGCCCATTCTTTAGAGCCCGAACCTTCGAGCAGGGGCTCAGGTGAAAGATCAGGGCATTGATGATCTCCCTCAGCATTCCGACGCAGGCAGGAGTGTTAGAGAGATCCCTCCTAGTAGAGATTTTCCTTGCTAATCAGTCTCTGATAGTGAGACCCTCCACTAGTCTACTTGTATCGGATTATTCTATAGCTTATAGTAGACAGATGACACAGAGCTCCAAGAGGACAAGACCCACAGGTGGATGACCGCAGGAATCAGGATCTGTTGTGCGGGGAACCCGGGGAAGTGACATATATTCTAGGAGAAGATAGTGTTTCTCATGAGGTGGGCAGAGTCACATGGAACGTGACTGTCCGACCTTCCGTTCAAATGATCAACAGACAGTTGAGGGACCTCCCAGGCAGAGGTAGAGATTCAATCAAGGCGGTCCGCATGGAGAAGGCGGACGTGGAAGAGGAGCTGGTCGAGCAGCTGGCGGTGGACGACGTTACGAGGTGCTACCACCACAACCACCAGGAGGTCCACCCCAACCGTAGGGAGCAGGTGGCCAGGGGAGATCTCAGCTTTAGGTAGCTAAGGCATACGACCATGGCGCTCCAGAGATGATTCGAGGAATGATCTGTGTCTACTCCACCTTTGCTTCAGTTCTTATAGACAAAGGTTCCAGTCATTATTTCATAGTCAGTGCCCTCATTCAGAGTTCAGAGATTCCAATGGAGTCGTTGGGTCAATTCTTAGATCTAGAGACTCCTATGGGAGAAGGCTCTATGATTACACATTGGTTCCGGAAGTGTGAGCTTACTCTATGAGGTGAGATCTTCGGCGGGGATCTCCTCGTAGCGGAGTCGAGGCCTTTCAATGACATCTTGGATATGGATTGGTTATCTACAATCCATGCTCAGATTGACTATATTAAGAGAAAAGTGTGGTGTGTCTGCACGGATGGGACCGATTTTACCTTCACCGACGAGAAGGGAACCTTTGTAGCATAGGACTTACTCATAGGAGGGTGCATCCGATCACTCACCAGTTGGCTTGTCTTACCCTCGGAGTAGTTGATGTGGAGAGTTCGACTTATCCTGTAGTGGTGTACCAGTACGCAGATGTTTTCCCTGATGATGTCCCAAAACTACCTCCTCAAAGATAGGTGAACTTCTACATAGATCTGTACCCATAGGAAGACACCGGTATCTACTCCAGCATATCAGATGGCTCTTGTTGAGCTTTGTGAGCTACGGGTACAGCTGGAAGACTTGTAGGGGAAGGGATTCATCTGGCCTAGTGTTTCTCCCTAGGTTTCCCTGATTCTGTTCACCAAGAAGGCGGATGGAATCTTGAGGCTTTGTGTCGACTACTATTTCCTAAACCAGGTGACCGTGAAGAACAAGTACTCACTCCTGAGGATTGACGACCGCTTTGATCATCTCAAGTGAGCACGGTGGTTCCCAAAGATATACCTCAGATCAGGCTATCACCTGCTTAGAGTTCGAGATGAGGATGTATAGAAGACGGCCTTCAGATGTCGGTACGGACATTATGAGTTCTTGGTTGTGCCCTTCGGTGTAACCAATGATCCAGAAATGTTCATGTGTCTCATGAACATGATATTTCAGCCTTACCTAGATCGCTTTGTTATGGTCTTCATTGACGACATTCTGATCTACTCGACTACTAAGGAGGATCATGCCTATCATTTTTAGGTAGTACGGGACACACTCTGAGAGAACCAGCTTTCTGGTAAGATCTCTAAGTTCTAGTTTTGGATTCGAGAGGTTCACTTCATGGGACATGTCATCTCAGAGGCTGTAGTTGCAGTAGATCCAGCGAAGATTGAGGCGGTACTTGCTTGGGAGCCACCCAGGAGTGTGATAGAGGTTCAGAATTTACTGGGCTTTGATGGATACTATCGGATATTTGTTCCAGACTTCTCCAAAGTTGCAGCACCACTATCATCCTTGACGAAGAATGGGAAACCCTTCGTGTGGTCAAACAGATACCAGCAGAGCTTTCAGGATCTGAGGTAGAGGCTAACTAGTTCCCACTTCTTGAGGCTTCCAGAGGATGGCGTGGGGTACGTAGCCTACTATGATGCATTAGGGACCGGACTCGAGTGTGTCCTGATGCAGGAGCGAGCTGTGATTGTGTATGGTTCTCGGCATCTAAGATAGCACGTGCAAAACTACACTACCCATGACTTGGAGTTAGCAGCAGTGGTCTTCTCCATGATGATGTGGAGGCACTATCTGATGGGCGAGCGTTTCACAGTCTACTCTAATCATAAGAGCCTCAGGTATATCTTCTCTCAGAAGGTCCTGAACCTAAGTCATCGGTGTTGGATTGAGTTCCTCTAGGACTATGACTTTGAGATAGTCTATACTCCTTGGAAGGGGAACGTTGTTGTATATGCACTCAGTAGAAGATCTGGTATACAGCTACTAGGAGAGGCGACAGAGCAGCTGGCTACCTTAGAGATTTCTTATGTGGACCAAGATGGGGAAGCTTTTCTTCAGTCTCTTATAGTCACTCCTCCACTTCTTCAGTGAGTCAGGGAGGCACAGCGTGGAGATGCTGACTATGAGACACAACGTGCTCAGATATCCACAGGACAGCCACCTGGTGAATTTTCAAAAGATAGGAAGCATGTTATCCTCTTCAGAGGACGTACCATGGTACCACTAAAACTTTATTAGGAAGTGTTGAGGGAGTTCAAAACTCCCTCTTTAGCGGTATATCCAGGAGTGGTGAATATGTACCAGGACCTCGGAAGACTTCACTGGTGGCCAGGTATGAAGAAGGAGACAGCGGTGTTTGTCTCTCATTGCCTCACATTTCAGCAAGTGAAGGCAGATCACCAGGTACCAGCAAGCTTGGTTCATCCCTAAGAGGTCCCAGAGTGGAAGTGGGATGGGATATCCATGGACATCCTAATGGGTCTTCCACATACATCCAGGAATCATTATTCGATATGGGTGATCGTTGACCGACTCACCAAGTCACCCCACTTCTTACAGATCAGAGAGCAGGGCTCAGTAGAGAGCATGGGGCACCTCTATGTGCAAGAGATTGTGATTTTACATGCAGTAGCTTCTTCTATTGTCTCCGACCGTGACACACGGTTTACTTACCGGATATTTAAGGGGTTTCAGAAGGCTTTCAGGACACCGTTTCACTTGAGAACCGCCTTCTATCCTCATATAGATGGTCAGACTGGGCAGACCATTCAGATCCTCGAGGACATTCTCTTAGCCTGTGTCCTCTAATTTGGTTGCATCTGGGAAGATAACTTACCATTGGTACAGTTTTCCTACAACAACAGTTATCACTCCACCATCAGTATGGAAGCTTTTGAGGCCTTGTATGGTTGACCTTGCAGATCACCATTATGCTGGACACACCCAGGGGAGTCAGCACTAGTGGGACCAGAGATGGTACGAGCTACCATGGAGAAGGTTCATATCATCCAAGAGTGGATGAAGACTACACAGAGTATTAATAAGTCATATGGTGATAGGATAGGGAGACTTATGGAGTTTGAGGATGGAGACCACATAATTCAGTGGGTCTCACCTCGACGAGGTCTACAGAGATTTGTCCAAGGAGGCAAGTTTTCTCCACAATTAATCGAACCTTTCCAGGTCCTCATTAGAGTTGGTGAGGTGGCTTACTGCTTAGCTATTTTACCTCAGTTGCACCAGGTGCATGACGTCTTCCACGTATCTCAGCTGAGGAGATACGTGTACAACCCTTCCCACATTATCGACCATGGAGTGTTGGATGATGATAGTGGGGTGACTTTCACGGAGGTTTCAGTGGAGATTGAGGATCGACAGGAGAGGGTCCTACGTGGATGGTCGATACCTCTAGTGCATGTACGCTGGCAGCATGGGAAACTCCTGGAGGGCACATGGGAGCAGGAGGCTCAGATGTGTGCTCAGTACCCCCATTTGTTACCATAGTTTGAGTTGTAGCTTACGGGAACATAAATCTCTGACGTTGAGAGAATTTAAAGACCCATAAATTCTGTGGAAATGTTTTTTCTAAATACATGGGATTTTTACGAGTCTATGAAAATTTACGTCACTTGATTTCGAGGCCCGGTGTGCTCGGAATCAATTTCTAAATTTTTTTCAGGTATGTTCAGTAAACGTATGAGTGGGATTTTAAAAATTTTGAACTGGTGCTCAGAATTGAAATCTGAGGGCACCGTTGAACTCGCAGCACCAGTATTCATTTAAGAAAACTTTCACCTTGACGGCAGTTGGTCGATAATGGAAGATAGTTTTTGGGATTTTAATAAAATTAAATAAAAATAAGTTTGTACCTTATTTTTATTTTTTTTTGTGGTTAAAACCTCCAAGAGGTGGTTAGAGGTCGGGGTCACCACACCATAACCTTCTATGAGAGGTTAAAGTGGTGGGGTCCAACCGCACATAACCTCCCTTGGAAGGATTTTTATCAGTGGGGACCACATTGTCTTAAAACCCCATGAACTCTCTATAAGTGGGGGAAACCCTTGGACTTCCCTCATAAATATGCCAAGACACACAAATTAATTAATGGAATTAATTAATTAATTTTAAATCTTTTGAATTAATTATGCCAACAATTTAATAAGATGTCATATTTAATTATTTTTTGGAAATTGTCTTTTGGTGGAGCTTTGGGGAAGGAGAATAATGCTTCAATGAAGAATGATCACTGAAGGACAAAAGACACTTCTTCCTCCAATGAAGAACCTTCGGGCGAGGGATGAAATTGTCGCCCATGAAGAACTCCGACGACGTTGTCTTCAACTTCATCTTCTCTGAACTCTAATTCCACCATCGACAAATGAAAAATGAGGTATGGGGATTTAAGATTTATTTTTTTCCGTTCTTCATTGAACAACTCTCGGTTTATGAATCGCTAAATGTTGTCACCATAATGTGGAGAGATCGGGCTGCACGAACACGGCCCGACCCTCCCACTTCATTTCTCCTCATTTTTTGACGATCGCGGTGCGAAGCAGCAGCGGCCAGCGTCGGGCCCGCCGTGGAGGAAACCTGCAGCGCAAGGCCTTCGGGTCGCAGGAAGGGTGTGTCACCATCGCGCTGCGCGGAGGAGTAGGGGGACGCGGATAGGCCGAGCTGCGGTGGAGGTTGCGTGACATTGTTGCATCGTGCGGAGGAGGTGGGGGACATGGCCAGGCCGGGCCGCGGAGGAAGTGGCGCGGTGCCAGCGCACCCCGCAGAGGGCTGTAGGGAGCCGTGGTCAGGGCGGGCTGTGGTGGAGGAGCAGAGGCGACTGGCGAGGTCGGCCGCCAGTGGAGTGGGAGCGGCTGGCCACCCGAACAGCCGGGAGAAGAGGGACCTCGTGGGGTCCCATGTGACTGGACTGACACCATCTGGCACTGGTTTGGTTCCACCCGAACGGTTAAACCATTCGGAATTCCAGGCAGTGTGCGCCTCCCCCCTGGACACGGCTAGGGAGGGCCCTTCAGGTCGCCACCAGCCGCTGGATGGCTAGGCCACGCAAGCTGCCAATAGGCCGCCAGCCAGGCCACGCTTGCCGCCAGCTGACCACAGAGGCCACGGGGCTGCCCCCTCGGGCCCCACCCCCTCCCTCCCAGGTCGGGTCTAACCCGCGGATCGGTTCATATCTCGGTCCGGACCCATGTCGGGTCGGGTCAGTCCGCCAAGGTCGGACCGGACCTGGACTCACTATGGCCTGTTTATCACCTTTTTGCCCATAATATGGGCTATGGGTGTCCAATCGATGAACCATCTACGGAGACAGAAATCTTAGAGCGAAAAGGTTCTTTTGGAATACCCTACTTGAGGTTTAGACACATTTGGTGTACATTCGGGTTGGTTTGAACCTAAAATCCAACAGGGACCCTGGAAGAGAAATGTCAATAACTCAAAGACCGGGCGTCCGATTGATGCTCCTTATATTGCATTGAGACCCCTATGATGAGGCGGACCTTTGAGATACTTCTAAATGGTACTTCTTGACAGTTGGTAAATCGACCTGTAGCTCGCGGAGCAGATCCTCCCGGAGATGAGTGAGTAGAGTACGGAGACCAAGTAGCTAGCTGAGACCTGACGATTGCTGACCTTTAAACTCGGAGTGTTTCGACTGGCCCTGTGGGAAGCGCCTCTATGTGATGCGGCAGACCCACAGTGGGGAGAACCTCTGTATGACGCGTCAGACCCACGGTACTCGATAGGAGGAGTACCTCAGCAGGCTACTAGGGGGAGCGCCTCTATGTGATGCGATAGACCCACAGTGGGGAGCCCCTCTGTGTGACGCAGTAGACCCACACTGCTCGACAGGAGGAATACCACAGCAGTCCAGGATAGAGGGAAGTGCCTCAGTGTGACGCGGCAGGCCCACAATACTCTATAGAGGAGGAGTACCCTAGCAGCTGAGGTTTTGATAGTTCGACTGGGAACGTTACATGTTACCACCCTGGAATAAAATCATAGTTTTGAGCTGAGTCTTTGACTTATGTTTTTACCTCATGATTGAGATGGTTTACTAAGTAACTTAGGTATATGTATGGGCATATACCTAAGTAAGGGTTGTCCATTGATTTCATACTTTGCGGTTATTCTTGTTGGATTTTGTGAGACCTTGAGGGTCTTGGGGTCCATATTGAGTATCGTTATACTCACCCCATCACGGGCTATGCCCGCACCCTGTTGTATTGGTTGTAGACGATGGACACCCCTGACTGAGGCAGAGAGTAGCAGGACTGGACGGTACCTGGAGGTGTACCACTCGGCGTGACGGTACACAGAGCGGACAGGTGAATGTGAAGTGCTGAGGAGGCCATCTGTACCTACCCTTCAGGTAGGAACCCTGGAGGACAACCCAGTAGCTGCTTTACTTTTCCTCAGTTGTACTTGTACTTTCCTGTTGGGCTTGTATTTCTGACCCCTTTTACTTTCCATCACATCTTTTGTATATAGTTATACTTAGAGTTTTTCTTCTAGTTGTGTACTATGTTGTGTGTGTTTTAGTTTATAAATGCAATACCTTCCCTGTATAGGGATTTACGCCTTTGGTGTTAATCGCCAACCCCAGGCCTATGGAAGGCGGGCTCAGGGTAGTCATGATACCGGCCCCGGGGGAGGGTCATGAAAAAATCGAGTAGACACCCACTCCAAGAAAATAAATAAAAATGAGAGAATAATAAATTGTTTCATTCAAGGTAAACTTATAATTTCCCACCTAAACCTAGGTCGTGTGGGTTCATTACACTACTTAAAAAAATAGTGCACCAATTGAGTGGCATCCCCTTCTCAGTAAATCACCTCTCATAGTTTATGTCATACAGTTACCATAATAGTGTGCCAACAGTGTGATTAATAGTGTGAAGGTATTCTTATGTGTCACTAACTATGTGGGATAGGTTCAAGGTTTTGGTAAAACATGTGCTTCATGTTCAAGGAACAACTTATCCTATGAAATAGGTTACATGGTCTGGTGATGTGTGCCACATGGTTTCAGAAAAACCGTGCGCCCTCTGCATACCCTCAAAACCAATGATTTCTAGGTCTCGGGGCTTGGGAAATTCAATAATACACCCAGGAAACCTCTTGTATCTTTAACCAAGCCTAAAAACAACCCATTGAATTATTCCAACTCCTATAATTAGGTTCCAAAACTCGGTTCAAATAACAACCCATCTAATAAATGCCAAAATTTAAATTCCCCTAAATTATACATTGGCTCAAAAATTGAATTTTACCATTTCAGCGATAGATTTCCATATGACTAAAATTTACTAACATAAAACATTTAACAATTCCCATAAGGTAATTTCTCCATGTTTAGTTCAACACAATGGGTGTAAAGCAAATCTCATATTATTTTATTCTTGGTTTTTATAATTGTATTTGATTTGGGTCATTCATTTCTTATTAAAACCATGATATTGATGGATAACTCTATTATTCGCCACCTCCATAATGGAAAATTGAACAGTTTCTTCATAGTTACTAATGTACATTTTTGATATCTCCAATTAGTGACCTGGTTTTAATCCAGTGATTAATTGATCAACACAAATATTAGGTTTGATGATAATTACAGAACAGTACCTCACATGTATTGTAAACTTTTTACCACAGTATCCAATGGCTTCATCATTATTCATCTTTATCTGATAGAATTATTTCTATTTTTTTGTGTGATGAATACAAGGAATGTCCTAATTGAAAAATAATCTCTAAAACTCATCCAATACAAAGAGTAAATTTCATCATGTTGCCTCTTATTCTAGATAAGTGTCCACCATTGATATGCTTATCTATCCAAATGATAAATAACAATAATAACATTATCATGTCTAAAACACTGAGGAATATAAAATATCTTTTCATTGTTACTGATCCATTTCTAATAAAATATTATATCAATGGAAAAAATAAAATAAGGTGGACGTTTCCTTATGATGGACTCAGCAAAACATGGTTCCACACATAACTCATTTGGATGTTCAATATAATTCATAGATTTAGAAATTTGTGTGAGAAAAACAATTATATTTTACATTTTATCTTCAATAACATTTGGTTTATCAAGAGGAGATTCATTTTATTGTCCATCACATTCAGTATTAACACGATTCCATTGGGTTTTATCCATTGACTAAAAGGAAAAAATCATAATGTGGGAAATAATAATAATAATGGAAAATCAGCTAATCAATATAAATCATTTTAGGTTGCCTCAATTTTAACACCATTTCTATGAAATATTGGGTTTAAGATTTGTTATTCGTGATCATTTCAAAAAAATAGGATTTTATCCTATACATAGAATTATCACTGGGTTTTTCACAAAATGTCTCTCATCCCAGATTCCAAAGTTTAACAAAAACTTGATAAGATAAAAACTATAGAAACAAAGAATTATTATACATAGATATCTCATCCTTTTATATGAATATTCATTACAAAATATAAATATCAACGCTAAAAACATATAGTTCTACTTAAATTGGTAACCTGTACATAATCAAATTGTTCATAAAATATCTACATTTTCTCTCACTAAGTTATTCATAACTACCACCTTCTTATACAGATCAGACTGGGTATATTTATTAATAATATGTGGAATTGAAATATAATAAAGGGTGATCTTAGATTCTTTGTATGGGTAAAAATAGAGATAAAAGGATAAATTGAGGATAATATGAACATAAGAGAATGATAAAATGATAATAACATTTGAAAATCAAACCTTAGATATCATATATCATAATCTCGAGTCATGACATAAATCCTGGAAGATCATAAGACATGAATTGGAAAGGAATCAAACAACATGAACCATGAGGGAATAAAATTATCATATGGAATAAGTTTGTGGAATATAAATAAATATATTAAATTAAATCCTTAGTATTAAAGGTTCATTTCCCAGACTTTCATAATAGAATGGCTTCACTCTTCAAACCATCATAGTAGTAATTATTTACTCCCTTGAATATCATAGTGGAAAATGTAACTTACTAAACTATGTTCAATCCCCATTCCAGTACTATTTATATCATGAGATATAAATTTTTACTTAATGAATAGGAGGGATATATAGGTCCCACACATCCTTAATTATAATGTTTCTACTATCCTTAGTAATAACGTAACCACTATCCTTGGTAATTGTGTGACCACCATAAATGGTCATAAAATAACAACCATATCATAATAAAAACCATAAATATGTATGCCAAAAGATCATAAAATATTCATCATAAAATATCTCATGAATACAAATGGGTTTCATAAATATTTTTAAATATATAACCTAAGGAAATGAAACAGATTTCCTGGACATTTAAATATTTCATAATAAAATAACCTATTAGGATAGTAATAGTTTAATAAATATATTTTCATCATAAACATAAAAAATAAAAATATAGAATACAAATGGTATCATTGGATCATATCCCAAGAAACTTATATGTGAAATAAATGTTTCTTATCTTTTATTAACTGAAATACCCCTAAAATATCATTAAAACATCTAGAGGAAAAAAGTTCCATTTAGAAATTAATTCTTTAAAATATAAAATAAATTACCAAATTTTATGGAAAAAATTTTGCATTGATGTAACCATGGAAACATGTAAATTAATCTTCTAGTATTTTAGTGGTCATGATGGTTAGAAAATTTTTTTATTTCATCTAATTTAAAATAAAACAATCCTTTTACACTTTTGTAAAAAAATAAAAATGTTCCAAACTTATAAAATGAAAAAAAGATTTCTTTTAAATAATTTTTTAAAAATAAAAACTTGTGTAAAAAAGGATTTAAAAAATCAAGAGATAATAGTAAACAAGTTCATAAATACATTTTTAGAAAATATTAATATGGAAGGAAATTTTTTTGGACCAAAGATAAAAAAAATTCAAATTTTCTTGAAAAACATTTCAGCTTGTTAAGTACTTAAGGTGAGAAAATTGACTTTAAAATGTGTATTTTAATATAATTACCATATAAGATTAATATTAATTAGTTTATTTGGTGTTAGATCAAAATATCTCATTCTCATAATCATAATACTAAATAATCCTGATAAATAATGAGATTGTAATGTAAAACCCTTACCACTTTGGTAAATGTTTAATCATAATCCATAAAATGAAAGATACTTATATAAATATATATATACAATTTTTTCATGAGATTAATAAAAAACATTCATGGTTAGTATATACACCAAATAAAAGAAATAAGTTTTGTATAAGGCTTGTGTCCTCCAGAAATAAAAATGAGACAAAAATAACATACCTTAAGACTAAATTCTTTCTTACACATTGGAACATTATGTATATTAAAAATAAATCTAATATAAAAAAATTATCGATCCATAATTATATATATCATTCCATAAATGATATACTTATAACCATTTACCACTTCTTTGTAAACACTTCTTCATTAAAATCACTATTCCAAGTGATATATGTTTCATTTTTCATGTATGTTTTGGTTTGGTAGTTTGGGTCCATATATTTTGATCATGGTTCCATTATATAAAATATTTTAATTATTATTTAAATATTATATATATTCATTATAAAAATTTCTACCATCATTCATAAAATATATAGATAGAAAAATAAATTACACAATTTATAGGGACAGCCTCTGGAGTAATTTTTTCATTTTTTGATGGATGTCAAAAAATAATGGTAAAAATGACTGAACATTAAAGAATAATTATTATATCATATATATCAATTATATTTAACCAATTAAAAAATAATTTAGTAATTAACCTCATCGCTTCATGGAGGTGATAATACACACACACGATTGATGTAATCATTTTCCAACAGTTTAGAAGATATTAATGTATAAATGATATTATCGATAATGAATTTAAATTATGTAATAATTATTATATAGATAAATTAAGAAAATCATTGTACTGATTCATTAAATGTGGTTATGGGAAATTAATTATATAGTTAAGTGTAGATGATAACTTTAAAACATGAATGAGTGATATTCTAATTCGCATTTGATGGAAAGAGGGTGAATAAAGGTGGTTTCATAATCATAAAAACATTTATTTACATTTAGGATACTGAATTTACTATTTTAAAAATAATATAATATATTTATCTGAGGTAAAAATATAATTATAAATAATGTGATTGGTTAAGGCCATTGCCACTTCTTCAAAATAACTCCTTCAGATCAATTATTAAGGGTTATAAGGTTGGTCTTTTTGGAATTTCAGGACCTATATAATGTTAATTTTAGAGTGGATAAGATAAATTTTTATATTTTTGTTGATGAAAATGGATATATGTGGTTTGAAAAATAGAAACGAGTGGTTCTTGTTTATAATTGAGGGGAGGGGAAATTTTAAAATTTATTAAAATATTCAATTTTAAAAAAACCAATTTTGATGCTTAAATAGCTCAAAATTGGTAATATTATAATATATTATTATTATTTTAAAAACACATACATAAAATATAATTTGGACATGTTTGGATCACTTTATTACCTTTATTTTATGGTTTTAACCCTTTGTTAACCCTTTTTAGAGTTATCATAATATTAATGTTTTTCCCTTTATAGGTAAATAATGTTACTGTAAAATGAAAAATAATCCATAAGCGGATCATGGGTGATGTGTTAAAATAAATACAACTTATATTTCTGAGTATGATATTTTTATTAATTTATAATCATTTAATAAAAAACAATTTATTATAAAATATCATTATAGTCATTTTTATGACTACTCATTTTAATTGACTTTATATGCATCAAGAAAAATGGGTAATTAGAATATAATTATTTAACATAAAAAATATGTCATATTCTTCACAATGACTTATTTCTTATATATGAAATAATTTTTTATTTATTGGGTCTACTGGTATTTGATTATTTATTCCACTAAAATATGAATGTTAATGAATATGAATCCTAAAAGTTAAAATGATCTTGAAACTATAGGATGGACTTCCAAAATATTCTTGAAATTAGTGAAGTACATAATATATTATAATTAATATGAATCAACCAAAGATGAATATTTAAAAAAAATTATAATCATGAAAAGTTCCAAAGAAGGAGGATTAAATTCCTATTGATCAAGGAAGAATTTAAAAGGGGGAAAATAATACATATTAGAAACACATATACATAAGAAATTTCGTGATTATTCATTAAATTTCCATACCATACATATAAAATATTCCTTCTTATATAATATTTATTCTTATTTCATATATATGAATGGTGTTTAGTTCCCTCATATATATAAGAACCATTATGCTAATATGTGAGGTTTTTCATTATGGATGAAACACTTGGTATATAAGATTAACCACTATGGTGTATAAGAGTTATTCAGAACCACATGATATGTAAAGGTTAACATATATTCCCATAGAGAGTTTAATTTTGATACATAATGGTTACTGGGAAGTTAAAGGTAATTAAGAAGGGTTATTAAAATAATGTGTAAGGGTCTCTTGGGTACATGATATGATTTTTAAGTGTCATTTAATTTAGTAAGAGGATGAAACAAAATAGATACATAATATCCCATTAAGAATACATGAGGTTTTTAATTTATATAATTCTTACCAAGACACTTAGGTAATATTCTTTACTTTTCCAAGGAGATGAAGAAAACATGGAACTATTAAGGATAGAGTTTCACCATGATATTCAAAGTATTCACCTCAATGTATTCACAAGATCCTCACAACATTATCTCACAAACCAATATAACTATACATTTCCATGTTGTCTCAATATATATTCAAATATTTCATGATGAGGAATATATTATATATCCTTGGATACAAGAAAAAATTTCCTAATTTCTTTCTACCCATAAGAATTTATTACATGGAGAAGAAGGAAAATTAATCATAGAGAATGTTTTAATGGATTAATAATTAATTACTTGTATTTTATATAATATTTCAAAAACATCAAAGTTAGAGAAAAAAATTGGATGTCCACTACCATGTGGAAATATCCTACTACTCGATCCATGACTGTGTTGATGTTTATCACCATGAACATAAGGAATCTCAATGAACCTTGTTGATTACTATTAATAAACTAAATCATCATTATTTTAATGATTGTACTCTCCAAGACTCTTTTCCAAAGGTGTGAAGTATAGTATGGTCTACCATTTATTTTCTATTTTAATTAATTATTCATTTTAATCATACTATTTTACCACTTTCTTCTATAATATTCTTTCACATCTACACTATAATATTTAATATTCATGATGTTAAAGAATTAAGCTGAGGGATCTCTTGTGGGAATAATTTAATGATGAACATGGGCCCTTTCTCATTCATATTAAATTATCTTTATCTAATTAGTGTTCTTATAAATATAATCTGTTTTGGGGAATGTTGATAGTGTGTTTACACAACCTTTATATTAGGATTTACTTCTACATTTGATCTATTATCCCTCCCATTACTGGTTAAATAGATAATACAATGAATCCTTAATGTGAAGTGTCGAATGTGTTGGATCATATACGGGTAAGGTGGGTTATAATGTAATATATTTTTAGGATCCTTCAATCATGTAGAAAAATTATGAGGTAAAGGTTTAGTGTTCATGTTGATTAATTAGTACATGGTATATACCTAAATATGGTATAGTAATATGACCACACATATGATTTAGTGTGAATATTGAGTAACTAATAGAATATAAGTGTGGAAATGAAGGTTCACTCAGGGTGATTATTTGGGGGAGTATTTCCTTTATTATAAAATCATTTTCTTTTCGTCATCAATTTTTTCATACTTATATGTTAACATCCCACATCCATTTTCAAAACCCTTAATAACTTATTTTATAATCAAAAATACAATAAAGTTATTTGAACTGTGAGTGATCATAAACATTATCCTTGATATACAAACATGGTCAACCATTGTGTTTCACTAGGATAAATATACATTTTATTTAAATTATCCATTGATTAGTTTTTCATAATTCTGGGTTTAATTAAATAATAATTTCCCCCATTGTAGTGGAAGGAATGACATTTAGGGAACCAAATAGAGTATATTACAACCATATTAATTAAAATAGTATTAAAAACACTAAATAATACTGTCAAAGGGTGATTCTACCAATTTTTAATCCATTATATTGGAATTCAATAGTGTATTGTTTCAATAAACTAGTGTTCATGTCATGCCAACATATCAATCAATCCACCAATATCAAGTATGTTTTTCCTTGTTATGGAATGAAAACAAGAATATAAACCAATTTGATGGTATGTTTGGAGTCACCATAATTAAATTCCATAGGTTCGTGGTTTTACATAAGGTTATTGATTATAATTCTATGAAAACTATAGAAATTATATATATATATACACCACTAAATAATTTATACAATTAAATTGAAAATATTAATGATCGTAATATGTCAAAAAAATAATCATATACCTCTTAAATAGTTGTATACCTTATAAAATAACTAACTAAAATTAAAACAACCTCTATTTGAGAAGAAAATATTAAAACTTAATTAAAAAACATCTACTAGTAACTCTTGAATCCTTTAATTTTCAAGAATCATGTCTAAGGGAAATCATACATCCTATATATGGAATACCTAGAAATAATCCATAGTTTTCTATTATCTTAGAAAAATTATATATGGAATTATAATGGCCAATATTACCTCATTTAGATAAATTAAAAGAATGATTTCAGATACATCCCCATTGAGATTCACTATTTAACCATGTTATTTGTGATCTTAATGTTATATAATTATTTATAACATCATGATAGTTAGTTGATTTCTCTTATTTATCCACTAAATTTCATTCTAAATAATCTCAAGTTTATAAGAAGACTATAATTATTATTTTTTATTCAATATCTTTATATTCAAAATATAAAGAATGTAATCAAGGGGAATGTGATGATAGATTTCCCATCATCTCTTTTAACACTGACTAGGTTTATACTAAAATAAAATATATCTAATAAATATGTAATTTATTTCAATGATACACCCCATTTCTAGGAAATTAAATTCAATTTTTCATCTAGTAGACATATTGGGAAGTTTAAATGCAAGCCTAATATCAATATTGTAAAGCCTACAATTATATTTATCTATTTCATAGAGGCTCGCATATCATATAAATTTATCCCCTCATAGTTTTTTACTATAATGAAGATGTATGCCAAGCTCTCATCAGGGATCAAGTGATATCCCTTTAAATCATAATCAGGAAATTGAATTTTAAGGAAATATCAAAGATAAATATTAAATAGATTAATGGGGATTATTCCATCAATAACTATGAAATAATTCCCTTGGTTAACCATACTCTATAAATAAAGATCCCCTTCCTTATTGAGATAGTTAATTCTTTTATCCCATGAATATATATTTTTTAATAAAATGAACTATAAATCCATTTTGCATCTTTTATAAACCAAAACATGGATGAGATGATAATTTATATTGAAATTTATAGTGTGTAATCCCCCATAATTAGTTTTGATCTAGATTAGTTAAGTGAAATTGATACCAAATTAACTCAGGCAAAACCCTAACCACTATAAATAAAGGAAGTGGATTTTTGGATAACTCTAATGTAAGGGGACAATGACATCATGTCTCATATTAAGGATGTGTTGAAAGTGAATAGATATAAAATGGGTAAAAAATATTAATCCTATAGGTTTTCCAATCCAATGAAATTGGAAACTATAATAATTGTTTTAACATAGTTCTTATTTTATTTTTTCAAAGGAAGAGGGATTCCAAAAATAATGAATGATGTCCATGTTAGTACATGTGATTCATAATAAATAGGAAGAACGTTATAAAATTAATTCTTGAGGTTTATATACTTTTTTTATAACACTCTGAGTATTTTATAGGTATTTAAAATATGTAATATTTGTGTGTTATCCATTCCAACTATGTCCATGAGTCCATACGTTTTTGTTGTCCTCTAACAACTCATGGTTATATTCTATATTTGGAATAGACATCATGGGATTTTATGATCTATAATATATCTAATAGAAAAATTTCATCATTACAACTTATAACTTCTTCTAAAAAGGTGATGTAATAGTAATCTTTAAAGGGGGTAAGACAAAGGAAATTATCTCCTTTGTAAAATATAACATCACTAATTAATTTGGATTTTTCCAATTTAACCTGATTTTTTGTGAAAAAATTTGTTATTTATAATTTTATGGACTTTTAATTAAAGTTAAATATATTATATATTCACCCTTCTCACTACTATATTGATATCAATAGATAAATAGAATCTTTTAATTTGATCTACTCAAATATCTTTCATAAGATGATAGAAAGATATAAAAAAAATTAAGAGAAGCATCTCAATGATTTATATGCTTACCATAATACAACATACTATCCTACATGTGAAGAACTATTTTTCCAAGTTTATGAGACTATAAAAGTTATTTCCATTTTGGTCTTGTTACCTTTTATATAAATTTATTTTTATGATTAGATAATTAAATATGATTCATTAGAAGATTAGTTTTCCATGTTAAAAACCATTGATGATACGAGAGTATGATAATTTTATAACCTCGTGATCTATAAAAATTATGTTACCAATTCATAGAAATGTAGTTTTTTCCGCTAAAAATTTATCAAAGAAAAAATAGTAAAAGACATAAATGAAAATAAAATACCAAGGGGAAGACATACAATTATAATAAAAATTGGAAGATTCTTTCAAAATGGTTTTTAGAACATCTCTATACCCAAATATAGTGGAATAAAAAATAAAACCCAACCAAAATTTTATCCATGAGATAAAATGATAAAATGTAATAAAAACATAAACTAGTCATAAAATAATATTCATTTCAACTCTTTTAAAATAGTGACCTCTACCTAAATCCATCAACAAAATTCAAAAAAATATTACAAATAATGTGATCCAACAACTAAAATAGAGTCACTATATACTTTTTTAGAATCTATTATTCTTTAAATGGTATTCTATCACCACCTAAAATGTTAATAAATAGAAGAAAATGTGATAAAATTTAAAATTATTAGACACTGATGTCATGTATATGAAAAATAATCTCATGAATTTATATTTAATATAATTAAATTATTGAATGAAAGTTACAATTGGTGTTTATATGTTTTATACATTATATAAAGACCAAAAAGTTGGATCATTCATTTTTTGTACTAACAATAGTACCTCATTTAATAAAATTGTTAGTAAAATACATTATATTTAATTAACCATCAATACATCATATTATGATGTGTAACAATCTAATGGTATAATAATTAGTGTAGAAGGAATGAATAAATGATATATCATATTATTCATAATTAAAACCAAAATTTGATGAAAAAATAACATCACAATATAGACCATGACTTGGGGACTTTAACCATTTCATTGTTTATGAATTAGTGATTATATCCATCAATACCCCAATTATACTAAAGGGTCCAACCTGTATTATAATTCTGTATAACTCTTTTTGAATCCATCCAAAATCAATTAGATTTAATTATAATAAAATATCTCACAAATTTTAACAAACAAATTTTAACCCAATTAATCCATGTTCCTTAACCTATTATAGGACCCTATAGAACATTTTTCATTTAAAATGGTTATGAATTCCTTAATTAAACCTCATAAGAAAAGAGTTTATTCTAGAAAAATTATATTATTACTCTTGTTATAATGGGTTAGTGTGTGCTCTTGATCAAACATGATCATATCTCTTTATAAACATTCCCATCATAATATAAATTCCTATATATCCTATGAAAACTCAAATTAAACCATTCTAAGAGATCAAATCAATCACTATACATGACCATCTTCTACAGGCCAACTCACATTACCATCAAATAGGTACCTTATTGAATTTAATCAATATCATAAAATGTGCTCATAGAATTCATAAAGAATATAAATGTAGAAAAACATATCATGATAAAAAATAATTAAAACTAGTGAACTCTATAAAGAACCAAACTTTGGATCTACTGTAACATATACATATATTACATACCCAATATAAATATTTATTATAATTAACCATTCCCAGACTCCTATATTTATTGTCTTTGGGAACATGATACATATTATATCACCAAATTATATAATAATATAAAAAAAGTATTACAATCATTTATGGTATACCTATTATATGTTAATTGAACCCTTCTTAATAGATATGATCACATGGGGAAATATATCCAAGAAAGGGTTAAAATAAATCCTTATAAGGGGAATGAAATGAAAACATGATAAACATGTTAAAGGTGATGAATTTGGAGATCATTATGTATTAATGGAGATCATAAAATAGGACAATCATAAAGAATGTCATTTAAATTAGGAATTGGAACACCGATTACCATGAGATCAATATATATATATTAAAATAATATCATATGATAAGCATGAGAAAAATTATATGATTCATAAATAACAATTTTAATATATATAAAAATTTGGAAAAATGATATAATTAAACATTATAATAATATATTCATGCTTACTAATAAGGTATCATTATATACTGCGCAAGGCTCATTGTCCATGAACTATAAAATTTTGTTCTAAGCTCACTACCCATGCAACAAAACATTGCGTGCAAGGAAAATTATTGAATCTCCATTCAAAAAATCTCATTTGATATATATTTTACCCAATGAATTGGATATATGTATACTAATAGTATCACCCATAACATCACGGTGTATTCAAAATCATTATTTCCACATAGAAAATAAATAGTAAAATGTGATTGCATTAATAAATAATCACGAATAGGATTATTCATGATGAAAACTTAATTTGTTTCATAGAAAATAAATATATTATATCAAAGAATAGATAATGGATAAAATAGTTTAAATTTATGTAAATACTTAATAATGAAAGGATATAGTGTCAATGATATTCCTTTTTCATAAAATATACAATAATTTGACTACAAATAAATGAAAAATATTCAAAAGTTGAAGTGAGAGGAAATAAATTGAATGATTAGGAAATACCCACCCTAAAGTATTATAATATTCATTATAAACATAAATCAAGTAAAAATTTTGAAAAGGGAATGTAAATCTACATCCAAAAATGATTATAATAAAAAGGGGTGGAATATAAATTTTTAGCTTCTATAAGAAATTATAGATATAGAATGACTTTTTAAAAGAGGAATAAAGGATTTTCTATAAAATTTCATAATAAAAAAAAGAGGATATTGAAAAGAATAATATAGTTACAACATAACATAGATACCTAAATAGAACTCATTTGGTTATATATAATCCATCAACACTCCACCCATTCACTAGTGGTTGTCATAAATATTTATGGATAGATTTCATACAAGTGGAAGATGATTTTAACTCTTTAGAGTCATGTAGAAAATACAAAACCATTACTTTGAAATATTGGCACAGCCTTTGGGTAAGTAGAAAAACTATACCCCAACAATTGTTCTCCATAGAGGTACCTATCCAACAGATGGTACCTAGATATTCCATAATGAAATTTATATTTGAAATGAAAATCCATGATAAAGTCATCCAAAATATCCATAAAACTAACTATACAAATGTATCTAGAAAATAAATAGATATACATATAGTGTGTTAACCAAAAATTCAAAAAAATTAAAAATGAAAGTATCGTTGATGGGATTTGTCAAGTGATCCACCATAGATAACCCCTGAATACTCACTTTGGTTTTTAATTTTAAACTCCAAATGTATCTAACCTAACTCTATATGTCACATGAATAAATCATCAATGCTCTAGTATCTTCATCCATCATGTGTAGGTTCTTTACCTTCACCACGGTCATATAAAACAAGGTCATCGCGAATTCTAATGGAACTCATGTATAATGTAATTACACTATATCCAGTGTAATCCACCACATGCCCTCAGAAAACCTATCATAAAAAATCAATTTTTTATACAGAAATAAAAATTAAGAAAGTATTCAGAAATCAATAAGAACCTAACAAAATTAAAGCATTGGCCATGAAATTAGGAATTATTTTCCAAATGCTATGTAAATAGATATTATGATTTAAAAACACTCTAATAATTTCTAATATCATCAACCAAACCTACATTGATGAATAATAAAAATCAATATAGCTAACTTTTACACCATAAGGGAATTATACTTGAAGGATCGCTATTTTGAGTCACACTCTATTGGATGTAGTCTAATAACATGCACATGGAGATATATATATATATATCCATGTCAATCATCCTTGGGAGTAAACTCTATCTTTATATAGAGGAACAATATATATGTATCTTCATCATCCTCGCTTTAGAGTCGACTCATATTATATAAATAATGAACACACATGTATTAAGACTTTTTGTGTGTCTTTAATCATTCACATATACCGAACCAACTTATATATGAGGTTATTGTCCTCAAATGGAGAAACATATCATACATATTAGATCCCCATGGGTTACCAATATATGTTTCTTGATCTCAAACCAATAAGACAAAGCATAAACCCCTTCATGTACTATAATTATAAAAGGATATATATGTGTGTGTGTGTGTGAAGTAGCATCAATAAAATTCCTCAATAACGGTAATCATAATGGTGTAAAATCATAGTATCATAACATAAGGCTAACAAATCTATATTTTATATAAAAATAAACAATGGAATCATTATTTCATGTTAAATACAATATATATCATATTTGGTGACCTAATATAATGAAACCCATACACACATACATGGATATTGCTATCATGGTTTGGTTTTCCAATACACATGTATCATTATTAATATGTTCCTATTTTAATTATGGATCATTCCATAAACCATAAGAATATATTTATGTTTATTGGGATTATAATATAACCTAATAAAACAATGGGAAATAGTTACAATTAAAAATCCAATAATAATGTTATAAACTAGTATTAAACATGTAAGCAAACTCATTTAAAAGATTACTCATCATCGGTATACATGGGTAGAAGATAAGAAGAATATTCAAGTCATAATTCTTCAAGTTACAATAAAGGACAAACAATATCATAAAAGTCTTATAAACAAATTAGAGGAATTGGTTTAAAAAAAAGGAATTAACTATCAATTACTCAATCTACCTCATACCCCAGTAATTGAAACACTGTGATGTTTTGGATAATGAGAATAGGTCACCAACCTTGACCTGTCCAGATATCAATCCATATGCTAGATAAAGATAGATATAAAACCCCTACCTATATAGGAATCCTAGGATAGAACAAATATAGGTTTAGATCAATTACCTAATTAGAAAACATAAATTTGTTATGTATTATAATAGTCTAATCTCATGATTATTGGTTAAAATGCTCCGATACCACCTGGAGGAAAATAAATGAAACGATGAACCAATAATTTGAATCCTATTGGAAGAATAAGTTGACGAATCTTTATTAATACTATAAAATGGTATAAATATATAGGAAAATAGTAACCCTACCTTAGACACAATAATTATTGAATCTTAAGGACAATAATTGTTTCATTCAAATGAAAAATGATGATTTAGTTGATGAGTGATAATCATGAATCAATGAGAAGCTTACAAAGGTAGATATGAATAGTAAATGAAAAAGGAAATACAATTTAATGGTTTTAATTTTTTTACAAAAAACTGTTTTTATAATAATAATTAGTAGTGGATTCCCATTGGAACTCATATAATCCCCCAGCAGTCTTTTAGTGGCATGAAAATAGCCACTAGATTTTTGGTAGTGAATGATTCATGATTCGGTGCCTCTAATTTTATGAGACCTATCTGTATTCCTTTTATTACACAATAAAATTATCATCTACTGCACTTCTTATACAATAAAAAATTAAAATTATATATTTATTAAAATAAAAATTATGCAAATTAAACTGAATAACTCACCTAAATGAAAAGGATCATTATAAACAACCCACAATCATGTTTCTTGTCCCATAGAATATTTAATGTTCTTCTAATGGGAAAAATTGTACCTTTTCAGCATTATTCTCAACATCACATTAACATGTATCATACAAATTCAAACCATTCTTATATATGACATGAACTAATGGAATGATCTTTCATCATAATTATTTTACTCACAATGTTTCGTGACATTTTTATGTTATTCCACATGGGATATATATAACCCTAACTCTTTATCATCAATCTAAACTATGTTATTGTGACGAGGCATATACATCCTTCAATGTGATAAAAATAAAATATCATGAACTATATTGAAACATGTAATTAATGATAACCTAAAAGTTATCTCTATGATATAATCAATGATTTAAAATGTTCTATAAAATAAAGGAAAAATATTTCCTTGATTTTCCATCCATATCTGAACCGATCGATGGGAGACTAAAATAAATACTTGATAATTGACCTAATACTCCAAGAGTTATCACCTTTAATCAGTGAGAGACGTTTAGAAAACTTTTTATTCCCCCAAAAAATTCTAGCTCAACTCCACCTCTTAGTTAGTCTTATAAAGTGTGTTAAAACTAATCCATTATTATTCACTAATATTTTCCCATCATAATGGGGAACAATATGGTCTACCAAAAAGTTTCTTAAATTGATCCATTTAGATAGATAGTTATTGTAAGAAATCTCCATGAATGATAGTTGATTATTTTATGATCCATCAACCTCAAGTATGTGATCTGATAACATATATTCTAAGATGTAAATGGTCCACTAAAATTAAACATCAATATAAGGCTGATAAGTTTTACTCATTTTAACTTGATTCCTAATAGAATTTATTCATCCATTTTTAAAATTGAGACATACACCTCTGGCCTTGATCAAAAACCATCGAACCCATCACCCATGTAGTCTCACAATTTCTTTTATTTAAAGAATCCCTATGTCATCAATAGAATAATTATAATGAATAGGTAAAATATTAGTCATTTTGTTTATGTGACCTATAGTTTACCATTAACTATCTATTTTTTTCATTTAATTAGGTAGTGTAATTAAAAAATATATGGTGACTTCATCTCATTTACATACTATTACAAGATGTTGATATAACTTGATTGTTTTTCTCGAATGTTTTGACATAAACTATTGAAATGTAATGAATCAATAAAAAAATATCAGTATCTCTCATTTCATAGTTGTAACATCCCAAGTAAGTAATGAATAATAGATATTTTTATCTATGCCTATTAATGAATTAGATAGTGTTTTAGATGCTTAAAATCAGAATAAACCCAATCTAAAGCATCGAATACACTAATATTTTTAAAAGATGGTTTTACTACCTTTTGATGGAAAACCATTTTTAAATCAAACTTTTGACAATTTTATAAGCTCTGTTTTTCAAATTAAACTTAGTCTTTATGAGTTGGAAATTTAAATTTACTTTGGGTAAATATTTGGTATTTTTCAGATAAAGTTCATTTTTTTAATGAATAGTGAAAAATGTTGTATTTTAATTCAAAACATCTTTTTAATCTAATTTATTCATATAACTAGGTTATCTTTTGAATTAGTTTTATAGTTAAATTAAAATATATTTTTACCATTTAATCCAATAGTGGTCATTGGAATTAATTTCACTCTGAAATTGGACTTAAACTAGTGTCAATCTTTTGATACTTATTGTTTCATAAAAACTCGTTATTTGTTCTCACAGCGGGAATTAATTATTAAATTAATTAATTAAACTTATATGTTTTGAATTTTGTAAAATATACATCATTTATGAAATTAGAATATCAAATATATATTAGGGTGACGTTTTGGTATTTTTCTGAAAAACATCAATTTTTGATGAATAGTGAAACCACTAAGTGGTACTTAAAAAACTGATTTTTCATTTAAATAAAATTATACCACCTCTATGTTTTGAATTTCAAAAATCCGACATACATGGTTGTCATTAATAAGTAAAATTTGGTTCAATGGGATTAAAATAATTTTTTGGTGAACAGTAACTTTTAAGTTTATTAATCGCGATTAGAGGTAATTAGTGTAGTTTAAGGTAAAAATAATGTTTTAATAATATGAAATGACCTTGAAACATGTCCTACCCTTATTGGATGTGTCATTGCCGACCAAGACAACCCATGGGTAGATTTGTGGGACCCCATGGAGCCACTTGGGTAAGATAGAGACATTAATGCCTTTTATTTAATGTTAAAGTAAAAATGACACAAACATGTATTGTTTTATTAAAACAATTTTTACATGGGTTTATAAAAGTCATAGTTTTGACTATAAAAAGTAATTGGAAATATAAAAAGATTTCCAACATCATGATATTTTTTTTCTAATTTTTAGACATTAAATAAATTAAATTATTTATGACACCATGATGATGCAGCGATGACCTCATTATTTAACGATTTAAATAAAATGAAAATATAATGTAAAATCTAAGACCTACACTTGTCAAAAACCTATTGGATGGGTGGATTTAGAACCATTATCATCTTATCCTAGAAATTTATAATTGTGTCACCTCTTTTGTATCCGAAAATCATTTTATAGCAAAGTATCTTTTCTTAACTTTCCAACAGTGCCCCTCCTCTCCTCTTATAAAAGGCCCCCACCTATACCACCTTACCCACACTTCCAAAGCCTTTGGCTCAGACAAACCCTGCCCATTTTGTCTCTCAAAATCCCTCTCTAACTTTTAGAATCCTCACTTTGGGCATATGTCTTCCCAAGAAAGCCTTTGAGCTCAAATCAAAAAGAGTTACCTGATTTAAAGGTAATGTCTTCTCTTGTGTTCTTATGTTTTATTTTGCTTCTCCAACCCTATAAACTCTTTTTATTCCTTTATTTTGTAACAACACCAGTATCTCCAATATACTAGGATGATTTTATAATAATTATTCTAGCTACACTTACACACACCTACATCTAATGGTTAAAAAACATACTGTTTCTGTGGATGGCGAATTTCTGCCTCACGAAACGATGATTGTTCAACACTCATATAACACCTTCTAAGGTGGACATTAAGATGTCACTATATTTATATATGATATATAATATGTTTATTTTTTACTTAATCTTCTGTATTTTTCATTTATTTCATACCTTTATGGTTTCCATTGTGGGTAAACGCGATATCTTCATTTTAGGCAGTGCGGACTACCGCCCCCTCAAAGTGATTTGATTCATTAATACCATATGTGGTATGTATAAAGGATAGATTGAATGATATTATATATGATAAAATACTGGAATTATAATACTATTATGTATCATTATGTTTTAATTCCATTAAATATGAAATAGAAATGGAAGTAGCGTTCATGCGTACGTACGGCTTACCGTCTCCATGAATGGTGCATTTCATTTCTTACCTCTAAATGTTATGTAATATTATAAATTCATGAATATACTGGATATATATGATATATATGATATATAAATCATGAGTATAACTCTTGATATAATGGATACATGAACAAATTGTAATTATAAAAAGCATATTTTTGACTCAAGTACCAATGATCGTTAAAACGACCGTTATTAACTTAAATAATTACATAGTGTTCATGACATGGTAATAAGTGATATAAAAGGAATAATGGACATGAAAAAGGTTCTTAAGTAAGTATAAATTAACTCAGGTTTGTTATTCAGGAGGTTAAAGAACGATTGAGTCAAGTCGGACCCGAGGTATGGGACTTCGTCTCAATCTCCTTTCATTGAAGCATATTATGTTTTATACACAACTTTATCTTATACGATGTATAAACCCCTTTGACTTTTACATTTATCCAAAAAGAATCTTTTTTATACGAAGTGTTTTACTAAATGACAAAATAGAATGTTTTTGTCGTACATATGCAGCGACAATGACTTCTCCGCCGCCGTGAAAATTATTTGAGTTTCGGCTTCCCCTAGAAACAACACCTTTTTAAAAAAAATACCATGTTTTAATTTTTTTTATTTTGGTATTGAAAATGGTTTTCATAATGTTTTTTATTATATCAATGTGTTGTATTTATATCTTGTGATTAAAATGTGTAAATTTTATGTTTCCTTTATGTATGTTTTATGTGATACGATTATGTTATGGTTCTTGGGAATTATTATGAAGACGGGTGGTTCTGTGATATACTAAGGGTGGGTGAGCCCGATATAGCTCTCCAATGCATTGGGTAACGCAAAGGGGTTAAACATTGAGGTTTTTCTGAAGAGATTTAGTGAATATACTATGATGGGTATTCCAAACGTAACCAAGAGTGTTACTCCCTATGTAAGAATGTTATGAATGCCTCAAGTTACCTTTATGTCTTATGATTTCTATGATTTATTCATGATTTGATGAGGTCTGTTAAAGTGCTTATGTTTTATGGGTAAATTATGATTTCATTCTTATGTATATATGTACTCATGTTTCCTTTCCATATTTTTATATCCCTTACTGAGCTTTTTATTCTCATCCCAAGTTTTTGAAATGTTTTTCACAGGTTAATGGAAGGGTACATGATATGATGATAGTGTCAAGGAAGTGTCAAGAAAGAATCCATGTTTTATTTTAAATATGTTTCCGTTGATGGGAAAAAAGTTAATACTATCTTTTATGTAACCACTTTGTTTAAATGTGGATTGTAATGCAAGTTTTATGATCTAATTCTATAAAACTCTAAACCTGAAAAGATCCTCAATGTGTAATCTTGAAATAACTCAAGATTAAGTAAGGTTTGAGGCTAGGGCCTTATAGTTGGTATCAGAGGTCAGTTTAGATAACTTTTGGAGTTATAATTTTATTAAATTATCATCCAAAAATATTTTTTTATGGTCAAATTGAAATGATATAGAATTTAAAGATTACCATGTTGCTTCTCCTAAGATATTTCTGTGTTCAGAATGGTTTTCCACAGAGGAAACAGGGAAGCAGTTCTAGGAAGGCATACAGAAGGAAATAACCTTCCGAATCAGCATCCTGAGATGATCGGAATTGGAACTAAACAGTTTTTTGCAGTAATGGCGCAGTTGACTCAAGCGATAAATGGTGGTGGTATCCATGCATGAGATCAGCCATATCAACCATAGAGGAACATGTCAGTGGTGGAATATTTCATGAGGCAACATCCCCCATCATTCAGAGGATCATCTGACACTGTGCTAGATGAAGGGTGGATTAAAGCACTGGAGAAGATTTTTGATGTCATGGGGTGTTCAGACAATCAAAAGGTTAGTCTTTAAATTTACCGTTTGGAGGGTGAAGCAGATCAGTGGTGGTCTATGGTTAAAAATATCAGGGACGCTGATGAGATTGATGCTCTCGATTGGGATGATTTCAAAGGTATGTTTCTTGAGAAGTATTTTCCTAAGGCTCTTCGACTTAGGATGGAAAAACAATTCTTGGAATTGAGGCAAGAGGAAGACTTAGTGGCTACCTATGAAGAGAGGTCCACTCTATTGGAAAGTTATGCTCCAAATTTTATCCGAGACCTTGATAGTAAAATCAATCGTTTTTACTCAGGATTAAAGCCAAAATATCGAAGGGCATTAGATTCTCGTGAGTTTAAAAGTTATGAAAATCTTGTTCGATGTGCTGAGAAGGTAGAAATGGAGTTTTCCGATGATCAAGTGTTCTATAACAACCAACAGAATAAGAGAACGAGGAGGTAGGAGAAAGGGAATAATTATTCAAAAAAGTCTGATGGTAAGAAATCTATGTTTCCAGTTTGTGATAAATGTGGGAAAAGGCTTGCTGGGGAATGTCTTCTGAATTCTAGAATGTGCTACCAATGTGGTAAGATGGGACATAAGGCTCATGATTGCACTGAAAAATATCAAGGTGATGGTAAGTCCAAATTTGATTTACAGTTAGTGAAATGTTTTAAGTACAATGGGATGGGTCACTATGAAAACGAGTGTCCGAAAAAGAGCTTGAGTGATGGGAAGCAGTTATACTACAAGCAGAAAGGGGTGGTGAAATCCTTTGCAACTACTTCAGCAGATGTCGGTCCATCAAATGAAGTTGTATCAGGTACTTTGTTTTTTCAGATTATGCCAGTGTGTTGTTTGATTCGGGGTCTACACATTCTTTCATCTCTGAAACCTTTTCTAGTAAAATGGGAATACCATCTCAAGAAATAACTCCTAAAATTGTGGTAAAAACACCTGGGAGAAATGTTGAGGCAAAAAGAATTTATAAGAATCTTCCTATCCTTATCCGTGGAAAGAACCTACTTGCAAACCTAATTGTTCTACCTCTAGTAGAGTTTGATGTTATCCTGGGTATGGATAGGCTCTCTGTTTACCATGCTAAGATTGACTGTAGAGCTAAAGAAGTTTCTTTTCAGAAATAATTTCAGTATGTGTACAAGAATGAACCCTTATTGTTGATAACATATCAAGAGGATTAGAAACTTGTAAAAGATGGAAATGAATGTTACATTGCACACATTATTGAAAATAAGGGAACTGTTGAGATTAATGATGTGCCAGTGGTAAATGATTATCCTGATATTTTTCCTGATGAGTTGCCTGGAATAAAACTAGATCGGGAAGTTGAGTTTACTGTTGACTTAGTTACTGATGCTAAGCCAATTTCAAAACCCCCTTATCGAATGGCTCAAACTGAACTTTTAGAGTTGAAAGAGAAATTGCAAGATTTATTAGAGAAAGGTTTCATTTGACCTAGAACATCACCATGGGGTGCCCTTGTTTTATTTGTTAAAAAGAAAGATGGTTATATGAGACTTTGAATTGATTATAGAGCCTTGAATAACATCACTGTTAAGAACAAATATCCTTTTCCTCATATCAATGATTTGTTTGATCATCTCTAGGGAGCTCAGTATTTTTCAAAGATTGACCTGAGATTGGGGTACCATCAGTTTAAGGTAAAGGAAGCAGATATTCTGAAGACCGTGTTTCGTACAAGATATGGACATTATGAATATGTAGTAATGCCTTTTGGGCTAACCAATGCACCTTATGTATTCATGGACTTAATGAATATAATTTTCCATGAGTTCTTGTATAAGTTTGTGGTTGTTTTCATTGACGATATTTTGGAGTTTTCTAAAAGTAAAGAGGAGCATGAAAGACATTTAAGGGTTTTTTTGCAAACCTTAGTAGAAAAGAAATTGTATGGGAAATTCAGCAAGTGTGAGTTTTGGTTGCAACAAATTTATTTCCTTGGTCACATTGTTTCTAAAGATGGGATAACTGTTGATCCTTCAAAAACAAAGGTTGTTGAAGAATGGCCAAGACCCACAAATGTAACTGAGATTTATAGCTTCCTTGGTTTGACAGGCTATTACCGAAGGTTTGTTAGAAATTTTTCCCGGTTATCTAGTCCAATTACTAAGCTAACTTAGAAGGGTGTTAGGTTTATCTGGACAAAATAATGTGATGATTGTTTTCAGGAGTTGAAAAGAAGATTGGTGAATGCTCCAGTTTTGGCACTACCTTCTAGGAATGGTTAGTTTGTTATCTACAGTGATGCTTCATTGAAAGGACTTGGTTGTGTCTTAATGCATAATGATCGGGTAATTGCTTATGCTTCATGACAGTTGAAAACTCATGAGGTAAATTACCCTACACATGATTTATAATTAGCTTCTGTTGTTTTCGCTTTAAAAATATGGAGGCATCATTTGTATGGAGTAAAGTGTGAAATATATACCAATCACTAAAGTTTAAAGTATATATTCACTCAGAAATAATTGAACATGAGATTGAGGAGATGGATAGAATTAATCAAGGATTATGATTGTACAATTCATTACCGTTTGGGAAAAGCAAATAAAGTGGCTGATGCTTTGAGTCGAAAATGTAATGCTTCATTAACAATGTTGTGTTTGGAACGTGATCCTTTGGTTAAGGATTTGATGATCTTTGGAATAGAAGTTTTTGGTGTAGTATTTCCTTTTTTTTTGTTTTAGGTATCAGTGAAATCTTCTCTATCAGACAGAATCAAGAAAGCACAGAAGCAAGACAGTGAGTTTCAAAAAAAGGTAGAGTTGGTTCAGAAGGGTAAGTTGCCTGAATTCAACATTGATAATGATTGTGTTTTGAGATTTGGGAAGAGTTTGTGTGTGCCTTGTGATTCACAGTTGAAGAGAGAGTTTTTATGTGAAGCTCATAGTTCTTCATTTTCAGTTCATCCTGGCAGTACTAAGATGTACAGAGATCTGTGGGAATATTACTAGTGGGATGGAATGAAAATAGATATTGCTGATTTTACTGTGAAGTGTTTGACTTGTCAACAGGTAAAAGTAGAGCGGCAGTTACTGAAAGGGATGCTTCAGCCTTTACCAGTACCAGAATGGAAATGGAAAAATATATCCATGGACTTCATTGTGGGATTGCCAAAGACACCTCGAGGTAATAATGCAATCGGGGTTATTGTTGATCGCTTGACTAAATCTGGTCATTTCCTTGCTATACGAGATACTTTTTCCCAAGATCATCCTTCTCGATTGTATCTTAAAGAGATTGTCAGGTTGCATGGAGTTCCCCTCTCCATTGTATCTGATCGTGATCCCAGGTTTACTTTTAACTTTTGGAAAGACCTTCAGAAGTCGTTGGGTGCTGAATTAAATTTTAGTATAGCTTTTCATCCTCAATTAGATGGGAAGTCAGAACGAACAATCCAGAATTTGGAAGATATTCTACGTGCTTGTTCAATGGATTATCAGAGAAGTTGGGACCAACATCATTCTTTGGTTGAGTTTTCATATAATAACAGTTTTCATTCCAGTATACATATGGCACCATTTGAGGCGTTATATGGGAAGCGGTGTCGAACTCCAGCTTTCTGGGATGAAGTGGGTGAAAGGAAGCTGATTGGACCATAATTGGTAGAAGAGTTGGCAGAAAAAGTTCAGCTGATACAGAAACACATGAGAACAGCTCAGATCAGGCAGAAGCGTTATGTGGATAACAGGAGGAAGGATCTATCTTTTTAGGTAGGTGATCATGTTTTTCTCAAAGTCTCACAATGGAAAAGTGTGATGTGATTTGGTAAGAAAGGAAAGCTGAGTCCAAGGTTCATTGGAGCATATTAAATTATGGAGAGAGTTGGATCAGTTGCTTACCGAGTGGATTTACCTCCGAGTTTATCTCAGGTACACAATGTTTTTCATGTTTTGATGTTGAGAAAGTATATGCCAGATCCATCTCATGTTTTGAGTCCAGAGGTAGTTCAGTTGGAAAAGAACCTATCTTATGAGGAACAACCGATCCAGATTCTTGACCACAGGTATCAAGTGTTACAGAATAAGGTGATTCATCAGGTAATGGTTTTTTGGAAAAACTACATGATTTAAGAGGCAACATGGGAGTCTGAAAATGCAATGAGGGCTAAATACCCCCACTTATTCGATAGATAAATAAATTGTGGGGACGCAATTTTCTAAAGGGGGAGGGATGTAGCATCCCAAGTATGTAATGAATAACAGATATTTTTATCTATGTCTATTAATGAATTATATTGTGTTTTAGAGATTTAAATGAGAATAAATCCAATCTTAAGAATGGAATACACTAATATTTTTAAAAGATTGTTTTACTGCCTTTTGATGGAAAACCATTTTTAAATCAATATTTTGACAATTTTATAATCCCTATTTGTCAAAATAAACTTATTCTTTATTATTTGGGCATTGAAATTTACTTTGGGTAAATTTTTGGAATTTTTTTGATAAAGTTAATTTTTTTATTGAATAGTGAAAAATGTTGTATTTTAATTCAAAACCTCTTTTTAATATAATTTATATATATGACTAGATTATCTTTTGAATTGGTTTTATAGTTCAATTAGAATATATTTTTACCATTTAATCCAATAGTGGTCGTTGGAATTAATTTCACTTTGAAATTAGACTTAAACTAGTGTCAATCTTTTGATACTTGTTGTTTCATAAAAACACGGTATTTGTTCTGACAGCGGGAATTAATTATTAAATTAATTAATTTAACTTATATGTTTTGAATTTTTTAAAATAGACATCATTTTTGAATTCGGAATAACAAATATAGATTAGGGTGAAGTTTTGGTATTTTTTCTGAAAAACTTCAATTTTTGATGAATAGTGAAACCACTAAGTGGTACTTAAAAATTTGTTTTTTCGTTTAAATGAAATTTTACCACCAATGTGTTTTGAATTTCAAAAATCCAACATACATGGTTGTAATTAATAATTAAAATGTGGTTCAGTGGGATTAAAATAATTTTTTGGTGAATAGTAACTTTTATGTTTATTAATCGCGATAAGAGGTAATTAGTGTAGTTTAAGGTAAAAATTATGTTTTAATAATATTAAATGACCTTGGCACATGTACTAACCTTATTTAATGTGTCATGGATGACCAATAAAACCCATGGGTAGATTTTTGGGACCCGATGGAGCCACTTGTGTAAGATAAAGACATTAATGCCTTTTATTTAATGTTAAAGTAAAAATGACACAAACATGTATTGATTTATTAAAAGAATTTTTACATGGGTTTATACATGTCATATTTTTGACTATAAATAGTCATTGGAAATCTAAAAATATTTCCTACATCATGATTTTTTTTCTAATTTTTATACATTAAATAAATTAAATTATTTATGACACCATGATGATGCAGTGATGACCTCATTATTTAACGATTTAAATAAAATGAAAATATAATGTAAAATATAAGGCCTACACTTGTCAAAAACCTATTGGATTGGTGTATTTCGAACCCTTATCACCTTATACTATAAATTTATAATTTTGGGACCTCTTTTGTATCCGAAAATCATTTTATAGCAAAGTATCTTTTCTTAACTTTCCAAGAGTGTCCCTCCTCTCCTCTTATAAAAGGCCCCCACCTCTACCACCTTACCCACACTTCCAAAACCTTTGGCTCAGCCAAACCCTACCCGTTTTGTCTCTACACATACCTTTATAACTCTTAGAAGCCTCACTTTGGGAAGAAGTCTTCCCAAGGAAGCCTTTGAGCTCAAATCAAAAAGAGTTACCCGATTTAAAAGTAGTGTCTTCTCTTGTGTTCTTATGTTTTATTTTTCTTCTCCAACCCTCTAAACACTTTTTATTCCTTTATTTTGTAACAACACCAGTATCTTCAATAAAATAGTATTTTTTTATAATAATTATTAGAGCTACACTTACACACACCTACATCTAATGGTTAAAGAACATACTCTTTCTGTGGATGGCAAATTTCTTCCTCACGAAATAATGATTGTTCAACACTCATATAACACCTTCAAAGGTGGCCATTAAGATGCCACTATATTTATATACGATATATAATATGTTTATGTTTTACTTAACCTTCTGTATTTTTCATTTATGGCATACCATTATGGTTTCCATTATGGGTAAACGTGATATCTTCATTTTAGGAAGTGCGGACTACCGCCCCCGCAAAGTGATTTGATTCGTTAATACCATATGTGGTATGTATAAAGGATATATTGAATGATATTATATATGATACAATACTGGAATTATAATACTATTATGTATCATTATGTTTTAATTCCATTAAATATGAAATAGAAATGGAAGTAGCGTTCATGCGTACGTATGGCTTACTGTCTCCATGAACGGTGCATTTCATTTCTTACCTCTAAATGTTATGTAATATTATAAATGCATGTATATACTGGATATATATGATATATATTATATATAAATCATGAGTATAACTCTGGATATAATGGATACATGAACAAGTTGTAATTATAAAAAGCATATTTTTGACTCAAGTACCAATGATCGTTAAAATGACCGTTATTAACTTAAATAATTACATAGTGTTCATGACATGGTAATGAGTGATATAAAAGGAATAATGAAATTGAAAAAGGTTCTTAATCAAGTAGAAATTAACTCAAGTTTATTATTCCGGAGGTTAAAGAACGATCGAGTCAAGTCGGACCCGAGGTATGGGACTTCGTCTCAATCTCCTTTCATTGAGGCATATTATGTTTTATACACAACTTTCTCTTATACGGTGTATAAATCCCTTTGACTTTTACATTTATCCAAAAAGAATCTTTTTTATACGAAGAGTTTTACTAAATGAAAAAAGGGAATGTTTTTGTCATACGTATGCGGCGACAACGACTTCTCCGCCGTCGTGACCATTATTTGAGTTTCGGCGTCCTCTACATGCCATACCTTTTTTTAAAAGAAAAATAAATACCATGTTTTAATTTTCTTTTATTTTGGTATTGAAAATGGTTTTCATAATGTTTTTTATTATATCAATGTGTTGTATTGATATCTTGTGATTGAAATGTGGAAATGTTATGTTTCCTTTATGTATGTTTTATGTGATACGATTATGTTATGGTTCTTGGGAATTATTATGAAGACAGGTGGTTACGTGATTAACTAAGGGCCGGTGAGCCCGATATATCTCTCCAATGCATTGGGTAACACAAAGGGGTTAAACGTTGAGTTTCTTCGAAGAGATTTAGGGAATATACTGTGATGGGTATTCCAAACGTAACCAAGAGGGTTACTCCCTACATAAGAATGTTATGAATGCCTCAAGTTACCTTTATGTCTTATGATTTCTATGATTTATCCATGATTTGATGAGGTATGTTAAAGTGCTTATGTTTTATGGGTAAAGTATGATTTCATTCTTATGTATATATGTACTCATTTTTCCTTTCCATATTTTTATATCCCTTACTGAGCTTTTTATGCTCATCCCCATTTTTTGAAATGTTTTTCATAGGTCAAGGGAAGGGTAAATCACTACTGGAAAAGGGATCTTTCCCAACAGTTGTGTACCAACGGTTCTTTAAACCGTTGGCATATCATATCTTTCCCAACGGTTTCTATAAACCGTTGGGAAAAACCCCTCAATGCATAGTTTTCCCAACGGTTGTATAAAACCGTTGGGAAAGATAGGTTTTTCCCAATGGTTCTTAAGAACCGTTGGGAAAAGTGGTGAAGGACCCTTGTTTTCCCAACGGTTATATGGAAACCGTTGGGAAAGATGGTTTTTTCCAACGGTTCTTAGAACCGTTGGGAAAAGTGGTGAAGAAATTGGGAAAGGTTGGTCTTTCCCAACGGTTATTAAAAACCGTTGGGAAAAAAAGCCCCAAATACCAAATCGAGCCAGCGGCCTCCCCACATTACAGAAGCATTCACCTCGTGTCCTGCTGGAGCGATTTCTTGCGGAAGGACCTCCCAATCCCCACATCGTCCATCAGATCAGCACCTACCAGGTTAGACTCCTATATTTTATCAACAATATAGTTCCAGATCATATAAATCATATACTTCTATTCTTGATTTTGTTATTCCCAATTATTAGGGTTTTTGTAAAAATTGATGATTGTTTCATGGTGGTCATGTGCACCACTATAGGTACATTGATTCACTAATTTATTTTGGTATTTCCATAAAATTCGAATACAATTTATTAATGAATCAATGTTGGGTGTTAACATGAAATTCATGTTCTTGATTTTTGTTGAACACCTTATTTATGGTATGGGGTAAGATTATTTAAAGTGTAAACAAATACTTATATAGAATTTCTTTGTAAAACCTGATGGTTTAATTCTAGTTAAATGGAATCATAATTTTTTATGTTATTAATATTTAGTAATTGGTGAGGTGAATCATATATGTATATGAAAAATAGATCAAGATCATTTAGTATTGGATAGAATTATTCCCTAGTAATGTGAGACCCTTATGTTGTTGGGTGAGTATGGAGTAGTGAGATATATATGTATATGACGTGTCGTCTGCTCGACCACATCACAATTCATTCACCCTTTGATGTCGTCCGATTTCAGGCCATTCGGACTTCGTTCGGTCAGTTTGGACCCCCCCACGCCCGTTTATCAAGCGCGCGCAACGCTAAAAGAACGCATAATGAGTCCTCCCGCGCAGACCGCACGTCTGATTGACGTGCCGTCTACGCGTGCACGTCGCAAATAATAATGGGATTTTTGTCCTGTGATTTCAGGTCAATCCGATGTCGTCCGCTATGAGTTTGACCGTTAGACACCCGTTTTTGGCCGTTTTTGACGTGTACGAGTCAACTCTGCCACAATCTGAGCCGCGGTGTGACCGGGACCACTCAAACTGTCTCTCTTTTGTTCAAAATGGACTAAATTGTAAGTGAAATCAACAACTGACATACGGGAAACTGACCAAACACATTCGGATTCTATTTATATTTTAGGAAAACGATCCATGGGTCATATGTGATGTGTACGAGTCAACCCCAACTCAATCCGTGGCACCGTGGGGCCGGGACCACCCAAACTGCCTCTCTTTTGTTCCAAAGGGACAATATTTTATGTACATACGCCAAACCGATCAAACAGATTATGATTGTGTTTAAACTTTAGGACAATGATTCATGCCTCATATGTGACGTGTATGAGTCAACCCCGCCTCAATCCGAGGCCCGGTGTGGCCGACACCACTGAAAGTGGCTCTTTTTTTAAAAATGTACTTAATTTTAAGTGAAAACAAAAATTGACATACGGAAAACTGACCAAATGCCTACGGATTCTGTATAAACTTTAGGAAAACATTTCATGGGTCATATGTGATGTTTACGAGTCAACCCCACCTCAATCCGAGCCATGGTGTGGCTGGGACCACTAAAACTTTCTCTCTTTTGTTGAAAATGGACTAAATTGTAAGTGAAATCAACAACTGTCATACGGGAAACCGACCAAACGCCTTCGTAATCTATTTACACTTTAGGAAAACAATCCATGGGTCATATTTGATGTGTAAGAGTCAATACCACCTCAATCCGAGGCATGGTGAGGCCGACACCACCCAAACCGTCTCTCGTATGTTAAAAATGGACAACATTTTACATACATACACCAAAATGATCAAACAAATTCTGATTGTGTTGAAACATTAGGATAACAATCCATGGCTCATATGTGACATGTACGAGTCAACGCCGCCTCAATCCGAGGTCCGTTGGGGCCGACACCACTCCAAGTGTCTCTCTTTTGTTTAAATGGACATAACTTTAAGTGAAAACTGTTGACAAACGCCAAACCAACCAAACGCATTAGGATTCTATTGAAACTTTAGAAAAACGATCCATGGGTCATATTTGACTTTTACGAATCAAACCTACCTCAATCCAAGCCACGGTGTGGCCAGGAACACTCAAATTGTCTCTCTTTTCTTGAAAAGGGACTAAATTGTAAGTGATATCAACAACTGACATACGAGAAACAGACCAAATACCTTCTAATTCTTTTGACACTTTAGTAAAACAATCCATGGGTCATATGTGACATGTACGAGTCAATCCCACCTCAATACGAGTCACCGTGGGGCAGGGACTGTTGTACCTCTCTCTCTTGGATTTTAATGATCACAATCACTCTCATCGTGATCTAATATTGTTTCAAGTGTTTTTGTTAATAGACATGATTTCAGGAGCAAGAAGTGGCAAAGGAGGAAAAATGGACTGTTTTCATGTCCACCGGCCAACCGGTGGCCTCAGCACCGGCCAGCCGGTGGAGGCTGGACAGAAGGATCTTCCCTCTGTCAAGACCACCGGTCAACCGGTGTCCCACCACCGGTCAGCCGGTGGAACTCCATCAAATAGTGTGACCTACTGTCTCACCACCGGCCAGCCGGTGGCCTCCTCACCGGCCAGCCGGTGGAACTCCTTCAAATAGTGAGACCTACTGTCTCACCACCGGCCAGCCGGTGGCCTTCTCACCGGCCAGCCGGTGGCTCCTGGGCAGAAGCACTCTCCACCTTCCAAGGCACCGGCCAGCCGGTGGACAAGCACCGGTCAGCCGGTAAGCAAAGTCAAACTAGTCGTTGGAGCTTGACCAGACTTGTCTACTTGATCCCCAACGGCTCCGAAAGCCCTCCAACGGCCATATTGAAGTATTTGGGAGTATTTCTCCTATAAATAGACGTCCATGGATGCCGGGAACACCACCGATCATATACCGAAGCATACCAAAACTATTTTGATCATTTGAGGCTCCTACGACAATTCTCAAAGGCTACTTGAGTTCCAATTGCCATCCTTGAAGCTTGGGCTGCCTCTACATCAACTACACTCACCTCTTGGCGCTCAAGGCTTCCTCTAGTTTGTTCTAAATTATTTACTTCAATTGTTTAGTTCTTAATTGGGTTTGTATTAAAACAAACCACCCTTTTTCTTCCTTCTTTCAATTTGGGTTTCTTGCTACAACCATAATAAAAAAGCAAGCTGTAAGAAGGTGATCTAGCCTACCTTAAAACGGCTAGTGGGTTTCTTGCTATAACCATTAAAAAGCAAGCGGTCGTATAAATCTCCCAACGGTTGAGTTGGGAGCGGAGACGTAGGCTTGAGTTTAAAGCCGAACTCCGTTATCAATTGTGTCTTGCCTTTTTACTTTCCGCTGCATTTAAATTTGTTTTAAATTGTTAATTAATTTTAAAAAGGCAATTCACCCCCCCTCTTGCCATCACCTCCGACCCAACAGGGACCACCCAAACTACCTCTCATTTGTTCAAAATGGATTAATATTTTACGTACATATGCCAAACCGATCAAATGGATTTTGATTGTGTTGAAACTTAAGGACAATGATCCATGGATCATATTTGATGTGTACTAGTCAACCCAGCCTCAATTTGAGGCATGGTGTGGCACTTACTGAGTTACAAGTGATGAGACTCCTATGAAAATACCTTTTCACTATATATTATAAAAGTGGTTGTCGTATGAAGATTGAAATGGGTGTAAATAATATTTGACTTATTGAAACTCGGATTCAACTATACTGGATGAATTTTGTCATATGAAGATTCAAATGGGGAATTATTCACCATGACTCTATTCAAAGAGGTGGTGTTCTTTTTTTTTGTTTTAAGTGTGTCAGTGTTTTTGTCATATGAAGATTCAAATGGGGAATTATTCAGCATGATTCTATTCAAAGAGGTGGTGTTTTTTTCAGTGTTGTTTTTTATGCAGGTGCACTGGAGGGGCCACTGGAGGAGCTGCTGACAATTCTGAAAATACTGAATACCAACGGTTGTAAACCGTTGGTATACTTTGCCATACTTAAACATATGGCAACGGTTTCCATGAAACCGTTGGGAAAAAATCTATACCAACGGTTTACAACCGTTGGTATAAAATAAAAACCATTGAATTCCCAACGGTTTCATGAAAACCGTTGGGAAAAATACTATACCAACGGTTCACAACCGTTGGTATAAGATGAGAATATAGTATTCCCAAACCGTTGGGTAAACCTATACCAACGGTTCAGCAAGAACCGTTGGCAAATCCACACCTACAGTGGGCTACCCCAACGGTTTACTTCAAACCGTTGGTATATATCTTTCCCCACGCCTTACTTCCCTACGGTTTGGACAACCGTTGGTATAGAATATACCAACGGTTCTCCAGCCTATACCAACGGTTTAGAACCGTTGGTATATCCTTTATTTCCAGTAGTGAATGATATGATGATAGTGTCAAGGAAGTGTCAAGAAAGAATCCATCGTTTATTTTAAATATGTTTCCGTTGATGGGAAAAAAGTGAATACTATCTTTTATGTAACCACTTTGTTTAAATGTGGAATGTAATGCATGTTTTATGATCTAATTCTCTAAAACTCTAAACCTGAAAAGATCCTCAATGTGTAATCCTTTAATAACTCGAGATTAAGTAAGGTTTAAGGTGGGGGCCTTATAATAATAGTATAAAATAACTGATGGTATATTTCATTGTACGTCTTAGAGATTTTTGGTTGATGATCTAAATTATAATATCAATACACCCACATGAACACTTCCTAACTACCATTAAGAACCAAAAGTATTCAATGAACAAATATTAAGTGTCAAAATCATGAGACCAATCCTATAGGATAAACCCACAATAAAATAACTCTCAAATTATGGTATACACATAATAAGAGATCTTAGAATCCTTCAAACATTAAATAGTTAATGATACCAGATCAATTGAGTAAAAACTACTTACCTTCCTGATCTTTAAACATATCATTTTTCGTGTCAACAATCACAAACAAGATATTCTGATCCTCTTTAACTTCTCACACATTTTTTCCATTATACATTCTACTAAGGGAGTCCACTATAATATTTACTTTTTTTCAATGGAATATAAAAGATGAAAATAAAAATATTGAAAATATTATACCAATTTATGTTGGTTCAAATTTATATCTCCTTAAGAAGAGAAATACAATATATACTTATGATTGGTATATTCTACAAATAACTCACAGAAGAGTTAATTACTCTAGCACTTTAGAATATGCAATATAGTATCTACCACAATGTCTTGGGTTTAAAAATTAAACTCATGTCACTATAACTTCCTAGAACCAGAGTCCACCACTTGAATGTACTACATTATCCCACATCATTGTCTTACATTGGATTCAACATAATATTCTAGTATACCATAACACAAATCTTGAAAAATCAAGATATGTGTTGTTATAATCTTCTTATTCGACTCCAAATAAATCCTTCTAACATTATTACCACTAAACATGATTCACTTATTTCTTTATAGAGTTATCATTCGAGAAACTATAAATGAAAATATATGAATGAATAAAATATATTACTAAGAAATTATTCAAAATCATCAAAAATTAATAGAATTATTAGGAACTTCCCCAGGCAATACTTCCTCTACTTTCTCATGACCCATAATAACTCAAGAATTCAATGTAATATTCGCTAATATTTTAACTTCATGAATCCAAAAATAATACTTATATAACATTGAATAATGATTATTCTCTCGAAATGTCCCTAATACCATATGAATATTCCTTCCATTCTATTCTCATGTTCTTGAATATAGAAGGACATCATTCACAAATACTTTATAAAATTTTTCTAAGAATGGATGTAAAATTATACTCATTAGGGATTTTAATACAGTGTGAACAATAGTGAATCTGAACATAATTATTGTGTATTTTAAATGCACATACTGAATTTAAAAATCCATTTTTTATGTCATCATTTCACTCATATAGTTTATAGTTCCCAAAAATTAAATAATTATTTGATACTAATTTATCCCCATTAAATTAGTTAAATAATTCTTAAATTAAAGTTAAAGGATAATATTTCTTAATATTTAACTAATTTACCCTTCAATAGTATACCTAGAAATATATAATCCCATTATATTTATTTGAAAATAGAATTTGAGCACCTTATGGATTGGTAATAGGTATAATGAATTATTCAAACTCTATCAATAAAAACATAATTTTAAATTATTTAAACTCTTCTAGTGTCTTGAAAAAATTATAAAACTCATATCAGCACAATTCCAAGTGCTATATCAATATAATATTACACCTTTTTTTAAAAAATATCAAAAAAATCCTTAGAAAATATACCTTGAACTAAGTATATAATATGATATAATGCTTCTAGTTTCAATTCATTAACAGTGATGATAAGTAAAAAAATATATTTAAGATGTAATCACTCCAATATTCCCATTATTCCACCCAATTATACGTTCTATATATTCTTACTCTCTAACAAGTGTATATTGAGTTTTTTAGGAGATGAAAAAGTTACTCAACTTTCATATAAGTCTATAAAATATTTCAATTTGGTCAAAAAGTATTTACCCCTGATAACATCCATGATTTTCATGTAAATAGTGTAAGCATTTTGGTGTTTTTTAAGTGATCCTACCAAAAGAGTAAAGGAAAAGAACATTTTACTCTCATATAACTACTTGGCCAATATATTTTTGATACATTGGAGGGTTTGATATGTTTCTAGTACTAACACAATTGATATACCACATTATCAAAAAAATGAGAAAATATTATTTTAAATATAGAATAATCAATGGTAGAAGATGGTAGAAATGTACCTCTTACTATAGAAGGAACTTCACTAGTGCCTTTCATTAATTTATTAACTAAAAAGCCTTCCAAATACATTATTATAACTTTATGGTTATGATTGATTCCCTATAAGAGGTAACAATGACTATTAACCCTATCCCACTCACTTATCACTCCACTAAGATCTCTTATAAAGTGGATTATTCCATTAATAGTTAGTCCACGATCTATAAATAAATAGTATGAATCATAAAATATTTCTAGATAAAACAGTCTGAATGTGTAGAACTATAAAACCTATAGAAAACCCCATACCTTCGACATTAATGGAATTTATTAAACATATATAGATATAAAGTTCTATTGATTCATGAATGAACACAATGGAAACAAACAATATGGGATCCCTCATAACAATGAGAGAGAGTACTTCCACCTTTATTGCCTTACCTAGATCAACATTCACTCATTTATTCCTAGAATCTCTTTCATATAAAAGATGAACCATTATATCTAATAATCCATTGAAAATTAATCTCAAACAACACTACCATCTCCATAACATCAAAAAAGGTAAAGATATTAAACATCAAAACTCATATCTATAATGTTTCTATCAATCCCATCTTGAATTTTCTAGATTTAAAATCCAAATCCCCCAACATCTATACTGAGAAATGGTATATGTAAGTTAATATATTTGTGTATGTCATTACATATATCATCCCATAATAAATCTTTATAAACTCCAAATATTTTCCTCAAAAATGGTTTCTAGGTATAAAATATTGAAATTGAATTCCCAAAAATGATTCTGGTTGAGTTTTGGATACTTTATTATCTAAAACATCTCATCGAACCGCTGACAACCTGCTACATAAAATACAAATATGTTTAGTTGAGTCTAATGTTTCTATAATATCTCAAAACAATAAAATATGAAACAAATAATATGAAACCACTCTAAACAATCATGATATACATTAATATATAAAGTAAGAGTGAGATGGAAGTATAATTATTATATAATGATTTAAATTTAGGTTTATTATCATGGTGTTTACCTACCATTGGCTTTTGGTGATTGACTAAGACCCACAATAACATGAAGATTAATGGGAGATTTTTTAGGATAAAAATGATCATAAACTATTATATATATTTTTTAGGGGTTCACATAGTTACATAATTAACATTAATGAAGAGGATCATGTCACATTCCTTTCTAAGAAATTGGAAATTTGTAATTTGACACTACATAGAACAAATCATGAAATAACCCAAATTCCCTCTTATACAACACTATATATTAGTGATTCTCTTATTTAATAAAATATTCTAAATTAATAACTAAAAAAATTAAATTCAATATGTATGTTCTAACAAAAAATATTTCAATTATTAATAAATCAATTGATTATGTCATACTAACCTACTCATTAATAATAAGTTAGTATTAAAACACTATTTATTTTTTATACATGTTTCTATTATTATAAAAGTTCAAATTATTCCTTTATTATATTGAATAATCATATCCTAGAACAAGATATTTTGTGTCATTATATATATTCCTAAATATACACATATACTCATGATGCGTGAGACTTAGAAAATAAAATAGACTCATTGAAAATGCTGAAATTAAATCCCAACTACCCATGGTTGATCATGCTTAAAATATAGGAATCCTAGACAGTCATATTTATGGTCTACTTCATGGGCCTTGAGAGTTTAATCTAATGATATCTTTCAATCTCTTACCCAATATCCCTTCATTTTGTATGATACCATTTTGTATGGATCATTCCCAAATACTCTACAAACACAATTTATTTCATCATAGGACATCAAGTGAACCTCATGGATTCCATGAGATGGAATAAATAATGAGGGAATTATTTCTTACAAGTGGGATATAATTTAAACTCTTTCGATTCACACATAAATTCTTAGATAGGAACACCAAAATTCTTGCATAAACTTTGGTTACATAAAATAATTTTACAACTACACCTACTTTCCAATGAAGACCATTTTTTTCAGGGGATACATCAATAGTCCATAAAGTGGAATTTACATGAAATGTAACTCCATAAAAATATACCAGGAAAACATCCATAAAACTCTTTATACATGTGAATATGGATATAAAATATATACACACAGATATTGTCAACTAAACACATCCTAAGAATCAAAAAACGCTTATAGATATAATCTATCAAGAAAATCAGCATGAAGAACCCCAATTTCCTCACCCCATTAATCCACCAAAAATTCTAAATGTGTACTCCCTAAAACATTACTAGAGTTGAAACATGTACCCATACTCTGATTCATTCATCCTTCAGGTGTATGTGCTTTTTTACATGGGAAACATAAAATAAGGTATAAATTCATTTTGGTAGAACATTTGATGGGTGTGAGTACAATATACCTTATGGTAGTTTCCACTTAACCTAATCCATTGTTTCATAAAACTGCATGTGAAGCATTATTGTATAATGTGGGTATATAGAAAGCGATAAATATTAATTCTACTCAAAATAATAGTTTTTAAAAAATTATCCATGATCTTCCAACTACATGTAAATAGAAATCATGCTTTAACAACACATCAATAATCTTAATAAGTATTAGCTAAACCTTCTTTTATCAATGCCCATAATCCAATTATGGTACCTTTCCACCATAAGGGACCTATCAATGGAGAGTGTATCTAAGAACCCATCCTATAAAGGAGAAAATGTGTTTGTGTGTTTGTGTGTGTGTGTGTGTGTGTGTTTGTGTGTGTGTGTGTGTGTATGTATCAATATTCATATTCCCTAGTAGGACAGTCTCTCCCCATAAAGAGGAATTATATATTCACCTTTGGCTCATACTTACTAAGGTGTTTACATATATTTTCAAATGAAGGAACGTGTGTGTGATTTTATATCCATAATCAGATATTTATATGTATCCTTATTATATAAGAGGCCTCCCATCTTATTGGGTGGAACATATAAAATATATGAGATATTAATGTATTAAAATTACACATGTGTTGAGATAAAACGTAAAAGACACTGAATAGCACATTCATGTATAATACACAACTATAAAAGTCTATAAATATTAAATTTAATCAATAGAAATCCATAAGAATAGAAATAATTATTATATAAAATTATAGCAGAGTTACATATTGTATTTAAATGAAGTTTTAATCCATAAAACACTAATAGAATCACACTTAGGAACTTAATATAATAAATACCATGATAGGTATATCAAAAAAATTAAACAACTATGTCCTTACCTGGATTCCCCTAGCATGGTTTTGTAAGGCCCAGTGGGTCGTACAATGATAGTGATTGGGGGGTGAATCAGTTTCTACCAAATTTTACTTTTTTTTTTAAAAATTACTTTTAATTAATCCCTATTAAAACAAAACTATAACACCAAGTAACATAATCAAAATAATAATCAGATGATTTTAAAAAATGGTTTCACTATTTTAAATATCCATGAATTTTCAATATTAGAGTTTCAGAGAATTAGAAATTAAATTATATAACAATGTGTACATTTCCAATGATTGTACATTTTTTCCACAAAAATGGTTCTTATATTTACACTCTTGTTTAATTCATTAATTTTTCCCTTCCTTCTATATATTTCAACATTGAACTTAATATGATTTATACACTTCATTAATCCTTGGGAAAACCTTAAAAAATATGGCATGATAAAAACAAAGCGTAGTATGACATAAAAATGAAAATAAATTCATTAATATTTTTGAAAATCCTAATAATCCATTAGAAATTTTCTATTTTATGTAACAATCTTTAAACTAAAATAATAAATTATTTTCAAATATGACTACATTTATTATTAACCTTTTTTCCTAAAATATATCATCATAAAAAATAAATGAAAAATTATAATCATCCGGGTTTCTTGAATGAAATGAAAAAATTACTTTGAAAATACCCCTTTAATATAAGAAGGTAATAAACATTATTCAAATCATATGCACATCTTCTTTACTAATGAAATAAAAATATTTCAATAATATCTCATTTTCATATATATAAAATCATGTAGGTACGTTTGGACATAATCTTCAAATGAATCTTATAGTCACTCTTACAAAGGAATAATTTTTTGGTTTATTTCCATTATGTCACCTCTTAGAAAACATATCATTACCCAATACATTGGTGTGATAAATCAGACTCACCCATAAAAATAAAAATTTCCAAAAACCATAACATAAATTAAATATACAAAATATTTAATTTACATTACAAAACTCAATATAATTGTAATTTGATCCAATAAGTTAAATCGAATTACGTTAACTAATAAAAATGATAAGAAATCTCTTTATATCATGAAGACATTTAAAAAATAAAAAATTACTAGAAAAATAATAATTATGGATTATTTTAAACCATATAAATTAATTGATTAATCATGAAATTGAATAATTTCTATGATGATTCAAATAGGCGATCATGTGGTAAACATTAAAAAATCATTTCTTACTTTAGTAAAGAGAGTCAAAAGTGACTCATATACAGAAACATTCAAAAGAATCATTTGAAAACATTGAAATTAAAGTAAAAAATATATTTTAAAATTATGTTTAACTATATTAAATGTGTAAATAAATACATTATTGAAACATTTAAAAGAACATGGATATGGAGTAAAATGATATAAAATCATTAAAAATAAATTTTAAAAGAACAATATATTTTTGTATATTCATTCTCTAACAAATAAATGTTAAAATATTTTTAATCCTATACTTTATTAAAGAATATGATTATGATTATTCTTATTCTTTTAAATTCAATTATTATCATGTTTTATTTTGTCATTAAATCATTTCAATTAATGTTGGTTGTTTTGTTGGTAATTTGGTCTAAAATAACTTCAATGTGTTGAACATGGTCAAGGGGTCATGGTTACATCATATAAATAGTATTAAAAAATTTATAAAAATTATTTTTATATAAAAATTAAACTTTTAGAACAACCAATTTCTATTTCTGATAACTAATGGTCTATATCATTCATGGAGGTGGTAGTCAGCATGTAGCCATGAGCGACACTTTCATCTCTCTAAATGATAAAAAGTTAATAAATAATAATAATTTTCACCATTAATGAATCTATAGAATATTATAAATCTTAAATTCGTTAATTAATCTATCCTTATGGAAATCCATATAATGTTAAATGAAAAATAAATCCCATCACTTCATGGAGGTGGAAGTCCACTTATACGAACATGTGGTGTTCTCTTTTTCAAATAGATTAGAGGGTAATAATTAGATAATATTTCATATTTATAGAATCATAATGATGTAATAGACATAAGATATATATATTAAAGTGTACATTATAAACAGATTTGTGTGATGATGATGAAAATTGAAATACATCGCTTCGTGGAGGCGATATTTTGTACGTACACAAGACTGAATACTTTATTTCCCATTGGATTGAAAAGACATAGCTAATAGTTGTTAGATCATCATAATAATATTAAAATATATTATTTTTGTTTATTTAATTTTTATATTATGGTTATAATAAATTTTAAGGAGGTAGAGGGAGAATGAAATTTAAAAGAATTTGGTTAATGCTTATACTTCCTCCTTAGATACCCTTATTCGGCTTACACCTTAAGCCTTATAGGATTGGTATTTTGATGAGAACATGACCTATATAAAGTGGGTAGGATATTTAGTCATGGATATTAGAATATTTTAGTTACTATTTACTCATTATTATTTTTATTAAGTGAGGATAGAAGGATCCCTTTTATAATGGAGGGGAGTTTCACTCTCAGGAATATTAAAGTATTCAAAATAATAGAAAGAAATTTTCATGGGAATGTGGAAATAATATGGTAAAAAGTGTATATTATCATTTATTAATAGAACAATAAAATCAAAAAATAAAAAATTCAAAAGGAAATATTGATATTCGTATCATTATCTATTATTTTAAGGCCCTCATTAATGATTTTAACCATTATCGTGGTGAGAAACTTTTACCACGGTGACTATTAATTTTAATTAAAAATAAAATTGATCTTATTAAAAAATTGTAAAATTATTATCAAAAATATGAAATCCATTTAATATGTTTCAATTTCACTAATTTGGAAATATCCCTTTTAATATAAGTCTGAAAAATTCAATAGAAACCCACGTTTAGAAAAATTGTTTTTTAAGCATAAAAATGATTTTCACTAAAATAAACTCATATGATGATTCTGATCGGATAAATTGGATTATATTAAATAAAATGAGACTTTTTTAATATTTTAAACCAAAAAAAATAAATGATCTAATTTAAAATTTATTAAAAGATAAGTATCGAAATAAAATTTGAATAAAAACATTACTAAGATTTCAAAAATGTAAAAGAAGGTTTATAAAATCCATATTAAATTTTTTAATGAAATATATTAATTATTAAATATGTTTAATAAACATTCATATAATTATTATATAATGATTATATCCTAAAATTATAGTAACTATAAAATAGGTATTTTCACTATTTACATAAAAATCAACTTTTTTAGAAATGTCCCCAAAACATTATCTTATGGTCATTTTGAAATGATGATGTCAAAATATAAGTCCATTTTTCCTAATTCATTATATAAAATTAAAAAATTTGTTTATTAAATAGTACCATATAATATATGGAATACATTTTGATAAATAAAACTATTCAAATTTTTTATTGAAAAATTATATACAATTATTTACAAAACATTAATGAAAATGAACACATAAAATAATTAAATTAAAATTATAAAATTGATTTAATTTTTGGATTACCATGTTTTTACCAGAACCTATACCCCAATTAAGAGGAATGGATCTATAATGTGATCTCAACAATACCAATGTATGCAACGAAAAATAAAACAAGAATAAAAACACATAATATTTACAAGGTCTGACCATGAAGTGAGACCCACTACATTACCTTTTAAACATTGTCGAGTACACATATTTAATTATCAATTTAATTTTAAATGATTATAAGTGAATTTATAAGTTTCACATAGGTGTTAGGTGGGTATCATCAAATTCCCTGATAAGGTGTAATTTATTCTTAATCACAAGTTCATCAATGAATTTATTTATAATAGTACAAAAATTTATTAATGAGTCTTACACAAAACAATGAATAGGTTTTAAACTTCCAAAAAAATATCAACACACATGTCCAAGAAATATGTTCTTGTTCTCCACTAATAAACACAATGACTATTTTTTTGAGTTTTTATTCTACTAATGGGGCACTTTTTGAGATTTTTTATAGTAGAGATTATATCGGTCCCCTTGTATGTCATGAATTTATTTATTTATAAAATATTATAATATCACAATTTCTAATTTTATTCTTCATCAATATTTATAGTTTATTCTTTAATGTACATATCTAAGTATTCTTACTACCATTCACTCTCTTTTGGATTCACAAAAAATTAACCATAATCATCAAATCTAGTAGATCTTTCTGTTATATCCACTCACATAATATATCTTTAAAAAATCTAAGTCTCGCAAAACAAATTATATCTTATTATCATGTGTATATTCACTATGAATCCAAAATATTTTTTATCATGTCATTAAAAATATTGTTGATTCATTACTCCATGAAATATCTCTATTTAAATATTGAGATATTTGGTATATTTAAACACTTATGTTTCCATTTATTATCCCTAAATATGATGAATTATTCCTCATGATAAAGTATAATGAACTTTCTGAGTTACTACTTCTACATTGTTCTCATAATAAAGCATACCCATAGATGCATAAATTCTCATATAGTACCAAGCTCAGATGTGGTATTATTTCCAAAAACATATTGCATAAAGAACATATAGATTTTTATTATTTATTCACAATTAGATCATAGAATATACATAGGCCTTGTAAAACATTAATCTAAATAGCATACGTAATATAATAATTAGATTTCCATTTTTCATTGCAAAACTTAATTATAGATTTCTTAAGATTTAACTATATATAAAAGTTCATGACCCTTACACAGAGTATGCTGTTTACCATTACATATTATAAAACTTATGAATTTTGTCATTACATGGAAATAAACCACACATAAATAGAAAAAAAATTTTGTTTATCTGGAACCCATTTACCAGTAAATGTTACTACATGATCACCCTTACATCACATCTATGGCATAAACATTATTCATCATAATGCAAGGTTACTATGGGTTGTTTTCTTCTTCGATAAATTTTTGAACCATTTTGAAAGGATACACGATATTTTTAAAAAAAAATTAATATCCCACATAGATACATATTGTTTCATTTTCTTTTAACACGATGTCTGTTTGATTTGTGAGAAAATTGTAGAGTCATAAATGCATGAGATTATTTTTTTCACTATCTGTGATGAAACATCTTCATTGAATCATCAATAGCATTTCATTTCACACATAATAAATACTTATAGGTATTATTCTATATAAAACAACCTTCGAGGATTTATATTTTCTAACTGATGATGTGGGTATATTATTCTTGATCAGTTTTTCTCGAAGAATAAAAACACCAAACATGAAACACTATATGTCATTGTATTAAATACAATGTGGTTGAGTGACACTAATTTTTACCATGTGTGGAATTATTTAAATCTCATTCCCCCATATATTAAAAAGTGAAAAATGGTGAAGTATATTTATCCCAAATTTATGATCCCTTACTAATGGCTCTAAAAAATAAGCAAATTCATTCTAGTAGCACCTTCATAAAGTTTATCAGTTGTCGGTTGTCAAGTAGGACCAACCATTCCACCCCACACAAGTTGAAACTTCAAATCTATTTTATAACTATTCACTAACCCATATGTAATAAGATTATCATGCATAAAATATTCCTCACTTATGAAAATTCATTGTTCTCCCGGTGACGAATTCCTTTAAGCTTGGCTGGTACTTTCTATTGTGCTGCTTTGATTGCTAGATAGAGTTGAGCTGAATTTTTTAAAAAACTCTAAACAAAAAAAATCCTCTAGAAAATATTTTTTATTTATTAATAATGGAAAATTATGAATATCTTCCAACAATTATGCACACAACCATAATCATATATTTCCTTCATAAAATTATAGTAGCATGTAATAATTTTTTGTAAAAAAATAATAGCCACTCCAAAGAACTAAACTTTTCGTTTTAAGTTCCCCAAAATCAACTGATATTGTATATATAATTATTTATATAGATAGTACTCAACTATCTTATCATTATCTTTAGTAAATAAACATTTTTTAAATAGATACACTAATACACATATTAACAACATATTTCACATGAATTATTAAGTTGTACTAATAAAAATACATCCTTCAAACATTGGTTAATCAACCTACGCTTTTTTATTTGTTGTTAAATCTCTTGAATAAATTTTATATAATATATGTGTATTCTCACACCATTTCATATCACCAATATTGTTAAAAACTTTAGAGGTGTATTTAAGGAGAGAAACTATCTTATCATTAATAACTATCATTTCATTTATGAATTTAAATTTATCTTATACTAGTAGAAAAAAATGATAGGTACCACATGTTCACTAGTTACGAGCCTCCTTTTGTAGAATAGACTTGTTAGCATTTTCAAATAAATAACATTTATCAAATGGTGAATTTCGTTTTACTTTAATCATTATAATAATTTTTTCTTTGGATGGAAGTATAGCCATGAAATAATTTCTCCATGCCCAACATTCATGCATCTTATAGACATCATTCCAAGTAATCTTAGATCATCATTATTTAACTCATATCGATATATTGGAATTATTCTTTTATTGTGATTACTTTCTTACCTTTATCTTTTTAATATTATTAATCATCTTCTAGTTTCTTTTAATATTCCTAATGTTTCATCAAAACAATCAAACATTTCCTTTTAATAACCATATCGTTTTGGTACTTTTCACATTGAGTTATCAAAACTTTTGTGATTAATTTATTGAACAATTCCTTTAATTTTTCATTAGGTATGTTCTCAATTAAACTAACCATCTTATTATTTCCTTAGATTAAATATCTATTTGGATTTATCTTTTATATTTTATATTTATTTTCAATTCATGTTCACAAAATTCCTTTGTATATCCCTTCATTTCACAGTAGAAGAAAATAAATTTTAGATTGACATCATTGGTATCTATTTTCTGTTACAACTTATGATTATTTTTCTTAGTTGTTTTCCTCTCTTGAATAACTTTATTTTTTTTCTTCCAATGAAGGTTTTCCTCCATTATTCTTCTTAATTTGACTTATTTTCTCAATAGAATAATATTTTTTCTTGTTTTATCATGTTGTTTATCATAATAATTATAAATATATAATATTCAAAACTCATAGATATTTTTAGTAATCAATTTTTTTTTTTGAAAAACAAATTACTTAGCTTCTGGGAATTACAAATTTTTACAATTGGTTTTTTCACTTCCCAGTTTTCCCCGTTTAAATATGTTTGCTTTTAGTTTTTTGGGGGTTTAAATATCATACCAATAGTTCTATACTATATTCTTATATTTTTAAAAATACACGATATATCTTAGAAACCATTATTTTCTTTATTGGAATAGATTTTTTCCAAAACATTAAAAACTATAATATTATTGTTATTTAATTTTTTTTTTGACTTATTTTGGTGAACCATAACTTTTAATCAATATTTTATACACTAATAACATGATAGAATTATTATTATTATTTATATCCATCCATTTCCATTATTTTATAATTTAAAAATATAATTATACATGTAAAAATTACTACTATAATTAGATTTTGGGATGGATGGCACCTTTATCCAGGGGCTTGATATGGTTTGATCAAGTGATATATACTATATCTTATTTTAAATTATTTGTTCCTTATTGGAGTCCAAAGTCACTATAGAAACTTGAATGGTGGCTTATTTTCTTTCAAAAGTTTTGGAAGTTCTGATTGAGTAGTTTCTTAATTTCTCAGCTCTAAGCCAATCTCAAGTCACTTGATGTTAAAGGAATATTTTTCATTCTCAAATTATCTCGGTTATACAACCCTTTACTGCTCCAACACCTTGTTTTTTTCATCATGAGTTTTCATAATTCTTTGTAAAAATTTATCAAGTCATTTTGTTAATTTTACATTAACCTTTAACTGAGTGTATTTTACAATTTTGGATTTCTTATACAAATTCATTAAATTAGTTATCACTTTATAAAAAATTATTCCTTTTACTTATTCTCACAACCATAAATTTGTGTCTTATCTTAAATTAGAAAAAGGTTTTCATTAAAATGTGTGATAGATTCATATTTGGATTAATCAAGGTCTATAAGACAATTTCACATTAAAATCATTATTCGTTATACATCATCCATTTCAACCATTTTTTATTATGGATATGATTTTTCATATATAATTTACGTAACTAAATAATGTATATATATTTGACTAATTAAATAGTATGATTCTTTAAATATCTATCAAAATGGGATAATATGTCTTAAATTGTTTTGATAGACTCGTCTTTTCCCACTATTAACTATATGAACTTATCACTTCAAAAGGATCCCATCTGACAGAAATTACATACTTACAATTATCACCATGATAATATTTTAATAATTATTTATCCTTATTTTACTACCCTGTTATTTTCCTCAATATATTTCCCAATTTTTTCCTATTTTCAAATTTTTTTTCCGAAAAAAAATTTATTTGTTTTAATATGAATAATGTTTGAGTCATCCATCTAATAAAGAAAAAAATTTTATTAAAATCTTCACATCATGTATAAATTCTAAAAATATGTGTGGAAAGATAGATCCAATATTATACATAATTGGGATTTGATTCCTTTTTAAAAGACCAATCGATCATGTAGAGACACTAAGAGGGGTAAATTTGTGTCTATCAAATTTTACTTAGTTTTAACATTCCTCTTAATGAAACTATCTTACACTCAAAAAACATTACTATTTAAGAGGACTAGATTTTTAATGTAAACTCAACTACACATATGTATTTAATGAAAAATAATACTAGAATAGTAGCATAAAAATTTTCATGATTAATCCTCAATGTGAAGGCATATATATTATCATGTTTAAAATTTTTGAGTATATGAATTTTTTAATTACCATAATTTTTAATGATTACATGTGAAGTTATATCTTTCTCACAAGTGTTATGTAGGAATCGTCAACTTCACTAATAAGAAGTTATTTTTACTTGAACCACCAGTTGTTTAATAAATTTATTTATACATATACCACAATATATTCTATGTTCCAACATGAACAAATGAACTTTCATCAACAACTTTAAAATTATCAACTCACTTGTGTCGGAATGATGACCTTCTACTATACTCATAAAAATATTTATTATCTAATTACAATGTTTTTTCCCAATAAGAGGCATGATACTAATAATTTTAATAAAAGAAAATTTTTCTCATTTTTATATCATTATATTATTTATTTCTTAAATATTATATTTTAATTGGATCCACTTTCATTATTCTTTGAGAGTGTTGGTTTCTTTTTTAATGCACCTTTCAATCACTACACAATTAATTTCACTAAATTTAAACTTTGTATAAAATTAAAAATGTTCATTAGAGATGATATTTATTGATGGTTTATTTAATCATGAGTAATATAATATAAAAAATAAAGCCACGCAGAAATTATTTTCCTCATTTTCAGATTTATAATCATTTTGATTAGGAATATTTTCCTTCAAGTCTCTATAAAACTTGTTTACTTATATCTCTATAAAATCATTACATTTAAATATTGGGACTTTATGAATATTCAAACACATGAGTATCATTTTATTATCCATAAAGGCTCAAAAATATTTCTCATTATAAAATATTTGTGGAATTTATCCTATACTTTTTCCACATAATTTTCATAGTAAATAATATCCATGCATCGATGAATTTTCATGCAGTAATAATATTTTTAATCAAAGTATTTTCTCATTATAGCACAATGTACACATGGATTTCTATTATTCACTCATTCTTAGATTTTAGTAAAAAAAATTGCAATCATAATACATGAACATTAAATCCCAACATATGAGCATCATCAGATTTAAAATTTCCCTTTTCGATAATCATTTTAGAATTCTCAATCATTAAATTTACATAATCATAGTTCACTCATACATAGAGTATACTTCTTACCTTTATATATTGTTTTCCTTTTATATTTTACAATTATGTGTAAAACAACCAACCTTATATATAAATTAATTACCACTATGTAAAAACCATATACCTTTAAGTTTAATTTCATGATAACCCTTACATCACTTTTGTGGAGAAAAAATACTTATAATGAAAGACTCTCAAGGGTATTTATTATTCAATAATAACCTAAACCATAACAACAAGAATCATGATATTCTTTAAATTGGAAATGGCTCACGTTGAATCATATAGTTTTATTATCATGAAACCAAACTTATTTTCTATATGTGAGCAATGTTTTGTGTCTCATATGTATGATATTGTATTCTTCCCCTCTATAATGAAACATATTAATTCAATCATAAATATAATTTGATTTCATATATACTACATACTCACAAATTATCATTCTATATAAAACACCCTTTACGGGTTTATATATTTTGAATGATTATGTGGGTATGATCATCTTGATCAATTTTTTTCAGGGAATACAAACACCCAAAATATAGAAACCCTGCATTGGTATGATGATGAAAAGGTAGAGTGGTGTTGTTTTATATAGCATGAAAAATCATTTAAATCCCATGTTTCTACATATTAAAATGTGAATAACAGTGTGGTAAACTCTTTTGAAATCTATGTTTACTTAAAAATGGATCTACTAAATAAGAAAATTCATTAAAGTTGCCCAATGATGATGTCCATAAAGTGTAGTGGTCACCCATAGAAAACCCTTGTACAATTAACATGTCAAAGATAGAAATCCACTATCAACGTTTTTTTCAACCCACATGCACTATAATCCACATGAATACTCTCTAACTCACTTATCCACTTCCAAAGTTAGCTTTACACTGGTTGTATTCAATCTATATAGATTCTCAATATTTTATTTCTTGGATGGTTGGCTAGGGTTGGACCTAATTTTTTAACAAACACCAAATAAATAATTGCTCAAAGATGTATTCAACCCTTCTCAATAAAATTCCTTATCAAATTCTAAATATCCATTAACTACTCACGCAAAAACCCTTATTCATATATTCCCTTCACATAATTACAAGATCTTGTAATAGCAACCTACAAACAACAAAATATAATTCACCTTAATGAACCAAACTCTTCATTAAAACTTCCTTAACTTCATCCAATATTGTATATATAATTATTCATATGCTTGGTAGAAAAATTTATTATCATTATTCTTGAGAACTTATGAATTATTTCATGAAAAAAAACTAATACACATTGTGAAATCATCATTTCTATTTAGAAATAAGGATTATTCATAATAAATACTACCATAAAATAAGGAATCTTCATGTTTAATTTTCCTGTGCATGTGCATTACTATTAACATGATAATTTTTTCCATAATGTAAATTCGACAAACCAAGGTAATATATTTAATTATGTTGGGATTAAAACATCACATAATAATACAATGATAAAACAATTAAAATACATAATCCAATAAACATGTTATAAATCAATATAGAACATGAAATGAAATACATGTTGAGCATTACTCATCAATATTATACAAGGATATATTTAAGAATCACAGGTAGGGCATAATTATTCAATTACCAATAAGGGAAAACCAAAATAAGATTGGTGTTATAAAAATTGTTATTATAAGTGTTTCTAATAAATTATATAACATAGTAATTTCATATATTATCCAAATTCCATTGCAATTTCAACAGTGTGATAGTATGAGAGAACAATAAGAGGTCACCCAACTTAGTCTGTATGGATATAAATCTATATTCCTAATAAATCTAGATATTATACCCCAGACCAATATATTAATTCCATATAAAATAATTAAAGGATTATATTTTTACCCTAATTGAGACATGAAAATTTGAAGGTATTCTTATAGAATCACCTAAGATTTGCAATTATTAAAACATGTTCCCAAATGGAATGAAAACTTGATTGTTTGAATTATTCCATTTTCATTTCAACATTGTAGTATTTATCATTTATATTTTTACATTAGATCTATTACATCAATATGTCATGAAAAATATATAAAAATACGTAGATATAAACATACATATATATAAGATACAATGGTCATCATTTTATGTAACACCCTGATTTTTTATTTATTATTATTTTTGGAAAAAAAGATTTACTTGATAACTTTTGTTATATGTAAAACCACAATAATTTTGGAATTACACACAATACTGGGTTATATTTTGTCACACATGACAAATAGTTTAACAAAAGCATTATGATTAACTAATATTATTCAAACAATACCATTATAACCTATCTGTTATACATAGTGATATGAATTGTAAAAAATTGTTTTAAAATATTAGTTATAATTTTTTAATATAAAGATATCATATAGATAAAAAAAGTATTGAATTCATTGATGAAGTCTATATATTTTTCAAAAATATTGTTTTCTTAAAAACATGTTTTTTATTTATTTTTGTGAAAAACGAAAAAATTAATATTTTAAAATATTAAAAAATTAATTAGATAAAGTAAATTTAATTTTTTACATCATAGTGTAAAAATTATCTTAGGGTAAATTTTTGATAATTTTCAGAAAAGAATATTTTTTTTATGAATAGTGGTGAAAAATAAATTTTAACTAAAAATTGGCTTTTAATTTAAATTATTAAAAAAGATAAATTATATTTTAATTTTTTTAATGTACCAAAAGTTATATTATTTATCAATGAATCCAATATATATTAATTGAATAAATTCTATATTGAATTTTTAAATAAAACATTATAAATATTGGAACATTTTATCTTTGAAAACATGCATTCTGATCTCATCTATGATATTGATTTTAAGTTAAATTTTTACACTTATTTGAATTATATATCTAAAAATGGATTATATTTTTTTGAATTAGATTAATTTATTATATATAACATGTTCAACATGATTTTTGACATAAATTATTAGTGAAAATAGAAAAAAAAACGTAGTTAAATTAAAAATGGGTTCATATAGAGGGAAAACTAAAAGGATATGGTTTAAAATAACTATAAAACTTTTAAAATTACTTATATATGTCCATATATAAATATTATCCTTCCAATGTCAGAATATATGGTCATTGGAATATTTTTTCTTGGGAATTATCTTTTTATTTTGGATTCTCTTGGAAAAATGCTAAGTAGTTTCAATCTGGGTACCTTTCTCCCACTTATAAAAGGCCACCAACACCCTACACTTATTCAGAAAAATAAAGAGACATATTTTTGAAGAATACTAAAACAATACTTACCCAGATTCATTATCCCTTTTCTATATCTGATTTTCCTCCCAAAATACAAGCACTAGGGTCATTAATAAGATATCCAATGAATTAGATTTTAAGAAAATGTAATTGTCTTCACTGAGATCATTCTCTTTCATTTTTACTTTTCCAAAATTAATTATGTATTAACACATATAATATAATATAAATAGTATAAAATTTATACTAATATTTTATTATTTAAATTTAATAACCTATATCCATCTCTTCTTCTATTAAATGGGAAACAAAACCTTTGATTATATGTACGACAACTTGTCGACTCAAGAACCAACATAATCCATTTTCCAACAACACCTTTAAAATTTTAATTTAATATTGTATTTATTATATTTTTATAACATTTTAAACATAATTTATCTTATGTAAATATAATATCACATGTATCCATTTTTACTATCCATTCTATGGGGGATATGTTTATGTCGTTCATGTGTATGGTGGACTACCACCTCACAAAGCGTTGTGATTGGTTATCAATAAATATTCACATGGAAGGTGTTAAAGATTAATTTAATAAAAATATGTGATAAATATATATAAATTAAATAATAATTTTTCATTAAATGTTAATAATTATTTTCTCTTCTTTTATTCCATTCATTGAAAGATGGAAATGACATTAATAAGTACGTATGACCTACCGTCTCCAAAAATAGTGCATTTAATCTTTCTATCTCTAAATTTTTTGAATGGATATAAATATGTATATAATTAAAATATATGATATTAATGACACATTTTAAAGTATGTAAAGGATTCAATGATGATCAATGTACAATAATAAGAACGGTTGAACCAAAACTCTCAGAAAAAATGAAACAGCTAACAACCATAAATTGAGATTTTATAATATAATTATTAATAAATGGGTGTTGAAATTTTATAAGGGGATAATATATGATATTATAAGTATTTTCATGAATATATAATATATTTATAACAAACATATATTCTTTATATAGTAGTTTTTAATGTTTATAGAAGAATTCATGCTTCAACTAGTATGGGATTTCAGTATCAAATTCATTTTCTATGAGACACAATATATATTCACCATATAATTCTTTGATGTGGTATATTTACTACCCGTTAATATAATTTATTTTTATTATATTTAAAATTATTGTGATTATATATCCTTTTGATTATTTCTATTTCATGGGTATTATATTTCAAATGTTACTAATGTGGTAATGGTTTTATGTTATAATCTCATAAGTTTTTAAGATTGTTTATGATTAGGTCCCCAATTTTGAATTATTATGATCTATTTCAAAAAAGTCTCATGAATTTTATTATACTCTATTTATTCATGATATTTCCTTTCATGTATCTTATCATTTGATGGGGATATAAACCAAGGATACCATTCTTATTATTTCTCTAAATTATTATAATTAAAATATATTGATAAAACGTATTTTATTTCCACAGGTTAATACTTGATAAAATTAGTTTGAATTCTGCTTCTTTTTTAATGGGTTATACTGTGCAGAAAAAATTAAATGATTATAAAACCATCCCATTTTCCACAGGTTACTATATAATAAAATTTTGGTAAAAACATTTATTTTCATGCGTTATTTTATGATGATTATTTTATGATCTTGTGTCACAAGTATGTATTATTTTAATTATGTGAAGTGTATGGAATATATCATCCTCTAATGTATTTGGTAAAGATTTATATCTAATGAGAAAAAACTATACAAGAATGGGAAGTGAACCCAATTTAGTAAGAGTGTTTTTCGGATTTTATATTCCTGGGAGTAAACCTTTACTACTAAAATAGTTTATGGAGTGAACACATTTTACTATGATAACCTTGGAAATGATCCCTGGATACTAGAGAAATGATTTTACATGATTATGTTTATTCCGCAATTCTATGCCTTATGTCAATGTTGTTCCCTCATAGATCATGTTATTTTGATTCCCTTATGAATAATATAATATGAAATAAGAAGCATTATGATATGAATTAAAATTATGATCTTTTATATGAAGGGTATGTTTTTCAAATGTTATACTCATGTTCTCATAACCTTATTCTCATGTTAGGCTCATGTATCTCCCATATTTACCCTTACTGAGAATCTATGATGACCTTTTATTATGTTTTCATTCCTCGTGTTATGAATAAATGTATTATGTATGATATGTATAAGTATGATTATAGATAAATATATAATAGTGGGGGATGATTTTGTTCACTAATAAACTGGTATTTTTTGTTTCCAATATTAAAAAGTCACTTTACCTTTATGATCCCACGGTGTGTGTTTGTGAAATGTAATTAATATTCATCTAAAATTATGAAATGTTTGTTTATGATAAGTCTGGATCTATATAGTTAGTATCATAGGATATTTTTATTTAATATATGGAAACTCTGATGAGAAATATTAAGTGATACCCTAATGAAAATGTCTAAGGATAAGTCTAAGTATGATTAAATGTATAATAAATTTTCCAAGAATTTTGGAAATGGATATAGAATGTGTTATGCATGAAATTAAATCACTATATTGATACTAAAAGTGGTTATGGCTCTATATTAAAGTACCTAGGGGTAATAACCATGATACGGGTGCATTGAGTTGGACTCGATCATCACCTGGTATATGACAATAGGATTTGTCAGACACCTGGTTCAACACTCCAAAGGGATATACTTCGTAAATTCACTATCACATTACCAACCATTATTAAGGATTTAAATAGTTGTTGTCCATGAATTTCCTAGGATAAAACTAGTTTTTCATAGACTAAAATTATGGGGTTGTGATTTACAAATCCTTTAATTTATTTTCCATGTGTTTATAGCTCTCCCATATGATTGATATTTTTTACATTCTAATTTCTAAATTTAGTCAATTAATATATCTAGAAGGAACTATGTTAATTTTTAGTGAGATGGATAATTCCATTAGTGTCCTCCTATTCATCCATAAATTATGGGGTATGGAATTCCAAATCTCATTTCTATCCTCACACAGCATTCTGAAGATATGATTCATGCTGTACTTAAAAATGAACAAAGGATGTAACAAAAATCTACTGAGTCCTTCCTGAGGAACCATCCACCTTCTTTCAGTGGGTATTCTAGTCCACTAGTTACTAAAAAATGGATCAACCCCAGTAAAAATATAGTTTCCAGTATCTAATTTTTATAAAATGAAAAAATTATTTTTTTCATTACATTGTTTTTGAGGTGAAAATGATAAATGGTGGAATCTTAACATGAATATAAGGCAACATAATGAAATCATATCCATCGATTATTATGATTTTAAGAAATTATTTTTAAATATGTATTATCCTAATACTCTTTTTATGAAGATATATAATGAGTTGGTTGAGCTAAAGGAAACGTATGATAATAATTTGGTACCTATCAGGCCAATTTTATATGACCTGTAAGGTTTTCTTATGGTGTTATCATCCAACATGAATGAGATGTTGATTTATTCTTTAGTGGATAAAAACTAAGTCTCCAAAGGTAATTTTCCATAAGATACTTTAGTAACTAAGAATATATTTTTGGAGGTACTATTAAGGTGTAAATGGATGTTAGAGTTATGTATCAATATCATGGTTTGGATAAGTGGATAAAAATGTAATTTAATGGAAAATATAAAATCCATTCCTAGAAAAAGATGATATTTCATTTATTCTAAAATTTTTTGAGGAAACATGTAGTTAATTAACTTAAGTTGACAACAAAATTGTTTAGGAATGGTAGGGAAGGTGTTCAAGAAATTGATTTCCAAATTTAGGGTAATAAGTTAGTTAATGATGTGAATAGAGAAAAAGACACATAAAATGCCCCATCTACACTTTATTTTTTCTAATGCACGGAGTATGTGAACTATTCTAATGAGTTAACAAATATAAAGGTTAATGATGATAATTGACATCAGCAACCTATTTATCCAAGAGTCAAAGGGAAGTATCATGCAACCACTATTTTTGATGAGGGGTATGATAACTATGAGGTGAAAGGTTCAATTATCATCCACTCTATAACTCCTAATATCTTATTTTAATATTTATCTAACCATTCATTAATATCCAAAGAATTATCTAAGGGTATCTTGATTCCAATAGAATTATTAAATCTAGAATTAGAAGTGAAAACCCTAATGGTATAATGATTTAATCTATATTTTCTAATTCCTATCTGGTTAACATTAGGGGGAATTTGTTTCCTGTAAATCTATTCATTCGTCCTCTAGTTTAATTTTATGTTATACTAGGAATGTATTGGATTTCTATATGTAAATATGACATAATTTTTTTAGGAATAGAAGTTACATTTGATATTCCAAACCATCCAATGATAGTCTATCAATGTTGCACTATATATGAACTTCTAAAAGAGATCACATCAATTTTGTGGGTATTAATTCCCATTCATAAGGTGTTTTTATCTCAAATGGTTGGGGATCAACTTCACATCTATGATATTCCTATTTTGTTGGAATTTGTTGATGTCTTCTCAAAAGTGTTTCCTATACTTTCACCAAAACGTGAAGTTGAGTTCTCAATATATCTCATACCAAGTTCCATGCCAATTTAAAGCAATCTCTCAAGAATGGTCTTGATTTCGTTGTAGGAATTGATGAATAAACTATAGGAAAACCATGAAAAGATATTAATTAGGAAAATTGTGTCATCTTAGGGTGCACTTATTATTTTTTACAAAAATAAAAATGGATTTATGTAACTCTAAATTTATTATCAAGATATGAATAAGATTATAATTAAAAATAGTTAACCTCTTCCTGATATTGAACACTTATTTGATCAATTATTTAGATCTCAATAAATTTACATGATTTCCCTTCATTCTAGATTTCATAAATTATTGGTCATGAAGGAGGATATAAATAAGAATTCATTTTTTAATGGGTATGGAAACTATGAAAATATTTTTGATGAAATTTGTTCTTTATAATTCCCATAATATCTTTATGGATTTACAAAATAGATTCATTAGTGATTACCCTGATCAACTTTTCATCATTTTTATAGATTATATTATTATATGTTAAAAGAGAAAGTAAGATAAAGAATAATACTTGGGAATTGTACTAATTATTCTAAGTAATGGAAAACTATTTGAAAATATTAAAAAGTATGTTTTTTTGTTAGAAAAGATTTCATTTTTTTCATATAACCTCAAGAGAGGGTATATCTATAGATCCATCAAAGAATGAGGAAATTTATCCCAAACCAAGCATTGTGAATAAGATTTATAGTTGGCTTGGTTTAGCTGGATATTATCATCAGTTTTTGGTGAATTTATCATTACTATATAATACACAAGACAAATTAACTTGTAAGGGAACCAAGTTCCTCAAGATAGATGAATGTGAGGAGAAGTTTAGGGAAATTAAGAGAGTATTAATTAGTTCACCTATTCTTACATCACCATATATTAGATAATGGTTTGTATTCTATAGTGATTAATCCATTAGGGGATTAGGATGTGATCTTATAAATAATGTTATGGTTATAGATTATACCACTTGAAAATTGAATGGTCATGAGTAATATTATGAACTCATGATTTGGTGTTGGCTATGGTTATTTTTTGCATTAAATACAAGGATTCATTGTATTTATTTAGAAAAAGTGTGATATATATACCAATCAAACAATTTTAAATTATAAATTTGTCCAAAATGAGTTCAATGTGTACCTGAAAATATTTTTGGAGCTAATTAAGGATTATGATTTCTCAAAACATTATCATCCTGATAAAGAGAACATGGTGGTTGATACTTTGAGATGAAAGGATCCTTATTGCTTATCGATGATGAGAATCACAAAATATACAATATTTTTGGATTTACAAATGATAGATATAGAAATATAGAAGGAAGGGGATACATATTATATTTCTAAATTGAATTTTCAACTATCTATCTAAGTGAAAATTAAAGAGGTGAAAATGTAATATGAAGATATAAAAAAGAAGGGTAGAAATATTCATGGGTTTGACATTGATCATGATGGAATGATTGTGTTATGGAACCGTGTGTGAATTCTATCAACACCATATTTGAATGTGTTGTTAGAGGAAGCATATGGTTCATCATTTTATATTCATCTGGAAGGTATGAATATGTATAGGTATCTGAAAGAGTACTTATGTTTGGATGGAATGAAGAGAGATATTGTAGAGTTTTTATATCTTGTTCTTCGTATTTCAGAAAGTTAAGATAGAGAGACAAAATTATACTGGGATGTTACATCCATTTCCCATACCCAGATGGAAATGGGTAAACATCACCATGGATTTTTTCATTGGACACCCCAAAGACTCTAAATGGAACAATGTTAAATGGAATTTAGTCGATCACCTTACTGTGTAATCACACATCATCACTGTTATCTAAGACTTCTCTTTGGATAATATTTCTAGGATATGAATTAAGGAAGTGGTAATGTTATATGGAGCACAAAATTATATTTTATCTGATCAGGATTGGAGTGTTAACTCAATGTTCTGGAAACTTCTTCATCAAGCCCTTGATACAGAGTTGAGTTGCAGGACTCTGTATCATCCTCATATTGATGGTCATTCTAATAGAATAAATTTAAATACTAGAGGATATATTGAAATCAATATATTTGGTCCTCAAAGCTGTTTGGTATCAATATATTTCTTTGGATGAGTTTTCTAACAATAATAGCTTTTACTCAAGAATTTATATGGGACCTTGGGAATCCCTCTAGAGAAAGAAATCCAAATATCTAATGTGCTAGAATGAAGATGGATTGGGAAATATACCAGTACCTAAGATAACTGAAGAAATGGAAAATAATATCAGATATATTAACTAACATATTATGGTTGTGTTTAGTTGGTAGAAACCTTATTCAGACTATCACCAACATGGTCTATAATTTGATGTTCATGAAAATGTGTTTTAAATAAATTATATATGGAAGTCTGTTTGTGAAATTCAAGAAAAAAGGGAAACAAATCCCCAGTCATATCAGTCCCTTTTAAATTCTTGATTGTATCATAATGGTAGCCTATTAGTTGGAACTTCCACCAAACCTCTGTCAATTCTCTCATGTGTTCCATATATCTCTCCTATAGAAGTACATACCCAACCCTTCACATGTACTAAACATAGAGTTCATACCATAAGAGAAAGATCTTTCATAAGACAATAAACAGATTGAGATTATCGATCTTAAAAATACGGCTCTACAAAAATACCACTCATTCATTCATTGTTTTATGAAAAAATCACCTATTCGATAAAGAAACATGTGAACCTGAGAAAATGATCACATAGAGTTATCATCATTTTTTTAATTAGAGATGATAAATTGCTTGGGAAAAATTCATTTTAGTGGATTGAAATGTAAGATCCTGATTTATTATGTATTAGTTTTTCAAATAAATTAAAGCATCCTTGTAGTTAGTGTTATATGAAATACAATTTTTAGGTTGTTTTACATTCCACATTGGGTTTTCTTATAATGTAAACGACATTGAGTTTCAACAAAATTGTTATATATTATTAATATCATTCAAATATGGTCATTATTACATAGCCTTTAAACATAGTGATATAAATAGTAATAACTACATTTTAAATATTATTTATAATGGTTTTATATATGGAAAATATATTTAAAAGAAATTATTTATTTTTTTATAGTCACTATAAGTTTTAAAAATATTATTTTCTAAAAAAATGGTTTTTTTAGTTTAGTAAATAAAAAATACCTTAAATTTAGTAAATTTTATAAAATTAATTTGATAAAATAAAATTCATATTTGAAGTTAACATGTCAAAAATATCTTAGGGTTATTTTTTATAATTTTCTGAAAAGATTATTATTTTTTAATGGTAAAAAATACTGACTTTAAATTGAAAACCGCCTTTTTATTTAAATTATTTATAAAGAAAAAATTATAATTTATATTTTATTAAAGTAAAATTAGTTATATAATATATCTATCAATAAAATATTTGTTATTTTAAATAATTTAATATTTAATTTAGATATATAAACTTTGTAATCTTTTGGACATTTTCTATATGAAAACTCGTTTTCTCATTGTGTATGCGCTATTAACTTTATTTCAAATTTCTCCACTTATATTAATTAAATATATAAAAATTGATTAAGTATTTATCATAAAAATAATTTATATTTTCTATCAAGGTCAACATAATTTCTTACCAAAATTAAGAGTGAAAATTTTATGAATTAATTATTGCAATTGAGGTAAAAATGGGTTTACCGGTGGTTAAACAAAGATGATTAGGGTAAAAATGTCTATAAACAATGTAAAATTATAATTGGAAGTTTATATTTTAATCCTATACTTCAAATTGTAGGATCTAAAATCATTTAAAGATTTTTTCTTGATAATTAAATTTTTATTATGGTTTATTTTGGGAAGTTTCCAAGTAGTTTCCAAGTTTGTTCCTTTCTCCCACTTAAAAAATGCTAGTATAACCCTCAACTTCATCACACGTATCCAGACATCTACTTCATAAAAACACTATGATAATCCATCCCAAAAAACCTTATCCATGTTCCAATTTTTTTCCACCCAAAATACCAACACAAGAGTCCTTATTAAAAGATTCAAAGGAGGTGCTTCTAAGTGAAGGTAATTGCCTTCACTAAGTTCCTTTTTTTCAACCATTTGATATTTATCAAAAAAATATAATATAATAAGAACACTATATGATATTTAGGGATATGTTATTTTTCTTAATTTACTAAAATATATCAATATTCACTTCCATCAAATGGGAAACGAAACCAGTTATAGTATGTATGGTGGACTATCACCTCACAAACCAACATAATTCAATTTCCATTACCACCTTTCATAGTTGGGTATAATGATGTATTTAGTATATATATATATATTACTAAAATAATTTTAATTTCAGAAATATAATATAACATCAACCCTTTTAAATTCTATTTTGGAGGGGATACGCTAAAGTCACTTGTGTGTACGGCGTACTACTGCCACAAGAAGTGATTTGATTCCTTCTCACTAATGATTTACATGGAAGGTAATAAAGAAAATATTAATTAAAATATGTGATATATATATTTATGAAATAATAATGGCTCTATAAATGATATAAATTAGTTATAATTCTTTCATTCCATTCATTGAAAGATGGAAACATCTTTCATGCATTTGTATTGCCAACCTTCTCTATAAACGGTTAATTTCAGCCTTTTATATCAAACTGTTTCGAATGAATTTAAATTTTATATAATGAAAAAATATGATATTAATTTCAATTTTAACATAATTTATATTATGTAATGATGATTAAATTATAGGAATAATGAACTAATCAACCAAAAATCTCATGAAAAAAATTAAAATTGTTAACAACTAGAAATTGTGATCTCATAATGGAATTTTTTGGGAAAAAGTCCCTCCAAGTACCATTCATGAATTTTTAAGGTTATTCAGTTTGTTCAACATGTGGGAAACCATGTTTTGAATGTTGAGAAAGAAGACCATGATGTTCAAATTGTTTACAAAGGGGGTTTACATGGTGATTTTTCATGTTCAAGAGATGTTCTTAACAATCCATGATTGACAGAAGAAACACAAAAAAGTAATGGATGATATCGAGTTGGTACAAAAAGATAAGATACAAGGGGGAACTATTTTTTAGTGTTTTATAAATTATTGTGCCTCAAAATCATCAAATGGATAAAAGTTTTTTTGGGGAAGGGAGTTGCGTGTCGCTGTCTTGGAGGCTTGGAAATGTGAGCGCCATATGTTTTTCAAGATTAGAATATCAAAATATGGAAAAGGAAGAGGGTCGCCCATGTTTTTGTTTGGTCTTACAAGTGACTATGGTGATATAGGATAAGGCGGCTAGACTTTCATTCCAAGATGAGACTTGGTCGTTAGTACTCAGGGTACCCAAAATTATTATAAATAGAGAGATACCCCTCCTCATTTTTAGTAAACATTAAAACTTATAGAGAATTCGAGCTACAATCATGCAGGTGTGTTGGGTGTGAAAGTAGTGTTGTGGGTGCGCAGGTAAAATGTTTTTTAGGATTTCTGCGCCAATTGATAGTTTCACGCTAATATTGGTTTGGGCATAAAAGGGTGTGAGTCTCCCATGTTCAGGGTTGGTGAAGGGAGTGTCACCCAAGTGTTTAGGTTACACTTGCGCGCCAATCTTAGATAAGTGAATCAAATCATAGAGAAGTGTGCCAAAGAATAGAGAATCATTCTAGTCTTGGAGAAGCATTCCATTCAATATAGGGATTCACGAAATTTGGAATATTTCCCGGTGCCTCTAGTGAAAAGTGAGATTCATCTGCAGGTGAAAGTTGGACGTCGAGAGACAATCTATATACAGAGGAAGATTCCTTAATTTTTTATAATGAAGGGACTTATAAGTCTTTAAAATATGTGTGTATCCTTTCCAGAGCAGTGATAAAATGAAGAGGAAGAAGGTGATCCTCTCCACTGACAGTGAGCCAGAGAGAGCCATAGGGAGTGACCTTTGGGAATGTAGTGAGATTACCCTAAACTTTGTAATGATAGTGATTCTGGGAATAGAAGTAATCTATCCCAAACATTATAAATTAGCATTGAGCTTTAGTTGACATGGTACAGTAGCACATCACCGTTGTATGCTCCTTGGACGTAGCCCAGTGAGGGTGTACCAAGTAAAAATCATTTTGTCTGCATTTTTTCTTCCCTACATTGCATACAAAGCATCATTATCAGATAAATAAGTAAATAACAAGAAAAACTTTTACAACATAAAAGAAAACAAAGTTAACATTATAATATAGAGTTCAAGATCCAGTGGGGCATGTTGAATTTTTAAATTGAATATTTATACCCTAATTCACCCCCCCCCCCCTCTCAGACTATCTAGGACCCTTTTGGTCCTAACAGAATTATTAATAATTTAATATTGAAATGTCATAAGGGAATCATATTTAATATTATAATGTTATATATTATATTTTAATATATTTCAAAAAATATATATTTATTATACTATAGGATCAAATCTATATGAATAGATTCAAGTGGTATGAGATTTTTTTCTCCGCATTATTTTCTATGAGGCGCAAGCCATTTTCACCACATATTTCTTTGATGAGGTGCATATACTACCCATTAATATCATATATAATTCATAACATGATAATATTAGGTATTCCATATCCATTTTATGATCTCTCTGTCATGTGTATTATGATTCAATTGTTAGAAAAGTGGTAATGGATTTATATTACAGTCACAATGTTTATCATGATTATTTCTGATTAAGTTTCCAATGTTGAAATATTATGATCTAACAATAAATAATTCTTAAGAATGTTCTTCTACTCTGGTCATTCCTGATATTTCCACGTAATAGTTCGGTTTTTCCACTCTTTGTTTTTTAATATAATTGAGATTTTTTTTAAAATTCTGACCTTATTTCTCACTTTTGTTGAAAACCAATTTTATTCTAAAACCATGTTTTCTAAAAAGGTTTTCATAAATTTTAATATATTATTAAAATTATTCAATAAATAAATTTTTAACAATGTTTGAAATATTACAAACTCTTTTTAAGGGAATCGTTATGTCTTTTCTCAAACATTTTCCTTATAAATACTATCAAAATGTGAAATTAATCATTGTTTTAACTTATTTAACATGTTCAAAATTTTATATCATCATGAAATCACATGTTTTAAAGCTTTATTTATATTTATTCAAAGTAATTTCAAATAAAATTACTTTTAAATGGTTTTAATTTTAGAAAAACTTTTTCAAAGAAAAAAAGTTATCTTCCTCAAGAAATGTTCCAAGTGATTTATATTTCAAAATCATTATCCATCTAAGATTAAATCCATTGAATTAATTTATGATTTTTTGGGGATATGAATAGTAATACCATTCATATTATTTCATCTGGCTATTTTTTCAGGAAAATATGTTTGAGGTACCAATTTTCCTTCTATAGGTTATACCATGATGACATTATTATGAAAATAAATTCTCTTTTCATTGGTTATGAGATAAATAAATAATGAAATTATTATAAAAAATGTATCTATTACACATGTTATAATGTAATTAAATTTTTATAAAACGCATTCTATTTCATGGACTATGATATTATGAATATTTTATGATCTTGTAGAAAATTATATATTATTTACACAATGTGATTGTTGGGACCTACGTCTCCCTCCAATTAATTTGGTAATGATTTATATCTCATGAGATAGACTTAAATAAAATGAGGATTGAACCAAGATCAATAAGGTACATTTTCTACTATGATGATCTTGGTAGTTAACCTTGAAAATTTTGATTGTTATTGGAGTGAACTCATTCCACTATAATATCTTTGGAAGTGATCCTTGACTACTATGATGGTTTTAGGAGTGAACCCATTCCACTATTATATCCTTAGTAGTGATCCATGACTACTATGGAAATAGTTTTTTATACTTATGTGTATTCCATATTTCTATGTCTTATTCCAATGTTATTCTCTCATGGATCATGTTCTATGATTCCTTATGAAACATGTCTTATGAACTTCTTATCTATGTTCCATGACTCATGATTATGATATTTGATATGCAGGTTATGGATTTCAAACATTATGCTCATGTTTTCATACCCATATTCTCATGTTATACTTTTCTATCTCACTTATTTTCCCTTACTGGTCATTTGATACAACCCTTTATTATGTTTCATTTCCTTAGGTTATGAAAAAATTAATTATATAAATTAAGTATAAGATGGGTGATAGTAATGAAGAACATAGTGAGAGATTATGTATTTCACCTATGAAATAGTTTTTTTCCTTCCTAGTTTTAAAAGTCACTATATCATTACAATAATCTAGAATGTTTTTATATAATGTATTTAATATTCATCTCAAAAGATATAAAATCTATGTATGATAAGACTTAGTCTCTATATTATAGGTGATCTAACTAACCTTTTAAAGGAAAATTAATGGAGGGGGAGAGGTAATAAATACATATATTACAATTAGTTTTAATAAAAAATGAAACTCCATATGATTTTATTTCATGACTATTTTTAAATTTAATCTCTTTGATTGCTTATATTACATAGAAACTCAAGCATAAAAATTTATTAAATGTTATTATTTAATCATGATAGTTGTCACCCATATGGTGGAATATAGATAATAAATGAGATTAACTAAATTATGAAAATATAGTTTACAATTATTCATAAAAAAAATTATTTGTTACCAATTAAGTGGAAATGGAAATAAAATTCAACTAAACATAATGAAAGTGTTTTTATAAAATACAATTTTTATTCCCACAATGTAATTTTATATTAATAAATTAAATAAATAGAATTTAGTGAGAGATAAAAATGAAAAATATATTTTATATATTAATTATTTTTTATAAATTAATTTAATGTATTTGAGAGGGTTAACATATGAAAAAAAAATTCAATTTTATGCATAAAACGATATATTTTTCTAAAATATATTTTTGCAAATTTTTAATGGCACACCGGTTTTAAATATAATTTTGTCACTTTTCTAAATTTTATTTGAAAAAATAAAAAAAAAATTAATATCGGTATATTTAAATTATCTTTTTGTAAATTTAGGGACATTCTCTGATAAGATTTATTTTTTGATAAATAGTGAAAAAGATTGCATTTTATTTGAAAACAATATTTTTATCTAATTTATTTATATAATTAAATTATATTTAAAATTAGTTTTGAAGTATTATTAGTTAAATTATATGTAAATAAAATCATTTTAAGGAATGTTAATGAATTTCACATTGAAATTTGATATAAAAGAAATTAAACTTTTTAACTTTTCACAATAAAAACCCACATTTTCGTTGTGTTTGTAGGATTAATTTTAAATAAAACTTTTCTAATTATATTAATTGAATTTTTTAAAATATATCAAAATTTTGAAATTATAAGGTCTAAATTATTTTTTCAGTTCAATTTCATTTTTATGTAATAAAAATTTATCATGGTAAAAACAATTACCATAGAATATGTTAAATAGTGACAACGGTTGAAGTTAAAAGGTAAAATGTTAACATATATAAGAATTAAAACTTTTAATGTTTTTTTGAGGTATTTATAGACACTGATATACCTCTTCAACAATAATTAATAATACAATTCATTTAAATTAATCAATCCTCAATGGGTTTGGCTTTATATATAAAATAATCATCATTTTAATTACTTAATCCTACCTCTCTCATTGTTTAAATACCACCAGTCACCACCCCATTTCAACCCAAAATCCATTAAGATCCAAAAGTCTATACCAAAACATCACCTCCTCACTCTACTCAAGTCCAGGTGCTTATGGTTTCACAATAATACCAAATCCAAGGTCCTCAACAGGTCCTCCAAGGAGGTGATATTCAGGAGGTAATTTTATCAAAACTCCTCTCTTGTTTTTTCTTATTATACTTTCTCCTCATATATTTCATACATCAAGTAAAAATAATAAATTAATCATGTAAATACAATAATTTTTTGATTATAATTTAATTTCTTATATCCATATATTTTATTACCTCCTCTTATTTAAATAAACCAAACTATTGTCCTTATTAGAGAAATTAACAACCTATGTGAATATTTATTTTGTTTGTTTTACATTACCACCTTCATGGATGGTCATAAAACAATTTTTAATACTAAATAATATTGAAATATTTATATCATAACCAACTTCATGTTCTGTAACTAATACATACTCATAATAGAGAATAAAATGAAACTAGTTTATGGTCTTTGAAAAACCCCCAAAATAAATTAAACATTTATCATTAACACTTTCGCAAATGAATCATCATCATCACTGAAATAAAAGTGATAATTGGAAATATTTAAACTTTTTTATGTGAATTAATACTGTTTCATTTCACTTTTGTATTTTTATATCTATTTTATAATAAAATCCTAATTATATGCAAATGAACTGCCCGTAAAACCATGAAACGTCCGCACAAAAAATAATCAAAATAATTAAAATATTATTAATGGATGGATGATAAAATTTTATAAGGATAATAAAAGGTATTATAACTATGAATATATTTTTGTAATGATTTAATAACATTTTTTAAACCAATATATTGGCGGTTAAAGAATTATACACTAAAGGGAAGCGTGAGGTAAGGGTTTTCTCATCCCACTTTCACTTATGTGAGATATTTCCTTATTCAGTAGTGATTTCTTATGTGTGGTATATATACTTATACATTAATGTATTAAATCATTAGTATGCTTATTATAATCATATTATAATTTCAACTTATCTTTATTCCTTCATGGGTATTATAATTCAATGTTACGAAAGTGGTAAGGGCCTTTTGATGTAAATAACCATTTTTCAGGATTTTGAATGATTAATTCTATGATGTTAAAAAATTACAACTATGATTATTCATGAAATTTATACAATTTTGAAGCTATTTGGTACTTAGAATGTTTGACAAATTATTTTCAAGAAAGTTCTACTTAATCTATCTTTTCAGTTATATATTTTTGTTCTTTAATAACAATGTTTTCTAATAATGTTTTCAAAATATTTTAATGTTCTTTTATGATCATATTAAATTGAAATGATTTAAAAAATTATTAAAAATAAATCTTTTATTTAAATTGATTTATATATTTTTTGGTTATATCCCATAAAAATCTTTTTCTAAATATTTTATGGTCTAAACAGTAATTATCAAAGTGAGAAAATCTTTATTCATCAAGATTTTATTGATTATATCATCAAAATTGTTTTCATTTATGTCAATATATAATTTTTAATCTTATAATTAATTTATTATTATCTCTTACGACACAGTCTTACATATTTTATAAAGTTTTTATTTTTTTAGTTTCAATGGGGATATACTATTTGGATAATATTTATCATATTACTCTATATGGTTTGTGTTTATGTTTACATAAGGGGAAAATTTATTTAAATTTTAAATTCTATATTCAATAAAAATGTTTATTTTTATATGTTTCAGTCCATTCATATGAGGATTGTATTGGAATTAATATGTGATGGACAGGGTCAGCTGCAGCCCCATGATGCATCGATAGGTCTCGTGAGACAAACCAAATTGGGTTTTGGATGAGGCCTTAACTATTTATTTTTAGATTTATAGTTCATTGATTTTATGGTAAGCTTTAAATATCTGACACTACATATTCCTTCATTAGGATATTATATATTGATATCCATGTGATTATTTGATTAGTAGAATATCCATGGTTATGATTTAAAGCTCATGTGATTATTTATATAGAATTAGTTGATCATCTTGTATCTATATCATAATATAACCAAATTATTTATTAAATTTCATGTGTTTTTATAACACCCCAAGCTTCCACAGTATGTTTATTTTTGAATAATACAATAGCGTGCGATGCACGCAACACCGAGTTCAAGCGCACCATGACCTATCAAACTAGTGGTTTAAAAAGTGGTTATGAATAGTAATAACCATATTTTAAATTTTCTATAGATCCAATATAATTTGAGCATTCATATTTAGTGTTTCATAGACATAATATAAGGACAAATTTAATTTTTCAGAAAAAAGAAGTATTTCTTCAAAAATTTAGTTTTTCTTCCTTTTAATGAAGAACTATTTTTTAATCCAATTTTTTACACTTTTATATATTCAATTTGATGAAATTAAATTCTTATTTAGAATAGGGACATAAAAATTTTAGTTGGTATAATTTTTTGGTAGTTTTTTGATAACTTTCATATTTTGATGAATAGTGAAAAACACTAAATTTTAATTAAAAACAACTTTTTGAAAAAAAATAATTTATAGTGTTAAATTATAAATTTGAGATGTTTCAAAGCATAATTAGAATATATTTTTATCATTTAATATAATTTAGGTCATCGGATGTAATTTCAAATTTAAATTGTACATGAACACATGCCAATCATTTGATAGTTTTTACTTCTTAAAAACCCGCTTCCTGGTTTTGATAACAGGAATTAATTTCAAATTAATTTATGCATATTCTGTGTTTTGAATTTAAAAAATATGGGTTCCATATTTTTAATCAATAGGTACAAATTTTTTAAATTGGTAACTTTCATTTTTAGACATTTTGAATAATTATTTCAGTAAATATTTTTTTAACCATGGTAAAAAGGAAAATTCGGTAAATAAGGGTACAAAGTAATATTATAATAATATTAAATTACACTAACACATTTCATAACCCTATTGTCTAATACATTTCCAACAATGGGAATCCTTGGGTCGATTTTGGGACCCCATGGGGCCACATGGGATTGATAATGACATTTTATATTAATTAATTTTAAGTAAAGGCAAAAATAACAAAAGCATGTATCTTTTAGTAAAACAATTTTTATATGGGGTTATATAAATGATATATTAGACTATAAATATTAATTAGAATTAAAAAACTCTTTTCTAAATCATGATATTTTATTTATAATTTTTAGACATAAAATAAATATATTTATTAATGACACAAAAATGATGTAGTATTTTCCTTATTAATGAATAAATCAAATAAATGATATTATAAATATTAAAATAAAATTAATTTTAAAGTTTTTATGACATCCACGAATTTTATAGGTTAATATGACATGTTAGGTTTTTTTAAGAAAATTCTAAGTGATAAATTTGTTTTCACTTTCACAAAAACAAAATACCAAATAGTGTCAAAATTGACATAAATGAGTTTTTTAAACAAATACTATATTATTAAAATATATAACAGTCTTGAAAATAAAAGGTTCATACAAAAGACTTTTATAATAATACATATGTCACCCTTGAACCACTTGAGGTTATCTTGTCATTTTATATTATCTTTATTAACAGTATAATATAAATATAAATGGAGACATTATAAATGTTAAACTATATGACCAAGAGTTAAATCAAAGATATAATGTTAATATGGTAATCTAAACTTTTCTAAAACCTATTTTTTTAGATTATGTAGACCCATAACCACCTAAGGATATAAATAAGTTCATTTGGAGCCATTATAAACTGAAAATTATTGTATAATAAAATAATATTTCAAGCTTTTCCTAAAGTGACCCTCACCCCTCTTATAAAAGGGTACTTCCCCTTATCTCACAATCACACCTACAAATACATTTGGATCGGCCAACCCCTAATAAACTATCCTCCCAAATACCCTCCCATAAACCTAGAGGCCTTAAATTTATTATAAATCCAACCTATGGAGCCATTTGTTTCAAATAAAAATGGAAGAACCTGAAGAAGACGTAATAATTTCATCACCTCTTTCAATGTTATTTTCTTCTTCCACTTACCCTTTCTTTATTGTTACCATAAAAAAGTAATAAATCCATTACCTTATACATACTGTGATATTATTATTAATATGGTAAAACAATATTCAATATTCTATCCATCCTATTAATGAAAAAGTCACCATACGTGCATAAGTACAGCTTATCATCTCCACGTCGTGGTGTAGTTTGTTGTTCAGAAGTTCATTATTTGGATGGATATAATAATGAGTAAAATTTATGTAAATAATAAATATAACATTTCAAATATTATTTTTATATGATATAACATCCAATTACATACAATTTCACCATCAATAGAATGATATTTTCACTCGTACGTACGTACGGATTAACGTCTCCACGAACGCAATGAGATTCATTCCCCATCATAACCATTCATGAATAATTTTCATTGATGATTAAAAATAAAATTTAAGAACAAAATATAATTCTAGATATTAATCAAATACATCCTATCCCTAACGAATAGGACTTACATATCAAAACATATAATGTAAAATGAAACAATTAACACCTGAAACAATGATACTACTGAAATTTCATTAACAAAGAAATATTAGAATATCATATATGATATCATATTTCTATATTTAGTTCTTTTATAATTTGATAACAATGATTTAATCAATTAATGATGGTTAAATTACCATTGACCAAGGAAAATTACAAGTTAAGGGTTAATTTTACTATCTCCTTTTTATTTGAGGTTGTTAAAATGTAAGTATGTATTGGGACCTCTTTAACACCCACAACCATTTTCTTAAAAATGTTTTTCCAAACATTATTTACTAGAATATGGGTTAAATTCATTTATACCCATGTTTTAATTTTTTTTAAATGTTTTGAAAGGAGTATTTTAGTCATTTCCTAACAATTCACTTTATGAACATTTCGACAAATTAAGGTAAGAATGTTTTTTAAAACTTATACAGTGGGTGTAGCTATTTTACGTCATTATAACACCTTCTAAGCTTCCTATGAAATATTATAACAATATTTTCAAAATAAATGTTTTCTTTTATAATTACAAGACTTTCACATGATTTATAACTAGAAAGGGATATTTCTCTCAAATAGTTTTAATTTCATCTATGTTAACATCCTTTGATAGATTTTACACTTGTCTGATGTTGATTTATTATGATACAATATTAAATATTGTATTGAAGTTTTTATTTTGATATTTTTGACTTTGTGTGTGTTATTTTTATACCATTCATGGTTTATGTTTAATGTATTAACATTTTTTATGCTAGTTTTAATACGAATGTTTATGTTATGTTTCATCCCTTTCATATGAGGAATGCATTGGACATAGTAATTGTTGGGTGGAGCCCTCTATAGATACTCGATGCATCGGTAGGTTTTATGTGACAAACTAGTGTCTTTTGAAAAGGCCTTGAATAAATCTTATTTGTAGTCTAGGCATGATGCCTTGAATATGTGGTTATGATGTTTAGAATTATGAATTTCGTCATGATTAAATTGGCTATTGATATTGCATGTGATTATTAGACTAGTAGAACATCCAGGGGATTAAGTAAATGGAATTATTTGATTTATATTTTCTATATTATGCTGATGTTTTAAGTATAAATATATTTGGTTTTATTCTTATACATTTCCTTATATGTTTATGGTTATTTATGATAGTTTTTTCTATATTGTTATCCTTACAGAGAATATGTGATCACCCCTTTCTTATGTTTTCTTTTTTCCTAGGATGTGAAGAATTATTTTATGATTAACCAGTAGGGATAGGACAATGATATGAGTGTGTTAAAAGGGGAAACAATGTTGTTATTGTTTTATATCATGATGTAATGTAAAACTTATGTATGTATCTAGTACTTCCAAGGATACTAAATTGATCGGTATTTTGAGACATGATTTATTGTATCATGCCAATGTATTAATGTAATGGATGGACTCTAGGCTTCAGAGGGTGGGGCATTATAGTTTTAGTTATTTACATTTGCATAATTTTTCTAAACTATTTATTTATAGATTACAATGTATTTTTACCATTAATGAGCATTTTATCACCCACCATTCTTATGGTTTATTTTCCCCAATAATTTAATAAGTTTCTTGTGAGTGATATATTGGGTTAAGATGGGAGATTAACTATTTTATAAAAGGGATCACTATGTTTTATTTTATATTTTAAATTATAATTTAAGGTTGAAATATGTACCTACAATTCTAAAACTACTAAATTATTTCGTCCTTCATGATGCGATTACTTTTACCTTATGCCTATGTAATAATGTTACTACTGACTCTAGGTTACTAGGGTAAATGTGTTTAAAGTTTGTTTCAAATAGAGTTTAGTAGAAACATTGGGAACTAGATTTAGAAAAACAATATATATTAGATAACAAAACCCAATGATATAATTTGGAATTACTCTCAATGAAACGAAGCATGTGATTTATAGATTAATTTCAACTAAATTTTAAATTTAGGTTATTGGATTCACTCGTTTTGATATTATATATTATGTTTAATAATTTTATGATCTAATTTAGTGTATTCTATCCATTATAAATGGTTCATAATAGAAGGATTGGGAACTACATCTATGAACATATTCCAAAGTGTAAGAATGATCATTTATCCAATGGGTTTTACCCAATATTTATAAGTGAACTAGTATCCAAACCATTCTAATCATATGAGGAAATAATATCATCTTTTATTGAGATATAGAAACAATTATATATGTATTATGTATTTTGATGGAAGCATGAGAACACGATTATAGTCGGGAAAAATATGGATAAAGGAAACAAGAGAAAGAAGCATTTTCCCACATGTGATAATTGTGGAAAGAAACACCTGAGTACTTGCTTAAAAGTAATGGGTGTTTTCTACATGTGTGGTGATAAATTTAATTTTTCTTATGATTTCAAGGGTAATAATAAGTTTTCCAATGTACAATGCTTCAACTTTAAGGAGTTGGGAATCTGTGTACATAAAAGTATCAAGCATCAAAGATATATACCATAAAATAGGCTAATGGGTTATAGTAAATATGATTCTTCTAATATATGAAAAGAGAAATGATTAATATTCCTATGTCTAGATTCAAGAATTATTTTGTAAAAGTATTTTATCAAGAATTTTTTAGGAATAATAATACCAATAATCCTAAGGATTTCACTATAGTACTTTTTCTTTATGTATTTGAAAGGATGAATGTTTTCATTGTGTTTTTAAGGTGATCAATGTATTCATATATTTGGTATGTGAAATTAATAGTTAAATTGTTTTATTTAGGGAATCTAATGCTATATTGGTTTTTAAAATCTAGTAACCTTTTTTCTCAATTTTTTATTATTGAATTTGGACAGGCGTTTTTTTATAAGTCTTAAGATCAACTACCTGTGGAATAAATTTAGTTGAAATTTGGATATTATTGTTTATTTGATAAAATGTGTAACCATTTTTGTTATAGAGACTATTTAGAGGTCAAAAGATTTACTTGTGAATATTATGATATATAATTGTTCTTTAAGCCTGAAAATTCATCTTGAATATATGTCTCCTACTACACGAAATGAAGTGTAGATATATCAAATCACTAACAATTGATGAAATTGTGTTTATAAATCAAGTAATATTACTTTATTAAGTGTTTATCTTTATATTAAAATAATATATCACCTCTAGAAAATAAATTTGGGATGAAAAATTCAATCCATTTAATTTTATTTATAAATAAATCAATGGCCTCTTTAACCCACCACATATTTACAGTTTTGTGATAATAGACAATTTGATGACCCTATTTTCTATCACTATCCATCAAAATATGATAGTTTGATTTCTCTTTTTTCTCAATTTTCACATTTAACTAATTTTATCCTATACAAAATATTAATTTTGTGGTGACCTTCGAATGTCTTCATCCCTTTTCTTAAGGGTGGTTTTATTTAACCTATTAATGATGTGGGGTTCTCATAAAAGAATTTTCAATTATGAACCTTTGATTTTTGAGGTGAAATTTAAAATTTTGAGGCCATGATTTATTGAATTACTGGAGAATGAAACATGCCAAAATTTTATGGTATGTCTCATTTTAAATTTAATCTCTTCGATAGATTACATTATATTGAACACAGAGCGTAAAAAATGATTAAATATTATTATGTATTTTTGACAGTTATCACTCACCCATTGGAATTTAATGAATCTATTAAATTAACCAAATTATGAAAATATAGTTTCAATATGTTTATAAAATTAATTCATTCATTACCAATTATTTATAAATTAAAATAAAATAAAATTAATCATAGTGGAATTTCTTTTATAAAAAAACTATTTTTTGCCAAAAATGGAATTTTATATAAATAAATTAAATTTATAACTATTAGTGAGAGTTATTAGTGAAAAATATAAGTTATATATTTAGTAAAAAAATTAAATTCATTCATTTTTCTTGATAGGTTTAAGATAAGAACAAATCCAATTTTATGCTTAAAAAGCTATATTTTTCTAAAATGAAATTTTGCCACATTTTCATAGAGCATCTGTTTTAAATCAATTTTTATATAGTTTTATAATTTTAATTTTAAAATGTAAAATTAATTTTTAAATATATAAATATCATAGTTATCATAGGTTGAATGTTTTGTATTTTTCTTCTAACATTCATTTTTTGATTAATAGTGAAAAATAAAGCATTCTATTTGAACAGTGCATTTTTATATAATTTATTTATGTAGTCAAATTATATTTTAAATTTATTTTAAACTATAATTAGTTCAATTATAACTATATAAAATAAATTTAGTTAATTTTAATCAATTTCACTTTTAAATTGGGTATAAAAACATTTCAATCTTTTGAACTTTCCACTTTAAAAACTCATTTTTCATTGTGTTTGTGGGATTAATTTTAAATATAATTTTTTCAATTATGTGAATATAATTTTTTTTAAATGGATTCAATATTTGTTATATTAAATTAAAATTTAGTTTTTCAGTCAAATTTCATTTTTATATATAAAAATTTACTATGGTAAAAAAATTATTTACCATAGTATAGGTAAAATAGTGGGAAGAGTTAATGTTAGATTGTAAAATCTTGACATACATAATAATTACAAAATTTAATTCTTTTTTGAAGTATTTATCATCCAAAAACAGACTCCATAAAACTATTTAACAATCTAATTCATTAAAATAAATTCCACCTCAATGCAGTTGGCTTTATATATAAAATAATCATTATTTTAATCAAATAAACCCACCTCTGCTCAAGTATAAATGCCACATTCCACCACCCCCTTTCAACCCAAAAAGCCTTGATTATCATAAATTATCATACAAAACATATCCTCCTCACACTATTCATTTCCAAGGTCTTATATCGTCAAAACAATACCTAGCCCTAGGTTCTCAATAAGTCCTCCAAGGAGGTGATATTCAAAAGGTAATTTTCTCAAAACATATCCCTTATTTTCTTTTCTTCAACAAATTTACAATCATTTCATTCATCCATAAATAAAAAATAATTCAATAATAATGTAAATAATATAATTTTTTTATGTAATATTTCATATCCATCCCTTTTATTACCCACTCTAATTCAATGAAACAAACCCATAGTCCATGTCGTGGAAATTAATCGTCTCTATGGGTAATGATTTTGTTATTTCTCCATTACCACAATAATATATGATCATTAAGTAATTATTATAGTTACAAAAGGTTTTTATAGTTATATTATAACCTATTTTATGTTCTTTAACTAATATTTTCTCATAATATTAATTAAAATGAAATTAGTCTGTGATGTTCGAAAAAACCACCAAAATAAGTTAAACATTTATCATTAAAACGTTATCAAATGAATTATTCTCAAGAAAGAAAAAAATAAACAGAACTATTTAAACGTATGTAAGAATATTAATTCCATTTAATTTTACTTTTTTTGTTTTATTTCTATTTGAAAATAAAATCCATATTTATATGCAAATGAACCAACCATGGAACCTTGAAACGAATGGACCAAAAATAATGAAACTAATGGAATATTATTAAGGAAAGGGTGGTAAGATTTTATAAAATAATAATATAATTTATTATAAATATAAATATTATTCTTTAATGATATAATTATATTCATTAAAATATTATAAATGATGTTAAATAACATTACACTAAAGGGATGTGTGAGGTAAGGGTTTTCTCATCTCAATTTTACTTCTGTGAGATCTATGCCTTATTCACCACTTATTTCTTATTTTGGGGTATATACTATTCCATTGACATGTAAAATCTTGAATCTCCCTATTATCATGATATTATAAGTTTAATATATTGTTATTAATCCAAGTGTATTATAATTCAACATAACGAATGTGGAAATATTCTTTTGTTACAATCTCATCATCTATCAAGACTATAATGATTATGTATCTAAGGTTAAAGTACTAAAATTCTAATTATTAATTATAATTTTACCATTTTCCAAGTATTTGATATGTATAATTTTTTTAGAACATATTATCAAGAAAATATTATATCATCTCTCTATTCGATCAGAAATTTGTGTTCTTTCGAAACAATGTTTTCTAAGAGTGTTTTAAAAATATTTGAATTGTATTTTAATCTCATATTCAATGGAATTTATTTTAAAAATGTTTTAAAAAAAATTTATTAATTGATTTATATTTTTTGAATTTTAGTTTTCAATAAAACAATTCAAAATAATTTTTTAAATAGTTATTTTAAGTGTGAGAAAGTGGATTTTCATCAAGAGTTTTTCAATGATATCATTTAAATTATTTTCCTCTCTTTCAAAATCTTTTGTTGAATATTACGATTCATTGAGGTTGACCTTTTATGATACCATATTCCATATTTTATTAAGCGGTTGTTGATTAGTTAGACCTGGGATTAACTATTTTGATATTATTTTCCATATTACTCTTGATGGTTTGTGATTACATTTACATAATGGGGAAATTTATTTATATTTTTTTCTTGATTAAATAAAAATGAATATTTTTATTGTGCCTCCAAAATTTCATATGAATAATTTATTGGACATAGCAACTGATGGGTGGGGCGATAGGTCTCATGGGACACACAAAATTGGGTTTTGGATAAGGCCTTACCTATTTATTTTTAGATGTATTGGTTGAGGCCTATATAGTACATTTTAGTTGTTTCGAATTATGCATTATTTAATTATGATATTAGATATTGATTTCCATTTCAGTATTTTATTAGTAGAATATTCATAGTTAGTATTCTTATCTCATGTGATTATTTGTACGTCATTAATTGTTCTTATTTTATTATTATCATATTATAATAAAATTATTGTTAAAATAGAATGTGTTTTAGTTATTTACCATTTCATAATGTTTATGACTTGTTTATTCATAAATTATATTGTATGATTACCCTTACTAATCATTTTATCTCACCCATTTATTATGTTTTATTTTATCCATCTTCCAAGAAGTTAATTGTGAGTGATATGTAGGGTTAACCTATGAGATTAACAAAATTTTCATATGATTATTTATGTTATGTTTTATATTTCCAATTATAATGTATCGTTCAAATATTTATTGGGTTTTCAAAAAATACTAAACTATTTGGTCCTTCAGGATGCGGGTCCTTGTATATTATGCCAATGTAATAATGTGACTGGTGACTTTAGGATATTAGTGTCTAGGTCTTTATAAATAATATAGTTTTATAATAACATTAATATATATATTATATATTAATTCATTGGTTTATATATTACTATTTTAATTAATGGAAATGACCTTATAAAAATAAAATAAAAAAATGAAATGAAGATATAATATTTTAAATTATTCTTGACGACTAGTCTTTTTTAATGACATATTCACTTGGAGGATTGGAGTTGGTTGATACAATAATTTCTCCATGATAGTTAGGAGGCCTTAGAGGATCAATACATAAATATCATAGTAAATCAAAAAAAAATGGGAATTTATTTGAAAATGTGGTGAGTGGGTGAATTTATACATGATGGAAAGGGGTATTTTTAGATGAAATACTGAATATAATATCATTTAATGACCATGAAATTCAAATGTGATTTCCATTGGTACTATGAATTATATTTAAATAAAAAAAAATTCCATGACATTAATATACTATCACCATCGAATTTAATTGTTTAAATAAGTTCCAAAATAGAAATAAAAATAATAATAATAATTTATAAATTGAATAAATTTTCTTTTTAGGATATATAAATTGAATTTACAATTACTAAATAAGTTATTTATGTTATTAAACATATTTTAGGTTGATCAAACCATTAAAAAATAGTTTTTTCAATGTTAAACCAATATTATATTAAAAAATAAAATGTATTATTCAAATTTTATTACTATTATTCACATTAAAATACTTGTTTTTTAAAATAATTAGAAAAATAGTGAAAATTTTTATGTGTTCATTCAAAAATTGTAATCTATTTTTCCAAAATAATGTTCTAAATAAGAAATGTTCATTATTTATGTTTTGTATAAATTAGAATGGTTAAATATATAAGGGTGAAACATATTAAAAAAATATTATCATTCTTTGAGTTAAATATTTATTTTAATGCCCTGACTCGGATGCCACTAAACCGGTGCCTTGAGCAGGTTCACCACATTACCTCTAGTGTGCGTCATCATACCCTAGAGGCTACTGATTAAAATCATAGGTAAATTTTAAAACATTGATGAAAATATTCCCCAATATCAGAGTGAGAAAATAGAAGTAAATAGTCAATAATCATACACATCAAAGTTAACATAAATATTATATAAAAAGAAACATGAAATAATAAAATTTAATACAATAAAGGATCCACTGGCCATGTCAAACGTATAGCTAACCACCAGCATGGCCAGTTGCATCTTACCAAAAGAAAAGAAACTAAGTAGAGGATCTACATCAACACTAAGCCAATCTCATCCAGTGATCTGATAAAATTGGAGAAATCCTTCTCGATCAAACAAAACTCTATACCAGACTTAGCCCAAACCTAGGCATGCATCAACCATGTGTGAGCTTCTTAGTTACTCATTTACAATGGCGTCCTAAAACGGTTTTCAGTAAAACTTATTATGCCTCCACCAAAGGTGTATAAAGAAAATATTAGTTGGATAAATACTTTATATAGATAAATAGTGGAATAAATAAATATTATATAAAAGAAATACAAGTTGAGGAACACAATATCTATTCGAGTACCCACTATCCCAAGGGTCCTAAGGTGTCACCCGATTCAACCAAACATGTAATGACCTAAACCAATCCACATAATCGTAAGATAGGAGTTACATCATATCCAAAAAATTAAAAGGGTGTTTCCTATTCCTCAAAATTTTAGAGGAATACAACAAACATCCATGGATCATGTGTCATGTACCCATTCTACTAGTACCCAAAACATTGGTATGAAATATAACTCAAATATCATCATCAATATAAAAAATTATTGAAATCTCCATCCCAAAACTAAATGTATGCCAAATTATCAGTACCAATCCTAAACATTATGTCTATAAACTCATAGAAAATATAATAATAATACACAAATCCTCGGTCTAGCATCCATCAATACATAACATCATTGGTTCCTATAGAATCAGTCTAGCCCAGTCCAAGGATAATGAGAATCTGTCCAACTTATGATTCTACATATCAAACCATCAATTCCTAGATACTCATTTTTTCATATAAAGAAAAATGTATAATATCATTTTTTTATAGCCTCATCCTAACACCATAAATATAGTATAAAACCTATACCCAGAGCATCAGTCCACCACCCAAACATTCCATCATTTTTGAAATGCCTATTCATGGAGAATCAATCCAAAACTTAAACCATTCATTCGTTTCTTAAATACTTAATCTTAAAATCATGACTATAAATAACTTTAAAGGAAAACAAGACAAAAAAATTTAAAATTTCCACTATTATTATGGTCCCAATGAAATTTTAAAAAGAAATATATGTCAACAAATACCAAAATTCTTCTCAAGACAAATGAAACTAAACCAAATACCCTCATTAATCATTTAAAACCACCCTTTTTAAAACATTGATTACTTCACATTGAAAAAAATAAGTCCTAAGGACCATATTACCATTATGATGAAGCATTGTCATGAGCACTCTCAAAAATATTTATACTAAGTACAGCACAGTGGCTGACCTAGGTCGATCTCTTGAGGAGCCTTTTGCAGTCAGTCACTCACTACTTATAATTCACTGTATATATATAAACTAAAATGACCAGAAATGGTATTTGAGAATTAAAAATACAAAACTAAAAGTAAATATGCAGATGCAATGCAACAGAATGAAAGAAAACAGAATGATACTAAGACAGAAAAAAGACATTCCCGAGAGCATCACCCAGAGTGAACCTTCATCGTCTCATTATTAGTTTCAAATTTAATTAATGAACATGCTCCATCGTATGCATGAAAATCCCCTTATTCCTATGGTTTTGAACTTACGATACACTCAACGATCGCCGAGAGACCATACATCCACCTCCTCGATCGAGGGAGAATGTGACAGAAGTGAAAGCTAGGCTTCGGGTGGCAAGTGGAGACACAAAGGTGCCTTGCCGACTAAGATCCCCCTCGGTATAACTCTATGTAAATAAGAAACATTAATAATTAATGTTCAAATACTTGGGTTCATCACCCGATTACTCCCCCGGCAACTTCATCAGGTTAGTTACTCATGATCACGAGCATAAGATTCACAGTGATGGAGAAAACGGGGGGAGAAAAACAAAAGAGAGAAAGAATAAGAGTGAAAGGAGAACACTTGAATAAAAATATGAAATGCTATTACATAATGAAAGTAAAATAAAATACAAATATAAACTAAATATAATGGCCAACAAAGGCTATTCCTAAGTTTCCAACCCTTTGAAATGAAAAAGACACACTCTTTTATAGGGAGAGTCTATGAAAATATGGCTCAAAAAATAGTCCTCCGAAATGATTCACATTTATGACCTTCGTAATGACATAATTTGGGACTGGGTCCTTCTTGAAAGTTGTTCAACTTGATCTCTTATGTCGATCCACAACATTTGAGCCTTATTGGTCCACGTATGAAGGATATATGGCCAAACCACTACAGATATTTAATTCTGTCCAGGTGACTCTTCGTATTCCAAAACACCAAGTTCCAACGCATTAATTACCTTGAAAATGAAAGAATCATGCGAGGACATCTTAATTAAAGTTCTTCATCCATATGTATTTCAGATCCATGTAAAAGTTCAGCTCCATCGGTTCGTCCATTTATTAGATATGGTCCCCACAATAAAATTATGCAGTTATGTACACAGTTTTCGAGGCCTGGTTAGTGAGCTGGATTTGAGCTTCCAAATGATGGATTAAGCTTTGGGTCCCGAAGTATAAAATGAAACTCATCGAACATAGGAACCTATAAAAGACGAATTTTGAATTTTGGATCAGTTTATAAAAAGTTATGGACGAAACATTAAAATAAATGAAAACTGTTTAAATCCAAAATAAGCCATTTTTTCAACTAAGCTCAAAAATACTCATAAAACATAAAATGTGACAATTTCTCTTAAAATAACACATAAATGGGATTAGAAACATTGAAATTCAGAATAATATAATTTAAAATATTTTTTCTATCAATTCCCACACACTTAAACATTGCACTCCTGGGCAATCATCTTATACCATGGTCAAAAACAAACTTCTCAAAGCATAAATGACAACACAGCTCAATTATCATATCAGAGAAAATATCATGCCTCCTACATGGATCAGAATTTCAGAACTCCTCAAAAATCATATGAATCTATTAAATCTCATGTTAATACTCACATGCATGTCGTACCTACCTCCCCAGAAAATTATTTCTCTCTTCACTCAAGGATATTTAATGTGGAGTTTTTCTCATTCCCAAGAACATGTGTGATTTCCAAAGGCTTTCTATCCTCCTAGTATATCAACTTCACAGAGTCAAAAATGTTTCAATCATGAGTTCTTTTTCATGGGTTGTTCTGAATCTGAGGGTTGGCAGGTTTAAAATGTAAAAACATCTGAGGCAGAATGAGGAGGGTTATGCTCTAAAGTGAAGTAAATACATGAAAACAGTTTTGCTCAAGAATGGTGTGCTCCTCAATCACCTCAAAAAACAAATCGCTTCCAAACACCTCTTCTTTCGGGAATTTCACACATGGGATTTCATCATCAATGAATTTCATCCCTCTTTTCCCCATTTGTAGCATTGTTTCAGCTTGAATTCAGATATGGATTTCTCTTCAGAATCATGTTTTGGAGGAAAAGAGATGCATCTTTTGATCCTCAAAAAATTGGTGAACACCCAGCCCATATGTGTAATGATATTTTGGGCCACCCATAAATATTCCCATCATGACATTTCTTCCACCCAAGCAGCAATAAATATGGCAACACTTTCAATTCAGCTCAAAAAGATTCTTCAGGAAAGCAAAATACAACCCATCTTCTCCCTCCCCCACACTTGAGTTCAACAATAATCATGCATTTAACTACTAGAGAAGGTTTGAAAGGGATAAATGGATTATAATGTGGCTTCCTAACAAGGTATTTCATGGATACTAGGGGCTTAAATAAGGTCATATGTAAAGGTAGGACAAAATAAGAGTTTAATGCAAAAGGGGCTTTCAAAGTGATGCCTCAATCATACTTAACACATTCCATGAACTCTAACAGCTTTGAAAAAGAGAAAAATAGCATGTTCTGGATCACACAACATGTCTCAAGACTCTCAAGAAAAATATAAATATAAGAAGATGTCAAATAGGTTTAGAAACCTCTCGGGTTGGGCATAATTTTTAATCTGGACAGCACTAGTGCACATGAGTTTCACAATCAACCAAACTTCATCAAATCAAAAGATCAGAAATCAGAAACAAAATCCATTCAGTAATCATTTAAAACATCAAATACTCAAATCAAGGAATGGGACAAAAATACCAAGATGGTTTGAATTTTCCCAAGTATTCGATTTATCTCAAGATTCCTAAAAACACACCAAAAAAAGAAAAAGGAAAATAAGAAAATTTCAAAAAAAATCAACATGAAAAATAAAATGAAAGAAAAAACAAAAGAAATGACAACTCATAAGAAAAATAAATAAAAAGAAAGAGAAAATGAATATAAAAGGGATGATTCTTCATTTGACCCCCCAAGCGGGTGCTAGGTTTCTACTACCCCTAGTCAGGCAGTTGCAGCAGATTATCCCCAATCAGATGGTGGATGCGGTTTCTTTGAGATAAACCACCACATCTGACTTTTTCTAGTTTCCATCAGTAAACACTGAGATTTGAGAACCCCAAAGAAAATAATAAAGTTCCCAACCCCCAAGAAAGAAGAAAGATATAATTTTAGATCCAGAGTGGGAGGGAATAGAATATAGGGGTGCTCCCTGTGAACTTCTGTGGTGTCCTCCTCCAAATGGTATGAAATTTGTTGTAGAAGAGGCAGTCGCACCACCATGAGCTTCTCTATCTCTTCTTCCTTGATCACAACCACTTTAGTTGTATCTTTCATATCATCCAAGTTCTGCTCCATTTGTACTGTATCAGAAATTTCATGAAAACGGAAGTTAGAAAACAATTCAGTTTGAATAAGATTAAAACAAGATGAATAAATTAAGAATTCTTCCCTTTCAAGTAAGTCAGCTTGAAATTTGATCCCTTCAGGCAAGACCATTGGAAACTCCATCTCAGCAGGTGCATAATAATCTTCATCTTCCAAAGCAAGAGAGAGGTCAAAAGGTTCTGATTTTTCAATATCAAGCATGGGAAGATCAAGTTTCAGGTTATCTTCAACAAAGTGATTCTAGGATTCATCCAAAAATTGTTGATCACCCATAAGTGCATCAGCTGAAATATGTAAATTAGGGACCTCCTAGAGCAATGGTTGAGTACGGGATGATATGATTAATTCCTTTAGAATCTCATTCTCACCCTCCTCAGGTTCTTTGGCATAAAAAATGATTGGTGAAATCACTTCCACCACTTGTTCAGGTTGAGGTTCCAGCTTAGGATCAGGTTGTTCCTGTAGTGAACGAAAATATTCATCAAACCTTTTTTCAGTTCTATTCAGTTTTTGAATCTCTTCATGAAGTTATTTCATTTTGGATTCATAATCATTTTTAACTTCTTCATGCACCTGTGATTGATCAGTCCATGCATAATAATTTGAATTGAAATTCATCATGAACAAATATTTTTTAGTTTTTGAAATTAATGATTTTTTGTGTTTTTTTAAAATTAAAGGAAGAAAAATAATTTACAATAAGTGAATATAAATAATGAGTGAAGACTACTTGGCTCCCCGGCAACGGCTCCAATTTTATGAAGCGTTGTCGTGCACGCTCTCAAAAATATTTATACTAAGTGCAGCACAGTGGCTGACCTAGGTCGATCTCTTGAGGAGCCTTTTGCAGTCAGTCACTCACTACTTATAATTCACTGTATATATATAAACTAAAATTACCAGAAATAGTATTTGAGAATTAAAAATACAAAACTAAAAGTAAATATGCAGATGCAATGAAACAGAATTAATGTAAACAGAATGATATTAAGACAGAAAAGAGACATTCCCGAGAGCATCACCCAGATTGATCCTTCATCGTCTCATTATTAGTTTCAAATTTACTTAATGAACATGCTCCATCATATGCATGAACATACCCTTTTTCCTATGGTTGTGAACTTATGATACACTCCACAATCACCGAGAGACCAAACATCCACCTCCTCGATCGAGGGAGAATGTGACAGAAATGAATGCTAGGCTTCGGGTGGCAAGTGGAGACACAAAGGCGCCCTGCCCACTAAGATCCCCCTCGGTATAACTCTAAGTAAAAAAGAAACATTAGAATTAATGTTCAAATACTTGTTTTCATCACTTCATTACTCCCCCGGGAACTTCCTCAGGTTAGTTACTCATGATCACGAGCATAAGAGTTCACAGTGATGGAGAAAACGGGGGGAGAAAAACAAAAGAGAAAAAGAATAAGAGTGAAAGGAGAACACTTGAATAAAAATATGAAATTCTATTACATAATGAAAGTAAAATAAAATACAAAGCTAAACTACATATAATGTCCAAAAAATGCTATTCCTAAGTTTCCAACCCTTTGAAATGAAAAATACACACTCTTTTATAGGGAGAGTGTGTGAAAATTTGGCTCCAAAAATAGTCCTCCGAAAGGATGCGAATTTATGACCTTCTTAATGACGTAATTTGGAACTTAGTCCTTCTTGAACGATGTTCCCCTTGATCTCTTCTGTCGACCCACAAATTTTGAGCTTTATTGGTCCACGTATGAAGGAGATATGGCCAAACCACTCCGGATATTTAATTCTGTCCAGGTGACTCTTCGTATTCCAAAACACCGAGTTCCAACGCATTAATGACCTTGAAAATGAAATAATCATGCGAGGCCATAGTAATGAAAGTTTTTAATCCCTATGTATGTCTGCTCCATGTAAAATTTTAGCTCCATTGGTTTGTCCATTTATGAGATATGGTCCCCACAATAAACTTATGCAGTTCTGTACACAGTTTTCGAGGCCTAGTTTGTGAGCTTGATTTGAGCTTCCAAATGATGGATTGAGCATTGGGTCCAGAAGTATAACATGAAGCTCATCGAACATAGGAACCTATAAAAGAAGAAGTTTTAAATTTGGATCTTTTTAGAAAGCGTTATGGCCGAAACATTAAAATAAATGAAAACTGTTTAAATCCAAAATAAGCCATTTTTTCAACTAAGCTCAAAAATACTCATAAAACATAAAATGTGACAATTGCTCTTAAAATAACACATCAGTGGGATTAAAAACATTGAAATTAAGAATGAAATAATTGAAAATAGTTGTTCTATTACATTACAACCATCACAAGAACCATTAAGAAATTTTCAAAAAATATTTCATCCCATAACCATTTCAATTCATCATTTGTAATCCAATTAACATCCATTTTTACAAAACACATAGAGCTCAACATCCCATTTTAAACACGAATCTTTCCAAAGAATAGATCCCCCCCTTTTGAACCAAAATTATATAAATTTCTAGTGAACATATATAAAACCATTTCAAATACCTATAGTCATTTCGTAAAACTCAACCCAAAAAACAAAAAACAACCCTTTTATGATTCATAATCTATATTCCCAATTTCTACACCTTAGCTGTTTTTACTATTTAATCAAACCAACCAATTAGCTAAATTAAGTTAAGATCAACACCCAAATACTATAGATAAACCAAGGAAGAAAACATTCCAGTCATGGGATTCAATTTACCCTCCAAATACACATGAATATAAATTATCAAGAGTATGTGAAAATCTATTAGACCACCAAACTCATTAGTGATGTTTCCAAAACATTTTCGAAGAATGAAGGCCTTTCCAAGGCCATCCCAGGAATTCTCCAAATCCCTCTACATCCAACTATGCTCATCCCAGTCGCCCATAATATATTCCAACATGAAAAAACAATAATTAATTAATTATAACAGTTATAATTAATTAATTCTGAAAAATCCAACATGGAACAATGTCTAAAAAGTTACTAGGTCATCATGACGCACCAAAAATGAAACCAACCACTCACTGGAGATCCAAAACATAACCGTGACAAAATTTTGATCCAAATACCTAAGAGGTGATAAAAATTTCAAAAATATTAAATCAAAATGATAGGTAAAAACTAACAAAAATTCATCACGATCAAATACCTTAATGAAACACCATGGAACAACGTTATGAATCTGTCTCAACATCCCCTCTATGAAAGATAACCAAATATCCCCTGAGAAATGAATGATTCCAAAATGATCTAGTTTAATCTTTAACAAAAACATAATCGAATAACTTCAATATTATATATAAACAAGATGGGGAATAAAGGAACTAGTTGAGGAAGAGAACTCACCTCAAGGGATATGAAATCGCCATGAACACACCCCAAAATCTGGAAAGAGAAGAGGATGAATGGGTTTGAGAACCCCATAGTCCTTAGGAATACAAGGGATTAAAAGGGGTTTTGTAGCTAAAAAACCTTGGCATTAAATTCATCAAATCCTCCTTTTTAAAGAGTTCTAGGAAGCTTCATTATTTGGGTGTTTAATTTTCTAAACCATGTGAAAACCATGCAGTTTGATCTATCCAATCCCAACCCACTCTCACAATTTGGCCACATGGTGGGCCAAACCATACACCAACCATGTTCACCCAAATTTTTCAACACCAATGCCCAGAACGGTTTGGTAGCATGTTCTGAAAACCATGCTATAAGCATTTTCTACCTTCTGCAATAACACACATGTTTTGTGTGAATCTGTGTGCATCCCATGCGCCATGCCTCTGAACCTCCTATTCTTTCCATGGTTTATCCTTTTTCCTTGCATGGTTTACTCCAAATAATGATCTTACCATATAGTTCAACCAAACCTATTTCAAATTAAACTAAAACAATCCTGAGAATCATGTTTTCAAAACGTTTCTCCTAACATATACATACTAAACTGTACCCCCTTTCCAGAAAACTCCAAAACTCATGAAACTTGAGTTGAAACCATTAAAGATCATCCCAACACCCGAGCCAACCCCATGTCATCAATACTTATCTCTAAACACACATATGAGACATACCATATCTTGGGATCTCATTCCATGTTTTATTTCATGATTTTACATGTCTAGTAATGAAAATAGAAATTCCATCAGAACTTTTGGATCCATCTGGATGTCGGATCTTACAACCTCGCCACCATAATAATTACTTTCATTGAGAATCGTATGTGGTTATCCATCAGTACCACCCAACCTACGTCAATCACCTGGTTTTCCAACAACCACACTCAGATTCTAATATCTCAAAACACTACTAAGGCACAACCTCCATCCCAAGGCCCTCAAACAGCTGAAAACTTGAGCTAACTCGTGTTACCAAAATGAAACACCATCATTGAACTTATTTGAGCCCATCCAATGAAAAAATTGATTTCAACATCACTCGATAAGTCACTGAGATATGGTTATCCCCAAGAAAATATCTAACTTATAACCACCAATTTCATATACATAACATCCTTGCTACCATGAGAGCCGAACTAAACCTCATGTTGTGATAAAACCAAGATCATGATAAAATTCACATCATACTGAACCCTAACGTCAATTATAATTCCAAACATCATTGGAACATATCCTGATCATTGAAAACTAGCTAATGTGGAAGCATACATATCATCCCTATATGAACTAAGAACATAATGGATTTTTATAAATACTAGATCAAACCCAAAATACACGCAACATTCCTGAAACCAGACACTCATCATAGCTTATAGCCTTCCCTGCCAACATTTTGCACTAACTTAGTCATGTTATCCTTGGACAACTCGTTTCCAAATCACTCGACTCCAATTGGCAGTCTGCTGGTGTCTATGCCTAAACATCTTTCAAAACCCCCTTAGACTCGAATAAATGATCTTCTTGAATATCTACCAAAACTAATTTACCAATATCATTTCTTACGGAATCTAGGAACATAAATCAAGGATTCCTCCCTTGTATCACAATTTCACCTCAACCAATCCATGAATAATTCCACAAACCTATGACCCTTCTATCATGAGGGGAACACTCACACATCTAATACATCACTCCGCACTATAAGAGTTTCATCATCGTGGAATCTTTTAGAAAACATCAACTGCTTTAGCCCACGATTAACCAATGTGAACCTAATAATTGGACATGGATAAATCTCCCTAACTTGAGTGACTAAACAATAATCTATAACCCATTTCTAGTATCTAATAATGGATAATATTTCATATGTCAAAATATTTTCCATCTTGAGGACCTCACCCACAATAAGCCAATGGTGAACTGCCTACCAGGCGAGCACACATTCACTACTTCTTAAGCATACCCTCCAATAGGCCCCATATCTTTCTAAGGGGAATTATGGTAGCAAAGTGTATAGTCATTACCCTCTCAAAGTACCTAATATGTTGTCAAAATATGGGGAATTATCATCACTACTAATAGTACTAGAATATTTCATTAAAAAAATCCACCACTACACATCCATTTCTGATGTCACCTCTCTCTGTATGGACAAGTAGAACTATAAAAAATCATAGACCTCCCCATCCACATGTGTCTCATCACAATCTCATAGGTTCTAATCTAAATCATGTATATATTCTCATGTTAATCACCCCATAAATGCACTCTCATAGAATCTGATCCGAAAACCAAAAGACACAACACATCACCCCACGCTTGGGCCTCTAAAATATCATTAATTATTAACTGTCACATGATCTACTGTAACCCTACCACAGATCCTCATTCTGACTCAAAAGAGTCTTTATTTTTTAAACCATGACTCAAAAACCCTATCCAATAACCATGCATACCCTTGATGTCCATATCACCCATTATAGAGAACCCTTGGTGATTTCTAAAAACCAAAGAAACCCACTAAAAAATACCACATACAAGACCAGTCATGAATTGTGCAGTGTTCAAAAGTAAAAACATGATCATGAACGCCCACAATTAATTTAAAAAGATGCATCAAGTGCTATCCAAGAATGGAAAAAAAACTATTTCCACCATCTAAAACTACATGCACTACCAAAACATCAACACTCCAAGTGCATTGTAGCCCATGAAAACCAAACACCTCCATGTTCCTCTTACCAAAAACAAATTTGCAAGAATAGTATTCACCTACATTGAATGTGTGAATATAAAACCGCATTTCCTAAATAACCACATGTACTCATGATAAATCTCATAACCAAAAGTCACACTCATATTCACATTTGTTACATATTCAATGCACCCAACCAAGCCTATCCCAATAGAAACCATCCCAAATTCTAAACCATTGGCACTCGAGTGCTTTTTCTCAAATCCAAAGGTATCATATATGCTAAAACCCCATACTAGGATACACCATTAATTTAATTTTTTCATGAATTAAAGCATTAATATATGATCCATACACCCAAAGGAACTCCAAATGTAGTTGACCCCTCTCATGGGTCACCCTAAAAATCCACATGACACTAACTGTAACACCCCAAGCTTCCACGTACGTTTCCCTTTGAATAATGCAATGGCGTGCATTGTACGCAACTTCGAGATTTTAACACACCACAACCAATCAAACTAGCCGTTATGAATAGTAATACCTAATTTTTGAAATCTTATAAATTCTATCTCTCAAAATGGACTTCATTTTTGGATTCGGAATATCTAAATTAGCCTAGGGTGAAATTTTGGTACTTTTCGGATAACTTTCATATTTTGATGAATAGTGAAAATTACTAAATTTTAATTAAAAACAACTATTTTAATCAAAATAATTAATAGTGATAAATTATGAATTTGAGTGGTTTTAAAGTATATTTAGAATATATTTTTACCATGTAATACAATGTGGGTCATTGAACATAATTTCACATTTAAACCAGACATAAACAAGTGCCAATCTTTTGATAGTTATTATCTCTTAAAAACACGCTTTTTGTTTTAACAACGGGAATTAATTTTAAATTAATTTCTTCCACTTCTGTGTTTTGAATTTGGAAAAATGGATTCCATATTTGGAATCAGTATGTTCAAATTGTGTAAATAGGTAACTTTTATTTTTAGACATTTTGAATAATTACTGCGGTAAATATTTTATTTACCATGGTTAAGGGTAAATCCGGTAAATAAAGGTTAAAAAAATAATATTATAATAATACTAAATTACCCTAAAACGTGTCCTAGCCTTATTGGATGATACATGTTCGACCATAGTCATCTTTGGGTCGATTTGGGGACCCCATGGAGCCACTTGTAGGTGATAGGGACACTTTATTTTAATTAAGTGAAAATGAATACAAAAATGATACAAGCATATATCTTTTAGAAAAACAATTGTTACTTAGGGTTATATATGTTGGATTTTCGACAATAAATATTCATTGAAAAGATAAAAAGATTTAATACATAATGATATTTTATTTATAATTTTTAATGATTACATAATTTAATATATTTATGACACAATGGTGATGCAGTAATTACCATAATAGTGAAAAATTAGAATAATTGATATTATAAATACCCAAATAAATATAATTTGAGACTTTTAATGAATTAAAATAATTTTATAGGATAATATGACATATTAGTATTGATTTAATTGACTTAGTTCTAAGTAATCATTCTGTTATGAGTTTCACAAAAATCAACTATTGAATAGTGTCAAAATTGACATAAAAGAGTTCTTAAAACAAATATTATATTATTAATTGATATTAAATTCCTAAAAATCTAAGGTTCGGCCAAGAGACTTATATCATGATAGGTTCATCATTAATGGACCACTTGGGGGTCTCTTGGATGTATATAGTATGTTTATTAACCATATTATATAAAAATACAAAGACACATTGTAAAAGTGAAACTAATTAACTTAGAGTTAATACTTAAAGATAAGGTTAATATAAGTACCCAAACCTGTCTAAATTCTATTGGTTGAGTGGTTTTCAACCTATCCCCACCTTAAACTTTGAATAATAAACTTTGGATCCATTAGAAACCGAATATGAATTTATTATAAATTAATATTTCTAGCTTTTCCAAAGATGCCCCTCACCCCTCTTATAAAAGGGCACTCCTCCTTCTCATTTCTTCACACCTTCAAAGCCTTTTGGTTCGGCCAAACTCTTCCCAAATACTCTCCCAACTTCCCTCACTACAACCTAGAGGCATTATTTTGATCATAAATCCAACCTATGGAGCCCTTTTGATCAAATCAAAAGGAAGAACCCGAAGAAGAGGTAATGTTTTCACCACCCCTTTTCAAGTTCCTTTCTTCTTCCACTTCTTCTTTATTTGTTATTACCATTACAAAATAATAACTCCAGTATCATATATATACTGTGATGTTATTATAAATATGGTACAACCATATTCAGTATTCTATCCATCCTTTGAATAACATGTCACCATATGTGCATACGTACGGCTTACCGTCTCCACGTCGTGGTGTAATTGTTATTCAATATATTATTATTTGGATGGGTATAATAATGATGTGTAACTCATTTAAATAATAAATATAACATGATAATTATTCTGTATATATGATATACCATCCAATTATATATTATTTTAATATCAAAAGAATGATATTGTCGCTCGTGCGTACGTATGGACTACCGTCTCCACGAACGTGATGAGATTCATTCTCCATCATATCCATTCAAGTATAATTATAATTTTATGATTTAAAAATAGTATCTAATTACTTTATGTCATTCTGGATATGAATAATATACATCCCATTAATAACAAATATGTCTCACATAACAAAGAATATAAAGTAAAATGAACCCGTTAACACCCGAAATAACGATAATTCTAAGATATTATTAACAAATCAATGTTAAAAGATCATATATGATATCATATTAAAGTAAATGATCCTTTTCTAATTCAATAACAATTATTTCACCATTATACAGGAGGTTAACCTACCATCGACCAAGGAAAAAGTACAAAGTAAGGGATTTTCTTATCTCACTTTCAATTCCGTGAGATTTCCATTATTCGCCACTAAATTATTTAAAGTGGCGTATTGTGTACTTCCATTTGATATATATTATCATGATTCTCTTTATATTCATGTTATTCTGTAAATCATTTGATGGTTATTAACTTTTGGCCATACGACTCAGTTGATTAACGTGGTAAGGGGTTTCTTATCTCACTCTTAATCTCGTGAGAATTCCATTGTTCACCACTTATTTATTGCATGTGGTGTATGTGTACTGCCCATGATTGTATTCATTGTGTAATATACTTTAATTTATGGGTATTTACATCATCATGGTATGATACTTCTTTCATGGGTGTATGTTTCTTAAGTTACCTAATCGATAAGGGAATTTGAAATTTCAATTTCCACTCATTTGGCTTTACGCATATTTCATTGATTATATTACTCCAAGATTATGTGTGGAATCACCATTCATTTGATTATGTCATAATTTCCACTCCATTTTCTGTGGATATACTTTTGATACACATAATCACTTTGTTGATAAATTCTCAAGTGATCGGTATGAACTTGATAAGAGTAATTTTAACTCAATCTCCATTTGTTGAGTTAAATATCCAATTCATTGGTGTCGTATTTACAAGAATATGTGTGAATGTCATCTGATTTATTTAGACTAAAAATCCAATCATATTTAGTGTATTTATATTTTTCACACATAACTATGTCGTTGATTTATCCTTAACCAAAGGATACGGCCTTTATGAGAGATTTCATCTCAATTTAAATTCCATTGAGACTTCTTTGTTGTTATACACCAAATCACTTTTATGTGGTGTATATAATGTACTTTGACATAGTATATCATGAATCCCTTTATTCTCATGATATTACAAAGTTTTGATTACCTCAATTATTTGTATTCAAGTGTCGCTCTTTTGGTTAGAATCTCTAACTAAAATACCATTTTTAAATATTTTAAAGACTTATTCTTCTAAATCTTTCTCATTAATGTCCATGTTTTAAAAAATGGTTTTAAGGATTTATTTATATGGACATTAAAGTTTTAAAATTAAAACTCCTTTTAAAAGTTTCAAAGTGGTATGGGATACTTTGATTCAAAAATCTATTTTTAAATGGCTTCTTGACAAATAGTGTGACTTTTAAATGTTTTCAAGAAAAGGGGGATATTTCTCTCAGATAGTTTTGATGATTATTTTCATCTATGTCAACATCCTTCATTATTATTGATTGAGGTTAATGTGATACAATACAATCTTCCATATTGTATCGAATGAGTTATGTTTGACTGTGGATGTGCTATTTTTATACCATTCATGGTTTGCGGTAAAAGTGTTGACATTTCGTATGCTAGTTTTAATACGAATGTTTATGTTATGTTTAAACCTTTTCATATGGGAATGCATTGGACTTAATATGTGACGGGTGGAGCCCGCTATAGCTCCTCGATGCATCGGTAGGTCTCATGATACAAACTAGTGTCTTGGCACAAGGCCTTGACAAAATCTTATTTGTAGTCTTGGCACGAGGCCTTGGCTATGTGGTTATGATAGTCTGGAATTATGCATTCCATCATTATGAAAGTGGTTATTGATTTTGCATGTTATTATTCGATTTGTAGAATATCCATGTGAATAAGTAAATGGAATTATTTCATTTTATTTATGTCATACTATGTTGAAAGTTCAAGTTTGAAAGGCTTTTGTTTTAGTTATACATTGCCTTAAATGTTTATTATTATTTATGAAAGTTTCCGCTATATTGTTATCCTTACTGGGCATTTGAGCTCACCCCTTTTCTATGTTTTATTTTTCCCAGGAAGTGAAGAAGTAAATTATAAATGACCTACAGGGATATTATGTGGGGTTATGAGTGTGGATTATGGAGACAATATGTTGTTGTAGTAGTTTTTCATTTTATGATGTAATGTAAGACTTATGAATATATCTATTGTTTCCAAGGCTACTAAACCAATCGGTCTTTCGAGATTTGATCTTTCTTGTGATCATGCCAATATTATGTAATAATGCACCGACTCTGGGTATCTAGGGTCGGGGCGTTACATTTGGTATCAGAGGAATTTTAGTACAAACCTTGGAAGCTTGATTTAGATAAACTTTGATTAGAGCACATAGATTTAAGATGGACATTGAGGATTAGTATAGAAGAACTTCCTAGAATTTTGGTATTATAGAGATTTTGTGAGTTTTCCGAGCAATACATCCCTGTCTGGATACGAGCAGGTAGAGGCGGCTCTGGCACAGATGTACCTAGGGGTAAAACCCGAAAACACCACTTTGAGCTAGACTCAAACGGGAACTGGTGCACGACAACGGGCCTTGCTGCACTCTTGGTTACGACACTCCTGGGGGATATTCTTAGGATAATTTACATTTTCTTTACAAAACTATTTAAGTAATATATATATAAGATGAGAGTAAATGACCTTGGTTAATCCTAATATGTTTCAAATTGAGAATATGGTGACATGTTAATCTCTAAATGATTTTACGAGTATTGTTACTCACACAATGCTTTCTGGTTTTAGTCAATGGCTGGATTCCAAGGAAGTCATGGTGACTTTGATAATGATGTACAAGGTGGGAATGATGGTGGAAATGAGAAACAAAATGGAATGTTGATAGGTGTAAAAGATATCATCTTTATTCCAAATCAGTTTTCCAAAAATATGATCAACAACAAATATATTAACCAAATCCCAAACTCAACAAGGAAGAGAAATGTGATGAATGATAAGAGCTCCAGCAATGGAGACCATGGAGAAAAGAACCCTCAATTTTCACCACGCAGGAAATGTGGAAGGAGACAACCAGGAAAGTGTCTCAATGGGACAACGAAATGCTTTACGTGCGGGAAGGAAGGACATAAAGTGAAGAATTGCCGAAGGAAAATGAAGAGTACTATGGAAGAAGATAAAAATGGTCCCAAGAGTCCATTTACAGTCATTTTCCATAAATGTAGGGGACCTGGACATTAACCGAGTGAATGTCCTATTCTATAGGATATTTTCTTGGTCAAAGAAGAAGATATGTGGAAATAAATGGTTGGAGAAATGTTTAAAAAGTATTAGCACTCCTTGTTGATGGGTTTACTTTGGAATAATTTTCTCTTGTATTTGTAACCCCGCAGTTTTCCATGTGAGAATGATATTTGAGGAATAATTGTCTCTTCTCTTGTGGATATAGGTATAAATAACCATTTGGTTTTATATGATCATTGGGGTTTGAGAGAATTATAAGTTATTATAATTTGGGATGAAAATGCAAGGTATGATATAACATTTGTGGTTAAATTATGTTATTTTGAAGAATTTATCTCATTTTGGTAATATTATAAAATATAGTTTTTGAAAAAGGAAAACACATAGACCGTGTGACAACCCGTCGCGTCGGACAAAGCTATGGGAATCGAACCCACAACCAAAGTGAGATTGGGATTTATCGCCTACCACTGGACTACGTGAAGTCCCTGGTTAGTGTGACTATTTTTTTTAGTTAAATGATTTTATTTATCAATAATAATTTGATTTGGGATCTTATGTCTTATCAAATGAATACCCTTAGTATAGTAAAATGATTTGGTGATTAAGTGATAAATTTTATTTTGGAATTTGTTCTCTTTGTTGAGAACACTATATGCCAAAGGAAAATAGAGTAGTATCGGATTTCATTTGAGGAGTAATGGTGGATTTTTTTTCTATGTTTTTATTGTGGATCTATAGTGATTTGGGTTATTTATGGAAATGATTAACCTATAATAAAGAATATGTGATTATGTTAATTACATTTAAGTATGTGACTTTAAGAGTAGATAATGTTATTTGGAGATACAATTTAACGTGGAAGACTACATTCTTATAAGTTTTGGGTTTCAATATTAGTTTGGATTATAGTAAAGGATTTTAAGGAAAAATTATTATTGAATGGTATTTATTTAACTTTGGGGTATTTTTGGTTTAATTTTAGAAATTAAGATTAGTATTTTTTCTCTAATCGAATATACATTTGGGGGATCATCAGATCTTATACTAACCATTTTGGTTTTGATTAATCTCTAAAGACAAGTTAAATATATAGTTTATCCTACATGGATCATGTATTTCTATAGAAGTTTATTATAGCTCTTTTATTGTGACCAAGTCTTCTTGAATACTCATTGTTCAAAAAAAAATAAGTTAGTGGTAAAACATTATTATATAATGAAACTCTACTTAAAAAGTAAGTATATCTCTTTATGTTCTTAGTCAATATCATAAATGAATTCCTCGTCCTTTTGTAATGTAACTTAAAACAAAAAAAATGTTGTCCGTTTACTTTCCTACTAGGAGACTAATGGTCGTTTGCCCCAACACAAGTTTGTGGTTTTCTTATTGTTAACTTTCTCCTGATCATGATTTCTATCCCTCTCGATCAGAACTTGACACTTAGTTTATCATCCATATCCATGTTTTCCAACATTGAATCCGAGTATGGGTTATCTTGGTTGACCTTTATACCTCTCTTTCTTTCTTTTAAAGTGATAGTTTTATTGACTCTTTTTCCGATGTGGTACTTTCCATTATATTCCAAAGAACAATTTTAAAAATTGCGAGGACGCAATTTATTGTAGGAGGGGAGAATGTAACACCCCAAGCTTCCATGTACGTTTCCCTTCGAATAATGCAATGGCGTGCATTGTACGCAACTTCGAGATTTTAACACACCACAACCAATCAAACTAGCCGTTATGAATAGTAATACCTAATTTTTGAAATCTTATAAATTTTATCTCTCAAAATGGACTTCATTTTTGGATTCGGAATATCAAAATTAGCCTAGGTTGAAATTTTGGTACTTTTTGGATAACTTTCATATTTTGATGAATAGGGAAAATTACTAAATTTTAATTAAAAACAACTATTTTAATCAAAATAATTAATAGTGATAAATTATTAATTTGAGTGGTTTTGAAGTATATTTAGAATATATTTTTACCTTGTAATACAATGTGGGTCATTGAACATAATTTCACATTTAAACCAGACATAAACAAGTGCCAATCTTTTGATAGTTATTATCTCTTAAAAACACGCTTTTTGTTTTAACAATGGGAATTAATTTTAAATTAATTTCTGCCACTTCTGTGTTTTGAATTTGGAAAAATGGATTCCATATTTGGAATCAGGATGTTCAAATTTTGTAAATAGGTAACTTTTATTTTTAGACATTTTGAATAATTACTGCGGTAAATATTTTATTTACCATGGTTAAGGGTAAATCCGGTAAATAAAGGTTAAAACAAATAATATTATAATAATACTAAATTACCCTAAAACGTGTCCTAGACTTATTTGTTGATACATGTTCGACCATAGGCATCTTTGGGTCGATTTGGGGACCCCATGGAGCCACTTGTAGGTGATAGGGACACTTTATTTTAATTAAGTGAAAATGAATACAAAAATGATACAACCATATATCTTTTAGCAAAACAATTGTTACATAGGGTTATATATGTTGGATTTTCGACAATAAATATTCATTGAAAGGATAAAAATATTTAATACATAATGATATTTTATTTATAATTTTTAATGATTACATAATTTAATATATTTATGACACAATGGTGATGCAGTAATTACCATAATAGTGAAAAATTAGAATAATTGATATTATAAATACCCAAATAAATATAATTTGAGACTTTTAATGAATTAAAATAATTTTATAGGATAATATGACATATTAGTATTGATTTAATTGACTTAGTTCTAAGTAATCATTCTGTTATGAGTTTCACAAAAATCAACTATTGAATAGTGTCAAAATTGACATAAAAGAGTTCTTAAAACAAATATTATATTATTAATTGATATTAAATTCCTAAAAATTTAAGGTTCGGCCAAGAGACTTATATAATGATAGGTTTATCATTAATGGACCACTTGGGGGTCTCTTGGATGTATATAGTATGTTTATTAACCATATTATATAAAAATACAAAGAGACATTGTAAAAGTGAAACTAATTAACTTAGAGTTAATACTTAAAGATAAGGTTAATATAAGTACCCAAACCTGTCTAAATTCTATTGGTTGAGTTCTTTTCAACCTATCCCCACCTTAAAATTTGAATAATCAACTTTGGAGCCATTATAAACCGAATATGAACTTATTATAAATTAATATTTCTAGCTTTTCCAAAGGTGCCCCTCACCCCTCTTATAAAAGGGCACTCCTCCTTTTCATTTCTTCACACCTTCAAAGCCTTTTGGTTCGGCCAAAATCTGCCCAAATACTCTCCCAACTTCCCTCACTACAACCTAGAGGCCTTAGTTTGATTATAAATACAACCTAAGGAGCCCTTTTGATCAAATCAAAAGGAAGAACCCGAAGAAGAGGTAATGTTTTCACCACCCCTTTTCAAGTTCCTTTCTTCTTCCACTTCTTCTTTCTTTGTTATTACCATTATAAAATAATAACTCCAGTATCATATATATACTGTGATGTTATTATAAATATGGTACAACCATATTCATTATTCTATCCATCCTTTGAATAACTTGTCACGATACGTGCTTACGTACGGCTTACCGTCTCCACGTCGTGGTGTAATTGTTATTCAATATATTATTATTTGGATGGGTATAATAATGATGTGTAACTCATGTAAATAATAAATATAACATGATAATGATTATTTATATATGATATACCATCCAATTATATATTATTTTAATATCAAAAGAATGATATTGTCGCTCGTGCGTACGTACGGACTACCGTCTCCACGAACGCGATGAGATTCATTCTCCATCATATCCATTCAAGTATAATTATAATTTTATGATTTAAAAATAGTATCTAAGTACTTTATATCATTATGGAAATGAATAATATACATCACATTAACAAAAAATATGGATCACATAACAAAGAATATAAAGTAAAATGAACCTGTTAACACCCGAAATGACGATAATTCTAAGATATTATTAACAAATAAATGTTAAAAGATCATATATGATATAATATTAAAGTAAATGATCCTTTTATAATTCAATAACAATTATTTCACCATTATACAGGAGGTTAACCTACCGTCGACCAAGTAAAAAGTACAAAGTAAGGGATTTTCTTATCTCACTTTCAATTCCGTGAGATTTCCATTATTCGCCACTAAATTATTTAAAGTGGTGTATTGTGTACTGCCATTTGATATATATTATCATGATTCTCTTTATATTCATGTTATTCTGTAAATCATTTGATGGTTATTAACTTTTGGCCATACGACTCAGTTGATTAACATGGTAAGGGGTTTCTTATCTCACTCTTAATCTCGTGAGAATTCCATTGTTCACCACTTATTTATTGCATGTGGTGTATGTGTACTGCCCATGATTTTATTCATTGTGTAATATACTTTAATTTATGGGTATTTATATCATCATGGTATGATACTTCTTTCATGGGTGTATGTTTCTTAAATTACCTAATCGATAAGGGAATTTGAAATTTCAATTTCCACTCATTTGGCATTACGCATATTTCATTGATTATATTACTCCAAGATTATGTGTGGAATCACTATTAATTTGATTATGTCATAATTTCCACTCACTTTTCTGTGGATATACTTTTTATACACATAATCACTCTATTGATAAATTCTCAAGTGATCGGTATGAACTTGATAAGAGTAATTTTAACTCAATCTCCATTTATTGAGTTAAATATCCAATTCATTGGTGTTGTATTTACAAGAATATGTGTGAATGTTATCTGATTGATTTAGACTAAATATCCAATAATATTTAGTGTATTTATATTTTTCACACATAACTATGTCGTTGATTTATCCTTAACCTAAGGATACGGCCTTTATGAGAGATTTCATCTCAATTTAAATTCCATTGAGACTTCTCTGTTGTTATACACCAAATCACTTTTATGTGGTGTATATAATGTACTTTGACATAGTATATCATGAATCCCTTTATTCTCATGATATTACAAAGTTTTGATTACCTCAATTATTTGTATTCAAGTGTCGCTCTTTTGGTTAGAATCTCTAACTAAAATACCATTTTTAAATATTTTAAAGACTTATTCTTCTAAATCTTTCTCATTAATGTCCATGTTTTATAAAATGGTTTTAAGGATTTATTTATATGGACATTAAAGTTTTAAAATTAAAACTCCTTTTAAAAGTTTCAAAGTGGTATGGGATACTTTGATTCAAAAATCTATTTTTAAATGGCTTCTTGACAAATAGTGTGACTTTTAAATGTTTTCAAGAAAAGGGGGATATTTCTCTCAAATAGTTTTGATGATTATTTTCATCTATGTCAACATCCTTCATTATTCTTGATTGAGGTTAATGTGATACAATACAATCTTTCATACTGTATCGAATGAGTTATGTTTGACTGTGGATGTGCTATTTTTATACCATTCATGGTTTGTGGTAAAAGTATTGACATTTCGTATGCTAGTTTTAATACGAATGTTTATGTTATGTTTAAACCTTTTCATATGGGAATGCATTGGACTTAATATGTGATAGGTGGAGCCCGCTATAGCTCCTCGATGCATCGGTAGGTCTCATGAGACAAACTAGTGTCTTGGCACAAGGCTTTGACAAAATCTTATTTGTAGTCTTGGCACGAGGCCTTGGCTATGTGGTTATGATAGTCTGGCATTATGCATTCCATCATTATCAAAGTGGTTATTGATTTTGCATGTGATTATTCGATTAGTAGAATATCTATGTGAATAAGTAAATGGCATTATTTCATTTTATTTATGCCATACTATGTTGAAAGTTCAATTTTGAAAGGCTTTTGTTTTAGTTATACATTGCCTTAAATGTTTATTCTTATTTATGAAAGTTTCCGCTATATTGTTATCCTTACTGGGCATTTGAGCTCACCCCTTTTCTATGTTTTATTTTTCCCAGGAAGTGAAGAAGTAAATTATGAATGACCTGCAGGGATATTATGTGGGGTTATGAGTGTGGATTATGGATACAATATGTTGTTGTAGTAGTTTTTCATTTTATGATGTAATGTAAGACTTATTAATATATCTAGTGTTTCCAAGGCTACTAAACCAATCGGTCTTTCGAGATTTGATCTTTCTTGTGATCATGAAAATATTATGTAATAATGCACCGACTCTGGGTATCTAGGGTCGGGGCGTTACAAATGGATCAGTACCACTGAAAAGATATTTTCAGTTCTTCAATTTTCTGAACATGATAAAGTCATCTTAGCAGTATATCGTTTGGAAGGTGATGCTGATCAATGGTGAAATCTTATCAAGAATACGAGGATAAGAGATGAAATTGAGTCCATGGAATGGGACGAGTTCAAGAACATATTTTTCAATAAGTACTTCCCTCTTATTCTTCGAACAAAGATGGAGAAGGAGTTTCTTGAGCTAAAGCAAAAGAATTATGAATCTGTTGGTATATACAAAGCGAATTTTACAAGGCTTGAAAGGTATGCATCTGGCTTTATCATCCAACCTGAAAGTAAAGTTGATCGATTCTTCAGTGGCTTAAAACCAAATCTTCGAAGGACATTAGATATAATAGACTTCAGTATCTATGATGAAATTGTGCGTTGTGCTATTAAGGTAGAAATGGAAGTTGGTGTTACATATCCATCTCATGGTTTTGACAAGAAATGAAAGATGGAGTTCAAGGAGAAATCTCAGAATAATGGTGAAAAGAAGATGAATGTTTCCTTATGCTCAAAGTGTGGAAAGAAGCATGGTGGAGATTGTATTAAAGGGACTAGAAAATGTTTTAAGTGTGGAAAAGAAGGTCATCGAGCAGCTGAGTTTTGATGTAATGGAAAAATCGTTGCTAATGATGTGAATAAAGAAAAGACTACAGAGAACGCACCAACAACACTTCAATGATTCAAGTGCAATGAAATGGGGCATTACGCTAATCAATTCCCTAATCCAAGGGTTAATGATGATCAACATGAGCAACCACTTAAGTAAAAGGACAAAGGGAAGTCACATGCGATCACTATTGGAAATGTTGAATATAACAACTATGTGGTGGAATGATTAAGTGTTTATGTAATGGGATTCCAAAATAATGTTTTATATATTATCGTGGAATATTGTAATATTTATGTATTGGTCTATTGTGGTTTTCAATAATTTTATGGTACCGGTAACCATGGAAAGTGATTGAGATATTTTTGGTAAGCAGATGATATGCGCATAATGAAGGGATAAGAAGATAATGAGATGTTTGATTGTATTCATGAGCTCATGATTGATATAAGGACTAAGTGATATCATGGTTTGAGTATAAATAATTTTGAGGATTTTGGTTTGTGGAAAGTGTTAACTTTTAACTGCATTCATGTTTTTACTAAGGTTCAATGGGTATTCATTCTTCAAGAGAATACATGATCAAGGTATTCACATGTTTGTAATTTGACCAACAGGATATATATTATGATATATGGGGGATAAATGATGGCATTCACGTGATTGTTATGTGACATTTCAAGTAATCATTTTCTTTATACTATGAGCTTGGACCGAAGTATTTTAGATAAGTCTAAAGATTGGAATGGATTATGTTGGACATAAGTTAGTATTATTTAAGGATAGAACTTTTTTTGATATTATTGATGGGATATTATAGTAATATAGCTTTAGAAAATGGACAACCTGCAGGAAGGGCGACAACCCATCGCGTCGGACAAGGCTGTGGGAATCGAACCCACAACTGAAGTGCGACTGGCCTTTAACGCCTACCACTAGCCTACAGGAAGTCCCTAGTCAGTAGAAACTAGTTTTATTTTATTAAGCGGTATGATATATGAAGTATAAGTTCATTCTTGGAATCGTATATGATTAACCTCTCCATAGATGAACTTATGTATATTTGATAACTTTTTCTAACCTTTTCTTTGAAACAGATGGAATGAATCATCATTCTATCACATGATCTGCTAACACTTCATGAATGGAAAATTCAACTTCATTTCTTTAAGAGATGAAGTGGAAATTGTTCAAGGCACGAACAACGGTGAGATTGTACCAAAGTCAAGTAAGTATTTCTTTTGATTCGAAATTCTTCAACATTAGAGAAATGATCCTAAAAACCAAAAATGTTGTCCTACTGCTCTTATATCCGATGAATCAGATGGTACCTTAGATCATCGCAAATATATGGATTTGTGATTGTTGGCTATTTCATAGCCATGTTCTCTACCACTCTCCATCAGAACATGACAGTTAGATTTCTCTTCCATATCCATATTTTCAGCTATGTTCTCCTATGTGGAAACCCAGTGATTAGTTAATTTGGGTAACCGTTACATTTCATACTTTAGTTTTTAAAGCCAAGTTTTGGTATTCCTTTTTATGATGTGGGTTTCTATTAAAGAAACTTTCGAGTAGTAAACCATTTATAACCCCAACGAATTTCGAGGGTGAAATTCATTTTAAGGGGGGTTGAATGTAACACCCCATGATTTTACAAAAAATATTATTTTTAATTTCATTAATGTCATGTGTTGTACGCTACACCAAAAGGATCTTTCACAACACGCATCCCTGACTTGTCTTGCATTACACGCAAGCACGACCTTCCACGATAGCGTGTGTTGTACGCAATACCGAGTTTCACTAAACAACGATATGCTATTAAAATATTATTAAAACTAGCCGTTATGAATAGTAATACCCACTTTTTAAAATTTTATAAAAAAAAAATTTGAAAATGGACTTCATTTTTGGATTTGGAATATCGGAATTAGCCTAGGGTAAAATTTTTGTATTTTTCTGAAAACTTTCAATTTTTGATGAGTAGTGAAAACACTGGGTTACTATTTAAAAACCGACTTTTTATTTAAATAATTAGTTATTTTATTTAAATTTATTTTATCTAAAAATTGATACATAATACCTATATAAGATCAATGTAATTCATTGGAGTAATTTTATAATAATTTTAGATATATAAAAATTTCATTGAACTTTTCACCGTCTTTTACCCACCTCCTAGGAGAATTTGCAAATTTACATAGAACTTAATTTTACTACTTTTGTGAATGGAATTTCAAAAATCTTAGAGACATGGTTGATTTCAGTAAGTAAAATTTGGTTCAATTATATGAAAATAATTTTTGGTGAATGGAAACGTTTTACTTTTTTTACCACAGTTAAAAGTAAATAGGGTAATTAAGGGTAAAAATGATATTATTATTACCCTAAAACATGTCCTAATTCTATTGGATAAGTTTAATTAGACCAAAAACAACCTTAGGAATAAAATATGACCATTTAGGCCCACTCGTATTAGATTAGTACATTAATTATTAATTTATTTGAAGAAGGGTTAAAATAGTTAAAATCAAAGTTTAATATGTAAATCATTTTTAATATAGGGTTATACATAAGATAAATTCGACTATAAATATTCTTTATAAATATAAAAATATTTCCTACATAATGGTATTTTATTTGTAATTTTTTAGACATTAAATAATTTAATTTATTTATGTCACAAAGATGATTCAGTAATTATCTTATTAATGAAATATTGACATAATTGATGTTATAAATACCCCAATAAATGTAATTTGAGACTTTTTATGAATTACAATAATTTTCTAGGTTACTATTATGTGTTAGTATTCATTTAATTTACTTTTTTCGAACTAATAATTCTGTTATGATTTTCAAAAAAATAAATTACTAAAGAGTGTCAAAATTGACATAAAATTGTTTTTAAAACAAATATTATATTATTAATTGTTATTTTATTCCTAAAAATCTAAGGTTAGGAAAAATGACTTAGATAAGGTTATATATATTAATAATAAACAACTTGGGGTTCGTTTGTCTTCTTATAATAAGTTTATTAACCATGTAGTGTAAGAACACAAATAGACATGGTAAAAGTAAAATTATCTAACTTAAAGTTAAATCTAAATGATAAGGTTAAAATAGTAGACTAAACTTGTCCAAATTCTATTTGATGAGATTATTGCAACCCCTCCACACCTTATATTAGAAATAAATCAATTTGGAGCTATTTAAAACCGAATATGTCTTTATAATAAAATAATATTTTTAGTTTTTCCAAAGGTGCCCCTCTCCTCCCTTATAAAAGGGCACCTCCTCCCTCTCTTCCTCACACCACTTTGAGCCTTCAAGATAGACCAACCCCTGACAATTTCTTCTCTCCACTTACCTAGAGACATCTTAGAGGTCCTAGTATTCTCCAAATACCAATTTTAGTTCCCTAAAATGTGGTCTCAAAGAAGCGCTTCAAAGAAGAGGTAATGTCCGTTACCGATTCTTTCAACTTTATTTCTTATTCCACTTATTCTTCTTTAGTTGTTTCATTATGAAGTAATAACATAAATATCACTCATATACTGATATTTTATTATATGTATGAAACAAACCTATTTCACCATCTATCCATACTACGGAAAACGAAATCACTGCGCGTGCGTACGTACGGAATACCGTCTCCACGCCGTGGTGTAATCTATTTTCCACCACCACCTTACTTGGATGGGTATAATGGTGTAAATAATGAATATATATGATTATTTTAAAGTTATATTGATTTTTAAATAGTATACATACACTCAAATACAATTCCACGATCATGGGAACGATATCATCGCTCGTGCGTACATACGGAATACGGTCTCCACGATGTGATGCGACTCGTTCTACATGATTTTCATTACATAATTATCACATAAATGAATTGAGTGAATGAATATGATATATATTACACTAATACCATTCTGTAAATTAGGTATTTATAACCTAAAAGAAGAATAAGAATTTCTTCGACAAAGCACGCATCAGAACAAAAAGCAATAAACACCCGAATAACAAGTAACAATGAAATATTACCATATATGATATTTATAACAATGATTATGATTTTGGAATAAGTCAATGACATTATTTAAATCATTATACATGAGGTTCGGACACTTACTAAGCAAATCGGACCTAAGGTAAGGGAAAATATCACAATCTCATTTTTATCTGAGATTGTTTATACTTTGGTATTTACTGGGGTGTATTTTATCATCCACATCCATGTTTCCTCAATATGTAATATTATTTCCATCCACCTACAATTTTTTAAATCCAATTTTACCCTTTGGTGAGTTTTTAGTAAAAGATATGAAAGGAATCTTTTTTCATTTTTCGTACGAGGAACTTTTTGACTTTTCCGACAAAAGTACGAGAATAATGTTTTTTTAACTTATACGGCATGAATGGATTTTTAAAACAATATTTCCAAGAATCTTCCTTTACAAGTTTTCATGTTTATTTTTAATCAACTTATTTTATTTTAAAATTGTATGACATGTTAAGAAAGGAAAAATGTTTTTGAAGTAGAAAGAATATTTTCCTCAAGAATGGAGTTCAAGAGTTTTATCAAAATTATTTTCCATCTAAGATAATATAGGGTTCTATTTCTATCCCTATTATTACATGGATTTGATTATGTTGTGATGGAAATATTTTTATGAATTCCTTTATCTTATATGAAATCTTTTATGATGTCATGATTTTTAAGATTCCCATTTTTATTACATGGGTTATGCTAAGATGTATGGTTTATGATTTTGTGGCACACATAAGAATAGTATCATTATGAGATTGGTGAGACCTATATCTCCATCCAATGAATTGGGTAAAGATTTTATATCTCATGAGATAGACATGGCTGTAATGGTTGGTTAAACTGGTTCAGAGAAACAGTACTGAAACGAGGAATGAACTCGGTTCAGAAATGGACTTTGTCCACTAAGATAGTCTTGGCAATGAGTCTTGAATAATAAGAAATGATTCTCTATGATTATGTGTGTATTCCAAAAAGCTTCATGTTTTAAGTTATGATTATTGTGATTACATTTCACTACCATGATTTTTCCCATGTTATGAAACTATGATCTCTTTTGCAGGGTAAGATTTCCAAATTGTTATGTTCTTATGAATATGATGTGATAGATATTTATTTTGTTTACCCTTACTGACCATTTGAGCTCACCCTTTTATGTTTTCCTTTCCCCAAGATTTAAATAAAAGTTTTAGGTAAGAAAAAATGGGTAAGATCTTTATGGAAGATGTTGAAGATCTTTCACCACGATTAGAAGATTATATTCTGAGTTTCCAAAGACACTAAACTATTACAGTCCTTGTGTGTGTGTTTTGGTAATGTACTAAGTATTCCTCAAAAGTAATGTAATGTCCATGTACGTCAAGCTTAGGGTCTCTATAGTTGTTATTAGAGGAAAGGTTTAGTCATCCTTTGGAAACTAGGATGCGATAACTTTAGTGAGATCCCTAGAGATATTTCTAAGGTATGTCTAGGGATGTCCCTAAGGTTAATTATACGTTATAGTCCTAGAATTGTGCTAACCATCTTATAATTAAACCTAAGATGATAGATATTGATGGTACTCCCCCTTTATTATGTTGTTTTCCCTAGCATGATTTTTGCCTCTCACACTATTCTTTTTGGGTTTTAGACAATGGCTGAAACCCGAAGGAACCGTATTGATCAATGTAATGGACAATGCAATGATTTTCCTCCTGAACAAACCAACGTTATGGGAGATGGAGTGAAAAATCTTATTGCTATACTTACACAAGCTATGAATCATTCTGGACTTCCAAATGAGCAGAGAAAGAAACAATATTCTATTGAGTCCTTCATGAGGAAACGCCCACCTTATTTCAGTGGGTCTTCCGATCCACTTGTTGCTGAACAATGGATCAGTACCACTGAAAAGATATTTTCAGTTCTTCAATTTTCTGAACATGATAAAGTCATCTTAGTAGTATATCATTTCGAATGTGATGCTTATCAATGGTGGAATCTTATCAAGAATACGAGGCCAAGAGATGAAATTGAGTCCATGGAGTGGGACAAGTTCAAGAACTTATTTTTCAATAAGTACTTCACTCGTATTCTTCGAACAAAGATAGAGAATGAGTTTCCTGAGCTAAAGAAAAAAGGATGATGAATCTGTTGGTATATATGAAGTGAATTTTACAAGGCTTGCAAGGTATGCATCTGGCTTTATCATCCAACCTGAAAGTAAAGTTGATCGATTCTTCAATGGCTTAAAACCAAATCTTCAAAGGGCATTAGATATAAGAGACTTTAGTAGCTATGATGAAATTGTGCGTTATGCTATTAAGGTAGAAATGGAAGTTGGTGTTACATATCCATCTCATGGTTTTGACAAGAAACGAAAGATGGTGTTCAAAGAGAAATCTCAGAATAATGGTGAAAATAAGATGAATGTTTCCTTATGCTCGAAGTGTGGAAAGAAGCATTGTGGATATTGTCTTAAAGGGACTAGAAAATGTTTTAAGTGTTGAAAATAAGGTCATCGAGCAGGTGAGTGTAGATATAATCGAAAAATGTTTGCTAATGGTGTGAATAATGAAAAGACTGCAGTGAACGTACCAACAACACTTCAATGCTTCAACTCTAATGAAATGGGGCATTATGCTAATCAATTACCTAATCCAAGGGTTAATGATGATCGACATGAGAAACCACTTAAGTAAAATGATAAAGGGAAGTTACATGCGATCACTATTGGCGATGTTGAATATGAAAACTATGTGGTGGAATGATTAAGTGTTTATGTAATGGGATTCCAAAATAATGTTTTATATATTATCGTGGAATATTGGAATATTTATGTATTGGCCTATTGTGGTTTTCAATAATTTTATGGTACCAGTTACAATGGAAAGTGATTGAGATATTTTTGGTAAGAAGATGATATGCGCATAATGAAGGGATAAGAAGATAATGAGTTGTTTGATTGTATTCATGATCTCATGATTGATATAAGGACTAAGTGATATCATGGTTTGAGTATAAATAATTTTTAGGATTTTGGTTTGTGGAAAGTGTTAACTTTTAACTGCATTCGTGTTTTCACTAAGGTTCAATGGGTATTCATTCTTCAAGAGAATACATGATTAAGGTATTCACATGTTTGTAATTTGACCAACAGGATATATCTTATGATATATGGGGTATAAATGATGGAATTCACATGATTGTTATGTGACATTTCAAGTAATAATTTTCTTTATACTATGAGCTTGGACCGAAGTATTTTAGATAAGCCTAAATATTGGAATTGATTATGTTGGACATAAGTTTGTATTGTTTAAGGATAGAACTTTTTGCGATATTATTGATGGGATTTTATAGTAATATAGCTTTAGAAAAAGGACAACCTACAGGACGGGCGACAACTCATCGCTTCGGACAAGCCTGTGAGAATCGAACCCACAACCGAAGTGTGACTGGCCTTTAACGCCTACCACTAGCCTATAGGAAGTCCCTGGTCAGTAGAAACTAGTTTTATTTTATTAAACGGTATGATATATGAATTATAAGTTCATTCTTGGAATCGTATACGATTAACCTCACCATAGATGGACTTGTGTATATTTGATAACTTTTTCTGACCTTTTGTTTGAAACAGATGGAATGACTCATCATTCTATCACATGATCTGCTAACACTTCATGAATGGAAAATTCAACTTCATTTCTTTATGAGATGAAGTGGAAATTGTTCAAGGCACGAACAACGATGAGATTGTACCAAAATCTAGTAGGTATTTCTTTTGATTCGAAATTCTTCAACCATAGAGAAATGATCCTAAAAACCAAAAATGTTGTCCTACTGCTCTTATATCCGATGAATCAGATGGTACCTTAGATCATCGAAAATCTATGGATTTGTGATTGTTGGATATTTCGTATCCATATTCTCTACCACTCTCCATCAGAACATGACGGTTAGATTTCTCTTCCATATCCATATTTTCACCTATGTTCTCCTACGTGGAAACCCAGTGATTAGTTAATTTGGGTAACCGTTACGTTTCATACATTATTTTTTAAAGCCAATTTTTGGTATTCCTTTTTACAATGTGGGTTTATATTAAAGAAACATTCGAGTAGTAAACCATTTATAACCCCGACGAATTTCGAGGGTGAAATTCATTTTAAGGGGGGTAGAATGTAATGCCCCAAGATTTTATGAAAAATATTCTTTTTAATTTCATTAATGTCTTGTGTTGTACGCTACACCAAAAGGATATTTCATGACACACATCCCTGACTTGGCTAGCATTACACGCAAGCGCGACCTTCCACGATAGCGTGTGTTGTACGCAATACCGAGTTTCACTAAACAACGATATGCTATTAAAATATTATTAAAACTAGCCGTTATGAATAGTAATACCCACTTTTTGAAATTTTGTAATTTTTTTTTTGAAAATGGACTTCATTTTTGGATTCGGAATATCGAAATTAGCCTAGGGTGAAATTTTGGTATTTTTCTGAAAACTTTCAATTTTTGATGAATAGTGAAAACCCTAGGTTACTATTTAAAAACCGACTTTTTATTTAAATAATTATTTATTTTATTTAAATTTATTTTAGGTCAAAATTTATACATAATACCTATATAAGTTCAAGGTAATTCATTGGAGTAATTTTATAATAATTTTTTATATATAAAAATTTCATTGAACTTTTCACCGTCTTTTACCCACCTCCTAGGAGAATTTTCCAATTTACATAAAACTTAATTTTACCGCTTTTGTGAATGGAATTTCAAAAATCTGAGAGAAACAGTTGATGTTAGTAAGTAAAATATGGTTCAATGATATGAAAATAATTTTTGGTGAATGGAAACTTTTTACTTTTTTTACCACGGTTAAAAGTAAATAGGGTAATTAAGGGTAAAAATTATATTATTATTACCCTAACACATGTCCTAATTATATTGTATAAGTTTAATTCGACCAAAAACAACATTAGGAATAAAATATGACCATTTATTCCCACTTGGATTAGATTAGGACATTTATTATTAATTTATTTAAAGAAGGGTTAAAATAGTTAAAATCAAAGTTTAATAAGTACATCATTTTTAATATAGGGTTATACATAAGATAAATTCGACTATAAATATTAATTAGAAAGCTAAAGAGATTTCATACATAATGGTATTTTATTTGTAATTTTTTAGACATTAAATAATTTAATTTATTTATGACACAAAGATGATGCAGTAATTATCTTATTAATGAAATATTGACATAATTGATGTTATAAATACCCAAATAAAGGTAATTTGAGACTTTTTATAAATTCAACTAATTTTATAGGTTAATATTAAATGTTAGTATTCATTTAATTTACTTTGTTCGAACTAATCATTCTGTTATGATTTTCACAAAAATCAATTACTAAAGAGTGTCAAAATTGACATAAAATTCTTTTTAAAACAAATATTATATTATTAATTGATATTTTATTCCTAAAAATATAAGGTTTGGACAAATGACTTAGATAAGGTTATATATATTAATAATAAACAACTTGGGGTTATTTTGGCTTCTTTTAGTAAGTTTATTAACCTCGTAGTGTAAGAACACAAAAAGACACAGTAAAAGTAAAATTATCTAACTTAAAGTTAAATCTAAATGATAAGGTTAAAATAGTAAACTAAATTTGTCCAAATTCTATTGGATGAGATTATATCGACCCATACCCACCTTAGATTAGAAATAAATCAATTTGGATCTATTTAAAACCGAATATGGATTTATAATAAAATAATATTTTTAGTTTTTCCAAAGGTGCCCCTCTCCTCCCTTATAAAAGGGCACCTCCTCCCTCTCTTCCTCACACCACTTTGAGCCTTCAAGATCGGTGAACCCCTGCCAATTTATTCTCTCCACTTACCTAGAGACATCCTAGTGGTTCTAGTATTCTTCAAAGACCAATTTTAGTTTCCTAAAATGAGGTCTCAAAGAAGCGCTTCAAAGAAGAGGTAATGTCCGTTACCGATTCTTTCAACTTTATTTCTTCTTCCACTTCTTCTTCTTTAGTTGTTTCATTATGAAGTAATAACATAAATATCACTCATATACTGATATTTTATTATATGTATGAAACAACCCTATTTCACCATCTATCCATACTATGGAAAATGAAATCACCGCGTGTGCGTACGTACGGAATACCGTCTCCACGTCGTGGTGTAATCTATTTTCCACCACCACCTTACTTGGATGGGTATAATGGTGTAAAGAATGAATATATATGATTACTGTAAAGTGATATTTATTCTGAAACAATATACATACACTCAAATACAATTCCACGATCATAGGAATGATATCATCGCTCGTGCGTACGTACGGAATACCGTCTCCACGATGTGATGCGACTCGTTCTACATGATTTTCATTACATAATTATCACATAAATGAATTGATTGAATGAATATGATATATATTACACTAATACCATTCTGTAAATGAGGTATCTATAACCTAAAAGAAGAATAAGAATTTCTTCGACAAAACATGCATAAGAACAAAAAGCAATAAACACCCGAATAACAAGTAACAATGAAATATTACCATATATGATATCATAACAATGATTATGATTCTGGAATAAGTCAATGATATTATTTAAATCATTATACAGGAGGTTCGGACACTTACGAAGCAAATTGGACCTAAGGTAAGGGTAAATATCACAATCTCATTTTTATCTGAGATTATTTCTACTTTGGTATTTACTGGGGTGTATTTTATCATCCACATCCATGTTTCCTCAATATGTAATATTATTTCCATCCACCTACAATTTTTTAAATCCAATTTTACCCTTTGGTGAGTTTTTAGTAAAAGATATGAAAGGAATATTTTGTCATATTTCATACGAGGTACTTTTTGACTTTTCCGACAAATGTACGAGAAGAATTTTTTTTTAACTTATACGGCATGAATGGATTTTTAAAACAATATTTCCAAGAATCTTCCTTTACAAGTTTTCAAGTTTATTTTTAATCAACTTCTTTTATTTTAAAATTTTTTGACATGTTAAGAAAGGAAAAATGTTTTTGAAGTAGAAAGGATATTTTCCTCAAGAATGGAGTTCAAGAATTTTTTCAAAATTATTTTCCATATAAGATAATATAGGGTTCTGTTTATATCCCTATTATTACATGTATTTGATTATGTTGTGATGGAAATATTTTTATGAATTCCTTTATCTCATTTGAATTGTTTTATGATGTCACGATGTTTAAGATTCCCATTTTTATTACATGGGTTATGCTATGATGTATGGTTTATGATTTTGTGGCACACATAAGAATGGTATCATTATGAGATGGGTGGGACCTATATCTCCCTCCAATTCATTAGGTAAAGATTTTATATCTCATTAGATAGACATGGTTGGAACGGTAGGTTAAACCGGTTCAGTGAAATAGGACTGAAACGGGGAATGAACTCGGTTCAGAAATGGACGTTGTCCACTAAGATAGTCTTGGCAATGAGTCTTGACTAATAAGAAATGATTCTCAATGATTATGTGTGTATGCCACAAAGCTTCATGTTTTAAGTTATGATTATTGTGATTACATTTCACTACCATGATTTATCCCATGTTATGAAACTATAATCTCTTTTGCAGGGTAAGATTTCCAAATTGTTATGTTCTTATGAATATGATGTGATTGATATTTCTTTTTTTTACCCTTACTGAGCATTTGAGCTCACCATTTTATGTTTTCTTTTCACCAGGATATAAATAAAGGTTTTAGGTAGGAAAAAAGGGGAAGATCTTTATGGGAGATATTGAAGATCTTTCACCACGATTAGAAGATTATATTCTGAGTTTCCAAAGACACTAAACTATTACGGTCCTTGTGTGTGTGTTTTTGTAATGTACTAAGTATTCTGCAAAAGTAATGTAATGTCCATGTACGTCAAGCTTATGGTCTCTACAATACCACGACGTGGAGACAGTAAGTCGTACGTACGCACGTTTGGTGACTTTTTCATTCATATGATGGATAGAATAATGAATATGGTTTTCAAATTTTTATAATTACATCACAGTATATAAAAGATACTGGATTTATTATTTTATAATGGAAACAACAAAGAAAGAGTAAGTGGGAAAAAGAAAAGAACTTGAAAGAGGTGATAAAATATTTACCTCTTCTTCGGGTTTTCCTTTTGATTTGATCAAAACGGTTCCTTAGGTTGACTTTATGACCAAATGAAGTCCTCTAGGATTAAGAGCGGAATTTAGGGAGGATATTTGTGTAGGTTTTGGCCAATCCAAATGTCTTTGGAGGTGTGAAATTAAGAGAAGGGTAAGTACCCTTTTATAAGAGAGGTGAGGGTCACTTTAGGAAAAGCTTGAAATATTATTTTATAATAAAATCATTTTTGGTTTATAATGGATTAAAAATGATTTATTTAGAGGATACAGTGGTAATGGGTTGAAAACCTCTCAACCAATAGTTTTTTAACTGTTTTAGGTCACCATATAAACCTTATATTTTAGATTTAATAGTTAGTTAAATAGTTTGACATTTACCATGTCTCTTTGTATTTTTATATTATATGGTCAATAAAATTACAATAACCAGGCAATAGAACCCTATGTGGTTCATTATTCATATATATAACCTTATCTAAGTCTTTTTTTCCGAACCTTATATTTTTAGGAATATTATATCAATTAATAATATAGTATTATTTTTTAAAAACTCAATTATGTCAATTTTGACACTATTTAGTATTTGGTTTTTGGGAAAGTCATCACAACTTGATTACATAGAACCAAATATATTGAATCAACCCTAACATGTCACATGAACCTAGAAAATTATTGTATTGAATAAAAACATTCAAATTATATTTATTTTAATATTGACAATATCATTTATTTAATTCTTTTATTAATAAAGGAAATTACTGCATCATTATTGTGTCATAAATAAATAGATTTATTTTATTTCTAAAAAATAACAATAAATTATATTATTTTAGGAAATATTTTTAGTTTTCAAATTAATATTTATAGTCAAATAAATCAATTATATAACCCCATTAAAAGTTGTTTTACTAAAAGATATATGTTTATGTCATTTTTGTCTTTACTTTAAATTTATTAATATAGAGTTTAATTATCACTCTCAAGTGGCTCCATGGTGTCCCAAAATGAACCCAAGGATTACCATAGTCGGACATGTATTAACGAATATAAATAGTACACATGTTAGGGTAATTTAATATTATTGTAATATTATTTTTTACCGTTATTTACCGGATTTACCCTTTAGCCGTGGTAAATAAAATATTTACCTAAGTCATTATTCATAATGTCTAAAAATAAAAGTTACCTATTTACACAATTTAGACCTCCTGGTTCCAAATATGGAAACCATTTTTCCAAATTAAAAACACAGAATCAGCAGAAATTAGTTTCAAATTAATTCCTGTTGTCAAAATAGAAAGCGTGTTTTTAAGAAATAATAATTATCAAAAGATTGACACCTATTTATATCCAGTTTAAATGTGAAATTACATAAAATGACCTAAATTATATTAAATTATAAAAATATAATCTAATTATACTTCCAAAACATTCAAATTCATATTTTACACCTATAAATTATTTCGATTAAAAAAGTTGTTTTTAAATGAAATTTAGTATTTTATCACTATTCATCAAAATATGAAAGTTATCAGAAAAGTACCAAAGATTTATCCAATATAAATTTTTATGTACCTATTCTAAATAACAATTTAATTTCACTAAATTTTATATATATAAGTGTCAAATATTGGATTTAAAAAGGGTTCACCATTAAAAGGCAGAAAAATGACATTTTTTACAAATACCTCTTTTATCATAAAATTTGAATTTTTCTTATATTATGTCTAAGAAACACAAAAGATGCATCTTAAAATTATATAAGATATATAAAATTTAAAATTTTCTTAATACTATTCATAACCTCTTTTTTGAATAACTAGTTTGGTAAGTCGTGGTGCGCTCGAACTCGGTGTTGCGTGTAGCGCAAGTAATTGAAATACTTTGAAGAGACAACATACTATGAAATCTTGTGGTGTTACATTCTCCCATCCTTCAATAACTTTCATCCTTGAAATTTGAAATTTTTTTTTAAAATAAAAAGTAAAAATATAAAAATACCTCTGTAGAAAACCCACATCGGAAATAGGGTTAATAAAATTCAATCTTAATAAGAGGGAAAGAGAAATGAAAAGGTCACCACCAAATTATAGTCTCGATTAGAAGAACATTGGTGGAAATTAGAGACACTTAATTTGAAGAAAAACATTAATATTTATATGGAGTTATTGAGGTCATCAATCACAAACAAGTGTAAAATCAAGTGCCTCAAAGGCATCAATCTAAGATGATATAAAATATCATCGGTTAAACGAAACATAAGGCATTGGGATAAAACATTTTTTGTTTTAAGATCCCTTCACTAAAGTTTATGAATTAATTTATTCATAGAATAAGTGGGAAAAAATATAATTGACAAGAAGAGTTTCACCCTTTATCTAATTCCTACCACAAATGCATCATTCACACCAAAGATAATAAAATTCAAAAAATATTATATTTATCCTAATCATATAGGGTTCCAAAAATAATGAATTTATAATTAATTTGTTAGAATATTTAAGAAAAACTACATTATACAAACCAGGACATCATGTATGCCAGTGGCGGGTGATCTACACTTGTCACCCTTCGGTTGCGGGTTAGAGTCTCACGGCCTTGCTAGACATGATGGGTTATCACCCAACCTCTAGGTTATCATTTTTATGACCATCCAAAAATAATCTCAATAAATGATTTGACCTTAACAATAGTATCCAATGTCGAACTTGATTGATTCCAAACTTTATACTTATCCAATATACTTCTATCCAAACTCACAGTCCAAAATTTATAAGGAAGGTAAACACAATGTAGAGCATTTCTTCCATGTAATTACATGTGAATACCTGCATCATGTATTCTTTTAAAACACTGTAACACCCTGAATTACCATAAAACCCTATTGATTACATTAATTCTCCCTTATTCCTTTTATAATACTGGATATATTCTTTCCATCCAAAAATGTGGTAAACCCCAACAATGATGTAATATACAAATCATTAATCAGTTTTAAGGTAGTCAAGAATATCTGATATAATTTATCCAAATCAATCATATATTATTACAAAATCACTACCTTAGTATTAGAACCATATTATGGTTTATCTTTATCTCAACCATATATTTTCCAAAAAAACATAACCTGCTATTGATTTACTTTTCTTGGTTTCACATAATCTCAAGTCCTTAATGAAATAGTATTGCAGTACAATCCTTATATACTCTATAATTCTTATAACATGTAAATCATTAATACAATACTCAAATGATACAATACTTTAATAAAAACATAATAACTCTAATCATTCCTATTCATCTTTGGTAAAATCATTACTTGATTATTATCCTATAGCAGCATTTGGGGTATACTCTGATGATTTGGATATTGATTCTCGTAGTGTACCAACTCTTTGAAATTGAAGTATTGTATATTTGAAACCTCTTTCTAACCATTGGAATCACGTAATTGTTGTCCTTTTTCTCCATACATATAACAAACTCACATTCCCTTAAATCCTTCACCAAAGTGATTCTTTCTACAGTTATCACATATGGAAAAATCCTTCTTTCCCCTCTTCCCTTTATTCATCTTTCTCTCTTACGTCCTTTTACTCTCTTGTTTCCCATCAAAGCCATAGGACTTAGAGTATTCTTTACTTATCTTATTAACACATGATACTATTTCTTTATATGATGAGAATAGGTGGAATACTATTTCCCTTTTAAATTTTGGGTTAATACCATGAATTATATGGTCCTTCTTAATCTTTCAGTCTTTTGTATTGCTAGAATTCTCATTCCTTCACTACAAAAAAAATGACTTATACTAACAGAAATTTATTGACAGATAATATATCTGTCGGTAAAAATGAGAAATTCTAATAGATATAATATTTTATCTATATTGATTTTAAGTACCAACACTTGTTTTTACAAATATATATATCTACTAGTATTGATCATTTAACACCAACAGATCTTTTTCCAACAGTAAAATCTACTGCTTTATTATATTAATACCAACATTTTTTTCCAACACTTGTATCTATTATTAAAAATATTCATTACCAACAAATCTTTTATCATCAATATAATCTGTTGCAATAAACCATTCATTGATAATAACCAAGAGAAACCAATTTTCCTATATATTATTATTTTTATGACCAAATTCGATATTCACTTTTAAAGGTTTTATTTAAAACATATCATATATAAGAATATATATGATACTTATATTTTCCAATGTTTTTCATTATAATAAACATTTGAAAGATTTTCATAAAAAAAATTAAATCATTATAATATTTTAATTTAATAAACATAATAAATAAAAACACGGTAATGGATAAAGAAATAATAAACATAATTGAAATATAAGTAATTAATAATTGATATTCACATATTGAAAATTATTATATCATAAAGAAAAAATATTAAATTTTATTATTTTTTATATTCATTATATAACAATAAATTAAGTAATTAAGTAATGTTTATATTTTATATCATTAAAAAAATTAACTTTTATTATTTTTTATATTCATTATATACCAATAAATTAATTAATTAAGTAATTGGTTTTTAGAGATTAAATTTTTTATATAATACATTATTATATATTATATTTATTTAATATTACAAAATTAATAATTTTTATATATACATAATAATTTTTACATATAAATATGTTTTATGTAAAAACCCTAATTTTCCGCAACCCCCCCCCCAAGTTGTTTCGTGCGACCTCCCTCCCCCAACCCTACAGCTTCGTTCCCTGCGGCCGGCGTTCCCCACGGCTGGTGTTTCCCATGGCCGGCGTTCCCCGCAGTTGGAGTTCCCCATGGCCGGTGTTCCCCGCAGTTGGCCGGCTGGTATTCCCCACGGATGGCATTCCCTGCAGAGACTTTCCCCACGGATGGAATTCCCTATGGTCGGTGATCCCTGCGGACATCGTTCCCTACGGACGGAATTCCCCATGGACGGCGTTCCCCGTGGATGGCTTTCCCCATAGAGGAGTTCCCCATGGATGGCATTCCCCGCGGCCAGTGATCCATGCAGACGGTGTTCCCTACGACCAGTCGACCAGTATTAAAAGTAATCCCAAGTATTTCCATGTATTTTGTCTCTACCCCCATTATAGTTGGTATGATCTTCTCGGATGGCTTTGCTCGTCGCTATTCATTCCTTGATGGGAAAACATAGATGATTATGTTTTGGGGATTTAATCTCACATAGCTTTGATTGTGGTTATTTTTCTAGTTTCACTCTTTCACATTGTCTAGTTGGGTGGTGTTTAGTTTTTTTATTTGTCATCAGTCATTAATCATCGTGTTTCAATAAGGTTATCCGAAATGATTATTTCCTACATGGGTGGTGATTGAGAATGCTTATGTTAGTTTTATTTTTAGGAATTAATTTAAAATCATTAAGGTGGGTAATTAACAATGTATTTTGGCATGGACTAATTAAAGGAATGAGGGTAGTGCATATTGGAATGTAATCTTGGTTTTCATATTATTGAAATTAGTAATGCTGGTTTAATTTTGGTTGTTCTTATTCCAAACAGGTTCATTTTTGGTTGTTTTCATGCTCTTGCAGATAGCATGAGGCATTACTGATTAGAATGTAATCATGAACATTCATTCTTGGATTAATTTATGTCCTTGAAGTTTTTATGTTCTTTAATTTAGTAATACTTGGTTTATACAGTTTTGTTATCATACTTTGTTATGTTCTTGCATTATAAATGAGAGTTTAATTCAGGTTTAGTAGGGTTATTATAGTTTTCATTATTAATTCAGGTTGAATTTTTATTCAATTTTGGTTATATTACATTCTTATAGTCAGCATTAGTAATGTGGTTTCAGTTTTGGTTGTTATCATATCTTCTTTATATTAGTATTAGTAATTCATGTATATTTTTGGTTTATTTTTTATTATTATCATACTTTCTTATAGATAGCATTAGAAATTCAAGTCTAGTTTTGGTTGTTTTCATGTTCTTGTTGTTAACATGAGGTAGTGTAGATTGGTATTTAGTCTAAGACTTTTATTATCATATTAATTGAGGTTCCTGTAATTTTAATGAAATTTCTTCCCTTTTTATTTTCATATGCTGGAAAGTGCTATCTTTTCTATAAGTGCTATCAAAACTCCTTTCTATATTGGAAATTTTTAATACTAAATATTTAAGTACCATATGTTTTTTAATATATATTATAATGCTTCACTGCATATGCTATTGAGGTTTGGTGTCAAAAAATGTTCATGAGAGAGTGTATAAATTTTTATCTAGTGTATTAAAACCCTAATCTGATGGCTTCCCCTTATAATCTTATGGCAAGGCTGATTGAGAATGCATCCATTTACCTTGATGAGATGTCCCTTTCATATTTTCTATCTTCAATCAGTCCCGACTCGAAATATCTAACATGTCCTTAACTGATGGTTCATTATTTACAGATGTGGATCCAAATATTTTTTTTCATGGTTTCTGTATAATTTGAGGTGCTTGCCTCATCGATCCACATCGAAAAGGAGACTGGAATCACTATTAATAAGGTAAAGGTGGTCTGAATAACCGAATCTATGACCCAAATTTGTGTTAAGGGTACCCACAGTTGCACTTTACACCTATTGTAGGCTTGTAAAATTAACTGTCACTATTTTTTGTTGTAGGGGAGTTTAATATTCAACTCTCTCTAGGGATTAGTTGATGTTTTACATTTTCATCCATGATTTTTTCCAGCATCCTATTGGGGTGCCTGTTAAAGAAATGGGATGATGTTATATGTTTATTATTTGTTGATCGATGAATTCATATTCATCATATCATAATCAACTAGCTTTACTATTACTATTTAGAGATTTCATTAGAGAGATCTCTAAGGATTGCTGATTAGGCACGCAAAAAAACTTGGTTTCATTCAGATCATGTGATATGTTATAATTGTACACTCATTTCAAAAGATTTGTTGCAAGAAAAATCGTAGTATCACACTTATGTAATGTCTTATTGATCTTTTATTCATCATTTTTAGTTGATATTTAGAGAATATATGCATAAAACTTGGGTTCGTAGTTATATCAGATAGATTTTCTTGACTCTCAATTTACTCATCAAGGTTTATTTTTCAGCCCCTATTCTACTTTCCTCTACATATTTTCCTTGAAATGCTTATAGTTAATAACATATCAAAGAATTTAGTGAACATGATCAACAAAAGAATCAACTCTCTGTCATTTCACATAAGATAATAGTATCAGGTGGATATTAATAGTATAGAAAAATATAGATAAAATATTGAATAACACTCTATATATTCCACCAAAAAATTAAAAATTATTCCAAAATAGATCCTAGCTTGGTTAATGGATCTTATTTTAGAGGATAGTGGATACCTGATTGGAAATAAACATTTGACTGACATGGATTTCAGGTTCTTCATACTTGGAAATATCTGGTCAATTATTTCATATATGTATTTTATAAAATAAAATGCGTCCATTTTTATTTTGATTCAAGTCAAATGGATTGATCTTGCAGGTGAAATTCCTCTAAAGATATGTTATTCTATTTAGATTATGAGGATTGTTATGTGATCACTTGAGGTAACCTGAATAATGTGTGAGTTTCTTCATACATTAAATTATTTTATCCTTTGACTATTTTCTTGTGTGATAATGAAACTATTTAGATGTTCATTCATTCTTTTCAAACTAGAGATTCTTCTTTTTTTGAGAAGATTATTTAATCTTGATATATCTTTTCTCCTTTCAATACATTATTGATTTATTATTGTTCTATATAGTGTGACGGGTTCAATTTATAAAAGATAAGTAGATCAAAACAAAGATAATAAGATTAAACTAAAGAATTAGATATATAATTACAGATATATAATTTGGTGCACTACACCCATGGAATGACCAAACGAGAGAATAATTACATAATTATATTGACATAAAAAATCTTTGTACTATGTGCATGTCAAACAGTACATGATAAGTTTGGATTCTTTAACCATTTTCAATAGTTTAATATTTATATTGTATAATAATAATATAAAATAGTAATGAACAAATTATTATTTTATATCCTGGAATCACTTCAATAATATGTGAACTTTAGTAAGAAAATATCTGTAAGAGTTGGGATTATCAATGACATGGCATGATTTGTATTATACCCTACACTTTGAAATCTAGAATCTCTATATTTTTAATATAATTATGTGTCTATAAACTCAGTGTGTAATCTATTTGTAACTTGGAATCTATGAATTTCAATTCAAATATTACATATTATATAATCTGGATTCCATGTTTTATAATTTGTAATGAAATCTAAAATCTATACCCATAATATATTTTTAATTTGAAATAATTTTACATTTTTGATCATGTTTGTGATATTTCTAACCTCTTTATTCTGGAACCACTATGTAATCTGTGTGTATATATTCCTTAACTAGAAACTGAAGAACAAAAGATATTTCCAAGAATTCTTATTTTTATAATATCTTCCTCAAAGTGGAGGATGCCTAGTATAATGAGCTACAGAAACATGGGGCTAAGTCCTTTCCCTTGGATGAAGATATTCCTGGAATGGGTCAACATTACTACTAACACTATGACCGATACATCGATAGTGTATCCGTGAGGTATGAACGTTTCAAAAAAAATCATCACAAGAAGTGTTTAAAGTAGATAATGAGTCATGCACCTCACACCCAACAGGATGTAGAATTAGCTGCAGGAATGGGGATGCCTGATAATGGCATGAAGCTTATGTTAACCTGAGAATTGTGAGTATACCTTTAATTTATCCTTTCATCCTACAGCCTTCTTTTCCAATTGTTTTGGGATCCCCTTATAGTACTAATTTTTCATATTATGAGACCAGAACAATTGTTTTATAAATTTTTTTAAAATAATTCATGGCAATCTTTGTACTGTGTTTGAGATCTAGAAACTATTAATAATAATTCATTATTTCAAAATATCCTTAAATCTATAGGGTTACAAACATGTTTATGGTGTTCAATAATTTCAATCAAGCATGAGAGTATCCTGATCTCCTGATATAATTAATAAAATACTAAAAATAATAAGCCATTAATAAAAAGGTATTGGAATATTTTTTGCCTTTATTATGTGGTGCACAAGTCTACTGACATGGGGCATCCAAATATAGAAATTCATCAGTGTTTTTTGAGCCTACATCATTTTGTGATCTTTTAATTTGAAAAGTATTCAATTATCCATTTTCATTGTTTCAACCATAATTAACTTGTAGGTCACTTTTTTCCTTTTATTTGTTATTTGGACATCCATTTTTTGTACAATCATGCTTGAATTTGAATATTTCTTTGGTTGTTGTTATTTTGAGTAAGGGGAGTTATTATGAAAATGAAGCAAATATTAAGAATGTATGAAATTTTTTGGAATATTGTTAAGAATTTATTGACTGTTTTAGGGATTCATTTGTTTTATAGAATATTTTTTAGAAGTTTATTCACTTCCTTGTTTTTATGGTATGTTTGAGTTCTGTGAATTTGATGAGTTCAGTATTGTTGTAGTTATAGAGAATCATGGATCAAGTGAGCAGGTAGGATATTTTAAATTGTATCATCTTATTTCTTGTACAAATAAAACTCAACTCATTAGGCATTTATGTTTTTACATACTTTCTTTCTATTAGTCCTTTGACAGGTGAGTAAAAAATCAATAAGAACATTATATGACTCATTTTGTTTGCATTCAAGTAAAAATATAATTCAAAATAACATGCTCTTATTTTTATTTATCTTTATTTATCATTGATAGGACTTAATGTTATCTCAATGTTGTGTATTATGTGTATATTGGTCTTGGATTGGAAAGATCCTAAGCTTGTTTTTTTTCATGCAAGAAATATCACTACATGCTGCATATGAAAATTTGTAATTATTTGGTAATACTGGGATTTTTAAGAAACCGTAGTATTTATTTGTAGTTTTTATGAACAATATTTTTGATAAACCCTTTAGAAATCATTTTTTTGTAGGGAATTTCATTTCCATGCTATCTAAACCATGAGATTATGAAACATCCCTCCTAATAGCTTGGCCGGACTAGTGAAGTGACGGTGACCATAAATCTAAGAGACATGATGAGATATGTGTGTGGCCCTTATTATTGAAGTTTCACATGATTCTAGACTCCTTGTTACATGTTTTGTAAAGATATCCAAACATCAACTTCATTGTGCATGACATAAACTCAATTGTAGTGGACAACACCATGCTACTGGTTGTTTTTTTCTAAATTATTTCGTGTAACATTTTTTTTATTCGCATTCTTCTTTTTCAACTTCTAATTGTGTTGGTGTGTTGGATGAAAGAATATGGTTTAAGTGTTTTTCCTATTTTTGTATTGTTTTTTCTTTATAAATTAATGGAAAAGTTTGTGCGTAGACTAGAGATGGCATGCATGCTTCTGAAGCTGGAGCTGGCATAGTTGGGGATAGAGCTGGATGAGTTGGCATAGACTAGAGATGGCATGGATGGAGATAGAGCTGGCATGGATGGGGTGATCTGGCATGGATGGGATGGATATGCAATTGTTGGAGTCACCGGTGATGATTGGCTAGAGCTTCTAGGGTGATTGATCATATTTTGGGCAGATCAAATGTGGGGGTGGTGGGTGGGTTGTCAAGCGGCGTAATTGTGGAATATAATTTGGGGGTGAGGGTGGGTGGGGTTGTTCATAATTATGAAACAATCCTGGTGGGGATCCAAAAGGTTCTATTTGTAATGAAATTCATTATTAATATAATGAATTCTTATCTAATTTGTCTTTGGATTAATAATTAAAACATATGTATTATATATGATGAATTAATAAATATAATATTAAATTATACAGGTAATAAAAAATTATGTTTTTTATTTAAATGTAATTTATAAATAAATATTATATATTGGTAATATTATTACCAAAGGATAAATTTGACAATAGAACCTGTTACTAAATGCTTTAACCGACAAATACATTATCTATTGGTATTATTATAATTACAACAGAACTATTTTCTGTCGCAAAAACATTTAGTAACAGAGTTTTTACCAACAGTTTAGTGACAGGTACATATATGTTGGTATGACATTTTACCAACTAAAAATGCACTTTTACCAACAGATATGATCCTGTTGGAAAAATTGAAAATTTTTGTAGTGCTTCTACTAGGCACCATTTCTAAACAAAGTAATACAGTAGATTAGTTTATGAGTCGCAATGCATATTTCCAAACTTGTAAAATACCTAATGTAAATTGAAAAGATTATGCATAAAATATATAATCCTAAAAAGTTTTCTTTGAGGATTTATTTAATCCTAAATCCTTCATAATGTCTTGTAATTAAAATGTGTATTATCCTAATCATATCCCTCGGGAGTGTTGTAACCTAGAGTGAAGTAAGGCCCGTTGTCGTTTATCAGGATACCCCAGGTCAAGCCCGAAAATCCTTGTCGGAGTTTTCATTTCTAGGTAAATCTATTCCCGAGATTCCTCTACCTGCTCGTATCCAAAAATGGATGTATTTCTTGGAAAATACATGAAATATTTACATTACCAAAATTCTATGAAGTTCTTAGATACTAATCCTCAAAATCTATCTTAGGGTAATGTTATCTAATCAAAGTTTATCTAAATCTATTTCCAATGCTTTTGCTAAACTTTCTATGATACCAAATGTAACGCCCCGACCCCAGTTACCTAGAGTCGGTGCATTATTTTAATACATTGGCATGATTACAAGGAATCAAGTCCCAATGGACCGATCAGTTTTGAAGTCTTGGAAAATAGATTACATACATGAACGTTACATTAAATTATAAAATGAAGAAACAACAATATTATCTCCATTGACCACATTCATATCCCTTATATTATCCCTGAAAGTTAGTCATAATATACTTCTTTGCATCCTGAGTAAAATAAAACATAAAAAGGGGTGAGATCAGATGCTCATTAAGGATAACAATATAGTGGAAACTTTCATAAATAAGCATAAATATTTAAGAAAATTTATAAGACTAAAACATAATGATTTTAAACATAAACATATGTATAATATGGACAATATAAATCAAATAATTACATTTACTTATTCACATAGATATCCTACTAGTCGAATAATCACATGCAATATCAATAGCCAATTTCATAATGATGAAATACATAATTCCAGGCTTCATAACCACATAGTCAAGTCCTTGTGCCGAGAATAAAAATAAAAAAATTTCAAGGCTTTGTTCCAAGACACTAGTTTGTCTCATGAGACCTACCTTTTCATCAAGGAGCTATAGCGGGATCCACCCGTCACTTACTAAGTCCAATGCATTCCTCATATGAAAAGGTTTAAACATAACATAAACATTCGTATTAAAACTAGAATAAAAAATGCCAATACTTTATCCATATACCATGAATGGTATAAAAATAACAAATCCATATTCAAACATATCACAAAACCTTAAATACAATATGGAATATTTTTATCATAATAAATCAACCTCGATCAAGAATAATATCCCGTAAAGGATGTGGACATAGTTGAAAATTATCAGTAAAGATATTTGAGAGAAATATGCCTTTTTCATGAAATCCTTTAAAAGTAATATAAAGGAAGTCATTTAACAGATTGTTTTGAATCAAAGTGTCCCATACCACTTTGAAACTTTTGAAAGAAATTGACATTTTAAAAAATTTAGGTCCATATAGATAAATTCTTAAAAGCATTTTGAAATCCTAGACATTAATGAGAAAGTATTTGAAGAATAAATCTATAAAGCATTTCAAATGATGTTTTAGTAAAAAATTTCCTTATAAATAATCCCTCTTAAAACAATTTTATGATACATGAACATGGATAATAAATATGTCCTAGTAGATGCTTATGTAAAAACAACCTCGATTAATAAAGAGATTGTGGAATTAACTCTTACCTTGCACTTTCCTTTGGTCGAGGGTACGTTTAACCTAGTGTATAATGACCATATTATGTTATTAAATAATAACATAACCATATTAATATTAATTATATAATACATGATTCATTTCTGACTTTATACTACCCATTTAATAATGATTTCCATGTTAAATTAATATTTTGGGTAATAATTGCTTTCTTTATCGTACGTGTTTTAACTTTTTATTCTTGATCATATCATTTAGATCATGATTTAAATACTTCCAGAATATAAACCTTGATTTATATATCATATATATTAAGAATATAAGTATTTATAATAGATATACATATGAAATGTAATTCACCATTTATAGAGATGGTAGGTCGTACGTACGCATAAACGCTGTTTCCGATTTCATATCATATTGAATAGAAGTAAGCGAATAAGATATCTATAAGTACATACAAATATATATATATATATATATATATATCCAGTGGAATTATTATGTCATATATTATATATTTATTAATAATATATATTTTTATAATAATTGTTGAATGGTGAACATGGGAATGAATCTCATCGCGTCGTGGAGATGGTAATCCGTACGTACGCATGAGAGACAATATCATTATATTGATTATAAAATATTATATAATTGGATGGTATATCGTATATATAAAGAATAATTAAAATGTTATATTTATTATTTACCTCATTTATACTAATTATTATACCCATCCAAATAATGATGTGTTTGAATAACAAACTACAGCATGATGTGGAGACGGTAAGCTGTACGTACGCATGTTTGGTGACTTTTTCATTCATATGATTGATAGAATAATGAATATGGTTGTAAAATTTATATAATAACATAAAATTATATAGATTATAATGGATTTATTATTTTATAATGGAAACAAAAAATAAAGAGTAAGTGAAAAAGAAAAGAAGTTGAAAGAGGTGATGAAATATTATCTCTTCTTCGGGTTCTTCCTTTTGATTTGGTCAAAAGGGTTCTTCAGATTGGATTTCGGACTAAAGAAAAGCCTCTATGATGAAGGGAGGAAAGTTGGGAGGATATTTTTATAGGTTTTGGCTGAGTCAAATGGATTTGTATGTGTGAAATTAAGATAGGAAAGTACATTTTTATAAGAGAGGTGAGGGACACTTTAGGAAAAGTTTGAAAAATTATTTTATAATAAAATCATTTTCGGTTTCTAATGGCTCAAAAATTATTTATTTGGAGGATAAGGTGGTTATGTGTCAAAAACCTCTTAAATAATATGTTTTATATAGGTTTAGGTCACAATATTAACCTTATATTTTAGATTTAACTGTTTGTTAAATAGTTTGACATGTACCCTGTCTCTTTTATTTTTTATATTATATGGTTAATAAACATACTATAACCAAACAAGTGAACCCCATGTGGTTAATTATTAATTTATATAAGCTTGTATAAGTCTTTTTTTCGAATATTAGGTTTTTATAAATATTATATCAATTAATAATATAGTATTTTTTTTAAACTCAATTATGTCAATTTTGACACTATTTAGTGATTGGTTTTTGTGAAAGTCATCACAAATTGATTACATCAAACAAAATACATTGGATTGACCCTAACATGTCACATGCACCTATAAAATTCTTGTATTCCATAAAAACTTTCAAATTATATTTATTTTAATATTTACAATATCATTTATTTGATTCTTTTATTAATAAAGGAAATTACAGCATCATTATTGTGTCATAAATAAATATATTTATTTTATGTCTAAAAATTATAAATATAATATAATATTGTATTAAATCTTTTTAGTTTTCAAATTAATATTTATAGATTAATAGATCAATTATATAACCCCATATAAAATTGTTTTACTAAAATATATATGTTTATGTCATTTGTTTATTTACTTTAAATTAATTAATATAATGTGTCATTGTCACTTTCAAGTTGCTCCATGGTGTCCCAAAATAGACCCAAGGATGACCACGGTCGGACATGTATCAACCAATAGGAATAGTACACATGTTATGGTAATTTAATATTATTATATTTATTTTACCCTTTTTTATCGGATTTACCCTTTAGCCATGGTAAATAAAATATATACCGAAGTAATTATTCATAATGTCTAAAAATAAAAGTTACCTATTTACACAATTTTTACCTCTTAATTATAAATATGGAATAAATTTTTCTAAATTCAAAACACATAAGTGGAAGAAATTAATTTAAAATTAATTCCCGTTGTCAAAACATAAAGCGTGTTTTTAAGAAATAATAACTATCAAAAGATTGACAATTGTTTATGTCTAGTTTAAATGTAAAATTACATAAAATAACCTAAATTATATTAAATTACAAAAATATAATCCTATTATAATTCCAAACCATTCAAATTAATAATTTACCACTATAAATTATTTCAATTAAAAAAGTTGTTTTTAATTAAAATTTAGTATTTTTTTCACTATTCATCAAAATTTGAAAGCTATCAGAAAAGTACAAAAAATTTATCCAAACCCACTTTTTATGCCCATATTCTATATAATAATTTCATTTCACTAAATATAATATATAAAAGTGTCAAATATTAGATTTGAAATGGGTTCTCCATTAAAAGGCGGAAAAACTGCATTTTTTGAAAAATACCTCTTTTATCTTAAAAATTGATTTATTATTATATTATGTATAAAAAACAAAAAAGATGAATGTTAAAGTTATATAGGATATATAAAATTTAAAATGTGGTAAATAATATTCATAACCTATTTTTTGAATGGCTAGTTTGGTAAGTCGTGTTTTACTCAAACTCGGTGGTGCGTGTGGTGCAAGTTATTGAAATACTTTGAAGAGACAACATACTATGAAATCATGGGGTGTTAAATTCTCCCCTCATTCAATAAATTACATATTCACAATTTGAAATTGTTTTTTGAAAATAAAATGTTAAAATAGAAAAATACCTTTGTGGAAAACCCACATCAGAAATAAGGTTAATAAAATTTAGTCTTAAAAAGACGGAAGGAGAAATGAAAGGGTCACAAAAAAATATGATCTCAATTAGAAGAAAAATGGTGGAAATTAAAGACACATAATTTTAGGAAAAACATAAATATTTATAGGGATTTATTTTGGTCATCAATCACAAACAACTGTAAAATTTAGTGCCTCAAAGCCATCACTTTGAGATGATGTAAAATATCATCGGTTCAACAAAAAATAAGGTATTAGGATAAAACATTATTGGTTTTAAGATCCCTTCACTAAATTTTAAGAATTAATTTATTCATAGAATAAGAGTAAAAAAATACACTTGACATATAGAGTTTCATCCTTCAACTAATTCCTACCACAAGCTCATCTTTCACCCCAAAGATAATAGAATTCAAAAATATTCTATTTATCCTAATCGTATAGGGTTCCAAAAATAATGAATTTATAATTCATTTTTCATAATATTTAAAAAAACTACATTATACAAACCAGGACATCATGTAAGCCAGTGGTATGTGATCCACCTTTTTCGCCCTTTGGTTTCGGGTTCAAGTCTCGTGGCCTTGACGGACACGATGGGTTGTCGCCCGACCTCCGGGTTGTCCTTTTTATGACCATCCAAAAATAACCTCACGAAATGATTTGACCTTAACAATAGTATTCAATTTCAAACATGATCAATTCCAACCTTTAGACTTATCCCAAGTACTTCTGTCCAAACTCACAGTCCAAAATTTATAAGAAAGGTAAACACAATGAATATCCTTTCTTCCACATAATAACATGCGAATACCTTCATCATGTATTATTTTAAAACACTGTAACACCCTGAATTACCATAAAACCATATTGATTACATTCATGATCCTTTATTCCTGATAGAATACTGGATATAGTCTTTCCATCCAAAAATGTGGTAAACTCCAATAATGATGGAATATACAAATCATTAATCTATTTCAATTTAGTCAAGAATATCCTATAAAATTTATCCTAATCAATCATATATTATTCCAAAATCACTACCTTAGTATCAGAACCATATTATGGTTTATCATTCCCTCAAATATATATTTTCCAAAAAATGATATCCTGCTATTGAGTAACTTTTCTTGGTTCCACACAATCTCAAGTCCTTAATGAAATAGTACTACAGTACAATCCTTATATACTCTATAATTCTTATAACATGTACATAATTAATACAATACTCAAATGACACAATACTTTAATAAAAACATAATAACTCTAATCATTCCTCTTCATCTTCGGTAGTATCATAACATGATTATTATCTAATAGCAGCATTTGAGGTATACTCTGATGATTTGGACATTGATTCGCATAGTGTCCCAACTCTTTGCAGAAAAATTATTGTACATTTGAAACCTCTTTCTTACCCTTGTAATCATGTACTTGGTGTCCTTTTTATCTACACTTATAAAAAACTACCATTACCTTCAATCATTTACCAAGGTGATTCTTTATATAGTTATCACATGTGGGGAAATCCTTCTTTTCCCTCTTCCCTTTATCCATCTTTATCTCTTCTATCCTTTTCTTATCTTTCTTCCATTGAAAGCCATAGAACATAGAGAATTCTTTACTTATATTATTAACACATGATACTATATCTTTATATGATGAGAATACATGGGATACTATTTCCATTTTAAATGTTGGGTTAATACCATGAAAGATGTGACCCTTCTTAATATTTTGATCTTGCGTATTGCTGGAATTCTCATTCCTTCTACTAGGTGCCATTTCTAAACAATGGAATACACTAGGTTAGTTTATGAATCTCAATTCATAATTCCAAATATGTAAAATTAATAATGTTAATTGAAAAGATTATGTATATAATCTATAATCATAAAATGTTTTCTTTGAGGAAGTATTTACTCTTAAATCCTTCACAATGGCTTGTAATGAAAATGTAAATTATCCTAAGCATATCCCCTAGGAGTTTCATAACCAAGAGTGTAGCAAGGCTCATTGTCGTGTACTATGATACCCCCAGGTCAAATCCGAAACTCCTTATTGGATCTTTCACTCCTAGGTACATCTTTTCCAAAGCCGCCTCTACCTGCTCATATCCAGATAGGGATGTATTGCTGGGAAAATACACAAAATCTCTACATTACCAAAATTCTAGCAATTTCTTCCAAACTAATCCTCAAATTCTATCTTAGGGTAATGTTATCTAATTAGAGTTTATCTAAATCTATTTTCAAGGTTTTTGCTAAACTTCCTATGATACCAAATGTAATGCCCGGACTCCAGTTACCCAGATTCGGTGCATTATTTTAATACATTGGCATGATTACAAGGAATCATGTCCCGAAGGACCGATCAGTTTAACAGTATTGTAAAATTGATTACATACGTGAACATTACATTAAATTATAAAATAAAAAACAATAACAACATTGTCTCCATTTACCACATTCATATCCCTTATATTATACCTGTAGTTCATTCATAATATACTTCTTCGCATCCTGGAAAAATTAAAACATAGAAAGGGGTGAGCTCAGATTCTTAGTAAAGATAACAATATAGCAGAAACTTTCATAAATAAGAATAAGCGTTTGAGTCAATGTATAAGACTAAAACACAAGCCTTCTAAACATAAACCTCTACATAATATGGCCAATATAAATTAAATAATTCAATTTACTTATTCAGATGGATATTCTACTAGTCGAATAATCACATGAAATATTAATTTCCAATTTCATAATGATGGAATGCATAATTCCAGACATCATAACCAAATAGTCAAGGCCATGTGTCGAGACTAAAAATAAAATTTTTTCAAGGACTTATTCCAAGACACTAGTTTGTCTCATGAGACCTACCGATGCATCGAGGAGTAATAGAGGTCTCCACCTGTCACTTACTAAGTCCAATTCATTCCTCATATGAAAAGGTTTGAACATAACAAAAACATTCATATTAAAACTAGAATATGAAATGTCAATACATTATCCATAAACCCTAAATGGTATAAAAATAACACATTCACAGTCAAACGTATCACAAAACCTTCAATACAATATGGAAGATTTGTATCATAATAAATCAACCTCAATCAAGAATAATATACCGTAAAGGATGTTGACATAGTTGAAAATGATTAGTAAAAATATTTGAGAGAAATATACTTTTTTCATGAAATCAGTTAAAAGTAATAAAAATGAATTCATTTAAAATATAGTTTTGAATGAAAGTGTCCCATACTAATTTGAAACATTTGAAATAATGAACATTTTAAAACATTAAGGTCCATATAAATAAATCCTTAAAACCATTTTAAAAACATAGACATTAATGATAAATGTTTAGAAGAATAAATCTTTAAAACATTTAAATTTATGTTTTATTAAAACATTACCTTATAAATGATCCATTTTAAAAATATTTTATGAAACATGTACATGGATAATAAATATGTCACAGTATATACTTATGTAAAAACAGCCTTGGATAATAAATAGATTGTGGAATTAACCCTTACCGTGTACTTTCCTTTGGTCAAGGGTACGTTTAACCTCCAGTATAATGACCATAGTATGTTATTAAATTATAACAGAACCATATTAATATTTATTATATTATACATGATTCATTTATGACTTTATACTACCCATTTAATAATGATTTCCATGTTAAATTAACATTTTGGGTAATAATCGCTTTCTTTATCTTACGTGTTTTAACTTCTTATTCTTGATCGTATCATTGAGATCATAATTTAAATACTTCCAGAATATACACCTTGATTTTTATATCATATATATTATGAATATAATTATTTATAATAGATAGATATATGAAATGGAAGGCACTTTTTATGGAGACGGTAGGTCGTACGTACGCATAAACGTTGTTTCTGTTTTCATATTGTATTGAATAGAAGTAAGTGAATAAGATATATGTAAGTACATAAATAAATAAATATATACATATATATATATATATTAGAATTATAATGTCACATATTACATATTTATTAATAATATATATTTTTATAATCATCGTTGAATGGTGAACGTGGGAATGAATCTCATCGTATCGTGGAGACGGTAATCCGTACGTACGCACGAGCGACAATATCAATATATTGATGGTAAACTATTATGTAATTGGATGTTATATCATATATAAATAATCTTTAACATGTTATATTTATTATTTACATCATTTAAACTCGTTATTATACCCCTCCAAAGAATTAAGTGTTTGAATAACAAACTACACCACGACGTGGAGACGGTAAGTCGTACGTACGCATGTATGGTGACTTTGTAATTCATATAATGGTTAGAATAATGAATATGGTTGTAACATTTTTATAATAACATCATTGTATATATAAGATAATGAATTTATAATTTTAGAAAGGATACAACAGAAAAAAGAAGTTGAAGAAGAAAATAACTTGAAATAGGTGATGAAATATTTACCTCTTCGTTGGGTTCTTCCTTTTGATTTGATCAAAAGGGTTCATTAAGTTGGATTTATGCCCAAATAAAGGCCTCTAGGATTAAGGGAAGAAAGTTGAAAGGATATTTTGGTAAGTGTTGGCCGATCCAAATGGCTTTGGAGGTGTGAAATTAACAGAAGGGGAAGTACCCTTTTATAAGATAGGTGAGGGTCACTTTTGGAGAAGCATGAAATATTATTTTATAATAAAATCATTTTCCATTTCTAATAGCTCGAAAATAATTTATTTAGAGGATAAGGTGGTTATGGGTTGAAAACCTCTAAAAAAATATGTTTTAGACAGGTTTAGGTCACCATATTAACCTTATCTTTTTTATTTAACTCTTAGTCAAATAGCTTGACATTTACCATGTCTCTTTGTATTTTTATATTATATGGTTAATAAACATACTATAACCGGCCAAGTGAATCTCATGTGGTTAATTATTAATATATATAACTTTATATAAGTATTTTTCCGATCCTTATATTTTAGAAAAATTATATCAATTAATAATATAATATTTGTTTTAAAAAACTCAATTATGTCGATTTTGACACTATTTAGTATTTGGTTCTTGTGAAAATCATCACAACTTGATTACTTGGAAACAAATACATTTAATCAACCCTAAAATGTCACATTAAACTATAAAATTCGTGTATGGCATCAATAATTTTAAATTATATATATTTTAATATTTACAATATCATTTATTTGATTCTTTTATTAATAAAGGAAATTACTGCATCAGTATTGTTTCATAAATAAATATATTTATATTATGTCTAAAAATTATAAATAAAATATCATAATGTAAGAAATACTTTATCTTTAAAATGAATATTTATTTTCAATGATATAAATTATATAACCCCATATAAAATTGTTTTACTAAAAGATATATGTTTATGTCATTTTCGTCATTACTTTAAATTAATTAATATAAAGTGTCATTATCACAATAAAGTGGCTCCATGGTTTCCTAAAATCGACCCAAGGATTCACATGGTCAGACATGTATCAAAAAATAGTAATATGAAAAATTTTAGGGTAATTTAATATTATTATAATATTATTTTTAAACCTTATTTACCATATTTACCCTTTAACCATGGTAAATAAAATATTTATCGAAGTAATTATTCATAATGTCTAAAAAGAAAAGTTAACTATTTACACAATTCTTACCTCCTGATTCCAAATATAGAATCCATTTTTTCAAATTCAAAACACATAAGTGGCATAAATTTATTTAAAATTAATTCCCGTTGTCAAAACATAAAGCGTGTTTTTAAGAAATAATAACTATCAAAAGACTGACACTTGTTTATTTCTAGTTTAAATGTGAAATTACATATAGTGACAAAATTATATTAAATTATAAGAATATAATCTAATTATACTTCAAAACCATTCAAATTCATAATTTACCACTATAAAATATTTCAATTAAAAAAGTTGTTTTTAATTATAATTTAGTATTTTTTACTATTCATTAAAATATGAAAGTTATCCAAAAAGTACCAAAAAATTATCCAAACCATATTTTTATGTCCCTATTCTAAAGAAGAATTTAATTTCATAAAATTTAATATATAAAAGTGTTAAATTAGCTAGTTTGGTAAGTCGTGGTGTGCTCGAACTCAGTGTTGCGTGTAGCACAAGTTGTTGAAATACTTTAAAGATACAACATACTATAAAATCATGGGGTGTCACAGTAATGGAATTTTTTAATGAATATATCCATGGGTGTAGCTAACCCATGTACAGGGGAAGCACAAATTACCCGGTATGGGTTGTTACTATTAGTTTTTTTACTTGTTATAGATGATAAGATTACACAATTTGGAGATGAACATGTTTTGTGATATTAATATTATTATTATAATGATATTTGATATTATCCTTGTACTGTTATGGTTGCAGAAAATTTTATATTTCATTATTATATGTACTTTAGGACTAATATTCCATGAATTTTTTCATTTCATGCCTACTTTATGTGTGCGTTTTCCTACTACATATAGTTCTCATAAAGATTAATGTGTGTGTGTGTGTAAATGTGATGAATATTATAACAAGGATAACATAGTTATATTAATTAAAGTTTTCACATCAATGTAAATAGTGTTTTTCCACAGAGATTTATGATGTCACCTTAATTGGTTAATTATACCATGTTGTGAGTTCTGTATCTACTAGTTCCATGGAACAAAAAACAATATTTTATGGATTACTTGAATTACAATAGTGATATATGATGTAAGTAATTATATAAATCCCAAGTGGTAATTTGTGCAATCAAGTCATTTCATATGACCTGATACATTCTGATGTTGGATGTTAATGTCAGGTGCCAGTTAAATGACAAGCCAAAAAATTATAAGGAGCATAACTTTTATGAATTGGTAATGGTGATGAATTTAACTAGACAATTATATATATATATATATATTACATATAATATAGTTTAAACATTAAATGAAAATAAAACCTTTAAATGAAATCTTTATCGCTACATTGGATGCCAATTGCAAAGTAAAGGGTTTTTTCTATAAAACATGCAATTAACACTCCATATACCGGAACATATGTTGTGTCATTCAAGACCTAAAGCCAAACTCGTCCTTATTAGAGTTTATTTGGGGTGACTCTTATAGTTTTTATGGCCTTCTATGGTTTTCCATTATCACCTAGATATGGATTTTGGAGTATCTAGAGAGGTGTGAAATTTTCCATAAGAAATATATGTACATATATTTTTGTGTATCTAAACTCTTTCAAGATATTAAATCCTCTTACGAGGCATGTGTATATAATTTTATAATCATTCCACCTCGATAGCCTCCAGTCGTATCCCTTGAATGCAGTGACCACCATGCACTGGAGGTGGTGGGCCTTAATACAGCTGATTTAACTCATCCAAGGCCACCAGGGGCACCCCCTTCTGTTAATAATTTGGGAAAAGATTCCTAGTTTCGAGATGGTTTTCTAAGCATGAATTAGTCTATGCCAGGAGTTCCTTGACCTGCCCTAACTATGGAAGAGTTGACTCAGGAGTTCCTTCACCAATATCCTCCCACATTCTCAGGGGATGGCGGAACACATGCTGTTGAGTCATGGATATAGGTTATTTTTTTCTATATTCAATAATCTTGAGACACATATGGAGTAGAGTTTCAAAGTATCTTCTTATATGAAAGTTGGTTCTTCCATGCGATGGTGGTATTTAATTACCCAGATATACTAACAATGGGATTTAATCTAGAGGGACTTCCAGATGGTCTTCTATGACTACATTTTCTCAAAGACATTAATGTCTAACCACTCTAGAGAGTTCATGAACCTGTAGCTAGGAGTTATGTCTTTTATGGAGTATTCTTCCCATTTTACATGGTAGTAGTGATTCACACCAAAACTATCTAGATATGAGTTAATAAATATGAGGAGAAATGGTGGTTTAGAAACTAGACTAGGTAGTGGTTATTCAATTTGAAGGAAGTATCTCTTTGAGGATACTCATGAGGGGGTAGTATTAGTCAAACAACTCATACTGGTAGTTTCATTATATGACTCAAGTGTAGGAAACTTGGATATAAAAACCCCATTGAATGAAAGATCCATTATAGTGAAAAGGCTACTGTATGATGGGTTATATTCATTACCTCTATTAGAACATTATGCTAGTGTCTGGTGGGAGAGGGTATACACTGTCTCCATGTCAATTTGTGGGGCCCATTGTATCTCTCTAGGAAGGAAGTTGGAATACCACTATTAGTTCAATCTGGGGAGGTGTTTAAGGTAAAGGGAACCAAACTATAGAGTCACAATGCCAGGAGAGTGGGCCTAATCTGGGTAGTCAGGTTGTGACTTAGTGTTGTGGTGTTGTCCATTTACATATATTGAAACCTATACTAGAGGAGCAGATTGCTAGACCTTCTATAGATTGAGTTATTATTCTAGTTTCTTCTAATTTAGTATCTACTTTATTATACACAAGCACGTAGAACTATTTTATATCTATTGTAATTATGAAGAGTATAAGTCTCAAGATAGAGTAATTTTTTGGCATGATTACACTTGACACCCTAATGGGTATCCGATCAGAGATCATATACCAATGTAAGGATTATCCCCTTAAGATAGTTAGATATCCTTTCATGTGGAATATTTTCATCCTCAACATGACGGAGTTTGATTTAATTCTCATTATGGATTGGTTTTTCCCTATAGACCCCATATGGATTGTTATCTTTTGAGAGTGACATTTACATCCTTATAGGGTGGTATACATATCCACAAGGGAGAATGGGATGTTCATGCATCTTGAGTTGGACATGAGAAATAGGGGTTGGGAAATGTGATAGCCTAGATATCTAGTCTATTCTTAGATGACCAAGGTATATGACATGCTATTTCCCCTCCTGTAGTGGATAGTTTTTGGGATATCTTCCCTAATTAGTTTTCTGGGATACCTCTAGTGATTGATGTATAATTCACCATTAATCTAGTTCTAGGAGTAGTACGAGTGTTCATTACTCCATATAGGATGACACCTACAGAGCTTCTAGAGCTTAACAAGTAGTTGTAGGATTAGAAGGAGAAGGGATTTATACATGATATCACTTTCTTATAAAATTTTCTAGAAATTTTTTCCAAGAAGTAAAATGATACCCATAGGCTTTACATGGATTAATCACAGTTAAACCATATCATGGTTAAGAACCAATATCAACATCCTCAAATTGATGGCCTATTTGATCATCTTTGAGGAGATAGGGTGTTTTCAAATATTTATTTGATGTTTGAGTATCATTATGTGCATTTAATATCTTTTTATATACCTCATATAGATTTCTGGATAAGGTATAGTCATTATGACTACCTAGTAATGTTGTTCTTTCTCACCAATTCACCAACTACTTTCATGGCTCTGATGAATCAGGTTTTCCACCCATATCTAAATTCATTTGGTGGTAGCCTTTATGGAAGACATCTCACTGTATTCCCATTCTATACATAAACATTCCAAACATCCTAATATAATTCTAAATAAACTAAGGGAGAGTCGACATTAGGTAAATATAAAAAAAATCCACTTTGGATGAACAAGGTCCATTTACTAGGTTACGTAATCTCATAGTTGGGAGTTTCAGTAGACCTAGAGAATGTGAGAGATATGTTTTCATAAGAGTATCCCAAGTATGACTTTGATATAGGTATTTTTTTTAGATAGGAAAGTATTATAGATTCTTCATCCAAGATTTATCATACCTAATAGTGCCTCTTATGGGACTGACTGAGAATGGTGTGAAATTTTTATAGTCAACATCTTATCAAAGAACATATCTGGTCTTGAAAGGAAGGTTGAATTTAGAATCGATACTAATTCTTATAGAGATTTGAAGAAGATATAACATATATTATGATGCATAAAGTATTGGGATAGAGACTGTTTTGATGTAGGATAAGCGAGTTCTGGCATATGGGTCTCATGACCTCATGAGAGGAATAACCTAATGAATGACCTCGAGCTAGAATTCATTATTCATGCTTTCTGATCTTGGAGACATTATTTTCTTCGGGGGAATTTTTTTATTCACCAATAAAAAAATCTTCAATTATATCTTTACTTAGCATGATCTTAGTCTCAGGAAGCACAGATGAGTTGAGTGCCTACAATCCTTCGATTCTAAGCTTGTCTATATGCTGGGAAAAGGTAAAGAAGTAGTTAAAGAAGTGGGGTGGATGTTTAAAAAACATGTAGTTCAGGTGGCTAATAGTGAATGGAATCTCATGAAAGTATTCTCAGAAATGAATGTTGAGGCTCAAGAGGATTATGGGATAGTTGTGATCTCATCTTTGGTAGTAACCTTGACCGTTTTTCAAAGGTTAAGGATGAAGAAACATTCATATACCTAGGGACTAGTACTAAGTGAGAGTGGCTTAGATGAATATTTGTCTGCTAGTTGTACCACATTTGAGGATAAGACCTTATACATACAAGGGAAAGTTCGGGTTGCAGAAGAAATCTGAGTGGATTTGATGCAATAATTTCATGCATCGGTATGGGTAGTACATCCTGGTGTCACCAAAGTATATAGAGACTTACATTGCCAGTATTGCTGGCCCACAATGAAATGGGAGATAGCTAGAATTATTAGTTTGTGTTCTTCCTGTGAGTAGGTTAAGGATGAACATTAATGACTGGAATGTCTTTCATAGCAATTTTCCATTCCCTGGTGAAAATTGGATAATGCCTCTATAGTCTTCATGACAGGATTTCTTATATCTCTTTAAGGAAATGATATAGTTTCATTTCTCATTGACTACATGACAAAGTTCTACAACATCTAACATATTTGAGAGATCTTTTAGGTAAATGAGATATGAAGGATATACATCCTGTTGGTCATATATCTTCATGTAGCACTGTATTTTATCATATCTGATAGGGATGATCATTTCACATCATGGTTCTGGAAGGGTTTGTAGAGAACCCTGGCTATATAGGTTCTTCTGAGCACAACCTTTCACACTCAAACGGATGGAACAATAGAGTGCATGATTTAGGTTTTTGAGGACATGATATGTGCATGTGTCCTTTATGTGGGGGGTTCTTAGGAGAAACATATACCCCTAGTTGGGTTAAATGTCATTGGTAGTTTGTAGGCTATAATCTAGATGTATACTTATAAGGCATTATATGGTATGTCATACTAATCACCTATTTGTTGGTTATAGGTTGGAGAGGTATCTTTTATTGAACCATTTCTTGTCCATGAGACTTAAAAGAAAGTCCATATGATCCGTAAGAACTTGTTGATAGCTCAGTCCAGGTATCACTCTTATGTCAACTACAATCGATGACCTCTTACTTTCAATGTTATTGACTGAGTCTTCTTCTAGTTTCACCCCAGTTTTTTCATCGATGAGTTTGAGGTTAGGTTAATATTTTTCCTTTATTCATTAGACCCTTGGAGGTTTTGGAATGAATCGGTCCAATAGCTTACCAGATAGAACTTTCTTAGACATAGCAGTCTATGAAAGAAGTTTTTAACGTGTCTCATCTCCACCGGTATTATTCAAACCTATCTTATGTTATAAAGCCTTATGAGGTTGAGTAATATGTGGATTATTACTTTGAGGAGTAGCCATCTCATACTATTGATTATATTTTAAAGACTCTCTAAGACTGGTAAGTTTATTTAGTGTGGGTTTTATGGTAGGACGACCTAGTATAGGATGATTCCATGGAGATGGAAGCTGATATACAAACCTAGTGGCTATATATTTTCATATATGATCATTATTTACCCTTAGAAGTCTAAATCTGGGAGGAATTTCCTTAAGGAGGTCAGGTTGAAATGACCCCAATCTTCACAAATGTACGAATCATTTTTTAATCGTATTTCATTTCATTACCTTAGTAAACATTCTCTAATGATTATGGGTGGTCTCAAGAGTGTATAAGTCTTGTTAGGTGCCCAAAGATCTATAATTTTGAGAAATAGAATGGGTTTCATGGTTAGAACATGATTATTTCTAAACATGCAACTCAACTGCGCAAGGCACCTAGTGCACAATAGAGGCTACATGATTTTTCTACAACTATATAAGCCTTGCCCCACATCTGTTTGGGTGCTCCAAAGGTTTTGATATAGTAATTTCTCAAATCTTCTACATTTCTTGTCAAACTAAGAACCTAACCCATGAAATTTGGGTTCTTGGTAAGTGGATGGTGCATAGTTGGCACATGTTTTGGAAAACTGTGCAACCAAACCATGCGACCCCATTTTAAGGGGGGATTTTAACATTTCTCCAATGAAATGTTTTTAACCCCTTATCCTCTTTTCTTTCTTCCCTCTAGTGGAAATAACCCCATTTTCTCCTCTCATTATCTCTCCCTTATCCTCACATTGGGATTTTTTTAACTCCCACATCCAACCACCAATTTCATCATCAATGGTCACATTGGATCCAGAGTTGTAAGCTCCCTAATCCTATTACATCTTATCTTAGTTTATCTTTCCATCTCTTGTACTATTTTAGTGTGTGATCATATTCTAAACTTTTATGGAGTTATTATGTTCTTCTAATTTCTCCCATTATAGTTTTATTCAATTAGGAGAGTGTTATAGTCCTAAGGTAGGTTGTCTAGTAATTTTTCCTAAAAGTAGAGATATTTTCATAGCTTTACCATCATATCGCATGCTGAATATTTTAGCTTGATTCCTTAAAATGTAAATTTCTTTCATAAATTAATTAAACCCTGATGTGATATGATTATTCACCCATATTAAATTTTTAATTTTTTTGTACCTCTTGGAATCCACCCATTGGTTGTGTAAAAGAATTTTCCTCCATTATGAAAATTTTTAATTGACCAAATCACTATTTATGTTTTTTTATTCACCCTTAAATGGATTTTCCAGGTATATAATTGAAAATATCAAGTAATTAATTTTAAATGAGTGGAAATTCCATACCAAGTGTTATATGTATATATATATATACATTAAATATATGAACTATAATACTGATGGTCAGATTGGGTGAAATGATTATAAATTCTTAGAGGTAATACCTAATTTTTATTATCATTGGACCATGGATATTGGTCAATGAACTATGGTTAAGGGTTATATTCAGCATAGAATTTCACTTCCCCTTATGATGGGACTTGGGCATCATGTATCACACCATTTTATTTTTATTGGGTAATGGGTATGACATTTCAAGTTCCTCCATAATGGGTGTTGGGTAGGAAGACCCACCCCATCATCTCGAGTGAATAGCATGATGACTTTTACTCATATGAGATACAAGGGTAGTACCATTACTATAGCCATTTTCTTTTTATACTAGTTATGGATGCCTAAGTTATGCTCTGGGTCTTACTAGCACCTAGTATCTAAGAATATTTTTATATATTTCTATGAATATAGATCGTATATATAGGTTAACATATTATATATATGTATAGTATTCCTTATATATAAATATGATGTACTGATCAGACTCATTCGGGCCAATAAAGAAGCAGGTAGAGTCTGTCAGGTGTACATCAAGAACCTGAGCTGATTGATATTTACTTTTATCATTGTTTATTATTCATTATACCTTCACACTACTATGCTATATACATTGGTTGGATTATTATAGACGCAATTGGTGGTGGAATAATGAGTTTATCTCACACCCTACTCGGTTTTCCTTTACTACCTGAGTAAACTTTATGAATAAAAGTGTGGATAAGGGAAATCATCATATCAAAGATGTTTCATCTACTTTTTTTAGAATAGAAAATAGGAGAATAGGATAGAGAATATTCTTGTGAAGAAATTGGACCTGTCTTTTGTCCATTGTAACTTTTGTATAGAATGTTGTATATTCCTATACCTTGTATCCATTGTTCCCCCTTTTGGAATATCATCATACCATGAAATCATATTATATATGAATTAACCTATGAATTTTGATTATTATTTTGGTTTATGTGTATTATATACTACCACAGTTGATTATTATCCTTATTTCCATTGTTCCATATATTATACAATGATTATGGTATTTATATTGATTTATTATAACCAATGTGTCACTCTGATAGGAGGGTATAGTCTCCCCCATCAAAACACCATGGACCATTACTGCTAATCAATAGCCTCTGGTGTATGTGGAGGAGACCTTGAGGCCATGTTACCCACTAGATTAGGGCACCGATTCAAGGGCTCCTAGGTCAAGATATTACAATATTACAAGGGAAGAAAGTTTCATGGAGGGCATAATTTTCACACCCATGGTGTTTAATTTCACACATTGTCCCTTTATTTTTCTTCTTTCTTATATTCCATAGATTTCCACAATTTATTTCCTCGAAAATGGATATTTTTGGAAAATTGAGGGTGTCACATGGTTGAAAAACTGTTAGTAGAACCATGTAGCATCCCCCAAAAAACATTCCAACCCATACAAGTGGAACTAGAGTTTCTACATGGCTAGGTGAATGGTTTTCAAAATAGTTTGAACTTCATCATGAAGACTCCACTTTTTGAGATAGAGGCACCCACATAGTTGGTGTGTGGTCTAGCAGATCGTGTTTCCAATCCATGCAGCCTGCCCAAATTTTTCAAAAAATGGTTTTCTAAAAATACTCCTCTACAATTTTGACCACTTTCCACCACTAATTTCTGTTAATAGACATCCTCAACACTAGAAAATACTCCCCTCCACTTCACTTCTCACTTAGCTTAAATAATTTGGTGATTTCATCTTGGTTCTTTAATTAAATTCCAAGTAATTTTCTCCTCATAACTCGTGTTGGTTTTCACTCACATTTTTTGGGGTTTTATTCTTTATAGTGGTTTTAGTGAGCTAGAGTGGGTTTTATCTAATTTTTTGGGTTTGGTTTTGATGTTTGTGGTGTATTTTTTCATCAGATATCATATTGTGTTGGATTACCAATTTCATCAATTTTATATTATTTTTAAGAAAAATAGTAGATGGTTCCTTGTTGTTCTATTATTTAATGATTTATATGTGTTTGAATCTAGTAAAAAATATATTATAATTTTTGTTTCTATGTGGAAATTGTGATTTTAAAGGTGTTGGTGGGTATAAGGATTTGGAAATGGATTCTCCCTTATAGAACATGTTGGAATGATATGCTTGGACTATGATGAGTTTGTTTATGATAAAAAGGGGATTGATATGGTTTGAAAAAAGAACAAAGTACATGGGATACCTGGGTAACTAGGAGGTTAGGCTATGAATATTATTAAGGAAATATAAAAAGGCCTAATTCTAGTCTCATTAGCAGGATAATAAGGTAAAAAACTAAATTATGTGACATAGACAATTACCATCATAAATTGGATCTGTCCTCTCCAATGGACCATGCATGGGAAGTGATCATTATATTTTTGTTCACCAGGATATGATGTTCCTAAAACCTTGCCATCCTATACACTTATAGGTTTCCCATGGTGTTTATGTTGTGTTTTACCTATTCTTAGTTATTATTACATCTTTTAATTCCTCTATAATTCTAAACCATGTTTTCAAACCAAATTTTTTATTTTCCTTTGAAAATGTAATTTTAATTTGTCTTATAATGGATATGAATGGAACACCTAGTGGGATACTTCTAGGAAAGTGACATAAAACACTAAATATAACCAATGGGTATATATAGACCTTTTCTTAGAATTTAGGTAAAGGAAATGCAATATTTTGGAGATGTGGATACTCTTTGTAGTTTCAATCCTTTTGGGGATAGGTGGTGGTGGTGGAATTGTGGAGGATAGTTCTCATGTCATGTTAAGTCATGTGTTTCATTATTGATCACCACATTGTTCATTTGAGTTTTTTTTTAATGTACGTGTAACTTCAGTTGTGTATATGCCTCTTTTCTAGATCTTTGTTATGGATTAAGGTTATGATGCTTTGTGTTCATGTGGGGTGTTTTTTATATGGGGTTTTTCTATAATACTCATGGGTAAATCATTTCCAAAAGGGTTATTTGGTGCCTGAGAACTCGTTGCCAGTCCTTGGGGATTGGGAACACCCTTCAGGCCATTCTACAAGTTTGGTCAGATGTCGGGTTATATGGAATCCCAGAACAGTTCACAATAATAATAGAATAGAATTTATACATAGGTTAGGCGTGTGATGACTAACATAGTTTGACTAGTATTAAGGAGGTGATTCATGCCATATACCAATGGTCTGTTTAAGTTTTATTACGAGTGTGACCATTTTGGGAACGATGTGATCATGGTGGTATTAAGGGATTATATACCTTTTGAATGATGGGGATGACCCTAGAGTTTGGTAATAAATAAATTTACCATTATAGGGTTTCCAGATAGAGATGTCACTTAGGGGATCAAAGAGGTTTCCCCAATATCATAATGAACCAAGATAGGATTAGTGTATGATGGATATTATAGTAATAACCTGGTATGGATGTGGTGATGTGGAAAAGTTTTTTCTCTTTATAGGATAACCTATGAAATTTGTGATGTGTTTAGAAGAGTATCCAACCTATGTGAGGATGATATGTGAGGATTATTATGGGGTGGAAGTATTTCCCCTCAATGTGATGTATGCTATATGATGTTTTGGGGAGTGGGTATTCTCATAAGCATAAGGGTTATTAGGCCCATGTTTTGATTCACCCTAGGTAATGGTGTCACCTATGTAATAATGACGTAGTAATTTGTCCTGTGTGGGATGCGGCCCCCTAGGTGTATAATCTATATATGATTATAGGTAGTGGTGATGTTCCCCCATATATGATATGATCTTGTGTTGGGTTATTATCCCCCTAATGATTATATATATGATTACAAGGAGGGGTAATACTCTTCCCTTTATGTGATATGATTCTAGGGTGGGGTCACATCCATTGGATGAATATATATATATATACAAACACACACACACACACATATATATATATATTATTTTAGCATGGGGAAGACTCCTTCCTAAAGATTTGGTGAGGACTCATTCCTAGGTGGGGTTCCATCCCCACTAATGATATTGTGATGACTAATTATAGAGTAGGGTGGAATCCACTTAATGAACTTGTGACCATAGATTATAGGGCATGTTATTATCCCACATGATGATATTATGGTGAATTATTCTAGGTTGGGTATCTATCCCCCATGGTGATATTGAGATGACTATTTCTTGGGTGGAATTTCATCTCATGTGATTATATAGTGATAACTTAATAGAGGGTAGGGTGTCATCCCTCTTAATGATAATGAGACGATTGATTCCAAGGGTGTTCACGCTTCCCCTTGATTATTTTGAGAAGAATGGTTCTAGGGTGGGGTGTCAAACCCCTAATTTTATTATGAATAATGATTCCATAGAGGGTTTACATCACCCTTATGTGTATAAATTACTCATAGAGACATCTAGAACTGGTTGAAGCATGTATGGTCGGCCTCAGGCGTCACCTTAGAACCTAGTATCGAGGGTGGTTATTATATTCCACCAATCACTATATTTATTATTATGATAATGTCATATGTTCATACATTTTATTTTATGGTTATATCAGAGACACTATTGGTGGTGTCCTGTTGATTTATAATCACATCCTATTCGGGCAGCCCTGACATGTTGGTACTCTAGAAGTCCTTATGATCATAGGTATAGGTTTGATAGTTGCTGAGTGTTTCATGGTTGTGCTACATATATTGGGTGGTGTCAAGAGATGAGACTCTAGGATTGTACTAGGTCTTCCTCATGTACTATGATTTAATTATTCTGTGTATGTGATCAACCTAAGGGGTGATCAATGAGATGTATTATTACATGAAAACATTTTATTTTTTATATAATGGGTAATTATTTGATTTTTATTACTCTGATTATTTTTTGTGGATGATTTTTTATTATATTTGTTGTTTTATTACTCTAATATGAGATCATAGTCCTCCAACAGTATCACCTTAGATCATCTATACTAGTCAGTAGCCTATCGAAAAAGGGGTGCATGCTTCAGGTATTGTGGAACGCTTTTAGGACACTAGTGAGTGTTATTGGGATAAGGGACTCACAAATTGGTTTTTAAGTGTCTTTAATTTCTTCATATAATTTGAGATGTGGTTGAAAAAGAATAGGGACATATCATATCTTATGATGGTCCTCCAAATAGGGATTCATGTACACTTTTTTTTTGTGAAATCATGGTTACTAGGGTTATAAGATTGTTTTTTTGGTTTTCACTAGTGTTTTTAAGATATTTATTCACATATGATGTCTTTAATTGAGATTTATATTTATGGTTTGGATCTTGTCCCAAAATGGAAAGATTCAAATATACTTGCATCATTATTTCCACATAGGAAGCACATGACACTAACATTCTATTATGTTATTAATTTAATTGAATATATGAGGTTTTTTTCATTAAAATTTCCATAAAAAATATATAGTTTTTTCTTATATAACATTCAATTTGAATTCTACATAGTTTAACCATTGTATTTTCTTCTGTTAATAGTTTGTGAGGATCCAATCATGGGATGTTCTCTCAAAATGTCTATATAGTCCCTCTATTCAAGGGATATATAGTGACACTTATTGGGTTAGATTGGAATTTGATTCCTTGATAATGGGTTTATATAAAAATTGGAATCCATAAAATTGGTTTTTTAAAAATTAAATGGGTTTGGATACTTAAAGTTTAAATAACCTATTTGGTGTTTCCTAGATATCTTCTTGGTGGAATTCAATTTAAGTTGACCAGATGGGTATAATTGTTTTTGGAATGAGTCATCATTGGGTGATGTAATTATATGCACTTGGATGTGACCTTGATCCCTAATGGGGTAGTCTGGTATGTCAATTCTCTATGATTTTTAGTACCCCAGAGAAGGTGTGTTGTCATGTGAGATGCCCATTGATTTCATAATGCAAATAACTCTGAGTGATTATGTTGCTAAGGTTGGTTTAGAGGGAATGAATAGTTATATTTCTTAACCTATTGATGATTTTTTTGTTTTCCAATGAGATAGTGGATGTATTGTCCGCACTATGTTAAATACACTAAAAGGTGGTTGAATTAGGCTATGCCATATTATAATTTTATCCCCTTTTTATCTTGTTTCTTCATTTAAAAAAATACTCTTTTCTCTTCTTTTTATAAAAGAATATGAAAAAAATGATATTATAGAAGAGTCGAAATAATTTTTACTTTATTCATCATAATTTTTAAAATCCAAGGAGCATAGAAATGAAATTTACCAATGTATCATAACCACTAAAGTACTATTGTTACATTTTTTGAGAGGACTCATTATCCCTCCTGGTTTACATCCACTCACAACTATGAACTCACTATTCTATTAACACATGTGAATTCACTTCCCCTCTAGAAGATTCTTCAGATTATTTTTACCAGTATTGTATTGGTTTAGAATGACATGTGTGTGACATGAGTCTCCTCTTTCATATGTGACAGGAAATTCACTTTAACATATAAAACATTCTTTGTGGAAATTTTATTAAAGAACTATTAATTGCTGTGAACTTCCCTTTCAGATACTATCATCAGGGAATTATATTCAACACAGACTATCTTCATAGGATCTCCCTCATGAACTAATTTTTAGATTTCAAAATTGTTTATGTGTTGTGAATTATCTCTCATGCAATGCCTCTACACATAAGACCCTTGTGAACGAGAATTGTGATAGACCCTCAAAAGATCTACATTTATATACAATACTCTCATGAACTCATTTTCATGGTCCTCATCCACATAATTATCTCCACACTCATTCATCACACTTCATGATAATTCTACCGTGAACCTCCTTCATGGTAATTCCCCACGATGTTCCATTGTGATTTTTTTTTTGTGAAAAAATACATTCCAAACTCCATTATGACCTCTCAAAATTATATATAAATGATCTTATATGGTAGTTCACACTCTACCAAATGACTTTATTATGCATTACTTATATAGGAAATGAAAACTAGATTACCCACTAATCACAAAATTATAATTTCTCCTTCTAGAAAACCATTTCATGTATAACCCTCTTACATGAAAGTATGTTCTATATACTCCCTTCATGGATGAACATAGATTTAAATTTTTTGGAAAAAATAATGAAACCATTCTAAAATTTTTATGTAATTAAAACCCTACCAAATACTACTTTTTCAAGCATTTTGACATGAACTTCCTACATAGACTTACTCATCACATACTACTTTATGGTAGCATACCTACTGCATGAAATAGTCTTTGATAACTTCCTATGTGGTATCACATACCTTCTACCTGAAAACCCATACTTTTCCATTTTCTATGAAATCAATTAGAATACCATGTAATTATAGAACCACTTTTTCTACCTTATATATCAAAAAAACATTTCAAAAAGTCCAACCACCTTCTTCAATAAACACAACAACCCAAAAACTCCAAATAAACATATTGATATATTTTTTCACAATAATATCCCCCTTTTGGGTTATTGGACAATATGACAAAAAAATTTAACAACTCATTCAAAAATATTGTTCCCTTTTCACTTCACCCTCTTTTCAAAAATTTCAGCTGCATATAGTGATCAAATAGTTACCAAACACTCACTTTAAGACCATATGATCCAAGATCAACCGGAGAAATAAGATTAACTTTAAAATCATGTCAATGAATAATTTCATTCTTGACACCCCTACTTAAACTTATTTTATCATAAACCCAATGGTCACTATTTCTTGACATATGATAAATGATATAATAGATTAAACATACTTGTGTTAAAATTATACCATTATATCCATCATCCCCCGGATTTATAATTGAAACATTGAACATATCTCTCTTTTATTATCATATTTACCCACCACATTAGAGGTTCTATGCAATCTCTCTTCTCCATTGATCGAAATTATTTATACCATACATCAATGAACACAAAGGTCACTCCTTTTTGATCTATAATAGGGAAAAGAATAGTTATCAGTGTAAATGTGAAATTATAATACTTTTAGTGGATTGGGGGTTCCACATACACACCGTTTAAGTGTAGGGGTTGATTGGATTTGAAGAGCGATCTAATGCCTAACAAATACTTATTTTCATAATAAATTCATCATGATATTTATTATATGATTCTTACAAGGAAAATTCTCCAATTTTAGCCACCCATTTAACACTTTCTCTTTTATAAATTGATACATGATTTTAGTGTTCATTTTCCATGAGTGATGAAAATAATTTTTTTCTAATATTCATATAACCTGAATTATTATAATTGATTCCAATCATAGAATTCACTTCAACTCACATATCTTCAAGAAATTGTGTCTTCCAAAACATTTATATTCAAGCTTGTGTGGCTACAATATATTCAGAATTTTCAGTTCTTAGGTAAATGTAGGCTTATTTCTTATTAATCCATAAATTCACAATACTCCATGATAAAAGTTATAACATGATGTTGAATTTCTTGCATCTATTTTCATTGGTGATTTCTATTCATCAATGATATTTTTCTCACCAGATTTTTATTAGATCTTCGTTTTCTATGTCGGTAAATGTCTAACTTAATTTTTCTCTTTGTTAATGAATTATTTGGAATCATCATTATTCCCTTGTGCTTCCCCTGAATTTCTCACCTCTTCATCACTTTCATATATAATATGCTCACTATTTTACTGAATATTCTACTCATTATCCACAATAGTGACATCATTGCATTCAAAAACCTTTCCTAGATACATAATGAAAAAAAATTATTCTTTTATTATAATTGGTTATTAATAGAATATATCATTATCACAATGAAACTAAAAATCCTTATGATTTTTTTGATAATGAAATGCTTACTTATTAAGATTTAAAATCACTTTAGTGTTGTATTGTTTCTATAACACATCTCGTATAGAGTTTTTCATCACCCAAACACACGTAGAATCTATTTAAAATATATACAAATTTCATGAAAACTTACTTAAAAAAATCAGGTTCGTATTTCATAATAATAATCATTTTAGAAATGTTTTTTTATTCAGTTTATCCTCTAAACCACACCATTTTGTGTATAATCTCACACTATTGAGACTTGGATATTGATTCCATTTTTTTCATGATAATACAATATCTCATTGTTGGTAAATTTAATGTCATTATAAGTTCATAATTTAATACTTTTATACTTAACTACATTTTCAACCTACCTTCATATTGAGTAATGCAACTAAATAACATAGAATTATGAGTGATAACTATCAACAATTTGATCCTTCTATAATTATAAATAAAAATAATGTAATATCTTTTTCAATAAATAGTTCATGGTGATATAGGTATATATAAAAAAGAAACAAAATCAAAAAAATCTTTTTGACTTTTTTTCTTTTTCATTATATATATTTCAAACTATATTACCTTTTTGAAAAACATTACATTTGTGTGTATAATCACATGGAAATTTTTGGGAGATCTTAAGAATTATCATGTTCAACTAGATCTTCAATTTTTTAAAAATAAAAGGGTCAAGTTATGTATTCCACATTTTGTTTTATTATTCCTTGGATATAGTGTACATGTATTCTTCTCCACCAATAATGTAGATATCCCCCATTTTTCACTCCCCTTTCTTTACAACTACATTATCATTTTCCATGATGATACATGTATTATTAGAAAAAATTATTACATTACCCAAGTCATAAATTTGAGTAAATTTTTACAAGTCATGAATGAGACCATGATAAACCAAGACATCTATGTGTCTCAACTCTTTTCCCCCAAGCATGACTTTCTTGGAGATAATGATCTTTAATCCATCATTATTCAAAATATGAAGAGTACTTACTTGTTTTAATTTATTCCAATTACAGGATCCTTATTTTTCATAATATGTGAAGTGAATTCTCTTTAATGGATACATACACCATCATGATATGATTCTTTCATCAAAATATATACAACTCTTTTCTTCTCAGCTATTTTATTTTGATTCACATATTCAATTTCATACAGGGTTTTGATTAGTATTCTTAATATTCCTCATATTATGATAGACCAACATCATATTTTAATGCTAAAAATTAGTTTTGTTTTTTCTTGCTTGATGATTCCTGGAGTTACTCCATATAAATGATTTGGGTCTTCATTGGTATATTCTATTAGAAGGTGAAGTATATTTCTAATCATCATAACTTAATCCATCATAATTTTTATCAACGTAATTTTGTGAATTGAATGATGGAATTGACACAATGTGAAAAAAATAGGTAACAATAATTATTCAATAATATTAGTATTGTCATAAGTTCTCATATACTAATGGTTTTTTGGTGAAGCACTAGAAGTATAGATGTTCTACAAGGATGAAGGGTCATTTGTTTGGTAATAAATCATAGAAGTTTATGTTTATTGATTCATGTTTTTAGGTGGTATGTATTATAGATTGACCATATTAAAATTAGTATATACATTTTTTGGACCTCAACATAAGGATATGTTAATAATATTGAGATTTATTTGTGATATTTGAAGTTTTTTATGATTACATATATTTTTTATTCTATGCTTTATCACCTATATCTTCCATTTGTCGTAAATAAATATGTATCATGTTTCTCCCATTCACATAGGACTAATTGTATGAATCATTTTAAATTCTTGTTTTATTTCTTGATTTCTATCTTTTTCATTACATGTACTATCATTGAATGTTTTTCTAGTTCCTTGAATGTTTATCATTTTTCTTTAGAGTGCGATTTAACTTAGTTTGGTGGGTAACATGCATGAATTTCCTACATTAAGTAAAATAATATAAATGGGAATTGTTCTATTGGTAGTTAGACATGCAACTAAATGTTGATATTCTGCTATGTAGTATAACCGGTAGTATGAACTTCCAGTGATCAAGAATACAACCTAAATCCACATCAAGTACTATTGGAGCTATCAGGTTTCAAGAAACACTGGTTCTCTCTATCATAATTTTATTTAATCCATCAAAGTTTTAGAATTGGTGTGATTACATTGAAAGATATAAAAGTCATAGTTTACTGGTATGATTGAATGGATTTTTTCTTCTAGGGGATTAAAATTAAAGACTATTTTATTAAAAAAAATAGATGTTCTATTGTATAAGGTGAATCCTATGATAATAGAAAATGAAAAATTGGATTACTTGGATAGTAAATCACATGTTATTATTTAGGATTTATCCATTAAAAAATGTTTCCATAAAAATTTGGGAAAATAAAATGTTTGTAATGACCCAAACTTTTGAATAATATGTGTTTCCTGAATTTGTGAGTTATTTTATTTTGTACTCAAAACAACTATATCCTTTCATTAATGAAGTGAGTATAATTAAAATGACATTGTTGGGTTTCAAATTCTATATGATCATTGGTCAATATGACCATTGGAAACTATACTCTTAATGTTATGATTATTATTAGTAAATACAAATGATCATGGTTAATTAATACAGAAAGATGAGACAATAGCCTCATCCAATAGAGTCAGGCCATATGAATCCCATCTGTCGGAGCTTGGGAAGGTGGTATCATCAATGGGAATTGCTCTATACCAATCCAAATCCAAAATATAACATGTTAAGTTTGAACAGAATCACATACAGGAGAAGTTCAAGCTGATATAAATCATCACTCAGACAATTTTGTTCGAACCGCCACAAGATTCTATCACCATAGCACACCATACACTTAGGTCTTATGCAGGTGTTATAAGGGGCTATGTAACGAGGACTTAGTTACTTTGTGTAAATCCTTTTATATAAATATAATTTTTATTTATTATTATGGTAAAATTTATGAATTTCAAATGTCAAGATAAACAAAGGATGAATTAATATAAGTTTCATATTATTCATGAATATTGTAAAAAATGTATTTTAAAATATTTTTTTATAATTTAAATAATTAATAATGGTAAATGATTTTTAAAAAATAGTCTTATATAGTTGTGATCAGTAAGAAGTTTAAATTATAATATGATCAACTTACGTTTTGGTGAATAGTAAATTATGAATAATAATATAACCCTTATGAATAGTAATGTGAATAATGTAATAGTAACCTCAATTAAGAAATTATAAATATAATTTAGGCATGTTGATTGGTAATGTGATATAAATGCATAAGTAAATAACTATTTCAAAAATTAGTAGTTAACTATTAGTATTTTTTTAGTTAAATAGTGTTTTTACATAAAAATAAAATCTCGTAATTAGAAAATTATTTTTATAAAATCAAGTTCATTTTTTAATTCAGGGCATTGATATTATGTTAGGGTGAGTTTATGAGATTTTTATAAAATGTTTTGGTTTTTGGTGAATAGTAAAAATACAACTTTGAGTTTCGAAGTGTTTAATGACACCATTAATGATGTAATAATATTGTAATAATTTTGGTAGACCTGTTATCATAAGATATGTTATTAGGTATCCTAATTGGCCAATAACATGGGATAATACCATGGTTAAGCCCATGTTTTTTCAAATACCACTAATGAGGTGTCCCTTGGAAATTAATAAAATATTCCCTCACTTTTTCTATACATACCAACCCTTTCCTTCATTAATTTCATTAAAAATTCCTCCTCAACAAAGATCTGGTCTTTTTACCTCCCAAGGAGTCCTCCCAATGTTCCCTCAATCCTCTCAAGGTCCCAAACTTCTTGTTTTTTGAGTTACTCTTCAAGGTAAGGGAATATTTCACCCTCCCCTTTTAGTCATGACTTCCTTTATGTTATGTCTTTTAGTTTCTATTTTATTATGTTGGGGTATATTATTATATATCCTCATTTATGTCCAATTTATTTTAAAGTGATTAGAGATCCTTTTTTCTCTCATCAATTCATTTTCTAAATTTTTAAGTGACGATGTTAGGCTACCAAATTTTCATAAATGAAATCACATTTCTTCATTTCTTTCAAGTTTCCTTTTCTTGTGGTATGTCATTCAAATACCCATACCATAATCTTATTTATATTTTATTCATCCCGTATACTATATTTTGAGTTATTTATGAGTGGGTTACCCATTTCCCCTCTCTTTTTAATGTTTTCTAAAACAATTTTATCTAGCTATTATCTGCAAATTTTTCATCTCAAAATCTCTATCTCTTTTTATCGAGAAATTATCTTATTGTATTTATGTGAATACCCAAAACTAGTTTGTTTCTATACGAATTAATAAATACATAAAAATTACGTATTTTATTTAGTAATTGACATACATGAATCCCTTATTCCTTTTCCATGGGTTATAAATGGCATAACGATCATGTTTTTAAGCACTTTTAAATCATCATGATTTTGAAATGAAACCCATTTCTTTTATTCTATATGGGTTATTTATGAAATGTTTGATTATGATATATGTAGATAACATGAAAATAAATACATATTTAGGGTGCTCCCTGATATAACTCCAATGCATTTGGTAATGAAATTTATCTCTAGAGGTGATAAGTTTTACGTTACCTTGGTGAATAACCTTGGTAATTTTTATGACGCCTTGGGGATAGACCTTCGTGATATGTTCATGAATGTATAAAATAAATTTTATCGAAACATTTTCAAGTTACGTTTCAAGTTTTTATAATTATTATTACTATATTCCTATTTATCCTCATTTTCTTATTGATATCGCTCAAGTTTACATGTAAACTATTTCAATTGTTTTTCTTACTGGCCCTTCTGCTCACCCTTTCCATTGATGTATGTCTCCAGGTTATGGGATGCAGTAATTTTACTTAGGATGAACCAATGATAAAGACTTAAAAGTGGTTTTGAGGAATATTTTATGTTTTCATGTATTATGTTCTTGATTTCTTATACATCGGGCTTTAAAGATCCTCTATTTGTAAAATTTATTGAAAAGTTATGTAATAAAAATGATGAATTCCATAGCTAGTATCAAAGGATAGTTTTGTTATTTGTGGAAATTAGGCTATAAAAACTTTAGGAAGAACCCTATATAAATTTTTAAATATAAGAAAACTTCCTATTATTTTGGTGAAATATTATGTAAGTGGTATCCGAATAAATAAATCTATTTCTAGATACAAACATGTGGATATGGGTCTGGCACAGATATACCTAGGAGTGAAAACTCTGACAAGGAGTTTCAGGCTTGATCTCGGGTATCCCTGTACATGACAACGGGCCTTGATGCACTCATGGTTTGACACTACTGAGGGATATGTTTGGCTAATCACAATATTTTTATGAATCATTACAAAAGATTTATAGAGAAATGTAATTGTTGTTAAAGAATAATATGTTTAGTCATAATGTTTTAAGAGATAAAAATATTTGATCGGTAAAATATTACTAAATTAAATAAGTTTATCACTAAGGATTTATTCTATTAGAAAATGGACGTCAATATGAGGAACCCTGTAAATGGTGACCACAATGGAACATGCACTGACGGCCCTCCGATGGAATCCGGAATGGAAACTTTCAGGAGAATGATGAACTAACTGACTCAAGTTAAGAGAAATTACTTGAATCAAGTTGAGAAACCGATTTCATCGTGAAGGGAAAAACATTATGTTAAGTCCTTTATACTTCAATGACCACCAAAATTCAGTGGATCTACTGGACCATTGATTTTTGAATAGTGTATCTACTCTATTGAGAAGATCTTTTCTAGGGTCCAATGTTTGGAAGAAGAGATGGTTACCCTGGTTGTTTACCACAGAGAGGTAGAAGAAGATCAGTGGTAGAAACTGATTAAAACACTAGGCCAAGAGTGGTTGTTGAAGCTATAGAGTGGGAAGAGTTCATAGGGATATTATTCAATATTATTTCCCTCCTTCGATGAGAAAAAAATGGATAAAGAGTTTCTTGAGCTGAAGTAGAAGTAAAATGAATCTATTGGAAGCTGTGAGATGAACTTCACAGGGCTTTCCCATAATATCTCAATCTTTGTCATGGATTCTAATGGGAAGTTTGATAGATTCTTTAGTGGAATTAGACCTCATATGTAGAATAATATATCCAACTAAGACTATCATAGATATGAGGAGACCATGTGAAGTGCTGTTAAAGTCGAACTAGAGTTTAGTGAGATGTAGTGGTCTCATAAATCCAATTAAAAGAATATATCAATGGAGCCACACTTAGAGAGGAGCTTTGCTTAGGGAAGAGGAGGCACAAAAGTTAAATGTCCCACATGTAAAAAATGTGGTAAGAATAATTTAGAGAACTACCTTCTCAGGAGTGTGAATTGCAAAAAGTGGGAAAGAGATGGCCATATCATGCAGAAATGTTGTAGTGAGGTGAAGCCCCAACTTCCCAACACTAATGAAAAGGGAAAGATGGTGCGTTCCCTATATGATGTTCAATTCTATAAGTGTGGACAACATGGTCACTTTTCCAATCACTATCCAAATCTAAGGGTAGTGGAGGGGAATCACAATCAGCCTCAGCAAAGGCCAAGGGAACACAATTGTGCTTTTTCTATCATAATGGATAAATTTGAGGTACCAAATGATGTGGTGGTAGGTACTATTGTGGTTCTCTATAATATAGTAAGTATATTGTTTGATTCTGGTTCTACTTATTCCTTTATTTCTTTTATGTTTGTAAAGAATTTAAAATCTACCCCTGAGTTTCTAAATGTATAATTATCAGTCAATACTCTTAGTGGGATTATCCAAGCATCATCAGTGTTTAAAAACTCTAGTATTTACTTGAGTGAGCACAATCTTATCACAAATCTAGTAGTCATTCCAATGATAGAATTCAACATTATACTAGTGATGGACTGTCTCTCAATTTATAATGCTAATATCAAATGCAGAAGTAAGGAAATCCTAGCAGTCTTGAATGAGAAGCCTACAATTATCTTCCAAGGAGAGATATCTCAACCTGATATTTGTCTAGAATAACCTCATATATCCTTCTTTATGGAGTTTATTATTGAATAAATGGAAGGAAATGATATTATAATGATATAAAATGTCCCCATCACCTAGTAATACATTGAATTACTTCCTGAGGAGTTACTCGAACCTCTCCCATAAAGAGAGGTAGAGTTCTACATTGAACTCGTACATAGATCTCATCCGATATCAAAGACCCCATATAGAATGGAAAATGTGGACATGGAGGAATTAAAGAAGAAACTCCAAGATCTTTTGGAGAAGGGGTTTATCCGTCTAAGTGTATCTCTAAGGGTAGCACATATTCTCTTTGTGAAGAAGAAGGATGGATCGATGATATTATTCATTGATTATAGAGAACAGAATGGGATCATAGTAATGAAAAAATTCCCTCTTCCAAGAATTGATGACTTATTTGAACAACTTCGTGGGGATCAATTCTTCTCTTAGATTGATCTTCTATCTGGTTATCATCAATTTAGGGTGAAGAAGTAATACATTATAAAAACTGCATTTCTATCAATATATGGGCATTATGAGTTTGTTTTTATGCCATTTGGCTTGACTAATGCTCGTGCTATTTGGATGGATTTGATGAGTAGAGTCATTAAGGACTACCTTGATAACTTTGTGGTATTTTTTATTGATTATATTTTGATATATTCCAAATGTTGCAATGAGAATGAGGATTATCTAAGGGTTATTTTTCAAACTCTACAGAAGGAGAGTCTTTTTGGAAAGTTTAGAAAATGTGAATTTTGGTAACAACGCGTTGCATTCTTGGGGAACATTGTAACCAATAAAGGAATCATAGTTTACCCTGCAGAGACAAAGGTTGTAGAGGAATGGCCTTAGCCTACAACAATGACTGAGAATTATAGTTTCGTTGGATTAGTGGGATATTATGGGAGGTTTGTGAAGAAATTTTCATGACTTTCTAATCCATTTACCAAGAAAACTTGAAAAGGGGTCAAGTTCATCTTGATAAAAGAGTGTGATGAATGTTTCCAAGATCAAAAGAAAAGATTGTTTACTGCACTAGTGTTAACTCTTCCCTCAAGTAGAGAAGCATTCGTTATCTTTAGAAATGCATATCTAAAATGGCTTGGGAGAATCCCCATGAAAAATTAAAAAGGAATTTCTTTTGTATATCGATAGTTGAATACTCATTAGAAAAAATATCCTACGCATGATCTTGAGATGGTTGTAGTTTTTTTCTCTAATGATATGGAGGCACAATATTTATGGGGAGCAATGTGATATATATGTAGACCCTAAAATTTTGAAGTTTATTTTCACCCAAAAGGAATTAAACATGATATGGAGAATATGGTTGGAACTTCTTAAAGAATATGATTGTTCAATTCATTATTATCCTAGAAGAGAAAAGAAATTCACTGATTCATTAAGTAGAAAACACTTAGTTGTTCTGTCCGTGATGTGGATTCAAAGAGATCCCTTGATCCAAGACCTAGTGAAAATGGAAATGGAAATTATAAGGGACTGGAAATAATAAACTCTATCCCAAATTATTTCTCAACCTTTATTACTAGATAAGATCAAGAAGGCTCAGAAATAATATCCTTTATTACAGAAGAAGCTTGAGGCTATGAAGGTTGGAAAGTATCATAACTTTAATATTGATCGAGAAGGTGTGCTGAAATTTCATACAAGACTATGTTTTCAATATATTCTAGAAATAACGAAGGATATGATGGATGAATCTCATAGCTATACTTTCTCTATAAATCCTGGAATAAAAAAATGTATAGGGACCTTCGTGATCATTATTGGTTGGATAATATAAAAAGAAAGATTACAGATTACAGTAAAAGGTGTTTGGTATGCCAACAAGTGAATACAGAGCACCAAATTCTTAAAGGGGTATTACAACCACTACTCATACCAGCATGGAAGTGGGAAAATATCACTATTGACTTTTTCATTGGTATCCCGAGAACTTCCAAAGGAAACAATGCGATATGGGATATTGTGGACTATATCACCAAGACTTCCAATTTTATCTTTATTTGAGAAGATTTCTCTCTTGATCAAATTTCCAAGATTTATGTGAAAAAATCGGTAAGGCTACATGGAGTTCCACTTTCTATCGTATCTGGTCGTGATCCAAGGTTCACATAAAAATTTCGAAGAAGTCTTCAATATTATCTGAGTACCAAATTGAATTTCAGTACGGAATATTACCCACAAATTCATAGCCAATTTGAAAGGACTATTCAAACACTCAAGGACATACTGAGAGCATGTTCGATGGAATTTAAAGGTGGATGGGATCAACATATTCCATTACATGAGTTCTCTTACAACAACAGCTTCCACTTGAGCATTAAAATTGAACCCTATGAAGTTATATATGGGAAGACATGTAGAACTCCTACTTGTTAGGATGAAGCAGCTGGGAGAAAGCTTCTTCAGCCTGATCTTGTCCAAGAGATGACAGAAAAGGTCATGTCATCTAGCAGCACATTAAGGCTACTCAGAGTCAGCAAAAGAGATATTCCGACAATCGTTGAAGGGACTTGAATTTTTATGTTGGTGAAAAATTATTTCCTCGAATTCCACCTTGGAAGAGAGTCATTAGGTTTGGGAAGGAAGGGAAGCTCATCCGAAGGTACATTGGCCCCTATGAAATCCTTGATCACGTTGGAGCAGTGGCCTATCGACTAGAACTTCCTCCAAATCTAACACAAGTTCATGATTTCTCCCAGGTATCCCTCTTGAGAAGTACATACCTAACCCTTAACATTTACTAAATCTATAGGTGGTACAACTAGAACATGACCTCTCTTATGAGGATCAGCTAGTGGAGATCTTGGATAATATAGACAAGGTTCAATGCAATAAGACTATCTGCCTTATTAAGGTGTTTTGGAGGAACCAAAAATGTGAAGAAACCAAGTGGGAACTGGAGGAATCTATGAGGCAAAAGTACCCACCCCATTTCTCTTCAGTGTGTACGAGGTGAAATTTCGAGGACAAAATTTTTTAAGGGGGGAAGAATGTAACAACTCAAACTTTGGAATAATATTTGTTTCCTGAATTTTTGTTTTATTTTATTTTGTACTCAACAAGACTATATCATTTTATTAATGAAGTAAGTATAATTAAAATGAGACCATTGGGTTTAAAATGTTATATGACCATTGGTCAATATGACCATTGTAAACTATACACATAACATTATGATTATTGTTTATAAATACAAATGATCATGGTTGATTAATATAGAAAGAAGAGATGGTGGAATCATCAAGTTAACTCAGGCCATATGAAGCCCATATATAGAAGCATGGTATAGAGTTAGCTTCGCTGGGATTTTCTCTAGATCAAACCCAATCTGAACTCCAACACATTAACCTTGAACAGAATCGCTTATAAGAGAAGTTCAAGCTAATAGAAATCACCACTCAAGAAATGTTGTCTGAGCCACCACTAGATTCTATCACCATAGCACACCTTACACTTAGTTCATATACAGGTGTTATAAGGGGCTATATAATGATTCCTTAGTTACTTTATATAAATAATTTTGTATAAATTAAATTTTTATTTTTTATTATTGTAAAATCTGTGAATTTCAAATGTTAAGATAAATATAGTATGAATTTATAGAAGTTCCATATTATTGATTAATATTGAAAAAATGTACTTTAAAATATATTTTTTTATACTTTAAATAATTAATAATGTTAAATTATTTTTAAAAAATAGTCTTCTACAGTTGTGATCAGTAAGAAATTTATATTCTAATAAGATCAGCTTAATTTTTCAGTGAATAGAAAATTATGAATATTAACGTTACCCTTATGAATAGTAACGTGACCAATGGAATAGTAACCTCACTTAAGAAAGTATAAATATAATTTAACCATCTTGATTGGTAATGTGATATAATAGAATAGGTAAATAAATATTTCAGAAATTATTAGTTAAGTATTAGTATTTTTGGGGTAAATAGTGTTTTTACATAAAAATTAAATATCTTATAATTAGAAAATTATTTTCTTAAAATGGAGTTAATTTTTTATTTCATATTTTTTATATTAGGATAGGGTGAATTTATGAGATTTTAAAAAAAAATTGTTTTTTGGTGAATAGTAAACAAACAGTTCTGAGTTTCAGTGTGTTTAATGATATCATTAATTATGTAATAATTCTGCTCAACTTTTTACAGTAATATATGTTATGAGGTGTCCCAAGTGGCCAATACCATGGTAAAGTAACATGGGTAAGCCCTTGGTTTTTCCAATACCACTAATGAGGTGTCCCTTGGAAATTTATAAATCATTCCCTCACATTTGAAAAAAAATACCAACACTTTCCTTCATTCCATTCATTCCAAATTCCTCCTCAACTAATATCTGGTCTTTTTACCTCCTATGTATTTCTCCCAAGGTGCCCTCAATCCCCCAAAGGTCCCAACCCTCTAGTTTTTTGAGTTACTCTTCAAGATAAGGGAACCTTTCACCCTCCCCTTTTAGTCATGACTTCCTTTATATCATGTCTTCTAGTTTCTATTATATTATGTTGGGGTATATTCTTATATATCCTTATTTATATGAAATTTATGTTCATGAGATAATATATGCATTACACTCTCATAAATTCATTTTCTGAATTTTTAAGTGACGTCGTTAGGCTGCCAAACATTCGTAAAAGAAATTACATCTTTTCTTTTCTTTCAAGTTTTCTTTCATCTGTTGTGTCATTCAAATATCCATACCACAATATTATTTCTGTTTTCTTATACCCCTATATTTTATTATAATTTTTTTATGATTGTGTTACCCCCCACCCCTCCCCCTTTTTAATGTTTTCTAAAACCATGTTATATAGCAGTTATGCTGCAAAATTTTTGTCTCAAAATCCCTCTCACTTTTTCTCAAGAAATCCTCTTATTTTATTTATGTGAATATAAAAACCTATTTTTTAGGGGTATTCATAAATTCATAAAAATTATATATTTTATTCTATAATTTACATACATTAATCCCCCATTCCTTTTCCATGGGTTTAAATGACATACCTATCATGTTTATAAGCACTTTTAAATTATCATGATTTTGAAATGAAACCCATTTATTTTATTCTCTATGGGTTATTTATGAAATGTTTGATTATGATATATGTTGAACATGTGAAAATAAATACATATTTAGGGTTCCCCCTAATATCACTCCAATTCCTTGGGTAATGAAATCAATATCTAGAGATGACAAGTTTCACGATACCTTGGTGAATAACCTTGGTAATTTTTATAACACCATGGGGATGGTCCTTAGTGATATGTTCATGATTGTATAAAATATATGTTTTAGACACATATTCATGTTATGTTTCAAGTTATTATTATTATTATATGCCTCTTTATCCCCATGATCTTATTGATATAATTCAAGTTCACATGTAAATTGTTTTACTTGTTTTCCTTACTAGGCCTTCTACTCACCCTTTCCTTTGTTGTATGCCACCAGGTTTTGAGATGAATTAATTGTACATAGGGTTAACCTATCATAATTCCTTTTAAGTTGTTTAGAATAATGTTTTATGTTTTCATGTGTTATGTTCTAATTTCCAAAGACACTAGACATTAAATATCCTCTATTTGGAAAATGTGATGAAAATTTATGTAAAAAAGGTGGTATGACATAATGTTTGCATAAGTATTGAATGTACATTTAAACATGTATAAGAAACCTAAAAAAATTTGAAAAAAGTTTTCATGATGATGAGTTTGTTCATCCTATGGTTATTATAAACAATACTAGTAGCTAAAAACATGAATTATTTTAATATAATTTTTGGGAAACTCAAATTAGTGAAGGTAAAGTTTATATATGTTGTGTTGGAACATCTAATATTGTAATACATACTATATATTAGGGATTTTATTGTCTCTATGGTGAGTTATATTTTAAGTATTACTGAATTGGTGTTTAATGATATCAGTAACTTGATACTCAGTGGAGAACATTGTCATGGAGAATTAGAAAAACCATTTAGAAATTATATTAATACTAATGGATGATAAGGTCACCTAAATGGAATAAAATCTATAAGAGAATATAATTTAAAGAGAATATATTATAGAAGATATGAGTTATGTTAGAAAGACCAAGTGATCATGTGGTTTTTGTGAGTTGTAGTAAAAAATAATCTATTTTACTCCTAATGCATCCTAGTGGATATCTTGGGCCATCTCTCAAGGTGAAGGGTGTGTGTGTGTATCACTATCCTAGAACTTTGTATTTTTTATGTTAATTTTTTTAATTTTTAAATAAGTGGAGATAATTATTGTGTTTTTTTATTTTTGAATTAATTATTTTAAAACATATGAAATAGAAGTTCAAAAAGAATTGGTGAAAGAGGTTGGATCCAGGTTCTATCACACATATTATTTATTATCCTATTAAGTTCTCATCTAAAAATGAAATCAATATAATTATTCCATTTATATTCTCTATCCAAATTGTGGTTCCAAAAATATTGAAGAGAAATATCCCCTGATACATCAAGTTCCCCCACATCCAAAGTAAAGAGACAATGAATCCACTGCATTGAAGCATTCACTCTCTCAACACCCAACTCAATCATATATTGTTCATCCTCAATACATAGTGCTCCAATTGTATGAATTTTGAACCATGATAGGTAGGGAGAGATAGTTTGAAAGATTTGAGGATGCAGTTTCTCATCAGAAAGAGTATATGAATATCATTGATCTGTTTCATCCCATTTTTCTATTTCATCAAAGATGACACCTATAAATAATTAAATAAAAAATTTTTATCTATTATCATTTAGTTACCCATCCCCAGAAATATTGGATTTGGTGTCATGATAATTATAAATTTTCATAATATACAAGTAAATTGTATCCTAAGGTACTGAACAGTTTGGGAGTCTTGGTAAACTACACACATACATGATTCTAGTATTTTAAATGAATACAAAATTTACAAAAATAATATTTTAATTCAGGAAAAATAACATTATTATATCTTGTATATCCTTTTATTTCATTCTTAGTACACTTCATAGATTCCTAGAAGATGAAATAAAATTAGGGTAAGATCAAAGGCTCGGTAGGGGTAAATTATAGTGGATAAAATACTAAATAAATTCTAATAGTCAATATGGAAAGGAAATAGTTAAAGACACATTCCATGTAATTAATAAACTAATAAGGAAGTTCATAAACAATATGGAAGTCTAAATAACTAAAAACACATGCCATTTAAATAAGTTGATAAGAAAAAAATCAATTTCCATTTTAATAAATAACTTGAGAATGAAATGAATCCATATATATGTAGACAAAAAATATAATGGATAAAAAATACTGAACCAAAATGAATGCAATGCTAAATTATTGGACACAATGTTTCCTTGGTATATGGTACCTTTACCATTAAGACCTTTCACAAGACAGTTTATAACATACTAGGTGAAAACCCTATTATCTTAGGCTAGTTAACTGATTCGTCCAATGGGACTACTGATGCATCAAGGGGCTATCTCTAACTAGGCACCACCCATGGCGTATATGCCCAAATCATTCTCCATATATCAAATATTCTATTTAACAATGTGACTTATAAAATATCCTTATTATGTAAACGATATAGACTTATAAATATTTACCAATTTAATCAAACAACTATCAAGTAAACATTGTATGTAAAAAAGGTATACATTTTATACATTAATCATATCCATTATAAATGATATGGATATTTAGGTGAAATTCAATGTTCAATGAATATAAGAAATTAAATATTTCAAGGGTACTAACAATGAAATAATGGTAATGAATGTCAATATTATCTTTGTTTAAAAGAGTTATAAACCACTTATAAGAAGAATAACGATGGTATAAATACAACATATATCAAGTGGATTAAAATAGAAGGTTCTTCTATTGATGAACTAGAATAATATAAAAATATCTTTTTAAAAACATTCTTGTGGAAAATATCCTTTTTTTTTTATAAACTGTTTGAAAAATATTTTTATTGAAAATGTTTTTTAAAAATATAAAACATTTGGTAGTGGATGAAAATTCATTTGATAAATAATTTTGAAAAGGTTAAAAACATTTTTGAAAAAATATTCACTATTAGGAGGGGTGACATTCTTGTAAATACACAAAAATATTCACTATTAAGAGGTCCATATTAAAAAAAGTGGCTCTAATGATTATAATTAAATTTTTTTAGAGATGAAATGGTTGATAAAAATGTCCACCAAACATTGAAATACTTGTTTTAAACATTTTTTTCCTTTGCATCTATGTTTATTTATTTTTAGAATTTTGGTTTTTACTATGGTAACTAGTATTCTGACCTAGGTAATTTTTCCATTATGGATAAATGAAAGAGATAAATATTAGATAATTTAGAAACACTTAGTATAAATATGAAATATTAATTATAAAATAAAAAACCTTTGTGTGTTGATAATTTATTTTAACATAAGCGCAAGATCGTGCAAAAACATTATTTTAACCTTAACAGCCTTAAAATATTTTTTTATTTAAGGATAAATATATTGATTATAATAGACAAATTGGACCATGAATGGAACATACTTGGTATTTATTGTAATTAAAACACATGGTGGAATATAGGATTTTTTGTAATTTTAAATCATTTAATAAAATATAATTTATCACAAAACAATATTACTATCAATGTTCACATTATTTATTTAAATTTTATTTAAAAATATAAACTAAATGATGGAATTGGAATATATTATGTTCTAAAATATGTAAAAAAAAATATGCACCTATAAAACTAATTTTATAAAACTATTAATTCAATTTACTACACTTCTATTATTTTTAGTATTAGATATTTTAGTTTTATTAACTAAATAATTAATATGTTGTCATTTATTAAGAATTATAAGTAACTAATTCATCTCAAAAAATAAAAAATAAATTATTATGATAAAAAAAACTAATTTATATTTAAAAATAATATGTATAACAAAACCCATGTTGTTTTTACTCTATCTCAAAGCATTATAGATATTAAAAAGAAGAAAAGTGTCATTTTTTTCTTTTTCCTTTCATAACTTATTATATGGTTCATATTTAATGTAAAGTGAAATTTTAATTTCATATTATATATAGTTTGTTTAAATAGTTAAAAATAAACTCATAGAAGAAAATTAAGAAAAAAATTTGGTCATTTTCACTCTTATCATTCTATTTTAACCCCATAGTAAATCCAATTTTACCATAACCATGGTAATTAATTTTAAATGCATTCACTATTATTTTTGGTAAAAAAATAATTTGACCTTATTATAAATTATAAATAAATATGATTCAAAATATAAAATTAAATTTTAAAAATTTAATTCAGTGAATTATAAAATTTTAATTTAAAATTGATCTTGCATATGTGAAAGAAACGATGTTATAAAGTGAAAATGTTAAAAGGATTACAAAAATTTTATATCTAAATTCAACATGAAAATGAATACAATTAACTAAATTTTATTGATTTAAATCTAGTTAAAATAAATTTAAATTAAATTAATTAATAATAAAATTTAACATTATAAGTCATTTAAATGAAACCACTATTTTCAATTAAATTTTATTATTTTCACTATTCATCATGGAATGAAACATTTTAGAAAAATCAAAATATTCACACTATGTGAATTTTGGTATTCTAATTTCAAAAATGAAGTTTATTTTCTCGTATATATTTTATAATATTGGTAAAACAATTTTTAAATATGTGCGTATTGCAAAACTAAACTGCCTTCTAGAAAAAATATTATTTTTAGAAAAAAAATTATTTTTCTATTAAGTGATTATTATTTTATTTATATTCAATAAATATCTAATAAAAATGTGAAAAAAATCTATTTTCATAAGGAATATAACACTATTAATTCCCTCCATTCCAAAAACTAAGTGATAAATTCTATATTAAATAATAGTATTCATTGTGTATTATTGTTTGGTAATCATCGGTCTTATTTGTAACGTATGATAAACTATGTATTACATGCATTGAAATTCATAAAATATAATTATTATTTATTAAATAGTAAATATATCATTATATCTTGGGATGTTATATTAAATTCTACAATGTGTTTTGTGTGGCAAACACGCTATCAAATATGATGTTCATATATTAGAATTGTTGGGATTTACATTACCTGAAATTTCAGGGATAAAATCTCAAGAGGGGGTTTGTTGAGGACTTTAAAATATTTAACCAAATTAAAACTACTCCCTTAATTTTTTTAGATAAATCCTTTATCTTTTGATAAAATAATGTTATGTAAATAAGCTTAAATAAAGTTAATGTAACATAATGTTTTTATAGTTGTTTATGGATATAAAGAACATCCCCTAGTCCACTAGATGAACACCATATATTGTCTTAATGATTTTTATTTAGTTTCTTTTCCAAGGGATCTCTCAATTGAGTAAGAGAAGCTGATACTTAGTACAATGTTCCTTGTTCTTTTACTAGTCTCTAACTTATAAAAATTATTATATCAGGTCCTAAATTTTATTTAATAGGGATCTCATAATTGAATATAAGAAGTTAACACATAGTCTCCACAACTAAGAACATGTAGCTTACTCTTATAACTAAAATATAATGAGATATAGATAGTGGAATATAGTTCATTAGATATCTATGATCTCTAAAATCCAATAGATTATATGTCTTCTTCCAGATAATAAAAAATTCATCATAGTGAAACTCAAAAAATATTTTTGTAGAATCATTAAGGTAGAATAGAAACATCAATATTCATTATTCCTCTTTAATTTTCTCTCTCCATATTCTTATTCTATTTCATCTAGTTATAAAATAAACATGAAATACAATAGATAAATATAATTGGATATACATAATATATCAATTCTATTTTCTTATTTTAACATTATTTTTATATGTATCATTCATAGAAATATTCATAACATTATATATATATATAATGAAGAAATAATTTTCACTATTTCAGTCTACCTTATTTGATAATTAAAAACAAACAAGTAAAAGAAATCCATTATCTTCTCCTTGATAATAGTATATACATTGAAAAAAAAATCCCCAAAATTAATCATGGAACAATCTAAATAAAAAACATTAAATCAATGTTATATAAAATTTAAATTCATCTTCTTGAATATCAGTATTTTCAAACCATGATAATATTTTTAAGACTTTGAAATAATACACATAATTCAAGCACTTGAAATGTTCATTTAAATCATTCGATTCAATCGATATAATACCTAAAATAATGTGATATAACATATTTTAAATTCCAAACAACGAAATTAAAATATATAAATCATATCAAAAATTATCAATCATGTATAATGAAAAACTATCTATCATAAACAATGATTGATAATTCATCATCATACAACTTCGTATATAAAGGTAATCCATACATGATGCATAATGGTTAACACTTTATGTTTTTTACCATACCTAAATGTATATTATCTAAATATTAAAAGGCTATAAATAAATATAGCATTATATATAAAATTAAAACATCAATATGTAAGAGTATATACTTTGCCAAATTTCAACTTATCTATCATACGTAAGAGAGAAACTCTGATATCAATATTATCAGCCTTAGTGAAATTTTTATTAGTATTTCCTTCTTCCAAAATAATTATTATTCTAGATTATTTATTTTTATATATCTTATAAATTATTTCTAATTCTAAATCTTTTTTAACATAACATTCAAATACTTCTAAAAAATATTTTAAATTTTTAACTTTCAAAACACTTACTAAGTAATACATAAGATTCATTTCCTTTCACAATTCTCAAAATTTTCCATCTTATATAAACATAATAAAATATTAAATAGTAATTTAATTTTAAAAATATCAATTACATAAGATTCAATATTAATTTTATACCATCATTAATGGTTTTATACATTACTAATTTTTCCAGACTCATAATTAATAGGAGTAAAATCTTAATTAAAATAATCATCACCTTGTAAAGTATCAATAAGTAAGATTAATATCCTTCATTTTATTATCATGGACTTAGAAAATTTATTTAATTAAAAATATGAGAAACACAAAATAATAATAATTCCATAAAATAATTTTGGTTAAAAATAAAAAAAATTATAATGAATTATAAAAATCGGGGAATATAAATCAAAGTGGTAGGATATTTGTAAAACATATATTTTAAAGATAGTGGGATTAGTAATTATAAAATCATAAAAAAGTGGTAAGAATTTAGTCAACAAAAAATTTATGTATGAGAGAATATATATATTTTATCTCATTTTTATTATTTACAATATGGTTTAAAACCATACATCTATCTAGTCAACAATTTAGCATTATCCCGAGAGGCAATAGGTCTTATGGTCATATAATGAGGTCCAACTCAATGATTTTTATAAATATGGGACTAATGAACTTCCATTTATGATTGGTAAACTAGTACCAATGTTTTTGTTTTTAATTTTATCTATCTAGGTCCATTATGTTTTTTATTTTATTCTTATACATCTAGAACAGATGATGTGCCTTTTAAGGTCATGTTCCATGACCTATGTTGTGTATTTTATGATCTAGAAACCTATACCAATTTTATTACTTTTAAGTTCATGAAACTATAAAAATTGTTCCTTTTAGTTTAATTTCAGATGACTAAGACCAGTTCCAAGAAGTTTAGATTCATGTGAAATGGATTATTTGGTATTAATGCCTAGAAATGGTCTAGTGTGGGACCTACACATGAGTGTTCCTTTTTTGGTTTGGCTTTCCAGGTGGGTTATGTAGAGTTGGATCGATGCTTAGATATTTCTAGAAGACATTCTATATATATGGATAATTTATTGGATATATGGAGACTATCTAAATACACTAACAAGGATCTTTTTGACCATGGAGCCGGTTTTGAATAACAAAGATGTGTTTATTAAAAAATCAAGGAAATTAAAGATTCCACTAGTTATATAAAAGGAGTTATACTCATTATCAAGGGGTTTCATTATTTATTTCACCCAAAAGACTATATTAGATAGAGGGAAGAAGTGGGTAACCCTTTATCAATGGAATAGATGATTAAAATAGAGGACATGAGTCTGCATATTGATCAAATAATATATTTTAAGTGGATTAAGAAGAGTCCTTTTAGGGGATTAAAATTGGTTAATGTGTTCATTAAAATAATTTTGTACCATTTAGAGGGATAATTTCTTTAGGATATATCTTTCATGAAGTGGTTTACTCTATAAAAAAACTATATATATATATATATATATATATATATATATATTCCATTTGAAATAAGTGAAAAGGTACTTCAAGATGACTATTATTTTTATAATGTTTTGGTATTTAGGAAACATAATGGGTTCCATAAGGTTTATGGTGGTTTAACACCATCAACCATTACTATTTTTTATATACTACAACACCCTAAAAAGTATATACATGGGTCCCTTCACAAATGGCTAATGTTTACAAGGATAAAAGAGTTTTTTATAGAGGATACACTAATTTTATGTCTTTACTAGGAGGTCCCCTTATATCTTTATAAATTTATTTAATGTATACATGATGGAATTATTCATTTAATATTTTTATGTTAAATGATTTCTCACAAATGATGCAATTTCTCAAAGTGTCTGATTCAAAAATCTCCAAGCCTCCAAAAATTCATGTTGATGTGTCTATTTATCAAAAATTGATAATTGTTGGTGACCCATTAATGTCATGGATTTTGGCTATGTAATATATTCATGATGAAAACATGTCAACACCCCTTTACCATAAATGACATGTGTAGTTCATAATTCTAAAAGGGTACATAATAATAGCGCCAAAGCTTTAAAAATTATGGAAAGGCCACATAAAATCTCAGCATGCACATAGGGATTCCACATTAACTATAAAAATGAATAAGGGTCTAATTATGATCCTTCTTTAAGAACAATTAAACCCACCATCATGTCATAAATAAAATTCTACTGGTAAAAGAGTTTGTTAGTTACATAATATAAGGAGTCATGAAATATATTCATTTACGATTAAATCTTAGAAAGAAACCAATTTTAAATTATTTAAAAAATTATTTTTTTATCTTATTTTCTCCCAGACATTTCCTCTACATTGGGAAAAAATTATCCACAGATTTTTAAGTTTCAATACACCCTCTTCATGGAAGAGGTATCACACTATGATAATGGTTGTGTGGAAAGATATTTTCTTACTTTAAGTAAATCCTTATAATTATAAATATAATATTGATGAAATATAGGAATTCTCGATTAAATTGGATATATATTTATATACACTAAACTTTATGAACATCCAAACTCGATGAACTCATTCCAGTGATTTCTGAATCAAAACTTGAGGCAAGGGGATGAAAATTGGTAAACCTTTGTCATTTATTGGATTTATATGTAAAACCATTACAAAACACCACTATACATAGGTCTCAATTCTGGACATTTACAAATTAAACACTATAATAAAAACTCCAATGTAGGTTGGGTAAAAGGAATTAGAATAAATCCCTATTTATTATAATAAAATTATGTCTTCACATCATGAATTACCATGGGATCAGATCTCACATAGGTTACCTAACCATGTGAAGAACCTTCATTTCACCCAAGTGACCCTTTTTTCTCTATTATTATCATTTCAACCTAGTCAAAAACCCAAAAATGTATCACCAACTAGTCTTATACCTCTATAAACCTTCTCTAATGACTAGACTATTTCCCATATTCATGTAGCCTTTACGATAATGTACTCATTTGGAAATGAGAATATTTAATCTTACAGAATATCTCTCATGATGTGCTCCTCTTCCTATGGTGGATCCTAGAAGGTTTTTCAATCTCGTATCTCTTTAATAATTAATATCATTCATATTGGTAAATCCATTGTGTACCTATAAGCCATAATACCTTGTATGGTTGTATAAGTAGAAATTAAACTCTCTAGCTTTGTTTTTTGAATAAGCACGACACATTGACCTGGATTGTCTATGTGTTTCTTTTAGGAATTTTAAACATTAGGTAAATTCTTTCATTTTTATCCCAATACTATTAGTTGTATATATTTCTAATATTTTCTCATCCCATGTAGCCAACATGGATTAATCCCTACATCTTTACTTAGTCCATCAGCAAGATTAAACTTTATAGGATTATCATGTTTACGTATTATAATCAAACTAATCCTAGTAATACATCACCTAACTGTCCTATTTATATTAAATTAAACTAAATTAGACAATAGTATTGGTTTATTTGTTATAATATTCACAAAATTGATCATGGTTCCATAACCATAAAATTAAAGGCATTGGTCTTTGTTGCATGATATTAAAATACATTAGTCCAAGATATATAACCATAAAAGGTACAATTTTTTTCTCATCGCACAACCTTAAAACTTATAACATTTACCCAAATCATGTAGTGATAAACTATATATTGTTCTTTTTTTATTATCCTTAAATAGTAATCCTTGACCATCTAGGTATTAAACCTTTTTATATGGCTTCAAACTATGAAAACAAGCCCTGTGGGTGTTGACTTTACTATAGGGGATATGTAGAAATCTCTCTATATTCCTAGTCCCAAAAATGTCATGACTTTTTAATATATAGTCTCATACACCCTTTTTGATGGTGTTAAATTCAAGAGTGTATTATTATACAAAATAAAGGAATAGTGTAATAAATAAATAATTTGAAATATAGGATAACATAAGTCCTTATGTAGTAATCTTTAAAATTAATTAATTTTAATTAACAACATTCATTTAAAATGTAATATTAATGTTTATTGAGAAGGTTTTAAAAACTAATCTTATATGTGAGTCTTTGATAACAAATAAGTACTTTGTAGGATTATTTGACCTCTCATCCTCTCAATTTCATCACACAATCCCTAAGAAACAAAAAAACATGTTTGCAAGGGAGCATCAGCAATAGGTTTATGAGATTCATGGTGTTTAAATTATTTTTAGAAGTATTAATATTAAATTTATGTCTCCTATGGTTTTACATAAAATGATTTTCTATGTAATTAAATCTTTCAAATTGAAACTATTTTGTATGAGTGTGTTGTTTTTTAAATAAAGTATATTATTCATTGATTTCTATTTGTTTTTTTCTTATGGAGTCATACAATTTATATTTAATATTCTAGAATTGTTTTTTGACTCATATACTAATTGATGATATTAAATTTTAAAACAATATTTTGATTTAATTCAGACTAATGAATAAGCGTGTGAAAATAACATTGTATAACTATTCTAGAATTAATTTTGAATAATTTTTGTGATATTAAATCCATGATTGATGTTATTATATGTTATAATTTGAGTTTTAAATTGATTAATTTAATTATGATTATGATAAATTTTAACTGGATAAAAGTATTAATTAGTTCGTTATTTTACATTATATTTTTGTGGTTAAGGGAATGTGTTAGGATCATGTTATAATATTTTTATTTATTTTATTCCATTTGAAATTTATTATAATTGTTGAAATAAATGGGTTAAGATTAAAAATTAAAAAAATAAAAATGATTATGTATTATCAATAAGAATAATATGGATTTAAAACAAGTTTTTTGATTTAATTATTTGATGAATCATTGAATCACTAAGAACAATATTATGTAATGTAAAATGTTCAAATTACTTGATTACATATTATAAAGATATTATGTAAAAGAATATCAGATTGTAAATTGATTATATTAATATTTTTTTATATTAATTATTAATTATTTAATATTTTGGACATTAGGGATTTGATTTAACCAGATAATTCAACATTTAATGGTAAATATAAGTTATTTAAAAATCGTTTTTATATGGATGAAATGTGATAATGATAAAGATATCGAAGGGTTTAATAATATTTCATAATTTGTGTGATTAAATAAAAAACTATCATGAGTAAGAGTTATCATGAAATGTTATGGATAATGTATAAAGTTTAACTTTCATAGTTGAATATATTTAATATTTTTATGTGTAATATGGTAAAATGAGAAGTTTTTCATTGGTTTAAAATCATGATTGAAGTGAATATTATATTTAATGAGTCAATATATATTAATTTTTGGATAACATGTTAATATGACATTTTGTATGTTTTATATATTGGGATTTGAGATTTTTTCTATCTTCTTTATTGATAGATGCTTTATTATCATGATGTGATTATCTTAATAAAACTATATTAAAATAAAATAATAAATATTAATGCAAAATATTTAAAAAAAGTTATTCATATAATGAGAATGCTGTAACAAATATACTTTTTTATTAAATAATTATGAAAAAATCTTTAAAGAGGAAGTCTAAATGAGTTTTAGTGGTTACATTGCATGTTTAGTGTTAATTTAATTCTTATAAAAGTCTAGAATTACTAAAAAGGCTTGGGTAAAAGCTAATTTTATTAATGAAAAAATGGTACAACTAAAATAAAGGAGGTGTTAGACAAAGAAATTATGCCTGCAACCAAAATCCACATACCAAAAATCAAGTTTCAAGAAGAAAATGGATTAAAAATCAAAATCATGTTGATATGAATCAACATATTCACCCTAGTAAGAGTCCTCTAGTATGTAGATAAACATATTATAATGCTCTATGTTTCCAAAAAACAAAGTTCTAGACCGTGTACTAATGTTAGGACTATGGTGGGAGTAGTCCTTCCTAGACCTAATTTTCCTCATAGTATCATATGAGATTCCCCCATCATATAACCTCTTACCCTGAATCAGTTGATCCCTATAATAATATTTATCCTTCAATGCTTTTTCATCTTCATCTAAGCCTGAAATATATCTCCATTTACTAATAAGCCAATAAATCATTCCACCTCCATTTTGGAATGATTATAATCATCCAATATAGTATCAAATCCCACATCAATGGGATACACACTCAAGAATTCTGATTTTGTTGTGTCATCAATCTGTCCCCCTTAAATTTCAGCTAAATTTGAAAATTATGTATCAAACTAAAAATTACCATCATCTTTTGGTGGGTGGACAACCTCTACTCATCCTTCTCAAAACACTACTAAAAATTTGGGCTTTAGAGGCCGCCATTGGCGGTCGATAATGGTCTTTAAAGACTTCCAATGGCGGTCACTTTAGGCCTGACGTTGTAGGCCTACAGGGACAGCCAATGGTAGTCGCTGAAGGGGGTTGAAAATTTGGACTACAGCGACCGCCAGGCGGTCGCTGACCTGATGCTCGGCCGAGCACTATCGAACGCCATTTGAAGTCACTAAACTGCTGCCCGGCCGACCTATATTGACTTCCAATGGTGGTCGCTATCCTAGAGAAATTTTAAAAAAAATCACTGATGGTTCCAAACAGCAGAAGCAGGGTAAAAATCATAAAGAAAAGAAAATAATTCCAAATAGTATAAACATCAAGATCCTCATAAACAATAAATTACTGGTGTGATTGATATTCAATGATCCAAATAGGTCCAATCCATTTCAATCTTATGCTTCAATAAACCTACAATAAGATACAAAAAAACAACGAAACAAAACAAAAGTAAATTAGACATATTTATTCAGTTAGTATATATATATAATAAAATTAATTTTCACATCAAATCACGGGTTCTATAATAATTTAAAACCCCAAATTTAAGAAATTTTGTCATTTTAGGATTTTTTTTATTGTTTTGGAGTATTTGGTTTAGCTTGTGGAAGTATTTTGTGGTCTAAAAATGAATGTTCTCCGCGCACAACGTGTGAAACTATTAAAAACAACATATTTGGTTGTACCGTGCACACTACACGTCTGATTGATGTGTTGTCTCCTCCTACATTTCATGAATAATATTTATATTTTTTCGTGTGATTTCAAGTCATTCTCAGGACGTTTGCTCTGAATTTGACCATTACACATCATTCTAGAGTTTTATAACTCTAGAAATGTGTTTCCAATCACCGCGGTCAAATGAAAACTCCGATTGACGTACTGTCTACCCAAAAATTTCAAAATTCACACCACTATTGTTTTCGAATGATTTCAAGGAATTATGAGGTCGTTTGGCAGGTTTTTACCACCCAACACACCCTTTTAGAGCATGTTAAACTGTTAAAAACAACATATTCGATCGTACCGCGAACACTGCACGTCTGATTGACGTGCAGTCTCCTCCTACATGTCAAGAATAATATTTCTATTGGTTTCGTGTGATTTCAAGTCATTCTGAAGAAGTTTGCTCTAAATTTGACCGTTACACGTCATTTTCGTGATTTATGACTCTGAAAATGCGTTTTCGGTCACTGCGGTCAAACGACACCTTAAATTGACATACCATCTGCCCAAACATTTTACAATTCACATCATGGTTGTGTTCATATGATTTCAGGACATTCTGAGGTCGTTTAGCTAGTTTTGACCCCCCCAACGCGCCCTTTTAGAGTGCGCCAAACTGTTAAAAACAACATATTTGGTCATTATGCGCACATCGCACATCAGATTGATGTGTCGTCTCCTCCTACATGTCACGAATAATATTTCTATTATTTTCGAGTGATTTCAAGTCATTCTGAAGACGTTATCTCTGAATTTTACTATTACGCGTCGTTTTGGTGTTTTATGACTCCTGAAATGTGTTTCCTGTCACCGTGGTCAAACGACGCCTCCAATTGACATACCGTCTGCCCAAATATTTCAAAATTCGCACCATGGTTGTTGTCGTATTATTTCATGACATTTCAAGGTCATTCGGCTAGTTTTGACCACCCAACGCAACCTTTTAGAGCGCACTAAACTGTTAAAAACAACATATCTGGTCGTACCACGCACATCACACGTCTGATGGACATTTAGTATCCTCCTACATGTCAAGAATAATATTTCTATTTTTTCATGTGATTTCAAGTCATTCTGAGGATGTGTGATCTAAATTTGACCGTTACATGTCGTTTTGGTGTTTTATGACTCTGGAAATGTGTTTCTAGTCACCGTGGTCAAACGACTGCTCCAATTGACGTACCGTCTACCCGACCATTTTATAATTCACACCATGGTTGTTGTCGTAGGATTTCATGACTTTTCGAGGTATTTCGGCTTGTTTTGACCATCCAACGCACCATTTTAGAGCGCGCCAACCAGTTAAAAACAACATATCTGGTCGTATGGCGTACACCGCATGTCTGATTGACGTCTCGTCTCCTCCTACATGTCACGAATAATATTTATATTATTTTCGTGTGATTTCAAGTCATTCTGAGGACGTTTCCTCTAAATTTGACCGTTACACGACGTTTTGGTGTTTTATGACTCTAGAAATGTGTTTCCAGTCACCACAGTCAAACGACACCTTCGATTGACGTACCGTCTACCCGGACATTTCACAATTCATACCACGGTTTTTGTCGTATGATTTCATGACATTCAGAGTTCGTTCATTTGGTTTTGACCACCTAACGCACCCTTTTAGAGCGCGCCAAACTGTTAAAAACAACATATTCGGTCGTACAGCACACATAGCACGTCTGATTGATGTGTCCTATCATCCTACATGTCACAAATAAAATTTCTATTGTTTTCAGGTGATTTCAAGTCATTCTGAGGACGTTTGCTTTGAATTGGACTGTTACACATCGTTTTGGTGTTTTATGACTCCGGAAATGCATTTTCGGCCACCGTGGTCAAAAGACACCTCCAATTGACATACCGTCTGCCCGAACCTTTCACAATTCACACCACGGTTATTTTCATATAATTTCATGACATTCCGAGGTCGTTTGGCTGGTTTTGACAAACCAACACACCCTTTTAGAGTGCGTCAAACTGTTAAAAACAGCATATTAGGTCGTACCACAGACACTGCACATCTGATTGACGTGTCATCTCCTCCTACAAGTCACGAATAATATTTATATAGTTTTTGTGTGATTTCAAGTCATTCCGAGCATGTTTGCTCTGAATTTGACCATTACACGTCGTTTTGGTGTTTTATGACTCTGGAAATGCATTTCCGATCACCGTGATCAAACGACACCTTCGATTGATGTATAATCTACCCGACCAAATTTAAAATTCACAACACGGTTGGTTTAATATGATATCATGACATTCTGAGGTCGTTCAGCTAGTTTGGACCATCCAACGCACCCTTTTAGAGCACGTTAAACTGTTAAAAACAACATATTTGGTTGTAATACGCACACCGCACATCCGATTTATGTATCGTATCCTCCTACATGTCACGAATAATATTTTTATTTTTTTTGTGTGATTTCAAGTCATTTTGAAGTTGTTTTCTCTGAATTTGACTGTTACACGTCGTTTTGGTGTTTTATGACTCCGTAAATGCATTTCAGGTCACCGTGGTCAAACGAAACCTCCGACTAACATACTATCTGCCAGACCATTTCACAATTCATACCACGGTTGTTGTTGTATGATTTCATGACATTCTAAAGTCATTCGGCTGGTTTTGACCACCCAATGCACCCTTTTAGAGCGGTCCAAACTGTTAAAAACAACATATTCGGTTGTACCGCGCACACCACATGTCTGATTGATGTGTCATCTCCTCCTACATGTCAATAATAATATTTTGATTTTTTGAGTGATTTCATGTCATTATGATGACGTTTTCTCATAATTTGACTGTTACATGTCGTTTTGGTGTTTTATAACTCTGGAAATGTGTTTCTGGTCACCACGGTCAAACCACACCTCTGATTGAGATACCATCTGCCTGAAAATTTCACAATTCACACCACAGTTGTTTCCGTATGATTTCATGACATTATGAGGTCATTTGGTAGGTTTTGACCACGCAACTCAACCTTTTAGAGCGCGTCAAACTATTAAAAAGACCATATTCGGCCATACCGCGCACACTGCACGTCTGATGGGCGTTCTGTCTCCTCTTACATGTCCCGAATAATATTTCTATTATTTTCATGTGATTTAAAGTCATTTTGAGGACTTTTTCTCTGAATTTGACTGTTACACGTCGTTTTGGTGTTTTTTTGACTCTAGAAATGCATTTCTGGTCACCGTGGTCAAACGACAACTCTTATTGACGTACCGTCTACTCGAACATTTTATAATTCACACCATGGTTGGTTTCACATGATTTCATGACTTTCTGAGGTCGTTTGGCTGGTTTTGACCATCCAATGCACCCTTTTAGAGCACGCCAAATAGTTTAAAACAACATATTTGGTCGTACCGCACACACCGCACGTCTGATTGACGTCTCGTCTCCTCCTACATGTCACAAAGAATATTTTTATTATTTTCGTGTGATTTCAAGTAATTTTGGGGACGTTTTCTCTAAATTTGACTGTTACATGTCGTTTTGGTGTTTTATGACTCCATAAATGCATTTCTGGTCGCCACGGTCAAACGACACCTCTAATTAATGTACTGTCTACCCGAACATTTTATAATTCACACCACGGTTTTTGTCGTATGATTTCATGACATTCCGAGATTGTTCGTGTGGTTTTGATCACCCAACGCACCCTTTTAGAGCGCACCAAACTGTTAAAAACAATATATTAGATCGTACAACACACACCGCATGTCTGATTGACGTGTCGTCTCATCCTACATGTCACGAATAAAATTTCTATTTTTTTGTGTGATTCTAAGTCATTCTGAGGACGTTTGCTCTGAATTTGACTATTACACATTGTTTTGGTGTTTTATGACTCCGGAAATGCATTTTCGGCTACCGCGGTCAAACAACACCTCCAATTGATGTACCTTCTGCACGAACATTTCACATTTCACACCACAGTTATTTTCGTATAATTTCATGACATTCTGAGGTCATTCAGCTAGTTTTAACCACCCAACACAGCCTTTTAGAGCGTGTCAAACTATTAAAAACAACATATTCGGCCGTATCGCGCACACCGCACGTCCGATTGACGTGTAGTCTCCTCCTATATGTCACGAAAAATATTTCTATTTTTTGTGTGTGATTTCATGTCATTCTGAGAATGTTTTCTCTGAATTTGACCGTTACACGTCGTTTTGGTGTTTTATGACTCTGAAAATGCGTTTCCGGTCACCGTGGTCAAAAGACACCTCCAATTGATGTACCGTCTACCCGACCATTTCACAATTCACACCACGGTTTTTTTGTATGATATCATAACATTCTTGAGGTCGTTCAGCTGGTTTTGACAACCCAACGCACCCTTTTAGAGCACGCCAAACTGTTAAAAACAACATATTCAGTTGTACTGCACACACCGCACATCCGATTGACGTATCGTCTCCTCCTACATGTCACGAATAATATTTCTATTATTTTCGTGTGATTTCAAGCCATTTTGAGGATGTTTTCTCTTAATTTGACCATTACATGTCGTTTTAGTGTTTTATGACTCCGGAAATGCGTTTCAAGTCACCGTGGTCAAACGACACCTCCGATTGGCATACCCTCTACCCAACCATTTCACAATTCTTACCACGATTGTTTTAGTATGATTTCATGACATTCTGAAGTCGTTCAGCTGGTTTTGACCACCCAACGCACCCTTTTAGAGCGGGTCAAACTGTTAAAAACAACATATTCGGTCGTATCACGCACACCACATGTCTGATTGACATGTCGTCTCCTCCTACATGTCAAGAATAATATTCTGATTGTTTTCATGTTATTTCAAGTCATTATGAGAACTTTTTCTCTGAATTTTACCATTACACGTTGTTTTGGTGTTTTATGACTCCGGAAATGCGTTTATGTTCACCGCGGTCAAACGACACCTCTGATTGAAATAACATCTACCCAACCATTTTAAAACTCAAACCACAGTTGTTTTTATATGATTTTATGACATTCTGAGGTCGTTCGGCTAGTTTTGACCACACAACGCAGCCTTTTAGAGCGCGCCAAACTGTAAAAAACAACATATTCGACCGTACCATTCACACCGCACGTTCGATGGATGTTCTGTCTCCTCTTACATGTCACAAATAATATTACTATTATTTTCATGTGATTTCAAGTCATTCTATGGACGTTTTCTCTGAATTTGACCGTTACACGCCATTTTGGTGTTTTATGACTCTGAAAATGCGTTTCCAGTCACCGTGGTCAAACGAGACCTCTGATTGACATACCGCCTACACGACTATTCAAAATTCACACCACGGTTGTTTTTGTAAGATTTAATGGCATTTCGATGTCGTTAGGCTAGTTTTCACCACCCAAGGCACCCTTTTAGAGTGTGACAAACTGTTAAAAACAACATATTCGGTCGTACCGCACACACCGCATGCCCGGTTGACATATTGTCTCCTCCTACATGACACAAAAAATATTTCTATTGTTTTCATGACATTTCAAGTCATTCTGAGGATTTTTTCTCTGAATTTGAAAATTACACGTCGTTTTGGTGTTTTATGACTCTGAAAATTTGTTTTCGGTCACCGCAGTCAAACGACACCTCCGATTGATGTACCGTCTACCCGACCATTTCACAATTCACACCACGGTTTTTTTCATCTGATTTCATGACATTATGAGGACTTTTGGCTAGTTTTGACCACCCAACGCACCCTTTTAGAGTGCGCCAAACTGTTAAAAACAATATATTCGGTCGTATCGCGCATACCGCATGTCCTATTGATGTTTGTTCTCTCACTACATGTCAAGAATAATATTTCTATTGTTTTTGTTTGATTTCATGTCATTATGAGAATGTTTTCTCTGAAGTTGACCGTTACACGTCATTTTGGTGTTTTATGACTCCGGAAATGCGTTTCGGGTCACCGCAGTCAAACGGCACCTCTGATTGACGTACCATCTTCCCAACCAATTCAAAATTCACACCATGGTTATTGACGTTTTATTTCATGACATTCTAAGGTCGTTCGGCTGGTTTTGTCCACCCAACACACCCTTTTAGAGCGCGTTGAACTGTTAAAAACAACATATTTGGTCGTATTGTGCACACCGCACATCTTATTGACAAGTCATCTGTAGAGACCCGTATCTTGACGTACATTGACATTACATTACATTTGCGGAATACTTAGTACATAACAAAAACACACACACAAGGACCGTAATAGTTTAGTGTCTTTGGAAACTCGGAATATAATCTTCTAATCGTGGTGAAAGATCTTCAATATCTCCCATAAAGATCTTCCTTTTTTTTACCTAAAACCTTTCTTTATATCCTGGGGAAAATAAAACATAAAAGGGTGAGCTCAAATTCTCAGTAAGGGTAAACAAAAGAAATATCAATCACATCATATTCATAAGAACATAACATTTTGGAAATCTTAACCTGCAAAATAGATCATAATTTCATAACATGGAAGAAATCATGGCAGTGAAATGTAATCACAATAATCATAACTTAAAACATGAAACTTTGTGGCATACACACATAATCATAGAGAATCATTTCTTATTAGTCAAGACTCATTGCCAAGACTATCTTAGTGGACAAAGTCCATTTCTGAACTGAGTTACCCTCGTTTCAATCCTGCTTCACTGAACCGGTATAACCTACCGTTCCAGCCATGTCTATCTCATGAGATATAAAATCTTTACCCAATTCATTGGAGGGAGATATAGTTCCCACCCATCTCATAATGATACCATTCTTATGCGTGCCAAAAAATCATAAATCATACATCATTTCATAACCCATGTAATAAAAATGGGAATCTTAAACATCATAAAACAATTAATATAATATAAAGGAATTCATAAAAATATAATTCCATCACAACATAATCAAATCAATGTAATAATAGGGATAAAAACAGAACCCTTTATTATCTTAGATGGAAAATAATTTTGATAAAACACTTGAACTCCATTCTTGAGGAAAATATCCTTTCTGCTTCAAAAACATTTTTCCTTTCTTAACATGTCATACAATTTTAACTAAAAGAAGTAGATTAAAAAATAAACTTGAAAACTTGTAAAGGAAGCTTCTTGGAAATAGTGTTTTAAAAATACATTCATGTCGTATAAGTTAAAAAACATTTTTCTCGTACTTTTGTTGGAAAAGTCAAAAAGTACCTCATACGAAAAATGACAAAAGATTCCTTTTATATCTTTTACTAAAAACTCACCAAAGGGTAAAATAGGTTTTAAAAAAATTGTAGGTGGATGTAAATAATATTACATATTGAGGTAACATGGATGTGGATGATAAAATACACCCCAGTAAATACCAAAGTATAAGCAACCTCAGATAAAAATGAGATTGTGATAATTCCCTTACCTTAGGTCCGATTTGCTTCGTAAGTGTCCGAACCTCCTGTATAATGATTTAAATAATGTCATTGACATATTAAAGAATCATATTCATTGTTATGATATCATATATGGTCCACTTATGACTTTATATTACCCGTTCTTTTGTAAATTCATGTTAAAGTAGCGTTTTGGCTAAAATCGTCTCATTTGTCGTTCGTGTTTTTAACTTCTAATTATTAATATGATTACTTGGATCGTGATTACTTATATCCAGAATGTAAAACATGATTTATATATAATATATATTCAGAATATATATATATATATATATATATATATATATAATATGTCGACAAATGGAATGAAATACACCGTTCATGGAGACGGTAGTCCGTACGTACGCATGAACGCTGTTTTCATTTCCTTGTTGAATTTAATGGAATTAAGTAGATGACATACATATAAATATACATAAATCCAGTATCATTATTATATCATATATTTCATTAGTACTTATTATATATACTTTATAATCATTCATGAATGGTTAATCATTGAGAATGAATCTAATCGCGTCGTGGAGACGGTAGTCCGTACGTACGCACGAGCGATGATATCGTTCCCATGGTCGTGGAATTGTATTGAAGTGTATGTATACTATTTCAGTATCAATATAAATTTATAATAATCATATATAGTTACTCATTACACCATTATACCCATCCAATTAAGGTGGTGGCGGAAAATAGATTACACCACGGCGTGGAGACGGTATTCCGTACGTATGCACGCGCGGTGATTTCCTTTTTCCGTAGGATGGATAGAAGGTTAATTAGAGTTGTTTCATATTTATAATAACATATCAGTATATAATAAATACTGATGTTATTACTTTGTCATTAAACAACTAGAGAAGAAGAAGTTGAAGAAGAAAGAAATTGAAAAAGATCGGTAATGGATATTACCTCTTTTTGACGCGCCTTCACTTAACCTCCTCTTAAAGAACTATGGATGGTCTTTTAAGAAGACCAGGACCTCTAGGATGATACTAGGGAAATGGAGAAGATATTTTTTCAGGGTTTGGCCAAGCTTGAATGCTAAAATTGGTGTGAGGAGGAGATGGAGGAGGTGCCCTTTTATAAGGGAGGAGAGGGGCATCTTAGGAAAATCTCAAAATATTATTTTATATTAAGGTCAAATTCGGTTTATAATGGTTCCAAATGGTCTTATTTCGAAGCTAAAGTGGGTATGGGTCTAAATCCTCTCATCCAATAGGATTTAGACAAGTTTAGGTTATTATTTTAACCTTATCAATTAGATTTAACTCTAAGTTAAATAATTTAACTTTTACCGTGTCTTTTTGTTTTCTTACACTATATGGTTAATAAACTTACTATATGAAGAAAAACAAACCCCAAGTTGTTTATTATTAATATATATATCCTTATCTAAGTCATTGGGACGAACCTTATATTTTTAGGATTTAAATAACAATTAATAATATAATATTTTTTTTAAAAACTAATTTATGTCAATTTTGACACTATTTGGTACATGATTTTTATGAAATATCTAACAGAATGATAAGTTCAAACCAAGTTACTTAAATAAACAATAACATGTCATATTAACCTAGAAAATTATTGTAAGTCATAAAAAGTCTCACATTACATTTATTTGGGCATTAATAACATCAATTATGTTAATATTTTCTTAAAATGGTAATTACCGCATCATCGTTGTGTCATAAATAAATTAAATTATTTAAAGTATAAAAATTGAAAATAAAATACCATTATTTAGGAAATCGTTTTATCTTTCTAATGAATATTTATAGTCGAAATTATATTTTGTATAACCCTATATTAAAAATTTATTAGTAAATAAACTTTGATTTTAACTCTTTTAACTCTTCTTTGAATTAAATAATAATAAATGTCCTAATCTAATCCAAGTGGGCCTAAATGATAATATTTAACACTTAAGGTTTTTTTTGGTCTAGATACACTTTTCCAATAGTATTAGGACATGTGTTAGGGTAATATTAATATCATTTTTACCCTTAATTACCCTATTTACTTTTAACCGTGGTAAATAAAAGTAAAAAGTTACTATTCACCAAAAATTATTTTCATCTCATTGAACCACATTTTACTTACTGACATCAAACGTGTCTCTCGGATTTTTGAAATTCCATTCACAGAAGCGGTAAAATTAAGATTTATGAAAAAAAAAAAATTTTAACTACCACTTAGTAGTTTAACTATTCATCAAAAATTGAAGTTTTTCAGAAAAATGCCAAAATTTCACCCTAAGCTATAATTGATATTCTGAATTCAAAAATGATTTCTATTTTACAAAATTACCAACATATAAGTTTCATTAATTAATTTTATAATTAATTTCCGCTGTCACAACAAATAGCGTGTTTTTAAGAGATAATAACTATCAAAAGATTAACACTTGTTTATGTCTGGTGTAAATGTGAAATTACATCCAATGACCAACATTGTATTGAATTGTAAAAATACATTCTAAATATACTTTAAAACCACTCAAATTAATAATTTATCACTATTAATTATTTCGATTAAAAAAGTTGTTTTTAATTATAATTTAGTAATTTTCACTATTCATCAAAATATGAAAGTTATCCGAAAAGTACCAAAATTTCACCTTAGGCTAAATTCGATACTCGGAATCCAAAAATGAAGTCCATTTTGAGAGCTAAAATTTACAAAATTTTAAAAGGTGGTTATTACTATTCATAACGGCTAGTTTTAATAATATTTTAATAGCATATCGTTGTTTAGTGAAACTCGGTATTGCGTACTACACACGCTATCGAGGAAGGTCGCGACTGCCTGTAATACAAGGCAAGTCAAGGATGTGTGTTCTACAAGCTCCTTTTGGTGTAGCGTACAACACAAGACATTAGTGAAATTAAAAAGAATATTTTTCATAAAATTTTGGGGTATTACATTCTACCCCCCTTAAAATGAATTTCGCCCTCGAAATTCGTCGGGGTTATAAACGGTTTACTATTCGAAAGTTTCTTTAATAGAAACCCACATCGTAAAAAGGAATACCAAAACCAATATTTAAAAACAAAGGTATGAAACGTAACGGTTACCCAAATAAACTAATCACTGGGTTTCCACATAGGTGAAAATATGGATATGGAAGAGAAATCTAACCATTATGTTCTGATGGAGAGTGGTAGAGAACATGGCTATGGAAAATCCAGTAATCACAAATCCATAGATTTGTGATGATATAAGGTACCATCTGATTCATCAGGTATAAGATCACTAGGACAACATTTTTGGTTTTCAAGATCATTTCCCTAAAGTTGAAAATTTGAATTAGAATAAATACTTACTTTATTTTGGTACAATCTCACTATTGTTCGTACTTTGAACAATTTCCACTTCATCTCTTAAATAAATGAAGATTAATTTGTTATTCATGAAGTGTTAATAGATCATGTGATAGAATGATAGGTCATTCCATCTGTCTCAAACAAAAGGTTAGAAAAGTTATCAAAAAATACATAAGTCCATCAATAGTGAGATCAATCATATATGGTTCCTAAAATGGATGTATACTTCATATATCATACTGCTTAATATAATAAAACTAGTTTCTACTAAACAGGGACTTCCTGTAGGCCAGTGGTAGGTGATAAAGGCCAGTCGCACTTCGGTTGTGGGTTCGATTCCCACAGCCTTGTTCGACGCGATGGGCTGTCGCCTGTCCTGCAAGTTGTCCTTTTTCTAAAACTACATTACTATAAAATCTCATCAGTAATATCGAAAAAAGTTCTATCCTTAATCAATACTAACTTATGTCCAACATAATCCATTCCAATCATTAGGCTTATCCATAATACTGCAGCCCACTCTCATAACATAGTGAAAACGATTACCAGAGATTTAATACCATCTTTGATCCCCATATATCATAAGATATGTTTTGTTGGTCACATTCCAAACATTCAAAGTCCTTAATCATGTATTATTCGGAATACCTTAGTGAAAACATGAATGTAGTCAAAATTCTATATACTCAAACCATGATATCAATTAGTCCTTATATCAATCATGAGCTCATGAATACTGTTAAACATTTCATTTTCTCGTTTTCCCTTCATTATGCGCATATCATCTTATTTCCAAAAAAATATCTCTATCACTTTGAATACCACATTAGACCAACACATAAATATTCCAATACTTTATGATACCAAATTATTTTGGAATCCCATTACATAAACACTTAATCATTCCACCACATCGGTGTCATATTCAACATCGCCAATAGTGATCGCATGTGACTTCCCTTTGTCCTTTGCCTTCAGTGGTTGCTCATGTTGATCATCACCAACCCTTGGATTAGGGAATTTATTAGCATAATGCCCTATTTCCTTGCACTTGAAGCATTGAAGTGTTGGTGGTGCGTTCTCTGCAGTGTTTGCTTTATTCACATCATTAGAATCCCTTTTTCCATTACTTCGACAATCAGCTGCTCGATGACCTTATTTTCCACACTTAAATCATTTTCTAGTCCCTATAAGACAATCTCCACCATGCTTCTTTCCACACTTTGTGCATAAGGAAACATTCATCTTCTTTTCACCATTATTCTGAGATTTCTCCTTGAACTCCATCTTTTGTTTCTTGTCAAAACCATGAGATGGATATGTAACACCAACTTCCATTTCTACCTTGATAGCACAACACACAATTTCTTCATAGCTACTGAAGTCTCTTATAGCTAATGCCCTTCGAAGACTTGGTTTTAAGCCACTGAAAAATCAATCAACTTTACTTTTAGGTTGGATGATAATGCCAGATGCATACCTTGCAAGTCTTGTAAAATTCGCTTCGTATATACCAACAGATTCATCATCCTTTTGCTTTAGTTCAAGAAACTCCTTCTCCATCTTTGTTCTAAGAATATGAGGGAAGTACTTATTGAAAAATAAGTTCTTGAACTCGTCCCATTCCATGGACTCAATTTCATCTCTTTTCCTCGTATTCTTGATAAGATTCCACCATTGATCAGCTTCACCTTCCAAACGATATACTGCTAAGATGACTTTATCATGTTCATAACATTGAAGAACTGAAAATATCTTTTCAGTGGTACTGATCCATTGTTCAGCAACAAGTGGATCAGAAGACCCACTGAAAGAAGGTGGACGTTGCCTCATGAAGGACTCAATAGAATATTGTTCCCTTCTCTGCTCATTTGGAAGTCCAGAATGATTCATATCTTGTGCAAGTATAGAAATAAGATTTTGCACTCCATCTTCCATAACATTTGTTTGTTCAGGAGGAAAATCATTGCATTTTCCATTGCATTGATCAACATGGTTCCTTCGGGTTCCAGCCATCGTCTAAAACCCAAAAAGAATAGTGTGAGAGGAAAAAATCATGCTAGGGAAAACAACATAATAAAGGGGGAGTACCTTCAATATCTAACATCTTAGGTTTAATTCTATGATCGTTAGCGTAATTATAGTACTATAACCCATACGTATACTTAACCTTAGGGACATCCTTAGACATACCTTAGAAATATCTCTAGGGATCTCACTAACGTTTTCGCATCCTAGTTTCCAAAGGTTGACTAAACCTTTCCTCTGATACCAACTGTATACACCCGTATCTTGACATAAATTGACATTACATTACATTTGCGGAATACTTAGTACATAACAAAAACACACACACAAGGACCGTAATAGTTTAGTGTCTTTGGAAACTCGGAATATAATCTTCTAATCGTGGTGAAAGATCTTCAATATCTCCCATAAAGATATTCCTTTTTTTTACCTAAAACCTTTCTTTATATCCTGGGGAAAATAAAACATAAAAGGGTGAGCTCAAATGATCAGTAAGGGTAAACAAAAGAAATATCAATCACATCATATTCATAAGAACATAACATTTTGGAAATCTTAACCTGCAAAATAGAAAATAATTTCATAACATGGCAGAAATCATGGAAGTGAAATGTAATCACAATAATCATAACTTAAAACATGAAACTTTTTGGCATACACACATAATCCTAGAGAATCATTTCTTATTAGTCAAGACTCATTTCCAAGACTATCTTAGTGGACAAAGTCCATTTCTGAACCGAGTTACCCTCATTTCAGTCTTGCTTCACTGAACCGGTATAACCTACTGTTACAGCCATGTCTATCTCATGAGATATAAAATCTTTACCCAATTCATTGGAGGGAGATATAGGTCCCACCCATCTCATAATGATACCATTCTTATGCGTGCCACAAAATCATAAATCATACATCATTTCATAACCCATGTAATAAAAATGGGAATCTTAAACATCATAAAACAATTAATATAAGATAAAGGAATTCATAAAAATATAATTCCATCACAACATAATCAAATAAATGTAATAATAGGGATAAAAACAGAACCCTTTATTATCTTAGATGGAAAATAATTTTGATAAAACACTTGAACTCCATTCTTGAGGAAAATATCCTTTCTGCTTCAAAAACATTTTTCCTTTCTTAACATGTCATAAAATTTTAACTAAAAGAATTTGATTAAAAAATATACTTGAAAACTTGTAAAGGAAGCTTCTTGGAAATAATGTTTTAAAAATCCATTCATGCCATATAGGTTAAAAAAACATTCTTCTCATACTTTTGTCGGAAAAGTCAAAAAGTACCTCATACGAAAAACGACAAAAGATTCCTTTTATATCTTTTACTAAAAACTCACCAAAAGGTAAAATAGGTTTTAAAAAAATTGTAGGTGGATGTAAATAATATTACATATTGAGGTAACATGGATGTGGATGATAAAATACACCCCAGTAAATACCAAAGTATAAGCAACATCAGATAAAAATGAGATTGTGATAATTCCCTTACCTTAGGTCTGATTTGCTTCGTAAGTGTCGGAACCTCCTGTATAATGATTTAAATAATGTCATTGACTTATTAAAGAATCATATTCATTGTTATGATATCATATATGGTCCACTTATGACTTTATATTACCCTTTCTTTTGTAAATTCATGTTAAAGTAGCGTTTTGGCTAAAATCGTCTCATTTGTTGTTCGTGTTTTTAACTTCTAATTATTAATATGATTACTTGGATCATGATTACTTATATCCAGAATGTAAAACATGATTTATATATAATATATATTCATAATATATATATATATATAATATATCGATAAATGGAATGAAATACACCGTTCATGGAGACGGTAGTCCGTACGTACGCATGAACGCTGTTTTGGTTTCCTTATTGAATTTAATGGAATTAAGTAGATGACATACATATAAATATACATAAATCCAGTATAATTATTATTTCATATATTTCATTAGTACTTATTATATATACTTTATAATCATTCATGAATGGTTAATCATTGAGAATGAATCTAATCGCGTCGTGGAGACGGTAGTCCGTATGTACGCACGAGCGATGATATCGTTCCCATGGTCATGGAATTGTGTTGAAGTGTATGTATACTATTTCAGTATCAATATAACTTTATAATAATCATATATAGTTACTCATTACACCATTATACCCATCCAATTAAGGTGGTGGCGGAAAATAGATTACACCACGGCGTGGAGACGGTATTCCGTACGTACGCACGCGCGGTGATTTCCATTTTCCGTAGGATGGATAGAAGGTTAATTAGAGTTGTTTCATATTTATAATAACATATCAGTATATAAGAAATACTTATGTTATTACTTTATCATGAAACAACTAAATAAGAAGAAGTTGAAGAAGAAAGAAATTGAAAAAGATCGGTAATGGATATTACCTCTTTTTGACGCGCCTTCACTTAACCTCCACTTAAAGAACTATGGATGGTTTTTGAAGAAGACCAAGACCTCTAGGATGATACTAGGGAAGTGGAGAAGAGATTTTTTCAGGGTTTGGCCGAGATTGAATGCTAAAATTGGTGTGAGGAGGAGAGGGAGGAGGTGCCCTTTTATAAGGGAGGAGAGGGGCATCTTAGGAAAATCTCATAATATTATTTTATATTAAGGTCAAATTCGGTTTATAATGGTTCCAAATGGTCTTATTTCGAATCTAAAGTGGGGATGGGTCTAAATCCTCTCATACAATAGGATTTAGACAAGTTTAGGTTATTATTTTAAGCTTATCAATTAGATTTAACTCTAAGTTAAATAATTTAACTTTTACCGTGTCTTTTTTTTTCTTACACTATATGGTTAATAAACTTACTATATGAAGACAAACGAACCACAAGTTGTTTATTATTAATATATATATCCTTATCTAAGTCATGTGGACGAAACTTAGATTTTTAGGATTTAAATAACAATTAATAATATAATATTTGTTTTAAAAACTAATTTATGTCAATTTTGACACTATGTGGTACATGATTTTTATGAAATTTCTAACAGAAAGATAAGTTCGAACCAAGTTACTTAAATCAACAATAACATGTCATATTAACCTATAAAATTAGTGTAAGTCATAAAAAGTCTCAAATTACATTTATTTGGGCATTTATAACATCACTTCTGTTAATATTTTCTTAAAATGGTAATTATTGCATCATCGTCGTGTCATAAATAAATTAACTTATTTAAAGTATAAAAATTACAAATAAAATACCATTATGTAGGAAATATTTTTATATTTCTAATGAATATTTATAGTCGAAATTATATTATGTATAACCCTATATTAAAAATGTTTTAGTAAATAAACTTTGATTTTAACTCTTTTAACTCTTCTTTGAATTAAATAATAATAAATGTCCTAATCTAATCCAAGTGGGCCTAAATGATAATATTTTACACATAAGGTTTTTTTTGGTCGAGATACACTTGTCCAATAGGATTAGGACATGTGGTAGGGTAATATTAATATCATTTTTACCCTTAATTACCCTATTTACTTTTAACCGTGGTAAATAAAAGTAAAAAGTTACTATTCACCAAAAATTATTTTCATCTCATTGAACCACATTTTACTTACTGACATCAACCGTGTCTCTCGGATTTTTGAAATTCCATTCACAGAAGCGGTAAAATTAAGATTTATGAAAAAAGATAATTTTTTTAACTACCACTTAGTAGTTTCACTATTCATCAAAAATTGAAGTTTTTTAGAAAAATGCCAAAATTTCACCCTAAGCTATAATTGATATTCCGAATTCAAAAATTATTTCTATTTTACAAAATTCCCAACATATAAGTTTCATTAATTAATTTTATAATTAATTTCCGCTGTCAGAACAAATAGCGTGTTTTTAAGAGATAATAACTATCAAAAGATTAACATTTGTTTATGTCTGGTTTAAATGTGAAATTACATCCAATGACCAACATTGTATTGAATTGTACAAATATATTCTAAATATACTTTAAAACCACTCAAATTAATAATTTATCACTATTAATTATTTCGATTAAAAAAGTTGTTTTTAATTATAATTTAGTAATTTTCACTATTCATCAAAATATGAAAGTTATCCGAAAAGTACCAAAATTTCACCTTAGGCTAAATTCGATACTCCGAATCAAAAAATGAAGTCCATTTTTAGAGCTAAAATTTATAAAATTTTAAAAGGTGGTTATTACTATTCATAACGGCTAGTTTTAATAATATTTTAATAGCATATCATTGTTTAGTGAAACTCGGTATTGCGTACTACACACGCTATCGAGGAAGGTCGTGATTGCGTGTAATACAAGGCAAGTCAAGGATGTGTGTTGTGCAAGATCCTTTTGGTGTAGCGTACAACACAAGATATTAGTGAAATTAAAAAGAATATTTTTCATAAAATTTCGGGGTGTTACATCATCTCCTCCTACATGTCAGGAATAATATTTATATTGTTTTCATGTGATTTCAAGACATTCTGAGTATGTTTTCCTTGAATTTGACAGTTACATTTGGTATTGGTGTTTTATGACTCCGAAAATGCGTTTCTGATCACCGCCGTCAAATGAGACCTCAGATTGGCGTACCGTCTGCCCGAACATTTCACAATTCACACCACGGTTGTTTTCCTATGATTTCATGACATTTAGAGGTATTTCAGCTAGTTTTGACCACCCAACGCACCCTTTTAGAGCGTGCCAAACTGTTAAAAACCACATATTCGGTCGTACCGCGCACACCGCATGTCCGATTGAAATTTCATCTCCTCCAACATGTCATGAATAATATTTCTATTTTTTCGTGTGATTTCAAGTCATTCTGAGGCCGTTTTCTTTGAATTAGACCATTACAAGTTGTTTTGGTGTTTTTTAACTCCAGAAATGCATTTCTGGTCACCACGGTCAAACGACACCTCTGGTTGATGTAAATTCTTTCTGAACATTTCACAATTCACACCACTATTGTTTTCGTATGATTTCATGGCATTTCGAGGTAGTTTGGCTGGTTTTGACCACACAACGCACCCTTTTAGAGTGCACCAAACTGTTAAAAACAACATATTCTATCATATCACGGACACCGCACATCTGATTGACGTTCTGTCTCCTATTACATGTAACGAATAATATTTCTATTATTTTTTTGTGATTTCAAGTCATTTTGTGGACTTTTTCTCTGAATTTGACCGTTACACGTTGTTTTGGTGTTTTATGACTCCAGATATGCATTCCCAGTCATCGCGGTCAAACGACCCCTCCGATTGACGTACCGTCTGCCCGACTATTTCACAATTCACACCATGGTTGTTATCGTATGATTTCATGACATTCCGAGGTCTTCCGGCGGGTTTTGACCACCCAACACACCCTCTTAGAGCACGCCAAACTATTAAAAACAATTTATTCAGTCGTACCGCACACACCGCATGTCCGATTGACGTTTGGTCTCCTCCTATATGTCACGAATAATATTTATATTATTTTAGGGTGATTTCAAGTAATTCTGAGGATGTTTTCTCTATATTTGACCGTTACACGTCGTTTTGGTATTTTATGACTCCAAAAATGCATTTCTGGTCACCGTGGTCAAACGAAACCTCTGATTAACGTACCGTCTGCCCGACCATATTACAATTCATACCACAATTATTGTCGTACGATTTCATGATATTCTATGGTCGTTCGGCTAGTTTTGACCACCCAACGCACCCTTTTAGAGTGTGCCAAACTGTTAAAAACAACATATTCGGTCATACCGTGCACACTGCACGTTTGATTGATGTGTCTTCTCCCCCTAGATGTCACAAATAATATTTCTATTTATTTTTTTATTTCAAGTCATTCTGAGGATTTTTTTCTCTGAATTTGAACTTTACACGTCGTTTTGGTGTTTTATGACTCCAGAAATGTGTTTTCGGTCACTGCGGTAAAACGAGACCTCTGATTGACGTACCGTCTACCCAACCATTTCACAATTTACACCATGGTTGTTGTCGTATTATTTAATGACATTATGATGTCGTTCATCTAGTTTTGACCACCCAACGCACCCTTTTAGAGCATGCCAAACTGTAAAAAACAACATATTCGGTCGTACCGTGCACACCGTATGTCCAATTGACATTCTGTCTTCTCCTACTTATCAAGAATAATATTTATATTTTTTTATGTGATTTCAAGTCATTATGAGGAAATTTTCCATAAATTTGACCGTTACATGTCGTTCTGGTGTTTTATGACTCTATAAATTCATTTATGGTCACCTCAGTCAAACGATACCTCTGATTGACGTACCTTCTATCCAATCATTTCCTAATTTACACCACGGTTGTTGTCGTATGACTTCATGACATTCCGAGGTCATCCGGCTGGTTTTGACCACCCAATGCACCCTTTTAGTACAAGCCAAACTATTAAAAACAAAATATTTGGTCGTACCGCACACACTGCATGTCCGATTGATGTTCTGCCTCCTCCAACATTTCACGAATAATAGTTTTATTTATTTTGTGTTATTTAAAGTCATTCTGAGTACATTTTCTCTGAATTTGACGGTTACACGTCGTTTTGGTGTTTTATGACTCCGGAAATGCATTTCTGGTCACCGCGGTCAAACAACACCTCTGATTGATGTACTATGTGCCCGACCATTTCAAAATTCACACAATGGTTGTTGTCATATAAGTTCATGAAATTCCAAGATCGTTCAGCTGGTTTTGACCACCCAACGTACCCTTTTAGTGCGCACCAAACTGTTAAAAATAAAATATTCAGTCGTACCGCGCACACAGCACGTCTGATTGACGTGTCATCTCCTCCTACACATCAGGAATAATATTTCTATTATTTTAGTTTGATTTCAATTCATTCTAAGAACGTTTTCTCTGAATTTGACTATTACATGTCGTGTTGGTGTTTTATGACTCTGGAAATGCGTTTCTGGTCACTGCGGCCAAACGACATTTCCGGTTGACGTATCATCTACCTGACCATTTCACAATTCACACCACGGTTGTTTTTGTATGATTTCATGTCATTTCGTGGTCATTCGGCTGGTTTTTACCACCCAACGCACCCTTTTAGAGCACGCCAAACTGTTAAAAACAACACATTCAGTCGTACCGTGCACACTGCACGTCTGATTGGCATGTCGTCTCCTCCTACATGTTACGAATAATATTTCTATTGTTTTCCTGTGATTTCAAGTCATTCTGAGGACGTTTTCTCTAAATTTGACCATTTCACATTGTTTTGGTGTTTTATGACTCCAGAAATGCATTTCTGGTCACCTCGGTCAAACGAAACCTCCAATTGTCAAGTTGTACAATTGGAATAATGGAATAATGGCCTAATGGACTTTTGTCCTAACATCCAATTGTCCAAGTGGCCTAATGGCATAACGATCAATTATCTTAATGGCCAAAAGTTCAATTTTCCTAATGACCCGATGTCAAATTGTCTCATTTACCAATTAACCTAATGCCTTAATGGCATAATGGCCTAACAGCCAATTGTTCAATTGTCCAAATGTCTAATTGGTCTAAAGAACAATTGTCCTAATGGCCTAATGTCCAATTTTCTGAACATACTAATACTAATGGCCAATTAGCTTAATGAATTGGTGGCCAAACAAAGAATTAGAATAATGGCCTATTGTTTAGTTGTACAATTGGAATAATGGCATAATGGCATAATGGCCATTTGGCCTAACATCCAATTGGACAATTGGTCTAACGAAGTAACGATCAACTATCCTAATGGCCTAAAGGTCAATTTTTCTAATAACCCAATGTTTAATTGTCCCATTTATCAATTCACCTAATGCTCTAATGGTATAATGTCCTAACACCTAATTGTTCAATTGGCCAAATGTCCAATTGGTCTAAAGAACAATTGTCCAAATGTCCTAATGGCCAATTTTCTGAACATACCAATACTAATGGCCAATTATCTTAATGACTTAGTGTCCTAAAAAACAATTGGAATAATGGCCTATTTTCTAGTTGTAAAATTGGAATAATGGAATAATGGCCTAATGGAAATTTTTCCTAACATCCAATTGGACAATTGGCCTAATGGCGTAACGATCAATTATTCTATTGTCCTAAAGGTCAATTTTCCTTATAACCCAATGTCAAATTATCCCATTTACCATTCACCTAATTCCCTAATTTCATAATGGCCTAAAAACCAATTTTTCAATTGGCCTAATGTCCAATTGGTCTAAAGACCAGTTGTCCTAATGGCCTAATGGCCAATTTTCCAAACATACTAATACTAATGGACAACTAGCTTAATGACTTAGTGTCCTAACAAACAATTGGAATAATGGCCTATTATCTAGTTGTACAATTGGAATAATGGCCTAATGGCCTAATGGCCATTTGGCCTAACATCCAATTGGACAATTGGCCTAATGGTGTAACGATCAATTATCCTAATGTCCTAAAGGTCAGTTTTCTTAATGACCCAATGTCAAATTGTCCCAGTTACCAATTCACCTAATTCCCTAATGGCATAATGTCTTAATAGCTAGTTGTTCAATTGGCCAAATGTTCAATTGGTCTAAAGACCAATTGTCCTAATGGCCTAATGGCCAATTTTTGGAACAAACTAATACTAATGGCCAATAAGCTTAATGACTTAGTGGTCAAAGAAACAATTGGAATAATGGACTATTGTCTAGTTGTAAAATTGGAATAATGGAATAATGGCCTAATGGCCATTTGGCCTAACATACAATTGGACAATTGTCCTAACATCATAATGATCAATTATCCTAATGTCCTAAAGGTCAATTTTACTAATGACCCAATGTCAAATTGTCCCATTTACGAATTCACCTAATTCCCAAATGGCATAATGGCATAACAACCAATTGTTCAATTGGAAAAATGTCTAATTGGTTTAAAGACCAATTGTCCTAATGGCCAATTTTCATAACATACTAATACTAATGGCCAATTAGCTTAATGACTTAATGTCCTAACAAACAATTGGAATAATGGCTTATTCTCTATTTGTACAATTGGAATAATGGAATAATTTCCTAATGGATATTTGGCCTAACATCCAATTAGAAAATTGGCCTAACAGCATAACGATCAATTATCCTAATGGCCTAAAGGTCAATTTTCCTAATGACCCAATTTCAAATTGTCCCATTTACCAATTCACCTAATTCTATAATGGCATAATGGACTAACAGAAAATTGTTCAATTAGCCAAATGTCCAATTGGTCTAAAGACCAATTATCCTAATGGCCTAATGGTAAATTTTCCAAACATAAAAATACTAATGGCCAATTAGCTTAATGACTTAGTGGCCTAACAAAAAATTGTAATAATGGCCTATTGTCTAGTTGTACAATTGGAATAATGGTATAATTTCCTAATAGACATTTGGCCTAACATCCAATTGGACTGTTGGTTAACTGGACAATTTCCCTAGTGTCCTAACAACCTAATAAAAAATTTCCTTAATGAGTATCTTTTCTTATCCCAGCCCCCCACCCACTGGAACAGCCCACTCCATACCCCCCAGATAGCTCCCAACACCCCTAGACAGAATTTCCATGAGTATCCTTTCTTATCCCGGATCTAAAGACATATTCAACCACATTAATTAATTTGAAACTCACCAAAAGTGTGGACTTGCTAAAAACATTAAATTATTCTTGATCGTCACCAAGAAAACTAAATTTACCTTTTGAAACATCAATAACAACCCCAATAATAAAAAAAGAAACACACCTTGTGAATATGATGCATCATGCGTGGTCATGACTACTACCTCCATCTGGTGGGCCAGGGGACTACAACAAATAAAAATTATGAATATTTTCATAACAAAAATAATAGAAAGTAAATAAATAAATTCAATATAAACCTGCATCGTGTGATCCATTTCACCATCACCTGGACACACATATTCTCATAGTGTTCTAACCTCAGTGATCAATTGCGCATTTAGCTCCTCGGAAGTACGCAAGTGTGCCTCGAAATCTAACAACTATTGTGTCATCTGAGAAACAATTGGACCGAAAACCAAATCATGTGATACTACAAAATGATGAATCCATGTTCTATAGGTCAGACTATATCCATGCCCGTCCCGACCAATAATGCGATGAAAGATCTCCTCCCTTCACATGGGAAATTGTCGTCGGTCCTCTGACAGCTATTCTAACTCAGCTTCAAATTGAGATTGTGAAATATTTAAATATATATAAACATATATGTTAATATGAAAATTTATGTAAGTATTGGTAATGAGTACAAGCACTTATTATCAGTGATACATCCTCTGAATCATTTCGATCACGGGTCCTCATCCTCACCGACATTTTATCAGTCAGTGCACCTTGCTCCCATAACTTTATGCATATAGAATATAAAAACAAACCCATATTAATTAATAAATTAAAAATAATAATAATAAATACCTCATGTCGGATCTGAGCCATGTGACGAGTCATGATCCTATGAGGTGGTCCCTGCAATGTTCGATTCTCAGAATGGCGTGCCGACACCTCCTATATTCAATTAATTCAAATTTAAAACAAATCACACATTCTTGAAAATATATATAGAAAAATAAATATACAAACCGCAAAAACATCACTAGACCAATATGAAACTAATCACGCCACTGATATGGGAGGACACCTCTCAGGACTTTTTCCAGAATGTCTGGGGCACCCAAATTTGGTACCCAGTGGTTCTTTTTTGACTTTGCATTTATAATCTTTCCACATCTTACGTCATTTGCTCATACAAACAGGATGAAACTCATCAGGGAATACTTTAAAATTATTCTATTTAAGAAAAAAAATCACATATGTTAGTATTGTTTATACATATGGAAGAAATTAAAATGGTCTTCTAACCTGAACCTCCCTCCAAAGACGATCTAATGTGTCCTGAGGGATAGAAGCCCAGTCACATGTGGTCAATGTAAATCGATGTGGGTCATGTATTATATGACCGAGATGACGAATAAATGCAAGCGAATTCAGTCCCAAAGGATGAAATATCTCATCAAATGAAACATCAAATGTCGTGTCGGAATTCCATGATAAAATTCCATGACCATGGCCACACTTGCGAGAGGAAGAAGCGGTCAAGTCTGATCCTGTTGAAAACAATTTTATATATAATTTGACAGATGTTATAAATATATAAATATATATATATATCTGTGTGTGTGTGTGTGTGTGTGTAAATTACATAAAAAATAAACACAATTACATTAAAACATACCTCGACCCTGAGAGGATGGCTCAGATGGATGATGTGGATCTGCTGCCTCTCCACTCACATGCCTACAATCATAGAAAACATTAGTAAGGGGACTATCCAAAGTTTCCAAAAGATAAATTGGATTGTTTTTAAGAAATAAAACTTGTACAATTGTTAATTAAACAAAAAGGGATTGAATAATTATTTGTAAATGGATTTTAAAAAATCCGAAAGTTAACAAAACTGATACAAAATTATGTACAAAACCAATCAATGCATAGACAAATTTCATATTGAATTAATAAAAATTCCAGAATCACATGAACCAAATGAATAATACCTCAATGGGAAGATACACCGACAATAACATGAAGATACCAAAAGATAAATCACCCTAAATATTTATAAATGAATAAACTTCCAAAAGTGAGGAATAAAACTTATATGAATTTATAAAATGGTTAGATAATTTATGATATCCTAGGACATTCAATACTGATATTGATCGACTTTACATCCATGAACAGGATCAACCCAATTACACTTTAATAATATGTACTTCAACCTGTGTGCGTATACAACTTCAATGATGTCTATCAATTAACCATAGTAATAACCAGAATCGATGAATGGACAATTGATTCCACTGTTTTGTGTTTCTCATGTGTCATCAACATCTTTAATGCAAAATTGAAAACCATTATCATTTATAGATTTATAATGGCGATCCGTTATAGATGGACCCTCAACTGGTTGGATAAATTCTTCAGTTAGCGTGGGGTCCCCTAACTCTCTCAGCTTATAAACCTACATAATTCATAGAATTCAATAATAATTTATGCAGAAAGAAATTATTATAATACTTCACTCATAATAAAAATCAATTTATATGTACAAAATCCTTGAACTAATCATGAAATGAATCATAATGAGATTGTTGAATTTGATACTCAGTCGCACGATACATCTCTTATTTTATCTCATTAATGTGTTTCCTAAAAATGATAATGTGATGTTTAAATGATCAACTTATTAAAAAACACATGTAAATGTTAAACAATAAATGTGATAAGACACTTACTGCATTAATGGTGCAGCTGAAGGAGTATTGAACAAGATATATCGATGCGCTTGTATCCACTCGATGTTGTCCATATAAAATATGGTTTTTTCTCCAACTGGACCATCCTGAATCCGATAGGGCTTATCTAATTTTGTTTCAACATCCATAATATATTTTGCATAAAAAGTAGTACACTCGTCCATCACATAACTATTGGCTATTGATGCCTCCGGATGATCTCTATTGCGTACAAATCATTTCAACATACTCAAATACCTCTCAATAGGATACATCCACCTGAATTGCACTGGACCAACATCCATTAATTCATCAGTTAGTTTCACTATCAAGTGAACCATAAAATCGATAGATGAGGGGGGAAATAGTTTCTCAAAGTGACAAAGTGTAAGTAAAATCCGGTCCTTCAAACTTTTTAAATCACTCATTCATTGATTTCTTAAACAAAGATGTCCAAAAAAAATTACTCATGTCAATCAATGGAAAAACAACATTGGGGGATAAAAAATCACAAATTGCGATTGGAATCAACTGCTGAAGTAGTATGTGATTGTCATGACTTTTCAACCCTTGCAATGTCCTGCTCGTCAGATTCACACACTTTGAAATATTAGAAGAGTAACCATTAGTCACCTTGAGTATCTTTAAAATTGAAAGAAATTTTTCTTTCTCCTTTGTAGTCATTTTATACTGTGCATCATGCATATATGCCTTGTTTCCCTCAGCTAACTGTAAATGCAATTGTTTCCTTGAACCCATTTCTTCCAAATCATGACGTGAATTAACATGGTCCTTTGATTTTCCATTAACAACTAAAATAATCCACAATATATTATCACAAACATTTTTTTCAATGTGCATGATATCAAAATTATGCCTTAGCATGTCAGTTTTCCAATACGGAAGACTATAAAAATAATTTTCTTTTTCCAATTGTGACTGCGCTACCTACCCGCAATACAAATATTATGTAATGGATGAGCCACCAATTCCTGAATTTCATATACCATGTGGATGTGCTCTTACTCAATCTACAATAACATTTCGACTCATGTCATGATCTTTGGTGTCGGGATGAACTCTCTAGAACCATCAAATGCCACTCTCTCCTTTCTGAACCTGTACTGAGTGGGGAGAAAACGTATGTGACCCATGTATGCCCATTTTTTGGAATGTTTAATCCATATATATTTTTTACTTTTATTGAAATAGGGGAAAGAAATTTTCCATTTCGTACTCCATCCTGATAAATTTTCATAAGTCGAGAAGTCATTGATTGTCTACAATAAATCAACCTGCAGTTTGAACATTTCATTCGTTTCACAGTCATAAGTCATCACACCATTTCCCCAAAATTCATTCAACTCATCAATAAATGGCTAAAGGTAAACATCAATCTTATCCCCTGTACTTCTAGTTCCATCAATAAGAGTTGAAAGTAATATAAATTGTTGCTTCATACAGAGCCGTGGAGGAATATTATACAGAACCAACACCATGGGCCATGTGAAATGAGTTGCACCAACCATAGACTTGAATGGATTGAAACCATCTGCTGCCAACCCCAATTAGAAATTACGAACATCTTTAGAAAAGTTGGGATGTCTCTTATCAAAATCCTTCCATGCATGAGTGTCTGTCGGGTGGATTAACATATCACTTTCATGAATTCTTTCTGCATTCCATCTCACTAAATTAGAAACTTTAGATGACATAAAAAAATCTTTTCAAACTCAGTTTAAGGGGAAATTAATACATTTGCTTTATGGAAATCATGTTCCCTTGTATCACAATCTGACTTTGATGAGTCTGATTTCCCCTGTTCTTTTTCCACCTGGAAGTGTCATAAACTGTACAAATATCTAAATGGCTAGTTTCCTTTCTAAAAACAATACAGTTGTTTGCACATGAATCTATGGTCTCATATGTAAAACCTAAGTTCTATGTCAACTTACGAGTATAGAAAGATGACTCATGAATCTTAGAGTCGACAGGAATAACCTTTTTCAATAACTCCAACAGCATGTCGAATGATGTGTCTGACCACTGATTCAAAGTCTTCAAATGAAACAACTCCATGATAAATGACAATTTATTATAAGAACTACAACTAGGATATAATTCTGTTTTTGCATCATCAAGTGCTTCATAAAGCCTCCTTGAATCACGATCTTCACTAGAGCGAAGATTTATCTCACCAGTCTCAAGATTCTGGATGTCAATGCCTTCAGGATCCAACCCACGTACCATTTTAGTAAGCATTTCATATGTAATGTCCCGGTTCCGGAAGCCACCCAGAGGCGCCCCGTACCCGGTTGGTCACATATACTCAAGAGCATTTCCCCAAACACCAGATTCTGCCGACTAGAAGCGAAGGCCTTGGGTGTGATAGTGGGAAAACTATGCCCTCATTGGAAGAGTACATAGTGGAATAAGAATAAACATACAGTAGCGGAAGAAGTGATAGACAACAATATAAACAGCAGAAGTCTAAATCCTCAAACTAGAGCACATATGTATATATATGAAATGATGCATAATACATAACTAGGAAGGCATCCAAACAGGTCACCATGCTGGAAAACACCACAGTACCAAGCCAAGTACAATGAAAAGTAAACAGCTCCTTAGCATCGCAAGACAAAGCTTGGTCCCATGCTCCCCTGCTCCAAGCAATCAAGTTCCAGAAGTCAAAGGGTGCTTTCCCTTGTCTATACCTGTAGAAACACAGTCTTCTTGGGCCCAAAAGCATGCCCCCAATAGGGTGTGAGATAAAATCCCAGTAGTAATTCACCCAAAGATCTATGCCAAACAGTCGGTGAGTATATGGCAGGTAAAAGTAAAATAAGCAGTAAACAAAAACAGCAAGCAATAGGCAGTAACAGTAAGCAGTAAGGCAGGATGATACAACAGCAATCAAACCACAACCAACAACTATAGTGAAGCAAAAAAGATAACAAACAATAAACCCTATGGGAAGTACATGCATCCATCCCCTCTGGTCTTATCTAAGAAGTACCAAAACCCTTTGGGCAATACACTCAGCCTAACCCCTCTGGCTTGGTCATACGCATTTATGAGACTCTCTGGGGAAGCTCACTCTGTCAATTCCCCTTATAATCTAGGGTAGTTAGGGACTCTCTTAAGGAAGATCACGCGGTCTAACCATCTTATCCCCACGGTCTAGAGACTCTCTGAGGAAGCTATCTCGATCAATTCCTCCTATAGCCTCAGGTATACCACAGACTCTCTGAGGAAGCTCACTTGGCCAATTCCCCCTCTAGCCTGGAAAGGTTCTTAAAGAGATTAAAACAAGGTAAGACTCTCTAAGGAAGCGCACTCGGTCTACCCTCCTGTAGTCTATAAAATCCTAGACTCTCTAGGATCTCACTCGGCCCATCCCCTCTATAGTCTGTAATGTCTAAGACTCTCTAGGAAGCTCACTCAGTCTATCCCTTATAGTCTATAGCACCAGGTCCTCTCATCCTCATGCCAGTCAGTGCATAAAATGATATAAGGTCAAAGTAAACCTATAGAGCTACTTGGCTAACCAAATTACACCTATAGATCTACTTGTCTAGACAGTCTACAAGGTAACAAGCATAACATGAATTCCACTTCAACCTATAACCGCAAGGCATGGAAACAGGAGAGACAGCCAAAGGGAAATAAGACCCAAAAGTCATAAACTGAACATAGAAAGGGAAAACACATCCATGCACAACAAATTATCCCCTAACATGGTCAAATTACCTCTACACAAGCATACAGGCAAGGCAGGAAAACAACAAGGTCAAAAATGGTAAACACGTGATACCCAGTTCACGGGTATCGGTGGAAATTCGCACATAAACTCAAGGAATTTGAATAGTAAGGCACAAACCACCTACCTCGATCCTAGGATATCGATATACTTTAACCAAGATGGCTGATTCTCCCTAGAACATTGTAGATCTGAGAAAACGCACAAAACATTCAACCTTAGATAACATGAGAAGGAGGAAGAATTGGAAAACAAGGTTCAAGCAGTAGGAAGAACTCACCGCTACGCCTCCAACGCAATTGACCATTCCCGAATCAGAGATCGTAAGGAGAGGCGGGAGCTCGGGGAAGATTTGGTTGTACGGGTCGCTCTCAGACGAACCAGACCTAAAAGAAGGAAAATAACGTGATGAGGCATGACCCCAGTCCGTTTAGTGAAAAAAAAAAGTACACGGCGTGTATTTTTAAAGTACACGGCGTTTATGGGTTTTTTCATACTCTGCCAAAATTAGTCTCCACGTCACCCGTACACCCCATGTGTGTGGCCCGGGCATGTCCAGCACATGGCTTCGAGCCGGAGAAGAGTACACAGCGTGTACTCATAAAGTACATGGTGTGTACTTCAAAAATTTCCAGAATCTCCAAAAATTCTCAAAAACTCCAGAAAAGGAAATGCATTCCTGAAACGAAGATTCGGGTTCTTACAAACTTTCCCCCTTAAAGAAATTCATCCCTGAATATCCCTATATGGGCGTAGAAGAAGGATCCTCAAACAGCTCTGGCCACTATGATCGAACCTCGACCTCCCTCTCCCATGTCTCGTCCAGTACTCGCCCGTGCTGCCATAGCACCCGTACCAGAGGAACAGACCGGCCTCAGAGAACCTTCATGCTGCGATTGATAATCCGGATGGGATTCTCCTCTAACGATTCATCTGCTTCAAGCTCAACCTCCTCGGGCTGAAAGACATGATATGGGTCTGAAAAGTAACGTTGGAGCTGAGAGATGTGGAAGACGTCGTGCATAGCCCAGTACCTATGAGGTAGTTTCAACCGATAGGAAACTGGACCAACTCTCTCTAATACCTCGAATGGTCCGAAGTACCTCTGTGAAAGCTTACCCTGCCTTTGAATCCTCTTGTGTCCCAACCTCGGTGCGACAGGCAGGAAAACCTGATCTACGACCTCGAACTCTAGAGGTCTTCTCCGCTGATTAGCATAAGACTTCTGTCGAGACTGTGTCATAGCCATCCTCTTCTGAATCAACTCTATCTGCTCCAAAGTATCCTGAATAGGACGAGGTCCCAGCAAAGCTGTCTCTCCTGCCTCCAGCTAGCATAAGGGCGATCGGAACAGCCTATCGTACAAAGCCTCGTATAGTGCCATCTGAATGGTCGCCTGAAAACTGTTGTTGTAGGCGAACTCCACAAGAGGTATATGGTTCTCCCAAGAACCGTCGAAGTCTATAATGCAAGCTCGGAGCGTATCCTCAAGCACCTGGATCGTGCGCTCGGACTGGACATCATTCTGGTGATGGTATGTTGTACTCAAAAGTACATGTGTACCCAAAGCCTTCTGACGTCCTTGACAGAACCGAGAGGTAAAGCGCGCATCCCTGTCTGAAACAATGGAGTGTGGAACTCCATGTAGACATACAATCTCTCGGATGTACATTCATCCCAGATCATCGACACTGAAGGTCTCCTTGATTGGAAAGAAGTGTGAAACCTTCGTAAGCCTGTCCACTACAACCCAAACAGCATCACTTCCCTGAGGTGACCTCGGCAACCCAGTCACAAAGTCCATTGCGACATCATTCCACTTCCACTCCGGAATGGGTAACTACTGTAAGATCCCTACTGGTTGCTGATGCTCTGATTTCACCTGCTGACAAGTAGAACATCTCATGACAAAACCAGCAACATCTCTCTTTATACCTGGACACCATTACTGGTGATGAAGATCCTGATACATCTTGGTGACGCCAGGATGAACTGCCCAAACTGAGTAATAGAAATCCCGCATCAGCTCCTCGCGTATGTCTGTTGTCACCCATACGCATCCCTGGAAATGCAAGATCTCATCCTCACTCATTGTCCATCAAGGAAGAGGGTCCCCTCCTGACACACTCTCCCGCAGGACCAAGGACTCTGAGTCTGATAGTTGCCTCATTCGTACCTGATCAAGAAGTGTAGAGATAACAGTCATAGATGAAATAAAAGTATGTCCCTGCCTATCACGCACCTCTAGATGCATCTCAGAGAGCAGAGCCATAAGCTTCCACTCACTGCTGGCCTCCTAAACTGCCTGAACCTGAGTTCTTCTGCTCAAAGCATCAGCCACTGCGTTTCCCTTTCCCGGCGTATAGGCGAGCTCAAAGTCTAAAGACTGAAGATACTCGACCCACCTGCGATGTCTCAGATTCAGATCATGCTGAGTGAAGATATACTTGAGACTCTTGTGGTTAGTGAAAACCACAAAGTTCTCTCCTAGAAGATAGTGTCTCCAACAGCGTAAGGCATGAACAACTGCTACCAACTCCAGATCGTGCGTCAGGTAGTTCCTCTCATGTGGCCTCAACTGCCAAGACCCATACGCAACAACTCCATCTCCCTGCATGATCACATCTCCTAGACCGATACCTAAAGCATCACAGTAAATAGTGTAGCCTTTGCCCGAATCTGGCAAGACAAGTATCGGTGCTGACGTCAACCTCCCTTTCAGCTCCTGAAAGGCTGACTCATAAGAATCTGACCATAAAACATTTGCCCCCTTCTTGGTCAGACCTATCAACGGTGTTTCTAGGCATGAGAAGTCCTGAATGAAGCGCATGTAGTACCCTTCCAACCCTAGAAAACTCTGCACCTCAAAGACGTTCTTCGGCTGCTCCCAGGAAACTACATCTCTCACTTTCTCTGGGTCCACTGACACTCCTGTCTCCGAGATAACATGACCCAAGAAGTGAATCTGGTCCATCCAAAAGTGGAACTTTGAGATTTTAGCATATAGCTGATGCTCTCTCAGTGTACTCAGAATGATCTCAAGATGTGTGGCATGGTCGTGTCGATTGTGAGAGTACACAAAGATATCATCCATGAAGACCACGACAAAAGAGTCCAAGCACGGATGAAACACTCGGTTCATCAGTGCCATAAAGACTGCAGGCGCATTCGTAAGACCAAACAGCATGATTGTATACTCGTAAAGAACATACCTACTCCTGAAAGCTGTCAGAGGTATATCTGATGGTCTAACGTGTAACTGATGATAACCAGACCTCAAGTTGATCTTCGAGAACAACCGGGCTCCTCAAATCTGGTCAAAGAGGTCGTCGATCCTTGGAAAGGGATATCGGTTCTTGACCGTCAATTGGTTCAGCTTCCGATAATCCACACAAAGCCGAAGGGTACCGTCTTCCTTCTTCGCGAACAGGACAGGCGAACCCCATGGAGAATTATTGGGTTAGATGAAACCCTTTTCCTGCAACTCCGCCAACTTCTTCTTGAGCTCCTGCAACTCAGGTGTAGCCATCCTATATGGAGGAATGGACACCAGTGCCGCTCCTCTCACGAGCTCAATCGATAATTCTACCTCACGCTTCAGAGGTAAACCTGAAAAGTCCTCTGGAAATACATCCTTGAAACGTTCCAACACTAGAGGAAAGTCTAACTGTGAAGTCCCCTAGTCATCCAGATAAAGACTGGAAATTTGGGATGTAACTTTGCCTAGCCCATGATGCTCTGGTCTAGCTCTACCCGCCTGGACATCCCACTTTCCTCTATGAAGGAAAGATCTGCCCTATGGTGATTTGAAACTCACCCTGTGGTGATAGCAATCGACAACTACCTGGAATGGAACTAACCAGTCCATTCCGAGAATGACATCATAGCCCGTAATCTCTAGGACATAGAGGTCCCATAAGAAATGACACCCCGCAACCTCAAGAGGGGACTCTCTACACTGACGTACGCTAGATGTCCTCGTTCCAAATGGCGTGTTAAGAGTCAACAAGTCGGCAGAAGAAAAGATAGAGAGCTCAAGGCTTTCCAAAACTGCAATAGAGATAAAGATATGGGAAGCAAAAGTATCGAAAAGAAATGAAGATAAAACTGAGGCTACTAAGATCGTACCTCGAACCGTAGAAGGGCCGGGATCCTGCTCTTGATTGGTCTGCTCCACGGTGAAATACTGGCCTGCACCGCGGCCCTACGCCCCTAGCTGACCGCTCAGAGTTGATCCACTCTACTGTCACTGATGACCTGCTGACTGACCACCACGGCCGCAACCTCCACCTCGGCTTGAATGGCCAGAAGAACTCTAGTTCCCTGACTTGTGGTAAATAGGTGAATCATCTCCAAAACGTGGGGTCATAGAGGAACCCCTACCACTAGTTGAAGGTGAGAAGATGTGATAGAAACGCTGAAGATGTCCCATCTTGCCCCAAGACCGACACTCCATTGGATCCCTCTGGCAATGAGGCCTAGTATGCCCACTCCTACCGCACTGATAGCATACAACCTGGCTGCCATAAGACGCATCCCGCGAACCTCGATATCCTCGAGAAGACTCTCTACGACGCTTCCTACTATCCGTAGGAGGAACACCAGCTCTGGATATCAAACGGCCCTGGCTCACTACTCCATAATCCCTCAGATTGCGCTCAGTGATCATCACTTGGTTGACGATGGAGGATATCGAAGTCAACTAGAAGATAATCACCTCAGAATGGATCTCCTGCCTGAGACCGTCATCAAACTTCCTAGGAAGGATCAAATCATCACCTACTGGGATCGGTGTGAAACACCGCAGCTCAGTGAAACGAGATGAGTACTCCATAACAGAGAGAGTACCCTGCTGCAGACTCATAAACTCCCGGGATCGATCGGACCTCAGGATATCTGGATAGAAGTTGTCATAGAAGGTGCGGCGGAACTCATCCCAAGACATATCCTGCTGACGTCCTGGCTGTGAGATCACCTCCCACCACCTCTTGGCGGTGTCCTGGAGCATATAAGTAGCCATATTTACCCTTTTCTCCAGAGGGATCTCTAGGTGCTCCAAGATAGTCAGTGTGGCCTCTATCCATGACTCTGTAGCCCGAGGTCCTCCATCCTCTGAAAAAGTAGGAGGACGCTACTACTGGAAACCCCGTGTCAACTCATCCATCGACGGGGTAGGAGGCGGCACTCCCTGGAAGGTCTGAATTATCCTTAGGAAGTCCTCCCTGAACTGCGTATCGGCACCTGCGACGGGTATGACAACCGGTGCCAAAGCTGGCTCGATTGGGGGATCGGCAGGAAGTCCCTGATAAGCCATATCTGGCGTCTGATCACTGCCTGATGACAGACGTACAACCAGAGGACGTCTCGGAGGCATATCTCTAAAAGATCAAAAGTACACCTTAGATCAGGAAAAAAAGGACAGAGACACAATAGTAAAAAACAAGAACAGGGGAAGAAAAACACACAATTTTACCAAACACAACTACACGGCGTGAATAAAAACTACACGGTGTGTCCTCTTAAGCCACTGACATGGGTGTGTACCACTTCCCTACAGGTCGTGTAACAACTCAAACTACACGGCGTGTTGACCCAACACACGGCGTGTACTTGAAGACTATCCCCCATCCTGAGTCCCTTTACATGGCTAAATCACATGGTCAAACAAACCTCAAACTACACAGCGTGTTCCCTAGGGACACGGAATGTACTAGACACCGACTCAGCGGCCTGTGTTCTTAGTTACATGGCATTCTGCACGGTTGGAATTTACACAGCATGTTCCGAACAAACACGGCGTGTATAGGTGAAGGTGACACCGTCCCGTGTTGTTCGTGACACGGCCGGGTACCTGGGCAAGACTACATGGCGTGTTCTGAAAGCAACATGGTGTGTCTGCTTGAGCTTCCCCGACCTGTGTTGTTGGTGACATGGCTGGGTACACGGCTCTAACTATATGGCGTGTACCTTCCGTACACGACGTGTTCCTAAAGTTATTTCCACAACACCGTGTTCCTTCACACACAGTCAGTAACACTACCTGAAAACTACACAGCATGTAACCAGAAAGTACATGCCGTATATTCTTGGTTTTTCTGGGAAGTAACGAAGAAACCACATAGAATACCCAAAAACACAAAAAACCAAGCAAAGAGGTTCCAAATTCTGATCCTTGAGGGCCCATACTCCCCACGAATCAAATCTTGGCGTCTCCAACAGTCTTGTATAAGAGAAAACAGGATCATGATCCACCAACTTGCGATCCAAGAGGGCCCATAACACCTCAAGAATCAAAATTTGGTGTTCATTTGAGCAAAGTCCAATACAAAAAATTCTCTAACAGAGCAGCAGAGATTATATCAAGCATCTATCACAACAGCATGCATAATCTACACAAAGTCTATCCCAACAGCATGGAATCGCTAATGCACCCTATATGGCATGGAAAGAATGCATGGAATGTGATTTCTACAAGTGCCTAGATGATGCATGAGATGGAATACCCTCATCTCATCGGGTTGCAAGATAAATAGAACCATAATATCAAAACAATAACAGTACAAAGCATGTGAATCGCTCTAGGTGAAATTGTATCAACTGTAAAATCTCAAAACCAGAAAACTGCAATAATGAGGTAGTATGGCTTTTCCTTGTACACGGGTAAGCTACTCCTGGGCACAGCTTATTACCAAGTACCAGATCCATCCTATCCCTGGATAATGTCTCCAAATAGTAATGCAAGAGAATATAATTCCTCTGATACCACTTTTTAACATCCCGGTTCCGAAAGCCACCCAGAGGCGCCCCATACCCGGTTGGTCAAATGGCCTCAAGCGCATTTTCCCAAACGCCAAAGGTTGCCGACTAGCAGCGAGGGCCTTGGGTGTGATAGTGGGGAAACTATGCCCTCATTGGAAGAGTACACAGCGGAAGAAGAATAAACATACAGTAGCGAAAGCAGTGATAACCAACAATATAAATAGCGGAAGACTAAATCATCAAACTGGAGCACATATGTATATATGAAATGATGCATAATACATAACTTGGAAAGCAGCCAAACAAGTAACCATGCAAGAAAACACCACAGTACCAAGAAAAGTACAAAGAAAAGTAAACAACTCCTCAGTATCGCAAGCCAAAGCTTGTTCCCATGCTCCCCTGCTCCAAGCAATCAAGTTCCATAAGTCGAAGGGTGATTTCCCTTGTCTATACCTGTAGAAACATAGTCTTCTTGGGCCAAAAAGCATGGCCCAAACAGGGTGTGAGATAAAATCACAGTAGGCATTCACCCGAAGATCTGTGCCTAACAGTTGGTGAGTATATGGAAGGTAAAAGTACAATAAGCAGTAAACAGCAACAGCAAGCAATAGGTAGTAAAAGTAAGCAGTAAGGCAGGATGATACAATAGCAATAAAACCCCAAAAAACAACAACAGTGAAGCACAAAGCTAACAAAAAAGAAACCCTATGGGAAGTACACGTCGCCATCCCCTTTGGTCTTATCCAAGAAGTACCACAACCCTCCGAGCAGTGCACTCAGCCTAACCCCTCTGGCTTTGTCATACACATTTATGAGACTCTCTGGGGAATCTCACTCGGTCAATTCCCCTTATAGTCTAGGGTATTTAGGGACTCTCTTTAGGAAGATCATGCAGTCTAACCCTCTTATCCCCAAGGTCTAGAGACTCTCTGAGGAAGCTATCTCGGTCAATTCCTCCTATAGCCTCAGGTATACCACATACTCTATGAGGAATCTCACTCGGTTAATTCCCCCTCTAGCCTGGGAAGGTTCTTAAAGAGATTAAAACAAGGTAAGACTCTCTGAGGAAGCGCACCTGGCCTACCCTCCTGTTGTCTAAAAAATACAAGACTCTCTGGGAGCTCACTCGGTCCATCCCCTCTGTAGTTTTTAATGTCTAACACTCTCTAGGAAGCTCACTCTGTCTATCCCTTATAGTCTATATCCCTAGGTCCTCTCATCCCCGTGGCAGTCAGTGCAGAAAATGCTATAAGGCCAAAGTACACCTATAGAGCTACTTGGCTAACCAAAGTACACCTATAGAGCTACTTGGCTAGACAGTCTACATGGTAACAAGCATAACATGAATTACACTTCAACCTATAATCGCAAGGTATGGAAACAGGTGAGACAGCCAAAGGAAAACGAGACCCAAAGGTCTTAAACTGAACACAGCAAGGGAAAACACATCCAAGCACAGAAAATTATCCCCTAAAATGGTCAAATTACCTCTACACAAGCATACAGGCAAGTAAGGAAAACAACAAGGGAAAAAATGGTAAACACGCGATACCCCGTTCATGGGTATCGGTGGAAATTCGCACATAAACTCAAGGACTTTGAACGGTAATGCACAAACCACCTACCTCGATCCTAGGAGATCGATATACTTGAACCACTACAGCTGATTCTCCCTAGAAAGTCATAGATATGAGAAAACGCAAAAAACTTTCAACCTTAGATAACTTGAGAATGAGGAAGAATTGGAAAACAAGGTTCAAGTAGAAGGAAGAACTCACCGCTGCGCTTCCAGCGCAATCGACCGTGCCTGAATCGGAGATCGGATGGAGAGGTGGGAGCTCAAGTAATATTCATTCGTACGGGTCGCTCTCAGACGAACCAGACCTAGAAGAAGGCAAATAACGTGATGAGGCGCGACCCTGGTCCGTTTAGTGAAAAAAAAAGTACACGGCGTGTATTTTTAAAGTACACGGCATGTAGTGGGTTTTTTTGTACTCCGCCAAAATAGGGCTCCATGCCACCCATACACCCTGTGTGTGTGGCCTGGGCATGGCCAGCACACGGCTTCGAGCCAGAGAAGAGTACACGGCGTGTACTTCAAAAATTTCCAGAATCTCCAAAAATTATCAAAAACTCCAGAAAAGGAAAGACATACCTGAAACGAATATCTGGGTTCTTATATCATGCATTGGATCATTCATCCTTGCATCAACATCCATCTAAACTACATCCATATTTTGACAACCAACAGATTCTTCTCCATGATGAGTCCAACTCTTATAATTTTTCAGAAATGTGTTAAAGAATAGGTGCTCCCTCATAGTATCTCATATGAATTGATTAATGTTAGCTCATTTTCTACATGGACAACTAATATAGTCACTTTAAAATCCTCTGGTGAACTCAATAAACTACATAATGCCATTGAAATATTCTTTATATGTTTGATTTGGAAGATCAATCCAACTCTTATCCATAATAATATATGTATAACAAACATTTACACAAGACTTATTACATGCATTTTTCATATCAAATATATTTAAAATAAATACTAACCAATTTCTTGTGGACCACTGATAAAATAATCAAATTATATCTCTAAATAATAAACAAGAGAATAGATAATGAAATGTAAGTGAAAGCCCATGTCATCGTCGTCATTTGGTATGGTAAATCTAATGATGATTATATATTCAAGATTCCTTAATCATATTTTGATCTAAGAGTGAATACTTCACGAAAGAATATGTACAGTCTTCTCAAACCTCAAGTAAAGTGTGAAGTCTCTCATACACACATTGTCAAGACACGTTGTTTCATATGCACAGAAGCCTGTATACACACGAACTTCCATTTCCACACTTTTTATTCACATAAAATATTCATATAATCTTTATGCATGCCAAATTTGTGTTATAAATTGCCCAAAATAAAAACTCTTAAATAGAAATTAGTGAATACCTGATTACGCTATAAATCTGGAAGGGAGGGGAGCCGAAGGTGGTTCTGTGAGGGAGAGGAGTGGCAGCGGAGGGGAGGTGCGGTGAGGGAGGGTATGGGTGGTAGTTGTGGCGGTGATCCGGAGGAGGAGGCGGTGAGGTGGAGATGGTACAGTGAGGGTGGGACAATGATGGAGGGTACGGAGGACAGTGGGGAGCCGGAGTGGATGGGCGGTAGCAGCGAGGGGATAGGCAGTGGCCATGCAGGGAGAGAGGGGATCGGGCAGCAGCGGTGCGGTAAGGGAGGGGACAGTGAGGGAGGGGATGGGCGGCGGTGGTGTGGCGAGGGAGGGGATGAAGAGTAAGAGTATGGGGGGTGGCAGGGAGCCGGAGAGGATGGCGGTGAGGGGACAGGGGATGGGAGGTGAGAGGATGTGGAATGTGGGATAGGCGGAGCAGAGCGGAGTGCGGCGAGGGGACAGGGGATGGGGGATGTGGGGAGCCGGAGCGGAGTAGAGGGTGGGAAATGAGGGGACGGGGGAGCTGGAGCGGAGGGAGGTGAGGGGACGGGGGATATAGAGAGCTGGAGCAGAGTGGAGGGTGGGTGGCGAGGGGATGGGGGAGCCGGAGCAGAGGGCAGTGAGGGGATGGGGGATGCGGGGAGCCGGAGTGGAGGTCGGAGGGTGGTGAGGGTACGAGGGATGAAGGGAGCCGGAGTGGAGGGTGGAGGGAAGAGAGGGTGGAGGGGTGAGGGGATGCGGGGATGCGGGGATCCATAGTGGAGGGTGGAGGGCAGCGAGGGGACGGGGACGTAGGGAGTCTTAGTGGAGCGCGGAGGGCGGTGAGGGGATGGGGGATAGGGGATGGGCAACGGTGAGGGGACGGGGGGGAATAGCGGGGGGGGATCGCAGGGCGAGGGGCGAGGGGGGGCACCGAAGGGGGGGGTTTGCAAATCCCAGTGACCCCCAAAGGTATTCACCCGTGTCAGGGGGCTTCAAAACCTATTTCTCTTGTACATAAATAATAAATCAACTCCCAAAAACGGCCCGACATTGAGGCCTCTGATAAGATATCAAATGACACTTCAAGAAACATTATTTATCCCTAAGATTCATAAATATTGAAATGATCTAAAGAATCACCTTTATATTAAACAAAAATAATTTCATTCAATTCATAGTTATTGGGCAACCACTGTTGAACATAAATAGAATATTTTTTTCTAGTTTCCATATCCTTATTCTAGTTGTGACAGTATAGACCATTATAATATTAACTATGGTCATTCTTTTGTATCTTGATCTTATAAGTAGTGGAATCATGACCACTAGATGAACATATTGAACAAATTAAGGGCATCCTTCAATAAGTTTTGGAACACCCAATAACCATACAAACAGAACAAGTGGAAGGTAAGTTCCCAAACTCAATATGGATATTTAAAAATTCATATGGTTTTTCTAACAAAACCTTCCTAGTAAAAAAATAATTCTAGTCCAATTAAATGTTAACATGAGAAAATTATCCAAAACTAACATGCTCTGTGTTCATGTCTATTTAAATCAGAACTCCAATTACTAAAGCAATGTAAAATCCAATCTTAGGGTGCAGAAAAATCCAGTTCAAGACAAAACATTATGACCCATATTAGCACATTTGTATTTCTAATTTCAAAGGGGTTATATTTGGGATTTAAATATTGTATACATTATGTACCTTGTTTCAGGGAGCTTGAACCAAATCTACAAGATCTCTCATTTAGATCTAAAAATTGAAAAATAAATGTATAGAAGTTTCTCCCTATTGGAATTCTTTTCCATTCTGAGCATCTCCCAATCAAGGAAAGTTTCATTACCAAATCCTACTGTTCCTATGGATTTTGAACCTTCATAAGTATGACTCGATTGATGATGGAATGAAGACAATGTTATGGCCTCTCTAAGATTGCATCCTACCTCACCATCACACATTTGGTATCTAATTTTTTAAAGATACTACCTGAATTGTATTTAGAAAGGGAAGATAAAAATATTTTCTTGATTTCATAGGAATTACCTTCAACCTCATGCTTTGAAGGAACCTCTATAGAAAACATCCATGAAAGGGGAGATGGATCATAATAATTCTTCTCAAAATCCATACCCGATGATATCCTTACCCCTTATAGATCACCAGCCTAATTGTTTTCTATAAATGAAACCTTAGTCTGAGACGCTGACTTAGCACATCCACTATATATTTGTTCAAATCTAAGGAAGTGTGGTAGATCCATTTGATAAAATCCTAGGATTTATCTTCACTGAATAGAAGCTCCCATGAAAGGAAGATGAATTCAATGAATTTTTTTATTGAATTAAATATGTTTTTTTATATTTTATAACTTTTACTATTGAGTTTTTATGAATAATATAAAAATACATTATAATATTTAATATTTTATAATATGATAAATCTTCTTTAAATATAAAACTTTTTGATTTATCATTTATGAAAGGTTAAATTGTTTATTCCTATAATAGACATATTATGATATTATTAGGGAATTTTTATCTTGAGTGTGGTATGAGTAATTATTGTTATAGAAATAAATTTTTAGTACTAATGATGATTAGATTTAGAAATGGTTGATCAAAACCCTAGAAATGAGTCATTGTAGACCGTGTTTCATGGATGGTAATTTATTATCTCAAGAATGCTTATTGAAAATACAAAAATGTGTTTTAACTTTTTCAGTATATAACATTTGAATTCTAGTTTTTATATAGAAAATATCAACTATTTTTTGATATTATATGTTTTAGGATTTTATCTATTTTGGGAAGTTATTACATTAATCATTATAATTGTTTTGAGATTTTTAAAATGGATTTGGTACTGGGATTTGTTTTATACATCATTTGAATATTATTATTACATTATAATGTCGTAAAATAATTAATTGTGGATAAATCGTGTATAATATTTGATTTTATTGATAAATTATATATGTTATAATATTAATTTTAAAATGAAAATTTCTATAGTGGGGATCCTCATGTGTTTTTTTATGTGTATGTATTGAGGAAGAGTAAACTAGGAACATATATAATGAAAATTTTTATGGGACATTTTTTTAGGTAATTAAGAATTTTATTTCAATGTTTTTGTATTATAATGTATACTTGAGTTTTTTAGGGATAGATTTATTCATTGGTCAAACTCGGTAACTTTTATCAAATTTGATAAGCAATATAATGGATAATTTAGATCAACTTTATAGGTTTCAGGTATGCATTGAGAATAATTTTATTATTTTTTAGAATTATCGTAGAGTATTTTGGATTGAATTTTGAGTTAGATAAAGTAGTGGAGAATATTTTTATTAAAATTTGATTATTTATTGAAATTATATTTTAATAAATTTGGTTACCAAGACCATGTGATCTATCACCGAGAATATAGTTATTTTGAAAGTGGAGTTGTAGACCCTGGTGTGTCCATCTAGAGTTTTTTGGTGATACACCAGGAACCTAGTGAGCCATCAGGAGTCATATGAGGTGTATCAATATCCCTAATATCTTTACTAACCTCATTTTAATGATTTTAGTTTTTGTAATTACTGTGTCTTTGAAATCAGAGTTAAAATTATCATTTATTCTTATAGATGAACCATACACAATTGGAATTTTCTATTTCTATTTTCCGTTGTTTCAACATTTTTTGACAATACCTCTTTTATATATTAATTTATTTTTGATCCAATAAACCTTTTTGATTATGATGGAAGGCAACTATTTATCCTCATTTTTTATTCAATATCGATGTGGTTTTCATTATAATATTTTCTATTATGAATCTATCCTTATTTTATGTTAAATTTCTATTTTTTAATAGTTGAGAAGGAAATTTTTGCTCATTCATTATGTGTATTTTTAATTGGTTGAGTGGAATGTGATCTAAACCTTCCTATTGAGATTAATTTTATTATTTTATGTGTATTATATGTGTACTTTAATTTAATTTATTATTTAGTTAGATAAATTGTTTTAATATATAAATTATCCCAATGTGTAACTAATTACATGAACTGATATGATATAATTGATTATTTTGAATATGGAAAATTATTTTGAGTGTCGATTAATTAAAAACATAATAATTTAGTTCATGGAATTTAGTAAGTTAAATTGGGGAATAATAATATCATTAATAAATAAAATATTTTTTAAATTTTTCATGTAGTGGAATTTATTGTAAAATAGTTATAATATAGTATTATAATTTATTTTCATTCATAATTGATACAAATTTATGGTATCTGATTTAAATTGAAATAAATATGAATGCGAAAAATATTTTACCTAAAGTAAATGTTTTATTGACACTAGAATTGATGATAAAATATTCAAATGGTATTTTATAGATGATTTAATCACATCCATGATTTTAAATGAAACATTTTAGAATAAAAATGTTGTGTTATTTAAATAAATGTGATATTTTCATACGTATCTATTTTCAAGACTATAGGAGTGTTATAAAATATTGATTATAAATCCAAGGTTGATGTTTTAGATTAATTAGAAGAATTTATAATTTAAAAATAAAATTTCTAAATATATATGATATATAGATCATTTAAAAGAGGATTTTACATGATATGATGTTTTTATTCTATGTTAGAAGATAACATTTTCCACTGTAAAAAAGGTTACTTTTCATTGAACGTTATGGATAGAGTTGGGAAATGTTATATTCAAGTATCCACTATATAAAATATAAATTTTGATGTGAAAAAATTGGATTTAAATAAATGTTTATATAATTTTTCATGAAAAAAAATGATCGATTGGAATTTATGATTTGGCGTTGAAATAAAATTTTAAATTTTAAATTATAATTAGTGAAATGTATTTTTTAGTTAAAGCATGTGTTTTGATTTCTACACATTTTAAATTTCTAATTAGATGTAATAAATATTGTCAATAATTTATTAAAAATTGGAATTAAAAATATATTGTGGTATATCATCTATTTGGAAGAATGGATTATGTTATTTTATGTTCAATTATAATATATATGTATATGTATAATTCTAAAAACTTGTGTTCTTTAATTAAATGAAAAGTGATTGTGATCAATCTGTTTTATGTATAATTTCAGAGTGAAAAGGTTGATATTTTTTATTTGAAATGGGATTAAATCATGGGTTTATAAACTAAAATTTTATTGTATTAATTGATTGAGCTTTTTATATTGATAAATAATTGTAGATGTTTTTTATGAAGGGGTTAGGGTTATTATAAATAGTTTTTATTTATTTATTAATCATTTAATGACATATTAATTTTATGTTGGGATTTATGATATTGTGAAATTTATAATATTGAAATGAAATATCCATGTGTCTAACTAACAGGCAAGGTGATCCTTGTTTAACTATATTATATGATATTCCTTCATTAGAAATATGATATGATATAATCCATTGGTTTGGATATGTGATGTCATATGACATATGAGAGTTAATGATTTGAGATAAGATAATAATAGGGTTATCATTGTGCTAGTTTTTACCTTGGGGCTATCCATTCACTGAGGTATTGATTTGAGATGAGAGACTATTATGTTTGACCTTATGTTATTTTATTTGTTTATCCTAGTAATTATTCGAGAGTATGATTCATGATAATTTAATACTATGCTCACATTTGTTTAATTTTAAACCTTGATCCTATTTATATTTCAAATAATTGATTTAAATATATGTATTTATCATGAACTATAGATTTGATTCATGATTTTTAGGAGATAAACATTATCCATGGGATTATATATGAAAAAGGATAATACTTGAGTTTGGTTATGATGGTAATTCCTATGAGTTTGGTTAAGAGACTAATAAATATGTGATATTTACTATGATTTATTTTTATAAAAATGTTGAGTATTCCTCGATATTGGCTAAACAAAGAAGATATGTTTTTTTGTGTCTTGGTTGGAATAAGATTTGTATTGGTGTTTACTAGTTTGATTATATAAATATTAAAAATATATTTATTGTAACACATCATACACATTAGTTAATGTTGAACTCCATGTGATGTTTGGGGTCACTACGGTCTTCTAATACTATTTTTCTCATACCCTATACACACACATCTTGTGTATATAAAAATTTCTTTTTTGGTAATATAGGTTTGGGAAAAGGTCTATTAAAGGGGGTGATGGGGATTAGTGATGAAATTGAGGTTATTTCATGCTGTTTTTGGAGTTATAATATGATGTATTTATATATTTTAAATTTCCAAAATTTTAATAATATTACATTATGATAATTATACTTGGAATTTGTTTTGTACCTAGTGTAACCAAATGAAATTATTAGGCATTTTTTGGATCATTTATATTTTATTTGATGATATCATTAAGCTTATTATATAATATATGATTACTTAAAATTTTTAATGATACCATATTATATGATCTAATAAAGTGTAAACCACTCAATAAAAGATATATTTTGGACCTCTATTCTAGTCTCCATTCCTCGATATTATGTTTTGTTGCACACATAATAATGTTTTCATTATTATATGGGTGGTAACTATATCTACCTTCAATAAATTGGGTAAATATTTATATCTCATGAAATATACATTAATGGAATGACAAGTAAATCTAGTTTTGTAATATCAGGTGGGAACAGTAAGTAAACCTTGTTCAGTAATGGACTTTCTCCACTATGATAGTCTTGGTAATAACTGTTGGCTAATATGGAAATGATTTTCTATGCTTATGTTTTTTACATAGTTCTATCTTTAATGCCAATGCTATTTCCTCATGGTTCAAGATTCAAAAATGATTTCTTCATTATGAACTATCAAAGTTTATTTTATGAATCACGATTTGGATATATGTTAAATATTTTATGGTTTTCAAAAGGTTTGTTCATGTTTTTCCATTCTGATGTTTATTTTTTCATGCTTACCCTTACTGAGCATTTAAGATCATCCTTTTCATATGTTTTCTTTTCCCTATGATATAAATAAAGGTTTTAGGAAGGAAAAGTAATGGGGGAAGAACTTTCTTGGAGATTTTGATGATTTTTCACAAAATTAATAGAATGTGTTCCTAGTTTCCATAGACACTAAACTAATACAGACTTTGAGTATTTGGTTGTGTAATATATTAAGTATTCTGAAAAATTAATGTAATTTCCATATACATCAAGCCTAGTGTCTTTAAGTTGGTATCAGAGAAAAGGTTTTGTCCAATTTTGGAAACTAGTATGGGAAAACATTAGTGAGGTCCCTATAGAGGTTTCTAAGGATATATCTTGGTATGTCCTAATGATAAGTATAATTATAGGGTACGGTTTCAGAATTATGTAAACTATCCTGAATAAACTAGGATTAAACCTAAGATTTTATAGACTGAAAGTAATTTCTCTTGGTTATGTGGTTTTTTCTGTATGATTATTGTTACTTGCACTTTTATTTTGGGGTTTTAGAAAAAGGTTGTAAATATGAAGATTCATGTTAATGAAGAATATGATAGACAATGGAATGATATTTCCCATGAGAAGTCAAATGAAATTAAAGCTGGAAGGAAAAAATCATTTTTATGACTAATAAGAAATCTCAAAATATGGTTAATAATATCAACTTTGGTGAGTTTACTATCCAACCTAATAAGAGAAAAATGGAGTTTCATGGTGACTATAGAGGAAAGAATGTTCAATTTACCTCATTTAAATAATATGGAAAGAGGCATCAAAGATAATGTTTCAAAGAAAATGAAATATGTTTTGGGTGTGGAAAAGGACATAAAGATAGTATTTACAAAGGAAAAGGTTCATTTAACCCAAAGGGTAAGGATAATAGTATTTTTTAGACATCAAAAACAGTTAAATGTTTTAAATTTGGAATATATAGGAATTATGAAAATTGATTCCCAATGGTAAGATCTCATGAAGAGAATCAGCATGGTCGTATGGGCAGTATTTATGTTTTAGATGATGAAGATAATACGAATGACATATGAGATGAAAGAATTATTAATGAATGAAATGATGAAACGTTTTCAATGTTTTATGAAGATATTGGAATGATTGAATATTTATCAATAATAATGTTGTATAAGTAATTTTAGGGTATTATTGAATAAAGAAACCTCTATGGATTTCTACACTATTATTTTTCCTTAGGTATGTGAAATTATATGTTGAATGGTACAGATAACCTTGGAAATTAATTGGGGTAATAATTTGAAAATACTTAGTTAATTGAAGGATAAACCTTAATATGATCATGATAATGATCTAATGATATTTTGGTTATGAATATGTAAATTAAATGTCAATTATTTCTTTATAACTGATTATGGATTTTTTGAAAAGTGGTTTATACTATCATGGATGAAGTTTACATCTTTTGGAATTAAGAATAAGGTAACACAAATGTTTTCAATATGGATATATGGTAATTCAGGTTATTATTAAGAGAATACATAATGAAGGTGTTCACATGTTTTGAATATGACCAACAAGAGTTACCCTATGATATATGGGAGATAATTGTTAAGCCGGTTTATTTCACCTCTTTCTAATATTTTAGATTTTCAACTTTAAAAAAGTATTATAAGGTTATCCATTTATAAAAAGTATAAGTTAAACCTCAGATTAATTTTGTTAGATTAATGTATTATCATACTATTGGTGGACTTATGCATATTTTATAACTTTTTATAACCATTTGGTTTTGATAACGATAGATGGAATTAATTATCATTCTATTTATGGATATCATGTTCTACTAACGCTTCCTGAATGACAAATTCAACTTCATTTCGTGGAATAAGAGATGAAGTTGAAATTTATCAAGGAACAAGGAAAGGATGAGATTATACTTAATAAAGTAAAAATTTCTTTTTATTATTCAACTCTAGGGAAACTAACTTAAAAGAAAAAATGTTACCCAAGTACTTTCATTTCTAATTAATCAAATGTCCCCTTAAATCATTGCAAATTTATGGCATTCTGATTGTTAACTTTATCCTAAACTTGTTCTCAATCACACTTCATCATAAATTGATGGTTATATTTGTCTTCCATATCCATGTTTTTACATTCCACCTACATTCTCCAACGTGGAAACCCAGTTATGAGTGAATTTGGATAATTGTTATGTTTCTCACATTCTTTTTTAAAATGATGTTTTGGTATCTGTTTTTTCGATGTGGGTTTCTATAAAAATAAATTTAAATTATTAATCCTTTTTTAACATAGAAGAATTTCTATTTTGAAATTAATTTTAAGGATGTTATAATGTAACACCTTGATATTTTTATGAGGTATATTTTTTTTATTTCACTAATTTCTTGTGTTTTATGCTACACTAAGATAAGCTTGCGTTATATGTAAAACCGAATTAGCTTGCGTTATACACAACACTATGATTTTCTTGTGTTACCAAAAAAATTTCATTATTTTTATATAATTCATTCAATGCAATGCCGAGTTTAAGTAAACAACAAAATATTTTTATTTTACTTTATAACCTAGTCATTATAATGGTTGGTATGAATAGTACCAACTTTCTTCTAAAAGAAGCTATTTTGTGTTTATAAAATAGTAAAATACCACTTGATGGGTTTTATTAATTAAATAAATGTTTAATATATTCAATATAATGTTTAAAATTCATATTATACATTTTTTATACATCATATAATAACAAATTCAATTCTTCAGATAAAAGAATTATTTTAAAAAAAATGCAGTTTTGCCGCCTCTTGATTTCATGCCTATTTTAAATATAGTTTTTGAAAATTTTATATATTCTATTTTAAAAAATAAATATTTCATTTTTAAGCATTATATAAAAATTTACTTTGTATGAATTTTTTATTTTTTTCTAATAACATCCATGTTTTGAAAAATATTAAAAATACACAAAATTTTAATTGAAAACTACTTTTTTATCGAAATAATTTATATGATTAAATTATATTATTTGATGGTTTTAAAGTATTTATAGGGTATATTTTTATCATTCAATATAATTTTTGTGATTGTAATTAATTTTATATTGAAAATAGATGTAAAAACATTTCAATCTTTTGCAATGTTTTAACTTTTAAAAAACTCGTTTTTCATTCCGATAATAGGAATAACTCTAATTTAATTACTAAAAATTTTGTGTATAAAATTTTGAAAAATTGATTAAATATTTGGAATCGTTTCATCCAAATTATGTCTGTAGTATCCTTTTATTATTTGGATTTTATGAATATTAACTTTGGTAATTTTTATTTACCATGTTTAAAGTTAAATCAGGTAAATTAGGTTAACAAATAATATGATAAGGATAATCAAATTATCATAAAACATGAAAAACTACAATTGGATGAATAAAAGTTGACCCTTAACACATAAGGATTATAATTTAAAAATTTAATGGAATCTGGTCAATGAAAATGTTATATATATTATTAAAATAAAAGAAACTAACAACATGTTACTGTATTATCTCTTATAAGTGGAATAATTTTAATATAGTAATAATTTTTAGATAAATTTGATAATAAATAGTCTATAAAAATTTAATGAAATTTTATACATCATGTTAATTTATTTAGAATTTTTATTTATTAAATAATTAACTTAAATTCTTATACAATGATGATGCAGAAATTATTTAATTATTAAGAAATAAATAAAACGATATTAAATAAAATGAAAATAAGAATTAAAAGACCAAAACACTTCCAAAATCTTATTTTTAGAGTATATATAAACCAAAATCATACAAGGGTAGATCTATTGATCATTGGATCCATATGAAAAATATTATGACACTTATAATATTTTATTTCAAGTGATGTTAAAGTTGTCACACTCATGTTTTAATAAATATATCATTTTTAATATAGGATTATAAAAAAGATATATTCTACTATAATTATTCCTTTTAAATATAGTAAACATATCTTAATCATAGTATTTTATTTTAAATTTTTATGTAAAAAAATATATTAAATAATTACACAATATTTATGTATTAATTATTTTATTAATGGAGATATCAAAAAAATGTTATTAAAAATATTAAAATAAATAAAATTTGGTCTAATTAGTATGTATAATTAATTTTATTTATTACCTTGACCCCATAGGTATATAATAAAAATATGTTTTTCAAGAATAAAATCTTTTCATGATATTTTTAAATATCCAAGAATTTAATATTGTTAAAATGGACACTATTGTTGTTTTTTCAAAATAATGTTTTATTAATTTTTTTTAAAATAATAGGTTTTTTATAAAAAATATGTAATAAATATGATGTCGTAAAAAATATTCTAAATTATTCATTTATAATCAAATTGAAATCAAATATTTAAAAATTACACTATTTTAATATTGAGAATTTTATTACCGTGGTTAAACATTAAATTGAATGACTAAGTGATAATTAAAATGATAAAGTTTTAATGGACATAAAAAAATTTCCAAAACTTTTTGGTTAATTATATTACAACCTTATATCATCTCATATTAGAAACTATGACATTTTAGATTTTTTGGATGTGTTTTGAGTTTATTATAAATTTAAAATTTTGGAGATTCCAAATGTGCCCCGCACCTCAATTATAAAAGGAAACCACCTCCCTCGCTTATTCAATTCACTTTGAGCCTTTAAGAGTGTTAATAACTAACCCTTTTCCCTTATAAACTTCCCTAGTCACATTCTAGAGTTTTTTGTCTTCTACAAATACAAACTCTAGTTCTTTATGAGAAGATTTAGAGGAAGCACGTCGAAGAAGAGGTGATCTCCTCTATTGATTCTTTCAAACATATTTATACTTATAATTAATCTTCATGAGTTGTTTCATTATAAAGTAATAAATCCATTATCACTTATATACTGAGATTTTTTTATGAATATTAAACAAAAATATTTCACTTTCTATCCATCCTATGAAAAATGAAATTTCCACGCGTGCGTACGTACGGCTTACCGTCTCCATGCTGTGGTGTAATCATTTTTTCACCACTGCCTTACTTGGATGAGAATAATGATAGAAATAATAAATATATATGAATATTATAACATGATATTGATTCTGAAATATTATAAATCATTCACTTCAATACTATTAATTAATTATGGTAATGATATCATCATCCGTGCATAGAACGATCTACCGCCACCACGATGTGATGTGATTCATTCTCCATGATCTTCATGAAAGAAAGATTATATAAATGAATAGAATGAATAAATATGATATATAAAATGTCAATATTATTTTTTAATGATATATATATTCCCTGTGTAAAATAATTAGAACTTACTTTACAAAACATGCATAATCAAATGAAGTATTTAATACACAAATAACAAGTAATAATGAAATGTTATTGAAAAGTTGATGATAATATGATCGTATATGATATAATAAAAATATATATGATATTGGAGTAATTAAATGAAATCATTTAAATCATTATAAAGGATTTTTGGATTTTCAAAAGGGATATCAGACTTAAGTTAGGGGATTATCTTGTCTCACTTTGATTTCTATGGGACATATACCTTATACACCACCTGTTTCTTTTGTGTGCTGTTTATGATTCCCTTGAATGTTTTTAAGATTCGTATTCTGAAGGTTATGGTATTTACATATTCTTATAATATTATTTATGTTATGATTCATATTATTTGATTGATTATAAAGTTTTAAGGGATAATTTCGCAATCTCATTATTATCTGATATTGTTTATATGTAAGTATTTACTTCGTATTATTTATCATCAATTTCCATGTTTTATAAAAAAAAATCATAAATTTTTTTAATATTATCCTATGGATGATTAAAGTCATTTTTAACCATTTTTTCATTTTAATACATTGTCTTAAAGGATTATTTATTTTATTTTCCAAATGAGGAAAGTTTTGACTTTTCTAAAAAAAGTATGAGAATAATGTTTTTATAACTTATATAGTATGAACTATTTTTTATGTTTTCATAATTAATTATTTACATGAAGATTAATTTACAGGATTTCAAGTTTAATTTCAAATAAATTCATTTCTTTTAAAATTTCATGCCATTTTGAGAACATAAAATTTTTTCTAAGAAGAAAGGATATTTTTCTCAAGAATTAATTTCAAGTTTTTTATCCAATTAATTTTCCATATAAGATGGCATTCCTTAATCGGGTTATGTTTCCAGTATACTATCCCTATTATTTATATGGATTGATTGTGTTTTTTAGGGAATTATATTTATGAAATCCATTTTTTATATGGATCATGTTATGATGGAATAATGATTAAGAAACCAATTTATATTACTTGGTTATGCTATGATGAATGATTTATATTTTGTGGCACTCGTAAGAATGATTTCATTATGAGATGGGTAAGACCTATATCCCCCTCGAATGCATTGGTTAAAGATTTATATCTCGTTAGATAGAAATGAATTGAATGAAAAGTAAATCTGGTTCATAAATATAGTACTAGAATGAAATGTAATCCCAGTTCAATAATAGACTTTTTCCACTATGATGGTCTTGGGAATGGGCCTTAGATAATACAGAAATTATTTTCTATGCTTATGTGTCTTCCACAATTCCATGTTTTTTCCAATTCTATTTTCTTATGGTTTATAATTCCATTATGATTTATGCCTTATTAACTTCCAAGGTTTATTTTATGAATCATGATTTTTATATTTGTTAAATTTGGTATGGTTTTAAGAATTTATGTTCATTTTTTACATTCTCATGTTTATGTTTTCCATTCTTACCCTTACTGAGCATTTGAGCTCATTATTTTCAAATATTTTCTTTTCCCCAGGATATAAGGAAATGTTTCAGGTAGGAAAAACTAAAGGTATGATCTTTATAAGAGATGTTAAAGATCTTACATCATGTTAGGATAATGTATTCCCAGTTTCCAAAGGCACTAAACTAATATAGTCTTTGGGCATCTGGTTGTGTCATGTATTAAGTATTCTGCAAAAGTAATATAATTTCTATGTACGTCAAATCTAGGGTCTTTTCAAATACATTATGCTAAAAAGGATTTATGGTGGAATACATTTTCACATAATAAATTCATTATGGAATTATATATTTTCTATTTTGAGGTTTATTATTTCCAATTGAAATTGATTAGAAATTGTTTGAGGACAATCATTGATTATTTATAAAGGAATTTTAGATAGACTTTAAATCAGTTGATTTGACACATGATTTAGTTATTATCTTGTTGATTTAATTAATTTATTTATATTAATTTATTAATTAATTATTTATTAGAAATTTATTAGGTGAATTTTTTAAACCATCATTTTAATTCCTAATTATCTTAAATTTCATTTAAAAATGAAATTCAGTTTATTTTTTTAATTTATATTATAGAATTATTTTTTTCTTTTAGAATGTTAACTTTTGTTTTGAATATTTTAAAATATTTTATCATTTTAATTTAATTTAATATTTAAAAATTTATATAATTTAAAGTCACTTTTTTCTATTTTTTTTAAGATATTTAAACACTAACTTAAAAATGTATTAATTAATTTGATTTTAGTTTTAATTTTAACCTATTTGAATGTAGTTTTTTATTTCAACTTAAAATTCGAGAATCAAAATAATTAATTGATTTTAATTTTAATTTTGGTATTTTAATTAATGTTTATTTTTATAATTTATACATATGTTTTTTTAATTCATTTTATTTAGTTGTTTTAATTTTTTATCCATTCAAATTTTAATTTGAGTATTATTTTAATAATTAATTTAATTAGTTTTTAATTTTTCTATTTTAATTTTTTATTATTTATATTAATGATAATTATTAAATTTTATATTTTTTGTTTAGTGTTGGAGTTTACTACTATTGGGATGAGTATCTGTCGTTGTAACATGGGTATCATCGCCAGACTAGATCCGTCATTAGACTCCCATATTCCAACAGTATCAAACCATGAATCTAGTGGCCGCACAACAGTGGTACCACCACCGGTTGACGTCTAGTGGTACCATGCATATGATACTACTATAAACATAAAAAAACCCCTACTTTGCATCAACAGAACTACAACCAAAACCATCCAAATTTGTGACCATCAGCCAACCATCTGCCAACCCTTCTTTCCAGCATCTACTACTGTCGCACCCTACGATCGCAGAACATAGCATCGTAGCCACCACTAAGCCTTCTTCCACATGCACATATGAACCACTTTCATCCCCATATCCATGCTACCATTATTCATTTTATCATTTATCTCACTATTAATGGATCCACTATTTTTCAAATCACACCCACTGTTAGCTGACTAAAGCCACTCGTAGCACCCCTACTTCCACCGCCACAGACGACCCACCACAAGTATCTCCTCCCAACATCCACCACTTCTTTATCCATAATCATGAATGGTTAAACTAGAGACTGAACCTATTCCACCCTAACTATTGATGTACTTCCCACCATCAATTCATCCCTTAATCAAACCATAGCCGCCAGAGTTATCCCACATGCACTACCTCACTTTTTATTGATCCCCCACCCAGAGATCTCGATCTGAAACCCATAGAAACCCCCTTTTGTAATAACAATACCTTGATCCACCCACTCCATTACATTCAATAAACCTCTACCAGAGATGAAAACCAACGTATGCAGTGAACTAGGATCTACATAGGCCAATTACAGAAGAATCCCACCTCACCTCCTCAAGAAGAAGATGCTCATCACTTGATGCTGATAAAGAATCTACCACCAAGCCTCACTGATGCATACCTCATTGGATGCATTGTAGAAAGGCCACTACCAAGGTAACCAAAAATCAAGATTCCATAAACATGCCCCCTCTCTTCTAGATGAATATACCACAACATCGAACTCGTGGGAGACCATTTATTTGAAGGGCCACCACAGTGGATCTTCTCCCTTTAGTGGAGAAGAAACCCCCATGTGGTAGGGTTAAAGAAAATAATAATAATAATAATAATAATAAAAAAAAGAGAAATAATAAATAATAAATAAAAATAAATAAATAAATATGATAATAATAATAATAATAATAAATTTGATAAATATTATTAAATAAAAATTATAATATAATTTATATTTAAATCTAATAATAATAAAAAAATAAAATTACAATTTATTTATTTATTTATAAATATATAATTATATAATTAAAATAATAAAAAATCTAAATGTATTATATATTTATTTATTTATATGATAATAATTATATTTATAATTATAAATGTTATATATATTATTATTATTAAATATTATTATTATTATTATTTCTCTAAATATATTTCTTAATAATTATTTTAATGATAATAATATTGTATGTTGTTTTTAAAGTTATCATTTTATAAATATTATTAATAATTATTATTTATTTATTTATTCATTCTTTGATTTTCAGTGCATCTAGGCTCATACTAGCCTCTATTCATTTTCAATTAGAAGAAATGTATTAATGTCATAAGGATTAGAGGATGTTGCAATATATATTCAATGACTTAGAGAATACTAAACATAGTCAGTGCACACTATCGGTGATGAAATGGTGAAAAAAAAAGTTAAATTATGGGGGGAGTGGGAAGAAAGAGAGGATTGACATTTTTAAATTAAAAAATTTTGAGACGAAATTTTTGCAACACACCACTACTAATTGAGGAGCCCTGGACTTTGAGTGGGAGGGTGAGACAGACTAGAGGGGTTCAGGATTCTCTTTAATGTGGAGTTCTCTTCCCCGTATTCTTTTTCTTACTTCATCTAGTTATGTTATTTGAATATTTTTTATGTGGTTCTATTCTATATATATTTGGAGATGATGTTCGAGTATTTTTAGTGTGGGGATTTTAATTTTATGGGTTTTAATATTTTTTCTTCCTCACATTTATTAATTTTTAAAATTCAAAAATTGATCAGAGAGATCAATTATAGAATATTAAAAAATTTCTTTCTCACCTCTCATTTATAATTTCAAAACATCTAAAATGTTTAGCGATATTTCATCTAATAACATCTTCATTGAATTTTAAAAAAATTCAATAGTTCTTAAAATAGTGATCTTCAAGAATCATTCTTCTAAATTTTTTATATTATAGAAAGGGTGATTAATCAAACCCTTTTTCGAGAGTGAATATTTAATTCAATTACATTGATACAAGAAACTATTTAAACAAGTATGTAGAAATTCCCCTATCCAAAAACATCATCTATTTTTCAACTCCTTAACACCATTGAAACCATTAATACATCACACACTTCAATAAAAATATGGACATCCAACTTTCAAACATCAATGAATTTCTTGTTGTTTTCAATAGATTTGAGATAAAATAAATCCCTAGAACATTCACCCTCCATACCTTAGGTTTAGCCCTTCACTACTATACAATTGTAGGTTTATAAATGATATTTTGAAGATCCTAATGACCTATAACCCTATCACTAACCCTAGTAACCTGGAGCTAGTTCATTCTACCATTACAATTTCATGAGATTGTAGGAGTAACATCCTAAAGGACTGAAGAGTTTAGTAGTCTTGGTAAACTAGATATATACATGTGTCTTACATTACATTTTAATATAGAAGTTGAAACATATTTTTTGCAATAATTTCATTATTACCTATAGTATAATCATTAATATATGTGATAGTAAACTTAATAAAATCCTAGGGAATGGAAAAAATATATAAGTGTGCTCAAATACCTAGTAAGGTTTAAGTACGTTGGATTCATCCATGAATCCATAAGCATAATAAATTTGGAATGTAAATAACTGAACAAAAATTCCATTTAAATAACTCAATTGCATGAATAGATAATTCAATATCAATAAGTAAAGGTAAATAACTTATCACAAAATCCATATAATCAATAATATGATAATGAAATTCATTTAGATATAATATCATAATAAAAATATCCTGGACAATAATAATAACTAAAATGAAGGAAATTCTAAATTATTAAATGTTTTGATTCCAAGGAACATGAAAAGTTTATTGTCAATACCATTAATAAGAGGGTTTAGTATACAACTATCCAGACCATTCACAATAAAATTTAAAACATACTGATTATAAAAGCATAGGTTTTGTCCAACTGATTGTTTCTCATGAAACTACCGATGAATCGAGGGGATTGAATTAACTTTCCCCCAACCCATTCCATACCTATCATAAGAATTATTAATATATCAAATAATGGATTTACTTCATTAATAGTATACATTATCATCATTTATCCATATTGAGTAAAGTATATGTATTTATCAATATTTCCCCATTTAATAAAATAACATTTAAAGTAAAAACCATATGTGAAAATGCTATATGGTTTAAAGAATAAACATATCCATGATAAATATTCTTCAAATTTAGAGGAAATATAATTTCTATAGGAAGTGAATAATTCAAGGTAAATTTAATAACAACCAAAATGAATCAAGGATGTGAATTCCAATACATTCCTTTTTCAAAGTGAACATAAACCATCCAATTGAAGATCAAGGATGGTATAAATATAATATATACCCATTAGAGTAAGAACAATTTTACATTTAAAATAAATTTTGAAATGTGGTTATGAAAAATAATGTATGATATGATCGTGTAGATGGTAGTTCATACGTACACATGAGTAATGTTTATATTTTTTCATTGATAAGTAGATAAAGGAGGTAAGAAATATTTTACCTTTCAAAAATGATGATAATATCATATTTACAATATTATGTACTTATATATATATCATCAATGTCGTGTGGTGATGAAAATAGTGTTGCATCTCTTCTTGAAGATGATATTCCACACATACACGAATGATGTTATCATATTTGCACGAGTGAAAAGAAAATCAATAAAATGATATATATTACCTTTTAAGAATTATAAATATGGAATGAATATAATAATAATTTCATTTTTATCACATATAATCATTAAATTTATCTTTATCAGCTTCCATGTGAAGAGTTGGTGAATAAATAATCAAATCACTTCGTGATGTGGCAGTCCATCATACACACAAGTTATGTTATCTCATCTCCTATGAAATTAATGAAATAAAGATGTATATATTTGATATGGTGAATCTATATATATAAACTTTTTATAAATATCATATATATATATGTATATATACTTTATATCCATCATCATACCCACCCTTGAATGGTGGTAATGTAAGACTGAATTACATCGGTTTGTGTCACAGAAGTCGACCATATACACGAACGATGATTTTGTTACCTATTAGATAAAATTGGGGATCATTTTAGGTAAGTAACTTATTATAATAAAATACCATTATATAGAATATACTAATGTTATTATAGCCTCATGCTTTAATAAAAATTACAGGACATAGTGAAATAAATAAAATAAAGATTCTTATTGAAAAATATTGCCTCTTCTTTGGGTATACTTATTAGGGTTACACAAAATGATTCCTAGATTAAATTTAGGCCAAAGATAAGGATTATAGAATGAGGGGATGGACTTTGGGGGATGATTTGGGTAGTTATTTTAAAATAAAAAATTCTAGTGATGTGTGAATAAGTGAGGGGAGTGAGTGCCCTTTTACAGCTGAGGAAGACTGACATTCTTATAAATACCCCAAAATATTCACTATTGGGAGGTCCATATTATCACAAGTGGCTCCAATTATTATAATTTAATGTTTTTAGAGATGATATGTTTGATAAAAATTTCCAACACACATTGAAACGCATGTTTTAAATATATTTTTCATTAACATCTATGTTTCTTTTTTTAAAAAATTTTGGGTTTTCACTATAGTAACTACTATTCTAACATAGGTAATTTACCCATTATAGCTAAATTAAAGACAGATATTTTATATAATTTAGAAACTGATTATAAATATGAAATCCAATTTATAAATTTAAAATTCTATATGTGTTGATAATTTATTTTAACACAAGCACATGATCGTGAAAAAACATTATTTTAACCTTAACAACCCTAACATAGTTTTTTATTATTTAAGGATCAATATATTGATCATAAAATAAATATTGGTCCATGAATGGAACCCACTTGGTATTTATTTTAATTTAAAAATCACATTGTGGTATATTGAATTTTTGTAGTTTTAAATCATTTAATAAAATATAATTTATCAGAAAACAGCATTACTCTTAGTTTTCACATTATTTATTTAAATTTGATTTAAAAATATCAACAAAATTATGGAATTAGAATATATTATATTATAACCTATGTAAAAAAATTTATCCATCTATAAAAATAATTGAAAAAAAACTATTCATTCAATTTACATCACTTCTATTATTTTTAGTATTAGTTATTTTATTTTTTATTAACTAAATAATTACTATGTTTTTATTTATTAAGAATTGTAAGTAAATAATTCATCTCAAAAAATAAAAAATAAATTATTATGATAATAAAAACTCATTTATATTACAAAATAGTATGTATAACCAAACCAATGTTGTTTTTAATCTATCCCAAATCATTGTAGATATTAAATGGAAGAAAAGTGTCATTTTTGTCTTTTTCTTTACTTAACTTATTATATGGTTCATATTTAATGTAAAATGGATTGTAATTTCCATATTATAGATATTTTTTTAAAAGATCAATATAAACTCATTAAATAAAATTAAGATAAATTTTAGGTCAATTTAACTATTATCATTCTATTTTAACCCCATGGTAAATCCATTTTTACCTTAACCATAGTAATTAATTTTAAATACATTCACTATTCATTTGGGTAAAAAATTAACTTAAACATATTATATATTATAAATACATATTATTTTAAATATATAATTAAATTTTCTGAATTGGGAAATTTTAATTTAAAATTGATTGTGCATATGTGAAATAAATGATGTTATAAAGTGAAAAAGTTCAAAAAATTACAAATATTTTATATCTAAATTCAATATAAAAATGAATACAATTGAGTAAATTTTTTTGATTGAAATATATTTGGTATAATATTACATTAAAACAAATCAATATTATACTTTAACAATATAAATAATTTAAATGAATACATAGTTTTCAATTAAAATTCATTATTTTTCACTATTCATCAAGAAATAAAACATTTTAGAAAAATCCCAAAAATTCACCCTGATTGAATTTTGGTATTATAATTTCAAAAATAAAGTTTATTTTCTTATATAAATTTTATAATATTGGTAAAAAAATCAAATATGTGTGCAATGTGTGACTAAACTGTCTATTACAAAAATTAAAGTTTTTTAGAAAAAAATTATTTTTCTTTTAAGTGGTTATTATTTTATTTATAATCAATAAATAGATAATAATTATGTGAAAAAAATATTTTCATCAGGTATTTAATAATATTCATTCCATCCATTCCAATAACTATGTGATAGCTTCTATATTAAATAATAATAATAACAATGTATTGTTGTTCGATAAAAGTCGGTCTTGCGTGTAACGTGTGATAAAATAAGTATTGAATACATTGAAAGTAATATAATATAATTATTATTTATTAAATATTAATTATTTAGTTATGTCTTCGGATGTTATATTAAATTCTACACTTTATTTTGTGTGGAATACATGCTATCAAATATGATTTTTATATATTAAAATTTATTAGTTTTACATTCCTTGAAATTTAATGGATAAAGTCTCAAGAGTAGGTGAGTTGAGGAATTTAAAATATTACACAAAATTAAACCTAATCTTTTAATTATTTTTTATAAATCCATTATATTTTAAAAAAATAAATGGGATTAAAATGATCTTAAATAAATAGAATGTTACATGATATTTTTATAGTTGTTTCAGGATATAAAGAACATCACCTAGTCCACTACATGAACACCCTATATTGTATTAATGATTTTCATTTAGTTCCTTTTCCAAGGGATCTCTCAATTGAGTTAGAGCAGCTGATACTTAGTATAATGTTCCATGTTCTTTTACTGGGATCTCACTTATAAAATGTATTTTATCAGGGCCTAAATATATTTTAATAGGGATCTCATAATTGAATATAAAAATTTAATACTTAGTCTCCACAACTAAGAAAATGTTGATTACTCTTATAACTAAAATATAATGAGATATAGAAATTTTAATATAGTTCTTCATACACCTATAATCTCTAAAATATAATAGATTATAAGTCTTATTCCATATAATAAGTAATTCATCATAGTAAAACTCTAAAAAATATTTGTGTCGAATCATTAAGGTAGAATATAAACATCAAGCTTCATTATTTCTCTATCATTTTCTCTCTCTCGATTATTCTTCTATTTTAGTTAGTTATAAAATAAATATGAAATACTGTAGATAAATAATAATTGAATATACAGTATATATGAATTCAATTTTCTTGTTTTAACATGATTTTTATATGTATCTTTCGTTAAACTATTTAAAGTAGTATATATATGAAGAAATAATTCTCACTATTTGAGTATAGCTTCCTTAATAACTCAAAATAAACAAGTAAAATAAATCCTTATTGTTCTCCTAGATAATAGGATAAACATTGAAAAAAAATTACCCAAAAATAATCATAGAATAATCTAAATAAAAAACATTAAATAGATAATATATAAAATTTAAGGTAATCTTTTGAAATATCAGTATTTTCAATCCATGATAATTATTATAAAACTTTGAAATAATATACATAATTCGAGCACCTGAAATTTTCATTTAAATCCTTTAATTCAGTCAGTATAAAACCTAAAATAATCTGATATAACATATTTAAAATTCCAAAAAACTGAATCCAAATATATGAATCATTTCCAAAATTATCAATCATATACAATGAAAAATTATCTATCATAAATAATGATTGATAATTCATCTTCATACTACTTCGTAAATAAAGGTAATCTATACATGATGCATAAAGGTTAAAACATTATATTTTTTAGAAAACCTAAATGTATATTCTCTAAATATGAAAAGGTTAAATATGAATGTATCTTTATATATAAAATTAAAACATGAATATGTAATCGTATATACTTCACCAAATTTCAACTTAACCATCATACGTAAGAGAAAAACTCTGATAACAACATTTTTAGCTGTAGCAAAATTTTTATTAGTTTTTCCTTCTACCAAAACAATTATTCTTCAAGATTAATTATTTTTCTATATCTTATAAATTATTTATAATTCAAAATATTTTTTAACATAAAATTAAAATACTTCTAAAAAGATATTTTAAATTTTTTACTTTCAAAACACCTACACAGTAATACATAAGATTAATTTCCTTTCACAATTCTTAAAATTTTCCATCTTATTTAAACATAATCCAATATTAAATTACAATTTAGTTTTTGAAATATCTATTACATAAGCTTCAATATTAATTCCATACCATCATTAACAGTTTATAACATTACTAATTTTTACAAGCTCCCAATTCATTAGAGTAAAATATTAATAATAAAATTCATCACCTTGTAAAGTATCAATTTATAAGATTAATATCCTTCATTTTGTTTTCATGGACATAAGAAATTTATTTAATAAAAAATATGAGAAACAAATAAAAATAATAATTCTATAATATAATTTTGAGTAAAAATGAAAAATTATAATAATTTATAATAATCAAGAAATATAAATCAAAGTGATAGGATATGTGTAAAATATATATGTTTAAGAGAGTGGGATTATTAATTATCAAATCATGAACAAGTGGTAAGTATCCAGCCAAAAAAATAATTTATTTTTGAGAGACTATATATATTTTATCTCATTTTGAGTATTTATAATATGGTTTAAAACTATACATTTATACAGTCTACAATTTAGCAATATCCTGAGAGGCGATAGGTCTTATGGTCATATAATTAGGTCGAACTCTATGACTTTTATACATAGGGAACTAATGATGTTCCATTTATGACTTTGATTCTATTACCAATGTTTTTATTTTTATGTTTATCCATCTAGGTCCATTATGTTTTTATTTTATTTTTATACAGTTAGAATAGATGATGTGCCATTTAAAGTCATATTCTAAGACCAATGTTGTGTATTTTAATATCTTGAAATATATAACAATTTTATTAATTTTAAGTTCATGAAACTAGGACAATTTTTCTTTTTAGTTTAATATCATATGACTAAGACCGGTTCCAAGAATTTTATAATCATATGGAATGGACTATTTGGTTTTAATGCCTAGAATTTGTCTAGTGTGGGACCTACACATGAGTGGTCCTTTTTGGTTTGGCTTTCCAGGTTAGTTAGGTAAAGGTTGATCGATGAAAAAATATTATTATAAGACATTTTATATCGATGGATAATTTATTATACATAAAGAGACTAATTAAATACACTAAATAGGATCTCAGTGAACATGGAGGCGGTTTTGAATAACAAAGATGTGTTAATTGAGATATCATGGCAAGTAATGCTTCCAATAGTTATATAAAAGGAATTATCCTCATTATCAAGGGGTTTAATGATTTATTTCAGCCCAAAGACTGTATTAGTAAGAGTAAAAATAGTGGGTAACCCTTTATCAATGAAATATAATATTGAAATAGAGGACATGAGTCTGCATATTGATCAAATGATGTATTTTAAAATGATCTAGAGGATTCCTTTAAGGGTATTGAAATTGGTTTAATAGTTCCTTAAAAGACTTTTGGGCCATTTATAAGCCTAATATCTTTAAGATAGATCTTTCATGAAGTGGGTTACCATATGGAAAACTATATATATATAGACATTTTTAAATAAGAGAAAAGGTACTTCAAGAGGACTATTATTTTTATAATATTTTATTATTTAGGAAAAATAATGGGTTACATATGGTGTATGGTGGTTTAACACCGTCCACAAATATTATTTTTTATATAGTACAACACCCTACAAGGGATATCCATGGGTCCCATCCCAAAGGGCTAATGTGTACAAGGCTTAAAAAGTTTTTTTATGGAGGATGATCGAATTTTATGTCTTTTCTAGGAGGGACCCTTATCTTTTTATAAATGTATTTAAAGTATACATGAGGGAATTATTATTTTAATATTTTTTTGTGAAAGGATTTCTCACAAACAATTCAATTTATCAGACTGTATGCTTCAAAATTCACCAAGCATGTTGAAATTCATGTTGATGTGTCTATTTATCCTAAATTTCTAATTTTTGGTGACCCATGAATTTTATGGATTTTGGCTATGTAATATATTCATGATCATAATATGTCAACACCCCTCTACCGTAAATGACATGTGTAGTGAATAATTCCTAGAGGGTAAGTAAGAATAGTTCCAAAGCTTTAAAAATTATGGAAAGGCCACATAAGATCCCAAAAAGCACATAGGTATTCCACATTCACTATAAAACTGATGGAGGTTCTAATTATGAGCCTTCTTTTAGCATAATTACACCCATCATCATGTCGTAAATAAAATTTTAACTGTAAAAGTGTCTAGTAGTTACATAAGATAAGGATTCATTCAATGTCTTAATTAATGATTAAATCTTACATAGAATACCCATTTGAAATTATTTAAAAAATTATTTTTTTATCCTATTTTCTCCCAAATTTTTCCTCTACATAGGAAAAAAAATATCGGATGATTTTCGAGTTTCAACACACCCTCTTAATAGAAGAGGTCTCGGACTATGATAATGGTTGTGTGAAAAGGGATTTACTTACATTAATTAAATCCTAAAAATTATAAATATAATATTTAATAAATATATGAATTCTTGATTAAATTGGATATATATATACTAAAATTTGTGTACATCCAAACTCTGTGGACTCATTATTGTGATTTTTGAATCAAAACATGAGGCAAAGAGATGAAAATGGGTAAAACTATGTCATTTAATGGATTTATATGTAGAACCATTTCAAAACACCACTATACATAAGTCTCAATTCTAGACATTAAAAAATTAAACCCTATAATAAAGACTCCATAGCATGTTGGGTAAAAGGAATTGGAATAAATCCCTATTTATTCTAATAAATTTATGTCTTCACCTCATGTCCCACCATTGGATCGAATCTCACATAGGTTACTTAACAATGTGATGAACCAACATTTCACCCAAGTTACCCTTTTGAATCTGTTATTATCATTTTATGTTGGTCAAACACCCAAAATTTTATCATCATCTAGCCCTCTACCTCTATTAACCTTCTCCAATGACTAGACTATTTCCAATATTCATGTAGCCTTTACGATTATGTATTAATTTGGAAATGAGAATATTAAATCTTACAAAATAACTCTCATGAGGTGGTCCTATTCATATGGTGGATCCTCAAAGTTTTTTCAATCATGTATATCTTTAATAATTAATATCCTTCATCTTGATAAATCCATAGTGCACCGATAATACATAAACCCTAGTATGGTTGTATAGATAGAAATTACATTCCCTAGCTTCATTTTTTGAATAAGCATGGCACATTGACCTGGATTTTTCATATGTTTCTTTTAGGTATTTAAAACATTGGGTCCCATCCTTTATTAGTACCCCAATACTATTAGTTGTGTATATTTCTAGGATTTCCTCATCCCATGCAACCTACATGGATTAATCCTTAAATCTTCACTTAGTCCATCAGCAAGTTTAATCTATATAGGATTATCATGTTTAATTATTATAATCAAGATAATCCTAGGTATACATCTCCTAACTTTACTATTTATATGACATTAAACAAATTTACACATTAGTCTTCTTTTTTTTACTATAAAATTCACAACATTGGTCTTAGTTCCATAACCATAAAAGTAAAGGCATCGATCCATGTTGCATGATATAGAAAAATATTAGTCGTAGATATATGACCATAAAAGGTAAAAAAAATTCTCATCACACAACCTTATAACTTATAAAATTTACACTAATCATGTGGTGATAAACTATATATTGTTCTTTTTTTATAATCCTCAAATAGTAATCCTTTTCCATCTAGGTATTAATCCTTTTTATATTTATTCAAACAATGACTCCAACCCATATGGGTTTTGATTTTACTATAGGGTATATGTAGAAATCACTCTATATTCCCTATCCCAAAATTGTGGAGCCTTTGTAATCTCTAATATCATACACCCTTTTTTATGGTGTTAAATTCTAGAGTGTCTTATTTTAAAAAATTAAACTATAGTGTAATCAATATGTAATTTCAAATATAGTATAACATTTGTCCTTATGTATTATTATGTAAAATTCATTAGATTAAATTAATAACTTTCATTTAAAAGGTAATATTTATGGTTATTAATAAGAATTTAAAAAATATTCTTATATGTGAGTCTTCGATAAGAAATAAGCACTTTGTGGGATTATTTGACCTCTCATCCTCTCAATTTCAACACACAATCCCTAAGAAACCAAAAACAAAGTGTTAAATGGGAACATAATAAATAATATCATGAGATTATTGGTTTTTAAATTATTTTTAGAAGTATTAATATTAAATTTATGTCTCATATCATTTTACATAAAATGATTTCCTCTGTAATTAAATATTTTTAATTGAAACTATTTTTTTTAGTGTGTTGTTTTTGAAATAAAGTATATTTTTCATTGATTTGTGTTTTTGTTTTTATTATGGAGTCATAAAAAATATATTTAATATTATAGAATCTTTTTTTGACCCATATATTAATTGATGAGATTAAATTTATAACAATATTTCGATTTCATTTAGACTAATGAATATGACTGTGAGAAAAATAAGTTTAACTATGCTCGAATAAATTTTGAATAATTATTGTGATATTAAATCCTTGATTGCTGTTATTATACCTTATAATTTTAGTTTTAAATTGATTAATTTAATTATGATTATGATAAATTTTATCTCGATAAATTTATAAATTACTAATTTATTTTACATGACATTTTAGTTATTAAGGGAATGTGTTAGGATCACGTTTACACTTTTTATTTTATTGAATACATTTTAAATTTATTATAATTATGGTAGTAAATAGTTTAACATTAAAAATTTAAAAAATTGAAATGATTAAGTATTACTGATAAGAATAATATGGTTCAAAAACATGTTTTATTTAATGATTTGATGAATCATTGCAGCACTAGGAGAGATATTATGTAATGTAAAATTTTCAAATTATTAAATTATAGATTATAAAGATATGGTGTAAAAGAATGTTAGATTGTAAATTGAATAGATTTATATTTTTTATATTAATTTTTCATTATTTAAAATTTTGGACATTCATGATATGATTTAACTAGATATTTCAACATTTAATGGTAAATATAAATTATAGAAAAAATAGTTTTTACATGGATGAAATGTGATAATGATAAAGATATTGGTGGGTTTGATAATATCTCATAATATGTGTGATTAAATAAAAATTTATCATGAGAAAGAGGTATTATAAAATTTTATAGATAATTTTTAAAGTTTAACTTTCATAGTTGAGTATATTTAATATTTTTATGTGCAATATGGTAAAATGGAATGTGTTTCATTAGTTTAAAATCATGATTTAAGTGAATTTTATATTTAATTGGTCAAAATATATAAATTTTTGGATAACATGTCAATATGATGGTTTGGAGTTTTTATATCCTGGGATTTGAACTTTTTCTTATTTCTCTATTGATAAATGATTTATTATCATGATTTGATTATCTTAATAAAACCATATGAAAATAAAACGATAAATATGAATGAAAATTATTTTAAAAATTTTATTCATATAATGAGAATGATGTAACGAAGATACTTTTTGATTAAATAATGATAAAATGTTCTTTATAGAGGAATATTAAATGAGTTATATTGGTTATATTTCATATTAAAGGTTAATTTAATTCTTAGAGAAGTCTGTAATTACTAAAAAGGCTGGGGTCAAAACCAGTTTTATTAAAGAAAGAAAACAAAATGGTACAAGTAAAATAAATGAGGGGGTTAGACAAATCAATTATGCCTGCAGCCAAAATCCAAATACCAAAAATGAAGTGTCAATAAGAAAATAGATTAAAAATCATAATCATTTTGATAAGAATCAACATATTAACCTTAGTAAGTTTCCTCTCTAATGGAGATAAACATATTACAATACTTTATGTTTCCAAAAACCAAAGGTCTAGACATTTTACTAATAGAAGGACTAAGGTGGGTGTATTCCTTCCTAGAACTAATTTTACTCATAGTATCATTTGAGATTCCTCCATAATATAACCTCTTACCTTAAATCAGTTGATCCCTATAAGAAGATTTATCCTTCAATGCCTTTCCACTTTCTTCCAAGCTTGAAATATCTCCCCATTTACCAATAATTCATTAGGTCTTTACACATACTTTTTGGTTTGATTACAATCATCCTGTATAGAATCAAATCCCACCTCAATGGGATACACACTCAAGAATTTTTATTTCATTGTGTCATCAATCTGTCCCTCTTAAATTTCATCTAAATGTAAAAAATATGTCTCAAACTAAAGAAGACCAACATCTTCATGTGCGTATAAACACTCCTTGGATAACCTCTACTTATCCTTCTCAAAATAAGAAATCTAATCCCAAAAGGGACCTATATTGAGGCTTTTTATATGAAATAAAATGACTCTTCAAAAACCATTGTATATCCATGAGATTCATAAATATTTTAATGATCTAAATAATCACCTTTATATTGAACTAAAAAAGTTTCATTCAATTCATAGTTACCGGGACACCACTTTTGAACACTAAGAGAAGGTTTTTTTCCAGTTTCCATCTTCTTAAGGGCATCCTACATTAAGTTCTGGAATACCCAATATCCTTACAAATAGAATAAGAGAAAGTTATGTTCTAAAACTCAAGATGGATATTTAAATCCTCATATGGTTTTTCTAACACAACCAACCTAATAAAAGTATAATTCTAGTGAAATTCTGTGATAACATGAGAAACGTATCCAAAACTAACATGATTTGTGTTTCAATTTATTTTAATCGGAACTCAAAATGTTAAATTGGTTTCAAATAAGATCATAGGGTCCCATAAAATCTATTTTAAGACAAAAAAATTAGGACCCATATTATCACAGATGTATTTCTAACCTCAAACGTATTAAATATGGTATTTCAATACCGTATACATATTATACCATCTTTTAGGGAGATTGAACCAAATCTACAAGATCTCTTATTTATTTCTAAACATGGAAAAATAAATTGGTAGAATTTTCTCCAAATTATAATTCTTTTCAAGTATGAGCATCCCCTAATCGAGGAAAGTTTCATTACCAAATCCTCATGATTCCATGGATTTTTAACCTTTAGAAGTACGACTCGATTGATGATGGAATGAAGACAATGTTCTATCCTCTCTGAGAATGCATCATACCTCACCATCACACAAGTGGTATCTCATTTTTTAATGATCCTACTAGAAATTTAATTCAGGAAGGGAAGATAAAAATACATTCTTGAGATCATAGGAATTACCTTCAACCTCATGCTTCTCAGGAACCTCTATGGAGAACATCCATGAAAAGTTTGATGGATTGTAATCATTCATCTAGGCATCCATACCCGATGATATCCTAACCCCTTATAGATCACCATCCTAATTTTTTTCTATAAAAGAAACCTTAGTCTGAGACGCTGGCTGAGCATATTCACTAGATATTTGTTCAAATCATAGGAAGTGTGGAATATCAATTTGAGAAAACCCTAGGATCCAACTTCACTGATGAGAAGCTCCCATGAAAGGAAGATGAATTGAATGATTTGTTTTATTGAATAAAATTTGTTTTGTTATATTTTATAACTTTTACTATTGAGTTTTGATGAATTGTTGGAAAAGATCTTGTAATATTTCATATTTCATAATAGGATAAAACATCTTTAAATATAAAACTTATTGATTGATCATTTATGAAAGGGTAAATGATTTTTTCCCATAATGGACATATTTGGATTTTATTAGGTAACTTTTATCTTTAGTGTGGTATGAATAATTATTGTTATATAAATGAATTTTTTAGTACTAATGATGGTTGCATTTGGAAATTATTGATCAAACACCTTGAAATGAGTCATTATAGATCATGTTTCGAGGATAGTAATCAGTTGTATCAATAATTATTTTTTAAAATACCAAAGTTTTTTTAAAATTTTCACTATATAATATTAGAATTCTAAATTTAATATAGGAAATATCAATTGTTTTGTGATAATATTTTTTTAAGGATTTTATCTATTTTGGGAAGTGATTAAATAAATCATTATAATTGTTTTGTGATTTTTAAAATGGATTCGGTACTAGGATTTGTTTTAATCATCATTTGAATATCGTTATTATGGTAGAATGAGAGAAAATAATTAATTATGGATAAATGATTTATAATATTTTATTTTACTAATAAATTATATATGTTATAGTATTCATTTTAAAATGGAAATTTCTGTAGTGGGGATCCTCATGTGAGTTTTTTGTGTGTGTGGCTTGAGGAAGAGTAAACTAGGAACATATATAATCAAAACTTTTATGGGAAATTTTTAGGTAATTAAGAATTTTATTTCAATGTTTTTGGATTAGAAAGTAGACTTGAGTTTTTCATGGATTTATTTATTCATTGGTGAAACTCGGTAACTTTTCTCAAATATGATAAGTGTTATAATGGGTAATTTAGACCAACTTTATGGGTTTCAGGTATGCATTGAGTTTAATTTTATTATTTTTTAGAATTACCATAGATTATTTTGGATTGGATTTGGATATATATAAAGGTGTGGCAGAGTTTTTTATTAAAATTTTATTATTTATTTAAATTATATTTTACTACATATGGTTACAAAGACTATGCAATCTACCAGTGAGAGTGTAACACCCTAATAGTTTATGAGAAGTATATTTTTTTATGTCATATGTTATAAGCAACATCAAAGGAATATTTCACTACACACAACACTATCTTGGCTTTATTTACACGCAATCACGACCTTCCACGATAGCGTGTGTTGTACGCAATACCGAGTTTCACTAAACAACAATATGCTATTAAAATATTATATAAAATATCTGTTATGAATAGTAATACCCACTTTTTAAAATTTTATAAATTTTATATTTCAAAATGGACTTAATTTATGGATTCGAAATATCGAAATTAGCCTAGGCTGAAATTTTGGTATTTTTCTAAAAACTTTCAATTTTTGAGGAATAGTGAAAACACTGAGTTATTGGTTAAAACCGAAATTTTATTTAAATAATAATTTTTTTATTTAAATTTACTTTAGATCAAAATAGATACATAATAATTATATAAGTTAAATATAATTCATTGGATTCATTTTATAATAATTTTAGATATATAAAAATTTTATTGAACTTTTCACTGTCTTTTACTCACCTCTTAGGAGAATTTGAAATTGTACATAAAAATTAATTTTACCGCTTTTGTTAGTTGAATTTCAAAAATTCGAGAGACATAGTTAATATCAAGGAGTAAAATGTGGTTCAATAAGATAAAAATAATTTTTGGTGAATAGTAACTTTTTACTTTTATTTACCACGGCTAAAAGTAAATAGGGTAATTAAGGGTAAAAATGATATTATTATTACCCTAACACAAGTCCTAATTCTATTGGATAAGTTTAATTCGACCAAAAACAACCTTAGTAATAAAATATTACCCTTTAGGTCCACTTTGATTAGATTAGGACACTTATTATTATTTTATTTAAAGAAGAGTTAAAAGAGTTAAAATCAAAGTTTAATAAGTAAAACATTTTTAATATAGGGTTATAAATAAGATAAATTCTACTATAAATATTCATTAGAAAGATAAAAATATTTCCTACATAATGGTTTTTTATTTATAATTTTTAGACATTAAATAATTTAATTTATTTATGACACAATGATGATGTAGTAATTACCTTATTAATGAAATATTAACATAATTGATGTTATAAATACCAAAATAAATGTAATTTGAGATTTTTTATGAATTACACTAATTCTATAGGTTAATATGACATGTTATTATTGATTTAATTAACTATTTTAGAACTAATCATGCTGTTATGATTTTCACAAAAATCAATTACCAAATAGTTTCAAAATTGACATAAAATTGTGTTTAAAACAAATATTATATTATTAATTGATATTATATTACTAAAAATCTAAGGTTCGGAAAAATTACTTATATAAGGTGATATATATTAATAATTAACCACTTGGGGTTCGTTTTTATTGTTATATAAGGTTTATTAACCATATAGTGTAAGAAAACAAGAAGACGCGGTAAAAGTTAAATTATTTAACTTAGAGTTAAATATAAATGATAAGGTTAAAATAGTAACCTAAACTTGTCTAAAACCTATTGGTTGAGAGTATTTATACCCATACCCACTTTATATTCTAAATAAATCAATTTGGAGCTATTATAAACTGAATATGACTTTATTATAAAATAATATTTTAACTTTTTCCTAAGGTGCTCGTCTCCTCCCTTATAAAAGGGCACCTCCTCCCTCTCCTCTTTACACAACTTTGAGCATACAAGCTCGGCCAAAACCTACCTAGTTACCTTATCAACTTCACTAGAAACTTACCATAGGTCCTGGTATTATTCAAAGACCAATTGTAGTATCCTAAGAGGAGGTTTCAAAGAGGCGTGTTGAGGAAGAGGTAATATCCTTTACCGATTATTTCAAATTCATTTATTCTTCAACTTCCTCTTATTTTGTTGTTTCATAATAAATTAATAACATAAGTATCACTCATATAATAAAATTTTATTATAAATATGAAACAACCATATTTCACCTCTGATCCATCCAACGAAAAACGAAATCACCGTGCGTGCGTACATACGAAATACCGTCTCCACGCCATGGTGTAATCTGTTTTCCACCACCACCTTACTTGGATGGGTATAATGGTGTAAATAATAACTATATATGATTATTTTAAAGTGATATATATTCTTAAATAGTATACATACACTTTAATACAATTCCACGATCATGGGAATGATATCATTGCTCGTGCGTACGTAAGGCCTACTGTCTCCACAATGTGATGTGACTCATTCTACATAATCTTAATTGAATAATGATTATATAAATGAATTGAATGAATAAATATGATATATATTACACTAATAACATTCTGTAAATGAGTTATCTATAACATAAAAAAAAGAATAAGAATTTATTTGATAAAACATGCATAAGAACATAAAGCAATGAACACCTGAATAACAAGTTGCAATGAAATATTACTAATAAGAATATAAGAATTTGACCATATATGATATCATAAATATTAATATTATTCTATAATAAGTCAATGAAATTATTTAAATCATTATACAGGAGGTTCGGATACGTACAAAGCATATCGGACCTAAGGTAATGGAAAAATCTCACAATCCCATTATTATCCGAGATTGTTTATACATCAGAATTTACTGGGGAACATTTATCATCCACATCCATGTTTAATAAATATGTAATATTATTTATATCCTCCTACAGTTGTTTAAATCCAATTTTACCTATTGGTAAATTTTTAGTAAAAGATATGAAATGAATCTTTTGTCGTTTTCAATATGAGATAATTTTTGACTTCTCTATCCAAAGTATGAGAAGAATGTTTTTTTAACTTATACGGCATGAATTTATTTTTATGATTTCATAGAACATTATTTCCATGAAGCTTCCTTTACATGTTTTCTAGTTTATTTTTAACCAACTTCTTTTAGTTTAAAATTTTATGACATGTTAAGAAAGGAAAAATGTTTTTGAAGTAGAAATGATATTTTCATCAAGAATGGAGTTCAAGTATTTTATCAAAAAAAATTCCATCTAAGATAATATAGGGATCTATTTCTATCCCTATTTTTACATTGATTTGATTATTTTATGATGGAATTAATTTTATGATGTCCTTTTATCTTATATGGATTATGTTATAACGGCATGATGTTTAAGAATCACATTTTTATTACATGGGTTATGCTATGATTTATGATTTTGTGGCACACATAAGAATGGTTTCATTATGAGATGGGTGGGACCTATATCTACCTCCAATGCATTGGATAAATATTTATATCTCATGAGATAGACATGGCTGGAACGGTAAGTTAATCTGGTTCAGTGATACAGGACTGGAACGAGGAGTGAACTCGGTTCAATAATGGACTTTGTCCGCTATGATGGTCTTGGCAACGAGCCTTGACTAATATGAAATAATTTTCTTTGATTATGTGTTTATGACACAAAGTTTCATGTTTTATGTTATGATTATTGGTATTACATTTCACTGATATGATTTATCCCATGTTATGATATTATGATCTCTTTTCCAGGTTAAGATTTTCAAAATTTTATGTTCTTATGAATATGATATGATTGATATTTATTTTGTTTACCCTTACTAAGAATTTGAGCTCACCCTTTTGTATGTTTTCTTTTCCCTAGGTCGGGAATAAGGGTATTAGGTAGGATATGCCAAAAGGGACTCTAGATATGATGAAATAAATGGGATATAATGTAGATAATTTATGAACCATTTGTTTATGTTTCCCAGTTTCTAAAGTCACTATACCTATACGGTACTATCATGGTTTTGTTATATGTTATAATAAGTATTCTTCAATTCTGAAGTAATAACCATGTATGTAAATTATTGGTCATTATAGTTGGTATCAGAGGAAAGGTATAATCAACCTTTGGAAACTAGGATGTGAAAACCTTAGTAAGAACTCTAAGGATATGTCTAACCATAGAACATAATCTTAGTGTTTTAGAAATGGCCATGAATAACCTATGATAATACCTAAAGTGTGAAATTTTATTACTGATTATGTGGTTTTCCTATTGTAATTAGTGTTTCTCACACTATTCTTATTGGTTTTAGTCAATGGAGGGAACCTGAAGGAATCATGTTAATGCTGAATGCGATGGACAATGTAATAATTGTCCGCCTGAGCAACCAAATGTTATGGGAGCCGAAATGTAAAATCTTGTAGCCATGATCACACAACTTTCTCAAGATATTAATCATGCAGGACTTCCAAAGGAGAAAAGGAAGGAGCAACATTCTGTTGAATCCTTCATGAGGCAGCGTCCACCTTCATTCAGCGGGTCTTATGATCCATTAGTGGCTGAACAATGGATTAGTACCACTGAAAATATATTTTCAGTCCTTTAATGCTCTGAGCATGATAAAGTCTTCTTAGCAGTATGTCGTTTGGAAGTTGAAGCTGATCAATGGTGGAATCTTATCAAGAATACGAGGCAAAGAGATGAAAATGAGTCCATGGAATGGGACGATTTCAAGAACTTATTCTTCAATTAGTATTTCCCTCTTATTCTTTGAACAAAGATAGAGAAAGAGTTTCTTGAACTGAAGCAAAAGGATGATGAATCTGTTGGTACCTACGAAGAAAATTTTACAAGACTTGCAAGGTACACTTCTGGAATTATTATCCAACCTGGGAGTAAAATCGATCGATTCTTTAGTGGCTTAAAAAAATTCTTCGAAGGGAGTTATCCATAAGGGACTTAAATAGCTACGAGGAAATTCTTCGATGTGCTCTCAAGTTTGATATGTAGATTAGAGTAACCCATCAGTCGTATGGGTTTGATAAGAAGAGCAAAATGGAATTCAAAGGAAAATATAAATACCACACTGAAAAGAATACGAGTTTTCCTTTATGCTCAAATTGTGGAAAGAAACATGGAGGGAATTGTCTTAAAGGGACAAGAAAATGTTTTAAGTGTGGAAAAGAAGGTCATCAGGCAATTGAATGTCTAAACAATTGGAAGAAGATGTCTAATGATGCGAACAAAGAAAGGGATACACATAATGAACCTCCAACACTTCAATGTTCCAAGTGCAAGGAGATGGGGCAGTATTCCAATCAATGCCCAAATCCAAGTGTTGTTGATGATGATCTACGTCAACAAACTCTTAAGGACAAAGACAAAGTAAAGTCACATGCAATTACCATCGGCAATGTGGAGTACGATAATGAAGTGGTGAAAGGTACACTTACCATCCACTCTAAAGTATCAAATGTTTTATTTGATTCTGGATCCACCCACTATTTTATTTATGAAGTATTTTCTAAGGGTATCACCATATTACCTCAACAATTAGATGTTGAGTTAGCTATGACAACTTCTAATGGCACAACGGTCGCATCAAAAGATTACAATTCTTCTTCAATTGAAGGTTGTGGGAAAGTTCTTCCTGCAAATATTTTGATCCTTCCTATAGTGGAATTTGATGTGATTCTTGGCATAGATTGGCTTTCTTTATATGGAGCTCATATCAATTTCCAAATAAGGGAAGTCACGTTTCATATTCCAGATCAATCTATGATCTTCTATCGATGCAAGGATTAACATGACCTTCCAGTGGAAATTTCTTCCATCTTATGGGTCTTGATTCCACTAAATGAAGGTTATTTAACTCAAATGGTTGGCGAGAAACTCACAATTAAGAATAAACCCATTGTACAGGAGTTTGATGATGTATTTCTGGAGGAATTTCCAGGTCTTCCACCAAATCGTGAAGTTGAGTTTTCAATAGAACTCATACTGATTGTTATGCCTATTTCAAAGACACCTTATAGAATGTCCCCAATTGAGTTGTAGGAATTGAAGAAGCAACTCCAAGATAATATTGATAAAGGATTCATATGCCCTATTGTGTCACCTTGGGGAGAACATGTTCTGTTTGTTAAGAAGAAATATGGATCAATGAGACTCTGCATTGATTATTGAGAACTTAACAAGATCACTATCAAGAAAAAATATCTTCTCCCACACATTGCTGACTTATTTGACCAACTATGTGGAGCTCAATACTTTTCCAAGATTGATCTTCATTCTGTGTATCATCAATTAAGGGTAAAAAGGGAGGATATAGAAAATACGGCTTTCCATACAAGTTATGGACACTATGAATTTATAGTGATTCTATTTGTTCTTACTAATGGCCCTGTTATCTTCATGGATCTGATGAATAGAGTCTTTAGAGACTATCTTGATCAGTTTTTGGTAGTCTTTATAGACGATATTCTTGTCTATTAAAAGATAAATTAAGAACATGAAGATCACTTTAGAATTGTATTAAAGACCCTGAGAAAGGAGAAGATTTATGCCAAATTTACCAAGTGTGAATTTTGGCTTCAAAAATTTTCATTTTTGAGTCACATAATCTCAAAAGAGGGGATATCTGTGGATCCATAAAAAATAGAGGTTATCGAAAGATGGTCGAGACCAACAACAGTAACTGAGATCCGAAGTTTTCTTAGTCTAGTTGGATATTATCGAAATTTTGTGAAAGATTTTTCAAGTTTATCTAATCCACTCATCAGGTTTACTCGAAAAGGAGTTAAGTTTGTTTGGACGAAGGAGTGTGAAGAGAATTTCAAAGAGTTAAAATGAAGGTTGTCTAGTGCACCTATGCTCACACTGCCATGTAATGGAGAAAGGTTTGTGATCTATAGTGATGCATCCAAGAAGGTACTAGGGTGTGTTCTCATGAAAAATGATATGGTGATAGATTATGCCTCACGATAGTTGAAAATCCATGAGAAAAATTACCCAACTCATGATTTGGAGTTAGCCGCGGTAATCTTTGAATTAAAAATATGGAGGCATTATCTTTATAGTGAAAGGTGTGATATTTATACTGACTATAAAAGTTTAAAGTATATTTTCACACAAAATTAGATGAATATGTGCCAAAGAATATGGTTGGAGTTGATTAAGGACTAAGACTTCTCAATTCATTGTCACCCTGGGAAAGAAAACAAGGTGGCAGATGCATTAAGTCGACAAGAACATGCCAGCTTATCCATGATGAGGATCTCAAAAGATCCAATATTTATGGATTTACAAAGGATGGATCTTGGAATTATAATGAAAGGGTAAAAATCTTATCTTTTTCAAATGAATGTTCAACAGTCTATGCATTTGAAGATTAAAGAGGCGTATAAAGAAGATGTAGAGTTACAAAAGAAGGTGATAAATGTTCCTGAATTCAACCTTGATTGTGATGGGATAATAAGGTTCAGGAATTGGGTTTGTGTTCCTCCCATCCCAGAATTAAAGAAGAAGCTGCTGGATGAGGCTCATAATTCTTTATTCTCTATTCATCCTAGAAGCACGAAGATGTATAGGGACCTGAAAGAGTACTTCTGGTGGGATGGCATAAAAAGAGATGTTTCCGAATATATCTCTCGATTCTTGGTTTGTCAGCAAGTTAAAGCTTAGAGACAGAAGTATAAGGGGATGTTACAACCATTACCCATACTAGAATGGAAATGGGAAAACATCACCATGGACTTTGTCATTGGACTTCCTAAACCATCCAAAGGCAATAATGCTATCTGGGTTATAGTTGATCATCTTACGAAGTCGACACACTTCATTGCTATTAGAGAAGATTTCTCTCTGGATCATCTTTCCAGGATATATGTGAAGGAAGTGGTAAGATTTCATGGAGTACCACTTCCCATTATATCTGGTCGGGATCCGAGGTTTACCTCGACGTTTTGGAAAAGTCTTAAGCATACTCTAGATATAGAGTTGAGTTTCAGCACTGCTTATCATCCTCAGATAGACGGTCAGTCTAAGAGGACAATTCAAACTCTATAAGACATGTTGAGAGCTTGCTCTATGGATTTCAAAGGTGGTTGGGATCAACACCTATCTTTGGTGGAATTTTCTTATAATAATAGTTTTCACTCCAGTATTCAGATGGCTCCTTATGAATCTCTCTATGGAAATAAATTCTGAACTCCAACTTGCTGGGATGAAGTTTGGGAAATAAAGCTATTAGGACCTGATCTTGTTGATGAGATGGAAGAAAATGTCTGATCTATTCAACAACACATAAGAGCAACTCAGAGTCGACAAAAAAGTTATGCCGATAACCGAAGAAAAGACCTAGAGTTTGAAGAGGGTGATAAAGTGTTCTTATGAATATCTCCTTTGAAGAGAGTAATGAGATTTGGAAAGAAGGGAAAGCTGAGCTCTAGGTATATCGGTCCTTTCGAAATACTGGTTTGTGTTGGGAAGGTAGCTTACAGATTGGCGCTTCCACTGAATCTCTCTCAAGTTCACGATGTGTTCTATATATCTCTTCTGAGAAAGTACATACCTGATCCTTCACATGTACTAAGCTCAGAAGTTGTACCGCTGGAGCAAGATCTTTCTTATAAAGAACAACCGATAGAGATTATGGATCGTAGCGAAAAAGTTCTACGGAACAAGACCACTCACTTGGTGAAATTTTTATGGAGGAACCACCAATTATAAGAAGCTACATGGGATCTTGAGGATATGATGAGGGAGAGGTATCCTTATCTGTTTGTTGCGAAGTGACAAATTTCGAGGGCGAAATTTATTTTAAGGGGGGTAGAATGTAACACCCTGATAGTTTATGAAAAGTATATTTTTTTTATGTCTTATGTTATATGCAACATCAAAGGAATATTTCACTACACATAACACTAGATTTTTTTTCTTTACACGCAATCACGACCTTCCACGATAGCGTGTGTTGTACGCAATACTGAGTTTCACTAAACAAAGATATGCTATTAAAATATTATATAAACTAGCTGTTATGAATAGTAATACCCACTTTTTGAAATTATATAAATTTTACCTTCCAAAATGGACTTCATTTTTGGATTCGGAATATCGAAATTAGCCTAGGGTGAAATTTAGGTATTTTTCTGAAAACTTTTAATTTTTGATGAATAGTGAAAACCCTAAGTTATTGGTTAAAACCGACTTTTTATTTAAATAATAATTTATTTTATTTAAATTTATTTTAGGTCAAAATAGATACATAATACTTATATAAGTTCAATGTAATTCATAAGAGTCATTTTATAATAATTTTAGATATATAAAAATTGTATTGAACTTTTCACCGTCTTTTACCCACCTCCTAGGAGCATTTGCAATTGTACATAAAACATAATTTTACCGCTTTTGTGAGTTGAATTTTGAAAATCTGAGAGACACGGTTAATATCAAGGAGTAAAATGTGGTTCAATAAGATAAAAATAATTTTTGGTGAATAGTAACTTTTTGCTTTAATTTACCACAGTTAAAAGTAAATAGGATAATTAAGGGTAAAAATGGTATTATTATTACCCTAACACATGTCCTAATTCTATTGGATAAATGTAATTAGACATAAAACAACCTTAGGAATAAAATATTACCCTTTAGGTCCACTTGGATTAGATTAGGACAGGTTTTATTATTTTATTTAAATAAGAGTTAAAAGAGTTAAAATCAAAGTTAAATAAGTAAAACATTTTTAATATAGGATTATACATAAGATAAATTCGACTATAAATATTCATTAGAAAGCTAAAAAAATTTCCTACATAATGGTATTTTATTTTATGATTTTTAGACATTAAATAATTTAATTTATTTATGACACAATGATGATGCTAATTACCTTATTAATGAAATATTAACATAATTGATGTTATAAATACCCAAATAAATGTAATTTGAGACTTTTTATGAATTCCACTAATTTTCTATGTTAATATGACATGTTAGTATTGATTTAATTAACTTTTTTCGAACTAATCATGTTTTCATGATTTTCACAAAAATCAATTACCAAATAGTTTTAAAATTGACATAAAACAGTGTTTAAAACAAATATTATATTATTAATTTTTATTCTATTCCTAAAAATCTAAGGTTCGGACAAATGAATTAGATAAGGTTATATATATTAATAATGAACCACTTAGGGTTCGTTTGTCTTGTTATAGAAAGATTATTAACCATATAGTGTAAGAAAACAAGAAGACATGGTAAAAGTTTGATTATTTAACTTAGAATTAAATCTAAATGATAAGGTTAACATAGTAACCTAAACTTGTCTAAAATATATTTTTTGAACTTATTTCGACACATCCCTACTTTAGCTTTGAAATAAATCAATTTGGAGCTATTATAAACCGAATATGACTTTATTATAAAATAATATTTTAAGTTTTTCCTAAGGTGCCCCTCTCCTCCCTTATAAAAGGGCACCTCCTCCCTCTCCTCTTTACACACCTTTATGAATTAAATCTCAGCCAACCCCTGCCCATTACCCTTATCAAATTCCATAGAAACATAATAGAGGTCTTGGTCTTATTCAAAGACCAATTTTAGTATCCTAATAGGGGGTTTCAAAGAGGCATGTCGAAGAAGAGGTAATATCCTTTATCGATTCTTTCAAATTCATTTCTTCTTCTACTTCCTCTTATTTTGTTGTTTAATAATAAATTAATAAAATAATTATCACTCGTATACTTATATGTTATTATAAATATGAGACAACCATATTTCACCTTCTATCCATCCTATGGAAAACGAAATCCCCGCGCGTGCGTACGTACGGAATCCCGTCTCCATGCCGTGGTGTAATCTGTTTTCCACCACCAACTTACTTGGATGGGTATAATGGTGTAAATAATAACTATATATGATTATTGTAAAGTGATATTGATTCTTAAATAGTATACATACACTTCAATACAATTCCACGATCATGGGAACGATATCATCGCTCGTGCGTACGTACGGCCTACGGTCTCCACGATGTGATGTGACTCGTTCGACATGATCTTCATTGAATAATGACTATATAAATGAATTGAATGAGTAAATTTGATATATATTACACTAATACCATTCTGTAAATTAGTTATCTATAACCTAAAAAGAATAATAAGAATTTATTCGACAAAACATGCATAAAAACATAAAGCAATGAACACCCGAATAACAAGTTGCAATGAAATATTACTAATAAGAATATAAAAATATGAATGTATATGATATCATAACAATGAATATGATTCTTTAATAAGTCAATGGAATTATTTAAATCATTATACAGGAGGTTCGGATACGTACAAAGCATATCGGGCCTAAGGTAAGGGAAAAATCTCACAATCCCATTTTTATCCGAGATTGTTTATACATCAGAATTTACTGGGGCATATTTATCATCCACATCCATGTTTCCTCAATATGTAATATTATTTATATCCTCCTATAGTTATTTAAATCCAATTTTACCTATTGGTAAATTTTTAGTAAATGATATGAAAGGAATATTTTGTAGTTTTCAGTACGAGATACTTTTTGACTTTTCCGGCCAAAGCATGAGAAGAATGTTTTTTTAACTTATACAGCCTGAAGGGATTTTTATTATTTCGTAGAACATTATTTCCATGAAGCTTCCTTTACAAGTTTTCAAGTTTATTTTTAACCAACTTCTTTTAGTTTAAAATTTTATTACATGTTAAGAAAGGAAAAAAAATTAAAGTAGAAAGGATATTTTCCTCAAGAATGGAGTTCAAGTATTTTATCAAAACTATTTTCCATCTAAGATAATATAGGGTTCTATTTCTGTCCCTATTTTTACATTGATTTTATTATTTTATGATGGAATTAATTTTATGATGTCCTTTTATCTTATATGGATTATGTTATGATGGCATGATGTTTAAGAATCTCATTTTTATTACATTGGTTATGCTATGATTTATGATTTTGTGGCACACATAAGAATGGTTTAATTATGAGATGGGTGGGACCTATATCTCCCTCCAATGCATTGGGTAAAGATTTATATCTCATGATATATACATGTCTGCAACGGAAAGTTAATCTGGTTTAGTGATACTGGACTGGAATGAGGAGTGAACTCGGTTCAGTAATGGACTTTGTCCGCTATGATGGTCCTGGAAATGAGGCATGAATAATATGAAATGATTTTATATGATTATGTGTGTATGCCACAAAGTTTCTTGTTTTATTTTATGATTATTGGGATTACATTTCACTACTATGATTTATCCCATGTAATGATATTATGATCTCTTTTGCAGGTTAATATTTTCAAAATGTTATGATCTTATGAATATGATATGATTGATATTTCTTTTGTTTACCCTTACTGAGCATTTGAGCTCACCATTTTGTATGTTTTCATTTCCCTAGGTCAGGAAGAATGTTATTAGGTAGGATATTCCAAAAGGGACTCTAGATATGATGAAATACACAGGAGACAATGGAGATGATTTATGAACTTGTTGTTTATGTTTCCAGTTTCTAAAGAAACTATACCTATATGGTCCTATCATAGTTTTGTTATATGTTGTAATAAGTATGCTTAAATTCTGAAGTAATAACCATGTATGTAAAGTATGGTTCGTTATAGAGAGTATGGTGATTTTTAAAGTGGAGTTATAGACCCCATGGTGTCCATCTAGTGTTTTTTTTGGATAGACACCAGGAACCTAGTGATCCATCAAGAGCCAACTGAGGTGTATTAATATCCCAAAGAGCTTTCCTAACCTCATTTTAATGATTTTTTTTAATTATCTTGTCATTGAAATTAGAGTTAAAATTATCATTTCTTCTTATAGATGAACCATACATAATGGTAATTGTATATTTCTATTTTTATTTGTTTTAACTTCTTTTGATAATACCTCTTTCATCTATTAATTTATTTTTTATCCAATAAACCTTTTGTGATCATGATGGAAATTGAATATTTATACCCTTTTTATAATCAATATCGATGTGATTTTCATTATAATTTGTTCTATTATGTATCTCTCCTTTGTTTATGTTAAATTTCTATTTTTTTAATGGTTGAGAAGTAAATTTGTGCTCATTCATGGTGTGGATTTTTAACTAGTTGAAAGGAATGTGATATAAACCTTCCTATTGAGATTAATTTGATTATTTTATGTGTATTATATGTATAATTTAATTTAATTTATTATTTAGTTAGATAAATTATTTTAATATAGAAATTATCCCAATGTGGAACTAATTACATGAACTGATATGGTTTAATTGATTTTTTTGAATATGGAAAATTATTTTGAGTGTAGATTAATTAAAAATAAAATAATTTAGTTCATGGTCTTCAATAAGATAAATTGGGGAATAATAATATCATTAATAAGTAAAAAATAAATAAATTTTTTATGTAATGGATTTTATTGTAAAAAAATTATAATATCATATTATAATTGATTTTCATTCATAATTGATACAAATTTAGGTTATGTGATTTAAATTGAATTAAATATGAATGCGAAAAATATTTCACTTGAGGTAAATGTTTTCATTATACTATAATTGATGATAAAATATTCAAATAGTATTTTAAAGATGATTTAATGCCATCCATGATTTTAAATGATACTTTTTGGAATGAAAAGTGAGAAATTATTTAAATAAATATGATATTTTCATTCATATATACATTCAAGACTATAGGATTGTTATAAAATATTGTTTATAAATCCAAGGGTGATGTTTTAGATTAATTAGAAGTATTTATAATTTACAATTAAAACTATAAATTTATATGATATATAGATCATTTAAACGAGGATTTTACATGATATGATTTTTTTATTCTATGTTGGAAGATATAACTTTCCACTATAAAGATGGTTACTTTTCATTGAACATGATGGATAGAGTTGGGAAATGTCACATTCAAGTGTCCACTATATAAAAGATTAATTTTTATGTGAAAATTTTGGTTTTAAATAAATTTTTAAATAATTTTCCATGAAAAAAAATTGATCGATTGGAATTTATGATTTGGTTTTGAAATAAAATTTTTAATTTCAAATGATAATTAGTGAAATATATTGATTAGTTAAATCATGTATTGATATTTCTACACATTTTAAATTTCTAATTAGATGTAATACATATTTTCAATGATTTATTAAAATTTTAATTAAAATATATTATGGTGTGTCATATATTTAGAATTATAGATTATGATATTTGATGTTCAATTATAAAATAAATGTATATTTATATTTCTAAAAAAATTATGTTCTTTAATTAAAAGCAATGTGATTGTGATCAATCTGTTGCATGTATAATTTCATAATGAAAAGGTTGATATTTTTTAATTGCAATGGGATTAAATCATGGTTATATTAACTAAAATTTTATTGTTTTAATTTATTAATTTTTTTATGTAGATGAATAATTATTGATATTTTTTATGAAGGGGTTAGGGTTATTATAAATAGTTTATTTATTTATTAAGAATTTAATGAAATATTAATTTTATGTTGTGATTTATGATATTGTGAAATTTATAATATTGAAATAAAATATTAATGTGTCTAACTAACATGCAAGGTGATCCTTATCTAGATATATGATATGATATTCATTCTTTATAAATATGATATAATATAATCCATTCGTTTGGATATGTGATGTCATGTGATATATGAGAGGTAATTATTTGAGATGAGATAATACTGGGTTTGGAATTGTGCTAGCAATTACTTTGGTGTTATCATTTCACTGAGGTATTGATTAGAGATGAGAGACTATTATGGTTGACCTTATGTTATTTTATTTTTTTATCCTAGTAGTTATTGAAGGGTATGATTCATGATAAGTTAATATTGTGCTCAACTTTGTGTAATTTTAAACCTTATTCTTATTTATATTTCAAGGCATTGATATAAATATAGGTATTTATCATAAACTATAGATTTGATTCATGATTTTTAGGAGATAAACATTATCCATATGATTATATATGAAATAGGATAAGACTTTAGTTTGGTTATGATGGTAATTTCTATGATTGTGGTTAATAGACTAATTGATCTATGATATTTACTATGACTTATTTTTACAAACATGTTGAGAATCCCTTGATATTGGCTAAACAAAGAAGATCTGATTTTTTTGTGTCTTAGTTGGAACCTGATTTTTATTGGTGTGTAATATTTTGATTATAAAAATATTAAAATAGAATTATTTTAATACATCATACACATAATTTAATGTTGAACTCCATGTAATTCTTGGGGTCACTATGGTTTTCTAATAATATTTTTCTCATACCATATAAATTCACATCTTGTGCATATACAAATTACTTTTTTCGTAATATAGGTCTGGGAAATGGTCTTTTAAAGGGGGTGATGGGTATTAGTGATGACATGGAGGTGATTTAATGGTGTTTTTGTAGTTATGATATAATGTATTTATATATTTTTAATTTCCAAAATTTTAATAATTTAACATTGTGATACTTGTACTTGGAATATGGTTTATACCTAGTGTAACCGTGAGAAATTATTAGAAATTTTTGGACTCATTTATATTCGATTTGATGATATAATTAAGCTTATTATATAATATATGATTACATAATATTTTTAATTATTCCATTTGATATGATCCATTAAAGTTTATACCACTCAATAAAAGATATATATTGACCCTCTATTCTTGTCTCTATCCTCAAATTATTAGGGTCCATACTTACAAAATAGTGTAATTTTGAATTGGAAAGATTATTTTAACACCCCATGAATTTGTGAAATATTTTTTTCCAAAAAAATAATCTTTTTGATATTTTTTTTACTTGAAACACTAATATTATCATTAATTACATGCAACCTTGAGTTTAAAGAAAACCTAACATAATATTAAAATTATATTATTTAATATCATATTTATCTCCTAGTTAATGTAATGGAGGGTGTGAATAGGATTAAATATATTATTTGAATATATGGTTCACATATGTATATAAAATTAATTATTTAATTACCAATTAGTTTTAAATTAAAACAAAAACTATCTGAAAATAAAGGAAATGTTTTTTTGAAAAACTATTTTTATGCACACAAATGTGTTTTGCCTAAATAAAGTAAACAAATAATATTTTGTGAATGATTTTAATTAAATTTATATATTATATATTTAATAAAATATTTATAATTTATCTTATGTATTATCTAGTCAAGAGAAAATAATAAATCTAATTTTATGCTTAAATACTGTATTTTCCTAAAGATTATTTTTGTCTCCTTTTTTTATCTTAGTTTAATATTAATTTTTAAAACTTATATAAAATATAATTTATAGAATTAATTTAATATTTTTATTTAACAAGTTAAAATCATCTTAGGGTTAATTTTTTATAATTTTCTAAAAAGATAAATTTTTTTATGAATAGTGAAAAATACTCAATTTTATTAAGAAATGTTATTTATTTTAATACTTTTAAAAAAATAAAAATTACTTTAATATGGTTTTATAAGTTAAATTACATCAATAATATATATATATATATCATGTTTTTATCCTCTAGATTCATTTTTCATATTGAATTGTGATATAAAAACTTTTCAAATTTTGACACTAATTTATTTGTAAAACATCTTTTTCTTCACATCTAAGGAATTAATTTTAATTTAAAATTATCTAATTATGTAAATTTAATTTGGATAAATGGATTATATATTTTTAATTATAATGATTTATATTATCTAATAATTCAAAATTAAGTTATAACTATTATGAATAGTAAATTTAGTAAAAATTATTTACTACAGTTATAGTGAAAAGGGATTTACTGAGGGTTAAACTAAAATGATAAAGGATAATATGGCCTAGAAACATGTACAACAACCATTTTATGAATATATTTCATCCTTTTACCCCTATATGTTTCTAGAATATCCCATTTTGGATCCTTTTGGTGTGTAAATGGGTACACATTTTTATTTTTAAAACATACAAGTGTGCCTCTAACCTCACTTATAAAAGGATGCCCCCTCTCCTCTCTATTTCACACTTCTAAAACCCCTTTTTCAGAAAATTATTGAATTTTTTTCCTTAATTAAATATTATCATACTATAATCCTTATTTTTGTAGTAAATCCAACATATTTAAGGCTTTTTGTATAGACCAGAATAAGTTGTCTGAAGAACAAGTAACACCCCTAACCGAGAATTTCATTTTATTTATTCACAAACAAACTTAATATTTTTAAACCTTCAAGATACAAAAACTTATGAATAATCCATATAATTATATTTTTTATGTTAATTTCATGAGATAAAACCATCTCTAATTCCATCATAAGTGATAGGAAATTATCATTCATGTTTAAGGCAGATTAGCACCTCGCAAACTGATGTAATACATTTTCCATCACTATCTATCACAGCTAACTATAATAATGGATTTAATGTTTGTGCATGATATTTATTATATTATTATTACTATATAATTATAATACCACATATATCTTATTACCTTCAAATCCATTGTAAAATAATAGCATCACTTATGTGTGCCACAGATTTCGACCTCGCGAACCAATATGAGGTGATTTTCATTTTTATTTTACATGGATATTAATAAAGATAGATTAAATTAATATATATGATATTTGTAACATATTTATACTTCTATAATTATTATATCACATATAAATTCTCACATTCCATTTCTTGGGGGATACGATAACATCGTTCATGTGTACTACAGATTACCGCCTCATAAAGCGATGTGATTTGTTTTTGATTTCTGCTTTATGTCATAGTTAATAAAGACAGGTATAAATAACCATATTTAAAATATATGAAATAATTTTTTTAATTTTAATATATTATTTACCCTTATTTCTTTCATTCCTTCAAGAAAATAGAAACATCTCTCATGTGTACATATGATATACCATCTCTATGAATGGTGTATTTCATTTTCTATTTTGAACTTTTATGGATTATGATAAATAAATATATACTAAATATATATATGAAATTTATATCATGTTTAAAATTACAGACATTATGAAACCATCATCAATGTAATTGGATCTAAAATAAAAAATCAAAACATACATGAAAAACAACTAGGTTCTTACTTGAAACATGATTTTAACAAAGAATAGTTAAAACGGTGTAATAAAAATCCATGGGTAAATAATAAATGGTATGATGTATAATTTTTTTTCTAAAATTTATTTTTCAAAAACTTTTATTTATTATATAGGAGGTATGAGTGTGTTTGATTGAATTAGATATTTATGGTAAGTGATTTTCATCTCCCTTGTATTTTACATGAGATGCATTCCATATACACCATGTGTTTCTTCTCTGTGGCACATATGAATCCCATGAATTTATTTTAGGATTATTATCCTTAAATTTATTATTATTTATATATCCATTTGAGTAAATCGATTTCATGGGTTTTAGGTGTAACGTCCCCGTTCCGAAAGCCACCCAGAGGCACCCCATACCCGGTTGGTCGCATGGCCTCAAGCGCATTTACCCAAATGCCAGAGGCTGCTGACTAGCAGTGAGGGCCTTGGGTGTGATAGTTGGGAAACTATACCCTCATTGGCAGAGTACACAGCAGAAGTAACAACACATACAACAGTGGAAGTAGTAAATATCCAACAACAATAACAGTGTAAGACTGATAAATAAACAACTAGAGCAGAAATATATGTAAATGATGCATGATACATATATGTATAGGAAAAAAAACAAACAAGTCACAATGCGGAATACAGTACTAAACCAAAGTACAAAAGAAAAATAGATAAGCAACTCCTTAGCATCGCAAGCCTCGGCTTGGTCCCATACTCTCCTACTCCAATTCAAGTCAAGTACCTGAAGTAAGAGGGCGCTTACCCTTATCTATACCTGCAACAATATAATATGTTTGGGACCAAAAGCATGACCCAAACAAGGTGTGAGATAAAAATCCTAGTAGGAAACCACCCGAAGATCTGTGCCTAATATTCAGTGAATATATGGCAGATAAAAGTACAGAAAACAGTAAATAGGAAAGCAATCAGTAGCAAACAATCCATAGTATCTAGCATATGATGTACAAACAAGAAAGCAGCCACTCAATCAAGTAGAAAAAACAGGTAACCTCTAGGTAGTTCTCACAGCCTAACCCTTATGGTTTAACCTACAAGTACTAGCAACCCTCTGGGAGGCACACACAGTCTCACTCCTTTGGTTCAGCTAAAGAATATAGACTCTCTGAGGAAGAACTCACTGTTAATTCCCCATATAGTCTCATATCGTACTAAATGTGCTCTGGGGAAGCACTCAACATCTCATTCCCCCTGTGGCCCACGTTGAGGAACTACAGACATTCTAAGGAAGCAATCAACGTCAATTCCCCTTGTGGTCTCGCATCGTATTATAAAGACACTCTAGAGAAGCCCTTATTCTCATTCTCCATATGGTCTACTACACAAGGTTCTCACAGCCCTGTGTAAAGTTAGCAAGTATCGCATCACGTAACAGCCAAAGTGAACCTCAAGAACTACTTGGATAGGAGTCTACAGCATCTCATCATGTAAGAACAACAGTCACACCATCCTAAAACTAGGAATGGAACTGGAAATAGCCTAATAGGAAAAACTAGACCAACGGTCATAACAGGAAAACATGCAAGGGAAAAACATCCAAATCATAGTAAAATTACCCTATTCAAAAACAATAACCTCTATTCAGGAATATAATCAAAATAAGCAAACAATAGGGAAAAATAGGAAACACACAATACCCCATTCAAGGGTATTGGTGGAAGTTGCATAAAATACTCAAAGACTTTCTATAGAAAGGTACAAACCACCTACCTTGATGTTAGGAGATCGATATACTTGAGCCACAAGGCTTGAATCTCCTTAGAACATCGTAGATCTACGAAAATGCATAAGACGTTCAACCCATAATAACTTGAAAAAAAGGGAGGAATTGGAAAATGATACTCTAGAAGAAGGAAGAGCTTACCGATGCGGTTCTAACACAATTGACGGCGGTCGATTCAGAGAATAGACAGGGGCTCAGGATCTCAGAGAATTTATGTGGTCGTACGGAGTCTCTCGGTCGAATGAGACCTAGAAGAAGACACCTCTGGAAATTAGATTTGGTCTCGATGCATTTAATGAACAAAAACAAAGTACACGGCGTGTACTTTTGGAGTACACGACGTGTTCTAGGATTTTCCGTACTCCACTTTAAGCGGCCTCCACATCACCCCTACATGGTCATGTGTGCAGCCTGGACACGGCCAGCACACAGCCTCGAGTGGAAAGGGAGTACACGGCATGTACTTCAAAAATTTCCAAAAGCTCCTCTTTTCTCAAAACTCCAGAAAAAGGAAAAACATACCTGAAAAGAAGATCCGAGTTCTTACAAACTTCCCCGCTTAGAGAAATTTATCCCTAAATTTTTCTAGCGAGGCGTAGAAGAAGAAACCCTGAAAATCTCTGGCCACTGCGATCGTACATCGGCCTCCCTCTCCCAAGTCTCATCCTGTACTCGCCCATACTGCCATAGCACCCGTACCAGAGGAATATACCAGCCACGGAGAACCTTCGTACTGCAATTGATAATCCGGATAGGATTCTCCTCAAACAATGCATCCGCTTCGAGCTTAACCTCCTCTGGTTGAGAGACATGAGACGGGTCTAAAAAGTAATATCGGAGCTGAGAAATGTGGAAGAAGTCATGCATATCCTGATACCTCTGATGTAACTACAATCGATAGTCAATCGACCCAACTCTCTCCAATACCTCAAACATCCCGACGTACCTCGGTGAAAGCTTACCCTGTCTCTGAATCCTCTTGTTCCCCAACCTCGGTGTGACACATTGGAAAACCTGATCCCCGACCTCGAACTCTAGAGGTCGTCTCCTCTGATCAGCATAAGACTTATGTCGATAATGTGAAGTATCCATCCTCTTCCGAATCAACTCTATCCACTCTGTGGTCTCCCGAACAAGACGAGGTCCCAGCAAAGCTGCCTCTCCTGTCTCCAGCCAACATAAGGGTGATCGGCATGGCCTACCGTACAAAGCCTCATAAGGTACCATCTGAATAGTTTCTTGAAAACTATTATTGTAGGAAAACTCCGCAACAGGTATATGCTTCTCCCAAGATCCTCTAAAGTCCAGAATGCAAGCTCGAAGCATATCCTCAAGCACCTGAATCGTACGCTCGGACTGGCCATCTGTCTAGGGATGGTATGTTATACTCAAAAGTACCTGTGTACCCAAAGCTTTTGAAGCCCCTGCCAGACCCGAGAAGTAAAACGTTCATCCCTGTCTGAAATGATGGAGTGTGGAACTCCATGCAGACATAGAATATCTCGGATGTACAACCGTCCCATCTCATCAACACTGAATGTCTCCTTGATTGGCAAGAATTGAGACACCTTTGTAAGCCTATCGATGACAACCCAAACAGCATCATTCCCATGAGGTGATCTTGGAAACCCTGTCACAAATTATATCACGACATTGTTCCACTTCCACTCAGGAATGGGTAACTGCTATAAAAGACTTTCTTGTCAATGGTGTTCTGCCTTCACCTGCTGACAAGTAGAACATCTCATGAAGAAACCAAAAAACATCTCTCTTCATACCTGGCCACCAATACTGGCAGAGTAGATCACGATACATCTTGGTGAATCCAGGATGAACTACCCAAACTGAGGAATGAAAGTCCCGCATCATCTCCTTGTGTATGTCTGCTGGCACCCATACACGTCCCTGGAAATGCAAGATCTCATCCTCACCTACCGTCCATCCAGGAATAGGGTCCTCTCCTTGCACTCTTTCCCGTAGGACTAGGCCTTCAGAATCTGATAGTTGTCTCATTCGAACCTGATCGAGAAGGGTAGAGTTAATAGCTACAGAATAAATAAAAGTCTTACCCTGACTATCATGCACCTCCAAATGCATCCCAGATAACAGAGCCATAAGCTGCCACTCACTGTTGGCCTCCTGAACTGCCTGTATCTAAGTCCTCTTTCTCAATGCGTCAGCCACCGCGTTGCCTTTCCCAGGTGTATAGGAAAGCTCAAAGTCAAAGGACTGAAGATACTCGACCCACCTACGCTTTCTCAGATTCAGATCATGCTGAGTGAAGATGTACTTGAGACTTTTGTGGTCAGTGAAAACCAAAAAATGATCTCCCAGAAGATAATTCCTACAACAGTGCAAGGCATGAACAACAGCTGCTAGCTCCATATCGTGCGTCAGGTAATTCCTCTCATGTGGCCTCAACTACCAAGACCCGTACGCAAAGACTTCATCACCCTTCATAAGCACAGAACCTAGACCGATGCCTAAAGTGTCATAGTATAAAGTGTATCACTTTCCTAGATCTGGAAAGACTAGTATTGGTGCTGAATTCAATCTCCCTTTCAGCTCCTGAAAGGCTGACTCGTAAGAATCTAACCATAAGAACTTCACACCCTTCTTGTTCAGACCCGTAAACGGTGCTGCTAAGCATGAAAAGTCCTGTATGAAGTATTTGTAGTATCCAAACATCCCTATAAAACTCTGCACCTCAAAGACGTTCTTCAGATGCTCCCAGGAAACTACTGCTCTCAGTTTCTCTTGATCTACTGATACTTCTGTCTCTGAGATAACATGACCCAAGAAGTGAATCAGATCCATCCAAAGTGGCATTTTGAGAGCTTAGAATTTAACTGATTCTCTCTCAGTGTACTCAAAATGATCTCAAGATGGGTACCATGTTCGTGTTGAGTGTGATATTACACCAAGATAGCGTCCACGAAGACCACCACGAAAGAGTCTAAGTATGGATGGAACACTCGGTTCATCAGTGCCATGAAAACTTTAGGTCTGTTCGTAAGACCGAACAGCATAACCATATACTCGTATAGACCATACCTACTTCTGAGGGATATAAGAGGTATATCAGAAGGTCTAACGCGCAACTGATGATAACCAGATCACAAATAAATCTTCAAGAATAGTCGGGCTCCTCAAAGATGACCAAAAATATCATCAATACTAGGCAAGGGATATCCGTTCTTGACCGTCAACTGGTTCAGCTTCCAATAATCCACACAAAGCCTAAGGGTGACGTCTGCCTTCTTCGCAAATAGGACAGGTGAACCCCAAGGAGAAGTACTGGGTCGGATGAAACCCTTTGTCTGTAACTCCTCCAACTACTTCTTGAGCACCTGTAGCTCAGATTTAGCCATCCTATAAGGAGGAATGGAAATCGGTGCCACTCATGGAACGAGCTCAATAGAAAATTCTACCTGACACTCTGGAGGAAAACCTGAAAAGTCCTCTGGAAAGACATCTCTAAAATGATCCACTGCTGGAGGAAAGTCTAACTATGAAGTCCCCTGGTAATCCAGATAAAGACTAGCAATCTGGGTTGTAACTGCTTCCAACCCATGATTCTCTAGACCCACTCTGCTCGCCCGGACACCCCACTCACCCTTATGAATAAAAGATCGACCCTATGGTGATATGAAACTCACCCTACGCCGATAACAGTCGACAACTACCTGGAAGGGGATGAGCCAGTCCATTCCAAGAATGACATCATAGCCTGTCATCTCTAGGACGTAAAGATCCCCTAGAAAGTGATACCCAGCCACCTCTAGAGGGAACTCCTTGCACTGACGTACACTAGTTGTCCTAGTCCCTAACGGCGTGTCTAGAGTCAAGGTATCGGTAGAGGAAAAGATACAGACCCCAAGGCTCTCAAAAATAGAAATAGAGATAAAGATATGGAAATCCCTGTATCAAAAAGAGGAGAAGATAAAACTGAGGGTACTAAGATTGTACCTCGAACTGTAGAGGGTCTCGGATCCTTCTCCTGTTGGGTTTGCTCCACCGAAAAAGCATGACCTGTACCATGACCATGTGACCCTGCCTGACCGCTCTGAGCTGATTCACCCTGCTTTCGCTGAAAGACCGGTGATTGACCACCATGGCCTCGACCTCCACCTCGGCCTGAATGGCCGGAAGAACTCTAGTTCCTAGACTGGTGAGAAACTGGTGGCACTTCTTCTGAACAAGGAGTCATGGATGAACCCATGTCACCAGCTGTTGGTGAGAAAACTTGAAAAAAGCGCTAAAGATGACCCATCTTGCTGCAAGATCGGTATTCCACTGGGTCTCACTGGAACTACGGCCTCATATTCCCAGCCCTTACACACTGGTAGCATACCACCTGGCTACCTGAAGAGGCGTCTCGCTGCATTGGATCACCACGTGTAGACTCCCTATGATGCTTCCTATTGTCGACTGGTGAAGCACTAACTCTGGAAGCGGAACCTCCCTGGCTCTCAGCTCCAGAATCTCTCAGATTTCACTCTACAATCAGTGCCTAGTTGAATATGGAAGCGATAGAAGTCAGCCTGAAGATATTCCCCTATGAGCGGATCTCCCATCTGAGACCATCCTCAAACTTCCTTTCTAAGAACAACCCATCTCTTCCCTGGAGGGGTGTGAAATGCTGAGGCTCAGTGAAACGAGAGGAATACTCCATGACAGAAAGAGTACCCTGCTCTAGGCTCATGAACTCCCAGGATCGGTCGACCCTCAAGGTCTCCAGATAGAAGTAGTCATAAAATACGTGCTGAAACTCCTCCCACACCATAACCTGCTGATGACCCGCCTGTAAGATCATGTCCCACCACCTCTTGGCAGAGTATCATAGCATGTAGGTAGCGAGATTGACCCGCCTTTCTGGAGGCGTCTGCAAATGCTCGAAGATCTTCATCATGGCTTCTAGCCATGACTCTCTAGCCTGAGGTCCTCCTTCCCTTGAGAAGGTGGGAGGATGCTACTACTGGAAAACCCGTGTCAAGTCTGTCATAGTAGAGTTAGGAGGTGGAGCGCCCTGGAAGGTCTGCATCATACTCAGAAAGAATTCCCTAAACTGTGAATCGACTCCCGTAACCGGTATCACTATTGGTTCCAAGGTTGGCATAATAGGAGGATCTTTGGGAAGTCCCAGATCAGCCATATCCGGCGTCTGTTCACCGCCTGGAAGCTGGCGTGAAATCAGAGGATGTCTCAGTGCCATGACTCTGCAAGGTCAAACGCACACCTTAGATCAACATTAACAAGGACTGAGAAATAGGAGTGTAATAAGGGAACAGGGGAAAGAAAGCATTCCAAATTTAAAAAACATGACTACACGGTATGTTCTTTTAAGCCATTCACATGGGCGTGTAATTCTTCCACCACTGGTCGTGTAACACCCCAAACACACGGCGTGTTAACCTAACACACAGCATGTACCTGAATCCTCTTCCCCTGCCCGAGTCCTTCTACACGGTTAATCCACACAACTCTCCTAAGAAAAAACTACACGGTATGTTCAAGGTAGACACGGTGTCTACTCAATAAGATTCACCTAGCCCGTTTTGTTAGTGACCCGGCCGGCTACATGGCTCACTCTACACAGTGTGTTCCATGGGAGCATGGCATGTACTTGAAGGTTTTCCCCGACCTGTGTTGTTCGTGACATGGCCGGGTACTTAGGATACATGGAATGGCATGTGAGAATAAGACACAGTGTGTAAATTTCAAAGTTTCATCCATCTGTGTCATTAGTCACACGGGTAGACACATGTTCACCACAACACGGCGTGTACTTACTGTACACGGCATGTTCCTGAAGATTTTTCACAACCCTGTGTTTTTTCCCACATAGTCAGCAACACGGCTTGAAAACTACACGGCGTGTATTCATAAAGTGCACGCCGTGTATTCTGGTTTTTTTCAGGCAGTAACCACAGAAACCGCTCCAGAGCCCAGAAAACATAGAAAACAATAGTTAAGGTGAAAAATTCTGATCCTTGAGGGCCCATGCTCCCCATGAATCAAAGTTTGGAATCTCATACATATCATATACAAGGAAAACAAGCCAATGATCTACCAATTTTTGATTCATGTGGACCCATAACACCTCAAAAATTGAAATTTGGAATTCATTCCAGTAAATCTATACACAAACAATACCCTATCAAACAACAGGTATTTCTATCAAGGAAACTGTCACAACAGCATGCATATTTTACACATCATCTTTCACAACAACATGAAATTACTAATGCATCCTAGATGGCATTCCAAAAATGCATGACATGTGATTTCTAGAAAGTGTCTATATGATGCATGAGATGGCATACCCTCATCTCATTGGGTTGCGATAGAAATATAACCTCAATGATATCAATAGTAACAACACAAATCATTTGAGTCACTCAAGGTGAAATCATATCAGCTGTAAAAATTGCAAAACCATAAGAAATTGAAATAAATGAGGTAGATTGGTTTTTCCCTGTACATGGGTTAGCTACTCTCAGGCACAGCTTATTACCAAGTACCTATTCCATCCTATCCTTGGATATAGTCTCCAAACAGTAAATCAAGATAAAATAATTCCTCTGATACCACTTTGTAACATCCCGGTTCCGAAATCCACCCAGAGGCACCCCGTACCCGGTTGGTCACATGGCCTCAAGCGCATTTCCCTGAACACCATAGGTTGCCGACTAGCAGTGAGGGCCTTGGGTGTGATAGTGGAGAAACTATGCCCTCATTGGCAGAGTACACAACGGAAGTAACAACACATACAATAGCAGAAGCAGTAAATATCCAACAACAATAACAACGGAAGACTAATAAATAAACAACTAAAGCAGAAATATATGTAAATGATGCATGATACATATATGTCTAGGAAAACATCCAAAAAAGTCACAATGATGAATACAGTACTAAACCAAAGTAAAAAATAAAAATAGATAAGCAAATCCTCAGCATCGCAAGCCTTGGCTTGGTCCCATGCTCTCCTGCTCCAATGTAAGTCAAGTACCTGAAGTAGAAAGGCGCTTGACCTTATCTATACCTGCAACAATATAATCTGTTTGGGCCCAAAAGCATGACCCAAAAAAGGTGTGAGATAAAAATACTAGTAGGAAACCTCCCGAAGATCTATTCCTAACAGTTAGTGAATATATGGTAGGTAAAAGTACAAAAAACAATAAACAGGAAAGTCCTCAGTAGCAAACAATCCACAGTCTCTAGAATATAATGTACAAACAAGAAAGCCGCCACTCAAGCAAGTATAACAAACAGGTAACCTCTCGGTAGTTATAACAGCCTAACCCCTATGGTTCAACCGACAAGTACTAGCAACCCTCTGGGAGGCACACACAATCTCACCCCTCTAGTTCATCTAATGAATATAGAATCTCTGAGGAATCACTCACTGTCAATTCCCCCTATAGTCTCGTATCATACTAAAGGTGCTCTGAGGAAGCACTCAATGTCTCATTCCCCCTGTGGCCCACGTTGATGATCTACAGACACAATGGGGAAGCACTCAACGTCAATTCCCCCGGTGGTCTCACATCGTATTATAATTACACTTTAGAGAATCCCTTACATCCATTCTCCCTATGGTCTACTACACTAGGTTCTCATAGCCCTGTGTAAAGTCATCAAGTATCGCATCGCATAACGGACAAAGTGAACCTCAAGAACTACTTGGATATCATTATACAGCATCTTAGCATGGAAAAAAAATAGTCACACTATCCAATAACTTGGCATCGAACTGGAAATAGCCTAACAGGAAAAACTAGACCAACGGTCATAACAGGAAAACATGCAAGGGAAAAACATCCAAAACACAGTAAAATTACCCTATTCACAAACAATAACCTCTACTCAGGAATATAAGAAAAACAGGAAAACAACAGGGAAAAACAAGAAACACGCAATACCCCATTCAAGGGTATTGGTAGAAGTTGAAAAAAATACTCAAAGACTTTCTACAAAAAGACACAAACCACTTACCTTGATGTTAAGAGATCGATATACTTGAGCCACGGGGATTGAATCTCCTTAGAATTTCATAGATCTAAAAAAATTCATAAGAAGTTTAACCCATGATAACATTAAAAATAAGAGGAATTGTAAAACGATTCTCTAGAAGAAGGAAGAGCTTACCGCAGTGGTTCCAATGAAATTGATGGTGGTTGATTCGGAGAACAGACAGGGGCTCAGGGGCTCGGAGAAGTTCTACGGTCATACGGCGTCTCTCGGTCGAACAAGACCTAGAAAAAGACACCTCTAGAGATTAGACATGAGCCTAATGTGTCTAACGAAAAAAAACAAAGTACACAGCGTGTAATTTTGGATTACACGGCATGTACTAGGCTTTTCTATACTCCGCTTTAAGCGGCCTCCACATCAACCCTACATGGCCATGTGTGCGGTCTGGACATGGCCAGCACACGACCTCGAACGGCAAGGGAGTACATGGTGTGTACTCAAAATGTACACGACGTGTACTTCAAAAATTTCCAAAAACTCTTCTTTTCTCAAAAATCCAGAAAAAGAAAAAACATACCTAAAAAGAAGGTCCGGGATCTTACATTAGGCTTCAAATGCTTCCAAAATTGTAAGGGTTTTATTATATAAACTTATTTTCTAATGGAATTGTTTATGTATATGCATACAATGATGAAATATAATTATCCATTTATCATGAAACTCATGAATGTTTTTATCCTATATTTATGTTAGGAGAATTAATTTTTTACCTTTATTTTCCTCTCATTATATACCCAAGAGTTCAAAAAAAACATTTTTTATGAAAACTGACATTATATCGCTCTTCGGTCGAAATAAATTTTTATAGAAAAATCATATTTTATAAAAAAAATAAAAAAATGGTTTTTATAATTATCCAAATTATTTATTATATACATTTTTAAAAAAAATTAATTTTTAAAAAACTATTTTGAAAGGAATATTTTTATAATTTTACAAAAATTTCATGTTTGGATTTTATTGAAAATGTAAATGAAATATTTGTTTTAATGTGTACCAAATGAATGGTATTTTTAACCATCATGAAAAAATAATTATTTTAAATATTCCTTTATATTCTTCAAAGTTATATTTCAAAGAAATGATTTTCCAAAATATTTTTTGAATTTTTAATATTAAAATTTTATTTTCAAAGTGGAAAGGATATTCTCCTCAAGAAATAATTGAAATTATTTTTAATGATTATTTTATAATTTTCAAATTTTATTTTAATAGAAAATGAATTTGAAAATATTTTATGTTTTAGAAAGTTTTTTCAAGATGTAAAGGCAATTTTACCTAAGAAATTTTCTATGCGATCCTTAATAATTCTTTGGATGGTTAATATAAATTTTGATGAATGATTTAAGAAAACCATTTATTTTCTAGGGGTAATATTTTGGTGAATTGATGGAATATTTTTGAAACCTTTTTTCTTTACATTGGTTATGACATGATGATATGATAAATGTTTTATGATATTGTTGAAAAAATGAGTATGATTTTCATTATGAGATGGGTGGGACCTATATATTCCTCTAAATAATTGGGTAAATCATTATATATCATTAGATAAAAATTGGAGAAAATTTGATGATCTTGATCCACTGTGAAATATAGTTTTATCCTAATCCTCAATGGGAAACAAGTTATAAGTCTTGAAAAACTATATTGATGGTATTGTTAGTTAACCTTGACATATAAAATGGTTTTCTATATTTATGATTGTACCACGCATTTATGAAATGATATTATTGTTCATGATAGATTTATGATGATTTATAACTCTTATGAACCATGTGTTATGAAATGATAAAGTTTTTTTCCATGAATAATATTTATGATCTATGACATGTTGGGTATGAACTTTGTAAGTTTTGTTCATCATCAAATTACCTTATGGTTATCTTGTGCTTTCATATAATCATATATTGATATCTATTATATATACCTTTATATATCATCTAAGATCCCTCTTTCTTATGTTTCCATTACAAGTTATGAATAAAGGTTTATGTAAGGTCTGCCTAGGAGGGGTTATATGTAGGTAATATTTTTGTGGGAGATGTTGAAGATATTTTATAAAATAAGAAGACTATGTTTGAATTATCCAATGACACTAAATGATTATGGTACTTAAGAATTTTTTTATGAAATGTATTAAATATTCATCAAAAAAGATATGATATTTATGTATGAAAATCCTAGGTCCTTACAATGATTATTCTAGCTAGAGATATTATAGATTGTATAAGAAAGGTATCAAAGTATAAAGGTTTTAATTCAAGGTACCAAGTGTTCTCATGTAATAAGGATTCATATCATAAATGCACACAACTTTTTCCAATTACTATTTGTATAAAACATTATATGGTATACTTAAGTGGGTCAATATCAACAAAAAATCATAACTAATATATCTTGAATGATTTTTATCTCATATTTCCCCATGCGCATGCTAATATTATCATGTTGTTACAAAATCACAACCCTTATTTCTCTATGATACCCATCGATTCGGGGTATCTTAAAGAATATACACTAAGGATTTAATTTTCATTCCACTCTTATATAATATATTTATACCTCATGAATTATTTCTAAAATACAGATAACAATATATAAAATTTAATATTTGTATATTCTTAAACACTTTAATAATATACTAGAAGAATGTTATTTTTGTGTAATTCCTACTATATCCTAAAACATAAATAACATAGAGATCCCATTTTTTGAATTAGATTGTTTTTTAAAACATGTTATCTAACTTCTTGCACATAATTATTGTTTTGAGAAGAAGAAAAGGTGTTACTATCCGTATGTGACATCCCCAAGACACTAAAGTATTGAAATAAATTTCAAGGTATTCAATCAACATTGAGGAGATTTTCCATTAAAATAAGACATTTAAAAAAATATAAACAATAAACATCTAATACTATATATGATTCATGAACAATAACAAAACCAAAGGTATACTCATTAGTAAAAAAATATCAAAGTATGAATGAAAATGAAATACAATAACAGGAGAAAAAACATGAGACTACAATACTTGATTACACCCAAATGATATAATGACAATTAAAACCTATCAAATATCCAATCTCAAACTTCACCATTTATTCCCATGGAATCAAGACATGTCCCTAGAGAAATATGATTCCTTTCCTTTTCATATTTCTTAATATATTACATATAAAAATGCGCTGAAGTGCCTATCAAATGGATGAGTAGAAACTCAGTAGGATTTCCCCAATGAATTCATAGGTCACACCACTAAAACAAATCATGTTATAAAAATTTATATAAATCTTCCAAAAATTAGTTTAAATAATTTAAAAGAAAACCTTAAAAAATATCAGGAAAAACAAATTTTAGATTCTAAAACCAATCTATGTTATGCTTAATCATTCCCATGATTCCACATGAACAATAAAATTCATTCCTACCAATTTAAAGTTCTATAATCATTTTAATTATCTCACTTATTTACCATGTCTTCACTAGGTTCCCAATCTCTATGTTCCCCAATGTAACTGACCCTATATCTTGGGCCACATCCTTGTACCCAATAGTATGTGCTGCTTATTATGGGTTATGTCAAAATGAGGAATTGAAACCCACCATGAATGAAAAAATATATTCCATATAATTTCACATAAAAACCAATAATTTTATTAAAATAAATTATCAAAAATAATTCATTTATCAAAACCATCAAAAAAATTAAAACTAACATTATAAAATTTATAAACAAAGAGTTATTCTCGAAATCCATCCACTCTCCCAAATATTCCCAATATATAATGAAAACAATATTTCCACCAACTATCACATAAGTATTACAGAAAATTTTATGAAAAAAATTTAATTAAAACTAATACATTGAGTTCTAAGTTGTGTAGAGATGAGAGAGAATTCATATACCTCTCAACGTTTGACGAAAATGAAGAATAGAAGTAAAACAGGTAGAATTGGCCTAAATATTTTTCCCTTTGATATATTCAAGAATATATCATCAATATTAACTTCATATAACATGGATATATCCATAATGAACTATATATATAAATATGGAAGAAATTTAAAGAATAAATCTAATAAGAACATTGAAGAATGATGACTTTCCAATGAATCTGGATCTTCAACGTGTTTTGATTTCCCAAATAGTGTATATGTATTTAAATGAATACCTAAAGGAGCCTTGGAGAAAAATGAAATTTGAGATACAAGGATATTAGGTGAATAATGGATGTTTTGGTATTTAATTCAGATTAAAATAAAAAAAATTTGAGTTCCAAATGTACATCATATGGTTAGGCCACACAGTTTATAAAACCATGTGACAATCGTGTGGTGGTAGTGTCTCCAGGACACACCTCACAAAGTTGTCTCACAAATACAGAGAATCTATTCACTAAAATTTATTTTTAATATATTTAATTTTGCACAGTTTCCCTTGAGAACTCATATGGTTTGGCCAAACCATGATCCAACCCAGTTACTTCCAAAACATGTTGGACAGTTTCTACTAAGCATGATAAAACCATGAACCTCCATAAACACCTCTAAAACATGTCTAAACCTCCAAAAAACTCCACAAAATTATCCTAAATATTTTTTAAGATCAAATATCATAAAAAAGAGTCATTTACCTGAAAATGAGGCTGCAAAATTCTCCCCACCATTGGCCTTTCCATCCCCGGAAGGTAGAAAATTTGTTTATTCCTAAAAGGGTTTGGACCATTTCACCCCCATTTCTTCCTAAATACAGCAATGCTACCACCAAACCCATGATAAACTAATTCTATTCCCAAAAATTACTTTCTATTTTATATCCAAAATCTAAATTGTCACATGAATCAACCTAGCATCTAGTTTAATATCAACATGGTCTCATCGAATCATATGATCAAGATCAAGTTGTTACTTTTTTAATTGATATACATGAAACAAATTATTCTATCAACTCAAACATATAGGTAAATCCAGCCAATATACTACCTCATTAACCCTTTCTAGTATCTCAAAAGAATAAATGTACTGAGAAAAAAACTTTTTTTCTTAATAGAATAATAATTCTCTATCCTAGGAGAGATTCTTTTGAATGCATGACCACCCAACTCAAACGATAATGCTTAACAATGGTGATTTTCATACAATTTCTAGTGACTCTAATAAGTCATCATTATATTTATTATTAACTAAATCTTATCTATTTTCTCATTCATAAGTCAAGGTCTAATAACCAAAGTCTCTCCTGTTTCCACCCAACAAGGTAGAGAATGACTTGGATAACCATACATTTCTTCAAAATATGAAATATATATTACAACATGATAACTATTATTGTATGATAACTCCACTAATGGTATGTGATCATCTCATGACCCACCTAAATCCATTACACAATCCCTTGGTATGTCCTCTAATGTTTGGATAGTCCATTCATATTTTCAATTAGTTTGATTATGATTATCCATGATAATGGGTAACTAGGTTCCAATGGTTTTCTATAGGTATTTCTACAAAAAATGATGTAAAAAAGGGGCCTTGTTCATATACAATCGAGACTATAAAATCATGAATCATTATAATTTCTTGAATATAGAGTTTATACAAGTCTTCCACCATATTATTTCCATGAATAGATATGAATTTATCTGACTTTGTGAGTTGATTCACTATCACCCATATGGTACTGCATTTCATAAAAAGTCATGGTAGATCCATAACAAAATCTATAGTTATATACAACCATCTCAACTCAAAAATTGATAATGAATACAATATACCATATAGACATTTTCTCTACCTTGAACTACTAATTGGTGGGGAATATCAAGGCATACTCTTTTATAAATCCTTTTATTCCAAAGCACTGAAACTATTATTTCAATGAATTATACTTTCTCTTAATCCTAAGATGAATAAGACATCTCTAATTATGGTAGAAACTATGTAGTCATTCCTGGTAAGACAAAGGTATAACCATCCAATCTCTAAATCATAACATTAGACTCTGAAACAACTCCATTCCCTTTGTGGTCTCCTCACCATTACATTTTGATCTCCAATTAAAACATTCAAAATAGAATTTTTTGTATTTTTAACCTGTTAAAACAAATCAAGAATTACTAAAATCAAAAATAAATATGCAACATTACCTTTTTATACATAATCAATATGTATATTAGGAATTATTGAAATAAGATATCATTGATCATATCCCACTTTATCTAATTGGGCATATTGTAACTACTTATATTCTATAAAATTTTCATTCCCCGGTGTATAGAATTAGACAATGTAAAAAATATGAAGATATTCCATCCATCATATTTTATTTATATTCAAATCTATTTGTGAGATTATGTGCTTAAATATTTCAGGATTCTTATACATCAAAAATATCTAACCAAAAATATCATGATACCAAGTCTTTAAGGGATTGACAATAGAATACAACTCTAAATCTTGTGTTGTTTAGTTCTTCTCATGCATATATAACTATAATAAATCATATAAAACAACATGATCTCCCTTTATAATAAAACATCACAACCCTGATCCCGATTCATTAAAATAGACCATACATCTCTATCCAGACTCTGGAAACAATATGATATGTGATGGTGTATTTTTAACCTTAATTTATAGAATGTATTTATAAAATTCATTGATCCATTTTAACAGAATGGATTTCCTCATCAAAGATTCCATCATTGAGTCTAAACATGAAACATCACGTAAACAATTTCTATAGTATACCACTTAGACAAAACATCAACATATCTAAAATACATTCTATGGTGATTGTAATGTGATAACAACTTCTATTATTTCAGGATCATTATAAACTCCATTTTATAAAATAATATGTCCAAGTAAATTTACCTCTTAAATCCAAAAATCACACATTAATAACATATAATAAATGTGATTCTCTCACAAGATACACAAAAATATATCCAAATGATGCTTATTTTGCACTTTTGTTCAAGAATACACAAAAATATCATAAAAACACCAACGTGAAATATTCAATATACCTTTGGAAAATTTGATTCATCAATTAAATATAGATTGTTGGTGCATTCATAAGGACAAAAGGCACAACTTCACATTCCTAATGGGCATATCTTCTTCGGAAATATATCTTCATCATATCCATGTGACGTCCCAAACCATGTTCCACACATCGGTGCCCTGAGATAGTCCATCACATGACTTCAAGTGTGCCTTATCATACTTCTAAGGCTACCAACTAGTAACTAGAGTCTAATATATTAGTATGGGGAGACTATAACCTCATTATCAATGTACCAAAACAATATAAATAAATAAAAAATAACCAAAAGAAATTACAAACAACTGGAATAATTCCATAACTATAACATACCAATAATATATGATAAACTAGAATAAGAAAATAATATCCAAAACTAATAGTAGATATGTAATTCCATAATAAGTGTCATGCTCCTAATGAAAAAAATAGACATTAAAAACTATTGAATAAGGACCTGAAACTATCTCCCCTTCCCTCATTCATTCTCCATCCCAAATTAGCCATCTAGCATAAATATCTTTCCCTAATCATATCCTGCAAACATTAATTTTGTTTAGGTACCAATTAGACAGCCTGAGTAGGGTGTGATTACAACTCACTAGGTCATCACTAACAGTGCAAAAAAATATATACGGTCAATAATAGTCTATTCAGTTTTATAAATAATGAAATACAATTCATAATTAAACAGTTATCACATTTAATTATTCTTTAATTAACCACATAAAACCTCATGTTCACTATGACACTCATATCATCAATACTCACTTCAGCCCATGTTTGAGTCTATACTATTCCAAAGGGATATCAAAAATCAAAATACCTTGGTTAAAATTTATCATATCATTCCAATTTAGATCATGATCAATTGTAACTAGAGTCAAATTACAATATCATGGTCACATAACATCATTTCTAACACCCCATTGTAATTTGAATACCTATCCCAATCCTACACCTCAATATCACATGGGTATTTGGAGCCCTAGTCCCTATCCCACACTCACTAACACATATAGGAATATAGATCCTCAATCTCTATCACACACCACAATTTCACATATGGATATTTGGAGCCTCATTACATATCCCAAACTCACTAACACATATGAGTTTTTAGAGCCTCAATCCTTATCCCACACCTAAAATTCACATATATCACAAATATCTCAATATCACACATATCAAAATTTCATATACATAAAGGTTTTGAATCATTAACCTTATTGTAAAAAACTATCATACCTTTTCAATTTATCACAAAAATCATAATTCCGTATTTCAATCACAAGAAATAATATGAACATTTCATCATTAAACCATTTGTGAACATTTAATAAAATAATTCATTGAACCTTCAAGGATAATCCCAACATATCCCAATTCCCATTATCAAACAATTCAATATTATATGAATTAACCAATTACTCAAATCCCCTTAACAAATCAATTTCATTATCATGATTCAAACAACTTCAATTTCCCCAAGTTTAACCTAATTCAGTATCACAAGTCAATTCAATTTAACCATTTCAATCTCTGATGCAATTTACCAATATTATAAATTTAACTTTCAAAATTGCATACATGTAATTAAATCAATAATATATGGTTTGTAATTTAGACCACCTACCTCAAGATCATTGATGGATACTCGCCTATGGAAATCCCCAAATTGAAGAATATTCTATTTTACCATAAAGAACGAGATCTATATCCAAAATTAAATGGATTAAGATATAAAACAACTAGACCTAAATCCATCACCAATAGAGGAAAACATCCCTTTAAATGATTATATATATACAGGAGATATTGAGGAAACCAATTGGGACAAGACTCTCTTACTGGGTGAGGTTCAGATTCTTTAATATAGTCTTTGATTTGTCATGAATGGAGTTTAGAAGGACTTGGAATATATCAAGGAGACTATAGAAATTTTAGAAAACTATTATGGTCAAGTTGATTCAAATTAGGGTGAAGTCAAGGGTGTTTGATAAATTTTAAACAAATTTTTAGGTGAATTAATTCTGCACACAAGCTTTCCTAGTAAGGGTGCATAGTTTTCCAAACTGTGAACCCTGACCATTCACCTCATATTAGGGGTGAATGGTTTCTCCTATAATGGAAAACGGTGTGAAAAATAATGTTCCAACCATTTAAAACCCCTTTTACATGGATTTTATGGTTCGATGGGGGTAGGCACATGGTTTTGGAAAAACATGTGGAAATTGTGTGTTACCCTTTTTCCATCCAAATTTTCATAATTTCACTCTAAATCTCCCCAAAGTAAAACCCAAAAAAAAGTATACTCATAAAAATGAAAAATAGTATATGAAAAATGAGCACCATTAATCTTTATAAAATTTTTGGGTCATACAATCTCCCCCACCTTATAATGGTTCATCATTAAGTAATAATCCCAAGAATCTCTAATATTCCAAGGTAAAAAAGATCGGGCCACTAAGTCAGCATTTCTGCTTATCTCTCCCTTATTTACTCCTGGAAAAGTCAATGTTACCAATATTCTTGAAGAATTTTCATCTTCCTCATTGTGATACTTAACACACATCAAATTCTTAACACACATCAAATTCTCCTCAAATTCCACATTGGTCTCAAGATCAACATCATCCACATCGATCAGATGAGAAGAGATGGGGTGATACTACCAAACCTATGACACATGAAAAACACAATGTATAACACTATAACTCAATGAAAGATCCAATTGATATTCCATCCACCAAATTACCTCCACCAAATGAAATGGTCTAACAAACCAAGGTGCCAACATTCCCTACCTCTGAATCCAATTGTGACCTAATCTAGTTGACACCAGAAGGAAAACCTGATCACCCACTAAAAACCCAAGAGGCCATCAACGTCTATCAACATATGACTACTACCTACACTATGCCATATCCATAAATTTCTAAATTAACTATACCTTCTCCAACATGTCTTGCATGAGACTCGATCCCCACATCTTTAACTCACCTTCCTTTGTCCAACATAGATGTGATCTACAGAGCCTACTATAAAAATTCTTATATGGTGTCATCTAAATATTTTCCTGTTAACTATTATTATTGGATAAATCACCCAATTTTAAGTGTTTCTCCCAAGAACCACCAATATCAAGGAAACACAGCAAACATATATCATCCAAAACCTATATAGTAGGTTCCAACTACCCATCTTTTTGATTTTGGAATGTCTTACTCAGTAAAGCATATATACCAAGTGCCTTTTAAAATCCCAATTAGAAGCATGAAGTAAAATGAGATTCATGACATGGAAATATACCCCATGTCACCCTGTACTAATATAAAATCAAATTAATCTATATTTCTCCGAACTAATCCACTAAAAAAGTCTCATGTATGTGCAATAAATGCACTACCATTGTCAAATGGTCCACAATCTCCCAAATAGCTTCATTGATCTAAGTATTCCTTAGGATACCCACCATAAAATACTTTTTAACATCATCCCACATCCATTTGGAAATAGAAACTAGATTTAGTAAACCACCAATTCATTGATCCTCAGCCTTCACCTATTGAAATGTATAGCATCATGTCATGAACCTTAAAATCTCCTTTTCATGCATGGCCACCAATACTGTCGATGTAGGTTATGGTAAATTTTGGTATAACCAGAATGTTCCACACACTTTGAGGAATAAAATTCATACATTAGATACTCCCACACAATTTTAGTCACAATGAAAAGATTCATGGCATAAATGGTCGCATACTCATATATAGTCAAATATGACGATGTTTCCCCACCTTCAAGAATTTCCTCAATGCCAAACATTTTAGATCCTCATACTTGCTTTCCCTGATTTGAAATAATCTAATATACTCCCCTAAAACTAATATAATGTTCATATTTCTATAACCCTCCTAAACCATAACATGCATCTCAACCAATAAGGTCACCATCCTCCACTCAAATATTTACTTCTGAACAACCTGAGCCTGTATTTTTATTCTTAGAGAATAATCAACATTGTTTTCCTTATTGTATGTACATAATATTTCAAAATCAAATGAATTTATATACTCAACCCACATCTAATTTTGGATCTTGAAATCCCACTGCAAAAAGATATACTTTAAGCTCATGTGATCAGTATACATAGTAAAATTTTTTCTCAAAAAATAATTCCACCGACACATCAAGTCATAAAAAACTAAAGCTAACTCGAGGTCATGTGTAGGTTATTTATATTCATGTTGGTTCAACTATCATTACCCCTTCACCACAACTCATTATTTATGCATTAACACTACTCCAACACTAATCCTAGAAGCAAAAAAAACATTGTATACTACTCACCTAGCTCATGTAGGATCTAGTTTTGTGTCGTTGTTAAGAACTTATTCAACTCCTAGAAATAATTATCCAATGATCCTAATCATTCTAAAATTTCCCCTTTCTTGGTCAATAGCAAAATATATTTTTCCAAGCAGGAAAAAATCCTTGATGAACCATCAATAATAAACTGTTAATTCTAGAAAGATATGGATATTGAAAACATTATTGGGATGATCCCAAGAAACAACTTCTCTCACTTTCTATGGGTCCACTAATACACATACCTCTGATATGATGTGACCCAAGAAGTTTACCAGGACAATACAAAACTAACACTTAGATAGCTTGGAGTATACTAGATTATATCTTAGTATACTAAAGAAGATATCAAGATATTGGAAATGATCATAATCATTCTTTCAGTAAACCAAGATATCATCAACAAAAAAAATGAAAAAAAATTCTAGGTATTAGAGGAAGATTCAGTTCATTAAGGCCATAAACACAGCAGGATCATTCGTATACCCAGACGACATCATAATGAACTCATAATGGGCATGCCTACATCTGAAAGCATTCCAAAGTATGTCAGAAGGTAGAACACTCAACTGATGATGCCCCAATCTCAATTTTATCTTATAGAATACAATATATACCCTCAACAAGTCAAATAGGTCATCATTACATGGAATAGGATAATGATTCTTCATTTTCATCTAGTTTAACTTATGGTAATTAACACATGAGTGCAAGGTCCTATCATCCTTCTTTTAAAACTAGAATAGAGAACCCCCAAGCAACATAATCCAATTGATAAACCCATAATCCATAAACTCTTTGAGTTGTTTCTTAAGCACTTGAAGCTCTATTGGTTCTATTCTATAATGTGGAATGGAAAATTCCCCATCCCCCAAAATGAGCTCAATTGTAAAACTAGAAATATCTCTTAGGTAGAATCCCTAAGAAGTCCTCGGGAAATACATCTTGGAACCTTTCTGTTATGGGTGGAAAGACATAATTTATTAAACATTTTTCATTCATTAATAGACCTAAAACCAGGGTGGTGATATCCCCTTGTTTTTGATGAATTGGCCCTGTATGACCCACATAGATATCCAACACTCCATGATGATCGTAATTTTTTCCCTTAGGGGACACAAAACTCACTTTAATATGGTTAAAAATATGGTTTATTGGTATTCCAATAACTAGTCCATACCCATAATTAGGCCAATGCCTGAATTTTAAGGGATGTAAAGATCCCATATAAAATGATACTCCCTAACCTAGTGAGAACACCCCTTTCATAAACTGGTATCCTTCGATCATACTCCCAAGTGTATCGATCATCGTCACCACACTTATAGATTACTATATTAGTTTTGACCCATAAATAGGTTGTTCATATATAAAGTAATGAGATACACTACTATCAAGTAAGGCACTAGAAAGTTTAGAAAATAGATGAATATTACCTCCAACTGACAATGGTCCTTCCTTTCTGTCCACAAGCATAGGCTGAATAGCATGGAACTGACCTACCCCTATTCCCTGTGATGTAGTATGATTCCCCTAACTACACTACTTTTATGATATCAGTTTTATTTGATAGAAGCTCCATGTCCACTACCTCTACTTCTATAGACAGAAGAACTAAAACTCTCAAACTGATATGGTGTAGAATATCCCCTTCCCACACAATGGTTCTTCCTACCTACCCCATCACAACCCATATGTCATGGGATCCTTTGGAACCAATGTAGATTTCCAATAATTACCCAATATATCCACTCTACCGGTGGTCAATTACAATGTCTATTAAAGTTTCCAGGCTTACCAAACTATTAGAAAAGCACTCGGGTAAGATCATGAGTAATCGATCCTTCCCCCATTCCACTCTTCTTTACACTTCTTTGGTGAACATTATCATAGTGATGATTCCTACTCTCAAAAATGTACCCCTTAATCATCTAGAATAAACCATTATTCCTTCATTGGAATCATCATTCAGGTTCCCCTCAGATATGAGAACCTTACCCACCACATCAAAAAACTTCTTTAACTGAAATATGTTAACGTGGGACAAAATCTCACATTTAAGTTCATCCTGAAAAATAATTTTCATTACTTTATTATCCCTATTTATTGGGGGATATTGGAATTTCAAGTTAGTTAAGCGACCAACATATTCCATCATAAGAATACTACCATGGGTCAACCTCTTGAACTCATCATACCTCTTCTGCCTCAGTGTCTCTAGATAAATGATCACTAGGAACTTATCCAAAAGATCCTTCCATACGATACCATATTTCTTCCCAATATAAGCCTGAACATACCACCATTTATTCATTTATCCTCATAAAATATAAGTATCCAATTTTATTCTCTTATCATAAAGAGAATCTAAATGGTAAGGTATATTGTGGATTTAGTCAATCCATAACTCAGCTTCCTCAGGTCCACCCTCTCCAATAAAAGTCAGAGTGTTATGTAACTGAAACTCATATTTCAGGTTAGACATACTCTTCACAACTTAATATCGGTCTCTCTCCATAAACTACATGATGCAAGAAAATTTTTTATTCAACTTATCTCTATCTACATCGCCCATCACTACTGGTTCCTTAGGATCCATTATTAGAGGATCATTTCTGGCTATATCCTCATGTCATATTATCAACAAGTGTCATCATGGAGGCATATCTCTAAAATTCCAAACACACATATTTGGACACATTACACAAAATTAACACATTTAAATAAGGGGGATTCACATAAAGTTATAACAAATAATCCCTCATATTCCCTATCACTTGGTTAAAACCAAGTCATTTTCATGACCCTTAATCATCCTACATCTAGGTCTTGTTTTAAAATTGGTAAAAACAATACCATTGAAAGTTTACCATTTGAAAACCTATTATCACATTAAAATTACTACATATTTAATCATTTAAAAAATTTCAATTTCATATTAGGAACTTTTTTTAGTTCAATCACACAGCCAAAAAAAATATTACAATTTCAACAACATACCCAAAACAAGTTTTCCACACATGGATAAAAATAATAAATGCCACAATAATTCATGAGTGCATAGAATTATGCAAGAAAACTCAAATATAATTCCATACCAATGAATGAGTAAAATATCATAAAATATCAGAAAAAATAACCACATAACACAACAAGTGCATCACCAAAGGTTAAATAACATCCAACTATAACAACAATCACCAAAAATAGTAATACCACCATGGGTACATGGGTTTTCCCTTCTACATCAGTTTGATACTCCCAATCATAATATCGTTTCCAAGTCCTGAATGTTATTAATATCCAAATTATCTTTCCCAAATAGTAAGACAAAATAAAATAAAAGAACAGAACCTTTGATACCACATTGCAATGTCCCTACTTGGGTGTCAAGCACTGGTGCCTTAAGCAAGTCAGTCACATGACCTCAGATGAACCTCCCCATATGCCAAAGGTTTCCAACTAGTAGATAGGGTCCAATATATTAATATGTGGATAATATAACCTCATTATAAATATAGTACAACAATGAAAATAAATAAACAATAACCAAAAGTCAATAACTAACAACTAGAATAACATCATCACTATAAAAAACCAATAATATATGATGAACCAAAATTGGAAAAAAAATATCCAAAACTAATTATAGATATGTCACTCAATAATAACTATAAAATTTCTAATGAAACCCCAAAATAAAGACATTAACAACTCCCCAAGAAATTCAAAACACCATGTTTGGTTCCCTCATCCATGCTCCTTCCCAAATCAACCATCCATTATAAGGTACATATCGTTGTCCAATCCAGAAAACATGAAGTCGATTTGGGTACCAATCGGGCATCATGAGTAGAGTGTGATTATAACTCAGTATTCCACCACTAATGTCATCTAAAACACTATCTAATCAATAGTAGTGTATGTATTTCTATAAAGAATAAATTAAGATATATTAGTAAACACTTATCACATTTCATTATTCTTCAATTAACCATGTAAATCCCCAAGTTCATGATGACACACATACCATATATACTGGATTCATCCTATGCCAGAGTCTAAACTATCCCCAATGGATATCACATATCATGATACTATGGTCACTATTTATCATTTCATTTCAATTCATATCATGACCAATTGGAACCATTGTCCATTGTCAATATCATGAGATTAAAACGTCATATCTAATACTCCGTGGTTTTTTGGATCCCCTATACCTATCTCAAACATCAATATAACATGATCATTTGGAACCTTAGTCCCTATCCCACACTCTGTATAAAATTTTTCTATTTGAAGTTACATTCCGTATTCCACGCCTCAATGTCACATATGGATATTTGGATCTTATGACCCTTTCCCACACCCACTAACAAATTTGGGTATTTTTAGCCTTAGTCCATGTCCCAAACTTCAACTTCACATATATATCACAAATATCACAATTTAAAACAAATCTCAATTTCATATAAATCAAGTTTATGCATTGTTAACCTTATTATCAAACATTCTCATTAAATTCTACCTTTTCAATTTATTACAACAATCATAATTCTCTATTTAAATCATAGTGAATAATATTAACAATTCATAATTAATACCTTTGTCAATATTTAATAAATTAATTATTTAAACCATCAAGGTTAAGAAAAACATTTCCCAATTCCCATTAACAACCAATTCAATATTTTATCAATCGACCAATTACACAAATCCCATTACCCCATCAATTTCATTATTATAATTCAACCAAATTCAACTCCCCGAGTTTAACCCAATTCATTATCACAATGTAAATAAATTTAATCAATTTAATCCCTAATGCAATTTCCCAATCATGGAAATCTTATTTTCAAAATTAAATACACATAATTAAATAAATACTATGGGGTTTGAAATTTAGACCACCTACCTCAATATTGTTGATGGATGCTAACAAATGGAAATCCTTAAATTGAATTGGAACATTCAATATCATAATATAGAATATCATATTGGTCCAAAACATAGATCTGAAAATGAATTTATTAGGATAAATCAAAACCTATATCAAGACCAATCAAAAAAAGAGGAAAAAATTTCATCAAGTGATGATAGAAATATAGGAGAGAGGAGGGAACCAATTGAGATGAGAATCTCGTACTTGTATAGGTAAATATTCATCAATATTGTTATCAATTATTTAGTAAAATAGATCATAAGGCCTTGGAATCCATATAGGCGGCTCTAAAAACAAGAGAAACCCATTAGTGTAGACTTGGATTGAATTAGGGTGAAGGATGAGGGGTTCAGGGATTTTAAAACTAATTTTTCAATGAAATAATTTCATGCACTCAGTTTCCTAGGTAGGGGAGCATGGTTTTCCAAACTGTGCACCCTAACCATGCACCTCATTCTATGTGTCCATGGTTTCTCTTAAAAGGGTGAACCATTTTAAAAACCATGCACCAACCATGTAATCCCCTTTTTTCAGGGGTTTCTTAGTTTTCTATGGGAAAGGGAAAAGTTTTGAAAAACTATAGGCCAAATATGTACTACACTTTTTCCTTCCAAAATATATCAATTTCACCTGAAATATCCCCAAATTAAAACCCAAACAAGTTATACTCAAAACAAGGAGAAATATTACCTAAAATAATCAGAATTCATGACCATAAAAGGTTGGGATCTTATAATCCTCCTTCCAAAATCATAGTTGGTTATATATGGAAAATAAATCAATTTTAGAGAACCACTGGGATCCACTTAATTTATTAAATGAAATAATAAATTCAGAGAAGCATATATAAATAATTATTATAACTTTTTTAAGATTATGATAATATATCTAAATCCCAAAAGTTCCATAAACCTTCTTCACTAAAAGAAATGGTTCTACTCATATATATGTGATCAAAAAATGAATCATTTTATTTCCAACTAGTCCAAATGATATTTGAACTCCAAAAATAAAATTTTTAGCCAAATAAAATAAAAAATATAAATAAATACGGTCCCCAATATGAGATCAATCATTAACTACAATTATCTTTTTGGAGGAAACACTATGAAATTTTCACAAAAACATTAGGATATTATTGAAATATGTTTTGAAAAACTCTATTTCTAATATCATAAATAGATTTCATAGTAATATATTCTTACTGATAATAGATGGTTCTAACCACAAGTTCCAAAAATCCTTATCTATATACCTTTACATACCAATCTCTTCTAATTATATTCTTGACAACCTCAATATATGGGAAAATAACCTTTAGAGAATAATATTTTATGTGGTCCTTGAACGAATTCAATGAATTGATACCCAAAAATCACACAATAGATATCCATCTCAAGAATAAAAAAATGATAAATCAATTCAACCCCATTTATAGTTGTAGAAAAATCTTTTCACATTAAGGATCGAGACTCTATATTTCAGAGTTTATTTTTAAGTATCAAAAAATTCATTATCTCTACATGAAAACCCTATAATTAACAACATGAGAATAAATAAATAAATAGTATTATTCCATATAAAAAACATTACATAAGGGTAGAAGTTAAAATAATTGTACCTCTCACTATAGAATAATCTGATTAATCATATGTGATAAATTAATCATTTTTGTTTAATTTATTATTCATTATTATTTTATCTTTATTACATTGTTGAGATAACATATTTTTGGGAGTCATGGTGTTCATATAATCCCCTTGTTCACTCGATTTTGATGATTATAGTTATTCTACTGAGCTCACCGTGTCAAATATTATGATGTTTGAGAAACAAGAGATGTGTTTCTAGAACAAGACATAGGAGCACTATGGTAATAAAACTGATTATGTCCCATATAATTAAAATTGTGACAATATCTAGGGGTATCATATAGTATCATTTCATATTCTTGAAAGAAACATAATAGAAACATCCTTTCTTTATTTACAATTGAGGATGAATGTCTAGTGATCCCATGGTCTGATTTTGAGGTGTCCCTACACTCTAGAAGTATGTGTCTCTCTTCCTCTTATTCCATGAATTAGAGTTACCATCTATTCCTATAGGAATAAACATTCTCCCTATAAAAATATTTCTATATATATCACTTCATACCACCATCAATCTATTTTCCATTTATGTATAGAATATAAAACAAAGAATAGAAATCATTTAAGGAATTTCTAATATCAGCCTCGACTAAAAAATATGTTCCTTCAAGGACACACTTTCATTATTTATTTGGGAAAAGTGGAATAAATTCATAAATTTAGACACATATTATATTACCAATAGATTACTTTTATTCATAGTGAAAAGTTCTATTAATCTATTAATTTTAAATGTTTTATGACATAATTTTTATTAATCATTTCTTAAAAATCCTCCCATATAATGACATGGGAAACTTTAAGATTGGGGAGCCTACTCAAAAAATAATTTAATCGTGAGTTAATGTACCTAGAATTTCTAATACATACCTAAAACCCATAAAATTTCTTGACCAAAAAAAATTAGAGGTGATGAGAATGTAAACATGTATTCTTGACACTTAAATATTTAAGTAACATGATATTCTGAAGACAATGGAGAGGTATATTGGGTTTTGATAAAATAGTGGGAGATTAATAAATAAAATATTTATTTATTTTTCTAAATGTTATCATATAATGTACTAAAATTATGGTTATCCTATTTTTCATAAAAAATGACTTCAAAAAATCACTATGATCTATACTCGAGTAGGATAACCTTCTAACAAAAACAAATTTCCAAAATTGGAAATGGTTCTAATGTGTTATGTTATTCCATAAAAAACTATATGTGTTGGAAGAACTTTTTCATGAATTTACCAATAAAGAGGATAGGAAGGAATTGTGTCCTCTATATGATAAAAAATTGAATGATTCCGTATATATTCAATGTTTCATGCTATTATCCATGACCAATTATCTTATAAAGAACCATCGGGACATGGATATGTATATCATGATGTCTCACATTTAGGATCTATATTGTGATAAGGAAATATAAGAGAGGTACAAGATATCTAATTCTCTATTTGTAACTACTCTTGGTGAGATTTCCCCAGATAGCCCTCATATAGTAATGATTATTAGCTATATTGAACACCTGGAAATCTTAGGGATTAAATTGGTAGATTATTTTCACACAGATCTTATACTTACCTCACTAACCAAATACTCCATTTTATTGTTACTTGTAACCTGATAAATAATAAAAATATTCTTTCTATACTTATTACTATAATTCACCATGTGTTCAAGGATATGGGTCCCAAAAAACTCATGATCCTTATAATGATTAAGAAAAGAAAGAATATGGAAAATGGGTGCAAGACACCAAATATGTCTAATGATCCATAGAACTATCCTTTAAAGAAGAGGAAGATCTAGATACATAGTAAGAAAAATACTAATATCTATTTTTCATGTGTCAAGTAAGGCTAATGGAAGAGGAAATTCAACCAGATATAAGGGAATTCTAAAGGTATTTTTTATCAAATGTAATATGTCAATATCTAAAAATTTGGTAACTAATTCATTTTGTGGTGCTCAAATATATATTAAAATATAGGAACAAAGGATATTCTGAATGATTTCTAGAGAATAGATGGATTTTCAAGCTTCCAATGGTCTAAGGCTGGATGATATGTCCATTGGAGACTGCCACCTTTCATTACCAATAGTAATGATATTTTTTTTTATAGATTTTTATTATGTACCAATTTTTATCAACAACATAATTTATGTATCTTTCCAATAAGTATATTGTTTTATATTCAAATTTTGAAATAAAAATTATTTCATTTTTAAAGAGAACATATGTTATGGTATTTAACATTTAAATAATTGTGTTTATGAATTAAATTACAAAAATAATAAGGTTTATAAATAGATAATGAATCATGTTCCCATGAATTACATAACGCCCAGGTATAGAATCAATGTCTTGGCCTTTTAAATAGGAATTCTTTGAAAAGGTTTATCAAGATGGTTATTTGATTCTTTTCAAGTGAACACACTTCAAAGATTCCATGATTTCATAAAATGAATAATGACCAAACCACTATTAAATGAATAGGGTGAAAGGGATATATATTTTTTAGGATTGGAACACACTAATGGCTAAGGACAATTTCTAGTAGAATATGTATATGTCTATATAATGAGGTATAAATGTGATACCTTTGATAAATTCATAGAATTAAATATTTATGTATATAATAAACATGAAAAGTAGATAAATAATATTTGATCAGATCAAGGTGGTGAATATCATAAACAAGAGTTTATTTAATTTCTACTGAATATTAAGATTCTATCTCAACTCACTCCACCTTACACACCATTGTGAAACGGTGTTACTAAATGGATTAAATTTAAATTTTTCTACATGGTATGGTATATGATGAGCTACGCATACCTTCTATTTTCCTTTTAGGGATATATATTAAAAACTGTGGAATATAGATAAAACTAAGTACCAACTAATGTTGAAAATAGAATTCTCTTCAAGTTATGAAATGTAAAGAAACTTATTTTTTCACCTACACATGTTTGGGGTTACAATGAATTTTTTATGTACTTCCAAGTAAAAAACTTGAACCTCAGTGAACAATGTGCATATTTATGGGTTATCCTAAGAAAAAATTGGATACTACTAATACAACCCCTTAGAAAAGAAATTTCTAATCGCTAGAAAATAAATATTTTTTTATAGGGAGAACAACCTCAAAAAGGATTATGGGAGAAATATTGAATTTTATGAAGTTAAATATCAAGATAAAAAAGAGTAAGAATAAGAACATATTCTATAGGTCCTCATAGAAGAATTATTTCTTAAAATAGAAATAATGTGTACGAGCATTGGAGAGGTAAGATAACCATATAGATATGTATTTTTTCACTAAATATAGAGGGTCATTATTGGTTGACCATGATGAACATATCTCTAATAAATAGGTAGTAGAGAGATCATAAGTTTTAAGATGGAAGGAATCCATGAATTCTAAAATGGATTACATGTATAAAAACCTTTTTGGGGCTATGGTCGATTCATATTTTGATGTATAGATCATATGGTGAAAATAGGTATTCAATAGAAAACAAGACATGGAATGAAAAGTAAATTACTATAAAGAAAGGCTAGTGGATGAAGTATTTAAGTATTGAAAAGTAATTCAGTATAATGAAACCTTTTCACCGATTTCAAAGTTTAATTCCATCATAATTCTTCTTGATATAGAATCTTACCATGATTTTGAAATTTGGAGGATGGATATCAAAACAAATTTCTATAATGGTGTCCTTTAGGAATATATCTACATTAAAAAAATAGAAGGGTTTGTGACTCCATGTGATGACAAAAGGTTATAAAAGTTACATATATCAGTTTATAGAGTGAATCAATAATCTTGGTCGTAGAAAATTTGATTCAATGAAGATATAAAATTATCTTGTTTCCTTAAGAATGAATGTGATCCATGTGTTTACACAAGGATTTATTGGAATTCGTTCATTATCCTAGTGGTTTATGTTAATGAAATATTATTTATTGGAAATGACATATCATTCTCAAACTCTATTAACGAATACTTAAACTGGTGTTTCTTTATCAAGGAAATGGGTGAAGTGACAAATATTGTATCGATCAATATCATTCATGATATATCGAAGAGGCTTCCTAGACTAAGTAAAATTATGTATATTTACTAGATTATAAAGAGGTTTATAATGGAACAATTCATAGGGTGTTGGTTCATGTGTCACATAGTATACACCTTTCTAATAAAATATGTCCTTATACAAGATAGGATAAAGATATAATGAGTAATATCTCATATGATTAAGTTATTTCAACAATAATATATTCTATATTATGTACTAGACATGATGTTTTCTATGAATTGAGCATGGTAGGAAGATATAAATATGATCTATTAAAACACAATTGTTCTATTGTTAAGGCTATCCTTAAGTACCTAAGAAGAAATTAGGATATATTCTTGGTGTATTCATGATACTAGTTTCTAGACGTCAAGGTTTATAATGATTCTAGTTTTCAAAAAGATCGAAATGATCTAAATTTGCAGTCAGGATATGTTTTTTGTCTTGATAGAGGAGTTGAGAGATGGAAGAGTTCAAATGATCTAATTATCTTTGACTCTATAGTGGATTTGGAGTATATAGATTCTTATGACGCATCCAAGGAATCCATTTGGATGTGAAATTTTTTCCAAGATCTTATTGTCATACCTAGAAGTAAATACCCTATCACATTGTATTATGATAATAATGTAGTTGTCACACTTAAAAAAGTGCCAAGGTTGTACCAAGGGAAAACACACATCATCTTAAAGTATTACCTCTTTATGGATTTTTCTTGGAGGTTTGAAGTTGTAATAAGAATATTTCTTAAAGAAGAAATTATTCTAGACCCCTTGACTAAAGGAATATCACATCTGAAGCATGAGTATCATGTGAGACCTACCAAACTGAAGGTTGTAATTAGTTATCTCAAGGGAAAGTGGGTGTCAATTGGATTTAGTGACCTATAACAAACTTATATATACATTATGATATCCTATATTAATTGTTATGAATATTAATAAACTTATTATCACAACATGATTGTTATTATATATAACATATAATGTGATAATGTACTCAGAGTATCAAACAAACAGAAAGGTCATAGAATTTTTCTACTATGATGAGAATATATAAGTTCTATGATAGTATTACTAAATATATGTATTATAGCCAGTTGAAATCATAGGAGGGAGAAAATTGATATAGGCTATCAAGGGTGGAAACTATTTAGGCTTTGAGGCACCATCTAAGAGTGTATTCCCTTCGTAATATCCATTGTATGATATTATGATAATGAGACTAGCCAATATAAAATCCACCTTATATGTGTCATAGGATGTTTCTATCTTCAGAGGTGTGAATTCATCCTTAGAATTTAATATTATTATTAATGAGTATTATAAGTCATGTAAAGAGATGTATTGATGAAAACCATGATGATATATGTTCACGGTGAGGTAGGATATGTTTGATGTATCATGACTAATTTTTCATTGATGAATAATGTGAGAAAGGATTTATCCCTTATATTCTTTAATGTAAGTTGATATCTCATTACCTTTGATGGATATAATATAGCCTAAATAAATCCATGTCCATGGTGCTATGATAGAAATTTAGATTTATAGAAACCAAAGAAAGATACATTGAACACATAAGTTGATGGCACTAGCATGAAACCTGTGTACCTAAATATATCAAGATAAAGGAATTATACTATACAAAAAGCATCCATATGTGGTATTATATCATTTTTACATTAACTTATTTCCCTATTTGTGCCTCGACATGTTTCTAAATGAAAACCTTGGACTTTTCAAAGTTTCTCCTAATGCCAAAAAGAAAGAGGCCTAAAGGGTCACACACTAAGTGTATCCATAATCTCTCTTATATAATATTATTATTTAACAAGTTAAATAAATATTATTCCCATGCATGTTTTAACAATTATTTATGTTTTCTTGGTCACATATATTTCATCACTAGTTATTTGAGAGAATATTTTATGAGCATAATATTTAATAAATATTTATTTTCTATTTAATGAATATAATATTAATTTATTTATTGTCCAATAATACGGTGATATTTATTTATTAAATAAATTTTTATCATTCAAGTCTCGGTAAATATTGTGGATGAGTGGTGGAGTGATTTTAATGATCAGGTGAGAAATAATATGTATTGAATATTATTTAATTAAATAATATTTAATTAAATTTAGAATTTAGCACATGTCAATAAATAATAATATTATTATTATTTTAATTATTATAGACATGGGTTGCCACAATGATTATAAAAATTACAAGGTCACATGAGTAATTATTATTTTCTAACCCTCATGGTATATTAACCCAGTTATATTATTTTATAAAGACAACCAATTCATTTTTTTTTTGCACAATGAGATTAGGAGAGAATCTTCTCAAAACCCTAGAGAGCTCCCTCTCTATAAATAAATTAAATAACAGAGACTGATCCCTCTCCACAACTGCTCTCATGTATAGATATATCAAATAGAACCCTACATTGAATAAATTCTCAAGGAAATCAAAGACAAATGATGCAAGAATTATTATCCATCTTGCTAGCACATGAAGATTCCTAAAATAATTTTTAGTGGTTTATAGAACATGTGAGGATCCCCACTGAAGGTAATATACTACCAATTCAAACAAAACAACGAAAATATAATGTATAGACTTTGGAAGATCCATAAAGGAAGGAATAATTCCTCACAAAGGTAATTTTTTATTGATTTAATTAATTATAAATAATATGTGATGATCATATGATTTAGTTATGTACTTTTTTTATTGTTTATATTATTTGATTCAATTACATTGATAGTAATGTTTATATTCATTTAAATCACTTATTATTCATCGATCCTGAAAAAAAAAGTTGATTGAGGAAATCCCCATATGATTCTTTTGTTGCACCCAGAAATTACTCAAGATTTATGCCAAAACACATTCCTTAACATTTCACATCAAAACCAATTATTTATTTTAAACATTTTTTCAGAATTTTTTTCATCAAAACCATGAAAAAAATTAAAACTAAAATTAAAAATTTATTAATAGAGTTATTCCATAAATCCATCCACTTTCCCAAAATTTCAAAAACCATAGCCGTATAAAATTTCCACCAAGTATCACCCAAGGATTACACCAAAATTACAAGTAAAATCTTTAATTAAAACCAACCCTTATGGTTCTAAGTAGAGTAGTAATGAGAGAGAATCAAAATACCACTCAAAGGCTAGAGAAAACACTGGAGGGCACTACAAACCTCTATATTTGAACTTGGATCTTCTTCTCTTCAATATATTCAATTATATCACATCAATATTCCCATCATAAAACATAGATCAGTTCATAAAGGAATATATATATCATTTTTGTAGAGATAAGAGGAAGATATCTAAGAAGTAAATTGACGAACGATGACTTACTGATGAATCCAAATCTCAAATGTGCTTTGATATTCCAAATGGTGTCTCTTGATCAAAAATTATTTCTCAAGGAGCATTGAGAGAAAATTAAATTCAATATCCGGGGAGATTATGTGACTAATTTAGGTTGTATGGTTTATTTAAAATTAAAACAAAAATTTTATGAGTTCCAAATGTACACTACATGGTTAGATATCATGGTTTATAAAATAGTGTGCTTACTATGCATTGAAACTATCTCAAGACCACAAATATCACAATTGTCCCACATAGTTTAACAAACCATGCATGAAACATGTTTTTCCTTCTGTTTAAAGTTTCATTGTTTCCTTTGGTTATGCTCAAAAGTTTTTAAAAATTGCATTCCTTCATAAATACTCCTAAAATATGTTTCACGGTTTCTTGGTGGTGGTTCACAGTTTCTACTAACCATGCCCAGACCAAGTACCTCTAGAAACACCTTGAAAACATGCCTATACCAACTAGAATCTTCCCAAACAGAACCCATGTCCTTTATAAGATCAAATTACATAAATAAAGGGTTATGTACTTGAAATTGTATGTCAAAAATGATATTAATCTTGTAACACCATTTATATAACTATGAATCCTTTTAAATAATTATACCAATAAACTATTTACTAGGATGATATCTACAAAGAATAAATATTTAAATAATTATGATATTATGTTCCATAATCATTATTTTTAACATCTTCACATCATATTCAAACAATTTTTTTCATAACATCCAATGTTATAATGTTAATATTATTAATTTTCAAAATTACTTACAAATAAACATGTTCATTTACTATTTCCATATAGAACTCATCTATTAAATAGTAGTTATAATAAATAAAATTTCTAACTCACATAAATATCATAGGTAAATCATATCAACATGATATTTATGATGAGAATTACATTTCTGACATATTCCAGAATATTATTTAGGCTCTTCTTGAGTAATTAAGAATTTCTTAAAAGTAATCCAATAGATTTAAATAGAAATTTATTTTTATCATTAATCGATACATTAAATGTTGTGTGTGTGTGAATAGTTATAAACATTATGAAATATAGATGTTATTATATCTATATCATAGATCACATGTATTATATCGAGATTATTTTATCTGATATTATTTATGAAAAACAACACACATAAGAGCCGATAAATAACATATGATCCCTCAAAATAATTTATTTAAAAGACCCCCTATGTGAAATATAGAGATTTAAACTTTAATAGAACTTGAATAATTTATTCATCCTCAATATTTGAATCATATTCAAAATATTATGAATGATAATTTCCAATTTTATATTTTTATCCCACTAAATCATTAAATTATTAATTCATTCTCAAGGATGAAACTATGTTTCAATAGTTCATTATAATAATTATACTTTATTTAATAAGAAACCAAAAATTAATTAATATTCTGATATACATTATAATCCAAACATCAAATGTTAACTTCTCCATCATAAATATTCATAAATATAAAACATTACACTCATAGTATATATCTCATATAATTCCTTTTATATTTCTATATATGGGATTTAGTTTAAGGATACACAACTATATAAATAAAAATATATTTATTTATTAAAGTATGAAATAATTTTACACTTTTTTAATTCAGTTCATTTGAATTATTTTCATATTGATCTTATCTAACTCTAAAACTTTTTTCTAAAATTGATTATATATTTTGATAATTTTGAAAACATTACATCTTCAAAAAATTTAATTATCACTTATTTATATTCCTTATTTTCTTTAAAATAATGTTTTGTCAAAAAAAATTTATAAAAAGAAAATGATTCAAAATAAAACAATATAATAATAAAAATCATGGGTATTTTAAATTCATTTGTTACTTATATTATAAGTATGTTATTCTATAATCAATAACCTTTGTCTTCTCATTTATTTTTTTATTGAATGGATTTTCTCTTTCTTAAAATTTTTCTTTGTATGACCTAAAATACATCATTCAACTTAAAAAAAACTTGTGTTCTTAATCATGAGTAAAACCCCATTAATTATATATTAACACTAGAGATTAAATTATAGTAATTGAAAATTAAATTTTAATAAATATATAATACAATGAACATCTAAATATTTCAAGTAAAAATAAATATATTTTAATATAATGAATATCCATTTTGATCTCACTTGGTCAAAATAAGACTCGAATGATTTTTGAAAATATTCCCTTATAAATAGACTTCAATGATCAATTTAAAATGAATTATTTAAATATTGTTCAATTTATTTAAAATAAAATTTTATATTGTGTATAATTAAAAATTTATTAAAAATCATTTTTATAGAAATAAGATAAGACCCTTTGTTAATAAAGGGGCATTTTTTTAAAAAATGTTTTTAAAGTATTATACCTTTCTCTTTTAATTTATTAAAATAATATTTAATGATAATTTATTTAAAATTAATTTATAGATTATATATCTTACTAAATGAATTTAAAATCCATATTATTATAGAAACTTGACATAAAGTTAATGTAAGATCATATTCTTCTTAAAAATTAATTTCTTTAAAACTTGTTTTCTGACACGTTTTGTGGGTTAATTATAAAATTAAATTCAACCAATTCTGTGAATTTAATTTGATAAAATGGATTGCATATTTAGAATAAAAACAAATAATATTATTTTATTAGGTTATATTAATTTTTTATTATAATTAATAATAAAAATAGTAAAAATTAATTACTACGGTTATGTCGAAATAGGTTTATCGGGGGCTAATCTATAAATATAAGGGTTAAAATGAAGAAAAACTAGATGAAACCTAATTTTTTGGTATACTTTTAGCCTTAATCTTATCCCCATATAATATGATCCATTTTTATGCATATTTTTATGAACATTACTTCACATTATTTTAAAACGTTTAATAATTACAAGTGTTCCACTCACCTAAATTATACAAGGGAACCTACTCCCCTCACATATTAACACTGATTAATTAATTTTTCTTGGACAAAACTTAAACAATCTCTCTCCAATGTCCTTATACACATGATAGAGCTGACGATATTTCCAAAATACCATCCCATGGGTTTTTAATAAGATATCCAAATGATGTTTTTCTATGCGAAAGTAATCATTTTCAGAAAGTTATTTATTTTCAATTTTTATTTTACCAAATTCAATTATTTCTTAATAATTAAAATATAAAAAAAATTATCTACCATATACTGAGATGTTATTACATTTATGAGCCAACGAGCCAGTACCCGAGTGGTAAGGGCTCCTGCTTGGCATCCAAGAGACCCAGGTTCAAAACCAGGTGGAGGAAAAATTTTGGGGGTACTGTAGCAGTACTCTAGTAGTCACTATAGCAGTTAATGTTTGGTACTGTAGCAGCCGGAACTATTCACCCGATTTGGGCCTTAGGGCCACCGGTTTGGGCCTAAGGGTCTCCAGAGCCTTCGGGTCATGAAAGGCCTTTGGGCCACGTAGACTATGGAGTATCCCAGTTCACAGAGAACAGGCCCCAGAAGAGGATCAGAGCAATAGGAGTAGTATCCACTAGATGTAGAGCTAATTGGATTGGAAGAATGAGAGGGTATGGAAGCCGCCATCGGGACCAGGAACTGTGCAGATTTGTACGGGGCAATGCTAGCTGATCAACAATGCAAGGTGGGGAGCTAGGTAATTAATGACGCAGAAATCTAGGGAGGGGTAGTTCAAGTAGGCTGGGCCTACGGGTCATGTATTGGGCATGGTATGCCTCTCGGCCTTCGGGTCATGTATTATGGGTTTGTCGGGCCTTGTGCCTTGGGCTTACAGGTCATGTACGGGTTCCCCTTAAACCCTTAAAAGGGGTATTATCCATAATAAAATAAAAAAGAAGGCCTTCGGACCATTCGGGCTTATTACATTTGTGATCTAATATTTATCTATCTCATATTCCAACAAATGGGAAACAAAACCATCGATCATGTATACAGCGGACTTCCACCTCAAGAATATAATTCTTCATCAATAACCACCTCTCATAATTGGATATAAAGATGGATTTATTGTATACATATTATATTTAGGAAATTATTATACTTATAGAATTATAATATCAAATCTGCCTTCTTATCTTCCAATCAGTTGCAAAATGAAAACATCGCTCATGATTATATGTGGACTACCTTCTCCATGAAGCGATGTTATTATTTTTTTACTTTTTATTGAAATGGATAGTAAAAAGGGAGATATTTTATGAATATATATGAAGTGATAATGATTTTGGACCAGTTAATTTCAATTTAAATTAATTTTTTCTATCTTTTCAAAATTGAAAACAATGTTCATGCGTACGTATAACCTACCATATATATGAATGATGTAATTCATTTCTATACCAATATATTTTATAGTTAAATATATATATTGTTAATATATATGTTTTTATATGATTTTTTTAATTATTTAGATGATGTAACAGTGATCAATGTATAATGTCTCAAAACTACCAAACTAAAACATATATGAAAAAAAATTGTTAACACTCACAAATGATAAATTCAATAAATAATTATTGATAATTGGTTATTGAAATGTTATTCTTGGATAATTTATGAAATTAAAATTATTTAAATGGTTTATATATATTTTTATAATAAATTTAAATTATTATATAGCAATCTAAATTCACTTACACCAAATGTAGGACCCAAGTTATAGGTCTATTTCACAATCTCATCATTATTTGATATTGTTTATGTTTAAGTATCCATTAGGGAAATTATTTTATATTTATTTCTTAAGCCTAAATTTTTTATTATTATCTTGTTATTTTTTAATTATATTTTTTCATTTCATTTTACCCCCTTTATATAGTCATGATACTGACAAAATGTTTTTATAGAAAACTAGCCTTGTTTTTCTACCCAGGTGAGAATCATTCACTTTCATGTCTATAATTCCCTCAAAATGTATAAAATAATATTTTTAATAAACTCCTATGAATTATTAATCAAATTTCTACCCATTTTTAAATATATAATTAATGTATTAAATAAAATAATCTTTTTATTTTTTTGAATGAGGTACTTTTGAACTTTTTATAAAATTGTGAAAGGGGTTTTTAACTAATATGGCATAAATAAAATTCCCCACCATCATAACACCTCATTGATTTTCAGATTCCTTTTAAATTTTAGTATATTAATTTCAAAAATGATCCTTTATAAATGAATAATTAGTTTGATTTGGAATGAGTTATTTCAAAAAATAAAGGTTAATTCCTTTGGGAAATCTTCCAATGATCCTTTTAAAGTACATTTATCTATGTCAGCGTTATTTGGTGAATATTATGAATTAATAGGGATGTACTATTCTCATACAATTATGCATATTATTCTCTGTGTATTATTACTTTTTATATTGGTTGTGAAATTATTAACATTTTGTATGACAGTTTAAAAATATGAATGTTTACATTGATTAAGTTTTACCCCTTTCATATGATGAATGCATTGGAAAAAGAAAGAGATGGGTGGGCCCACTATAGCTGTCACAAACCAGGCCAGGTCGCCATCCGACCTGGCACCCAACCCAATCCACAACATGACCTGAAGGGCATTCTCGATCCCCACGGGCTGGCACAAGTGTTCGAGTACCAAATAAAATGCAAGGGAGTGATTTACCTAAAATTAGAGACATAAAATAATCAACAAGATAGATAAAATAAAACTAAAAAATTATTAATCAAATAGGCCCTTAAACTAAAAACAAACGTAAAGTTCTACAACTCGAACCAATAACTAAAAATAAACGACAACAAAGGAAACTAAAACTATTACTTAAACCTCCCGGCAATAAGAGAGGCCACATCAACACCACCCTACATGAGAATACTAATTGAAACCTGAACCACTGTCACTGAGCATGATGCCTCGACCTAGAATACACAAATAACATGGTCTATATACACCCAAAGGTGTATGTAGGGTGTGAGACAAGAGCCCAGTAGGACTTCACCCAATAAAAATGTTCCATTGATAATTATTAAATGAAAATTACATTTTCAATTTTAATTAAAGACAAGAAGTAAGTGCTTGAACTGTTTTAAGAAAAATAGGATTGAAGAAAATAGTTTCAAATGGAACAACCTAAATTAAAACACACAAAATTACTTTTTTTAAATAACCAAAGTGTCAAAATGATGAGCACAAATTAACCAATGATCACTAATATTATAGAGGCCTCATGGGTGTTAGTTTACATGGGTCCTCATATCTTCATGTCTCGGAGAAGCGTGGATTAGAAACCACGACCCTCAGAAAACGTGGCTAAGAAACCACAACCCTCGATCATTCATATGTTTAGTTAGTATTGCAATCATCAAACCTATTAAGTGGAACGAGGCAAAATCCAACCCTATATCACTAGACCACTAGTATAGTCCACCCACTTAGCTACTCGGGCTTCCCAGTTTTTTCTCAAACAAGTTTCAAGTTCATGTCACACGTCACACTTATGCATAAAAGGAAAATAGGGTACTTACACACACAAAAATCACCATTTACACACTAAAACTCTCTTTTAAAACAATACACACACCAAAAATCTTTTCAAAACATAATCTACATAGGTTAAATACTCAATTAAACCATCTGAACAGTTTAAAAAGAAGCTTATCATTAAACAAACCACCACTTATACACATAAACACCATTTTGAAATAAGACACGCACTAAAACATTTTTCAAACATGTTTCACACCATTTTCATTATTTAATAAATCATTTAGAAAAATTATAATTCAATAGTAAAAGAGTGTCACATGGATTTTCACACACTAAAGTAACCATTTATAAATTCAAACGCATTCCAACATCACACGCACGCAAATAAAATTTTAAAGTGTGACCTGCACTACACAAATAATTTGATGGAAAACCTTACACCATATGTAAAACACATTTTCATAAACCACATAATTTAATAAGCCAAAAATAAAAGATTATAAAACACTTTAAAATAAATCACTTGGTGTTACCCACTAAACCCATATAAAATCTTCTTTTACGACCAAACACACATGATGTCATGGAAAAAATAAAATTTTCACCACTTGAAAAAATTAATAAGATAAACTCATAATTTAAAAATCACTAACAACTAACTAGATATAACTTCTCAATAGAAAACACACATGTAATATAAACATGCTACTAAACAATTTCAATACATATCAAACTTCAATGAAAACCAACTTCACCCTACAAAAATTAATTAAATAATATGCTAAATAGAATAATCTTGAAAATCAATTCATCAAATAATAATTAGACATGGAACCACTTACCTTGAACCAAGAATCCCCAAAATAAAGGTGTGAATCACTATTTCACATCAACAGCACCCCAAGAAACCTAACGTGAACCCCAAAACAAGGGAAATTCACTCAAAACAACCAAAATAAACCATTAACCCTAACCAAACCACATTAAATTGAAATAAATCCACTAGATAAATTAAGGGGGTTTACCCACGGTGTTGACCACTGGAAGGAGGAGGTGTGGTTCATCAGACGGAGGTCGACCAAGGGGAGAAGGGGGTGTCACAGCGTCAGGGAGGTGGCCAGAGTGGTGTTGGTTAGCTGGGGGTGCGTTTGGGCTTGGTGTGCACAGGGGAAATAAGGTTGAGATGTGAAGGGGTTGTCCAGGAGGTTAGCACATGGTGTGACATGGCTGGTCGGGTGGTCAGGGCATGACACGATAGGGTTTATTCATTTGGGAGGTGCAGTGGGTGTCCGGAAGGGTGACGATGGATGGTGGACGGCGTGCGAGCGGCTAGAACTGGGGAGGTCAGGGTGCAGAGTGAGCGAGGTGGACGGGTGGGGTTTTGGGAGATGCGAGAACACCCGGCTAGGAGGGAGGTGTGGCACAAGCTGGGTAGTCGGGAGGGAGTGCGGCACATCAAGTATCTGAGATAGGGGTGTCGGGTGCAACGGGAAGGGGTAAACTAGGAAGTGTGGTGGTTCGTGGGAAAGAGAAAATGGGGGGAGAAGGGGTCATGATGGGGAAACCCTAACCCAAGGGAAAAAACAACAAAACAAAATAAATAAAGAATAAAAATAGAAATAAAACTAAAAAAATAAAAGTAAGTTAAACTAATAGTAATAATAATAATAGGTTAAAAATTTTACAAATACAAAAAAATTACTATTAAAGGCCTGATTAAAGTATTAACGAAAATAATAATAATAATAATAATAATCTTAATATTAATCTTAATAATAATATTATTATTATTATTATTAAAACAACATTAAAATAATTTTATTTTTTCTTTGTGTTGACTCTATTATCCACTCGGTTAATTAATTAACTGGTCGCGCACCGAGCAGGCCGTACGATGGTCTGGCGAAGCCATATGGCTTCTACTATACCTTGTGTGTGCATCGTAAATTGTCAGGCTGAAATGATCACTTATTAGCAAAAGTGCACAAACACAAGTTAGGCTCAGACTGTACCTCAATGAAACACCTTTTTTTAAAGCCAGGTAAAATTATAAAATAAAAATTATAAAAAAAAATCCTCTTAGAAATAAAAATAATAACTATTACCATAATAATAATAATAATTAATTTGAGAATTTAATTTTGAAAACATGGTAATATTAATCATTTATGTTGATAATAATAATAACATTTGTGACATCAACAATTTTATAATGACAAATAAAATGAAAGTGATTAATAAAATTTTTATTCTTAAAACTATTAATAAAAATATTATTATTATTAGTATAAAGCAATATTATTATAATTAAAATAGTCCCTTAAATTTTATTACACTTCTCATTTTTATTTTATTTTCATTTTACTATTCATTACGTTCTATTTATCTACTGTGAACATCAAACAGGTCGTGCGGTAAGCCGGGTGAGGTTGCACGGCTTCGACCGCGGTGCGCTGAATGATATCAGGGCTAAAACATGTGTTTTAAAATAAGAACTCAAAAAAAATTAAGATGGGATTCAACCCGAACTACCCGATGCCTATAAAATTAATAAAATAAATGATTTAAAAATGGCGGGTGTGATAATTCTCCCCATCATAGAGCTTTCCATTCCCAAAAAGCCACAACTAAGGTTGAACCCCCAAAGAAGAAACGGATACCCCCTTAAGGTTTAAAAAGGATCTCTATGAAAAAAAGTGAAAAGAAGCAAACACACCATGCTTATACAAAGTATCTTAAATGGAAACCTCAAGAGACCCGTAAAAGACTTTTCACTATGTGTCACCTGCCCCCAAATAGTTAGAACACCTCCAGTTGATTGATCAAAGAAATGAACTCTTTAACCCACAGAAACCAACTTCAAAAACTGAAACACCTCAAGCACCATTAAACGAAAACCACGTCATTTGACTATAATGAAAAAACATGACCACGTATATCCAAGGAACACTCTGATCACCTATCACTAAGTCATCACTAGAAACAGAACTTAAAGGCCAACATGGGAAAGCCTGAAGGGGATCCCCACCATTAGAAACTTACTGACACCCAAGATGAGATTGGAAAACCTGCATGGTGAGGCCCAGGCGGAATCCCCACCATAAGAATAGGGTAATATCGGTTTATTTTTGCAGAGTTTCAATGAGGCCCTCAATGGGTCTCGCAACCATTAGCACTAATGAAAACACAAGAACTCAGAGGCTTCCTGGCACTGACCCAAAACCCCACCAAAAGGGTAGGGAGGGATGGGGCCAACCATAAAGCGTCAAAACCAAAACCAAAGAAAAACCAACATCTCAACATCCTTGGATGAACACCATTCAACTTTGAGACCAATTATCCCAAACAGACCCCATAAGGAACTCTAAAAGTGATTACATCCAGTGGGACGCAACCCCCAGAACTTTAAGGTAATGAGACGACCATACCTGCTTATAGCCATGGGAAACCTCACGCAACCAAATGGGTTGTTCAAGATAGAACAGCTACAGGAAATGATTTAAACTGCTTTTACTTTCAACACTAATGAAAGAAATAAAGTAGGGGTCTCATAAACTCCAGGGGTTCCTGACCACGCACCAGATTCACTCCGAGTCCTATGGTTGGAGCCCTGATGTTCGAAGCATCTCCTACCTCGCAGTCAGGAATTGAAGACTCCCGAATGGAGATTCTCTTTTTTGGTGCCACACGCAACCACACCGCAATCGAGACAACACCAACAAACACAACATACCCCAATATCCAAATACTCCCTCGCAGAACATCTACTAATACTGAGGTTTAGATGATTCACATGCATCACCTCTTCACCTTCACCGAGAAACTTCAAAAATGAAAGAAGCATGAAGAACACTCCCCTTTGAACATAAAAATTAGAACTCCCTAAGAGGAGGACACACTCCTATGAAAACATGGATTCACAAAGGATTCTACAAAATCTACCCTTTCTCTTCAAATTGGACTCACACTGTGAGGCGTCACCAAACATGACCCTTGTGGTCGATGGTAGAACTACAAACCATTCAATACATTGGTCAGCACCGATAATTCTAAACTAACTTCACCCTTCCCCGCTATATTCCTTTCACCATTTCCAGGGGAAACTTCATACGCAACGGCGTAAAACTTCATACCCGATGACTCAGTAAACTCAAAGATATTGAAACACCCTTCAACTCCCCTCGCATCTATATTCCTGCTATGAGATGATCCAGATAAATGAAAATAAAAAAGGGACAAACTTATCACAATAACTAAAAAGGGAGAGTCCTAAATTTAATAAACTGGAGGGCCGGACGATGGAAAATTTCTCATGGCCACACTTCAATCGCATGCTAATGCTTTATGGGGGTGTACACCAGTTAAGAAATAAAACCATGGACCCAATCAATCTAGTCCAATGGCCAAGACATACAGCAAACGAATGCTAAACGTGTAGTTGAAACCACTACAAGGGCTTCCCGGAGAACTTTTCAAAATAAACCATTGACCAAATGCTTTCACACCAACATACAAATAAGAATTCAAACTCAAGACAAAAATCTGTTAAAAAAAATCATGGCTCGAAATACCTCATATCCAACATTTCAAAAATACAAAGACACACCAAACAACAAATGATTATTAAAATACCAAATCATTTTTACTTAAAAACCATATTTCCATGAATCTAAATAAAAGAGATGAGGGACGATGCAAGAGGATACTAGTGTCGACAGGTGACTGAGACATATGGTTGACGACCATACGCCAATCACACCACCACCATAGAGAATATTCTAGGATAACTTCCTGGGATCCACATTTATTTCCAGACCCAATGAGCTCACTAGGACCACTGACCCTACTCCCTTTTTATTTACACTAGACAATATTAATCACAAGGACCAACGACTTAGACAAATATCAACTTACTCTAGAAACTTAAGTCCTACCACAAGGTGTACTGGCCAGACACCTTTCTCGTAGTTAGCATGTTGAGTTCTGAAACCCTTAACTCTGTTCTACCCTAACTCTATCCCAAAAGAACACAACCCAGAAATAAAACCTCCCTCTGATACCATTTTTTCACGAATCGGGTTGGGTCACCATCCAACCTGGCTCCCAACCCAGTCCGTAGAAAGACCTGAAGGGAGTTCCCAATCCCCATGGGATAGCACAAGTTCCTGGGTACCAAAAACAATTCAAGGGAATGATTTACCAGAAATGAGATACATAAAATAATCAAAAATATAGATAAAATGAAACTGAAAAATCATCAATCAAATAGGCCCTTAAACTAAAAATCAACTTAAAGGTATACAGCTCGAACCAATAGCTAAAAAGAAATGACAACAATGAAAACTAAAACTCTGACTCAAACCTCCTGGAAACAAGAGAGGCTACATCAACACCACCCTGCTTGAGAAGACCAACTGCAATCTAAACCACCATTGATGAACACGATGCCTCAACCTGGAATACACAAAGAACAAGGTCAACATACACCCAAAGGTGTATGTAGGGTGTGATCCAAGATCCCAGAATGACGTCACCCAATAAAAAAGTTCCACGCATAATTATTAAATGACAAATACATTTTCAATTTTAAATAAAGAAAATAAGTAAATGCTTGAATAGTTTTAAGGAAAACATGATTAAAGAAAACAGTTTCAAATGGAACAACCTAAATTAAAACACACACACTCTTAATTTTTTTTTAAATAACCAAAGTGTCACACTGATGAGTGTAAAGTAACCAATGAGCAGTATCATGGGAGAGGCCTCATGGGTGTTAGCTAGCATGGGTACTTAGATATTTTTGCCTCGGTGAAGTGTGGCTTAGAAACCATGACCCTCAGAAAACGTGGTTTAGAAACTACGACCCTCAAAAAACATAGCTTAGAAACCACGACCCTTAGTCATTCATATGTTCAGTTAGTGTTGCAATCATCAAACTTGCTAAGTAAAATAGGGCTAAACCCACCCTAAGATCACTATCCCACTAGTCTAATCTACCCTCCTAGCTACTCGGGCATCCCAGTTTGTGCTCAAACATGTTTTAAGTTCATGTCACACTTATGCATAAAAGGAAAACATGGTACTTACACACACAGAATCACCATTTTCACACTCAAACCCTCTTTTAAAACCATACGCACACCAAAAATATTTTAAAAACTTAATCTGCATAGGTTACGTACTCAATTAAACCATCTGCACAATTAAAAAATATGCTTATCATTAAACAAACCACCACTTATACACATAAACAACATTTTGAAATAACACACAACCTAAAACATTTTTCAAACATGTTTCACACCATTGTCATAATTTAATAAACGATTTAAAAAAATTATAAAGCAATAGTAAAAGAGTGTCACATGGATTTTCATAAACTAAAGTAACCATTTATAAATTCAAACGCATTCCAACATCACACACACTCAAATAAAATTTTAAATTGTGACCATCACCACACAAATAATTTTATAAAAAACCTTAAACCATATGTAAAACACATTTTCATAAACCACATAATTTAATAAGACAAAAATAAAATATTATGAAATAATTTAAAATATATCACTTGGAGTTACCCACTAAACCCACACAAGACCTTATTTAATGACCAAACGCACATGATGTCATGGAAAAAATATAATTTTCATCACTTGTACAAATTAATAAGCTAACTTAATAATTTAAAAATAAATAAAAACTAACTAGATATAAGTTATCAATAGAAAACACACATGTAATATAAATATGCTACTAAAAAATTTCAATACAAATCAAAATTCAATGAAAACTGACTTCTCACTACAAAAAATTAATTAAATAATATGCTAAACAAATTAATCTTGAAAATTAATTCATCAAATAATAATTAGACGTGGAACCACCTACCTTGAACCAAGAATACTTTGAATAAAGGTGATAAATCACCATTCCACATCAACCGCACCTCAAACAACCCAATGAGAACCCCAAAACAAGTAAATTTCACTCAAAACAACCAAAATAAACCCTTAACTATAACTGAACCACATTAAATTTAAATAAAACCACCAGAAAAATGAAGGGGGTTTACCAAAGGTGTTGGTCTCCAAAATGAGGAGGTGTGGTTCATCGGACGGAGGCCATACAAGGGGAGAATGGGGTGATGTGGTGTGAGGGAGGTGGCTGGAGCGGTGCTAGTCAGATGGGGGGTGCATTCGGGCTTGGTGCGCATAAGGGAAATAAGGGCGCGATGTGACGGGGATGGATGGGAGGTCAGTGTGTAGTGTGACAGGGCTGGCCGAGAGGTTGGGCCACAGTACGATGGGGTTCGAACATCTGGGCAGTGCAACGGGTTTCTGAGAGGGAGACGGCAGATGGTGTGTGAGCGGCTGGCACTGGGGATGTTGGGGTATGGCACGAGTAGGGTGGCTGGGTGGGGTTGTGGGTGATGCGTGAAATCCCGGACAAGAGGGAGGTGTAGTGCGAGCAGGGTCGTCGAGTGGGAGGTTTGGTGCTGCAATTATCTGGGAGAGGGGTATAGGGTGCGACGAGAAGAGGTAATATAAGGCCCCGACCTTAAACCTTAATTAATATTGAATTAAATGAATAATTCACATTCAGGATCTTTTCAGGTTTAGATTTTTAGAGAATTATTACATAACTATTACATCTCAAAAGATTACAAAGTAGACACTTCTACTAAGTTTCCATAGAATAAAAACTCTTAAAAAGAAACATGTCTAGTTCCATGTTTTATATAGCATGACTTTCCCTTAATCCCATCCTTGACCCTATTCCACATTAAGTCCTCTGAAAAACATTTCAAAAAAAAATTGGGGTGAGCATAAAAAGATCAGTAAGGGATACACAAAGAATGAAAACCGTTAGTTTATCAAAACAACAAGTAAACCATGTATACTTTATCAAAGTAATACTTTTCACTTTTATGAAGTAGTAAAAACTCTTCACTAAATAAAAGATCATTACTTATGCTTTTGTAACCAAAAGATTACCATAAAACCCATATAAAGATCACATAACATATAAAGGTAACTTGGGACATGAACATACTTAAGTGGAATAACCATACGGTTGACTTCAACACATATCACTTAATGGAATAGCCATACGGCCGACTTCCATACCCAATGCATTGGAGGTTATAACGTAACCACCCGTCCCGGTATTCACGGCACCACCCGTCATATGGTTTATCACGTAACCACCCATCAAATGTCCAAGTACCATTATAAAATCATAAGACATAAAACAAATATAATGGAAAGAAAAAATTTATACACTTTGATCCCAATATATCACTTAAATATATTGACATAAAAAAATCCATTATAAAAACCATTTTCAATACCAAAATACATAAAAGAGTATATGGTATTTATTTCATTTTTAGAAACATTACGGCTTGTTGGAGAAGCCAAAGACCAAATAATACTCACGGCGGCGGAAAAGGTCATTGTCACCGCGTACGTTAAAAGAAACATTCCTTTTTTCATTTATTAAAATGCTTCGTAGAAAAATATTAATTTTGTATTAAAGTAAAATTCAAAGGGGTTTATACACCGTATAAAAGAACGAAATATGCCTCAATGAAAGGAGATTGAGACGAAGTCCCTTACAAATATCATTTTTTTTAAATAAAATAGATCTATTATGAGTATTCACTATAAGTACACATAAATAAAATAAAAATACAAGATATGACATAATAATATCATGACGTAATTTGAGAGTAGGAGATTAACCCAAAGAACGTAAATTGGGTTAAGAGGTTCCCCTACCTCGGGTCCGACTTGACTCGATCATTCTTTAACGTCCTGAATAATAAACTTGAGTTAATTTATACTTTCTTAAGAACCTTTATCAAGTTCATTATTACTTTTATATCACTTATTACCATGTTATAAACCTTATGTAATCATTTAAGTTAATAATGTTTGTTTTGTCGATATTTGGTTCTTAAGTCGAAAGTGGACTTCTTACAATTACATATTGTTCATGTGGTCAAAGGTTCATTATATCCAGAATGATATTCATGATTTGGATATATATATATAATATATACCCATCATATACATGTATTTATAATATTACATAATCATTTAGAGGTAATAAATGAAATGCACCGTTCATGGAGATGGTAAGCCGCACGTACGCATGAACGCTACTTTCATTTCTATGTCATATTAATGGAATTAAAACTAAATGAGAGATATGTATATTTTAATTCCAGAATTGTATTCATCATTTATATGTAACATAAATCATATATATCCATTATATATATGTACTTATAATACTACATTACATTTGGGGATAATAAATGAAATGCACCGTTCATGGAGACGGTAAGCCGTACGTACGCATGAACGCTACTTTCATTTCTATCTCATACTTTAATGGAAAGAAATAATAATTATATAAAGGTATATTATAATTCCAGTATATCATCATATATAATAACTTTAAATCCATCCTTTATACATCCCACATATGGCATTAACAATCAAATCACTTTGAGGGGGCGGTAGTCCGTACTTCCTAAAATGAAGATATCGCGTATACCCATAATGGAAGCCATAAAGGTATGCCATAAATGAAAAATACAGAAGCTTAAGGAAAAAATAAACATATTATATATCATATATAAATAGAGTTACATCTTAATGGACACCATTAAAGGTGTTAAAAGAATATTAAACAATCATCGTTTCGTGAGGCAGAAATTCGCCAAACACAGAAACAGTATGTTCTTTAACCATTAGACGGAGGTGTGTGTATGTGTAGCTCAAATCCTTATTATAAAAACATCCTAGTATATTTAAGATACTGGTTTTTTTACAAAATAAAGTAATAAAAAGATTTTACAGGGTTGGAGAAGCAAAATAAAACAAAAGAACACAAGAGAAAACACTACCTTTAAAACGGGTAACTCTTTTTTATTTGAGCTCAAAGGCTTCCTTGGGAAGACTTCTGCCCAATGTGAGGCTTCAAGGAGTAAGAGAGGAATTTGGAGAGACAAAATGGGCAGGGGTTGGCTGATCCAAAGACTTTATAGGTGTGTGTAAGGAGGTAGAGGTGGGGGCCTTTTATAAGAGGAGAGGAGGGGCACTCTTGGAAAGGTATAAAAGGTTACTTTATTTTCAAATGAGTTTCGGATTTTAAAGTTTCCACATTGTTTTATTTCTAGGATAAGTTGATAAGGGTTCGAAATATACTCATCCAATAGGTCTTTGACAAGTTTAAGTTATAGTTTTAACATTATCATTTTATTTTATTTAAATCCTTTATTAATGAGGTAATCGCTACATCATCATGATGTCATGAATAATTTGATTTATTTAATGTATAAAAATTATAAAAAAATATCATGATGTAGTAAATCTTTTTATCTTTACAATTAATATTTATAGTCAAAAATATGACTTGTATAATCCCATTTAAAAATCGTTTTAGTAAAACAACTCATGTTTGTGTCATTTTTACTTTAACATTAAATAAAAAGATATTAATGTCATTTTCCTTCCTAAGTGGATCCATCAGGTCCCTAAGTTGACCCATGGATTATCTTGGTCGTCCATGAAACATACAATAAGGGTAGGACATGTTTCAAGTTCATTTCATATTATTAAAACATTATTTTTACCTTAAATTACACTAATTACCTCTAATCGCGATTAAAAACCTAAAAGTTACTATTCACCAAAAAATTATTTTAAACCCATTGAACCACATTTTACTTATTAATGACAACCATGTATGTTGGATTTTGGAAATTCAAAACACAGAGGTGGTAAATTTTTATTTAAACGAAAAATCGGTTTTTTTAAGTACCACTTAGTGGTTTCACTATTCATCAAAAATTGAAGTTTTTCAGAAAAATACCAAAACTTCACCCTAATATATATTGGATATTCCGAATTCAAAAATGATGTCTATTTTAAAAAATTTAAAACATATAAGTTTCATTAATTAAATTAATAATTAATTCCCACTGTCACAGTAAATACCATGTTTCTATGAAACAATAAGTATCAAAAGATTGACACTAGTTTAAGTCCAATTTCAAAGTGAGATTAATTTCAACGACCACTATTGGATTAAATGGTAAAAATATATTCTAATTCAACTCTAAAACCAATTCAAAAGATAATCTAATCATATAAATAAATTATATTAAAACGAGGTTTTGAATTAAAATACAACATTTTTCACTATTCATTAAAAAAATGAACTTTATCGGAAAAATACCAAAAATTTACACAAAGTAAATTTTGATATCCTGATTCTAAAGAAGAGTTTTATTTGGTCCAATAGAAAGTATAAGATTTACCAAAACTATATTTATAGATGGTTCTCCATCAAAAGGTGATAAGTCGACCTTTAGTGAATGTTAGAGTATATATGCCTAAAATTGAATTCCTTTCGTATTTTAAGCCTTTATCCTTTATTAGATAAATGTAAAAACTTTTACCAAACATATATAATCATATTTAAGTTATTTCTATTCATTCTTTCCAATACAAAGGCTACGTGTTAACTACCATTTAAAATAATATTATTTTATTACTAGTGTGCAACGTAAGATTTCAAAGAAACTCTTTGTTGTGTATCGAGTACGCTATCGAACATAGCAACCCATTTAAAGTAAAATTAATATTTAATTCGTAAATATTAATAAATATGAAAATGTATTATTCTTTATTTACATGGGATGTTACATCCTTCCCCCCTTTTGGGAATCGCTTCCTCGCAATTTTATTCACTTATCAAAATAAGTGGGGGTATTTATCCCTCATAGCATTTTCAGATTCCCACATTGCCTCTTCAACCATATGGTTTTTCCACAAAACCTTTACCTGGTGAATTACCTTATTCCACAACACTTGCTCTCTATGGTCAAGAATCTGGACTGGTTGTTCTTCATAAGATAGATTCTCTTCCAGCTGAACTACCTCTGGGCTCAAAACATGAGATGAATCTGGCATATACTTTCTCAACATCGAAACATGAAAAACATTGTGTACCTAAGATAAACTTGGAGGTAAATCCACTCGTTATGCAACTAATCCAAATTTCTCCAGAATTTCATATGGTCCAATGAACCTTGGACTAAGCTTTCTTTTCTTACCAAATCGCATCACACTTTTCCATGGAGAAACCTTGAGAAAAACATGATCACCTACCTTGAAAGATAGATCCTTCCTCCGGTTATCCGCATAACTTTTCTGTCTGCTCTCAGCTGTTCTCATGTGTTTCTGAATCAACTGAACTTTTTCTACCATATCTTCTACCAATTCTGGTCCCATCATCTTCCTTTCACCTACTTCATCCCAAAAAGCTGGAGTTCGACATCGCTTCCCATATAATGCCTCAAACGGTGTCATCTGTATATTGGAATGAAAACTGTTATTATAAGAAAACTCAACCAAAGAAAGATGTTGGTCCCAACTTCCCTGATAATCCATAGAAAAGATCGTAGCATATCCTCCAAGGTCTGAATTATTCGTTCCGACTGCCCATCTGATTGCGGATAAAAAGCTGTACTAAAATTTAATTCAGTACCCAATGACTTCTGAAGGCCTTTCCAAAAGTTAGAAGTAAACCTGGGATCACGGTCGAACACAATGGAGAGGGGAACTCCATGTAACCTAACTATCTCTTTAAGATTAAATCGAGAAAGTTGATCTAGAGAGAAAGTATCTCGAATAGGAAGTAAATGAGCAGATTTAGTAAATCGATCAACAATAACTCAGATTGCATTATTGCCTCGAGATGTCCTCAGTAATCCCACAAAAAAATCCATGGATAAATTTTCTCATTTCCACTCTGGCATCGGTAAAGGATGAAGCATCCCTTTCGGTAACTGTCGCTCTGCTTTAACTGGTTGACAAGTCAAACACTTCACAGTAAAATCATCAATATCCCTTTTCATTCCGTCCCACCAGTAATAATCCTGAAGATCTCTATACATCTTAGTACTTCCTAGATGAACAGAAAATGGGGAACTATGAGCCTCACATAACAACTCATTCTTCAATTGTGAATCACCAGGCACACATAATCTCTTCCCAAACCTCAAAACACAATCATTATCAATGTTGAATTCAGGAAACTTACCCTTCTGAACTAGCTCTACCTTTTTCTGCAACTCATTGTCTTGCTTCTGTGCTTGCTTAATTTTGTCTAATAGAGATGATCTCACTGATACCTGAAACAAAACAGAAGAACTTCCTGCACCAACAACTTCTATTCCAAAGTTCATCAAATCAAAAACCAAAGGATCTCGTTCCAAATGTAGCATGGTTAATGAAGCATTACTTTTTTGACTCAAAGCATCAGCCACTTTATTTAATTTTCCTGGATGGTAATGAATTGTACAATCATAATCCTTGATTAATTCTAGCCATCTCCTCTATCTCATGTTCAATTATTTCTGAGTGAATATATACTTTAAACTTTTGTTATCATTATATATTTCACACTTTACTCCATACAAATGATGCCTCCAAATTTTTAAAGAAAAAACAATAGCAGCTAATTCCAAATCATGTGTAGGGTAATTTACCTCATGAATTTTCAACTGGCGTGAAGCATAAGCAATTACCTGATCATTCTGTATAAGGACACAACCAAGTCCTTTCAATGAAGCATCACTATAGATAACAAACTCACCATTACTAGAAGGAAGTGCCAAAACTAGAGCATTCACCAATCTTCTTTTCAACTCCTGAAAACAATCATCACATTCTTTTGTCCAGATAAACTTAACACCCTTCCAAGTTAGCTTAGTAATTGGACTAGATAATCATGAAAAAATTTCAACAAACCTTCGGTAGTAACCTGCCAAACCTAGAAAACTATGGATCTCGGTTACATTTTTGGGTCTTGGCCATTCTTCAACAACTTTTGTTTTAGCAGGATCAACAGTTATGCCATTTTTTATAACAATGTGACCAAGGAAAGAAATTTGTTGTAACCAAAACTCACACTTTCTGAATTTTCCATATAGTTTCTTTTCTTTTAAGGTTTTCAAGATAACCCTTAAATGAATTTCATGCTCTTCTTTACTTTTAGAAAACACCAAAATATCATCAATGAAAACAACCACAAACTTATCCAAGAACTCATGGAAAATTCTATTCATAAGGTCCATGAATATAGCAGGTGCATTGGTTAACCCAAAATGCATAACTACAAATTCATAATGGCCATATCTAGTACGGAACGCAGTCTTCGAAACGTCTACTTCTTTTACTTTCAACTGATGGTACCCCGACCTCAAGTAAATCTTTGAAAAATACTGAGCTCCCTGAAGCTGATCAAACAAATCATCGATATGAGGCAAAGGATACTTGTTCTTAACAGTAATGTTATTTAAGGCTCTATAATCAATGAAAAGTCTCATTGAGCCATCTTTCTTTTTAACAAACAATATAGGATCACCCCATGGTGATGTGCTAGGTCGAATAAAACCTTTATCTAATAACTCCTGCAATTGCTTCTTTAACTCTAAAAGTCCAACTTGATCCATTCGATAAGGGGGTTTTGAAATTGGCTTAGAATCAGGAACTAAGTCAACAGTAAATTCAACTTCCAGATCATGAATAATACCAGGCAACTCATCAGGAAAAACATCATGATACTCATTTACCACTAGCACATCATTAATCTGAACAGTTCCTTTATTTTCAACAATATGTGCAAGTTAACATTCATTTCCATATTTTACTAGTTTCTCAACTTCCTGATATGTTATCAAAATCAAGGGTTCATTCTTGTACACAAACTGAAAATATTTCTGAAAAGAAACCATTTTAGCTCTGCAGTCAATCTTAGCATGATAAACAGAAAGCCAATCCATGCCCAAAATAACATCAAACTCTACTAGAGGCAAAACAATAAGGTTTGCTAGTAGATTCTTTCCGCACACAAGGATAGGAAGGTTCTTATAATTTATTTTTATCCCAACGTTCCCTACGGGTGTTTTTACCATAATTTCAGGATTCATATCTTGAGATGGAATTCCCAATTTACTAGAAAACTTCTCAGAAATTAAAGAATGTGTAGACCCTGAATCAAACAATAGATTGGCATAATATGAACAAACAAACAGTGTACCTGATACTACTTCATTCGATGGCCCAACATCTGCTGAAGTAGTTGCAAAGGATTTCACCACCCCTTTTTGCTTGTAGCCTGGCTACTTTCCCTCATTTGAGTTCTTCGTTAGACACTCATTTCTATAATGACCCATTTAATTACACTTAAAACATCTTACTGCTGACTTTTCATTTCCCACTTGATCATCTTCCTTATAGTTACGAGAAATATGACCAGACTTACCACATCGAAATCACTTTCTAGACTTGGATAAACATTCTCCAGGATGCATTTTACCACACTTATCATAGGATGGATATTTGGTTTTCTTACCTCCTTGCTTCTTTGATGAATTCTTCCTCTTTTCCTGCCAACTGGACCTCTTATTCTGTTTTTTGTCAAAGAACACCTGATCATCGGAAAACTCCATTTCCACCTTCTCCGCACTTCGAACAAGTTTTTCATAACTTTTGAATTCACAAGAAGCTAAAGCCCTTCGATACTTTGGCTTTAACCCTGAGTAAAAAAGGTTTATTTTACTATCAAGATCTCGTATGAAGTTTGGAGCATGCCTTTCCAATCGAGTGAACGTTTCTTCATAAGCAGCCACTGAGTCATCCTCCTGTCTCAATTCTAGGAATTGTTTTTCCATCCTAAGACGAACGAACTTAGGAAAATATTTCTCAAGAAACATACCTTTGAATTCGTCCCAGTGAAGATCATCAATCTCATCACTATCCCCGATATTTTTCACCATCGACCACCACTGATCAGCTTCACCTTCAAAACGGTAAATATCAAGACTAACCTTTTGATGTTCTGAACACCCCATGGCATCAAAAATCTTCTCCATCACTTTAATCCACCCTTCAACTAGAACACTATCAGATGATCCTCTGAATGATGGGGGATGTTGCCTCATGAAATGTTCCACCACTGACATGTTCCTCTGTGGTTGATCTGGCTGATCTCGTGCATGGATACCACCACCATTTATAGCCTAAGTCAACTGTGCCATCACTGCAACAAACTGTTCATTTCCGATTCCGATCAGCTTAGGTTGCTGATTTGGAAGGTTGTCTTCCTCCTGATGTCGTCCCAACATAGCTTCTTTGTTTCCTCTGCGGAAAACCATTCTAAACAAAGAAATAACTTAGTTGAAGCAACATGGTAATCTTTAAATGCTATATCATTTCAATCATACCATAAATTAATTTATAATTTAACAATTTTCTAATTCCTAAAGTTGTCTAAACCGACCTCTGATACCAACAATAAGGCTCCAGCCTTAAACCTTACTTAATATTGAATTAAATGAATAATTCACATTGAGGATCTTTTCAGTTTTATAGTTTTAGAGAATTAGGACATAACTATTACATCTCAAAATATTACAAATTAGACACTTCTACTAAGTTTCCATAGAATAAAAACTCTTAAAAGGAAACATGTCTAGTTCCATGTTTTATATAGCATGACTTTCCCTTGATCCCATCCTTGACCCTATTCCACATTAAGTCCTGTGAAAAACATTTCAAAAAAAACTTGGGGTGAGCATAAAAAGCTCAGTAAGGGATACACAAAGAATGAAAACCATTAGTTTATCAAAACAACAAGTAAACCATTTATACTTTATCAAAGTAATACTTTTCACCTTTATGAAGTAGTAAAAACTCTTCACTGAATAAAAGATCATTACTTACCCTTTTGTAACTAAAATATTACCATAAACCCCATATAAAGATCACATAACATATAAAGTTAACTTGGGACATAAACATACTTAAGTGGAATAACCATACGGTCGACTTCCACACATATCACTTAATGGAATAGCCATACGGCCAACTTCCATACCCAATGCATTGGAGGTTATAACGTAACCACTTGTCCTGGTATTCACGGCACCACCCGTCATATGGTTTATCACGTAACCACCCGTCAAATGTCCAAGTACCATTATAAAATCATAAGACATAAAACAAATATAATGGAAAGAAAACATTTCCACACTTTGATCACAATATATCACTTAAATATATTGACATAAAAAAAATCCATTATAAAAACCATTTTCAATACTAAAATACATAAAAGATTATATGGTATTTATTTCATTTTTAGAAACATTACGGCTTGTTGAGGAAGCCAAAGACCAAATAATACTCGCGGCGGAAGAAAAGGTCGTTGTCACCATGTACATTAAAAGAAACATTCCTTTTTGTTGTTTAGTAAAATGCTTCATAGAAAAAGATGCCTTTTGTATTAAAGTAAAAGTCAAAGGGGTTTATACACCGTATAAAAGAACGAAATACGCCTCAATGAAAGGTGATTGAGACGAAGTCCCTTACAAATATCATTTTTTTAAATAAAATAGATCTATTATGTGTATTCACTATAAGTACACATAAATAAAATACAAATAAAATATAGGACATAATAATATCATGACGTAATTTGAAAGTAGGAGATTAACCCAAAGAACAGAAATTGGGTTAAGAATTTCCCTTACCTCGGGTCCGACTTGACTCGATCGTTCTTTGACGTCCTGAATAATAAACTTGAGTTAATTTCTACTTGATTAAGAACCTTTTTCAAGTTCATTATTACTTTTATATAACTTATTACCATGTTATAAACATTATGTAATCATTTAAGTTAATAATGTTTGTTTTGTCGATATTTGGTTCTTAAGTTAAAAGTGGACTTCATACAATTACATGTTGTTCGTGTGGTAAAAGGTTCATTATATCCAGAATGATATTCATGATTTGGATATATATAATATATATCCATCATATACATGTATTTATAATATTACATAATCATTTAGAGGTAAGAAATGAAATTCACCGTTCATGGAGACGGTAAGCCGTACATACACATGAACGCTACTTTCATTTCTATGTCATATTAATGGAATTAAAACTAAATGAGAGATACGTATATTTTAATTATAGAATTATATTCATCATATATATGTAATATACATCATATATATCCATTATATATATGTACTTATAATAGTACATTACATTTGGGGATAAGAAATGAAATGCACCGTTCATGGAGACGGTAAGTTGTACGTACGCATGAACGCTACTTTCATTTCTATATCATACTTTAATGGAAAGAAATAATAATGATATAAAGTTATATTATAATTCCAGTATAACATCATATATAATAACTTTAAATCCATCCTTTATACGTCCCACATATGGCATTAACGAATCAAATCACTTTGAGGGGGCGGTAATCTGCACTTCCAAAAATGAAGATATTGCATATACCCATAATGGAAGCCATAAAGGTATGACATAAATGAAAAATACAGAATCTTAAGGAAAAAATAAACATATTATATATCATATATAAATAGAGTGACATATTAATGGCCACCATTAAAGGTGTTAAAAGAAGATTGAACAATCATTGTTTCGTGAGGCAGAAATTCGTCAAACACAGAAACAGTATGTTCTTTAACCATTAGACGGAGGTGTGTGTAGGTGTAGCTCGAATAATTATTATAACAACATCCTAGTATATTTAAGATACTGGTGTTGTTACAAAATAAAGTAATAAAAAAAATTAGAGGGTTGGAGAAGAAAAATAAAACAAAAGAACACAAGAGAAAACACTAGCTTTAAAACGGGTAACTCTTTTTGATTTGAGCTCAAAGGCTTACTTGGGAAGACTTCTGCCCAATGTGATGCTTCTATGAGTAAGATAGGGATGTGTAGAGACAAAATTGGCAGGGTTTGGCCGAGCCAAAGGCTTTAGAGGTGTGTGTATAAGGAGGTAGAGGTGGGGGCCTTTTATAAGAGGAGAGGAAGGGCACTCTTGGAAAGGTATAAAAGGTTACTTTATTTTCAAATGAGTTTTGGATTTGAAAGGTCCCAAATTGATGTATTTAGAGTAAAAGGTGATAAGGGTTATAAATATACTCATCCAATAGGTCTTTGACAAGTTTATTTCATAGTTTTAACATTATATTTTCATTTTATTTAAATCTTTTATTAATGAGGTAATCGCTGCATCATCATGATGTCATGAATAATTTAATTTATTTAATGTATAAAAATTATAAAATAAATATCATGATGTAGGAAATATTTTTATCTTTCCAATGAATATTTATAGTCAAAAATATGACTTGTATAACCCCATTTAAAAATCGTTTCAGTAAAACAACTCATGTTTGTGTCATTTTTACTTTAACATTAAATAAAAAGATATTAATGTCATTTTCCTTCCAAAGTGGATCCATGGGGTCCCCAAGTTGACTCATGGATTTTCTTGGTCGGCCATGACACATCCAATAAGGGTAGTACATGTTTCAAGTTCATTTCATATTATTAAAACATTATTCTTACCTTAAACTACACTAATTACCTCTAATCGCGATTAAAAACTTAAAAGTTACTATTCACCAAAAAAATTATTTTAAACCCATTGAACCACATATTACTTCTTAATGACAACCATGTATGTCGGATTTTGGAAATTTAAAACACAGAGGTGGTAAAATTTCATTTAAACGAAAAATCAATTTTTTTTAAGTACCACTTAGTGGTTTCACTATTCATCAAAAATTGAAATTTTTCAGAAAAATACCAAAACTTCACCCTAAGATATATTGGATATTCCGAATTCAAAAATTATTTCCATTTTACAAAATTCAAAACATATAATTTGTATTAATTAATTTAATAATTAATTCCCGTTGTCAGAGCAAATAGCGTGTTTTTATGAAACAATAAGTATCAAAAGATTGACACTAGTTTAAGTCCAATTTCAAAGTGAAATTAATTCCAACGACCACTATTGGATTAAATGGTAAAAATATATTCTAATTCAACTCTAAAAACAATTCAAAAGATAATCTAATCATATAAATAAATTATATTAAAATGAGGTTTTGAATTAAAATACAACATTTTTCACTATTCATTAAAAAATAAACTTTATCGGAAAAATACCAAAAATTTACAAAAAGTAAATTTTGATGTCCCGATTCTAAAGAAGAGTTTTATTTGGTCCAATAGAATGTATAAGAGTGACCAAAACTATATTTATAGATGGTTCGCCATCAAAAGGCGATAAGTCGACCTTTAGTGAATGTTAGAGTATATATGCCTAAAATTGAATTCCTTACGTATTTTAAGCCTTTATCCTTTATTGGATAAATGTAAAAACATTTAACAAACATATATAATCATATTTTAGTTATTTCTATTCATTCCTTCCAATACAACGGGCACGTGTTAACTAACATTTAAAATAATATTATTTTATTACTAGTGTGCAACATAAGATTTCAAAGAAACTCTTTGTTGTGTATCAGGTACGCTATCGAACATAGCAACCCATTTAAAGTAAAATTAATATTTAATTCGTAAATATTAATAAATATGAAAATGTATTATTCTTTATTTACCTGGGATGTTACAGGTAAACTAGGGGTGCGGCGGTTCGGGGGAAAGAGAAAATAGGGGGAGAAGGGGGCTCGATGGGGAAACCCTAATCCAAGGGAAAAAACAACAAAAAAAATAAATAAAGAAGAAAATTAAAAATAAATCTAAAAAAATAAAAGTTAAACTAACAGTAATAATAATAATAGGTTAAAAAATTTACAAATACAAAAATAATGTTAATATTAATGGTCTAATTAAAGTATTAACTAAAATAATAATAATAATAATAATAACAATAATAATCTTAATATTATTATTATTATTATTATTATTATTATTAAAACACTAAATAAATTTTATTTTTTCTTTGCGTTGACTCTATTACCAACTCAGTTAATTAATTAACTGGTCGCGCACCAAGCAGGTTGCACGGTGGTATGGTGAAGCCATATGGATTCTACTGTATCTTGTGCATGTGCCCGAAATTTTCAGGAAAAAACACTCACTTATCAGCAAAAGTACACAAACTCAAGTTAGGCCCGGCCCGCACCTCAACGAAACGCTTTTTTTAAGCCAGGTAAAATTATAAAACAAAAAACATTAAAAATAAATACACTTAGAAATAAAAATAATAACTATTACCATAATAATAATATTAATTAATTTGGGGATTTAATTTTGAAAACATGGTAATATTAATCCTTTATGTTGATAACAATAATAACATTAGTGACATAAACAATTTTATAATGATAAAAAAATGAAATTTATTAATAAAATTTTTATTCTTAACACTAATAATAATAATAATAATAATCTCAAACAATATTATTATAATTAAAACAGTCCCTTAAATTTTATTACACTTCTCATTTTTATTTTATTTTCATTTTATTATTCATTACAATCTATTTATCTGTTGTGAACATCAGTCGGGTTGTGCGGTGAGCTGGGCATGGTCGCACGGCTTCGACCGTGGTGCGCTGAATGCTATCAAGGCCAAAACATGTGTTTTTAAATAAGAACTCAAAAAAATTTAAGACGGGCTTTAACCTGAACTACCTGATGCCCAGAAAATTAATAAAATAAATGATTTAAAAATGTAGGGTGTGACAATATCCCCTTTATGAATTAGTATGTCCCATGAGAAAAACTATTTTGGGAATTTTACATACACATTTCCTATTTGTTTATTTTTACTTGGAACAATGTCTTGAAAGTAAGATTATGATGTCTGACATAATTCATTCAATTAATATGAAAATAGTTATTATTATCCATTTTATTATTTATGTTTTTATGTTATCAATTGATTTATTCCCCTTTTATGCTATTAGTTGTACAGAATATTTGATTATTGTGTATCTTAGCAATAATATTCATGATTTATATAAATTTTTATAGATTATGTTATCCACTTTCCCTTACTAACCATCTAAGCTCACCCTTTATTTTGTTATCCATTCCCTGGGATATGAATAAGGGATCTATAAATTAAATTATAGATTCACGTGAAGAAATAATAAATTTCTTATAATTATTATTATATTATATTTTATGTTTTCTTATGTAATGTGAGAATAATCTATGTATTTAGTCTTCCAAGACTATTAAATTATTTGGTCTATTAGAATTTGATCCCTTGTTCTTGTGCTAATGTTTCAAAATATCCATTGGATCTGGTCTACTCGAGTGGGGGTGTTACATTGGTATTGGAAGATTTTTAGTAGAAACCTTGGGAACTATATTTTTGAAAACAGTGATTAGGTAATATAACCCTATAATGAACTTTGAGGATGTGTCTAATCATATAATAATGTAATAATGTTGTTGGTAAGGTATATATTTTGTGATATTCAAATAAATAAATCCATGTATGGATACTACAAGTGGTTGTGGTCATGGAATATATATATAAAGGGGTAATAGCCCTTAAAAGTTTTTTTCAAGTATATCTTCATCATCACTTGGTTGCATAGTGAGTCTTTCCTTCACAATTGGTTTGACACTCCCAAGATATATTCTTGGGTTAATTAAAATTTTCATTAAAACCATTATAAAATATTGGAAAATATTAATAATATTCCCAATGATACTATTCTTATGATTCAATGATTATATTTGAACACATATTCATGTTATTTCAAGTGTTTCACATGTTTTAAAATTATACATTGTGTTTCATTGTGTAATGATATAAACTATTTTATGGAATTATTTAGAAATGGTTCCTATTTGAAGTAATGAGAAGTGTATCTATGCACTTAATCCATGTAAGGATTTCCCTCTAGGGAAATATAATGATTTTTCAGCTGGAACCATATCTAGAGATGAATAATTATAACTATATTAAGGTAGATAACTCATGATATGACCAATTACATTACATGTATGGAGCAGTGTGTTGAGCCACTACATGGTAAAACAATGGTGGTCTATTTTATATATAATAAAACTCCATCACTCAATGGAACTATCAATCATTTTTTGGAAGATAAATGGATATGTTTCTTAGAGAATATATTTCTTTTTTTTGGATTTAATGAAATAGAAATGGTTTTCATGGAAGTTTATTATCTCATGGGGGACACAAATCAATAGAAAACATTAATTAAAAATACTAATGATGAGGAAGAAATTTTGAATATATGGTGGAATGATTTTTATGTAATTTACTTTGAATAATATTATCCCCACAAGAAACAAAACGATACAGATATAAAATTTCTAATTTGAAGATAAAATAAAGATACAAAATGTTTCTATGTTTGAATATAACTTTATAATATCAGGAAGGTATGTTGTGGACTATGTACAACATCCAAGAAGTAAGATTAACTATTAATTTGATGGGATAAATCCAATACACTGAAGGGAACTAGTATCCAAAACATTCTAATCATACAAGGACATGGTGTCATGTGCTATCAAGATAGAGAAATAATTATCTATTTCCTATTACTTAAATTGAACTAAATATTTTGGGAATGTGGATGAGAAATCTTGAAAAAAATAATGTCAAAAGGGAATAAGGTAAAGGTGTAATTTATGACTTTTAATAAATGTTGAAAGAAACAATATTGAATAAGCTTGATTGGAATGAAAGTTTTCTTCAAGTGTGTAGATAATGCACATCATTCTTTATATTGTAAGTTCATGAAATAATATTCCAATGATAAATTATTTTACTATAGGGCTATAGGGAACTATGAAAATTATTTTCCCAAACATTGAGAGAATTTTATTTAGAAAAGTATAATAGAGTGGTGTTGTCTTTATGCAATCAGAATAGATGAGGTTGAAATTCCTATAGATGCAATCTTAGGCACATTAATCACAGATTAATAATTATTTGAAGCATTATTTGATTTAGGATCTTATAAATATTTTATAGAATCCATATTTTCTAAAAAATTATATATTTTCCTATCACCTTAATAAGTGAGTTACCAGTCAAGAATCATAATGCGATTTTCAATGCAATAAATATGTTTCATTCATTTCCAATTATGAAACAAATATGTTCCCTATGTATGGATTTTATAATTATAATTGTGGTTGATTTTGATATAATACTTTATATATAGTTTATTTCAAAATATTATTCAATAATTTTTTGAAAAGAGAATGAAATTATGATTCATGATGAAGATGTTGAATTTCTTATCTTTAGAGGAATGACATCATGATCTAAGACAGTCATAGATCCACACCGAATAACTCTTCAAAATTATATTCTTGGGTATGAATAGAATACATGGTCTATGGATGGAAAAGGTAATCTAAAGTTCAGGATGTACCTACTGTACATGAATAAATTTATTTGTCTCCTAACGACTTTATTTGACATAAACTTGAACATGAATGTGATTTTTCCATTCATTTAATCCTCGATAAAAGACCAATATCAAAGACTCCCAATATAGTTGACACTATATAATTGGTACAATTGAATAAAAACTATAAGAGTATTATAATAATTGAATTATATTCTCTAGTATTTCATCTTAAGGATACCTCATTCCTTTTATTAGGAATATAGATTAATATATAAGGTTGGGCATTGATTAGAGAGAAATGAATTCTATTATAACAATGAACAAGTATTATCTACCTCACATTGATGAATTATTCGATCAACTTTTTGGAGCTCAATATTTTTCAAAGATTAACCTTCCTAATGGGTATCATCAATTGTGATTAAAGAAGGAATAGTTTTCAAAGTTAGTATTGTAAATGAGTAGGGGACATTGTGATTTTAAATTAATGAAATTTTTAATGATTAATACATCCTCTCTTTTTATGGATCTAATGAGTAGATTATTCAAGTAATTTCATGGTGATTTTTTTAATTTATTTATGATATACTGTTGAATTATAAAATCTATGAAAACCATGAGAATCACTTACAAATCATTATTATACTCATTTGAGAAAAGAGGTATATGGTAAATTGATAAATTGTGAATTATGTCATTATAAATTTTCTTCTCTTAGTAATTTTGTCTCCAATGATAGTATATCAACTATTCATGTGAAGGAAAAGGAATTAAAATAATGGCTTACACCAATGAAGATAATTGACGTATGTAATTTCATTAGTTTGAAAGGTTAAAATCAGTGATTTTCTTAAAACATTTTCTAATGGGATAGCTCATTAATCTAGATTACACATAAAGGGATTAAGTTTGTATGGGAAAATAAATATGTATAATATTTTGAATAATTGAAGGGGGTGTTGGTCAATGCTCTGATCTTGATATTACTATAAGGAAATGAAGGATTTGGTATATATAGTGATTAACAAAATTAGGGGATTGATTTTTTGCATATGGATATTTATAAAGTAATTACATATGCATCAATTTTGTTAATGATTCATGAATATAACTATCTAACTCGTGATCTTGAGTTTGAAACCATAATATTTGATTAAAATATATGGAGACATTGTCTCTGTAGTTAATGATATGAGATATAACCAGATTATAAGAGTTAAAAATACATATTTTCATAGAAATATCTCAATATGTGGCAAAGGAATTGAATTTAACTACTGAAAGATTGTGATTTCCCAATACACTAACTCCTTTAGAAGGCAACTAATAAAGTTGATGCATTGAATAGGAAAGATCATGGATTCCTAACCAAAATGGGGATTGACAGGGTTCATATGTTCATGAATTTTGTAAATATGGATCTAGCTATTATTTAGGAAGGGGAAATGTTGTTAGTTTTTCAAATTATTTTCAAACCATATTTATCTAAAATGATAAAAATGTTCTCATCCATATTATGATAATATTAAAAAGAAAAATAATGTCATGAATTGTGGGAAATGGTATGACTTCCTATATGAAGGTGGTGCTCAAAACCATAGAATAGTGTTGTATATACCGTATCTAACCAATATAAATAAGGAATTATTGGATGATTCTCATAGATTGAATTTCTCTACACACCCAAGTAGAACCAATATATATAGGTATTTGAAGGACAATTTCTAGTGGGATAATATAAAAGTGGGAAATTTATGATTATGTATCAAGATAGTTGGATTTTCAGTTTTTGAAAGCTAACAGACAACACCCTAGAGGATTTTTGAAACCTCTACCTGTTACTATGTGTAAATGTGATAAAATTAATATTTACATCCTCACAGGATTACTAAAGACACCTATAAAGAAGTATATGATATGGATTATTGATGATATCCTTAAAAAGTATTCATATTTCCTCATAAAAATTGAATGTTATCCTATAAATTACCTTGAATTACAATATATTAATTAATTTTTAAGACATCATGGAGTACCTATTTCAAATGTGTCTTATCTTAACCCATGGTTTACATTGAAATTATTGAAAATTATTTATTAGTCTTCTGATACTGATCTTCTCTTGACAACTAATTATCACCCTCAAACTGATGGAGGGTCTAAAAGGGATATTCAAACATTAGAATACATGTTGAGGTCATTATGACCAAACTTTATAGGTATGTGGGATCATTATTTACCTTTAGTAATGATTTTTTATAACAATAGCTTCCATTCATTTATTCAAATTTAATCTTATGAATCATTGTATGAAAATAGATGTTGTACTCCATTTTTTTGGGTTGAATTTTGTTAAAAGAAATTGGAAGGCCAAGAACATGATAAGAAGAGGATAATAATAGTAAATAAAATTAAGGCTCATATTAAAGTGTTTCAAATCTTGAAAAAGATATATGCTAAGAAAATATTTTTAATTTCAAGATGGGGATCACGTATTCTTCAAATTATCTCCATGGAAGGGTGTTATAATGTTTGGTAAGAATGAAAAAAAAATTATCCTCGGGTACATTAGAACTTTTTAATTATACAAAGAATTTGATATATGTCTTACCAATTGGAAATTAAAAAAATCCTATCAAAATTACATGACATGTTTCATATCTTATTATTAATGAAATGAATTCTAGATACTATGCATGTGCTCTCCTGTGATGAAATAGAATTCGACCCTGATCTATCTTACTATAAGGAGGTTATTAAGATTCTTGACACTAGGGAGAAAGTATTTAGGAATCATATTATTTTAATAGAAAAGGTATCTTGGACAAATTATAAAATAGATTAAGAAATGTGGGAATTATAGGATGTTATTAAGAATAACCACCCAAATTTGTTCAGAAATATTATCGATGAAAATTTTTAGGATGAAATTTTTCTAGGAGGTAAGAATGTAACACATGAAATCAAATTAAGGTAAGTGATCATTTTATTTTAATAAAACTATATTAAATAATTTATATTTTAATGTTTCATGGAATAATAATTCAAATTTGATACGATGAATATCTATTTTTATCTTAATCTAAATAATCCTGGAATGAGTTTTTGAAATTTTCCATTTGAAATCAAATTATATGAATAATTAAAAATGTAGTATTTAACTATTTCACATTTTGTTTATAATAATATATTATATTTTTAATAATTAACCATGTATTTACTATCAATTTTAATGAAATAATGATAACATCGTTTAGTACTAAAACATAACATTTTTTTAGAAAATGGTTTTTTAAGCATATTTTCCTCTAATTTTAATAAATTAAATTAATCAATAATGATTAATATTTTAAATAAGATTTATAAATTATCTTTATAAATATATGAATATAAATATATATAATTATGAAAACTATTCATGCAGTTAATGTGAGATCATATTATTCAATAAAAATATATTTCTTGAAAAACTTTTACCCGACATGTTTTGTGGCTTCATTTTAAAATTAAATTATACCACTTATATGAATGTAATTTGATAAAATATATTTCATATTTTTAATCTTAATAATTAACATTAGATAATAATTTTTACTAAAGTTTTACTAATAATAATAAGTAAAAATAATAAAAATTAATTACTGTGCTTGAGGTAAAAAACATGTTTACTCGGGGTTAATATATACTAATAAGGCCTAAAATGACCAAAAAACATTATATAACCACATTGGTTTGTTGGATTTCAGAAATTAAATTATAAACTTTGAATATGATCCATTTTAGATCCATGTTTTCGTAAAAGTGACTTGAAATGTTTTCAAAGCATTGAAAAAATTACAAGTGTGCCACTCATGTCAATTATAAAGGGACACCCCACACCCTCACTTATTCACACATATCAAAACCATTATCCCAACCAAACCCTACATAAGTATCTCCCCAAAATTAATTTTCACATTATAATGATATTTTTCTTCTCTGAATACCAACCCTAGGGTCTGAAATAAGAGCTCCAAAGGTGGGTTTTCTAAGAGAATGTAATCATCTTCAGTAAGCTATTTCTTCCCGCTTCATGCTTTAATGCATTCAATTTTATATTAATGATTAAAATATAATAACACCATTATTTAAAATATATAATATATTATTACTTTTATGGAATAATATTTATCTGCATCATACTTTATCAAATGGAAAACGAAGTTGTCGATCTTGTGTATGGAAAACTACGGCCTCACAAACCGATGTAATTCATTTTCCATCACTTTCAATCACAGCTAGATATAATGATGGATTTATTGTATATATATACATATGATATTGTAAATATTATTATACTTATTGAATCATAAATCCACATCTACCTTTTTACCTTCCATTCATTGTGTAATAATCACATCGCTCATGCGTATGTGTATAGCACATCCTCCACAGAGCAATGTGATTCATTTTTTATATTATATTGACATCGATGGTAAAAAATATTTATTTAATTAATATATAATTATTATATTATATAATTATTATTCTATAAAATTTAATTTCTATTTACTATTTTTTTGTTTTATCCATCTCAAAGTGAAAAAAGTGTTCATGCATACATACGACCTAACATCTCCTTGAACGATGTAATCCATTTTTATACCTGTAAATTTTATGGATAACTCTATATATATATATAATGAATATATGTGATATTTATATCACTATAAATCTTTTTTATATGTTGTAATCATGATCAAAAAATAAGGATCAAAACTACTGAACTGAAACATTCATGAAAAAAAAGCAATTAACACTTAAAATGACAAAGATAATAAATAATTATTGATAAATTGGTATTTAAATTTTATTATTGGATCATATATAATATTAAAATTATTTATACGGTTTTTTTATAGAAATAAAATAAATTTACATTATTTTACAAGAGGCTAAAATCACTTATAACACATTTTAGACATGAGTTAAGGATTTAATTTTCAATCTCATCATTTTTTAATATTGTGTCCAATTGTGGAATTATTTAATATTTCTATTATAAATATATTATATTTTATTCTTCTTTTTTAAATTTTATAAATTATATGTTTTCCATTCATTTTCTTCTATTTATGTTCACAATATACTATATTGTTTTTAAGTAAATCCATCCTTATTTTAATACCCTATTTAAAATTGTTATCTTACATGTCTATATTTCCCTTAATATACCTATAATAATAATTTTAATATCTAAAATTATTTATTAAATAAATTTTTACCCTTTTATTCTTAATTTTTTTAAGGGAATCTTCTTTTTATTTTCTGAATGAGGAACTTTTGACCTTTTTAAAAAAGTGTGAAAGGAATGCCTTTTTAAACTTATATAACATGAATAGAGTTAATGTTATTATGAAAACTAATTTATTTATAGATTAATTTAAAAAATAATATATTAATTTCAATGAAAATTGTTTCATTAAAATGTGGCATTTTTTTATTTTTAATAAGTTATTTCAAAATGAAAAGGTTATTTCCCTAAAAAATTCTTCGATTGATCTTTTTAAGTTACATTAATCCATGTCAGGAGTATTTTGTAAATAATATTATTTAATATTAATGTAATAATCTCATACCATTCATAATATTAATTTTGATGGAGTATAATTGTTTTTATTTTTGGTGGAATTATTAACATTTAAAAAGCTATTTTTCTAATATAAATGCTTGTGTTGATTATGTTTCACCACTTTGATATAATTATTGAGTTTGAATTGATAAGTGATGGGTGGAAAAGATAATAGTCCCTCAATGCAATATTTTATCACTTGATACTAACTAATTGGGTATATGACATATGTTATGCCTACTCATATATGTAATCTTGGTATAAGGCCTTGATGGTACGATTATGATGTTCGACATTTTGAATTCAATCATTATGAATGTAGTTATTATTATCCCTATGATTATTTATGTGGTCATGTTGTACCTAGATTTTTTTTAACTTTTTTGGTAATATTTATGTGGTATATTTGATTATTGTTTATCATAGACATATTATTCATGTTTTATTTACATTGTGATAGACTATGTTGTATTCTTTCCTTTACAGGAATTTGAGATCAACCTTTATTATGTTTTACTTACCCAAAGATATGAAGTAGGGATATATGAATGAAATTAGAGATTTCATAGAAGAAATAATAAATTTATCACAAGACATTTTATATTATATATCATGTTTTCTTATGTAATGTGAGAATCATGTATTTATCTAGAATCTCAAGATTATTAAACTATTTAGTCCTTCGGAATGTGATCCCTTGTTCATAGTTCTAATATCATAAAATAACCAATGGATACATGATATATGAGTCTTGTTGTTACATTAAAATAATAAATTTATAAAATCAAATCTCTATTTTTGTCATCAAAATAAAATTCTGGAACCCTGGTACAATGGGTAGTATATATCATATTAAATAAAAATACCCTTTTCATCATTGAATGTATGGAGATTTACATTTCATATAATAAATTCTTTTATAAAATCTTTTATGACTAAAAAAATATTAAAAAAATGTATTTATATTTTAGACCAATCAAAAAGTAATTAATTACATTTTTAATTTATTATGTTTTTATCCAAAAATACATCTCATGTTAAAATACCAATATTAGAATCAATTTCCATTAAAATCATCCTTATGAAGAATATATTTTTGTTAGTAATACATTAATTTTAATTTTAAACAACTTAAAATTATTATTTCAGATGAGTATAATTTTTTAAAAATATTCACTATGAATTATTATTGAATTTTTTTTATTTCATATATTCACTAAACTATAATATAAAACATGGTAAAATTCACCACATAATGTTTTTGTCTATGTAATTATTTTATGTTCCATTTTATGGTGTTAATTAAAAATGATGTATTATATCATTTTGAATTTTTCTTAAACACTGATTATCATGAAATTGGATTGTTACACGTCATGTGACAATGTTTTCATGATTAAAAAAATGTTACTAAAGTCTAATATGTATCTTAATAAATGAGGAATTCATTATAATTGTTATTTTTGATATATCCAAATATTTATCCATCTAATAATTTGGGAAACTTATTAACTTCAATTGTATCCTTCATTATATGATGGATTTATATTTAAAGGTAGTTCAAAGACCTCGGTTTTTTATACAAGGATATTACTCTCATATAATCTAAAACTTTCCATCATTCTATTTTATTAATTAACCTTGGAGGTAGTGTCATTATACTATTTGAAGGAAAAGTGTCCCCAATAATGATTTTTATGTTTCAATTTTGGATATTGGATACCTTATGAGTCAATAGTATTTTGATTGATACAAAGGGTTATCTATAAATCTCACTCATGTGGAAGATATTTCATCATCAATGAGGTATTCTTTATTTAAATGTTAAGCATTTCATCTTCTAGTAAATATTATTGTTAGTTTTGTGTTTTATTTCCTTAAATTTTATTGTAGATATATCCTATGAAAACCCATCAATGGTGTTAGATACATGATGGTGATAAATTGTTGAGATGAAAATTTAAAAAAAGGAATCCAATTTGAATATTTTCTAGAAAAACTTCTATGATTTATATAAATGTGACATGGTTTATCTGAATATTTATAAAAATGGGTTCTTTTTAGAAAAAAATTAGGGATTTTATAAAAAAAACATATCATTAAATATGGATTTCAATGTCATGTTTTTAACAAAAAATAAATATTGTTTATAGAAATTTTATTTCCAAGAGAAAGACCATGACATAGAAAAGTGTAACAAGACAATGTTTGTGGCATAAATATTTAAAAAAACACCATCTAAAATGGATTAAACATTTATATTGTGTAAGGGTTCAAGTTATATTCTTTGATAAGTAAACTATTTTAATTTACTTGTAAAATAAAACCACATCATAGTTCATGGTCAATATTTTATTGAACATTGAAAAAACATATTCTCAAAAACCCTATTCAAGGAAATATAATAGGTTATTCACCGAGTATATGTGACTTTAGGTCATATAATAATTTTTTCATAAAAATTATCATTATCTAAAGTTGTAATATTTTCTCACAAATATTTTCATTTTTTATTTAAATATCTATTTAATATTAATTTATATAAATTTTTTGTATTATGAATGTTGTTTTATTTATTTTTTTGTGTTTAAATTACATCTTATATTTTTTATACCCTAAATATAAGAAATATATTCTAGGTATGATATGATATTTAGTTACTTTCTACTAATATTATAATTTTTTATTTTGTTATTAAATTAATTATTATTATTATTTATTATTTATAAATATTAGCTATTAGGATGGTATTAAAATTAATCTTGTAACACCCCATATCCGTAAAAAGTATGTTTTAAAATATATTTTCAATAATCCTCACATATTTTTAGTATTATTGAGTAATTTAAGTGATTTGTGGGGATCAGGTGATAATTTTAGGAGAACAAACATGGTTTTAGGACATCTTTCCATTGATAAAATCCACATTGTGACTAGTGGACTTGATATGGGTATTGTATGGTGGTAAAAAGTGAGGATGTAGATCTAGTTATTCTACTAGGTGGTCGAGGACCCTAAAGTGGGAGATCATTTCAAACCAAGTACATGGTGGCAGGCTAGAAAGTATATGATTTATTTTTTTTTTAAAAAATTATGGCAATAAATAAATTTAGAGTATTTACTAAAAATGAGAATCTTAATTTTTCAAAATAGGAGCAACTATACTCCCCCATGTTCTTTTCCCATATTTTTTCCTTCAAGTAGTTTTTTTCCATTATTAGATCTTGGATCAGATTTGGGTTCATCTCATTTGATTTCAATGGGTGAGTCTAACACTCATATTCAATTTATTATAGTTTTTGTCAATGTTTCATGAGGAATATTTATTCAATACCAAATTTATTTGTTTTATATATTTATAGATTTCTTAAATTTTAAGTTCAGTAGATCTGTGGTTTCCAGTGAGTAGGACCCTAATGGTCCAAGGTATGTTGTCCCTTGGTTTAACAATGGTATTTACTCATTTCGAATGCATTGTATAAGAAGTATAAAATAATAATTTGTTATGTATAAACAAAAATTAATTTAATTTGGTTTTCTTGAACTTTCATAGAAAGATAGAATCTGTATTAGTCGAGAATGATTTTATGGTAGTGTGTGTAGACACTATTGGTCATTGATGACTATTTTTTATGTGAATTGAAATGTGAAGTTATAACAAACTGAAATTTCACTATGTGTTCTCATTAAGAAATATTATTTTATTATATTGATCTACAAGTAACATTGAACTAAAAGGATCCATGATATATTAGATAAAATTTATAAACAGAATAAAATATACATGAGATAAAAAGATATAAATAGACTATAAATTCATACAAAATAGGATTAAAAAACATAATTTTTTATATAAAATTTTTCCAATACAAGATTTTTTCCATTATATATCTTATATTTATTTAAAATATAAATTATAGAATTATAGAATTTTAATTTTAATAAATTAAATTTTTTTCATTCATCGTGTTAATATTTTCTTAAGTTAATTTTTTTGGTTTTTTCAAAAATAGTTTATTTTTAGGTGAAAGGTGAAAATTTCAATTTCTACCAAAACTATAAGATCCTAGGATTTAACTATATATATTTTCCATTTAATAATACTAGGTTCGCTATATTTCTTCACATACATAAAAAATAAAGGTCGTGAAACATTATTAAATTAAAATATTTATCTTTAAAATATCATTAGGATAACATATAACATATCTATATATGTTATAAATATTTTTTTTTTAAATAGTGTGAAATAATATTTGAAACATTTAATGTTTGTAAAGGTCTATCTAAATAATAGAATTTTATCAATATGTTTTTTATTCAATTAAAATTTAAATATATAATTTTTTAAATACAATTATATAAAATTTATTTTTTTGAATTCATAATATCATATTTAACTTGTTATGAAATTTTGATGATTTTTTTAAAATATCAATTTTAGTCAAAAATAAAGTTTTTTGAAAATTATAATTTTCAAGACATTGTCGATATATAAGAATGGAATTGTCGAAAAAACCCATTTATGTTACCAAATATGAAATTAAGGAATATAATTATTCACTTTAAATTTTTATTTGAACTTAGAGAACTCATAACCAATAATTTTAGAACAAAAGACAAAGGCTAATTTATTAATTAAAATAGTTTTTTATCTATTCTCTCAATTGATGAATATTTTCATGAAATTCAGTTATGTATTTAATTTAATGTCACATAAACATAATTTGATTTATAATAAATAAATAATTTTCATAAAAATATTGCTAATAATAATTTTAACTCACAAATATATTTCGTTCTTAAAACCCTAATTATCTAAAAATAATAATCATTAATAAAATTTCTTTTAAACTTAAGTTTTCATAGTGATGTTAATTTTAAATTATGAAACTAATATATTATCTAGGATGAAGATATTTCTCAAATTTATTGAAAAAATACTATTAATAAATAATATTTTAATTAATTAACATGGCTAAAAGTAAAAGTTTCCTTAAAAGAAGTACACATTGGTAAAGTAAAAAAATGAAATTAGAAACCGATATATCACTAAAATATTAACAAAAAAAGAGTGTATGAGTGGATTTTCTTTCATATCATGGACCTTACTTCATAATTTCTATACATGTGGGACTTTCACCTTGAATAGTGTAAATAGATAATATAATAAATGAATGTGTTCCAAAATTATCCTTTTCTTCGTTTATACAAGGGAGAAATTGAAACCATTCTATGTACGCACTTTACATAGGTTTACTAGAAAAACATATTCCCATTAACTCATACTAGAACAATATCTAATGAAAATAATCCATTTACCTTTATTATTTTTCTTAAGCCCTTCATTTTCATAGATAATTCCCAGGAAAAACAAAGATTCTGATGTGTGTATTACTCTCCTCTTAGTCTTTCTTTTTAATTTTCCTCTCCCTTATCTTCCTTAAATTTTTTAATATAATTAATCTAGTACCATATATAGACAAAATTTCATTATATTAATATAAAATAATTTATTCATTCATTCCATAGCATTTGTTATGAAAAAAATGTATCGATCATGCATATGCACATATTTATTCCTTCACAACATGATGTGTTTTATTTTTATCACATACTCTTATAGTTGGTATAAACATTGTTTTTTTGAATAATTATGTTTTTATATCACTTATGAAACTCATAAATGATCAATATTTAACTTTTTCTTCATTCCTTCTATTCGTTAAGGAATGAGATCGTTAATCATGAATATTTTCCGACTAACGCCTCTATGAACGACATGTCATATTTCACTACCACAAATCATGGATGGACCTAAAAGTTTAATTAGTATAACAAAATTAATTTTATAACATTATTATAATTATGAAGTGATAAATTTTTATCTCTTCACTCCACCCATTAATTGGTAAATGGGTTAATCGTGCATGCATACAAGCTACTATCTCTATAACGTCCCATATTTTCATAAAGGTAAATACCCTTAATTTATTGTTATAATTCATTTTAAAGTCCCCAATAATGATGAAAAATCATATAAAGGAGGTCACGGGTGCATCCGGGTCTCATTCGGAGACTGGAGCATCAAAAATGGAAGAAAAGAACAGGCCTCATGATTAGAGAATATTGTGCATCCCAGCCTGCACGACTGGTTAGAAAATGTGTAGTAACAGATAGTGGGGACCTATAAAAGACATGATTTTTCTACAACCATGTGATCCTAGGAAGACTGTTGTATAGTGATTATGATTTTTAAGATAGTTAATTTTTTCATGGTTGTCCCACGGTTAATTAAATAGTGTGCCTAACCTTGTGATGTTCCCTATATTAATAGTGAATGAAGCCTGGTAGGTGCATGGTTTGGAAACTGTGTGGCCAAATTGTGTGTAGTGGAATTTGTGGGTGAAATTATTAATCACTGTAACACCCCAGGTAAATAAAGAGTATGACATTTTCACATTTATCCATATTTGTGAATAAAATATTAATATTACTTTAAAGGGAATTTTATGCTCGATGGCGTACCCAATATGCAACAACAAGTTTCTTTGAAATCTTACGTTGCACTCTAATAATAAAATAATATTATTTTAAATGGTAGTTAACGCCTAACCGTTGTAATGGCGGGAATGAACAAAACTAACTAAAAAATGATTATATATATTTTTCAAATATTTTTACTCTTTATAATAAATGTTAGAGGATTAAAAATGCGAATGAATCCAATTTTAAGCGTAAACATTCTAATATTCTATAAAAGGTCGATTAATCTCCTTTTGATGGTGAACCTCTTTTAAATCCAATTTTTGAAAATTTTATGTGTTATATTTTACAAAATAAAATTATTCTTTAGAATCGGGACATCAAAATTTACTTTGTGTAAATTTTTGGTATTTTTCCGAAAAAGTTCAATTTTAAATGAATAGTGAAAAATGTTGTATTTTAATTCAAAACCTCTTTTTAATCTAATTTATTTATATGATTAGATTATCTTTTTAATTGTTTTTAAAGTGAAATTAGAATATATTTTTACCATTTAATCCAATAGTGGTCGTTGAATTAATTTCACTTTGAAATCGGACTTAAACTAGTGTCAATCTTTTGATACATTTTGTTTCATAAAAACACGCTATTTGTTTTGACAGCGGGAATTAATTATTAAATTAATTAATGCAACTTATATGTTTTGAATTTTGTAAAATAGACATCATTTTTGAATTTGGAATATCAAATATAGCCTAGGGTGAATTTTTGGTAATTTTCTGAAAAACTTCAATTTTAGATGAATAGCGAAACCATTAAGTGGTACTTATAAAAACTGATTTTCCGTTTAAATGAAATTTTGCCACCTTAGTGTTTTTAATTTCAAAAATCCGACATACATGGTTGTCATTAAGAAGTAAAATGTGGTTCAATGGGATTAAAATAATTTTTTGGTGAATAGTAACTTATTAAGTTTTTAATCGCGATTAGAGGTAATTAGTGTAGTTTAAGATAAGAATAATGTTTTAATAAAATGAAATGACCTAGACACATGTCCTACCCTCATTGGATGTGTCATGGCCGACCAGGAAAATCCATGGGTCAACTTGGGGACCCCATGGAGCCACTTTATTTGGAAAATGACATAAATACCTTTTTATTTAATGTTAAAGTAAAAATGACACAAACATGAGATGTTTTACTAAAACAATTTTTACATGGGGTTATACAAGTCAGATTTTTGACCATAAATAGTCATTAGAAAGATACAAAGATTTACTACATCATAGTATTTTTTTTATAATTTTTATAGATTAAATAAATTATATTATATATGACATCATGATGATGCAGTGATGACCTCATTATTTAACGATTTAAATAAAATGAAAACATAATGTAAAATATAAGACCTACACATGTCCAAAACCTATTGGATGGGTGGATTTAGAACCCTTATCACATTATCCTCTAAACACATCAATTTGGGACCATTAAAATCCGAAAATAATTTGAAAATAAAGTTACATTTTATACCTTTCCAAGAGTGTCACTCCTCTCCTCTTATAAAAGGCCCCCACCCCTACCTCCTTACCCACACATCCAAAGCCTTTGGATCGGCCAAACCCTGCCCATTTTGTCTCTCCACATCCCTATCTAACTCCTTGAAGCCTCACTTTGGGCAGAAGTCTTCCCAAGGAATCCTTTTAGCTCAAACCAAAGGGAGTTACCTGATTTTAAGGTAATGTCTTCACTTGAGTCCTTTTGTTTTATTTTGCTTCTCCAACCTCCTAAACTTTTTTTATTCATTTATTTTGTAAGAAATCCAGTATCTTAAATATACTAGGATGTTTTTATAAGAATTATTCTAGCTACACTTACACACAAATTCGTCTAATGGTTAAAGAACATACTGTTTCTGTGGTTGGCGATTTTCTGCCTCACGAAACGATGATTGTTCAATATTCTTTTAACACCTTTAAAGGTGGCCATTATGATGTCACTGTATTTTATATATGATATATATGGTATTTATGTTTACTATATGCTTCTGTATTTTATTTTTAAACCATTCCTTTATTCTTTTCATGTTGTGTAAATGCGATAATTTCATATGAGGAGGTGCGGACTACCGCCCCCTCAAGTGATGTGACTCGTACATGCAATACATGGAATGTATAAAGAATGAAATTAATGAACATATGTGACCTATATAACATATATATTATACTGGAATTATAATATATATATATATATCATTTATTTTTAATTCCATTAATATGAAAAAGAAAAAAATGAAAGTAGCGTTCATGCGTACGTACGGCCTACCGTCTCCATGAACGGTGCTTTTCGTTTTTTATCTCCAAATGATATGGAATAGTATAAAATGAATATGTACTGGATATATATGATATATATGATATATACATCATGATTATAACTCTGGATATAATGGATACATGAACAACTTGTAATTATAAAGAGCATATTTTGACTCAAGTACCAATGATCGTTTAAATGACCGTTATTAACTAAAATAATTACATAGTGTTAATGACATGGTAATAAGTGATATAAAAGGAATAATGAACTTGAAAAAGGTTCTTAAGGAATTAGAAATTAAATCAATTTTATTATTCAGGAGATTAAAGAATGATCGAGTCAAGTCGGACCTGAGGTAAGGGATCCTACTCCTCTCTTTCTTTTTAAGTACACTCTTTTATGTCATTCCTTTTAAGCTCATATTTCTTGTGATTGTGATGTTATTTTATATTACTCTTACAGTAATTTTTATTTTCATATGATTAGAGACTCTATTTCCTCTCATCAATCCATTTTCGAAGTTTTAAGTGGCGCTGTTAGGCTGCCGAGTTTTCATAAGGGATTTTTCATCTCACTTTTATTCCCGTGAGATTTATGCTACATTTGCCACAATTTCCTTTGAGTGGTGTATGTACTACCCATTATTATACACTTTTTGTAGTATAATTTCATTTATGGGTATTCACATCTTCATTGTATGACCCTTCTTCCATGGGGTGTACGTTTCGAAAGTTACCCAACTCGGTAAGGGGACCTTTCACCCTCCTCTTTTTAAAAGACTTCTTTTGTTATGTCTTTTAATTCACATACTATTATGTTGGGATATGTTATTTTATATCCTTATTGATGTAATTTTATGTCCAAGTGATGAGATTCCCTTTTTATCTCTCATCAACTCATTTTCTAAATTTTGAAGTGATGTCGTTAGGCTGTCGAATTTTACCAAGGGAACTTTTTAACCCAATTTCGATTTCTTTGGGTTCAACGTGTATTTATTGAATATGTCATCTTTTGAATATGTATGGATGACCATTTATTTTTTTACACTTAATATACACTTATATTGGGTGTATTTATATTTTTCACACATAATTTTGAGATTGAATTATCCTAAATTTAAGGATACCTTCTTTATAAGGGAATTCATCACATTTGACATTTCTATTGAGACTTCATTGTTGTTATGCACCAATTCACTCTTATATGGTGTATATACTGTCCTTTGGAATATTATATCATGAATCCATTTATTCTCATGATATTATAAAGTTCTGACTAAATGTTATTCCTCAATTATTGTATTCAAGTGTCTCTAATTTTGGTAGAACCCCTTTAACCAAAATATCGCTTTAAATGTTTTAATTATTTGTTCTTATTAATATCCATGTTTTTAAAATGGTTTTAAGGATTTATTTATATGGTTATTAATGGTTTAAACTTTTAAAAGCTTCAAGGTGGTATGGGACACTTTGATTCAAAAATCTCTTTATTAAATGTTTTAAATGGTTTTGGAAATTGTTCCTTTTTGAATGGATTCATTATTTCAATATACTAAATTGTTATATTGTGATTGAAATGTGGAAATGTTATGTTTCCTTTATGCATGTTTCATGCGATACGTTTATGTTATGGTTCTTGGGCATTGTTATGAAAACGGGTGGTTCCGTGATAAACTAAGGGCGGGTGAGCCCGATATAGCTCTCCAATGCATTGGGTAACGTGAAGGAGTGAAACGTTAAGGTTTCTCCAAAGAGATTTAGGGAATATACTTTGGTGGGTATTCCAAACATAACCAAGAGGGTTAATCCCTACGTAAGAATGTTATGAATGCCTCAAGTTACCTTTTATGTCTTATGATTTCTATGATTTATTCATGATTTGATGAGGTACGTTAAAGTGCCTATGTTTTATGGGTAAAGTATGATTTCATTCTTATGTATATATGAACTCATGTTTCCTTTCCATTTTTTTTATAACCCTTACTGAGCTTTTTATGCTCATCCCAAGTTTTTTTTTGAAATGTTTTTCACAGGTCAAGGGAAAGGTACATGAAATGATGATAGTGTCAAGGAAGTGTCAAGAAAAAATCCATGTTTTATTTTAAATATGTTTCCGTTGAGGGGAAAAATGAATACTATCTTTTATGTAACCACTTTTTTTAAATGTGGAATGTAATGCAAGTTTTATGATCTAATTCTCTAAAACTCTAAACTTGAAAAGATCCTCAATGTGTAATCTTGTAATAACTCAAGATTAAGTAAGTTTTAAGGTTGGGGCCTTATAGTTGGTATCAGAGGTCGGTTTAGACAAATTTAGGGATTAGAAGTTTTTGTTAGACACATGATTAGTCCCTATATCTATTATTTCAGTTAAATCCTTGTTTGATAACTTTTTTTCAGGTCAAGTAAAGTCGGTTACGAATGGAAGGAGAAGGATCTCAAATGACATTCCTATCTCTTCCTGATGACATGCTTGCAACAATTATGTCAAAGTCATGTTCGGATGATTGTGAAACTTTTTCTAGCATACAACTCACTTGAAAGCAGTTGTTTGAGATATAAAACACCTCCACTATACCTCGTTATCATTGTGGATCATGGGTTGTTTTTAGACAAATACTATTTTCACAATATTCTCATATTTTCAAGAAAGGTAAATATTATCAAGGTATTTTCAAATATTTTACCTTATCACAAGAATTTGAAGCATATTATGATTTTAAAAATGGTGCTGAGGAAGGAGACCCTTGCGCAACCTATTTATATTTGATTTTAAAATATAGTCTCTCAGCACATACTTATGGTATTTTAAAAGGACCAATAATAGAAATTTTCAACTCAAATTATGTCCGACTATTTTATAGAAATCATGTTTTATCAGATGTTTTGGAATTATATGTCATACATGATTATTTTCCAAAACTGTTTTTCTGTGAACACCCATATGAACCATGTTGTACAAGGTGTATTTGGATGGAGGAAGAAAATTATTTTGAAGGATCTCTAAATAATTTTTGTAATGCATGGGACTTCTACCTACGTGAGCAAGATGACGATGAAACCGAGTGGATGCCATGATCAAGGTATGATGTTATTCTTTTTGGGAATCGTTTTATTTGGTGGTGAAATAAGACTTCAAGAATTAAGATGTTGAGATCGTAATGAATTTGGATGAAAATGAGAGGTATAAGGAAACTATTGAGGTTAAAACATGTTTGGGTTATTTTTGGAGTTTTATAAAAAGGACAACACGCAGACCGTGTGACAACCCGTCGCGTCGGACAAAGCTGTGGGAATCGAACCCACAACCAAAGTGCAACTGGTATTTATCGCCTACCACTGGACTATGTGAAGTCCCTGGTTAGTTTAACTGATTATTTTTAGTTAGATGATTTTATGAATTAAGAGTAAGTTGATTTTGGGTTATCTATGGAAATTTATTAACCTATCATGGAGGATATGTGATTAGGTTAATTACTTTTTAATACGAGACATTAAGAGAAACTGATGTTGTTTGGAGATAAATGTTACGATTTAACTTGGAAGACTATGTGACCAAATCCTTCAAATATTTGGGTTTCAATCTTAGTTTGGTTTACTTTGAATAATTTTATGGACAAATTGTTTATCGAATGGTCCTCGTTGAACTTCAGGTTTTGTTGGACAAATTTTGGAGATTAAGAATAGCTTTTCTTTTTATAAAGGGTTATCCTTTTCTGGATTATCTGATCTTGTACTAACCTTTTTGGTTTTGGTTTTGGTTAAAGTATAAATACATGGGAAGTATATAGTTCTATTTTGTGTATTAGGTGATTCTCTAGAAGTTGATTATAGTGAACAAGTCTTCCTAAATACTCGTCTTTAGGAGAAAATATGAGTTTGTGTAAGAAATATAATAAAAGTTGAAAGTCAACATGATAAGTAATTATGTTTCCTTATGAATAAATTCCTCAATAAAAAAACAAAAAAAACAAAACAAAAAATGTTGTCTATTAACTTTTCCTATGGAGGAATCGAATACCGTTTAACCCATCACAAGTTTGTGATTTTCTTGTGGTTAACTTTCTCCTAAACATGTTTTCTATCACTCTCCATCAGAACATGACACTTTGTTTTTTCCTCCATGTCCATATTTTCATACTTGGAATCCTAGTATGGGTTAACTCGGGTGACCTTTGTACTTATCTTTCTTTATTTTAAAGTGATTGTTTTACCGACTCTTGTTCCGATGTGGGACGTTCAAGGATGTTTCCAAGCTCAATTTTGAAATTGCGAGGACGCAATTCCCAAAAGGGGGGAAGGATGTAACACCCAAGGTAAATAAAGAGTATGACATTTTCACATTTATCCATATTTTTGAATAAAATATTAATATGACTTTAAAGGGAATTCTATGCTCGATGGCGTACCCAATATGCAACAACAAGTTTCTTTGAAATCTTACGTTGCACTCTAATAATAAAATAATATTATTTTAAATGGTAGTTAACGCCTAGTCGTTGTTATGGCGGGAATGAACAAAACTAACTAAAAAATGATTATATATTTTTGTCAAATATTTTTACTCTTTATAATAAATTTTAGAGGATTAAAAATGCAAATGAATCCAATTTTAAGCGTAAACATTCTAATATTCTATAAAAGGTCGATTAACCGCCTTTTGATGGCGAACCTATTTTAAATCCACTTTTTGAAAATTTTATTTGTAATATTTTACAAAATAAAATTCTTCTTTAGAATCGGGACATCAAAATTTACTTTGTGTAAAGTTTTGGTATTTTTCCGAAAAAGTTCAATTTTTAATGAATAGTGAAAAATGTTGTATTTTAATTCAAAACCTCTTTTTAATAGAATTTATTTATATGATTATATTATCTTTTGAGTTTGTTTTAAAGTGAAATTAGAATATATTTTTACCATTTAATCCAATAATGGTCGTTGGAATTAATTTCACTTTGAAATCGGACTTAAACTAGTGTCAATCTTTTGATAAATTTTGTTTCATAAAAACACGCTATTTGTTTTGACAGTGGGAATTAATTATTAAATTAATTAATGCAACTTAGATGTTTTGAATTTTGTAAAATATACATCATTTTTGAATTTGGAATATCAAATATATCCTAGGGTGAAGTTTTGGTAATTTTCTGAAAAACTTCAATTTTTGATGAATAGTGAAACCACTAAGTGGTACTTATAAAAACTGATTTTCCGTTTAAATGAAATTTTTCCACCTTTGTGTTTTGAATTTCAAAAATCCGACATACATGGTTTTAATTAAAGAGTAAAATGTGGTTCAATGGGATTAGAATAATTTTTTGGTGAATAGTAACTTATTAAGTTTTTAATCGTGATTAGAGGTAATTAGTGTAGTTTAAGGTAAGAATAATGTTTTAATAAAATGAAATGACCTAGACACATGTCTTACCCTCATTGGATGTGTCATGAACAACCAATACAATCCATGGGTCAACTTGGGGACCCCATGGAGCCACTTTAGTTGGAAAATGACATAAATACCTTTTTATTTAATGTTAAAGTAAAAATGACACAAACATGAGATGTTTTACTAAACTAATTTTTACATGGGGTTATACATGTCAGAATTTTGACTATAAATATTCATTGGAAATCTAAAAATATTTCCTACATCATAGTATTTTTTTTATAATATTTAGACATTAAATAAATTAAATTATAATGACATCATGATGATGTAGTGATGACCTCATTATTTAACGATTTAAATAAAATTGAAAGATAATGTAAAATCTAAGACCTAAACATGTAAAAAACCTATTGGATGGGTGGATTTCGAACCCTTATCACCTTATACTCGAAACACATCAATGTGGGACCATTAAAATCCGAAAATAATTTGAAAATAAAGTTACATTTTATACCTTTCCAAGAGTGCCCCTCCTCTCCTCTTATAAAAGGCCCCCACCCCTACCTCCTTACCCACACTTCCAAAGCCTTTGGCTCGGCCAACCCCTGCCCATTTTTTCTCTCCAAATACCTATCTAACTCCTTGAATCCTCACTTTGGGCAGAAGTCTTCCCAAGAAAGCCTTTTAGCTCAAACCAAAGGGAGTTACCCGATTTTAAGGTAATGTCTTCACTTGAGTCCTTTTGTTTTATTTTGCTTCTCCAACCCCCTAAACTCTTTTTATTCATTTATTTTGTAACAAATACAGTATCTTAAATATACTAGGATGTTTTTATAAGAATTATTCAAGCTAAACTTACACTCACCTTCGTCTAATGGTTAAAGAACATAATGTTTCTGTGGCTGGCGATTTTCTGCCTCACGAAACGATGATTGTTCAATATTCTTTTAACACCTTTAAAGGCGGACATTATGATGTCACTGTATTTTATATATGATATATATGGTATTTATGTTTACTATATTCTTCTGTATTTTATTTTTAAACCATAACTTTATTCTTTTCATGTTGTGTAAATGCGATAATTTCATATGAGGAAGTGCGGACTACCGCCCCCTCAAGTGATGTGACTCGTACATGCAATACATGGAATGTATAAAGAATGAAATTAATGAACATATGTGACCTATATAACATATATATTATACTTGAATTATAATATATATATATATATATATATCATTTATTTTTAATTCCATTAATATGAAAAAGAAAAAAATGAAAGTAGTGTTCATGCGTACGTACGACCTACCATCTCCGTGAACGGTGCTTTTCGTTTTTTATCTCCAAATGATATGGAATAGTATAAAATGAATATGTACTGGATATATATGATATATATGATATATAAATCATGATTATAACTCTGTATATAATGGATACATGAACAACTTGTAATTATAAAGAGCATATTTTGACTCAAGTACCAATGATCGTTTAAACGACCGTTATTAACTAAAATAATTACATAGTGTTAATGACAAGGTAATAAGTGATATAAAAGTAATAATTAACTTGAAAAAGGTTCTTAAGGAAGTATAAATTAACTCAAGTTTATTATTCAGGAGATTAAATAACGATCGAGTCAAGTCGGACCCGAGGTAAGGGATCCTACTCCTCTCTTTCTTTTTAAGTACACTCTTTTATGTCATTCCTTTTAAGCTCATATTTCTTATGATTGGGATGTTCTTTTATATTAATCTTACTGTAATTTTTATGTTCATATGATGACAGACTCTATTTCCTCTCATCAATCCATTTTGGAAGTTTTAAGTGGCGTCGTTAGGCTGCCGATTTTTCGTAAGGGATTTTTCATCTCACTTTTATTCTCATGAGATTTATGCTACATTTGCCACAATTTCCATTGAGTGGTGTATGTACTGCCCATTATTATACAATTTGTGTAGTATAATTTCATTTATGGGTATTCACATCTTCATTTTATGACCCTTCTTCCATGGGGTGTACGTTTCGAAAGTTACTCAACTCGGTAAGGGGACCTTTCACCCTCCTCTTTTTAAAAGACTTCTTTTGTTATGTCTTTTAATTCACATAATATTATGTTGGGATATGTATTTTATATCCTTATTAATTCTAAATTTTATGTCCAAGTGATGATATTCCATTTTTATCTCTCATCAACTCATTTTATGAATTTTGAAGTGATGTCGTTAGGCTGTCGAATTTTACCAAGGGAACTTTTTAACCCAATTTCGATTTCTTTGGGTTCAACATGTAGTTATCGAATATGTCATCTTTTGAATATGTGTGGATGACCTTTTATTGATTTAAACTTAATATCCACTTATATTGGGTGTATTTATATTTTTCACACATAATTTTGAGATTTAATTATCCTTAATTTAAGGATACCTTCTTTATAAGGGAATTAATCACATTTGACATTTCTATTGAGACTTCATTATTGTTATGCACCAATTCACTCTTATATGGTGTATATACTCTCCTTTGGAATATTATATCATGAATCCATTTATTCTCATGATATCATAAAGTTATGACTAAACGTTATTCCTCAATTATTGTATTCAAGTGTCTCTAATTTTGGTTGAACCCCTTTAACCAAAATATCGCTTTAAATGTTTTAATTATTTGTTCTTATTAATATCCATGTTTTAAAAATGGTTTTAAGGATTTATTTATATGGTTATTAATGGTTTAAAATTTTAAAAGCTTCAAGGTGGTTTGGGACACTTTGATTCAAAAATCTCTTTATTAAATGTTTTAAATGGTTTTGGAAATGGTTCCTTTTTGAATGGATTCATTATTTCAATATACTAAAATGTTATATTGTGATTGAAATGTGGAAATGTTATGTTTCCTTTATGCATGTTTTATGAAATACGTTTATGTTATGGTTCTTGGGAATTGTTATGAAAACGGTTGGTTCCGTGATAAACTAAGGGCGGGTGAGCCCGATATAGCTCTCCAATGCATTGGGTAACGCGAAGGAGTGAAACGTTAAGGTTTATCTGAATAGATTTAGGGAATATACTGTGGTGGGTATTCCAAATGTAACCAAGAGGGTTACTCCCTACGTAAGAATGTTTTGAATGCCTTAAGTTACCTTTTATGTCTTATGATTTCTATGATTTATTCATGATTTGATGAGGTATGTTAAAGTGCCTATGTTTTATGGGTAAAGTATGATTTCATTCTTATGTATATATGAACTCATGTTTCCTTTCCATTTTTTTTATAACCCTTACTGAGATTTTTATGCTCATCCCAAGTTTTTTTGAAATTTTTTTCACAGGTCAAGGGAAAGGTACATGAAATGATGATAGTGTCAAGGAAGTTTCAAGAAAAAATCCATGTTTTATTTTAAATATGTTTCTGTTGAGGGGAAAAATGAATTCTATCTTTTATGTAACCACTTTGTTTAAATGTGGAATGTAATGCAAGTTTTATGATATAATTCTCTAAAACTCTTAACCTGAAAAGATCCTCAATGTGTAATCTTGTAATAACTCAAGATTAAGTAAGGTTTAAGGCTGGGGCCTTATAATCACTCCTCTAAAATTAACTAAAATTAACACTCTTCCTCCCCACTCTTATTTCCATAAACTGGGTGCTTCTCCTTCTATAAGAAACCCTCTAAATTAAAGCATCCAGGATTTCATAAAACTCTTCTATATGATCTCTGTTTTTTTCTCCATTGGATCCAATAAGAATCTAAAGGTATGATCTAAAATCCTCTCTAATCTATTTCATGTTCATTGTCCCATCTGTCTCTCTCTTTGGGTGCAATCTGATTTCCCCCATTTTCAAGGTATTTGATGGTTTCATTGATTTCTTATAACCTATATTGAATCAAAGGTTTATACTAGATGAAGTATTATCTATGAGGTTAAAGAATTTGGTTATTTACATTTCATGTTGTATCATTGATTTCCATATATTGCATCATTGTACTGCCCATTAGAAAATTCCTTCGATGCTTTCAAATTGTCAATTAAATTATTAAAAGCGTTTTCACAAATGTATCATGATCCTTTAAGGTGGATAATCATCTCCTAGGTTCATTTCCATGACTCAAACCACCCCATTGGGTGTTTCCTACACCATTAAGGCTCAATGACCCCTTTTTCATTAGTTTCTTAAATGCCCCTTGAGGGGTATTCTAGCTTAATCAAATTCAGTGAGTGTTTATTTTAATTTAACTGGGTGGTGAGATAGGTGTTTAACCCTATACTAATGCCTTTAGTGTGAGTTATGAGTTAAATTAATGTCCCAAGTGATTAATGGTAGTCCTCATCCCTTGAATGATCCATTAGAATGGAAATTCCTTGACTAAATGACACTCACATTATAAATGGTTGAATTCATGGAATGGCCCCTCAGGTTAGACATATTTCATTTTTATATTTTTTTAATGATTTTAACTTTTTGATTACGGTGAAACAAGGGGTTCCAACATAAGTACCCATTGGAAAGTCTCTTTCTCTTCTTTTTAGAATATTTAATTTTTTATAAACACACCGGGAGTGATGTTGGCTATTCCTGAGACAAAATCACCCTATGTTATTTTTTTACCTCAAAATGAGTGGAAAATGTTCCCTAGAAGAGGCCCCTTGTATGTACATGATGGATATATTTCTTGTACCATACTATGAGAGATACTTGGGACCCTATGTGTCATACATGGTACAGATTTGGAGTTTATTTAGGCTTTGACTATTTTTACACCATGACAGAGTGACACTTGGGAATTCATACATGGGTCAACTTGGATAGAATCCTTGGAATTGTACTTATATCAATACTATTAATTGATACTTGTAATTTCCCTAGATATTTTCAATATAGGGATAAGGGTGTCTCTCCATACTTTATAAAGTGGTTCTAAAATTAATGAAAAGGTAAATGAATGATTTTCAATTCAGAAGTTATCCTTCATTCAAAAAATGTAGGGATGTGTCCTCCAAGTCCAATAAAAATCAAGGGGATAGTCCATCCTCTTACACATTATCTCTCACTTCAACATTTTAGGTTTTCTTGTTTCATAGACATCGACTTAGGCCAAATTAGGTAGATTGGTTGGGTGTCTGCCTGGAACCTAGTCAAATGATTTTATTTATTTATTTTAGCATTGCATTTAATTACTATAGAAAACTACTTATTTTAAATTTCATAAAATGGATTTTCCTAGATATCATGGGTGGGGATTGTTTTGATAACATCTCACACCCTTCTCAGATGCCTTTGGTGCCCGAGTATACTTTATTGTTACAGGTATTGAAAAAGGTAAGCATCTAGCTACCAATGATTGATTTCCAACATTAGGATGGAGTTTTGGGGAAGAGGATTGGGCCTATGATTATAATGACCCAGTCTTAATGAACATGGACATTAAATATATTTTTAGGATTCCAGAAAACATTACAAAAACATAATCCCAAAGATATATTAGTTTAGTGCCTTTGAAAAAATGGAAACATAAACATTGGTACATGAGTAAGCTATATTATCTCCCACTAGGTTCTCCAAGACTAGAACCCTTCTAAGACATATCATATATAAAATATATCTTTATAACCTGGGGAATGAAACATAAAAATGGGTGACCTAAAATAATAAATAAGGGTAACCATGGGATATGTGTAAGAATAAACATGAGAATAAAGGAATGGTAGTGTGATCAGAACATTCGATGATCATACCATGTATATCAATTATCATAAACATTAATAATTTAATAAACATTAGCAGTTCAAAAGTAATAAATCATAATGAGACAAGGGCATGATCAATGATGTAATATGACATAGAACTTTTGGCATTCTCATAAACATAGAAAATCCTATGTTTATGATACCTATTGAGACCTTCATAACGTGTTAAGATTGGGATAAAAACTAGGTACCTTTTTTGTGCTTATTATTCCCTCTTATATAAACTCCTGTTTCGAGATGGGGTTTCCCTCCCATGTACCCTAATCTTTCAGGCAAGGTCTTCCCTCCTATGTACCCTTTTATTTTTATCTTGGTATTTCCTCATATTTATCATTTTTTTTGGTCTTGGGATTCCTCCTCATGTACCCTCTTATTTCATTCTTGGGATTCCCTACTATTTACCCTCTTGTTTTGATCATGGTATTCCCTCTTGTTTTAGGCTTGGTATGTAATCTTGTATGCCATCTTATTTAATGCTTAAAATTCCCTGTTGTTTTATGTTTGGGATTCCCTCTATGTACCCCCTTGAGCTCATAAAACATTTATTGTTACCCAAATGCATTAGAGAGAAATATTGGTCCAAACCATCACATAATAAAATCATATATAAATGTTCCACAACATAAAACAATATTCATCATATAATGACCCGTGAAAAAAGATGGTTTTTATAAAAATCAAATCACAGCCTATTAAATGAAATCGGTAACATTAAAATTTCAACACATCATAACCTATAGATAATATATACGTTTAATAACCATTTCACTAAATCATAACCCATTAAAATAAGTAGGTTTCAAAATCATATAACCCATGGAAGAGAAATGTGTGTCATAATCATCATTAAATAAAAACATAAACCATTCATGAAATAATAATAATGGACCCTTAGGATCATTTCCTAGAAGTTCATAAGTAAAAAAAAATATGACATCATAGATAGAAAATAATTTTGAAATATCTTATAAAAATGATTCTTGAGGAAAATATACTTTCTTATTTGAAAAAGAATCTATAAAACAAAAAACATTTTGAAAATAAATTTCATATAAACTAATTTTAAAACGTAGAAAGAAATCTTGAAATCATTTTGAAAAACATGTTCCTTGAGAACTTATAAAATATTCTTGAAAAAAATTTAGAAGAAACAAAAACTCATTTAAAATACTACAAAAAATTATAAAATGTGATTTTAAATCATTTAAATCCTTTTCTTTGAAATCCAACAATTGAAAACCTATAAAGGGAATTTTCAAAAATAATTTCAATTTTAAAAAAAAATTGAAAACCTATGTCATTAAAAACCACATTAATACAAATTCATTTTGCAGAATATTAGGAAAATATATTATTTTTTAAAAAATAAAATTTTAATCTCATAAATGAAGCTTCATGGTATTGATGTTAAAGATGGAGGTTAAATCCATACATGATGAATATTCCTTTTGCAGCGTAAAACATTTAGAAAAGTGCCTTGACTGGAAAATGAAAAGAATGTTCATTTAAAAAAAATTAAAAGTGTAAAACATGGGTAAATTTATATTTAAAGATCATAAGATAATAGTAGAATAATTTTTTAAAACACTTTTAGAAACCATGGTTTTGAAGAAATGTGTATTTCCTATCGAAGAGGGAGGTAAAGTAGTACTTTCTTAAAAACACATTTTTGATCATATTATATAAAAAATAGTGGAAAATGGTACCATTAATTTGATATGACATGAATATACATAGGTTATTAAACATCATGAGATTTCATGATATATGGATCATAATATTTCCTGAATTGGAGTATAATCATAAACAATCTCAATAAACAGTTGGATTTTAGCTATTAACCGTTACCAATTTGGAAACATCGAATAATAACACAATTGAAATAACAAAATTACAAGAAGATTAAAATATCATGAAAATAATTAGATTCATGATATAATTTTTCAAATTCTATAAATACATTTCATAGAGAAATATAGTTTCATAACATTTAATATGTCTAAATGAAGGAAAATTAATATAGAATTACTATACCGATTTGGTAAATTTTGAAACATAAAACCCACAGAAGGGATATCATCAAATGGATATGTAAATACCAATATATTTAATTATAATAATCATAAAATTAATCCATAGTTATCATACACAAAATAAAAATAAATGAGTAGTGAATAAGACATGAATCTCATGAAAATAAAAAGTGAGATTAAATTACCTTACCTTATGTCTTGACTCCCTTCATATTTTCACAAACATCCTCTGTAATAAATATAGGTTTATTATAAATATTTTACAGAAACCTATTTTTATATATAACTAGTACTATCCTGTGCATATGCACGGTGATATGGATTAATGGTTATTTTTTAATAAGATAGTACTATTTGTAAAACTTAAGAAGAAACAGAAATCTTAAATCTATTTTAATCACAAAAAGGTGGTGTATAATATTGAAATAAAAGTGAATAAAATGTGGAGACACCATTAAAAAAATAATTAATTAATAGTGGTGAATAAAATATTGGATCTTACAATTAAATAAAAATTGATGACAAAAAAATTATGTTTTTTTCGTAGAAGTTTATCAATCATTAAAAGCAGAATCCAAAGCAGCAACACATGGAGGTGAAGCTTCATTGATAAAATGGTGGAATATATTATCCTATTCAAAAATTAAATAATTTCAATATTATATAAACCATGATATTTATGGAAATTTTTTGTTTTAATTTTTGAAAATAGAAGATATTATTGTTCCACATAAATCCATTATGGAATGGTTTAAGATAGAATTTATTAGACATGTGTTTTACCCCCACAAACTACTAACTATAATCCTAATATACCATATTATAATATATAAACTTTAAAATTTAAATATTTCCTTCAATTAAAATTTTTATTCAATATGTTATGAAGAAAAAATTTATCTGACATGTTATATAGAAAAAAGAGAATACCAATGTAGAAAAAAAATCCATTATAAAGAAATCAAATTTCTGTTTCAAATTCATTTTTTGAAGCATATAAAATAGTTTGTATCTATTTTAACAAAATATGTATAAATTTAAAAATAATTAATATTAAATAACCATGTTAAATCTACCTATATACTATAATATGTTCATTTCATGATAATGTGGGATCTCCAGGCTTGTTAAGATTCTTTAAGAAGTTGAAAATTGAGAAACTTGATTAGGGAAGAATAATATGGTCAAAATAAAAAATGTATTTTAGTTGATAGAAAAACTAGTGTATATATATAACCATAAAATTCTCATTTATATTTATATCTATCACCCTAAAATATGATTTTAATGGGATTCTAGTAAAATGAATAGAGAAGAAAATCTAGGAAGCAATGAGTACATGTACAGACAAATGGAGGATCAATAGGAACAAAGGTTGATTAAAAATGAAATTATGTGATCGAATCTTTTTATGCATAGTCAAGTGCTAAAAAATGATGTAGAATAAATAAATATGTTTCCTTTTTTAGGAATCTATAAAACCAATGGATATGGGTTACCGATTTTCAAGCAGTACCCTAGTTCATAAATAATCTAAAAAGTGATTCATGTATCCGAACATATACACTAAATAATTTTTTATGATTTAAGTACATAAAAAATATTTAAATAAATCCTCAATAAACCTGAATGTGTGTAGAGGATATAAAATAAAAATTCCATACTAAAAAACTATCAAACAATACAATTTTAATTAAATCTTGGTATACTCGAATGTATGTTATTGTGTGTAACCTAATGTAATCCCTGTTGATTATAATCCAAAAAATGAATCCTCGGTAATAAAAAGTAATTATCCTAGTTTAAACATACCTTATAATAATGGAAACATATAACTTAATGATTTTTTATCATTAGACTTAAAGTATTCAATGAATTTCACACCTTTGCAACTCCCTTGTGCAGCCCATGTGTCTCTGTTTGAGCTCACTTTAGATTCTCCCTTATTTCCCTAATCTTCTCATTTGATCTCTTATAGACGTCCCATCTTCAATAGGCCAGAAAAAAATACCCTATAAATAAAAGTACATTTTAACAAATTTAAGATGATATATAGGATGAGGTATGTAGGAAAAAAACTAAGGAAAACAATTTTTATAAAAATTTCCTCAGCTCATGAACTAACAAGATTATTAACGTACTATACACTCCATGTTTTAGTCCAAAGCATAGGATTGTAACCTTTGTTTGGGAAAAAAATATCACAGTAGAAAGAATTATAGGTGTTAATATATAGTCACATAAAAGTAAAAACATAGGTAAATAGCTTTTTTATCAAAATAAAAATTACTAGAACACTAACAATGAGACTATGGGCTTCTTCTTGGATTAAAATGACCCATGGGACACCCGTTTTTTAGTGGGAATTTATTTCCCTTTTTTTCTTCATTCATCCCAGGGATGAAGAACAATGAAGTTTCAATGTCTGAACTTAATGACGCTCCCATATCTGTACTACTTTTTGGAGTCACTGTTGGTCCTCAAATGGACTTTACAGATTCTTTACTGTCTTTAGAATTCTCTTCGACAGCTTCATCTACCACATGCAAGGAATCAACTATTTTATATTATTTCTTAGGTGAACCTAATAAATTTAATTAGAGAAATTTCTGATGGGATCATTTCATGACCACAATATTGTATTGAATTTACTCTATACAACACTTCTCTTAAGAATTCAGTTTTCTACAAAGAGATAAGTAAATAGTTTGAGAAGAAAAAATAATTTATTTATTTTTTCCTACTGAAATACAAGTGGAACATTACATGTTCAGCACACCTGAATTAGAATTTTCCCTCTTGGATTCTTCTACCAATGCCCCAAAATGAAATCATGTCATTGACATTTATCTGTAATTAGATGGTCATAAAAACTGAATAATAATGAACGATCAATTAAAAATTCACAATTCATGAAATTTACTTATTTGGATCTTAAATATAGGGTTGTATCCTTTTCTTGGGGAAAATTTATCACTGTAGAACCCATTACTGGTGTTAATCTAAATTCACATATAAGGAAAACATTTTGAAACATCCCAATAAATAACACATTTATCATCATAATCAAAATAACTTGAACATTAAAAATGGTATCAAGGGATTCGTCTTGTATGCACATGACCCAAAGGTCTCTAGATTTCAGTGTCTAGTGATTCTATTTATTTTTCTCCATTCATATCAGGGATGAAAAAATGATGTTTTGGGGTTTGAACATGATATGGATGGAGTTTCATCATAAGTTGTAGTAAATGATGATCCCATCTCTGGAATACTTTTTATAGTTATGGCTAGTCCTTGAATGGACATTACTTAATCATTACTATCTTTATAATTCTCTTTTGTAGCTTCATCTACCATATGCAGGGTATCAGCTACTTTAGATTATTTCTTAGGTGAACTTAATAAATGTAAACTGAGAACATTTGGCTGGGAACATTTCAAGACCACAATATTGTATTGAAGCTCCTCTATTGAACACTTATATTCGGGATTCATTTGTGATAAAATAGTTCAATAGATGGTTTGACAAGAAACAATATTTTATTTCTTTGTTCTTACTAAAATACAAGTGAAAAATTACTTATATAGAACAACCCGAATGGTATTTTCCCTCTTGGATTGTTCAGCCAAAATACCACAAGGTGATACATAGACAGTCATGATATTGAAATTTATATACAATCATATGGTCAAAAAACTGAATAATAATGGATGTATAATTAAAACTGCATAACTTGTGCCACTTGACTTGTTTGGATCATAAAAATCATGATGTTGTAGGATCATCTGTGAGAAATATTATATGATATTAGATTTATTTTCTAATGTTGATCCTGAATGAAACCACTAGTGGCCACTGGTGTAGTCACCATCAATTTTGGGGAAGATCCAAAGCTTTCTTCTTAATAAAGACATGTTAATTGGCCAGTAGCTTGAAAAATTCCATACTTTCAATGCCAAATAATGAGCAGTAGTGTTGATAACATAGACAAAAAAAGCATCTGAGGTTGAAAAAGTTACTAATAACATATCAAAAACATTCTAAACCAATATTAGAGTAAGTAATGTGGATCATACCAGAACTTTGAGGTGGGGAAACTATAGGAAGCATTATGCAATACCCAGGCAGAACGACATGGGTTAAATCCTATACAAGAGACAATATGAGGATTTATTTGGATTCCTTCACTACCATAACAACCTTCATGGACACCACATTCACCCCCTTTTCCACCTGCATCTGCCCTATTCTCCAGCTTCAAGTTCTCCTACTAACTCACCATCGTCCACCAATATGATATCAAAATTTCAGCATAATTTGAAAGAAAGGTATTGCCTGCTCACATTATCATTATGGTTGGGGAACTTCTAGATGATACCATTTGAAATCACACACCTAAATCTTTGGGATTATTTAACTATTGAATCTCTTGGATTCACATTAATTTTTCAAAATAGAGTCACTTTAAAGAACATTAGATTCTCACACATTAATAATCTACCCTTACCTTGAATCTAGCTTGACATTTAAAATAAATTTATTCATGTGTGTCATGAAGCATTGACCAGATTTGCGAAATGATTCATCTAAAATATTATAAAAAATAGATCTAGAACCATGATACAGAAAATAATTATTTTAGATATAAGTGATAATGGAATTCTTCTAACTCTATGTGTGATTCCATTTGTTGATAGTGGTTCACTTATTAGAGTACCATAATTCTTAGTAGATGGAATTGAAAAATTTACAAAATATTTCAACACTATTATTATCGCAATTGTAATGAATACAACTACTGAAAGAATGAAAATTAGAAAATCGTGTTAAAGTGAATAGAATAGAGTAATCACAAACATCTTTTTGTTCCTTAATTAGTAGTATATTTTGGAACCTTGAATCTGTATAGTTTGATGGGATATATATGTTTGTATAGTTTTTCATTATATTTCATTATAAAGGTGTTTAGGGAAACCATTTTATGAACAGTTAACAACAAAGTGAATGTAAAATACGTTGTGAAGGAAAACATCAAATTGAATAACTTTGTAATTTCTTAGTTTTATACTATCAGAAATGATAGATAAATGAATTATAGAACATATAAACACTAAATACATGATATTGAATAAGATAAGGTAGTTATACCAGTGTTAGATGATATGATGTGGTGTAAAAGAGAGCTGTCATATTTGGTATTGAAAGTAGTTATATAAATTGTCTGATGGTATTTCACCATTGTTTTGTATCAAAAATGTAGTATCAGGTTTTTGGGAAGTCAAATGAGACATTGAGTTATAAAAAATATAGTAAATTGTTATTAATCTAAGAATTATCAATTTATATGCATTATATATAAATTTAGGAAGAGTTACCAGTTACAATGTCATGGCACAAATAGTGTGGCTTAATATAGTTCATTGTTGTTGGCATAGTAACTATAGAGGAAATATAGTGGAATATTTATGGGAATTCAAATCTGATAGTGATTCATAAAAATAAGAGTAAACTATTAATAATCTAAGAATTCTCAATTTCTATATAAACTACATTAATATAATAGGAGTTAACAGTTGCAATCCTATTGTAGAGGTGACACATATAGCTAGAGGTACTGAGCTTTAGAATAGATAATAGATTATCATGTTATACTGGGAAACCATATTATGTAAAATGAATAGTAAAATGAATCTAATATACATTTCTAAGGAAAACACCAAATTGGATAATGTTTTAATTTCACAATTTTATACTATTAGTAATGAAAAATAAAAAAAATATGGAACATAGAGACATAGAATTCAATGTATTGAATAAAATGAGGTATTAATACCCATTTTAGATGATATTATGTGATGTAAATGGAAGATTTAAATTATTTTATTGAATGCAGTTGTATAAACAGTCTAAAAGTAGTTTGTTGTTGTTGTAAGAGTCACTGTACTAGAAAAATAGAAGCAGATTAATGGGATGTGTAAGTAGATAGTTAATAATAATAGTTAGAGTAAATTGATAATAATATGAGAATGCTCATTTTTTATGTAGACTATATTAACATAGTAAGATTTACTCATTTCAATCCTTTGGAATGAAAATTATAGCATGATGTCATAGAATATTGGATTTCCTATACAAGAATAAGATACCTTGTAAACCGGCATGGCTTGAGGAGTTCCTTAAAGCTCGATTTGGCAAAGACAGATCCATATTAAAGAATTCAATGTGTATGTCATAGAAATAGAGACTCTGTGGCTTTTGATGTTGGAGCGGCCATAATATTGTACCTCAATGGAGTTGATAATGATGTAAGGAGTCTTCCAAAGTTGGTAGAAGTGGATGATCTTGGGGAATATTTGGAGCAGATGAGTGATTCGGGGACTTGAATATAGTATGGTAAGAGGTAGGGTTATGGAAATCATTGGGGGGGGGGGAATCCAGAATCAACACATTTTCATAGTAATATCACAACTGATCATCAATGATAGGGTAAGTTAGTGTTCACCCATGGAGGAGTTTAAGGAAATTGGGAGGCAGAAATGATGGGGGGTTGGGTTAGAAGTGGACAGACTGATGTAATTTTAAAAGTTATATGAGATTGGGTATATTTCACTATAAGGGAGGAATAAATAAACTGGGATTCTTAGTTGGGTGAATTTGTGTGGGAGACAAAGGTGGAATGGATGAGATGATGTAAGTGAAACCCTATGATGTTTAGGGAATGGCGGGAGAAAGAAAACCAGGAGCCATAAGCATTGGAGGTATGGGTACACCATAGGGATTTGGTAGTGGGATGAGAGTATGGAATCCATGGGATGGTAGGGTGGAAGATGGATATGGAAGTGTGTGAATGAATATGGGGTCAAGGAAACCTAATTTCATCGATAGATCGGGGGAGAGCAGAAATGTAATTTGAAATAGGAGAGCTCTGTGAGATTTGGAAATGTTGTAAGAGGAGTCATGGAGCTATATGGTTATGACATGTAGACTCAGATACACCCATATTTAGTAAATATAATAGATACTATATAAGGTTTTATTATGACTTTATATTACCATCTTATTAATAATTACAAGTTAAGGATTCACTTTAGAAAATTCCTGCTTTGTTTTTTCATGTGTCTTAATTTTTTATATTTGTTTCCCTCATACTTATGTCATAATCTATAGAATTTAAAATATTATATTAATTTCAATTATAATAATCATATATTTATTTATAATAATCTATATAATTTAGAAATTTTAAATTCAATACACTGTTCCTTGAGACGATAGGTCCTACGTACACATGAACAATGTTTCTGTTTTTCTTTATAATATTGAAAGAAAGTAACTAAATTACATATATTTGTGTGTGTGTGTGTGTAATATTTAAAGTATCATTATTATTTCTTATTTATAATATAATTTCACTACACTCATCCTTCATATATCTCATGTAGTGTATGAATGAATCAAATCGCTTTGATGGGTGGTAATCCACACTTCCTCAAACAAAATTATCATATTTACACAAAATGGAATGCATGATGGTACGATTTATATTATAAATAAATAACTATAAATAAGTAATAAATATCATATATATCATATAAAAATATATTTTACATCATGATTTCCAACCATGAGATGTGGTAAAGGTAAAATGAACAACATCATTTCGTGAGGTGGTCATTCGTCATACATAAGAATGGTAAGTTCATTACACATTAAGTAGAAGTGTGTGTAATTTCAAGTAAAAACATTAGAATAAAAACATATCATTATATTTAGTATTATTTTTCTATTACATTATCATGGAATAATAATAATTTAGGTGGTGGAGAAAGAAAATAATTGAAAGGATCTTGATGAAGTATGTTACCTCTTCTTTGAGTAACTCCTTTTAGTTTTAACCAAAGGGATTCATTGGTTGGATTTATGTTGAACAGGAGGATTAAAAGAGTAAGGGAGGTATATTATGAAGTTAATTAGGTAGATATTGTTTGAATGTACATGGATTGAGAGTTGTGAATATGGGGGATAGTTAGTGACCTTATATATGGGAGGGAAAGGACACACTTGGTATTTTTTGAAAAGAATTATGTGTTCCAAAAGTAATACTTCTTCCCAAATTGTCCAAATGAAACATTATATAACATTAGAGTATTTTTACTAAAATATTTCTATCCAAATGGTTTTTGAAAAGTTTATAGGTCATTTTCAACTTAATATTATGGTTTAGTCTCTTGTTAAACTTAATTTTACCTTAGTCACTCTAATTAATTTTAACCACTTTTACTAATCTTTTTTATCAAAAACTTTGTTTATATTTTTAGACTATAAATATCATTCTAAATAAAAACTTTTATGTCTGTTTTATTAATTCAATTAAAATAATATGAAAAATTATTTTTAATGTTAATATAACAGATGTGGATAGAAATCGAGTTTTTTTAAAGTGGGAGTGTTGTAATTTTCATTAAGATTTTTCATGTATATTCAATATAAAAATGATTAAAATTTCGTGAATTGGATTAATAAATTTATAATTTATTAATTTTTACTTTAAAAACAACTTAAAATATAATTTAACTATATAAATAAATTAGACAAAAAATCATTTTTTAATTAAAATTCAGTATTTTTCACAATTCATCCAAAAATGAAGTTTTCTATAAAAATCCCAAAAATTCACCCTAAGGTAATTTTGATATTATGAATTCAAAAAGGAAGTTTATTTTATCAAATTAAATTTCTAAAAGTGTCTAAAATGAACATTATTGTTTTTTAAAAAAGGGCATAAAATGATATTCTTTTAAGAAATTAGTATTTTTTAACATATAAAGACTAAAAAAATTATATATTCCATTTTAAATATGTTTTATATATATGAAAAAAATTAAAAAAAAAATAAAAATAGTTATTACTATTCATAATACCAATTTTAATGGTTATTTTATTATTACCCTGTTTAAATAATTATAATAATAATGTGATGTTTCATAGAAACTCAGTGTTGCGTGTAACGCATTCCAAGTTGTATTTGTGTGTATCACAATCCATGTCAGTGTTGTGTGTAGAAAAAACCAAGTTGGTATTATGTGTAACACAATCCAATTTGGTTTTGTGTATAGCGCAAGCCAAGTCGATGTTGTGTGTAGCCCAATCCAAGTCGGTCTTATGTGTAGCAAAAACATATCTTGTGGTATCGTATAATGAAAGCTTAAATTAGTGTAGCATACAAGGAAATAATAACTTCATGAATTCATATAACTCAATCTATATTTAGTGTTTTTTGAAATTAAAAATATCAAAAAAGATTAAATTATTTTGAATAAATATTTCCTAATAACTCAAGGTGTTACATTATACACCTTTCAAGTGAATTTCTCTCTCAAAATTCATCTTGGTTATCAAAGGTTTACAACGTGAAATCCCATTCATAGAAACCCTCATTATAAAAATGAATAATAAAACCTAATTTTAAAAAAACAATGTTTGAAACATAAAGGTTTCCCAAAGTAACATGTAACTTGGTTTCACATGGGAGAACATAAGAGGGAAGGGAAAATATAGACCTGGGAGAGAATTCTGACTATCAAATTCATAAGGAGAGTGATAGAGAACTTTGTTAGGAGAAAGTTGACAGTCACGGGTCAATAAATATATGATGATATAAAGGGACATTTTATTCATCAGAAAATATAGTACTAGGATAACCTTTTTAGTTTCAAGATTATTTCCCTAGAGTTAAAGAATTTTTATGAGAATTTATACTTAATTTAATTTATTCCCATACAATGTAAAATTACACACTTTGGTTATGTCTTTACCATTTTCCACTTCACCCCTTTCTCTAAAAATAAAGGTGAAAATATCATTCTTAAATAACTAAATGCTCATGAGATCTATGATAAGTCATATTATCTCTCTTTAGTTACCATCAATAAAGGGTTGTTAGATAAAGTTATCCATTGTGAATAAATCCTCATGCAATGAGATAATAATTTAATCTCACAAAATTTATCTAAAGTATAGTGTAAACATTACATAAAGGGTTAACCTTATAACCCTTCTGAAAGAAAAAAAATCCAAATATTTATAATGAAGGTCAATAAATTAGATTAGCATTGATCCCCTATATATTGTAAAGGACCTCTTCATTGTCACATTCCAAACATGTGAATACCCCCATCATATATTATCTTGAATTATGGTAAAAACCTAAATTATAATAAATCTGTTTGGAAAAGATGAATTATTACTTATCCCAAATATTTATTTATATATTACATATATTTAGGAATATTAACACTTCATCCTTGATAATATAAAACACTTTTTCCACATATCCTTTATCAGTTTTGAAGTAATAAGTACCATCAAATTTACTTATTCATATCCAACATATCACTATCCAAACAACATTATCTTAACATTAGGAATAAATTAAGGGTTATCTTCCCTTAATAAAAATACCACCTTTCCATGGAATCAATTTTATACCTCATCAGCACCATTCATCATATGCTTTAAAAACCTAATTGAAAAACTTATACCAGAAAGGATTATATATTACATGATTTGTATAATATAATATTTGAATTCCAAAACATATACACTTCAATCATCCAACTTTATTCTTAAACCATTACACATGTTTTATAAACTTATTCATTAAAATGTATTTCCTATAATGTGTAATATGAATCATGTCTTAACATTTAAATACATAAATTTAATCATGCTTATCAACAATACTATCGGAATAGAACATATCATTCATCTATCATTCATGGTCTCTTCCTCATTAGCAGCAAAACCATTACTTATACCATATTACTGATTTTCTTCTTGAGCCTTCCATATAAGACATAGATTTTCATAATTCCAATGCATTCAACATTTAAATCAGTAATCAATTGATTATAACTTGGGGAGGACAACATTCCCATTTATTATGTTACCTAAATTTTTCATTTTCCCTTTATAGTTACTTACTTTGTGACCTTCTTTTCCACAATAATAACATCTTAATGTTCCTCTGAGGCATTAACTTAGGTATTTATTTAAACATTATTAACTTGTAGAAGACTTAATTTTCTTTTCTAAATGGACTTCATTACCTGATATCACATTGAACTTTTTCCTTCTCTTATTTGGTGAGTCTAAAATTTTGTTAAGGTACACATTTTGAATCATGTTCTATAAAAACTGATTAGACATGATTAAAACATCCTTCAATCTAGGGATCAACCCATTTGGATGTTGATTATAGATTTTTCAATCACATTCATCTTTATCCTAGTTTCTTATGGTTCCCACCATTGACATAAACCAAAAATAATAGCTTAATAATAATCATGAAAAATCACTTAGTAGATGATTAAATTATGACATCATCATTAATCTATGACACCTTATGTTTTTTCTAGGTTATTAATATCCAACTTATTTTTAAATCCTCTATGATGTTTTGGGAATAGTTTGTGAATTTTCAAAAACATATCCCCTGGAGTATCAAACCAAGTGTACAGTAAGGCCCATTTTCGTGTACTAGGTCACACCGAGTCAGGCCGACACACCTTATCATATTTGTTACTCATAGTTATACTTTTTCCAAATCCACATCCACTTTTAGTATCTAGATAAGGATTTATTTATAGGAAACCAATCACTCTATCCTTTACCAAGATTCTAGGAAATTTTCTCATACATTTCCTCATCCTTAATATTATCCTTAAAGACATCCCCAGATATATCCTTAGAAATATTCCTATGAATCTCATTAAATTTTTTTCATCCAAGTTTCCAATGGTTGACTAAAACTTCACTCTGATACCGAATATAATAAACCAGTCTTCATGTACATGTTCATTACCTCATTTTTTTCAAATACATAAAACATTACACAAACAGATACCCAATGACCGTATTATTTTATTGCCTTTGGATACATAGATACATAAACACTGTTACATGAGTAAGATAATTTATCAAACACTTGTTTCTCTAAGACTAGTACCCTTATTAGTTATATCATATATAAACATATCTTCATAACCTAGGGAAGGAAACATAAAAAAGGGTGGGTTTAGAAGCCCATTAAGGTTAAAGAAGGGAGATTTTTTAAGCATAAACCTGAACATAAGGGTATGATAATGTGATCATAACATCAGATGATCATACCCTATATGTCAAATATTATAAACATGAATCATGTCATAAATATTATCAGTTCACAAGTCATGAATCATAATTGAGATAAGAGCATGGTCCATGATGTAATAATATATGGAACTCATAGAATACACAAAAACGTAGAAAATCCTATTTAAATCATACTTACCAAGACCATAATAACCTGTTATTATTGGGATAATAACCTGTGTTCCTGCTTTAGGCTTTGGATTACCTTTCGTTTACCCTCCTATTTTTTGGATTGGGATTCCATCTTGTGTATCCTCTTAATTCAGGCTTGGTATTCCCTCATGTGTACCCTCTTATTTTGTTCAAGGGATTCCCACCCATTAACCTTCTTGTTTCGTGCTTAGGATTACCTTCTTATATACCCTCTTATTTTGGGCTTTGGATTCCATTTAGTTTTCCCTTTGGTTTTGGGCTTGTGATTCCCTCTTTTTTACATCTTAGTATGTCCTCTCATGTACCATCTTATTTTGGGATTAATATGCCCTCTTGTTTCTAGCATGGTATTCTCTACTGTGTACCCTCTTGATCACATAAATCATTTATCATTACCAAATGCATTAGAGGAAAATATAAGTCCCACAAATCACAAAATAAAACCATACATACATGTTCTACAAGATAACAAACATTCATAATATCATAACCCAAGAAGAAATGGGTTTTATAAACATCAAATCATAACCCAAAAAATGAAATTAGTATCATTTAAATTTCATCACATCATAGAATTTAGATAATATATAGGTTTTATAATTATTTAATTGAAGCAAAACTAGTGAAAATAAGTTTTTTTTAAAAGAATATAACCCTTGGAAGAGAAATGGTTTTCATAAACATCATTCCATCAAAACATAAAGCATTAAGTAAAGAATATGAATAGAAACCTTGGATCATTATCCTGAAGGGAATGAGTAACATCATTGAATATCATCATAGATGGAAAATTATTTTTAAATATATTTTAAAATGTTTATTGAGTAAAATATAATTTATTTATTGAAAAATTCTCTTTAAAACATAAACCTTTTGAAGACCACTTTATTTGAAAATACTTTGAGAACATATAAATAAAGATTGAAAACATTTTAAAAACATTTTTCCTTGAAAACTTATAAAAGAATCATGAACATATTTTGAAAAAAATCATCTAAAATTCATTGAAAGCATATAAAATATGATTTTAAATCATTAAAATACTTTTCTATGAAAACAAAATTTTGAAAACTTATAATGGAAGTTTTGAAATTAATTCAAAATACTTTTTAAAAATGAAACATTTTTTAAAAGATTTATCATTGAAAACCACTTTAAAACCAAAAAAAATAGAATATTTGGAAAAAAATTATTTTAAAAAAAATAACTTTATAATATTGTAAATTAAGATTTAATGGAATGACCGTCAAGACGGATGGTATATCTATACATGTCGAATATCCCTTTTGCACCGTGAAAATTTTAGATGAGTGACTCTACTTAAAAATTACAAGATAATTACATTTTAAAAAAATAATAATAGGGTAAAACATGGTTAAAATGTATTTTAAATATCATAGGATAATAGTTGAATATTTTTTGGAAACTCTTTTATAAAACATGGTTTTAAAGAAACAAATATTGCCAACCGAAGTGAGAGGTAAAGCTTTACATTCTTAAAAACACATTATTGATCATATTATGTACCAAAGAGTGGAAAAATGAAACCATTACTTGGATATAATATAAAAACCCATAGGTTAAGAAAAATAATTAGATTTATTGATAGAAAAATCATAATATTTCATCAATGGGAGCATAAT